>CM062231.1:5285849-6525351 GCA_031216185.1 Syzygium aqueum
TTTTTGTTTTCAGCCAGCGATGTTAACATGAAGTCACCAAGCAGATCATGTTCCGACTTTTGAATTTTTAAGAGAATTTTATTAAGTACATTATTGATATGGGTATGCATTCGTCTTGATAAATATAATGACACAAATGATTCATGAATATTTATCTAATGTGCAATATGAACTCCGAACTTTCAATTTGTTCAATTTGATCTCCAAACTAGAATGTGCAATGTCGTCCTTGAACCGTTAATTTGTTCGATGTGGTCCATGAACTTTTGGTACATGTTAAAACTAGTCCCAACACTATATGAAAATGTTCAATGTTGTCTTCGAACTTAAATTAATAAAAAGTTGACATTGGTTATCTTTATACAGGCTAGGGACTAGTTTGAGCATTTATCAAACGTTCGTGGATCACATCAAAAAAATTAAAAGTTAAGGGACTACATCACATACTAAAAAATTAAAAGTTCGGAGATCATATTATACGTTGGATTAAAGTTCAAGTACCGTTCGTGTCATTTTCCGACCTTGGATGACGCAAAATAGTATATCAAACAGCGCAATTTTTGACCAAAAAAAGAAAACAGCGTAATTTTCCCAAAAAGATGGAAAAAAAAATCATTATTAGCTCGCGTGAAATTACTTATTAGAACGACGCGCTTTGGCATCACGTGGGTCGCTCGAGATTCCCTCTCCCTCTCCCTCTCCATCGCCCTCCACCTGATTCCCCCCCACTCGGTTTTAATCCCGCGTGGCTACCTGCTAGCCCCGGTCGTCCGGTCACCCCGCCGCGTCATCCTCTCTCTTCATCACCCCGCCCCTCCCTCCTCCTCCGCCGCCGCAACAACCACTCTCTCTCTCTCTCCTCCCAAAAACTCTCTCTCTCTCTCTCTCTCTCTACAGGCGAGCACGGCTCTTCAACCTCCGCCGCCGGCAATGTCGCCGGCCCCGCCGTGAAAACTCTCTCTCTCTCTCACTCTCTGTCCCGGAAAAAGGAAGGAAGGAGGACAGAAAACCGATGTCTTCCCGATTCGCCCCTCCCTCCCCACCTCCTCCGCCGCCCTCTCCCGTCCGCCGCCTCGCCCTCGTCGGCGCCAACCACACCTCCGCCCGCTTCTGCTCCCGCTAACCCGCCCCCCCACCACCTCCACCTCTCCTTCTCCGCCTCTGTGAATCTCGCTGGATTTTTCTTGCTTTTTTTTTTTTCCCTTCCTCCTTCGTCTTTGTACATTAACACACACACCCGCATACCAATACGTAGATACGTACGTGCCGTGCCGTACCCACCGATGGAGCCGCTCGCCGGCAAGCCCAACTCCGTCAGGAACGTCCTCGTGCGGGCCCTCGTCCTCGGCGTCCTCCTCCTCCTCGTCCGCTTCGCCTACGTCGTCACCACCGCCGGCGAGTCCTGCAGGCTCGGCGACTTCTGCTTCCTCTCCCCCCCGGAGAATCTCAACCTCGTCGTCTCCGGCGCCACCGCCGCCGCCGCCAACGCCGTCCGGTCCACCGTCCCGAGCCCCCAGCGCCGCGGCGGCGGGGAGGATCACTGGGTCGAGGCCGTCCGGTTCCACGGCTCCGTGTTCCGGGATCTGGCGTCGGAGGGGTTCCTGTCACGGGGGTCCAGGGCCCTGTGCTTCGAGTCCGGGAGCGGGCAGGACGTGCTCGCTCTGAAGGAGATGGGCGTGGCGGGCGCGGTCGGGGTCTCGAAGAAGGCCTCGCGGCCTCTGGTGATCTCGGGCCGGCCGCATCGCCTGCCGTTCGGCGACGAGACCTTCGATTTCGTGTTCTCCGGCGGGGGGCGCTTCGACAAGGTGCCGAGGCCGCTGGACGCCGCCGCCGAGATCTCCCGGACGCTGAAGCCTGAAGGGTATGCGGTTTTCCATGTGAGGGCTAACGATACATACAGTTTCGATTCGTTCATTGATTTGTTCAATTGTTGCCGGCTAGTGAGATCGCGCGATTTGGCCAGTTTCAATGCTTCATTGCCTAAGATACGTGAGATTGTTCTGAAGAAAGTTAGTGATTTTAGCATTCTTAGCCACTCGGTGAAGAATTCCGGTGGTGATTCGGTGAATAAGTGCTTGGTCTCGTTGAGCAAGCGGAAATTGGTCCAGGACGCCGAGCCATTGATTGTAGAGGAGCCATTGAAACCATGGATTACACTGAAAAGGAATATAAAGAACATAAAGTATCTGCCGTCGATGGTCGATATCAGTTTCAAGAATAGGTATGTTTATGTAGATGTCGGAGCTCGGAGTTACGGGTCTAGTATAGTTAGTTGGTTTAGAAAGCAGTACCCGAAACAGAACAAGACCTTCGAAGTGTATGCTATCGAGGCTGATGAGCATTTTTACGAAGAGTACAAGTCGAAAAAGCGTGTCACTTTGCTGCCATATGCTGCGTGGGTGAAGAACGAGACTCTGTCCTTCGAAATAAACCGAGATCCGGGTCAGAAATCAGAGGACAAAGGTAGAGGGATGGGCAGGATTCAGCCGGTTCAGTCCTCGAGCGATGGGGAGGTGGCTAAGATTCAGGGATTTGATTTTGCGGAATGGTTGAAAAACACGGTGTCAGAGAAGGATTTCGTGGTGATGAAGATGGATGTGGAGGGGACCGAGTTTGATTTGATTCCGAGGCTGTTCAAGACTGGGGCTATCTGTTTGATCGATGAACTGTTTCTCGAGTGCCATTACAACAGATGGCAGAGATGTTGTCCCGGCGAGAGAAGCTCCAAGTACGAGAAGACATATGGGCAATGCTTGGACCTTTTCACATCCCTGAGACAGAGTGGAGTTCTTGTACATCAATGGTGGTAGTAACTCTTGGAAACAAGCAACATTATTGCCAATGCTCACCACATAAGTTTTCTTTTGATGTTGTGATTCTCCTCTTACAGTGGCATTTATTGTACTGCTTCAGATTAGGCTTTTGTCCTGGATTACTCATTGTATGAAGCACTGTAGTGAAATAGCTCGAATGAAATCCAACGAATGCATGGTTTCTCTTGCAGTCGAATCGAATGTGTACTCGTTCTTTTCATTTTGCAGCTTCTCTTTCCGCTTATGAACTGGTCAGGCATGAGGCTTCCGTGGCTTTAGCTGTTGCTACCTTGCCATTGCAGTTTGCTTCTATAGATCATGTTGGTCCGTTGCCCACTTACTACCACTCGCTTTATGTCCTTTTCGCGGTTTGAGGACCACAAGTGGGAGTGGTAGTAGTGCTCATTCTTTTCGATGGAACAATGTGAGATGTCCACCTTCCCCTTTCCCTCAACCTTGAGTTGCCCATTAGCTTATTAAGTTTGCTGCTAATTGCAAGTAGCCGTTGAGGACCAAATTTCCTCTCTCTCTCTCTCTCTCTCTCTCTCTCTCAAAGCTTGAGGTTTTTCGGTTTGGTTGAATTTGGAGGACTTGAAGGGCATTGAGGGCCCTAGGCCAACTGGATGATACACGAGGAAGCTGGGCATTCGAAAAAGTATGGTTGTGCTGTTTCGTCAAAATGGAAGGCGCGAGAAATTATCGTGTGAATGTCGCGCATATGCTAAATTTAATCTGTACCATCGAAGATGGCGAGTTTCACGCGGGTCTCACCAAATCCGATGGTCCGAATTCAATTCATTATATGTGCTAGGCGCATGGAATGCTTGCTCGGAAAGTACAGACTCCAGGGAGGTCGAGTGCACATGCTACTGCTTTTGACTTGTTGCCTGAGGGCCAGGGCGTGACTGGTGTGTCCCGCTGTCTGGAATGTCTTTTGTGTGTCCCTCTCCTTTCCATTGATTGCGATGTGATGCATTGTTTCGGTTGGCCTGCAGTTTCTTTGGCGTTGTTCTTTTTGAGGGCCCATTTTGCAGACTCTTACCATGGGTTCAATCTCTCTCGTATGGATTTTGTTCAAAAAGTGCCTTGAGAAGCAACCAAATAAAGCGATATCGCAATCTTTAATGCATCGACTGTTTTAGTAATATGCATAGTTAATACTTAAAAACCGAATTTTTCCTCGTTAAGCATGTTTACTGAGTATCCCGAGACCGTTGTGAATAAGACATTTTTCGCTTTTCATGTACTTGCGAGTCGGATCGACCAAAGTGGCTAGCATCTTCAGGGCAACGATGTACTGTTTGATTTGGTTAGTTTCTTAAATTTTCCTGGATGAATTTTATGTAATGCATCCGTTATGAGAACTATACTCTGTTCACAACATCAGGAACAATTTTCAAATTGGGTCTTTCGTGAACGGTTGGGTTAAAGCTGAGAGATGTTTCTTTTGGTGCGCTCCTGGCAACGAACATCACCAAGGAGGCTCTGGAGTGAGTTTGCCCACCAGAATTCAGGATGCATTCTGCGCGTAAGCTTTCCCCGTTCAGCTGCGAAGGATCTCCGATCACACGGGCATCGACGGCCTGACTTTCCCAGTGGACAGGTTCGTACGATGATTTCAGACCCTTGAGGTCGACCCACACCGAGCAACATTGAGTACTGTTTGAGGTATAGTCGGGCTTGCGCAGGAGCTAACCCTTTCCAGGACCTTCCCAAACCTAGTAGATCCAACTGGGCTCTCCGAGCCAGACCCTGATTTTAGGAGGATTTAGGGATTTCTTCCTTTCCAATCATGAGTGAGCTTGGGCGATGATTTTCACTCTCCATAGTGGATAGCCGACGGCTCGGCCCGTTGCATCAGTGGGCGCACCCCACTGAACGTGTTTTGCCCCAAAGCAACTAAGTCAATTATCGGTAGTTGGGAAGATCACGAAGCTAAAGTCCTGATATGCGACGCGGTTAGATTGGTAGAACATGTTTTGAATCTTCGGGGGAAGTTTAGCCTTGATTAGCGAACGAACGGGTAAGCTCCGAGCGATTGACTCAATCAACTTCCGTTTTGTCTAATTTAGGTTGAACGATCTAAAATAGATCTGGAAGATATCATTATGGTAGAACAACAAAGGTTAGGTGAATATGATCACGAAATTAAATCGATCTTAACGATATTGGTATAGTGCAGAAGAATGCCAACGGCTTAGTCATGATGACGACCTTTGAACTCACAATTGACTTAGTAAATGATTGAATTAGGCAGAGTCGACTTGACCTAGTAAATTATAGTTTGCGTGACGAAACAAATGAATCGTGTTTAATTTGTCTCGAGTCTTCCGGGAATTCAAGCTCGTAAGCTCCCCCAAAAAGACTTATAATCCCCTTGATTAAGCTTAATTACTATAAATTAATCAAGGTCAATTACCCAACCCACATGCCTGTTCCTAATTCTCATTTTCCAATCCCTGCTTAACCACCTGTTGGGTGTTGTTTTGACAATCATTGGAGTTGCTTAGCCTACTTGGATCGATAAACCATCTTATCATTTTATTGGAAAATCATACTTACATGCGATTCAAAATTTAAGGTCTAAAATCTCGATTTTTCGAATAATACATCGTCCCCATTGCATTTCTGGCATTATAAACGGAAATAATCCTTCTTGAAAGTGAGACAAAGTAACATTTCTCAGCTCAGAACATGTTGATTAAGTCACGCGATATCTCTAAATTGAGACTAGAAAACGGATAAATGCATATGATTCCTCGTTCCGTCTATTCTTTAGTATCTCATACATTATTCTCGCAAAATTCAGTAAATCTACAAAGAAGGAATTAGAATCTCGCTCGAAGCAACCAAAGTGGCAAGAATAGCTTGACGAATTAAAAAAAAAATTATTTGTTCGATTTTGCTTAACCAAAGGCCAAACAAGAGCAATCTAAATGTCCCAATTAAAAAAAATTCATTGCACATGCCCCGTTGACCAAATGATAAGCACATGCAAAATTTAAAGGCATGCATTTGATTAATATCAAGTAAAAATTCATTTTCCTTTGGGATTATTTTGCTAGTAAGATAGAGTGCAAGATACGAACGAATATTAATCGTAATTAGTTCTAAATAATTACCATCTATGCCAATGTTTGGCAACATGATTTAATTACCATTAGTACTACAAATAAGAAGGGTGCACACTCAATAAATCGAATCTCGTGAATCTTCATGCAATGTCGTATTTCGCACACTTTCATACGGAAAGAAACAACGATAAGACTAAGTCGAGATCATAGTATATTACAAACAAGTATAGCACGTTTAATAATAGGAAAAAAAAAATTAGTGACTTCTTTTCTAGAAGCGCAGAATTAGTAAGCCTCCTAAATAGGAATTCGAGATTTAGACCCAAAAAAATAAAAATAGGAATTCAAGATACGAAGAGATCTGATGTTTAAAAACTGACCCCAATCGATAGGGATTGGGTTTGGTTCCAAACGAGGAATGACTCCTCTAATTAAGCTAATTTTTTATGTTCTTTTCTTTTTCTTTTCCTAAAAGATTTCGATAAGGTGAGTTGTCATATTTAATTTTATTTTCACCAAAATTGGAAAAAAGAAAGAAGGAAAAAAATGGAGAGAAAGATTCAAATAAAAATAAGGGTAAATACCACCAAAAACTCCAATTAACAAATTTACCCTAAACTTACTTTTTTTTCCACCAAAAACCCAAATCGGTATATTTGTGACAAATTTATCCTCCGTAAAATTGGATTAATATCATGAAAAATCATAAATTGGTAAACCTGTGATAAATGGAGGGAGTAAAGCCTCAAACCGATACACTCGTCAACTATTACGTGGTCATCCAACTCAGCAATTTGACGGTAATATTTAATGGAGACTAACGGAAGATAAATTTGTTGCAAGTGCACCAGTTTGGAGTAATGGTAAAAAAATTATTTTTTGATAAATTTATTATAAACGTGTTAAATTAAGATTTTTGGTGATATTAACCCTTAAAATAATTACCATTTTCGTCGCCCAGCAAATCTCCCACAAATTCTCCATCGGGAGCCGTGACATTTTGAGGCTTTGACTTGAAATAAATAAATAAATAAAACATTGAAAGGGAGGAAAAAGAGGGAGATTCGCAGGACATAAAGAACGAGGAGCCCGCCGCTTCTTTGTTCTTTACGATGTTGCGAACGTTGTCGTCGTTTCTTGTTTCTTGCCCACGGTTCATGCGTTGATGTCTTGTTCCGTTCTTGTTTCTTCAGGAGAGAAACGCATGCCATCGAAAGATACACTGGCCGCCGCCGCCACCGCCACCTCGGATTTACCTCCCTTTCCCTTAGCCTGCCCCTCCTAGGAACGAACCCGATTTCGTTTTTACCCGTCGTTTCCTCGCGCCATTTTTCCGGGCAGAACCTGCCGGGGATGAGGGTGGAGAAATTTCTGCTGGGGGGTGTTCGGTTGCTGTGAATTTTCTTCCTTTTTCCTCCTGAAAGATTTGATTTTTTCCCTTTTTCTTTTGCGTGGATTGTGGAAGATGGGAGCGTGTTGCAGCACGGACCACGACGTGGGTCGGGACTGGGTCGGGATTGTGAACATTGACGGAGAGGATGAGGTTGAGGGTGATGATGAAGGAGGAGGAGGAGGAGGAGGCGTGAGAGAAGGAGATCTTGGGGCCCGGGTGAGGCTGAGGGGATCTAACGATTCTTGCTGTATGTTCAGCAAGCGAGGAAAGAAAGGGATCAATCAAGATGCCATGACCGTGTGGGAGGTAAATTTTTAAGGAAATTTTTCTCGTTGGTTTCTGTTTTATCCATGTTCTCTTGAGAATTTTTCTTGGCTGGCCTCTCTGTTCGATATTGCTTCTGGGGGAATGGTCTGCTTTTTTCTATCAGCCGTACGATTTTCTGGTTTCAATTCTCTATCTCTTCTTCTGAAGCAGATGGGTCGTGTTCTTGATAATTGAATATCTTGTTCTGTCACGATCGTATATGATCTTGGTGTTTTTCCCCCCCTTTTTTTTTGAGGTTTTAATTTACTTGCCAGACAATTTTCAATGTTTTTGTGCATGTAACATATGGTGGGGGAGGTGCAAATGGATTCAAAAATCAAGTCATTAGTCAAATGTGATCATAATCTGCATTGGAAAGTTGCAACTTTCAGGAAAAGATGTTCAGAAATCAAAACCCATCAATTCTGTAGATTCATGCTATCATATGGCTTAATTGGAACCTTGGGAAACTACACTGAAGGGTTTCGTTTCATGATGATAGCTGCGGCTAACGAAAACTTGAAAAAAATTTCAGGACTTTACTGGCGAAAAAGGTGCATTCTTTTGCGGGGTGTTCGATGGCCATGGTCCCGCGGGTCATAGAGTTGCACGACACGTGCGCGACAGTTTGCCTTCCAAGCTCTCTTCAGTGATCCAATCCTTGCAGAACAAGGGCAGCCATCGCAAGGACCCTAATCTCGTAGATAAAGATGATGATGGCCAAGAAAATGGGAAGAAAGAAAGAAGTGAAGATGCAGGAGATAGTTGGGAGGATGATTTTTGTCATGACATGCTTCTCTCTTCATGGGAGGCTAGTTTCGTCAAGTCTTTCAAAGAAATCGATGACGAGCTAAGCTTTGACTCCTCCATTGACAGCTTCTGCAGCGGCTCAACCGCAGTAACCATGGTTAAGCAGGTACGAAACAGAGACGCGATAGCTACGATGAAGAATACGAAGTAGTAGAAGAGTATTGACGAACGTAATCGTCATATCCACTAATGTGCCATTCAAAATTTTCAGGGAGATCATCTTATTATTGCCAATTTGGGAGATTCCCGAGCTGTTCTGTGCACGAGAGGCCAGAAAAATCAGCTCGTTCCCATCCAACTCACTGTCGATCTGAAACCGAATATCAAAAGTGGGTTTTATTTCTTCGTTCATTCTCAAAGCAAGTAAATATCTCATCCTAACCTTGTGCAATTTTTCTCCCATTCAACAATCTGCTTAGGTGAAGCAGAGAGGATCAAGAAATGCAAAGGCAGAGTCTTTGCGATGGATGAAGAGCCAGAGGTGTTCAGAGTATGGTTGCCTGAGGAGAATTGCCCCGGTCTTGCCATGGCTCGGGCTTTTGGAGATTTCTGCTTGAAAGATTATGGCCTGATATCCACCCCCGAAGTGTCCTATAGAAAGCTTACACAAGATGATCAATTCGTGGTTCTAGCCACCGATGGGGTAAGAGTAAAGAAATTCAATCCGTAGCGGTGTACAGATTATACTGCGCAATTGCAGGATCACGTAGATTTCTAGATTACTGTTCTTGCTCTGATTGCAAATTACCTGTACATGGTGTCAAGACGATGTTATTTTTTATTATCATTGATACTGGACTCTTCTTTTCTTTTCGTTTCAGTGAGACAGAGACCTCACTTTTTCCTTTCTTTTTCAAGGTGTGGGATGTGTTAAGCAATGCAGAGGTCGTGAGGATTGTTGCATCCGCAAAGAAGAGATCCGTGGCTGCTAAACTATTGGTTGCTCACGCTGTTCTAGCATGGAGGACCAAGTACCCAGGATGTAAGATCGACGACTGTGCGGTTGTGTGCTTGTTCTTCAAGAATGATCGACCTCCGTGCCAATCCATAACAGACACTTCGGGTGGCAACCCGGTCCGGCAAGAGAATGGAGTCAGTAAAAACTCCGGGTCCAATGAAAGCGAGGCAAACCCGGACACCATGCTTGCTGCAATTGCAGAGGAGTCCTCTGTAGTCGACGAAGTGAGCAGGGTAGATTCTCTCATCAGAGTTGCTCGTAAAAGCGGTGATTTGAGTCAGCGGAGGGCTGTTAAGGAGCCCGAACACGTTGAAGTCCATTAGGTCTTGATGTTTATTCTCATGGAAGCTCGAGAGGGTCATTGAGTCCATAACCGAAAGACGAAATTGCCAGGTTTGTAACCACGTGCAGAAGCGAAATCGTTCCGTCGTGCAGAAGATCGATGCGTTCTTCATACAACAGGAGAACTCAAGGAGGTCAGGAAAATCAGCTGCTTCAGAAATGCACTAGTTTGGAAACTTTTAGGACAATTACAACACATCACAGGATTTTCGATTTGTTCTGTGCTTCTTCCATGTTCTGGTTACTCTGTGACTCCATGTTAATGTCTGGTCTGATGCTTCTGCTACTTTTGAAGACAGGAATAGTGGCTGATAATTCATGTTTCGCGTCGCGTCTGGATCTCATTGAACATGCCCTATTAGACAGGTTATGCACGAAGATGCGGTCATCGTGTATGTTAAGTATCTATAGATAATCCAAGATTGAAAGGTGTATATACCATGTGCTTTATGCCAGCGAATCTAAGTAAATTTCGATGATGAACTTGTAGCAATTTCATTGTTGCCAACATCTATTTCCATCATCAATCAAGAGAAATGATGGTCCATAAACTTTTTGACATGATATCCAATTGACATTACAATCGTGGATAGTTGAGGATTCGAGACATGACATTGGAGAGGAACTTTCCCAAAAGAACGAAGAATTTCTCAACCTTGTGTTCAAATTGCAATCGAATTTCCTTTGAATCTTTTTAATTGGTGCAATTTTTTAAAGAAAATTAGGGAAGTGATGGCTGTGAGGGCTTGATTATATATGACATATAAGCTCTTATGCTTCAACTACAATAAAGGTGTATTATAGTTTCTCACCAAATTCAAACCACTGATAATGTAGTTTATTATTTAGGAATAAGTGCACCAAAAGTCCTAAAAGGTGACTATTAAATAAATCTTTTTCTCTTTTTTTTCTCCTTTTTCAAAAAAGGAATGTTTTCCCAATTTATTTTTATGTTTGTTATTTATATCATTGAATCATCTCCCTTCAAGCCGGTCGTGTTCAAGGGAGTCCCCCTTTTAAGCCGAAGTTCAAGGGAACTAAATGTGGACCTTTACTAATCCGAGGGTCATTTACACGTTTTACCCATTGCATCTAATTGCCCCTTCATAAAAAGATGGGAAAAAGCCATAAAAAAAATATGGTTAATACCACGAAAAACCTCAAACTGGTACACCTGTGATAAATTTACCCCAAACTATTTTTTTGACAAAAAAAAACTCTAAATTGGTACATCTGTGACAATTTTATCCCAAACTATTTTTTTGACAAAAACCCCACACTGGTATACATGTGACAATTTTACCTCAAAATTAATTTTTTAGCAATCAAAAACCCTAAACTAGTACACTTGTGATAATTTTATCCTTCGTTAGTTTCCGTTAAATTTTATTGTCAAATTGTTAAGTTTAATGACACGTGGAAATTGACATGTATACCGATTTTGGGTTTTATCCTTCTGTTTGTCACAAGTTTATTAATTTTGTGATATTAATATAATTTAGCGGATACTAACAGAGGGTAAATTTGTTATAAATATACCAGTTTGAGGTTTTTAGTGGTAAAAAAATTAGTTCAAGGGTAAAATTGTCACAGGTGTATCAGTATGGAGTTTTTGATGGTCAAATAAATAGTTCGGGGTAAAATACCACTTTGGAGTTTTTGGTGGTTAAAAAAATAGTTCAGGGTAAATTTGTCACATGTGTACTAGTTTGGGGTTTTTTGTAGTAAAAAAAACAGTTCGAGTTAAAATTGTTACAAGTGTACCAGTTTAGGATTTTTCGTGTTATTAACCTAAAAAAATGTCTTATTATGTTTATTATGATGAATTTATCTTGAATTTTTTTGTGGCGTTTAAAATCTCAAACTATATCAATTTCGAACGCATTTACCCTAAACTTTTTATTGCGAACTTGTACTCATGTGATACATTTATCCTCCATCAAGATTCTATTGAATGATTTTTAAGCCACCCGGGCGTCATATCAATTCCGTTTGCCTTCTGTCATCTAGGTAGACAGATTTTTAACGGAGCTCATCGACGAAACCTTGGCAAATGATAAATATGTCACCCACGTACAAGTTTAAGACTTTTTGGTATCACCAAAAAAGTTTGAGAGTAAACATATTACAGTGGGCACAATTTAGAATTTTTGGTGATTCTTTCCCTTTTTTTATTTGTGTAGCAAGGGCAAAATGAGGGAGATAAAAAGTAAGACAACATTAGGTTGGGTATAACCATATAAATACATATAAATAGATAGATAGATAGGGAGGAAAATAGAAGAGAGCAAGAGAGGCAGGAGAGTTAATTTTGTCTAAGAAGTTTCAAGCATATTAAGGGAAAAATGTTAAGAGATCCTTTGAATCATTATAGATAGATAGATAGGGAGGAAAATAGAAGAGAGCAAGAGAGGCAGGAGAGTTAATTTTGTCTAAGAAGTTTCAAGCATATTAAGGGAAAAATGTTAAGAGATCCTTTGAATCATTTGTTAAATTTCATTTATCATTTTTTGGGAACATAACATATTTATATTTCGAAACACCCGACTCTTTCGAAATATAAAAATCTTCCAATTTTCAAGGTGGGTAGAAGAAACCACCAACGTACGTGTTGGCCATGCAACGAGCCATGTTCTTCCCTCCCTTCCTTTCTCCTTCCTTCCTTCCCCTATTTCACCGCTTTGATTGTTACTTTCATTCTCGTTGTTAGACGCCCTAACTTTCATCATCAATAGAACAGAACAAAGAGAGAGAGGAATGGCTCAGGCAACGCTCCTAGCCGCCGCCGACCTAAAGTCCCAGAGCTTCGAGCTGTCGGGCTGGGCACTTCGGGCTTCGGAGCCTCCCCCGCCATCTGCGACGCCATCATTGACGTCGTAATTTCTGCATATCGAGCTCGACCCATCCGGTTGTTTGTCTCTTTTATTCTTGCTTTCCATTTGGTTTTGGATTTAACATGTATTTTGGCCAGGATGAGATGAGTGCAGGCCGGTTACAGGCACGTAGACACCGCCTGGCACTACATAGTTCAAGAAGAGGTCTCTCTCTTTTGCTCCTCTATCTTGTGCATTCTCTCATTTTTCCACGTTCCAAATGTCACAACCCAAAACCTACCAGGATGGGGGATGACAAGGCCGTCCTTCCAACTCAAGGAGGCAGCCTCAAACCACCTAAAATTTCTCATGACATTGCTCTCGCTCTATTTGCTGCTAATCAAAGAACTTGAAAAGATTAGGGAAAGATAGGGGTGAACAACCACAGCTCAGTAAGTAATGTGTATCTCTTCTAAGCAGATCAAACAGTCACTATGCATACATAAAGCAATACCAAAAACTCATAATTTAAAATCCACAATATCATATACATATCATATCAAATATGAGTTATTTTCTTTTTACAAAACTTGATACAAACCAGAAAATACTCATTTGATACATCATCACAATTCAATCATCAATAGTCAAGTCTATTGATTAATCTCATCAAATCACACGTCAATGGTCCATTCCCTCTCATCATAGAAGGCCTCATTCGGATAGAGGTGCGGCTGCACTGCCATCTCTTAACCCGACCCGATATTATCTTTTTTGAGCCGCAGTCGCACTGCCATCGCTCTCAAGGATTTGCCCTGGCACAACAGAAAACACATCGATGGTCTATCCATCGATCAATCTATTGTTTAATATCAAACCATGATCACACATTTCGCCCCGTGATAAGGTGACCAATATTCCCCCCTTACCGAGGTCTTCATCTAGTATAAGCCAATGGCTCGGCTCATAAGGATATCCTAAACTAGTATGCGCATACCCACAAGCCCTTCAATGGGCTCACAACGATATTGAGCACCAATGCATATTCTTTAATAATCCACAATACCAAATCCATAATAAGTTTCATAATCCATAATCAATATCATTAATTGATTTCAAAAAACAAAACGCAATCTTTCTTCGTCAAACCGAACATATTTCACAAACCAAATATATGAAATTTCACAACTCAACTCAACCACCAGAAATCTCTTTTGTAAAGTATTTCTCAAATCATTCGAAAACTCGTTTCTTAAATCATAATACATTTCACATACCCATTTCATAAACCAAATTCACAGATTAATATATATTTATGCAACAAATATGCTATTTCACAACTCATAATATATCGACTCTCTTTCGCTTTTAAGACATGAGTATAGAAATAGAAGATATAGCACCACTCACCTAGAATTCCTAAAAATCAAGCAACGACGCTCACTTGAATCGACGATCTCGTAATCCTAGCAATTAAACGAGAATCGACGTCAAAGCCAACTAAAATGCTACGATAACTACGGAACGGCTAAACAACGCTTAAATGTTAACAGGACAACTCAATGGCACTCACAATTTGCTCATCCAAAGCGATTATCCAACCGTCCGCAACACGGAGCTTGAGCGCAAAATTTGATCGCACCATAAATTCCTCCTCCGAACCCCGTTTCAAGCGAGCTTATAGTCAATAGAATGCCCATTCAGAGCACTACAAGAGTCTTAATTTGGCCATCCCAAAATCGAGCCGAAAACCGACGAAAATCGACCTAAAAGCCGCTGGTTCGCATTGTTCACCTTGTGCGGCCAACTTCGAAAATTCATATTGGGCAAACCTTAAGTCCAAATCAAGATCCGTAAAATTCCACGGCTCCACAACACCCTAAACTACCAATTCTATAGATATACGCAGCTCAACGATTCAAAAATCGGACTTTGCTGCTCTAATAAAACATAATTTTGAAATATGAGCCCTAACTCGGAAAAATATTCCGATTGAACAAACGAGGGGCACGAATACTTATCAGACGTTGCTAATCGAAGTCGAATCGGCTTGACGAGACTCCCGTGGTGCAAAACCCTCTTCTCTTTTCTCTTTTTCTTCTTACTCATTCCTTTCCTGTCTTTTCTTCTCTTTTTCTCTCTTTTCTTCTGTTTCTGGACAACTCTCGGCCCCTTTAAAAATCAGAAGATGTCCACTGTAGTCTTTGTTGACTTGTTGACTTCTTTTTTTCCAAATATTACACCAAATTGTGGTGGATATTCAAAGATATCTTTAGAATTTGTTTAAATTTATATTCCAAGTTCTGGATTTACCATCGTAATAACCAGACTGATGCCCCTTCGATGCATAGATTTCATATAATTTTTCGATACCGAAACTTAGATGATAGATTTAATGGTTATTCTTATTTGTATTTTTGCAAGGATTTTCACCTAGTTAAACATTCTAAAGTACTTTCGTGTAAACAATTCATTTAAATGAAAACATTCGCTTATTAATTATAGTTAGCATGTGTCCTAAAACACTCTTTAACGAGACCCTTTTTTTGAAATATTCAGTTTTTTTCCTCTTGTTATATCTATTGGTTTGGTAGCGGTGACCTCCTAACTTTCATTTCCCGAATATCTTCAAGTCTTCAAGAAATGATTATCTTATTATGTGATATTTACATCTTTCATGCAATAGTCATAATTGTATTTATAAATGAGTATTAAATTAATTAACTATATTACAATCAATTGGTACCACTTAATCATTAATGCATTGTAATGTGCAAACATATAGATCTGAAAAGGGTTGATGGGCTCCAAAAACCAGTGCTGATTAATGATTTTGGCAGCTTTCATGTTGCATTAACCTCTACAGCAACGTAAGACGAGGCTTTTAATATATATATATATATATATATATATATGTATATGCGCGCGCGCGATAAGGTATTAATAAGATGGCCAAAAAGGAAAAGATAAGGGAGGATTCGATATCCAAAACAAGCTCATATATAGCAAATTGCAACATTTTATTATTTAATTAATTACTCCGCTTAACAATATCTTAAACATTTTTAACGAATGTTTTCTCCAATTCATAATGAACTTTCTTGATGTCAAAGAAATTAAGAATGTCTCGCTGCTTTTTATCGTAGGTTGGGCATGGGCTTCAGTCAGCAATGCAAGCAGGAGTTGATAGGAAGGATCTTTTCATCACATCAAAACTTTTGTATAGAGTAAAAATGATTATCATATCATCAACTCCTAACTTTTCTGGTTTATTAATTGGCCCAATTGTCATATGCTTATCTACTGCAGTGGCGTTAAATTCATTTTGATATGCAGGTGCACCGAGTTGTCACCAGACAGAGTTCGAACCGCATTGAACAACACCCTCCAAGAATTGCAGCTTGACTACCTCGACCTTTATCTGGTTATTGTTCAGCTCCAACATGCTCTCTTATTTCTTAGTTAGAGATTGAATTCGACCACCAGTGGTGGTGGCCTAGTTGGCCTCATGCTTATATTCCCATCTCCAAGTCACGGGTCAAACCTCGCTCGCATCAAGTAGCCTTGTGGCTTGGTTTGGTGAATAGGTGGTGGAGGGCTGTAGTGCCCGGTGGTGTCACGGTGAGAAGCTTGCCTACTTCGGCGGTGCTGAGTAACCAAGGCTTGTTCTTGAACTGCACATTTCTTAGCGAGTATAAGACTCTTGTGATAATACCAAAAAGAATAGTTCCATGGTTGTCTCTCCCCATCCTTTTCTGGAGGCTAAAACGATTTAGAACTGAAGTTAAGCATGGGCTTGCTTATTTTGTAACTGACTTGTGGTATTGCAGATCCATTGGCCATTTCGCCTCAAGGACGGATCCAGCCGACCTCCGGAGGCCGGCAAAGTTTTAGATTTCGACATGGAAGGTGTTTGGAGGGAAATGGAAAAGCTTGTCAAGGACGATCTGGTTAGAGACATAGGAGTCTGTAATTTCATCCTCAAAAAGCTCAATAAGTTGCTGGAATTTGCTGAAAAAATGCCGTCTGTTTGTCAGGTACGAAGGGATCAATTAACCACTAATTAATTAATTAATTAACTAATCAATCAATCACTTGCTTGGATTGAGTTTGGAATTTGGATTAATGTCCCTTTTAACGAATTTTCTTTTGTTCAGATGGAGATGCATCCAAGATGGCGAAATGATAAGATGCTAGGAGTTTTGCAAGAAAAACAGCATCCATGTTACGGTACGATTTCATAAATGTTTTTTTTTCTCTTTCGAGATTCGCAGTTGTCATCTTTTACGCGATAATAATAGATACGGAAGTTTTGAGTTCAAATCTTTATTTACCTCTTTTAAATAATATTTTCACATTTAGTCTTAAACTAAAATCCGGCCCATGAGTAATTCAAATTAGAATTTTTAACCGCTACATCACGACAAGCTAACAGTGAAAGAGAATCATCGTAGGCATACTCTCCGTTGGGCTCATCTAAAGGAGGCCGGGATCTGATCCATGACAAGACGGTGGAGAAAATAGCGAGGAAGCTGAACAAGAGCCCCGGGCAGGCGCTGGTGAAATGGGCCCTCCAGAGAGGCACGAGCGTCATCCCGAAGTCGACCCACCCCGACCGAATCAAAGAGAATGCGTACGTCTTCGGGTGGGAAATCCTGGAGCAAGACTTCCAAACACACTGCAAAATCCCCGATCAGGTAATGTCAGTATCTTGCGCGAGCTTATTCTTATTGTCTAATGCGACAGACCGAGTCGAGCATGACCCTACAAAGTCGTCCGGGTTCGATCTGTTCATTGTGTGAGATGGCCCCACATCAATTTGGACATCATAATTTATTAATTAGTTGCTAAGTATGTCTCCTAATTTTTCTCCAAATCTATTTTCTCAAATGACTTAATTGATGGCTTGGCATTGTGGGGGGTACAGAGAAGAGTGCTTGATGGAGAAGAATTGTTTGTGAGCAAGGAAGCAGGGCCATTCAGAAGCGTGGCTGATCTCTGGGATCATGAGGACTGATGCATCAGAAATGTGTGATTACTGGCTTTGTTGGTCATCCTTCTTGTGTGTGAGTCAGTCTCGGTGATTTTTGCTTTTGTTGATTAATAAATTAGTGATAAAATTGACGTGAATTTATTCTAATTCGCGACAATAATTATTGCTCATAAGTCGTAAATAGAGTCTAACATAGCCCATTTCATCTTAGGATTTATGTTCTTATGTTGTGTCAAAAATTATGATCCGTACATGCTCTCACGAAGATTATTTTGTGCATGAAATTGTTTATGATTTCGAGTTCTTGTCCACAAGAGTGCATGTACAAATGAATCAAAATTCCTTAATTTTGCATGGAAACCAACACGAGTTTGGAAAATGGCCATGTCTTCGTTCCACTATAGTGACTAAAATGCATATACGATTGCTGTATTGAAAATGAAAAATTACCATCTTCTAGAGAAATCCAAGGAAAAGTAAAAGGAAAAAGCACAACATTGTTGGGTGTTCGATTTGATTCACATGCTTCTAAGTAGAAGCTCATATTGAAAAGACCAAATTGCCGCTCCTTGTAAATCTCGTTTGAGCTCTGGACGAGTGTGGGAGTTTAGAATTTGGAAATGGATATTCTCCGGAAAATAATGATATTTTTCGTTGGTAAAAATACGAGGATAAATGGATGTGAAGATACGAAATGGTCTCTCAAAATATAACCCAAGCATGTATATGTAATCGGTTATTAGATAAAAATGAGCGGTGTGGTTTGTTTTAAAAAGAAAAAAAAATGAAAATGGGCCTTTACCTTATTTATTCAAGGGTTAATACTACGAAAAATCTTAAACTGGTACACTTAAGATAAATTTTATCCCAAACTAATTTTTTGACCACCAAAAACCCCAAACTGATACACTTGTGATAAATTTGCCCCAAACTATTTTTTTAATAACCAAAAACCCCACATTAGTACACCTTTGATAATTCTATCATGAACTAATTTTTTAGTCACCAAAAATCCTAAACTGGTACACCTGTGATAATTTTACCCCAAACTAATTTTTTGACTATTAAAAATCCCAAACTAATATATTTGTGATAAATTTACCCTCCGTTAGTATCCGTTAAATTGGATTAATATTACGAAAAACAACAAATTGGTAAACTTATGAACAAAAAATAGGGGTAAAACCCCAAATTGATATGCCCATCAACTATCGCATGTCATCAAATTTAGCAATTTGATAGTAAAATTTAACGGAAACTAATGGAGGGTAAATTTGTCACAAGTATATTAGTTTGTGATTTTTTATGATCAAAATTAGGTGTACTAGTGTGGATTTTTTGGTGGTTAAAAAAATAGTTTGTGGTAAAATTATCATCGATGTATCAATTTGGGATTTTTTGGTAAAAAAATAATTTGGGATAAATTTATCATAAGTGTACTAGTTTGAGATTTTTTATGGTATTAACTATTTATTCAAAACCCAAAACAAATTATTCAATTTTTTTTTATCTCGATGTCTTGTAAAATCAAACAACATCAAAACAACTATGTGCGTAGCTCGTGAATCTTGATGCACAGCATGCCATTTCCACTTCATGACTTTCTTAACTTGAGCTCTGGTGCAATATTTTATAAATTCAATACCATCTCCATCATTAATTATACGAATTTCGTTACGAAATCCAGATAACGGATAATCACTAATTAAAATGCGTCTTAATCACTAATGAAAAGTATATATATAGATATATTTTACTTTTCTAATTCTGGGATAAAAATAGAAAATAACAATTCTCTTTATTGCTTGCCACCGCCCCCCATCAAGCCACTCTCCGCCCGCCGCCGTTGCCACCGCCCGCCGGGCGTCCGTCCCTGCCCCGCCGAGAACAGGAATTTACGAATAATCTATCGAAAGGATTTCTTTTTATTTGAGGAGCGGTCGTTATCAAACGCTACCTCCGATCAGAAGCTACTTCGAATGGGGAACATGCTCTTTAATCGCTCTGCTGTTCTCTCACTCTCTCTCTCCGAACAGTGAACATGCATTCCTTAAACCCGTAACAGTCTCCGCCATTGGTACCCACCTTGATTCTCCGCTAAGTCTCCATCGCCACCTTCCAATCCGCCGCTCGAGCCGTCCGTGCATTGATCGGCTCCGCCGCGAAGGCCAAAAGGCCCGCCCGCCCGTCGCCGCCGCCGTTCCCCGCTTCCCTCTCGCCGGTTACGCTCGCTCTCTCTCTCTCTCTCTCTCTGTGTCGTTGAACTCGATAGGCGGCGTCGACGAGTTCGTCCTGCCCTTCATTTCTGTGTTGTTTCGGTTTTCGCGTTATCGGTCTCGCCGCCGGAGTTCGTTCCGCGAGCTCGACTGCTGGAAAGTTTCGATTTTTTGGTCGCTCTGTTTTTTGGGTGGAGGAGAATTCGCTGTGCTTTGGCTCTGCGGATTGGCCGTCCTCATGTGCCGTCATCGCGTGTGCGCTTTCGTTTGATTCGAGCTCTGAATTCTTCTCGTTTGCCGCGTTTCTGCCCGACATCAATCTCTGCTCACCGTGAATTCTTGATGGAACCGACACTGGAACATCGCTAGTCCGGTTGAATTTGAATGTGTCGGGAGAGTTCATTCAGTGTATTTACGGTGTACAGTGAAATTGTGCGTGCGTGTGTGTAGGAATAGGATTGAGGGCCATCATGTGCTTGAGTGTTGTGCTGGGTGGATGTGTTTTTTGCAATCATGAAGTTGATCATTTGACAGCGGTGCTGTGGTCTGTCGTGTGTGTGAGGCTTGTGCTTTGTGCACATGGGCGGTGAACACTGAAAATCGTTGAGTTATTAGAATTGAGCTCTATTCTCTGTCTTTCTATCGTTTCCCATTGGTGGGTGTTCAAGTGCAGATATGCACGCATGGTGTCTCACGTCGTTCTACGCATGCACCTTCATTCTGGGTCTTTCTTCTAATGCCTTGAATGGCATCTGTAGTTTTGCAATCCTGTGGTTGTCTCGGTCTCGAGATGACCGATTAGACGTTTGCTGTCAAGCTTGGTTCCTTTGCATACTATAGAATGTGCTTCTGAATGGGTTGGCTTGTCTTATTTAGATCTTCACCTTCCACTTCATCCAATGAAGTGGGGCAATCTCAAATTGCAAATACTTGTTTGTTTTTTTTTTTTTGGTTACATGATATATATTCAATAGAAATTTCTAACAGGATGGGGACGGTAAAGAATAGGGACACCTACCTTGGAAACGCATCTTTTTCTCCAATTATCCCAACTGGTGTTTTAGCTCACAGAAACTTGGGGAAGAATAATCTTGGTGGTGTAATCTTTGGTTGCAAGGACAACACTATGAAGGAATGCCTATCCAAGCAACTATTTGGTAAGTCATTGGTGGTTCATATTTGATTTATCGGCACTGCACTTAACTTTCAACAGTTTATTTTTATATATCATTTGGTTAAGGTAGTAGAATTGTTGAACATGTACAATGGAGTTTATTCTTCGTCTATTTCCATGATTCATTGTCACCGCGTGCTATCTTGTTTTTTTTTTTTGGTTAAGAGCTATCTTGTTTTAATTTGCACTAGTTTTGTTCAAAGCATGAAAACTTATGTGAGACATTATCAACAGGCTTGACATCTTCACACATTGCTTATGTCAACCATATTGAACCTGGCTTGCCACTATTTTTATTCAACTACTCAGACAGAAAACTTCATGGAATTTTTGAGGCTGCAAGCCGTGGTCAGATGAATATCGATCCTTATTGTTGGAGCACTGATGTTTTAGAGAAGACTCCATATCCGGCACAGGTATCTCTTATCTATTTTTCCAACATGTTATGTATCGTCTCTTAGTTTTCATTACCAAATGTATGATTATGAGTTGATTGGTTGTCCAATAAGGTTCAAATTCGTATCAGGATGCAATGCCAACCGCTGCCGGAAGATCAGTTCAAGCGAATAATTGCGGACAACTACCATACATGCAACCATTTTTGGTTTGAATTGGACCATGCTCAAACAAGTAAATTGATATCCCTATTTGCATCTTTGGCGATTGCTCCATCAGTTCCCCAGCATATAGTCCAGAGGAGAAAAATTTCACAACCCCTTCTCTCTGAGGAAACAAGAGGAGAATGGGAAAAAATGAAGCCTTTTACTTCAATGGAAGAAAAACTCGAGCACTCAAGTGGGATATCTGATTCTGCAGATCCTTCACTTTCTATTGAAGTAGATGATCAGCTATTTGAAGGTTGTGCAAGTATGAAGCTAGATGGAGGAGATGAGAGAGATTCAATAATTGCGCAACTGAAAGAATTGGCTATTAGCCAGGAATATAATGATTTACATTCGAATCATTGTTTAGAAGGTAGTTCTAGCACTGAGGGCATAAAATCCGAAGAAACCAGCTTCGTTGAGGCACCTGTGGACCTAGAAGAGAAGAAATTACAGGATTTTCGTTCCTCTGTGGACCTAGAAGAGAAGAAATTACAGGATATTCATTCCTCTTCTGATTATCATCTTATCATTCCCCAGGTAGTTCGGAGTGAGGCATCTCAAGCAAAAATAATTAGTAATCTTACTTCTGCTAAAGCTCCCTGAACATTCTGTATGATGCCTCTCTTTGTGTAGTTGATTCGAGAATTGGGAGAGCTCAAGGACTTTAAGATGGAACAAACTCAAAAGATGATTGATTTGGAGCAGAAGCTGGTACTATGAAGCTTCGTTCATACTTTGGTCCTCTGTGTTTCATTTGTTAGCTCTAAGCTTGTAATCACTTACTGATTTGTTTTTTTGGGGATTCTTCTGCCATCAGGTTTGAAGGTTGACTATCTTATTGGATTTTAAGTATCACATATACTCTTATATGGCCCATTGCTACAATTGTTGCACGTAAAACCTTTCGGATTTAGGCAATGTTTTTTACTAACATATTAAGTCATTGGAGACACAGAGTTAAAAGGCAAACTACAAACGTCGTCAGGGTATAATTTGTTGCATCTATGCCTTTCTTTGTGCTGCTTTTAAAGGTCATACTCAAAAGGAACTGTTGTCGCTTAAAGGGAAATATGAGGAAAACCCTCTCTAATTCCTTGGGGAAGGAAAAATATAGGTTACGTTGAGTTTCACATGGTTAGCTGTAAACTCTATGTTGAGGAATGACATCTCCTGCTAGGTTACCATTATGGTTATACGAGAGAGTATTCTTGTCTTGCTCTAGCTCAGGGACAGAATTAGGATTTTTTCTGCCTTTATACTGGTGTTCCTTTTGAAGACGGCCTTGGGTGATTTTTTTTGAGGCAGTCTTAGTTTTACTGAGTCTGCTGTGCACAAAACATATGCATTTTTCCTACGTTTTCTTTGTTGGCTCACATTGTTGTGAAGTTTCTTTTTCTTATTTCTACATGTTTTGTTGCATCATTCACTGTATTTTTGGTTCAGGCTTGGGCAGAAACCGAAATTGGTTATCTGAGAGATCACTGTAATTTGTTGGATTCTTTGTTGAAATCTTCCTCGCATAATGCTGTTCCTGAGGAAATCCAATCTTCTGAGGAACTGGATCTTGATCTTAAGGATTCCATCATTATTGTTGGAGGATACGATGGTTCATCATGGTTATCTGCAGTATATTCCTATTTCCCTTCTCACAATGTAGTAAAATCTCTTGCGCCGATGAACCTTGTCCGTGCATATGCATCCGTTGCAAAGTTTAAAGAAGAGCTCTTTGTGTTTGGCGGTGGAGATGGGGAATCCTGGCATGATGCAGGTATTAGAATCGCCATCTTTCGAATCTCCATTGCCATTGTAATCCTATTATCCTAATGTGATAACTATCTTTCTGCACAGTCGAATCATACAGTTTGGCTGAAAATAAGTGGACCGTTCAACCATCATTGAATGCTAAAAAAGGAAGTTTGGCTGGAGCAGTGGTAAGGGAAAAAATCTTTGCTCTTGGAGGTGGGAATGGACACGATTGCTTTTCAGATGTTGAGATGCTTGACTTTGACATCGGCAAGTGGATCTGTGCACGGTCAATGCTACAAAAGGTATAGTACATAGCTTGCGTGTGCTTTTAAAGTTGTCTGGTGAAGCTACAAAAGACTGAGTATTGAATGTGATTAATGAGTCAAAGAGTGTTATCGGCAGAGAGTTCTCAGTGGAGTACATATTTTTCCTTGTGGTAAAAAGTTATAATGCAAAATGTCCATATGTATAGGTACTTCAAATGAGAGAGAGTTAGAGGGACGGAGGGACCTTCATTATAGTTAGGCAAATTGTGAAGAATTGAATTGCTTGTTAGTCATTGTTTTATGGTTGCTTTGTAGTTCAGACGTTCCAGTCATATGAGGTTCTTGTGAAAAATTATGTACTGTCTACATCTGCCTCTGTCATACTTGGAGTTCTAAACCTGAGTGATATTGTTGACAAGAAAAAAATGGCACTTATAATATTTATTTGTTTTTGTTGTGTTTCCTTTAAAGTCCGCTGGTCATTTTGGGAGGGAGGGAAAGACCTTCATTATAGTTAGGCAAAATGTGAAGAATCAAATTGCTTATTAGTCGTTGTTTTATGGTTGCTTTATGGTTCAGACGCTCCAGTCATATGAGGATCTTGTGAAAAATTATGTACTGTCTACATCTGCCTCTGTCATACTTGGAGTTCTAAACCCAAGTGACACTGTTGACAACAAAGAATTGCCATTTTATAAAACTCATTTGTTTTTGTTGTGTTTCCTTTTAAGTCCTCCAGTCATTTTGCTTCGGCATTGGGGTTACATTGACTTCTTGAAGTAGCAAATGCATGCTTAGCATGGTTTCTTGATTAACATTGTTCTCTATAGAATACTTTACATGGATCGTGAAGCTTTTGAATTTATTCACGTTTTTACTATGATACAAAGGAAATAAGGTGACATATATATCAAGAAAATTACCAAATCAGTTATATACCTATTCTATGGAAGCCAATTCAGTCCTCATCCTTTCAATTTGCAAAAATTGTCCTAAATCTTTTTGTGATAGTTCAATATAGTCCTTCAGGTCAATTTTCACTCCAAAATGTTGTGGTGGCGGTCAATCATCGCTGGCTGTCCTACATGGTACGTCGGCGAGGACTATATTTGCAAAATTCAAAGGCTTAGGACTGAATTGACATTCATATAATAGGTATAGGACTGATTTGGTAATTTTTCTGATATATATGTCAACTTATTTTGAGGGTTCAGTACAGTAAGGTAGTGCAGTGTTTTGATTTTTAATATTGACCGGGTATGAGTCTGTGTAATCTAAGTAAGTTGTTTGTAACGAATTCACTGCATGTGCTTACTGATTATTTGTTTCTAGTCGTGAAGGGACAACTGGTACTTTAATAGGATTCCCATCACTAACGAAAAGGCAGGAGTTTGAGCACGAATTTACCCTAACAAATCTCTTCTCCGGCCATCTCCTTGTTTCTTATAGCAAAATGAACTTCCTTTTCCTCTCTTTACTATTAAGCATTAATTAACTTCTCACATGCCCTTTTTAATTCCGTGTTTTAATTTGCTTTACTTGATAACTACATTTTGGGCGTGCTTCTCCTTTTCTCCCAGCGATTTGCTCTTGCTGCAGTGGAGCTTAATGGGGCAATATATGCTACTGGTGGCTATGATGGCAATAATTATCTTAAGTAAGAGATGGATTTTTTGTCATCCTTTTATCTTGTGATTTGAAGTGCTCGATTGTTCTTGTGACTCTCGTCTTTTGACTGACTGTTATCCTTTTTTCTGATAAATCCGAATACTTGAGTTGATTTACTTTTATGGGGGGCATTCTTGTCAACTGCTTTGCAAACTGTGAAAGTATCTGGCATGTGATTGACCCGTCATATTTTCTTGCAGCTGATGGAAAATGGCAGAGTCATTCCTCATATGAACACTTAAGTGCCTTTGCAATTTTACCCTAAGAAACCTTTACTGGTGAACTGCAAGTTATTGTTTTGTCATATCTTTTATATATCTGGAAATTCAAAAATACCCTTGTAGACCTAATACTCCTCACAATAAATGAGAATAATCTATATAGTTCTCGAATGGCATATGAAATCTTTTATGTCAGAGCTAGCTAAAGCAGAGAGTTGGTAATTTTTTCTCTACTGAATTATCTCAGTTCGGCTGAAAGATTTGACCCAAGAGAACATTCTTGGGCCAAAATTGGAAGCTTGACCACAAAGAGGGGCTGCCATTCACTGGTCTCACTGAATGAAAAACTGTACGTGTACCTGTCTGTTTTTTTTATGCCAGCTGTTCAATTTTATTTTATGATATTTGCATATAGATCCTGGAAAAGCATGTCATATTTTTCCTTGAAGTGAACATGGTACTGTTTCACATCTGTGTTTCTTGTGTATTTTGTAGTTTCTCACAACCCAAGTCTAATAAAACAAATTCCTTGCAGTCTCCCTTCTCCTTCTGCATTGTTTCAACTGTAAATTGAGTAGAGCTACCTGTACTCTGCTCATCTTTGAGTGTTAGTTTTCACAAGCATTGTAAGTGTCTTATCTATACACCTTCAATAGATATGCCTTGGGTGGTTTCGATGGAAATTCAATGGTTGCGAGTGTCGAAGTGTATGATCCACGCCTGGATTGTTGGATGGCCGAGGAACCGATGAATTGCGCTAGAGGGTATTCTGCCGCTGCCGTCCTTTGTGAGTCGATATATGTGATTGGAGGTGTAAAAGCTGATGAAGGCATCGTAGACATAGTGAGTTTTTTGCCCCACCTCCATTTTGTACGTCTTGATTCATGTATAATTTTCAGCCAGACATTGGATTCACTCTGAGTCCTGAAAATCTGTCAACCAAACTGCTTATCCGGATTGCTTCCAGAGCATCGTTTAACTTAAGTCTCAACTGGTATCGTCACAGGTTGAATGTTTCAAGGAGGGCCAGAGTTGGTGCAAAACGTCTGTTAGAGGCATTGGGCAAAGGTGTTTCTTGTCTGCCATTGTCCCGTGAGAGAAGCTGCTTTTATCAGAAATGTTTCTGTATTTTTTGACAGTTGTTGCAGATATCTTTTGACACATGAAGTTGATCGGTGTTAGAGAGAAACGTTCTGTTTTTAGTTCAAAACTAGCGGGGAACAGAGAAAGTTGCATAGGAATGTACGGATGAACTCGAGCTTGCTAATATCACAAGGGGCATTCTTTTGTTTTGTTGCACTTGCACTTTTAGTTAAAAACAATGCTTATAATTCTGTCAAATTACTCTTTCGTAAATTTTGACCGCCATTGATATGAATCTCCTATCGCGAATAATCAAGAGTCGTATATTCCAACTTCATATACTTTCTCCAAGCCTCATTGATCATGGCTCAGGTTATCCCACTGCATGTGTGGAGAATTCAATTTCATGGAAGTAGTTTCTCATGTCATACCCACGTTAGACTTCGCATCATGCTATCTTACACATTCTTTACATGAAATTCCTATGCGCACAATTCCCATCTTAGAATAATTGGAACTTCCCATGAATAGATGTTTCCATGCACATCTAGGATGTTTAGGTTTTATTATTGATTGATTTCATTTTATTGCTTGCCCCCTTATGTGTGGCCATGTAGATTTGCATGTTTAGCGGTGAAAATCAGAAACCATTGCATGAAAGAGGAAAGGTACGGATAACGGTTTCTATGTAAAAACTCACGCAACTAAGTGTTCGTGCCCACGAATTTCTAGTTCACTGAAGTAATTGTGAACTCTTTTATCCTCCTTGGGCTTTGACCACGAATTTCTAGTTCACTGAAGTAATTGTGAACTCTTTTATCCTCCTTGGGCTTTGATCGATCTATGATTGATTAGTGATGATTCTTAAAGAAAAAATGAATTTCCATAATCAATCAAGTATAATTAACGTTATGATCGATAGGGCTTGGGAGAACCCGTGTCAAGCGCAAGCACCCATCTCGCGAGAGGAATTTGCTCAGTAATCCATCCAAACGCCTCGTTGATTTCATTGGCCTGGGGATGGTCGCAACATGGAGTATTCGAATATTTAAATATTAACACGGTTCATATGGTGGTTTAATTTTGTATAGTTCCCGCAAAATCTCGCCGAGTGTAGTGTCCTTAAGTCTCCTACTATCTAGTCATCCTCCAATGAACAATTGATATCAAAAGAAAATTTAAGAGAGCATTCTTTCGACCCAAAAGACAATTCTTGCTAAATTTCATCATTCCTTCATAATAAACATCCCATAGACGCACTTCGTAGAAAGAAATCTCAAAAACCATGATGAGCATGATGAGCATTTGAGTAGTGGCTGAATTAGGCATACTTTAGAATTTTGCATAGAATTTGACTTGGTGCTTACGGGTCTTGCACTGCAAAACTTGGTCCAGCCCCACTCAAGTGCGTACATCTTGGTACTACGACTTTCGTTAACATGTTATCTATTGCTTTGCTTATAGCAGGGGACAAAGCCAAGCACTTATTGATTGGCTTATCATTTCCGCTGTTTACTCGTACTATTATTGATTGACTTCATCTTAATGCTTGCGCACTTATGTGTGGCCATGTCGATTTGCATGTTTAGGGATGAAAATCAGAAACGATTGCATGAAACACCCTTATCGAAGGAGGAAAGGTACCGATAACGGGCTACATGTAAAACTTATGTGACCAAGTATCTGTATCCATGAATTTCTAGTTCACGAAAGTAACCGTGAACTCTTTTATCTTATTTGGGCTTTAATCAACTTATAATTGATTAGTGTCGACTCTTAAAGCAAAAATAAATATCATAATCCATCAAGTATAATTAACATTGAGACCGATAGGGCTTGGGAGAGCTAGTGTCAAACGCAAGCACCCACGTCACAAGAGGAATTTGCTCGGTAATCCGTCCAAACACCTCAGGGATTTCATTGGTCACAGGAGGGTCGCGACATAAAAAATTATAATATTTAAATATTAAATTACATATTTATATGACGGTTTAATCTTTTAGAGTAGTTGACGTTGATCCCGCAAAATCTCATCTTGTGTACAGTCCTTAATTCTCCTACCGCCTTGTCATCCACCAATAAACAATTGGTATCAACAGAAAATTTAAGAGAGCATTCTTCTGACCCAAAGAGATATTCACCGAATCGATGGATATTGTTGCACCTCTTACTTTTCTTGCTTGCTAATGTTCATCATTCCTTCACAATAAAATATCCCATAGACGCACTTTGTAGAAAGAAATTTCAAAACCCATGATGAGCATTTGAGTAAGTGGCTGAATTGTGCATACTTTAGAATCCTGCATTTATGCAAAGGAAAATGCTTCCATATGATTATAGGAAGACCCAAGTCGTCGCATAGAATATGACTTGGTGCTCGCGGGTCTTGCACTGCAAAACTTGGTCCAACCCCACCAAAGTGCGTACATCTTGGTGCTGCGACTTTCGTTAAACTTTTGTCTATTGCTTGGCTTATAGCAGGGGGCAAAGCCAAGCACTTGCTCTGTTTCATAAGTATAGACCCAAGTCGAAGTACGCCTCATGAAACGGATTAATTCTAAAATCCAGAGTGCCACATAATATGAGAGAAAGTCGGAAATGTCATTTATACACCCTTGAATCGTCACCAAATGAGTACTCCTTTTGAGGGCTTGATTCTTGTTGTCTTGGGCTAAAGGACCACATTAACCGTTCGATGAACTCGTAAGCAAGACCCGAGAACTGCCGTATTCACTAGGACTGAAAAACAGATTTCAACCAATATGAAACACAAGAACTCATCATTCTCAACGTTATCATCGCTTTATTAAATAAGCAAGAAAAGCCATTTCTATCTAGTCAAGACGCACAACACAAATATAGAGCACAATGGGAACAAGAGGCTTGAAATACCCGACTTTTGCGCGTCTTGATTGCAAAGTTTTCTGTAGTTGTCACCAGAGGTGTCGCTAGAGAACGACCATGGGCACGCATGTTGCTCAGATCAATATTCGATGACGAATGCGACGAAAGACATTTCCTCTTTCTTCCGACTTGGGAAGCTTCACCACACATAGCAACTTACATTTTCTGGTGAAATCCAACTTTAAATCAGAGCCAAGTTCCTCAATTTCTTCATATCACTCTTTTTAAGTTTAACTTTAGTTTATTTGTGAGGTTCTTGCTAATTTTATGCCTTTGTTTTCAAGTTTATGCCGTGATGTATACCCAATCCAATTTGCACATATTCTATTTCTTACCTTATGCGATATTGCTCGATGATGGTATATATTCATAAACTCTTAGGTTTTCATCTTGCTAATAAATTGAAAAGTGGGACTTTGAAATCATCTTATTGCCTCCTCAATTATTTAAAGGCATACGCATGTTGCCAATGGAGGCCTCGACTCCATCATTCCCCTCAACGGTGATGAAAAGCAACCGTGAAGGAGCATCTCTGAATTACTCCCAGCAGTCCAAGCTCTTTGACTTTTTGGTAGACGGTCGACTTGGAGTCAAGTCATCGGGATGCTGCTGGATAATTTCTACCAAAAGTCAAGTAGTTACGGTTACGTTTATTGGGACGGTAAATGAAATTATTTACACATGATATACACGGTACACCCACGATATATTTGGTTACATTCATTATTCTTCCTTCCCTTGCTCTCTATAAATGCCATTTGTCTACTCTGGACAACCCACTCAAACCAAATTTCTCAAAGTTCAAGCAAATGCACCCAAGCCAAAAACCTTGAAGCCTAATCGAGTGTCTTTCGTGTGCGAGATAGCTTTTGTTTTCATTTTCATCATCATTCATGGCAAGACATGATGGTGTGACAATGCTTGTATTAGTAAGTCTGTTGTTAATTTTATACAATGCATGTGTATGTTTGTGCAGAAACAGAAGCTCATCCTCCATTTGCTTCAAAGAAGAAAGGGATGCTCTGATCCAGTTCAGACAAAATCTCTCTGATACATTTCACCTCCTTTCCTCTTGGAACGGTGAAGATTGTTGCCGATGGACCGGAGTAAAGTGCGACCAAGTAAATGGACATGTCGTCATGCTCCAGATCACATCAGGAACTGATTTCCCATCGATTTCTTCCACAGCTAGTGATCTGAACTCTTCTTTGCTCAACTTGAGATACCTGAGCTACCTAGAGTTGAGCGGGATCTATTTCCAAAATGCGAACACATTAAAATTCATTGGATCGATGAAACAGTTGAGGTATCTTAACTTTTCCAACTCTTTTGGTTTTTCTATTCCACGTGAATGGGGGAATCTCACTGAGTTGGAAGTCCTTGATCTCCATGGTTATCTTTACCCAAGTGTTGTTGTAGACATTCGATGGGTTTCGTATCTTCAGGCATTAAAGTACCTCAACATGGGTGGCTTGACTATTACCAGATCTGGAGACCTTATGCAGGTGATTAGCAAACTCCCATCTTTATCACATTTGAGCCTCTCAAATTGCCGGATTTATGAAGTTCACCTGCCTACATCTCTTCGTCTTCGGTACCTCGATCTTTCATATAATATTTTCCGAGATCCCATCCCAAGCACTATATTTCAAAATGTGACTTCTCTTCGGTACCTCGGTCTTTCAAGGAGTTTTTTTGAAGGTTCCATCCCAAGCACTATATTTCAAAATATGACTTTTCTCCGACACCTTGATCTTTCACAGAATTTTTTCAAAGGTCCCATCCCGAGCACTATGTTTCAAAACATGACTTCTCTTCGATACCTTGATCTTTCACAAAACCTTTTCAACTCTTCAGTACCAAGGTGCTTCGATAACTTGAGAACTCTTGTCGATCTCGATCTTACATACAATCTTTTGCAAAGCATTGAAGGAGGGTTGTTCTCTTTCTTAAGGAACAAACCATTCCTCGAGTCACTATTGATGGGCCATAACGAACTTCGTGAGGAGATATTTTCAGTCGAGGGAAATTCTTCGGGGCTTATCGGGAAAAACTTGGAGCGATTGGAGATAAATAATAATTCTCTTGGGGGAGCTTTACCAGATTGGCTGGGGCATTTGAAAAACCTGACAATACTTGACCTATCACATAATCAATTAACGGGGGATATTCCAGAGGCGTTAGGAAGATTGCAAGTCTTATCGTTTTTAGATGTCAGTAACAATCTTCTAAATGGCACCATTCCACATAGTCTCGGACAACTTCAAGATCTTCACTATTTAGATCTTTCAGCAAATTCCTTGAGAGGAACACTTTCCGAAATCCACTTTTCCAACCTCTCGAAGCTGTCGCACTTAAATATCAGCAAAAACTATTTAGCTTTCGAGGTGGATGCCAACTGGATACCGCCCTTCAATCTCTTGTACATTGGGATGATGTCCTGCAAGTTCGGAACTGAATTTCCGCAATGGATAAGAACGCAAGCCTATGTAACAGAGATAGTTTTGTCCAATGCCTCCATCACAGGAGCTCTCCCAGATTGGCTAGGTTTTTACAACAAAATAAATGGATCTCTGCCGAAATTTCCTTGGAACCTGTATTTGTTAGATCTCTCCCACAACTTAATCTCAGGACCTATTCCGCAAGATATTGGCCTGGCGATGCCTAATTTGACTTCCTTGTATCTGAATGATAATCTCTTGAGTGGTCCAATACCGACCTCATTATGCGAGATGGAATTGGAAGTGCTGCACCTTGGAAGGAATGAATTAGTTGGCAAAATCCCTGCATGTTGGAAGGAGGAGAAACCTCTAAGTGTCCTTGATTTATCATACAACAAGTTGTCCGGAGTCATACCGAGTTCTTTGGGAAATCTAATCTTGCTTAGGTCAATACACTTGAACGAAAATAGTCTCCATGGAGAAATTCCTTTAACTCTGAAGTATTGCAGGAACTTTCTAATTTTGGATCTTGGCAAGAACAAAATCTCTGGAAGTGTTCCATATTGGTTTGGACCAAGCTTTCAGATTCTTAGACTGCGAGAAAACTTGTTCAATGGTAGTATCCCTTCACAGCTATGCTCACTCCCCTCACTACGAATATTGGACCTAGCAGTGAATAATCTGATAGGAATGATTCCAAATTGTCTTGGCGATATGAATGGTATGAAACTGCACAAAAGCAGAGTTGATGGCAACTCACTCTCCCCTGCTTTTGCACCTACACCATTTTATGCTGAGGCGCTCGCTCCCGGCTTGCGTGCAATAGATTGGAATCAAATGCATGTGGAACAGGTCATGAAGGGGATAGACCTCGACTACACAACACTTGATCTACGGCTTATGGTCAATTTGGATCTCTCAAGCAACAAATTGACTGGGCGAATCCCTGAAGAGCTTACCTTGCTCTCCAAATTGTGTGGCTTGAACTTATCCCGCAACTTTCTTTCTGGAGGCATCCCATCTAGGATTGGATACATGAAATCACTCGAGTCACTTGATCTTTCGAATAATCACCTTTCAGGAACAATCCCACAGAGCTTTTCTGCATTTACATCACTAAGCAAACTAAATTTGTCGCACAACAACTTCAAGGGGCCAATTCCCAAAGGAAATCAAATCCAGACCCTCTATGATCCTTCCATTTATGCTGACAATCCTCTACTTTGTGGCGATCCTCTAAAAAAGAAATGCCCCGGAGCGGAGGCCCCTCAATTGCCAGAAGAAGATACTGATGAAGAACGTAAGCTTGAAAAGGTGACGTTCTGCATTGTCAAAATGCTGGGGTTTGCGACTGGGTTTTGGGGAGTTATTGGACTTCTGCTGTACAAGAAGAATTGGAGACGCGTCTACTTCGACTATGTGGATCGTAAAACAGACACAGTCTATGTGATTGTCGTAGTGAAGATAGCGGAGTTGAGGAGAAGATTGAGGAGAGCATGACAGGCCCGTTCTCCGCACCAATCAGTCCAATCGTTCATTAATCTCCTGAAATTCTTGCTTTCTTGTTTAAGCAGAACCATCTTTGTAGTTGGCTTGCTTCTCTTGGTGAGTGGTAGCCAATATTTTGCTTTCTTCAGTTTCAAGCTTGTCTGAGCAAGTCGTCAATAAAACGGCATGGTAAGTGCAAATTCATGTCATTTTGTAAATTTAGTGTTGCTCGGCTCTTTGGCAGTGCTTCTTGCTATTATACTCATGATGTTTTGCTTCTCAATGATGTAAACATATATCAGCAATTCCATTTTGATCCTGTCTATGCTTGTGCTGCTAATTGCATGTTGAGGGTAATACAACGTCAGGACATGAAATTGCTTAAGGCGCAGTGCCCACCAATGTTCAATGGATTCCTGTCCTTGGTTATGTTTCCTTTCTCGATCTTGAGACATCAGAAAAAACAAAAAAAAAAAAAAAGAAAAACATGCATGTAATCAAAATCAGAATGAAGGACTCGTGAAAAGTGTAGAAACAATTCTTCACAAGGAGAGTACATAGAGTGAATCACTCAGCTGATAATACAGGGGCTATTAAACAAGGTAATTTTGGTACATCGGTTGACTAGTTTTATCCTGTAAACTTGTTATAGGATATAACTCTAGAACAAAGTAACGACTTTTTGATGATTGCAAACTAAATGATCCATATTCGTTATAATACTCAAAACAATGGTTATCGTTATGAATGTAACGTCTTTCAAACTCATGAACAACGGCATCATCACTAAGAAGCCCGAATTCAAGACGATGAATGGATAGTACCTTCTTACATTTTACCCTGGTTTAATTTTGTGTCTTTGCGCTCTATACTTTCTTTTCAAATTAAAGCCTAAGTTAGTTCCTTTTCATTCGATCTTAGCCATGGACAGTCTCACATAAGTGGCTCGAAATCTTTCCGAAATTCAAATACAGAGACTTCTATGTTGCCGGAGCAAGTTATGCAGATATGCTTGAAATCTTTTCGAAAATTGGCCGGAAGAATTACATCGAATTTCACACAAAGGTTTATAACTGAATTGATAAAATTGAAAGGGCCTAATACCCAAAAAAACCCCAAACTTTAACTTTTATCCCAATTATATCTTAAACTTTTTTTTGTCTCATAAAAAACCCCAAACTTTTACTTTTGTCCCAAATCTACCACTTAATACCCAAAAAAACCCCAAACTTTTACTTTTGTTCCAAATCTATCACCTAATACCCAAAAAAACCCCAAACTTTAGCCTATGTCCCAATTATATCTTAAACTTTTTTTTGTCTCATAAAAAACCCCAAACTTTTACTTTTGTCCCAAATCTACCACCGTTAAATTTTCCGTCCAATATTACCGTCAATAATTATTTTTTCGAATTTTTTTTATTTTCTTTTTTTTTTCCTTTCACCTTCAACCTTTGCCCGGTTGTTGGTCCAGCGACTGGCCAGGCTCGATTCTGTCGGTATTGGGCGAGGTCGGCCTCGCCCGCCCCTGGCGAGGTTCATCCTCGCTGTGGCTCGGCCCCACCAGCCTCGTCCTCACCACGGTTGGCGAGGACGAGGCCTGCGGGGCCGAGCCCTTGCCAACCACGGCAAGGACGAGCCTCGCCAGGGGCTGGCAAGGACGAGCCTCGCTAGGGGCTGGCGAGGCCGACCTCGCCCAACGCCAGCGAGGTCAAGCCTTGCCCGCCCCTGGCAAGGTTTGTCCTCGCCGTGTCTGGCGAGGCTTGGTCTTGCCGGCTAGTGGCGAGGTCGAGCCTCACCGCGACCAACGAAGATGAGGCCGGTGGAACTGAGCCCTCACCGGCGTTGGGTAAGGTTGAGCCTCGCTAGCCACGGCGAGGACAAACCTTGCTAGGGACGGATGAGGCTGACCTCGCCCAACGCCGGCAAGGTTGAGCCTCGCCTGCCAGAGGTTGAAGGTGAAGGGGAAAAAAAAGAAAAGAAAAGGAAAAAGAAAACAAAATAAAAAAATCGAAAATATAAAAAATAATTATTAATGGTAATATTGGACGGAAAAGTTAACAGTGGTAGATTTGGGACAAAAGTAAAAGTTTGGGGTTTTTTATGAGACAAAAAAAAGTTTAGGATATAATTGGGACAAAGGCTAAAGTTTGTGGTTTTTTTGGATATTAGATGGTAAATTTGGGACAAAAGTAAAAGTTTGGGATTTTTTATGAGACAAAAAAAAGTTTAGGATATAATTGGGATAAAGACTAAAGTTTGGGCCATTCTAAGCTGGTCTGACCCACCCCCACTGTTCGTCGACGATTCCCTGGATGAATTCATATGGGCGCCATCTCCGGCCGTACCTTTCTCAGTTGCGCGTGCTTGGAATCACATCAGAGTTATGGAACAACAAGCCCCATGGCATTCCTTCGTTTGGGACAAGCACATCACTCCCCGTCATGGGTTCTTATTATGGATAGTCTCCCTCAACCGATTGCCCTCTCAGATACTTCTTATGCAAAACCAAAGAATCGAAACAGCATTATGTGCTTTCTGCGGGTCGGTCCCGAACTCAATTAATCACCTTTTCTTTGCGTGCCCGGTTACGAGCAGAATGGCCTTCTTTTGGGCTTCTAAATGCAGCCTTCCCTGGTGTAATAGATTGTGGAGTGATCAGATCACTTGGGCTATGAAAGTATGTGGTAGCGATTCATTTGCCCATCGGTTGTCTAGATTCGCTTTTGGGGCCTTATGCCACATCATATGGATCGAAAGGAATAATTCCATATTCAGAAATAAAAATGTTTTTTTTCCAAGTATGCGCAAGCATCTTCTCAAAGTGGTGAAGGACAAAGCCATTTCCATGGGGATAATAGCCGATACTCCTACCAACCGGAAGATCCAGAGGAAATGGGAAATCTCTCCTGCTATCTTTAATGTAAATCCAGTGTCCACTTAAGCTAGTTTTTGTTGGGTTCTTTGTATTGCCTTTAGCTTTTTGTATAGTCTTAGCTAAGGGACTCTTGACCCTGCTGAGACACATATGTACTAGTTGAGTCGTGGGATGCTTTTAGCTTTTCTTTGTAAATTGGTATTTGTGAAAAGTTATACAATCTCTTGCTTTTACCAAAAAAAAAAAAAGACTAAAGTTTGGGGTTTTTTTGGGTATTAGCCCAAATTGAAAGATTTACAATTCAATTGGCACACATGCAATACATCTAGGATTGATTGGACAATTTCTCCGTTTGTTCATTAGAAATTTTTCATCTATTTTTGTTTGCGAATATTATTCAATTCTCCACTTGGACGTTCATCGTGCGGGTTATCACAGTAGCTTTTGAAGTCTTTTGGGATGGTGCTCTCTACTCGGTACGAACGTCCTCCTCCGCGACTTGCAGTCTCGAAAATGAGGGCATTTTGGGTGTGGCTCTCCACTCTTGGTGACTTGGTTTCTTGATTTTCTGGTTGACTTGTCCCATTTCTAGAAAGGGAATTTGACACAAATAGTTCTTAAATTTTGGTTCAATGTACAATATGATCTTTGAACTTTTAATTTGTTCAATTTGATCTCTGAACTTTAACCCAATGTGCAATATGGTCCCTAAACTTTTAATTTGTTCAATTTCGTCCCTAAACTTTTAGTACATGTTCAATTTAGTCCATGAATTATACGAAAATATTTAATATAGTTCTTCCATTAATTTAAGTTCATAAACTATATTGAACATTTTTCATATACTTCAGGGATTATATTGAACATGTAAAAAAAATCCAAGGACTATATTGAACAAATTAAAAGTTAAGAGATTACATTGAATATTAGGCTGAAGTTCAGATATTACATTGAATAAATGAGAAGTTCAAGAACCACATTATATATTAGATCAAAATCCATAAACTTTCGGTTGATTATCCTTCTAGAAATCAGAGTGTTCTTCAATCCTACACACGTTTACACAGGTTCGACTCAATACTGGTTTACCATTTGGTCAGAGCTTGTCTTAGTTTGATTCAGTGTCATTTCCTACACTTTTGGAAGAAAATGTCAATACACCCCTTGAAGTGGGGCTTCTTTTTGGGCACGGTAAGCCCGAGGCTATGTCTGTCTTAAGGGCACGAAACACTTTTTATATATAAAAGTAGATTGTAATCATCACGAGTTTTTTACACCCATATTTCCTGCTAAGATCCGATAGTCAATTTTTTACTCTTTGGAACCGGTCGCCCGTATTTGTTGTGTCAGGAAGTTTGTGATTTCCATATTTCCATGTTTCAATTGTACCTCATGAAACTAGAGGTTGCGAGCATTGACATAATAGTAATTGGGTCAATTGGATGTTGGACGAGGAAGTTATCACCTATCGAATTTTTGTCATTTTTTTTATACTCGAAAAAGGTCCCAGAGATACCAAGGTTTCGGATTTGAACGAAACTTTCCATATCTCTAAGTTATTGGAAAAATTTATTTTTGAAAGTGTTAAGTCACTAAGACACCGTCCAGTTCATAAACGAGAGCCTAGGGACACAAGATGTGCCAAAATCGCGGGTCCATGATTTTGCGATTCAACCCAGCAATACTCGACTTGTTAGAAAGCTCTTATCATGAAATTTTAATCAAGCTCCCTCACATAAAGATCACGCAAATTACTGATTGTTCAATCTTGATTTTTATTACGTAATATCCAATGTCACATTCCATATCATATATTGTGCCCAACGGATTTCAATGTGCGTGGTCATACACAATTGGGTCAGCCAGTATGTAAGATGATTCGATATTTCTGCCTCATCGCGCATCGGTTAACATTCAATTTTTTATATTGTTTTTGAATGAATCATTGACAATGCATGATAATGCAAGTTAAGGCTTAATCTGAAGAGTTGTGGCACTAAAATGGCATTTTGGCTTGCTAGTCTGTCCGTCGTGTAATCAAACCTCCGAACTAAGGCTATGGTTAATGCATATAGACCAGTCACCGTGCACATAGGCATCCTAGGTATAAATGGGCCTAGGTTAAATAAATCGATCTATGGCGACTTCTCTTTACTTTTCAATTTATGTATTTGATTTCGTAACCAACTCAAACCTACGGTTTGGGAAGATCCTAGGAACCGAGGCACTACTAACTAGCGACCCCGATTTGACCCTTTGAACTTTTTACACATCCGCGTAGGATTCTTTCTTTGTGTCCATAACTCACGCGTGCACCTAAAATTACTCTTGGCTACCCTTCACATGTGTCCTTGAATTCAATTGCTATATAGCTAATTCATTTTCGGTGCAATTAAATTTTGTCTTGACTAAGACCAACCTGAAGATTAGGCCGTCCTCGCTTGCCCTGATTTCCTTTGCCTACGTTCAGTGATGCCACGAGGTTTAAAAATGCCATAGCACTGCACTAGAAAACATCACATGAGAATATTTGGTCAAGGTACGTTTTGCCTTTCATATTGTCATATGCATGTTCGGGCAAGGTACGTTTTTGTCGAGCTGTGGCTTGTGTGAATGTCTGGCTAGATTAGATTGAGTAGTTGTCGATGCTGGGCAATTCTTGAGAAACGGTATTCTTTCAAACAAATGGACTCTTATAGTCAAAATCCATGATGAACATTCGAATAGTGGCTGAATTATGCAAAGGAAAATGCAACCGGATGAATATAGACAGACCCAAATTGTTGCATAGCATAACGACATGGACCTCAAGACTTTGATGATTTGGTGCTTGCGGGTCTTGCACTGCGAAACTTGGCCAAACGTGAAGTTTTCCACAAGAATGCTGTTGAGTCCAGCCCCACCAAAGTGCGTGCATCTTGGTGCTACGACTTCTATTGCTTGGCTTATAGCAGGGAGCAAAGGCAAGGCACTTGCTCTTGTTTCAACTTAAAGCTGTATGATAGTGAGGCATGACTACTTGCACTTGCACGGCTGCACAGAGAGACAGGGAGAGACTCCTGGACTAGCCCTAAGGATGAGACGAGACTCTGCGACGATCGAAAGTTGTTGAGTTGACTTGGAGTTTTTTGTGGACTATCAGTTTACCAAACTTTAATTGAAAGAAACGTGTAACTTCTCGTTCTATTTTTTCAATTGAAATGCAGAGCGATGGCTACATTTTCCCTGAATTATCAGATAGGCTAGATCACAAGGCACTCGTGAAAAGTTTAGAGAACAATTCTACACGGGGGCTGATACACAGCTATAATTGGTCTCTTGCTCTTCGCACTTTGCTAAATCATCATTGCTAAAACTAGTCGACATCTAATCTAGCGAATAATCTACCTCCTGTGCGAAGTATACCTCATAAGGCGGATTAATTCTAATGTCCAGAGTCCCTAATAAGATGAGAGAAAGTTGGTAATGCCATTTATACACCCTTAAATCGCCACCAAATGAGTACTCCTTTTCAGGGTTTGATTCTTATTGTCTGGGCGAAAGGATCACATTAACTATTCGATGTACTAGTGAGCAAAACCCAAAATACAACAATAGAGAGCTGCCATGTTCGTGAGGGTTGAAAAATGGATTTCAGCCAATATGAACAACAAGAACTCAATATTCTCGACGTTAACTCGTCATCAGCAAGATGAGCCAAGACCACAACACAATAATAAGTGAGAAAAGCCATTTCTATCTAGGCAAGACCACAACACAATAATAGAGCGCAATTGGAACAAGAGAGTTGAAGGACTGCAAAGTATATGTGTCGTCTCCCACGTTACGACTCGTACTTTCTGATGAAATCCCGCTTTAATCAGAGCCAAGTTCCTCAATTTCTTCGTATCACTCTTTTTAAGTTTAACTTCAATTCATTTGTGAAGTTTTTGCTAATTTTATTCCTTAGTTTTCAAATTTACGCAGTGATGAACGAATACCCAATCCAATTTGCACATAACCTAGCCTTATCCCCAAATTATTTGGGGGCATATGCATGTCGCCAATGTAGGCCTCGACTCCATCGATCTCGTCAAATGGTGATGGAAAGCAACCGTGCAGGACCCGCTTTGAAGTACTCCATCAGTCCAACCACAAAAATTTCAAGAGGTGATGTCGACTTTGACTTTTTGGGAGACGGTTGACTTGGAGTCAAGTCATCGGGATGTTGGTGGATAATTTCTTAACGGAGAGCACTTAAAAATGCATGAGAAGACAAAGCTCATATAATATATTAAATATACGTTCCTTAACATGACAAGCTCCTAGTCATAGAATGTGTGCTTTTCCAGTTCCTTTTAAAATACTACTAAAATTAATCATTGATGGTTACATTTATCGTCATGGTAAATGAAATTATGAACACATTACATACACGGTACACGGCGATATAAAACAACGATTGGTTTCATTCACTATCGTTCCTTCACTTGCTCTCTATAAATGCCCTATGTCTACTCTTAAGAAGCCACGCAAAGCCCAATTTCTCAAAGTTTAAACAAATGCGCCCAAGCCAAAAACTTGAAGCCTAATCAAGTGACTCGAGTGCGATATAGCTTTTGTTTTCAATTTCATCATCATTCATGGCTGGACATGATACTGTGAAAGTGCTGGTACTAGTAAGTCTGTTGTTAATTTTAGACAATGCGTGTGTATGCTTGTGCAAAAACAAAAGCTTATCCTCCATTTGCTTTGAAGAAGAAAGGAATGCTCTGCTCCAGTTCAAACAAAGTCTCTCTGACACTTTTCACCTCTTCTCCTCATGGAATGGCAAAGGTTGTTGCCGATGGACTGGAGTAAAGTGCGACCGAGCAAATGGACATGTCGTCATGCTCTAGATCACAACAGGAACTGAATTCCAGTTACAACAGACTTTTTCCACGGCTAGTGAACTAAACTCTTCTTTGCTCAATTTGAAATACTTGAGCTACCTAGACTTGAGTGGGATCTTTTTTGAAAATACAAACATGCTCAAATTCATCGGCTCAATGAAGCAGTTGAGGTACCTTAACTTGTCCAACTCTTACGATTTTGCAACTATTCCTCGTGAATGGGGAAATCTCACTGAGTTGGACGTCCTCGATCTCCATTGTTATTTTAACATGAGTATCGTTGTAAGACATTTGGTGGGTTTCGCGTCTTCAAGCATTGAATTACCTTGACATGAGCAGCCTGAATATTACTGGATTTAAAGACCCCATGCAGGTGATCAATGTACTTCCATCTTTATCACATTTGAGCCTATTAGCTTGTGGGCTTCATAAATATCACCAGTCTTTTGATCGCTTGGCCAATTATACTTCTCTTCAACTTTAATACCTCAATCTTTCATGGAATTGTTTTCAAAGTCCAATCTCAAGCACTACATTTCAAAACATGACTTCTCTCCGACACCTCGATCTTTTAGAGAACTTTTTCAAAGGTCCTATCCCGAGCAATGTATTTCAAAACATGACTTTTCTTCAGCAACTTAATCTTTCAGAGAATCTTTTTAAAGGTCTCATCCCGAGCACTATATTTCAAAACACGACTTCTCTCCAACACCTTGATCTTTCAAGGAATCTTTTTGAAGGTCCCATCCCGAGCATTATAATTCAAAGTATGACCTCTCTCCGGCTCCTCGATCTTTCATCAAACTTTTTCAACTCTTCAATACCAAGGTGCTTGGATAACTTGAGAAGTCTTGTCGATCTCAACCTTGCAGAAAATCATTTGCTAAGCATTGAAGGAGGGCTATTCTCTTTCTTAAGGAACAAATTGTGACATTCTGAAATTTTCGCCAATTGAAAATTATGAAATAACTGAGTTTTATGAAATATGCTTGTAGTAAATTCTCGTCCGGAACTGATCATTCTTGAGAATGCTAACTATTAGGGAAAGGCTAATAGAGGAATTAAATTCATGCGACTAAAAGAAAATTTGATCGTAAAAGGATTTCGACCATTAAATCGCAGAAGTGATATTTTGAGCCACTGTTGGCCGATCCAAGGATAGTTAAGGGTCAGTTCGCCACTGTCATAGTAGTGGATCGCGGCTAATTCCGTTGGACCACGAAACGACTTGATGAATGATCCTAAAATTATATCGAACAATCGTACCCCTTAAATCAAATGATTGATCTTTGCGATTTTAATGACAATCGAGATCGTTACGTACCGAACGGACTTGCATGTGACTCGATTCAGTATCAGTCATGAGTCGATTTTGTGAATTTCTCCAGCAAGCTGCTCGTTAGCTCGAGAAACGTTCGAGTTGCGTTTAATAGAATTTAATTATGGAATTTTTGCTCAAATTGGATACCGGAAAATTAGGAAGTCATGATGAAATGATAGGACGACGCTGCACGTGACACGTGTTAATTTTTGGTGCACCTAAATTCTTTGAAAAAATTCGATTTGGGCAAGAAACAGAGAAAGTGACCAAAATACCCCTAGGATTTATTAAAAGGCAAGCTTTAAGAGAAAAGGGCATTTTGGTCATTTTGCCCTCAAATTTTGATTGGACAATTTTGCCCTTGGACTTTTTGAGAAATTACAAGTCTGCCCTTAGATATTTTTGTGCAAGATTCGATCTGGACCGTCGGATCAAGATTAGATCGAATCTGGATCGTCGGATAAAAAATGTTTGAGAGGGGCATTTTAGTAATTTCTCCAATGGGTCAAGACCCATTTAGTCTCTCTCTTCCTTCATTCTCTCCATTTTGGCTGTGAGTTCTTTCCCCCTTCCTTCACCGACTTCTTCTTCCTCCTCTCTCTCACGCTAAACCGCCTCACGCCGGGTTGCCGTTGCTGCTGCTCGCCACCACCACGCCGAACCACTCTCAAGCTGCCGTACCAGCCCCCAGACTGCCACCACCAGCCGTCCCTCTCTCTCTTTTCCTCTCTCTCTCTCTCTCACCGTGGGTCTCGGTCATGAAAGACCCACATCGCCGCTAGACCGCCGCCGCTCAAGCCGGACGTCGCCATGAGTCCTCGCCGTGTCCGAGATTGTGCCGCCGCTCCCCGTTCTAGCCGATTTAGTCTAGAACTAGGTAAGTAGTCCTCTAATCCCGATTTAGGAAATTGGGTATCACCATATAATTGAATTTTTGGGGTTGAAATCGGAGTTGTTCGGGTGAGGAACGTTGGGGTTTTAGGTCGGGAATGTGTAGCGGGCCTTGAGGATTAGTTTGGGAATTTTTGGAGGGCAATTTGAGGTGAAATCAAAACAGCAAATCACTGTTCACGAGCTGCGAATCACTGTTCACGGGGCTGTGATGATCAGTTCGGGACGCGAGTTGGGTTTTTGGAACCTATAGTGCATGGCGAGAAAGTTTCGTGAAGGGTCGGAATCAATCCGACGCCGTTTAGTGGGAGAAAAATGAGAAATTGAGTGTCGGATGTATTTTTAACCTATAATTAAATTGTGGTGGTTAATTAAGTATGTTATTGGGTAAATTTGCTGATTTAATGTACTAGTTGGATGTACACGTGAGTTTGATTAAAGTAATTATTGGTTTTGCCATGCCATGTGCTGAATGTGCACGAGTTACGCGTGACTGAATGCGTGTGTGGGCCACGTGTGATTGGGCAGTTGCGTATGGTAAGCGTATGTTGAGCGTGTGCTTAATGGAGATTGTGGCGTGGTAAGTGATGGTGGAAGGTGTGTGAAAGTGTGAAAATGCGAGTTTAGGATTTGGCCGAATATTCTAAACTCGGGTCGCGATCACGTAGGTATGTCGTATTTGGCACAGGCTGAGGCTTGGAAAAGCAAGCATGAGAATCAGTCCGAGGCACGATTGCTCGGGTGAGACCAGGATTGAACCGAGGCATTATAAGCTCGGGTTTCAATCATGTAGGCCTGTCGTATTTGGCGTTGGCCGAGTTGATATCGGGCCTGGAGCGTGTGATGCTCAGGTCGAGATTGGGCCCTGAGGCGTGAACGAGTAAGCGGGCCGGATGTGGTGAATGATCGCAGTGTGCCTGGGGCATGTACGTTAACGCGGGACACTGGCGAGAAATGTAGAAAGTGATGATGAGAATGAAAGGAACGCACGATGTGGAAAAAATTGTATACGTGTGTGATTGCGAGTATTATGTCTGTTACATGAAATTTGGCACATGTGATTGTGTTTGTGAAATTATCTGGAGGGTACGTGATAGCCTAGGTAGGGTTTAGGAGTGAACTTACTGAGAGGTGTTCTCACGGTTATTTCAACCAACAATTTTAGAACTCCGACAGGAATCATGAATCCTCCACCACCACCACCAGCACGTTTTGGAGTCCTCGGATGATCAGACCGTCGAAGGAAGTTCGGATAGTTCGGATTCGGGCGAGGAGGAATCGGATTCTGAGTGGGTGCTGAGCAAGGATCGTCGAGGCTAGTTTAGCGGTTTGGAGTAAGTTTTGAGTGGGTACTATTTTTGGGTTAGAAAGCCAGGTCACCGATCTTTTTGGATATCGATGGTGTGTGCTGTGGTGTACAAGTGTGTGCGATGGTGGTAAAATAGATTGGTTGTAAGTTGTGAATATTTTATAAGTTTTGAATGAAAAGAAAAATATATATTCTCCCTGATTGATTTCCCAGTTTCATTTTGTCCGGGATTAATTGTTGTATTCGCTGTGGTTGTAAATCTCTGATGTTGTTTGAGGTCGGCGATAACCTGGGACGTCGCCCTAAACGATCAGCTGAGGGATGTCGCGGACTCAACGGGGGTCCGGGGCGTGACACAAACCATTCCTTCGGTCATTATTGTTGGGGTATAACGATTTTAATGAGGAGATATTTTCAGTGGAGGGAAATTTTTCAAGGCTTATCGGGAAAAACTTGAAGCGATTGGAGATAAATAACAATTTTCTTCGGGGAGATTTGCCAGATTGTCTAATGCACTTGAAAAACCTGACAAGGCTTGACCTGTCTCATAATCAATTTCATGGAACCATCCCTTCATCATATGGTTGGTTATGCTTGGAAGAACTTGTTCTTTCTTATAATCAATTAAGAGGGAATATTCCAGAGGTATTCAAAAGATTACAAGTCTTATCCTTATTAGATCTCAGTAACAATCTTCTAAATGGCACCATTCCACACAGTCTCAGACAACTTCAAGATCTTTACCATTTAGATCTTTCAGCAAATTCCTTGAGTGGAATAGTTTCCGAAATCCACTTGTCCAACCTCTCGAAGCTACGGCACTTAGATATCAGCAACAACTATCTAGCTTTCAAGGTGGATTCCGACTGGGTACCACCCTTCAATCTCTTGCACATTCGGATGATGTCTTGCGAGTTCAAAACTGAATTTCCGTGATGGATAAGAACGCAAGTCTATGTAATAGAGACAGTTTTGTCCAATGCCTCCATCATAGGAGCTCTTCCAAATCGGCTAGGTCTTATGTCATTCTCCTACCTGAATCTCTCTTACAACCAAATAAATGGATCTCTACCAGAATTTCCTTCCAAATTGATTTTGTTAGATTTCTCTCGCAACTTAATCTCAGGACCTATTCCGCAAGATATTGGCCTAGTGATGCCTCATTTGAATTTCTTGTATCTGAATGATATTCTCTTGAGTGGTCCAATACCGACCTCATTATGCGAGATGGAATTTCTGGAGGTGTTGCACCTTGGAAGGAATGAATTAGTTGGCAATATACCTGCTTGTTGGAAGGAGGAGCAACCTATGAGTCTCCTTGATTTATCATCCAACAAGTTGTCTGGAATCATATCGAGTTATTTGGGAAATCTAAACCGGCTTAAGTCAATGCACTTGAACAACAACAGTCTCCATGGAAAAATTCCTGGGACTATGAACTATTGCGTAAACTTGGCGATTTTGGATCTTGGCGAGAACGAAATCTCTGGAAGCGTTCCACATTGGTTTGGACCAAGCTTTCAGTTTCTACAGATTATTAGACTACAAGAGAACATGTTCAATGGTAGTATTCCTTCACAGCTATGCTTACTCCCCGCACCGCAAATATTGGACCTGGCAGTGAATAATCTGACGGGAATGATTCCAAACTGTCTTGGCTATATGAAAGATATGAAATTGAACAAAAGCATAGATGAAGGCAACTCACTCTCCCCTACTTATGTGTCGAATATCAAAATTCGATCCTATCAACAATGCAAGAAAGTAATGGAAATTCGCACAACACGAAAATTTACGTGGTTCAGCAGGGGAGATGTTCCGCCTACCTACGTCCACGGGGAGATGAGATCTGTTTCACTAATAACGTAGAAAAGTGTACCGCCGCACTTTCTCACTCCCTCCCTCTCTTTCTTTTATAGAAACCTGTTTTGCTCTAAACATATATAGCGAAACCCTACATGGCACAAATTACAAAATTGCCCACATAGCCTAAAATATTTAGCTTTTCCATATAAATCCTTCTATGACTGAACATAAAAAAAAAAACTTCTAGCGGCTCGGGGGCGCCCGTGCTGTCCAATCGTCAAGGAGCCTTTCGAAACCGCCTCATAATCTTTTGGATAATAGAATACAAGACATCAATCTCAACATTATGCGCCTACATCTTTCAAGAATGGGATGCTGCCTCTTGCCATCACTACATCAGATTGGAATCAAATGCATGTGGAACAGGTCGTGAAGGGGATAGACCTAGACTACACAGCTCTTGATCTACAGCTTATGGTCAATTTGGATCTCTCAAGCAACAAATTGATTGGGCCGATCCCTAAAGAGCTGACCTTGCTCTCCAAGTTGCGAGGCTTGAACTTATCCCGCAACTTTCTTTATGGAGGCATCCCGACTATGATTGAAGACATAAAATCACTCGAGTCACTTGATCTTTCAAATAATCAACTTTCAGGAGCAATCCCACAGAGCTTTTCTGCATTTACATCATTGAGCAAACTAAACTTGTCACGCAACAACTTCACAGGGCCAATTCCGAAAGGAAATCAAATCCAGACCCTTGATGATGCTTCCATTTATGCCGACAATCCTCTACTTTGCGGCAATCCTCTAAAAAAGAAATGCCCCAGTGCAGAGGCCCCTCAAGCGCTAGAAGAAGATACTGATGAAGAAGGTAAGCTTGAAAAGGTGATGTTCTACGTTGTCATAATGCTCAGGTTTGCAACTGGGTTTTGGGGAGCTATTGGAGTTCTGGTGTACAAGAAGAATTGGAGACGCGTCTGCTTTGACTATGTGGATCGTAAAACAGACATGGTCTACGTGATTGTTGTAGTGAAGGCAGCCGAGTTGAGGAGGAGATCGAGAAGAACATAACCGGCCCGTTCTCCACGTCAATCAGTCCAATCGTTCATTGATCTCCTGAAGTTCTTGCTTCCTTGTTTAAGCAGAATCATCTCTGTAGTTGGCTTATTACTCCTTATCAGCGGTAGCCAATATTTTGTTTTCTTCAGTTTCAAGCTTGTCCAAGCAAGTCGTCAATAAAACAGCATGGTAAGTGCAAATCATGTCAATTTTGTAAATTTAGTGTTGCTCAGCTCTTTCGCATACTCGTGATGTTTTGCTTCTCAAACATATATTAGCAATTCCATTTCATCCGGTCTATGCTTGTGCTGCTGATTGCATGTTGAGGGTAACACAACATCAGGACAAGGAGTTGGGAAAGGCGCAGTGCCCACCAATGTTCAATGGATTCCTTTCCTAGGTTATCTTTCCTTTCTCAATCTTGAGACATCAGAAAAAAAAAAAAGCCACGCATGTAATCAAAATCTGAATGAAACAATTCTACACAAGGAAGAGTACATAGAGTGAATCACTCAGCTGATAATACAGGGGCTATTAAACAAGTGAAATACTCAACTTATTAACATAGACAGATCACTGAAAATGGGAGGTAATTTTGGTATATCTGTTGATTGGTTTTATCCTGTGAACTTGTTGTATGACATAACTTTAGACCAAAATAACGACTTTTTGATGATTGCAAACTGAATGATCCATATTCGTTATAATGCTCGAACCAATGGTTAATCAAAATGAATGTCACGTCTTTCAAACTCACGAACAACGGCATCATCACTCATAAGGCCATATTCAAGACGAGAATAAATAGTACCTTCTTATGTTTTACCGTGGTTTAACTTTTGTGTCTTTGCGCTCTATACTTTCTTTTCAAAGCCTAAGTTAGTTCCTTTTCATTCGACTTTAACCATGGTCAGTCACACCTGCTCACGGAAGTGGCTCGAAACTTTCCGAAATTCAAATACAGAGATTTCTATGTTGCCAGAGCGGGCTATGCAGGTTTGCTCAAAATCTTTTCGAAAATTGCCGGAAGGATTACGTTTAAATTGTTGAAAATATGTCTCGAGTTTGAGCCCGTAGACGAAACCCGGCTTGAAATTATTTGCGTGGAGGTCTGAATATGTTAAATTGGATATTTCCTTATATGAAATTGGAATCAGTGCAGAAAACAGGGAAAAGGAAATATACGAAATTAGCTCTCCTATTATGTGTTGGAGTTCGGCCACTGAAAAGTCTTAAATTGGAAAGTCCACATGGACTTTGAATTTTACCTTGATTCGGACATGCGTGGAGTTTCCTGTTGAAGTTGGACCTTGAAGCGCCTTTTCGTGAGTGCTTGTGCGCCGTGGGCACTGTTGATGCGTGCAGAGCGGGTCTTTGTGTCGCCCATGTCCAGAGAAGCAGTGAAGCGCCGTTTAAACGAGTGCTTGGCAATCGTGGGTCTTTCTTCGGCAAAATTACATGCAAGAATTCAAGTGTTCAAGTCGTGAAAATCTTGTGTTAAGATTTGTGTGTAATTCCTTCGTGAGATTGAGAGATTATTTCCTGAGGAATTGTGAGGCTAAACACTGCATGCATTATTGGATGTAATTGGGGCTTAGGAAACACCAAAAGTATTTGAGTGACTCGAGTATGGTTGTAATATCCGTTATATCGCTTGATTTATAGTGGAATTCAGTGCTGCTCTCCCCGTGGACGTAAATCACTACAACCGAACCACGTAAATCTTGTGTCCGATTTATTTTCTTATTCTGTCAATTTTATTATGCGATCGCTTGGTTTTCGCAACATAAATTTCAAGTAAAAATATAAAACTGCATTGGGAAAATTAGTAAGTTTAGAATTCAATTAGCACCTGTGCAACACATTTAGGATTGATCGGACAATTAATTTCCCCGTTCATTCATTAGAAATTTCTCGTGTATTTTTGTCCGCGAATATCATTCAATCCTCCACTAGACGTTCATTGTGCGGGTTAGCACAGTAGCTTTTGAAGTCCCACTTTTGGGATGGTGCTCTCAACTCAGTACGCACGCTTCACCTCCACGATGTGCTGTCTCGAAAATAAGTGCATTTTGGGTGGTCGCTCTCCACTCTTGGGTGACGTGGGGGTCTTGATTGTCTGGTTGACTTATCCCATCTCTAGAAATCAGAGTGTTCTTCAATTCAACACACGTTTACACGGGTTCGATTCAATACTCGTTTCCCATTTGGTCAGAGCTTGTCTTGGCTTGATTCGGTGCCATTTCCTTCACTTTTGGAAATAATTTCAATACAACTCTTGAAGTGGGGCTTTTTTTGGCACGGTAAGCCCGAGGTTATGTCTGGCCTTGAAGTAGCCTCCTAAGTTGGTGATTTCAGCTCCATCGACTTCGTCTCGGCTCGTCTCGATTGGCTTGGTTTGATTTGGTTTCGTTTCCCTAGCTTTTTACGTGAGTTTTGGACGCAATAAGTTGATGCATGGGTGGTTGTACTTTCACGTTAGCATGGCACTTCCTAATTTTGATAGTGAGATTTGTCGGGGATGATGTCTCGTTGTAACTTTGTTCACGTAGCTTGTGTCCACTCTATTTTGGCATAAGCTTTTGCTTCTTGACCTCAAGGTCCTCAAGGCACTCTTTTCACGTTGCTTCACCTTTTTGAATCGAACTGTGGTGGTAAACTTCATTTCCCAATTAAGATTTGTATTGCTTGCCAGGATAATTTTCGAAGGCCCAGGTTATGTCTCTCTTGAAGTTGAATCTGAAGTTGTTGATTTCGTCTCCATCGACTTCGTCTTGACTCATCTCAATTGGCTTGGTTTGATTCGGTTTTGTTTCCTTCGCCCATGTTTGCTGTGTCGAGAAGTTTACGATTTCCAGATTTCAATTGCACATCATGAAACTAGGGCTTGCGAGCATTCTAACGTAATAAAAATATTGAGTCACTCGGATGTTGGATGAGGAAGTTATCACTGAATTTTGGTCAAATTTTCCGATACCCGATAAAAGTTCCGAACCCCAAAATCCATACCTAGAGGCCTGAGCAAAACTTTCCAAATCTCTAAGTTGTTGGAAAAAATTGATTTTTCAAATTGTTAAGTCACCAAGATGCCATCCGGTTCATAGATGCGAGCCTAGGGACACGATATTTGCCAAAATCTCAAGGTCCGTAGTTTTGTGATTTTTTTTCTTTTTTTTGGTCGATAAATACTTCTTTCATTACTAAAAAGTAGGTTTACCGTAGTTTTGTGATTTATCCTGGCAATTTTTGACTGGTTGGAGCTTTACAAATGAACTCCCTCACATAAAGATCACACGAATCGGACTTCAGGTGAGCAAGTTACGGTCGCGGGAAGTTGCCGAGCACAAGCCCGGGGAGCCGGGAGCCTTAAGATGGGGCGCCAAGTGCGTTGCATTCAAGGCTCGAAGGATCGTGAGTCTCGCGCTGAAGGTTGTCCCCCTATTTTGAGCACGAGCATACTCGTCCAATACTCCAAAGCATTATGTTGCCCACTTCTACGCTGTCACAATGCTGAAATCGAATCTCGAATCTAAACATTATGTCGTTACTATGACGGCCCAGGTGGCGGTGCACGGGGAGGTGGGATGGAGGCGCATCCGCACCTCAGTCCTCAGACATGCGCAGGGAAGGAGGAGCCTCTTTTGTCCCATATCGCCTAATGAGGAAGTCCTAGACTGGCTTATAAGGTTTAGGGTTCTCTATTTGTACATGTGCGTTTTTTGGGCAAAGCCCAGAGAAACAAACTGTGAAGACCCAGTGGGGCCAAAAGCGGACGATATGTATATAGTGATAGACCTTGGGCATTACAGTTACGCTGCCAAAATCGGAATAGAAATTATGCTTGTGGCCGGGGCTCTAGAAACAAAGAATGTGAATCTTAGATATGAATTTTAAGATGTTATATTGCCGAATTTAGATCACGGTGCCGACTATTCCGTAAGTCCATAGAATGCATGTTACTTGTTATTGAGATATAAACTGTGCATCATGAATGGCGATATAAGGTGGTTGAGCACTCGAAGTACTAGGGGGGATTGAATTTGGATGAATGGGTAGGCTATGGTGATGCCAGCCGGAGGTCAAGGACTAGTAAGCAATTCGATCTGAGTTCATGAACTGAGGCACCCCGTGCAATGTGTCATGATTAATCATTCGAAAATTCGATTTCGAAATGTGACCCCACGCAAATTTTGAAATTGCATTCATGCTCTCTACAGGTCACAACACATACTATATAGACTAATTTGACACATCACACGTGTTCGATTGACACGTTCAAAATTCAATTCATATGTCACATTTGATTTCCACATCATCAGACATGCCATTCGCGCATTCATGATTGATTATCAAGTCATCATGCATGTCATTTGCAAATGCCTCACATTAATTTGAATGTCATTCCCTCATGCCATATCCGATTCCTAGGTCATTACACATCTCATTTATGCATGTCATATTCATTCGGATATATCGTATTCGATCACTATGTCACCTTGCATTAGACTTATAGTCATGTTCAATTACTGATTGTTTGATTTTGATTTTGATCACATAATATCCGATGTTTCATCCCACATCATACATTACGCACGACGTATTTCAAAGTGCACGGTCATACACAATGGGGTCAGTCATTACGCAAGATTATACAATATTTCCGCCTCATCACGCATTGGTTAAAATTCAATTTTTAAACTGTTTTTAAATGAATCATTGACAATGCATGATAACACAAGTTAAGGCTTAATCGAAGAGCTGTGGTACAAAAAGGGCATTTTGGGTTGGGATGCTAATCTGTCTGTCACATAATTGAACCTCCAAACTAAGGCTATGGTTCACACATATAGGCCGGTCACCTTGCACATAGGCATCCTAGGTATAAATGGACCTAGGTTAAATAAATCAATCGGGGCGACTTCTCTTTACCTTTCAATTTTACGTATTTGGTTTCATAAACAACTCAAGCCTACGGTTTGCGAAGATCCTAGAAACCGAGGCACTACTATCTAGCGACCCCGACATGACCCTTTCAACGTTTTACACATCCGCGTAGGATTCTTTCTTTGTTTCCGTAACTCATGCCTGCACCTAACATTGTTCTTGGCTACACTTCACATGTGTCCTTGAATTCAATTGCCGTTGTCTAATTTAATTCAGTGCAATTAAGATTTGTGTTGACCAAGACATACCTGAAGATTAGGCCCTCCTCGCTTTTTAATTGATTTTTGTTCCTCCTTTTAGTGATACCACGTGGTTTAAAAATGCCATGACACTGCCCGAGAAAACATCACGTCAGAATGTCTGGGCAAGGTACGTTTTTGCCTTTCATATTGTCATATGCATGTTAGGGCAAGGTACGTTTTTGTCAGGCTGTGGCTCATGTCAATGTTTGGGTTGATTAGATTAAGGAGTTGTCAGTGTCTGGCACGACCCGTCATCAGAACACGAATGCGACACAAGGTAAAATACAAATTACAAATTACAAAGAGAAAATTACTAATCATAAATCGAATCTAAATATTTTTTTTTTGTGACGGTTGTCAGATATAGATATACCATCGATAATAAATTGTGGCTATATCATCACTAGCATTGACATCGTCGGCAATCGAAACTTCCAATCGCCAATGAAGTCGCAATCGACTTCGATGGCCTCCGATTTGGCAGCCACCAGAGTCCACTTCTTAGCATCCGACGATAGTGCATCGTGACCTTGAATGGTCACTCTATGCACTCCTTTTTTATTTTTCAAACTTTCGAAAAATTCATTCTCATTTCGAATGTGTCATGCTATTTTGTATGAATTCAATCTATGCTCACTTCTTCTTCCCTTTGTTTTGGTAACAATGGTCACTTTCTTTAACCAATTCCCATCATCCGCCAGTGTTAAAAACTTTGCACGTTCAAAATTCAGTGACATTGAACATCGAATGCATTCCCTAATACTCAAAACAGCATATCATTACAACATGGTACATAATCACCAAAGTCATGGGATTTGCTGTTCCGGCCCTCAAGAAGCTTCCCATCTGTCGGCAATGCCAACTTCAAGCAGAAGAGAATTATAAAAACCACATAAAATAATTTAAATACATAAAGATTCAGATACAGAGAATTCAGTAGGTTGGCGTAGCCTTGAATCCATCATTTATTATGCGACCAACATGGAAACGCACGCATGGACTATCGTGCTTTGTTTCCTATTTTATCATACTCTTGCATGACAAACACATGGACACACACGCATGCTAAAGCAAGAATTTTTTAACAAACTTACACGCATAACAAAAATATATTCTCCAAGATCGCGTCTCGACGCAAACCCTCGACTTCTTGTCTTCCCTTTCCCATCATGGCGCGTCCATTTCTCCAATTACTTTTGTTGATTAAAGAATCAATTGATGGGAGGAAGTTTGAGGAACATATGTTTGTTTTATTAACAACGTGCGATTAGAAAAATCTACTCGTGGAACCACCATTGCATTAGGGTTTTAGAAGATAAGGCAAGCTTGGATTGTTAGGCGACCTCCTTTGCTAGTTCAATCGAAAACTTGAGCTAAAAAATCATGCTCGTGAGTCGTGGTGTGTCCCATTTCATGTCTTTGTCTAGCTCACCTCATTGATAGGGATTATTTATGTATGATTGAGCACCCGCAACTGTATCCATGGGGTTATTAAACTCGGGGATTGTCGAGTTGATCGCAACGTATTAGGATAACTTGATGAGGACCTAACGCCAAATTATCTCTCAAGAAGCGTTATCAAGAGTTCAAGTCATGATGAAGTCATTCCTTTTGCATCACAATAATCATTTTAAGCTAAATGCATTCAAATATACAATGACAGCAAAAGGGAAACGGCCGATTAATAGTTAATCTGAAGGATCAACTACTTGCGCCGGTCACCTCTCCCCAACTTCGTTTTCTCCCAAGAAGAAAAGTAAAACAATAGTTTCTCCTATCTTACCAAAAAAAAAAAAACAATAGTTTCTCCTAAAATTTGATATGGTATAAAGTATACGAAAGTTTTGGGTTAAACCTTGTTTGCCTACATATATCACCTACTTCTGATTTCTATTTATGAATTTTCCTCAAGAGTAAAAAATTAAGAAAAATTGTATGAGCTAGGAAAAATTATTTTAAAAAAAATGTATAAAATTCTATTTGACAACTTCGGATCAAATGAAAATCAAAGTGTAGGTTTTACAAAACTTATGAAGTAAAAAATAAGTAAAGTCACTACAAAAACCATATTACTCACTTGTCTTATAATATAAAACTAATTTTCGTAATGTAGACTTCGAGTACCAATTCGAAGTAACAAGTGAGGGAAAGAGTATCTCATATTTGTTTAAATGTATAGATATCATAAGAGGTAGTAGTTGGAATTTTTCCTCCTAATATGTTAAGACTTCATTTTGTTGCCATCATAGCAATTAAGCAACTGAGTTTGATGAACAAAATCACATACTAATTAAGTCAATTTATTTACTATATGTGAGGATTATGCAGTTGACGATAGTTGACGAGACTGATCTGTCTGGCACGTGGGGATGACGCTTTAAAATTTCCAGCCAAAATGAATATGGCTGACCCCGCACTCCACGTCGACTCTCTCTCTCCAAGCCCACCAAGAAGAAGATAATGGAAGGGTGAAAGTGCGGTTCCCAGAAGCGCAGCACCACCACCACCACCAGCATCATCATCATCACCACAGAGTGAGTGTGGCTCTTAGTTTTCAACTCCTGCATGATATTTGATCAAATGGGGTTGTGACAACTCATCCACACCCATATGTTAAGCATCTCTTGGAAGCAGGAGCCAATACATATACCACTTCTAGAGAAGAGGAGGAAGAGGAGCAGGAAGAAGAAGAAGAGTTGAGACGATGCCGTGCGTGTACATCTCGACCAACGTGTGCCTTGATGGGCTCGACCTCGACCCCATCTTCGCCGATGCCGCTAAAGCCACTGCCGCCATCATCGGCAGACCTGAGAATGTAATCTCTCTCTCTCTCTGTCTCTCATCATTAACAGTGAATGGTTGCGTGTGCAAGATGAAAAACTCCATGCCATGGTTTATCTGTTCAACAAGTGAAACACTCTTTTTTCAGTGGCGGATCAGTTCGATTAGTATGGTTTATAAGATTGAAGGAAGTTACAATCTGAATAGCCAAAACCTGGGCATATTGGATCTTATGTGCTTTCCCATTCTTGCATGGTCACTAGCTGAACACACGACACCACACCAACGAAAAACAAGTTTCTTTTGCAAAGAAAGTGCAAAATTGTAACAGAGTACTTAAAAAGTGAAGGAAAATAATGAGCAAGTTGAGCTAGGAAGAGGACGATAAGTGCCATCTAATGGATACAGTTACTTAATTTGAATTATTCTTGTTTCATTTATTTATTTCCTATTTTGCTAGGGAATTTCTATTCTATTTCGAATTATTTAGGAAGGCTTTATTTATTTAGAATAAGGGTTTAGGTGCCCACAACTTCTATAAATACTGGCTCTGCAACTCTTTCTATTTAGTTTTTGCGTGATTGCACTTAAGTTCTTCCCTGTTTCTCTCTGAACTCTTCTGTCTAAATTTCCTTCGTTTGCTTACTATCTATATCCCTTCCCTTTACACAATTCTAAACTAATCTCTCAGTACTGCGTCCCGCATTAGCCATGTGACCTCCAACCCAAAAAATTCGCGCATACAAAAGATGTGAGGAAAGGACAGAGTGCGAAACATATAGGACACTTTCAAGGTTTCGCTGCGGGAAATATCAATGAATTAGATTCACAAGAAACAAGAAAATTCTGCGAACTAGAACTTGCGAAATCGACCTGGTCTAGTTGAAGGTAATTAGCTCATAATTGTTCAAAACATATTGGAAACTTGCATCATGCGTAGGTCCCAAGAATGCGAAATCTTTATTTCCCCTTCAGCCACCTAACTGTAATCTACAAATGAAGTAAGCCTGGTCCACATGCACTTACTTCTTTAGCTCCAAGGAACGTAAATTTCCCTTGAGTTCAGAGTAAAGTTAATTCTCAATAACAGATATATAGGAAAAAACCTCAAAAGGAGAGGTAAATTAAGTTTTTGATGCTTTTCTTGGACACAGTTTGTGATGGTGATCCTGAAGGGGTCCTTGGCAATATCATTTGGGGGCAACAAAGAGCCAGCTGCTTACACAGAGATAGTGGCGATGGGAGGCATCAACACACAAGTGAAGAGGAAGCTGATCGCCACATTGGGCGACATCCTCCACAAGAGGCTCTCGATTCCGCCCACCAGGTTCTTCCTCAAGGTCTACGACACCACCGCGCAAGCCACCCCCAAATTGTAACCTTAATATATAGTCTGTACCGATTGACGCTCAAGACATTATTTTCTTTCCTATTTCTTATGTTGTATGGTTCATGGGTCCCTAGAAAGGAAGCTAATTGATGGGTTTCTCGAGTGTTTTGGGAGGTGCAAAGCAGGTTAGCATGTAATTTTTTATGTGTCCGATGTAACTAGCTTCTGCACTGCCCGAAGTAGAAGCAGATGCCAAAAGTGGAAACTGATGAGGAGAAAACAATGAAGCAAGATTCGTTCTATGAAAGCAAAGGTTCCAATAGCTGGTGGAGAGAATCGTATATTAAACGCTAGAGATTGTTATTCGAGCAAGTGGCAATGATAATCGGTGGGGAAGATGAGATTTCTCGGTCTTGTGATTGAACCCCACAAAGAAATCTCGCTGTTGTTTGCGATTTAATGACAGTGGTTCTTCTGAAGGAAGATACCAAACATTGTCCCGGAATATCACTCATTTATCACTCGGCATTATCTCCATTTTACCATTGCATATGTGCATATTCCATGGTAGTACGCTTAATTGGAACGACTACAGTACCTTTCCTTGAGAAGAGAGTCAAAGGAAAATCCTAACCTCAAAACCACATACCCCCAACATCCTAATCCTAATCTAAATCTGTCCACCACTCCCCATTTTCTCTCTAGGCAGCAACAACGACCTTCGGTCGAGGTTGCAGATGACATAGCTTCTTGACCTGAGGTGATCGTGGCCCGCTACGACCTCTCCAAGGCATCCATGGTCTTGCAAGCTCAGATATGAGGATGCAAAGGCCATGGTAACCTTGTTTGGAGATCATTCTGAGTAGAAAGAGAGATGCGGACAGGGGCAATGGACAAGCGAGGTGACAAATAGCTTAGAGGCCATCGCGGCCAGTAGCGGCAACAGCAGTGGGATGCAATTACGACTGTTCTATGGTTAGGAGTGCTGTGGATTAGGATTAATTGGTAGTAGATGTGGTGAAAGAGATGAGAACTTTTCAGGGAAGGACCGTCTGGTTTGAGCCATAGATATGGCTACTGGTCTGTTTTAAGTTCTTAGGTTGGTTTTTTTTGGAGCTCCCCCTTTTCCTTCAGCTTTCTCATATGATTGTTTCTAGTTTTCCCTCCCTCACGTGAGATTTCTCTAAAAGTTACTTGAAATCAATTTAGTCACGAATTTAAGTGCACTAGAATATTCTCCAATTTTGAAATATCTAATTCTTGGTAACCTTTTTCGACTTTGGGGTTGCATTAGAAATTGGAACTAGGGCAAGAATTCGACTCGGGTTTCGCTTATTTTTATGTATAACAATTGAGCTCCGAGACCCACCCTACATGATCTTATCCACTGATCACCAATTATATTTTTGTTCATTCCCTTTTGACACGTCTCACATGTGCCTCTTGTGCTAGTAAGCAATAAAGCACAAATTCGACCCAAAAAAAAAACACAATAAAGCACAAGTAAGACCATAATTTAGACATTTCTCCATACAGTAACAATAGTGTTAAGAGATGTGCATAGGATATGATGTTAGAAGTACGGGTGATTGGTTTCCCAACGGTCCGGTTTCCACTCAGAAACTAGGAAACGGATCGATTTTCAGGTTGGCCAATAGAATCAGGGGCATATTCGATTTTTTTATTTATTTATCGTTAATGTTCAAGATGAAATTAAAAATATAATTGATAATCAAGACATTTCTATAATCAATGAGTTACGTGTAACATTATATGTTTCACAGATATTTTTTCAATTTGTGGCAAAATTTGATTGAAATGAGCAATTACTGTTGTGTTTTGATATGTTCTTGTCGTCTTATTCACATGCATATAATCACTCCAGCCTTAAAGGGTTTGTCGTTGTAAACTGAGAGATAGACTAGAGCATTTTTTTATAGATTAAAAAAAAGCAATCTAGTCCGAGTGATCTGTTTTACACCTAAAATCGAGAACCGAACCGAAATTCATTGGTTCCACTGGAATTGAAAACCTGACTCATGCTCTTCATTTTGCTTCCTTCTTATCGGAAGCAAACATCTCTCTCCTTTCTTTCTTCTATTCTTCCTTTTTCCTCTTCCAATTTCAACTTTGTAGTGTGAAATCGTGCACAAATAATATCATCGGTTGAAAACTGGTCGGTATTTCATGAACTCAAAATTTATTTATTTAAATAATTTTTATTGACATAGATTTTAAAGTATCCATTTTTGGATGTCTTCTCTTAACTTTTTTTTTTAAAATTATTTATACATTTCATTTATAATCGACTACATGTTAAATATCGATTTAGATTCAAATTTACGGACGAGAGCAGGTTACTCTCATCAATGCCTCTTTTTTCGTTCGAAAGATTTTTCATCATCAATCCGGATATACACATTCTATTCATGTGTCGAGTTAGCGGCCGAGCAGGTCCCTTTCACGATCGACGTCGATCGGTCTAGTCTCAACCACCGAGCCTATGTGCCTCCGGCGATCCAACACGACCTAGCCGAGCAAGGCAGATCCTAGTCGAGCTACTAGTCCGGTGCGAACAAGAAAACTCCGACCCAAAAAGAAAAAAAAGACACAACGTTAATGAAATCGACCTTTGTTATTGCAATTCGGCTCATGGTCCGATTCAAATTCACCCAAATTACGAGTACGGTTTTCGCCGGAGACGAGCGCATATATTAGTGATCTGACCGCTCGCAAATCTCTCTCTCCGGTCGGTCTCTTCTCCGAATCGGATTCCGCCATGGACGACCTGCCTCTCCAGAAGATCGCGATCTCGGGCCCCACCCTCTCGTCCCTCCTCCACCGCGTCTCCTCCTCCCCCGCCGACGCCGACGGCCTCCTCTTTGGCCACGTCTCCCCCGTCGCCCCCTCCGCCCTCTCCGACGACCCCTCCTCCTACGCCGCCGCCGCCGCCGCCGCCGCCGCCTCCCCCGCCGCCGACTCCTCCTCCGCCGCCGTCGTCGCCACCGTCACCTCCTTCCTCTGCCCCGGCTGCCCGCTCTCCTTCTTCGACCCCCTCGGCCGCCTCCTCTCCAACTCCCCGCCCCTCGTCCCCCTCCTCCACCACAACCACAGCTCCCACCACCGCCTCATCGGGTGGTTCTCCTCCCGCCGCCGCTCCCGCCTCCAGCCCTCCATGCGGGACTTCAGCGTCGCCGCCTCCCTCTCCTCCGACCCCTCCCTCTCCTTCCCGATCGGCGCCTCCGATCGCTTCTCCCCGCGCGTCTTCCTCCTCTTCTCCACCCCGCCCCTCGACTCCGCGATCCACACCCACGAGTACCGCGCCTTCCAGTTCCGCACCGCGGCGGAGACCTTCGAGCCGAGGTCGGTCGACGTCGTCAACATCGGGCCGGGGTTCCGCGGCCATTACGGGAACTTCAGCCCGAGCTCGTCGTTCCCGTGGCTGGCCTGCGACGTGAGGGGGCCGTCGATGATGCAGGAGGACGGAAAGGAAGAGCGCTTGAGCGAGATGAGGCATGCTGCGAAGAACCAGAACGAGATTGATTTGATAGAGCACTTGAGTGAGATGAGGCAGGCGGCGAAGCACCAGAACGAGATTGATTTGATCGCCGATGGTTTTCCGGTCGCGAAATTGGGCAGGCTAATGGGGCCGGAAGCTAATAACTACACTGCTGGGTTGGAGGAGTTGTATGAGAAGATGTTGACGAAGATCGACAGCTTGGCCAGGCTCGTTGAGGAGAGCTCTGCTCAGGTCCATGAGATGGTGAGCTCCCCATTTCTATATTGGAGCTTTTAAGTTCTGCTTTTGTTTAGGGAGATTCGTGATGGGTGTTGAAGTAAATGTTCTAGTATGAAATCACGCTTCTTTTTTTTTTTTTGGTAAGGAAATCACGCTTCTTTTTATCATCATCAAAGGTAGAATTTTTGGGTTCTGGGGTTATTGGAGTACTTCATGTTTCGTCAGGCTTCTCGTGTTGATCAATCTGCATCGGTTTCGTGTTCTGTGCTGACTTGTCATGAGTTTGTGTTGCGTTCGTGGTTAGGAGCAACATAATTCGAAGTTGAGGGCGGAAGTTGCTGGGATCAAGAAGGTGGTCGATGGCTAGTGGTAAGTGTCATTCTCTTGTATCTGAATAAGTTTTGATAATCTAGTCCGTTTTTTTCTTTCAAATATGCAGCATGTTGATTCTTATTGACCTTGCCCAAGCCTTCTGCTGGATTGAGATGCTATTGTCTCTCATGAAGTCATCACCCTTTTCAGGATTTAAATGAAACTTGGAAATGTGTTCATTTAGCTTTTGATTCAGTTTATACATCTGCGTACTGCCCAAGGTGTCGAAAGAGGAGAAAAAGAAAAGGAGAATATGACTGGAGAGTAACGATCCTGTACTTTCCTTGAAGAAGTGATGAAATTACTTTTTACAGAATGCCATCTTGTAGCTCATTATAGTTAGCAAGATAAGGACGGCCATGCACTTTCTAAACACTGGAGGTTGTCAATGGGGTCCGCAACAGGATACTTGGCTTAAGTTTAACCGCATATACATAGAAATTTAGTTGCAACGTCATGAGGTATGAATGTGAAGTTCGATTAGTTCTAGGATTGAATCTTTGATTTTTTGGCTTCAATTGCGTTTTTTCCTTGAACTGTCACTCGGCTCCTAGAGTGGCGTGGATTCAGTTTTGGGGAGCTCATCATCTTTGAGTATTTCAGCGTGTATGAAATCAGTACTCTAATCATCTCATTTCCTGGGCATTGGGTATTTTGGTTGAAGGAAGTACTTCTCAACGTTGGTTTCCTTGTACTCTGCAATCACCCCTAAGGTGATGGGTCTTACTTGGGCAAAGCACAAATAGATTGTCAAGTTAATTGCTGGTTTAAGGAATGAAGCTAACCAGGAATATGAGGGGGAAAAGTAATGGTGTGTGCCAGGGATGGGGATCAACATTGACTTCTGTTTATGCCAATACTTTGACTTCTTTAACAAGCAGTTCCGGGTCTCATTTATTAGCTTGGCTAATTTAGTCTTGTTGAAAACAATCGGTGGTGCTGGCAAATATGTATTTCCTTTGTTGAAGTTGACAACCACTGGGATTTTGTAGGTTTAGCACTCCCTTCTAGTTTTTTCTGAAGCACTGTCGTTTTTATATGTGACTATAATTTATGCTATGAACGACTGGCCAAATGCCTTCTAGAATCTGGAAGGCAATGTATGCTTCAAAGCTGCGGATCTTGACCTTTACCCCATTAAAAATTTTCCTTAAAGAAAGAATTCGTCGTAGTCAGTTGATGAGTTGGTATCTTGTACTGCTTTTCACATAATTACCATGTCTAAATGACATGAAAAAATCCACACGTCATCACTCAGAAATGTACTTCAATTACATGTTTTCATGCTTTTGCATATTAAGTTTCATGGGGCTGCACGTTCTGAGATTATCATTAATGATTACATCTTTTCATGATTCGACATATGTTAATCCAAATTTTTTTCTTCTTGGACATCACAGTAGAGAGAAGTGCATGATGTTGCTGATGTGTGGAAGGTGGTGGAAAAAGGTTTTGAAGGCCCTGCGACCGTTTAGTGGTAGAAGATGCCTGATGCATTAGTATATATACAGGGGACTTGAAGCTAGGTGGATGGTTGATATGGAGGTGCTGCGGCCGATGCTCTATTTAATCGGTCGAAGAGAAGATTCAGCAACCTCCATATTAGAAATGCGATAACAACTTGGTATTTTTCTGCATTTTGCTTCAAGTGTATTGTATCTTCTGGGAATTAATTAATTATGACCCTCCACAATTATGGTAAAGTGGTTGAAGATGATTTAAAACCTAAAGCGTGTTTGCAGTACTCTTTCCTCTTGGGCACATACTGTCCCTCTTGGTGCTTGTTCAGCACATTCTTGTGTCCGGTGCTCACAATGATTGGGTATAGATTCATGGTTTCAATCTTCTACCATTAATGGAGGAGAGGCATATCTGTTGAGTGAATATTACTGGTGCTTCATGGTCTGAACGGATAAGATTACTTACAAATTGAAAAATTATAACCTTTTAAACACCATTAACTCATCTACATCTAATGTAATATAGAAATCGTTAACGTCGAACATGAAAATAGTTCTTTTATCAAACACGCTTGAGACTGTATGTACATATAACACATTGTTCCATTGTCTAATTTGTTATATTTAAATGAACTTAGTATATATCAAGATGAATTAGGTTGTGAACAAGAATGAACAATGTGATTTTTTTGAGGATTTTTCTAATGAACTATATCTTTTCCCCAATCTTACGGATTATTTTAATGATTATACGACAGCCCTGCTTAAGAGAATCTTGAGTAACTTAGAATCAAAGTACATGGACATCATCAGAAGTTCCTATTCACGTGGTTTCATTAATTCGGGATGATTACACAAGTACATTCATTGTGTATTGCTCGAGGACAGTAACTATATCAAGCAAAAGATTCAATAACCGGTCAGGGAACTACGGCAACGTTGAATGAACTAATAACCAACTACGGAGATACGAGCAGAAATCCAGATGCGCCATCCAGAGAGCTCATGGTAAAAGAGGGGAAGATAAATAAAACCGTTTGCTTCGATAATTTGGAGGCCATCAATGTGATGCGCAGTTGGTGTGCTATGGGAGTTTCATATTTATATCAACTAGTGAGAGCTGCATGGTCAAGGCGCAAAGACGCAGGCCAGCCATGACCGTCAAAATTTACCTCTTTCCATCTCACCACTTATTTCTGGTAGCTTGATTTCTGTTTTGGTGCCGGCATTGCTCCAATTAGCTGTTAATGGGGATATAAGCCACTTGTAAAGTGAACTGCTATCGAGTGGGATGAATCAGGCTTCTCGTGAACTTTATTTGGCCATGTATATGTCCCTTCGTGGCGCTTGCTCTAAGCACGCCGGGAAAAGCAATCATGTGCAAACTCAATTTGATATCAGTCACTTCCCTGCTCTGCCTCGGACCAAATCCTTTCCCATGGTCCGCCTTTTGTTCCTAATCTGGAATCATATCACCAGTTGTCAAGGAGATGCACGACTATCAAATAAATTTTGGCATCCTAGTGGCCAGTGCTCAATGCGGCGCTAATAAATCCAATTGCCTATCGCTACATAATCTATCACAAGGACATCTCATGGAGTCACCTATCCTTTCAGTTTCACGTACAGTGACACCGAAATAGATGAAACCTCGTGTTATTAACTTCTTAATCAAAGTGCTTTAGATGTGCTTATGTGTGCGTGTCAAGGTTACCTCAGGGTCCAACTTCGCGTGCAGAACTGACAAGCCATAAAGCTTAGCTCAAGTCAAAACCTGTTTACCTCCAAACGCCAGCCGCCACCCTCAATGTCATGAAGAGGAACAACCCTGTCCAAACTCCAGCAAGACCAAACGTGGGAGCTGTTGCCAGTAAGAAAGCGGAAGAAACTATCCCAACAAAGACCTATTTAGTGCAGCAATGGAGGAGGTCAGAAATGTTGTGTCTTTTGTAGTTTTCAACAAATGTAGAGTGAGCTAAGAGTCACCATGGAATAGGCAGCATATCTGAAATCCGAAACCCCATAGTAGAGCCCATCAATAACGAATGCCACAGCGTTCATTGGTTGCGATCCAGCAACAAACTGCAAATTATTTCAGTGTGAGACATCTAGCAGCATCATGACTACAATCTCGAAAAGTCGGCAAAAGGCCAGTTTGCATTACATGTTTCCGTTTTCCTTCTGTTTTTGCAAGCTTTGAGAAGATGACTGGAAGTATTAAGAAGTTTCACAACATCCTCTTAAAGTATAAGGAGCATTCTGGTGCAAGGCTCCTAGATTGCAGGATGTGCAAGGATGGTCTAAATGCAGACATATCATGCATGGAAGAGAAGCTGTTCCTAACACTTGAATCCATGACTGCCAAGACAATGGAGCAAGCTAATGGTTTTATTAAGCATCACTGTTTCAAAATTCGTTATCCTGGTGAGAAAAGAAAAATCTAGAAGATGCCCAGGATCAGATCGGGATAGCCTAAACCAAACAAAAAAAAAATTGGAAATGTTCAGCTTAGAGCTTTCTGCTTTGAGTTTGGTTTAGTTTAGGTATGAAAATAACCTTGCATGCATTTCAACATTTGCTCATACTCCCAAACCCTTCTCAGAAACATGACGAACATGTGCATTTTGGCATTTTCTTACCCAGAACCAGAAAGCAAAAAGTCTAATTAGAGACCATTAGGCATTAGCATAGGCACTCTCTTACCAGAATACCCGACCAGGCAATATCCAGAACTTCAGAATCCGTGCTGAATAATCTTGAAAAGGCTCCAAACCCAACAAAAAGAATGACAGCTAGAGCAACACCAGTGGCCACACCAATCTGTTCAAAAAGTTGACATTACAAAGTAAGGTGGGAACACAGTGCTCTCTATTTCCTTGGAACAATAATCAAGAAATTGATCTTTTTTCACGATAGCATAACAACATGCTGAAGCAACAATATACCTGAAGAACCATGTATATCACTTCACGTGCTTGCTGATAGTCTCCTCGGGAGTAACCACGGGCAAGAAGAGCCTGTGAGAAAAAGTTGAGCAATTTAAAGAAAAAGAACCTCAGTATGAGGTGCACTCATGTGCAGATGCTAGCTTAATGATGAAACTTCTGGAGGTGAACAAAGCACCAATGTCAGAAAGTTGCAAGAGACATGATAGTTGTTTGCGAATTTTTCCCAAATATGAATTTTCATGTTGATATTTCACCTGAACTGCGAGAATATGGGGTATTTATTGCTCTATAGAGTGATTCTTAAAAGGATAACTTGGTCAGGCTTTAAGGCTATTTGACAGTTTCATCACCGAGTACTATGGAAATTGCTTAACCAAGACAGCAAACGAGTAGAAAGGCAATTTTATGACAAGGGAGAACTCAGAAATCGGTTTGTTCGTCGATTTTGCTTAGCTAATCTATGACAAGATATAGAACAGAAAGAGCTGATTAGGTACCTGGCCAGCAATTGCTAGAGCATCAGTAAGCAAAGATACAGTCAACCACACTTGCGTGCAGATCTGATAACCAGCCATAGGTATAGGGCCCCTCCTAGCAGCCATTGATGTTGCCAAAGTCATAGTAAAGAGAACTGCTAAGGTTCTGCCAATAAGAAGGCCACCTGAAAATACAACAAGCCTCGCTTTAGAAGAAACTGGCTTTTAGAACAAGCCACAGTTACTCATCAGAGCCTCAAATATTCAATCTCCATTTTGAACCTTAGTCTTTTCGTTGACTACAAATGTAATAATAAGTGGACTTGTGATTTTGTGCCTCACTTGAGGTTCTTTCCAGAGTAACTTGCCAAAAGGAAATTAGGACAACATAAACTTCTGGCCATTCTTGAGAAATTAAATTCTACATTTGCCCTTAATTGGTTCAAATAATTTCTTCACCATATAGATGCAACAGATGATGAAGTTGGAAAATAGAACTAAAATAAAATAGGTTTCCCTAATAAGAGCCATACCTGATTTCAGATATTGGATAATTTTTCTCCCATCAAAATTTGGAGAGATCAGTAATACTTCATCATTCAGCTTCCATAGCAGGATTAAAGCTATCAAGTATCTGTTATATAGAAGGCAAACAAATTTAAATCCATTTAGAGGACAAAGAAGTTACAGCAAATCACGATATTGACAAATCACAATACTCTGCAAATAGATATGATTATGTTAAATTTACCACAGTATTGACATACTCAGAAATCACTGTTGCTACTGCGGCACCACCAATGCCAAGATCAAAAAGAAATATCAAAATTGGATCCAGAAATGCATTCAGTAAGTTGCCAGCAACTGCAGTTCAACAAAAAAAAATTGTCAAAAACTATGCCAGCAAAAGAACTATAATATGATCATGTGGACAGAAAATCGTTTTCCTTTGTGACGGTTCTCAACATCATCTGACTATGAACTCAGGCATCTCTTTAACGACAAGCAACTCAGAGTGCTTCAAAAGCCAATCAGCCAATGACCAGCAATTAGCATAAGAAAATAGCGATTAGGCAAACCAAGTTAGCCAATTTCAGTTTAATTCAAGGTGTAAAGCTGCTGAATCCGTTAAAATATGGATTAGAAATGAGCCTGCCTGTCTGCAACTGGATTTATTAGGTGGATATAAAATTTTATAGATTGGACATAAAATTTAACATTTACACCACTGAGATAAATTACAATTATCAACATTCTTATTCTTATTTTACATATATGTAAGATGATTGCAAATCATAAAGATTTATGCAAAGCCATCAAGGCTGATTAAGAGGTATCATTGCAACAGTATACTAGTTTTCCAGAGGTGTGTCCTGGCAGCCAGAACAGACAAAGAAAGAAGCAGCTGAAGTTGTCAAGTCTTAAATCAAAAGTATAGTAAGATAAAGAGAATTTTCTTCACATCAATTAGCCATTAAAATAAAATTGCATGTTTTATCATAACAAAAAATCTAGTCTTTCAAAGGGGAAAGCTACTTTGAAGGTCCTTGATGATTCTCTGAAATAGTTACTTGTCTTTTTCTAAGTTCACTGGTTCTCACATATTTTGCCAGTGTCTTGTTTCCTATAAGACATCAATTAAGTTACATACTTCCACAGAGAAGATTACTCTCTTTATGAGAAAGCTCTAGAAAATTATATTATTTAATGGTCTTTGTTATAATCATTCACTAGGGCCAATCTTCATTTAATAATGAATCTGATTAATTATAGTTCTACACTATAATATCCTAGAAAGCAATCCTGTTTCTTCATAGTGTAAAGATTGAAGATCCTATTTCCAAGAACAAAATCCAGACATTCATTGGTGAAGGAAATTATAATAATCCATCACTAATATTCAATAGAACTCATTGTGGTACATACCTATGGCATATAGAGGTGTCTTTGTGTCCTTAAATCCACGAAAAGCACCTTGTGCAGCAAGTGCTACTACAATTGCTGGAGCACCAAAAACTCTCAAATTTAAGAATTGTTCAGCTGGTATTCTAATTGGTGAATCCTGTAGATGAGTGAACCTCAATGAATACCAAGAAGATACTACACAAACGTAACTAAGAATGAAAAGAAAAATCTATATCAGATAGTATACGTCCGTAGAGGGTATTATTATGCAGGTGTTTCAAACAAAATGCACTAAAACCAATCCTTTCCTGTTATAACAAAACTGAGGTGCCTAATTTTGAGTGACATGTCCAAGCTATGCCTTATGAGTCCATGAAATTCCTTCATGGAGAGGTAAAAATCTGTAGAATGCCTCCCCCAGAAAACCCCAGTGCATAAAAAAAATAAAAATAAGAGAACTAAATGACGATCATTTTCTCATAAAGTGAAGGTGCCAAGTGTCTAAGCAGGCCTCTTGTGACTTTTCACAAGTAAAAAGATAAACTTTTAATAAGCACAAACAAGGGCCATAGCAGAGCTCTTGTCATGATTTGTCTACGACAGACCAAACATGGAGAAATCGGGCTAATCAATTAGCTTCATACTTGGAAAAGGAAGACATACAACAGATATACCCATCAAATTGATCCAGAAACCTGAGCCAGCTGAAAGTGCAATAGTTTTGGCAATCCCAATGCCAGAAGCCAGTGCTAATGAAGTTGATACTGATGGAAGGAGCTTCTTTGTTTGTTGCTCCTCTGCAAAACCTAGATAAAATCAATAAAGCAGGACAAATTAGAGAAACATAGATGGAGCAATAATAGTAACCATGTCTTAAAGCACGATAAAATAAGAAGAAAGAAATTACCATCACCGAATCGATGATAATCATCACTGCTCTTATCCGCCACGGCTTGCTCTTCAGCTACAAATGACGTGGTAATGTTGAGCAAGGGAACATTAAACAATTTCGAAACCAGATTGAACACAGAAGCTGATACTCCAACTGCTGCCAGTTCTGATGATCCTGAGTAGAGAAAAGTAACCAAGAATAAGAAATAATCCTCAAGTAGTCAATGAGTTCCACTCACAATACATGATGCCACATCAAATTAAAAATCCCTATCCTTACAAGCACCGAGGATGTCACATTCGACCATTTATTTAGCTCCGAGGAATTTAAAAAATTTCATCACTGGCAGCCATTTTGCAGTTCTCATAAGCTGATATCTCTACAGGAAAGCGATGACGTTATCATTGCAACACATTATTACAGCCTAACCATGAACATCTTTTCCAACATTTTGTGAGAACTTCAGCCAAATAGTTTTCAAACGAGCAAGTAAAGAGCCGAATAACTACAAATTTCATCAATTGATAGCAGAAACACTTCTCAACCGTCCAGGCTAGACTTGAAACAATTCATGAAGTTCAAGTGTTACCCATGTGACCAACAAAAGCACTGTCCACCAAGGACGTAATGGGGTCAGCGGCCAAAGCCAGAGCAGCTGGTAAAGCAATGGACAAAATCTCCAACCCGATTTCGCCGAACCTAAATCCATTCCTGCACACTCCCAAACAAGCACTCGAAAAATCACAAACGCAACCCACAACTCAACTCCAATCACTCGGGAGCAAACGCTTCACACCTCGAACTTTCGAAAACGCGATCAACCCAATTCAGCGACTTCGGAGCCGCGCCCCGCGCCTTCTCAACCTCCGCACGAGGCTCGGCCGGCCTCAGCTCGGGCGGCGACGAGCTCCGTGCCGCGGCCGCGCTTCGCTTTGCATCAGACGACTCCGGGACGGCCTTCGGACGGGCGGAGCAGCGGCTCCGAAGCGCGGAGGAGGGGGAAGGGTTGGAGTGGAAATGGCTCGCGGAGGAGAGGAAGCGGCGGTGGTGGTGGTGGTGGGGCGAGAGGGCGATCGCCATTGGAGGAGAAGCAGCGGAGCGTGTCGCGTCAACGGAGACGCGGAACCACCATGAACGTGGCTTGCAGGTAATCGACAGTTGAGTTAACCAACGTCGGATCTTTCTGAGGAATCCATGGAAGAGGCAGAAGGGAAAATATCTTCGAAGCTTACGAACTTGTGGACTGTGGATCGAGCACGTTGGGTTCGATGGGAAGTTTCTGATTCTGTTTAAACCGTTGTACGACCGTTCCTGTACCACAATGTTTGTGTCTCTTTCTTGTACCACAATGTCTGCGCAGAAAATCTTGTCTTATTATTTCCAAGCAATTGATACCACCAAAATTTTCATACTACTGATTTTAAAAATTACGAACCGGTATATCCATCTCATATTTGTCAAAGTTAATTTTTGTGTCATGAAAAATCTCAAATCGGTACATTTACAATAAATTTATCTTATGTTCCATTCCGCTTAATATCTTGATGTGAAAACACACGTGGCAAACAACTCGGATGATCAGCACATGACGTGGAACCAATGTGGAAAACTCAACATTAATGGGTCTACTAAACAATGCCAGCATTTTGGAGGAGTTAGATATGAAGAAATTGGATTGAGGCTGGAAATTATAACAAAATTGAATCTCCTCCCTCTCTCTCTCCAAATCTCAAGGCAAAATCGGTAAATATTAGGGATTTTAGCATATTTTTGGAACATGAGAGAGTTCTTAGGGGAAAATTAACGGATTTTAGCAAATTTTCCAATCTTGATTCTTAATGAAGTCGTTTAGAGACCCATTTATACCAAATTTCCAAACGTGGTTTATCTAAGTCATTTGTCATATATGTTTCCACATCCACTTGGTATAATTCTTTAAGCAAACATATATGTACTTGTTTGTCCTAGTAGTATGCTCTACACTTACCATGATATGGAACCCATGCAATAGAATTCTACTACTATAAAGTAGTTCTAATATGCGAATCTAAATCCGAAGGAGAGCTCAATGGTTAAAAGGCAATTCCTTTCTGTAGAGGTCTAAAGAGCCGTTTGTGTGTTGGAACAGCGTACTTGCGACAAGTTTTATCATCGTTTTCCCTGATTTTCGTCTTAGAACCCCTTTCAGAGGTCAGCAATACACAGTGAAGGATAAATCGAAGTTAGGAGAAGATGAATTAGGATCCTCCGAATCTTGTGTTTCAGCAGACTAACAATCATCGAAAGAAAAATTAGATGCTTTAGTTACACATAAACAAAAAGAAGGCGTCGTTCAGTTCATGCCATATTCTGGGAAAATAGTGGGAAAATACCTATATTAACATACACACAGCCTAAAGCAGCCAACCCCATTGAATGATTGCCTCGACTTTGAATCAGTTTGATTCAAATTCAAATTATTGCTTTGGAGCCAATACCAGACCTCGAAATCCACAGAGAAACGCTGTGAAGAAATCAGAAGGAATTTGCCAGTTTTAGCTGGAGTAGAGAAGTATCAGCAAGTTTGCAGCTCGATAACCCGTGGCTTGTTAAAGAAACCTTCTGTACAATCACACGACAACCACCGTCAGCTGATTTGTGGGGGTGTTAGAAAGCCTGAGTGACCTGAAATCCCGACTCGGTCCAGTGGCTGCTATCTACGAGCTCAACAAGGTGTCGCGACCAGAACTTGCTTGCTTTGGTCCAATAAGCCAAAAGTCGGATAATTGCGCTTTTCCGACCTTCTGTCCCTTTGAGTTTGTTCATGCGAACCTAGCGACGATGTCTTTGTCATTCGGGAATCTTGATTTCATCAGCAGTAAATGTTGATTAATTAAGTCCTGCATAATATTATATGAATCTATATACTATGTCAAAATCAAATGCATGATAGTAAAAAGATAACACTTTAGCTAATATACATAACTTTAACCTGATTAAAATGTACTTATTGGTGTGTCTAGAAATGGCCGTTGCTTATTGTGGTACCTATCAATTTTTTGTTTGTCTTTGCGTCGCTAGTGATTTAATGCCTATTACTTTTAGCACTCTGTCTAAAAACAAACATAAGGATCATGTTTTTTTTGTCGAAATTAGTTTTTTTTTTATCGAATTGGTTTTTCTTATCAAATTATTTCATTTTGTCAAACTAAAGTAAAAGAAGAATTGGCCCAATAAAGAAGTGCTAATAAAGTAATGAATTGATTTGTTCAAGAAAGAGTGGCAATGAACTTTAATTTCCTTCCTCCATTCTATAAGAAACACAGCAGTAAAGCTCAATGATGTACATCTCAGATTCACAAAAAATGAAACAATAGCTGATTCCACACATCGGGCAAACCCGGTAGACACCAGTGGATGCAGTCGGAGTAACTCGCGGGGTTCGACAGTTGCTCAGGCTTCAGCGTCTCCCAGAACTTCCGATAGATCGACGGATGCCCGTCCTTTCGGTACTCTGAGAGCTGAGTGATGTTGATCACGGAGACTCTCGGACCCAACTTGCCAAGAACTCGGTCCACCATGCGCATCGTGGGCAGGTCAGAACCGGCTCCCCAGTGGCCCTCCACATCGATAGGAGCCTGCTCGCTGTAGCAGTTCCCTTCGCTCCCAGGCTTCCATTCTTGGCTCCTGAATTAAGAAAAGATAGACACATCAGATAAAAGGTCATGGAACAGATAACAGGCCGACAAAGATCTGATGGGCATTCCTAATAATTGGCATCAGGCAAACTAAACATGCCTCTGTTATCATGTTAGGCGTGAACTGATGCAAACATTATTGTTGTTTTCCTTAGAAGTATTCCTGCGCCTCAATCCATTCTCCAATATGTGACGTTTCGCTTTAAAGGAACATTCGTAGAGCTGGAAAATTAAGTAAAATGTTGAAAAAACTTGAACAGCTCTCTCCGTGCACAATATTTTCAATTTTGAAAAATTCACTAGTGTGTTCAGCAAGAAAACTGCAATCGTTACTATCTTTTGCTGATGTTATCCACACAGCAGCGAGGAAAGGAAAAGCGAAGTGCTTGTGCAATTTCTGGAGTTTGTTTCACTATGTCTAAAAGAGTTTATATCCATGCTTGAATTAGCCGAAATAGCCACACATCAGGTGAATGGGTAGCATTAGAAAAGATCGCCACACACCAGAGATGTGTTGGAGACATTGTAACAAAAAGGACTTTCTTGTGAGGATCGAGCTGCGTGGTCACCCAATCTGCCCATGTCTCCATGGCCAACTCCATCGCACCCAAACCATCTAATTCTTCACAATCGCCATTTTCATCATCACTCCATCTGCAACAATTATCACAAATCGTATTATGCCAACATACAATCAGACTCCTATTCTAATTCTCCATGACTAGAGGCTCCACCAATGCCATACTTACTGAAGCTTAACAGGACCTTGTCTCCACCATAAATATGTGTTGAAGACCAAAATGTCAGCATGCTCCCACTGTGAAGCATGCTTCAGAATTGAATCCGGCCGGATTATTCGCTCGTCCAACCTATGATTCACTGGATCATCGGAGTTTGATTCAACAAGGAGAGGGGCCCAGAGAAATTCCACAGTAGCATTGTATTCCTGGAAACAAACCGGCACGAGAGAACTTATCTTAGGAACTTCAAAAAAAAATTGCCTGCTCCTATAGAAAATGTTGAAGATAAACTTTTGCCATGCACCTTCAAGAATCAAAAGCGAGCAATAAAATGCCTCTCGGGGACCATGGACTGCAATGCCAGAATACAAATTTTACCTCTGATCTGAAGATTGTAAGAGGTGCATTAGGCGTTATAGATCTTTTGTCCTTGGAAGTTGCCGACTGCAGCAAACAAAGCATCGATATCCATTGCCCCCGATCCAATGAATCTCCAACAAACATTAGTCTTTTTCCTCTCAACTTCTCCCACATTTCAGTCACACTCCATCTATCAAAACAAAACAACCGCAAACATAGTCAAACCAAAAGGCAACCTGTCCAGCTATCACTGCAACTACATACCAAACAACGCATCCATTATCTTTGATGCTGTGGACACAAATATAAGGTTATACCTAGAGTGTATCATTTCCTTGTAAACATTTAACACAATTGGACTTCCACAAAAGGGCGTTTGCTCATTTAGAACTCAGAGTCAACCAAGCTGTTTCCAAACTTATCCAAATTCTCTTATCAAAATTACTCGTTCATGAGACTTCAGACTATCACATTAAAGTTGGAGCTTCTTGTTCTAGCCAAGCAAAATGTAAAGCAAGTACACAATCAAAACAAGCACAACAGGCTAAATCCTTACAGCGAATTACCTCTTTAAATTGCAATTATGAGGTTGCCATCTCCAATACTGGTAGTCCAAATCAGACCTCCCATGTTTGTGGCAAGCCAGCTGGTCCGACATGTATGGGCATTCCGACTCGCTGTACATCGGAAACGACACGTTGTCGAACACCCATCTCCCCGAAAACACGTTGCACCTGTCCAAATCAACCCTTCGTCGACCGGACGCCTGTGCGGCCTCACCCCACCTGATCTTCCTCCCACTGTACTTTCTAGTGGAGTTGCATCTACTAAATCTATCCAAGACCCCTATAGCAATAAACAACCCACAAAAAGATCCTAACTTTAAATGCGAAACATCAATTCAACGAAATCCCCACACTGCCAATTACCAAAAACAGGGAAAAAGAACACCAGAACCACAAATCCTTTTGCAAGTTCAAGTGAAAAGATGAAGTGTAGTGTACCTGGAGCTCTGCTCCTTCGAGCTGATTGATTCGGCCTTACGTAGGTGATCTGAGGTCGCTTCTGGAGGACTCGATCCGGGTCTTGGTGGATTTGTCGGATGCTGCTTTCGTTGTACAGAATCGTACAGACGATGCAGCCGAGGAAGAGGAGCACGAGAAAAGGGAACGAACTCCTTTTTCTATGCCATCGATGCATCGGGAGCGTGTGGCAGATTCCCAAGAATCAAGAAGAGCTCGCGTTTCCGGAGCTCTCAATGAGTAGAGGGTCAATAAGGACCACTAGAGGGAGCAACGACTAAACAAGACTGTGAGACAGCAACCACACGCATCAGATTCCTCTTTAAGCGCAGGATTACGGCGAACGACAGGCATTTTTTTTCTATTTTCAATGTTGTGTGGGTCCAGTCAACGGTGGGTGTGCGACCATGCTTAGGGTGGTGCTATTAGAATAACGAGACCGATGCAATCTGGTCTGCATTCATTACCATTTGGACCGCAAAAGATGACCTTTCCCTATACTGTAGCAGGTGACCATGAACAACGCATATGATTTGTGGGTCCTCCCTCTCACCGCTGGTTGTTCTTCTTCATTGGCGCTTCATGAGGAAACGTGCAAGAAACAAGGTTTGATGTTTGGTTGGACGGTGATTAATGACAAGAAGAGAATACATAGCACTAGCGATATTTGGTTAAGCTCCCAGTCAAGGCATTTCCATCAAGGAAAAGTTGCCATAAACGAAGGAGTTGCATTTTCTTGTTTTGAGTTCCATATTGAGGAAAACATATGAAGGATCAGCCCGTTCTCACATGGGAAAAAAACACCCTTTTTTGCCCGCACAGAATATGGATTTATTAAACCACAAAACCGCATTTAAACGTTTCATTTCTGGGTAACGAATTTGAGTCGGAACGAGGCGACACCAAATGTCGTATCATAAAGTGTGATACGCATTCAGGCATAGTAAAATCAATTGCCGTAGGGCAACTCCCAGCTCTGGAGATTAGCAGCTGCAATATTGCAAAAAAGACTATCATAACCATATGGTCTATCGCACTTTTGCAACAAGTTATGAGATTTCTCGTGCACTTATCTATAAAAATTTTAAGAATCTTTGGAAGACCATAAGGGCAAATATGCTGCCATTCAGATAAGTTTTCTTTCATTTTTTTTTGTTTTTGTATTGATAGGTGCAATCCCCCAGGTCCACACCTTTCCAAAATTATATGTAGCGTTATATGAACGTCTCGATAGATAAATCACTTCACAAGCAGCAATTGTTTACTTTATCATATTGTATTATTTTAGTTAAGGGTCGCTCTTTTTCCATTTCCACCGTGGCTAAAACACTCTATAGTATAATATCTTGACAATATTAACATTTGTGGGTTCCACTTTTTAATCATCCTTTTTTGTTTGGCAGTGGTGTCCAATTTATCTTCTTCTTTATATTTTCTTATGGGTCTCATTTTCCTCCTCCTTCTACTTCTCTTTGTTCCCTCTTAATTCTAATCATGGTTCAAGCTTGGTAGTATCTGTAAAAAAGAAAACACTCACTTTTGTGGTATGTCTCTGTCACTAGTTGTTTAGGCCATGTTGCACTCATCGGTTTTTGAACCGTTAACCGGAGTTTGATACCCAGGAACACAATAGACTTATAGGCTCCCGCATTGAACTTCTTAACAATTATCAGCACACGGTGATCCAAACACTTGATGGGCAACTTGAGGATCGAGTTCGCAATCACATCTTCAACCTCCTCTCAATCATCGGCAGCAAGAACTCGGCAACTGAGATCGACGCAGAAGTAGGAGAGACTGCAAGGACGAGGAGGGGCAAATCCTCCCCGATCTTGATGATGAAATTGTCGTTCTTGAAGGTGGCATTTCGGTTTGTGTAAACTATTTAGTGAGAAAGGTGGGGGGGAATTCGAGCCATGGATCTAGAGTCTGCTAGGTGATGGCGAATCGGCAATGACCTTGACAATTAGGACCAACAGGACAAAGACAGAGAAGCAAACATTGCTAATGAGATTGATGAGGTTTTGGGTGAGGACTTCAGCTCCTAAATCTGAATCTTCAATGGGTGCTTTTCCTGTCTTTTTAATCGATCAATCAAAGAGTTTCACATGAAAGGGGACAACGAATAACAATGAGAGAAAGCGATGGAATCGGGGAGAAGAGTAAAGAGATATGATATGAGTTTTTTTATTAACAGTTGAGCTTTTGAGTTGAAGAAATCAAGATGCAAGAGGACTGGTTGGGTGAGAAGGAGGTTTCTGCATATGTGGGCTACAACACAGATTATTGACATGAGAGGGGTGTTTTAGAAAGAGAGAAAACAATAAAATAAATGAGAAGAAGGAAAAGTGGCATAGCGAGAAAAGAGAAATAAAAAACGTAACTGAAAAATGCTTAAAAAAGTAAGACCCACAAAGATTAATATTGTCAAAGCATTATACTATAGAGTGTTTTAGCCATGGCGAGAGTGAAAAAAGCGCTATCCATTAATTAACTAGAATACATAAAATCATATAAATTCAACGTTTTTCTGTGGTAGGTCCAACTTTTAAGATAACATGATATCATTTGAAGTTAATGTTTTATCAAATTAATATAAGTTGCTGATGATGACAAGATTAGTTGAGCTAGATAGACTGTGAGTTGGATTTAAGTTTCACACCGATAACAGGCTGAAATTCCTCTTGATACTTCGGGTACCCTGTGATGGTCATGCCAGTGCGAGAATCTCTCTCGGAAGAGACATTTTCTTGGCTTTGGTTTTAGGGGGCCTCAATGAAATTTGAGAATAATGCTGGGAGTTAATCTTTGTAAGCTTCAAGCATGTTGTGCCTTCATGCGTGTTTGCAAGTTTTACATGTATTGCGAATGGCAATTCACGTTATCCTTGTTTCCATTGCGTCACTCACCTCACTTCTTCCATTAATATCCAGTGTCATATTTTGGTACGACGTCTTGATTGGGCCGTTACCGATCCTTATATATGTGAATGCCTGATCTTAGGCCATAATTTGAGTTGTCTCACTTCTCCTTGACTGTTGGACCCTATGAACCGGGAACTCCTAAATTGCAATTAATGGTATACGTACAAAAGAATTTGGTCGCGGTTTAGCACGTGTCGCAACCATAAGTAGCAAATGTACCTATTTCATAATGTTGTTGGCATTGGACTGGATGCTACGCTAGCTGGTAAAAGATGCAACACCCTCTGTGAATGTATACAACAGTCATTGTAGCCATCTACCTCAAAGAAAGAACTAATCACCGTTTCTCTCAGTTTCGTTGGATTCCTGTTGTGTTGGTCTGAACGGGTCAATCTTGAAAATTAATGACTATCCACCGGTTCAGCTGACAATATATCCAAGTCTTTGTTGACTCTTAACTTACTCAGATAACATGTGCCACGTTGATCATTACTTATTCTAGTCTTATGCATCTATAAAGTTGCTGCGGTAGCATGTCGAAGAAGATCATCGACTCGCATCGAACAGCTTCTCACTGATCAGTTACGTGTCCGTACAATTTCTTTTTGGGCTGATGATCTGTTCAACAAATTTATAGCAACTAATTGATGGTTCCGTTAAGGGTGTTGATGTTTGATTCGGCAGGAGTTGACTTTCTTGGCCATCTTATATCAAATACTACAAGCGAAACGCAATTATGAAGCCCGGATTCATTTCAAAGCTTGAGGAGCGAAAATGGAGAAGAGGCTTTACAAAGCAGAAGCCGAAGGAGATGTGCTTCTTTGCTAAATTTGCTCAAAGACGATGCATTGATTCTTGATAGATGTATCGTGTGGTCTTACAATGAAACTCCATTACATATAGCAGCAATGCTTGGACATGAGAAATTCATTGACAAGATACTGGATCAAAAACCCGAGCTTGCAGGAGAGTTGAATTCCCGGAAATTATCACCCCTGCACCTCGCGACAGCGAAAAGTTATCTTGGAGTAGTGAAGAAACTGTTGAGTGTAAATGTGGATATGTGCTAAGCTCATGACAAATATGAGGAGCCCTCTTCACATTGCAATAGTTAAAGACAATCAATGTTCTAAAGAAACTAGCTCAAGAGAATCCTGATGCAGCACATAATAAGATGGAGCATGGCGAGACTGTACAGCATTTATGCATGAAGCATAGTAATTTGGAAGCTCTGAAGGTTTTGGTGGAGACTGTTGGAGATAATGAGTACGTAAATTCGAAGAGCGATGATGGCGACACTATATTGCACCTAGGTAACTACAGATAAGCAAACTGAGGTAAGTCAAAATGCACAAGTCCCATAGTAAAAAGCACCTATAATTGTCTTCTCTTTTGTATCTCCACGAGCTCGTTGGTTTAATCTTGGGTTGACTTCTCATATAGTCCCATATGCATTCGATCGTTGATCTGGGCAGACAATAAATTTCATGATGTCTTGTACAGCAGTAGAAGCGAACTCTCTCAACTAGAATGGTCAGGCAGCATATGACCTTTTAGCTCATAGTGGAAAACCTGGAAGGCAGTGATAACATGAACAACTTATGTGAAGCCAAAGCGAGGAATGCAAATGTTAATGCTCTCTCTAGAGTGAAATCGAACCCATGATGACGAGGGCCTTACATCCAAGTCCAAATGGTCAGAGTATCGCATTCCCTGTGCAGCGAAAAGGTTGGAAGAAGAATATCAAAAAATAGTATATGATAATTGTAGCGTCTTTAACCGCGACAATGGCATTCCAAGTGTCAACCGATTAGGTTGTTTCTGGCAAGACACTACCCAAGGTGACATTTCGACAAATCCACACACCATAGGATTTTCCATCATGGCCGATAATTACCCAGTAGGACACTCGCAATTCTTGGCTGTCGACAGATTAGGCTTTCTCGCATCCCTCAGCATCATCCTGTTACTCGTAAGCAGCCTCCCTTTTAGGTGTAGGTTCTTCATGTGGATCCTAATAACAGTCTTCACGCCCTCTCACGAAAAAAACTCAATCTACAAGATAACAGGATTCAGAATCTTCGCGTGGGCTGGCTGGATGGTTATGCTCCTTGTCGATAGACCTGTTAAACGGATGAATCGGGTCGGGTTTGGATCGAATCATAAATGGTCTGATCCAAATTGACCCATTAACCCATTTATTACTCATTTATTTGTAATGTAAATATCCTGATCCATACCCGACCAGACCCGTACCCGACCCGATGTATATTGCTAAAACACTTCTATATTTAACTCAATATAAGAAAATTTATTTTTTATGACTTTTTTTAAAATTATATTACTAAAATATTTTCATACAATACCCCTACATTTAGGGATCGTAACCCTTACATGCCCGCACTTCGTGCTCACCTGGTAAAGACTATAAGACATGGGGTTGTTTCTCTTCAACTTATTGAGGACACACTGCATAACAGAAGAATTCAAGTCAAATGGGGCATTCCGGCCTCTATCTTTCAGTGACTATCCTTACTACTGTCTTTTAGTTGTTTTTTTGTTTGGCCGCTGTTTTGGCTATTGTTAGTGCTGCACACTTGGTGCTTATTTGCTTCTTTTAGCCGCTACACCTTTGTACCCATCGTGACACTTTTGTGTTGTCTCATATACAAGATTTTTGTATTCAGCTACTCTTCTTGTAAATTGCACATTGAAAAGTTAATACACTACTTACCTTACCCAAAAAAAAAAAACATTTTCATACAATACAATTTTTAATTTTTTTAAAATCCAAATTTAAAATTTTTAAATTTAAAATTTTCCTCTATTTTGGCCAGTGACCGGCTACAACGACGGCTGGTGTCCGACCACCGGCTACAGGCAAGGACAAGCTTGCCGGAGGCCAGCAAAGCTCGAGCTCACTGATTTGACGAGGCCTCGGCCTCGCCGACCTCAGGCAAGCCTCGAGCTCGCTCAATTTCGGCGAGCCGAGCTGAGCCAGCCTTAAGCGAGCTCAACCTCGCCAGATCTAGCGAGGTTGAGCTTGCTCGAGGCTGGCGAGCTCGAGTCTCGCCAAATGGGCAAGGCCTCGGGCTTGTCGGAATCAGGTGAGCTCGGCCTCATCAACCTGTGGCAAGACTCAAGGTCACCAGCCTCGACCTCGCCAGATCGGCAACCTCGAGCTCACTCGAGGCCTGTGACCTTGAGTCTCGCCAAATTGGCAAGGCTGGAGCCTTGCCACAGGCCGGGGAGGCCGAGCTCGCCCGATTCTGACGAGCCCGAGGCCTCGTCGACCTCTGGCGAGGTCGTTCCTCCCCTGTGGCCAGTGGTCGGCCGTCGTCATGGCCGGTCACCAGCGGAAAAGAGAAAGAGAAAAGAATAAAATGAAATAATTCAATTTTAAAAAAAATTATAAAAAAAGGGGTGGGCTTAATGAGTGGGTTGGAAATGAATTCCACACTCATCCCATTAAGACCCATTGATAATAGACTTAAAATTTTAAGACGCATTTAAGATGTGCTCTTTAAAATTGTATTGACCTATTTATTTTCTAAATTGGTCATATATGGTTTTTAAGACCATTTAACAGGTCTACTCGTCGAGCACACAATACGCCTAATACTGAAGATGGTTTGCAACGTTAAGAAAATAGTCATTCGGAGAAGATTTTCTGCCTCACTGGTCATGCACCAAAACAATGCCTGATGAGGATGCTAGACCATATCAATGTATGTGACTGCGCTTATGTTTTCAGAGAAGCACCTGTTCAATACCTATTCAAGACAAGTATGCTTGCTATGCTATTTGCATTAATTAAACAAGTTTCAGAACTTTATTATACTTTTTTGAAAATTTTAAAACTCAATTACACTTTTATCTTTACCAAAAAAAAAATTACACTTTTATTATAAATTTGAGGACTTATGGTGTACTTAACTCGTAAGAAAGAGTTATTTCTACTTTTCCTCAACTTCTAACTTCCGATTACAATTTTTCTAGAATTTCCAAATACTAAAAAGTAATGAAAAATAATTCACATAAGATTTTATCCACAATTTAATTATCTTAAAAAGTTTCAAATTCTTGTGTAATAAAAGTTTTTTTTTGGTAAGGTAAGTGATAGAACTTTTCAACGCACAAATGACAAGAGTAGCCGAACACAAAAACCTCGTACCTGAAGAGACATAAAATGTCCCGACATGTGCAATTGTATAACAAAAGTTAATGCACGGGTATTGCAAAATTTAAAAAATTCTCAAAATTAAAACCAAAACTTATCCCAAAGAGGCGCTATTATGTGCACATTAAGTTTGATCATCGGTTAAGCCAGTTGGGTTCAATTCATTCCCACGCCTTCTTTCTTCTCGTCGAGAAAGGACAAAACCGGCCAAAATAAAATACCGAAGAAAGGGGGCGATGCTACGATCCTCAAAAGGTATCGTGTCCTTATAGTCTTTATCTCGACCGTCGAACATATCTCAATCGGGACGATGGTGATTCGCTGCTTTTCGATATCCTAAGCAGCGTGTCTCCCGAGATCATGGACTCACTCTAGGAAAGGACAAGGAAAGGGACAAAAAAAAAAAGAAGACGAGAGAAAAAGGTCAAAAGGGCAAAGAACACGGGCGAGGATAGGAGTTCCAAGCTACCACGGCACAAGAAGACATCCGCCAAAGGATGGAGGTTCGAGCCGGGTCATTGAAGTGACCTATCGAATTCGAGGACGACCACCATACTGGAAAAAAGTTGATGCCCGAATTATTGTCGCAGGCCTTCATCGCTTGTCGGTTTCGATAATCTTTTGATAGCATTGAAACGATGTGGATATGACGATATTAGACCCAAAGAATTTCGGACTCATCGTAATTTCTCGGTTAGAGAGTTTAGGTCGGGTTTCCAACGGAATGATAAATCAACATAAAAGAATGTTGCAAGATGATGATCGATAATCTTTCACGATGCCAAATATCGGGAAGAAGGCCGTTAAAAGTGCAATAATTTTCGTACGGCACTTACTTTGATATCAAAATCTTTTGCCGAATCATTTAAGTGCCAGATGAGAGAAAAAAATGATCACTTAAGTGTTTCTAATGACAAATTCCGACAATTCGCCCCGTGTGATTTTTTTTATGAATTTTAATATCTACGTGGCTTCCATATAAAAAAAATGAAGTTTAATTTGGACGATGACCTGACTTATGGGTTAGTTATATTTAGTAAATAGGTAAAAGTCTTATATTAATGTTAAATGGGTCATAAATGAATTTACAACTAATTTAAACTCAACACATCTCTCTTGCTCTCACTTAATCTTGCACTCTCATTTCTGCTTGGGTATGAATTTTCCTATATTTAACTAAATATGGAAATGTTTTAGAAATATGGATCTGATCAGATATGGATCGAGTCGGATATGGGTCAAGAAAAGTATATTGCACATAAATGGATTATAAACGAGTTAATGGGTCAATTTGGGTCGAACTATTTATGATCCGACCCAACCCATCCATTTGACAAGTCTAAATGGCATCGACGGCAGTAAAAGTGGTTTTGATAGCTCTAACTCCAGTTTCTTCCACAAGCACAACCCATGATCCTCTCCTCAACCTCTCACTCGACATCACCACCTTCATCTCCTCCTACTAGCATCGTGGATCCACGGCCTTCATTAACGCCTCCTCCGGCCTCCACGTCCCCTTCCGTGAGGTCTGGCGCTTCGTCGACTCCCTCGCCTCCTGCCTTTTCACCACGGGAAACCACAAGGGCAATGTTGTCCTCCTTTTTCTCCACCAACTCCATCTCCTTCCTCAAAATCCCACTGTAAAAATTGAAATTTCGGTCAAACACAATCACATAAATGAAGTAGTAAACCTCTATTGCAAGTTTCAGTTGCTAATTTTGTCCCAAATCCAAGATTGTGAGGTTAGGATTTGAGATGAGGCTGAATTTTTCCCCCAAATCATCTTTGTGAGGTTAGGGTTTGAACAAAGGTTGAATTTGGGGCAATCAGACGTTAAACGGAGTCATTTAGGGCTATGAATGCTGACTGGACATGCTAGCGAGCCACGTCAATAAGAAGAAAAGTTAGGATATTACTACGTCGGATTTTCAGCATCTCAAATCGGAGTTGGCACTTAAGTGATCGTTTTTATTTAAAAGGTGACACTTGAGTGATCCTACAAAAAGTTTCAGCACATAAGTGAGCGTCGTATGAAAATTATGCACTTCTAGCGTCCTTTTCCGTCAAACATCTAATCCTAATACCAATTTTTCACGTACTATATTATTACCTAATCAGTTTTAAACCTATTGTACATATGTCAATTCAATCTTAAACCTTTTAATTTTGCCAATTTAATCCTAAATATTTACGCAAGATTCTAACGTCATATTATTGTTTGGTTTTCACAAGAAACCTACTTTTCTGTTAATTAACGGAAAATTAATTCAGAAATCCAATGAAACCTACTTCAAGATCTCTACCAAAAATTTGGGCGTTAAGAAGCATTATATGAACTGACTGAGCAAATCAACCAACGAGTGCTAAGCATCGCCAAAATATCTTTCTTTGAAAAGTTATTTTTTTTTGGTAAGGTTTTCTTTGAAAAGTTATTTAAATTCACATTAGTTAAGATTTGGAGCACCTAATTATTTTCATAATTTTCGACTCAATGATATTCGATATTCTTATTTTGAAAATATTCCCATGTTGTTCTATTGTGCCTCTTCAATCTGTAATCAAATGCTAAAATGTTATTCACCTATAAAACTGTCTGGGTTTAGAGGGAATTGGAAAACACTAAGATATGAAGACTAGGGTGGCGCTATTTCCACACCCAAAATAGCTTAATACATACCTTTTTCATTGAGTAAACAAAAAAGATTAAGGGTGCGTTTGTTTGATAAAAGAATTTTATACGATTCAATTTTCTGAACTCTCACGCATACAAATTAGCCAAACTGTTCAAGTGAAAACATGGTGGATAAATGTTTAAACACGTATAAGTACGTTGCCAACACTTGACCGTGGAGGTACATGTCTTTCTTTACTCCCTTGATACAGACATTAAATTCTTTCTTATCACGTTAGTATGATATTCGATAATTCCTCGCGTCACCTTAATTTTTCTAAAAGCCGCGATTGGATATATCTTAATCATAAATGCTTATTTATTAAAATTCCAGAATTCAATACCTGTTTGAAGCAAACGACAGCTGCTTTCTATCGAACCATGCTCATGTTCGGCCGTTTAATGGATGGAGGAGATGAGGCTCGAGATTTGATTAATTTGAAAGAAAAAGGAAATAGGAGAAGGATTTTTAGATAGACATTTCTTTTTAATAGATATTTAGTCAATTAAACTAATTTTTTTAAATTAAGCCATTTTTTTGGGCTTAATACCCTAAAAAAGGTCAAACTTTAGCTTGTGTCCCAATTTTACCTTTTGTCTTATAAAAAATCTCTAACTTTAGGTCATATCTCAATTTTACCATGAATTATTTTTTGTTCCATAAAAAACCCTCAACTTTAAGGCATGTCACAATTCTATCATAAACATTTTTTTGTTCTATGCAAAACCCGTCCAAATTTAACGTCCAGTCCCAATTGTACCTAAAATTTTTATAGTCTTATAAAAAGCCACAAATTCTTACTTGAGTTACAAATCTGCCAATATTAACCACCATTCCAAAATTTCTTGTTGGAAACAAGAGATAGAAAACTCTCGAGCACAAGCTGTTCGATCGTCCTGAGCACAAGTTGTTTGAGCGTCTTGGGTGTGAGCTCTCCATCCGCCAGAGATGAAACATTCCCAAGCATGAGAGATCAATGAGCACAAAATCATTAAAGACTCATGTAAAAGTTAAAGATCTTTTATAAGCCAAAAAAAATAATTAGAGTGAAGTTAAAACTTGACATAAAACTAAGAATTTTTATGAGGCAAATAAAAAGTTTAGGGTAGAGTTGGTATTGAACCCAAAATTGAGGGTTCTTTATGATAAAAAAAAAATGTTTGTGGTAGATTTGGGACTGTATCTAAAGTTGTGGATTTTTTATGGGACAACAAAAAGTTTAAGGTAGAATTGGGATATGACCTAAAATTAAGAGTTTTTAATGAGACAAAATGTAAAATTGGGATAAAAGCTAAAGTTTGAGCTTTTTTAGGATATTAGGGCCATTTTGTTGTCAAAAAAATAAGCCATTTTTTTGATCGAAATAAAAATAAGCCATTTAAGGTGCGAAATTAGCGCCACCCTAAAACGGTGAGGATAATGGTTCTGACTACGTAATTTGCCTTGCTTGAATAAAGTAGGAGGATTTGAAAAAAAAAAAAAAACGGACCTGACACCTAGTAAAATATTTTAGTAATTTTGCCTATGTCACGACAAAAAAATTATGATAAAATGCCTTAAACGAGGTTGTTGCCCCTGGGCAACTTGATAAATCTACTTCGGGAATAATATTTTGAATATTCTCCAAAAAGCATTGTTAACTGCGACTTAATTAAGTTGCCCCCAAAATAAAATATATCCTCATTTTAGACAAATTGAAGCTGAGTGCATAATAATTCACAATTAGGTTTTGATGCTGCCAGGATAAAGAGTCGGATGGGTTATGGTTAGGATAAGTTAAAGAAATTCCGGACTTTGCTGTATGCCCATCTTTTTGCTGCGGACAACACCAGATATAAATAATGGGCATGGACAAATCTAATACATTAGAATGTTTTGTAAGCCTAAGTTAAGATTGAACAAGAATAGGTTAGTTAAATAAATCACTTATAAGCATGACGGAGAAACCCAGATCTGCCATGAAGCTGTCGTTGTTGATAATAACTTTCATCGCGTGACCACCCATTGAAATCGTGGCCCCATCTATTGACGACCACACAAAATCTATATTCTACATGTTCAAGGAGCGCCCGCGTTACGCGTGAATGGAAATAGTGGAAATTTTAGCTTAATAAAGACAAAATAGCATGTAAAGAATTTATCCGTTTTTTTTTTCAATATAATTTCAAATTGTCACAAAAAGAAAGATGAGAGATTTGCAGAATACTCGGGCAATTAGTTTGACATTAAGGCTCCGTTCGTTTCGCTAAAAACAGACGATTTTGAAAATATCTTCCTAAAAATAATAGTTTGTATTGTTTACAAAAAGGATGAACAAAAAAAAATTTCATCATTCTTGAAAATACTTAAACATAAATTATTGTTGATAATAAAAATATTTTTTCACTAATTAGTTTTTTCAAGCGATATAAATCATCATTTTTAGGCGAACATCTTCTAAATCGCCCATTTTCTAAACACCCCACTTAAGAATACAGTTCGGTCTACCGTAGGATTTTAAAAATTATCATCACAAGTCAACAAGAGCCGCATATAAGTTCTATCCGCGTCACGGCTACTTGGCAATTGGCATGACCCGTGGGCTCAAGATTTTGAGACGCGTGAAACCCGACGTTGCAGCCTCATGGGCACTGTTGAACGGTCTCCAACAAGAGGTTCGCCGACGAGAAGACCCGAACTCGCGACCTCGTGGAAAACGGAAACGGTAGTCAGCCTACCCCCCCGCGTATCCGGTCAAAGGAAGTACACGTGATTGATGTGTCCTTTTTTCTTCCTTGCTCTGCTTATAGGTGGAGGAGGAGGAGGAGGGAGGGGGGGAATAGGAGGGTGGCGTGAAGGCATTCAAGAGGGGGACGGAAATAGTACACGAGGGTTATCATTCAAAAGCCAAAGCTCCCCTTCTTCTCCTCGCCAACTTGCCTGCAACTTGCGCAAGCTTTCCCCTTTTATTCAATATTCAATTCAAACCCACATACACTCGTTCCCACCTTCCTTCCTCGCACCACCTTCCTTCACCACATATAGAGGAGAGAGAGAGAGAGAGAGAGAGAGAGAGAGGGGCGGAAGCAGAAGAAAACAAGGTGCAACTTGCAGAGGTATACCCTTTTCTCCACTTTAAAACAGCCACTTGCAATTCTAGCCAAAAAAAGTAAAAAAAAACAGCCACTTGCAAAGCTGGATTGATTAATCACACAAAAGAGACCCAAGCAAGTTGCGCCTCTGCTCTGAGCTAGCTGTTGGATTCCCATCACCTCTTATTTTTCAATGATTTTCTTTTCAATTACACCACCCCCCCCCCCCAACTTGTCCTTCCTCAGAAAGACACTGCACCCGAAAATACATTCATCAATTTAAGCAAAAAAAAAAAAATGGAAGGAAATCATCCCATTTGCTGTTATCAAATTATTTCTGATGAACCCATCTCTTCATTAAACGAGGAGAAATTGCAAAAAAAAAGTCATTTATATTGGGGTTGGTTTTGTAAATACTATCTGCTTTCTTGCCCACAGGAAGGCAATCCGGCTTAAATTCTGGAAGTTCAGAGCATGATTGTCCTCCTTTTCGCGTGGTCGTTTCTTCTTTCTTCGTTTTTTACCCCCAAAATTTTACAAAAAATAGCAATCCAGTCCTACATTCGCTCGCTTCCTCTTCTGCGATTCCCACTTTAAGCGAAAATAAAAGTACAACGGAAAAATAAGAGAGAGCTCTCCCAAATGGCATTGCATGCAATTATAGAAAACAAAGAAAAAAGGAAAAAAAAAATCCAGAAATGCAGTATGTATTGCCATTGCTGTTATTGATAAAAATTCACAGAAAAGGGTGAAAAAAAATAATTCAGATCAAGACTAGACAAAACCCTAAAAGACCAAGAGCAAGTAATTTTAGTAATAATAATATAGAACCAGATTTGGATTGGAGCGAAACGTTTCTTGATCGGCGACGGGCAACACACACACATCGGCTACTCACAAAAAACCACGGGCGTATCAACAGGGAGTCCGGAACACTCGACGAACACATTTATAATAACTAAACAATAAATCGAAAAGAGGGAGAAAAATATAAAGGGAAAAGGTCAAAAATCACAAGAATCAAGAACGGACGCGAAACAATCGATCGCTCACGAAGAGAAGCGTGTGTTGTTCTTGTTATTGTCGTCGTTGATGTTCTTGGCCAAGTTCTTTGAGATCTGAGAGAGGGACTGGAGGTTGCAGCGGACGATGGTGTCCACGAAGACGCAGGTCTCTTCCTTGGTGTTGCCGGGAGGGACGTCGACGACGTATGACTGGACGACGACGGTGCCTTCGCCTTCGCCTTCGCCTTCGCCGTCGCCGGCCGGGTGGAGCGTGGTGACGGACCTGTAGTTGGCGAGGCGGTGCTCGCCGCCGACGACGCTGAAGCTGATGACGTGGCGCTCGTCGTCGAGGATCTCGAGGCGCTCGGTGCTGTTGTCGGCGGGGAGGCCGGAGACGACGCGGATCTCGCGGAGGGTGCCGACACCGCCGTCGCCGGCGAGGACGTGGCAGCTCTTGACGAAGTGCTTGTAGGCCTGGGGGTTGTCGAAGCGGCGGACGAAGGACCAGACGGTGGGGAGCGGGGCGTCGATGCGCTGCACCACGGCGGCGCAGCACTGGTTGGGGCCGACGGCGTAGGTGTGGTGGACGGCGGCCGCCTCGGGGACGGGGCACGCGAGGGGCGTGCGCTTCGGGTAGTCGTGGCACATGGTGGCCGTCGTGGAGACGGCCACGGCCGGGGTAGGGTTCGGGTTGATTCGGTGGAGGAGGACGGAGGACTGAGGGGCGCTGGCGGGCATGATTTCAGGATAGGGGAAACCAAAATGGTTGCTTCTTCAACTTCTGTTAGAGAGGGGGTGGTGGTGGTGGTGGTGGTGGTGGTGGAGAGAGATCGGCTTTGGAACTTTGAGAGAGGTTGATGAATGAATTTGCAAGGTTGGTGGGGAAACTAGGTATACTTTTTTTTGGCTATTTGTGGTGTGTATATATATGCATATGAATAAGAAAGCGTGTGTGAGTGTGTGAGAGAGAGGGTCACTATCCAACTGCCTCAGAGGTGGCTGCGTTTGTTCTTTCTTCCAAGTGGGTGATGTTGAGAGAGAGAGAGAGAGAGAGAGAGAGAGAGAGAGAGAGAGAGAGGAGGTGATCAAAGGGGTTAATGAGAGGTCATGCAAGAGGGAGATAACAAATGCGAGAGCGATTTATATGACCGATATACGATTTGTAAAAAGCAGGAGATTCAAATTTAGACATGGAAGAAGTTGGTTTGAATGCACATCGTGCGAGCAATATGATGGTCGCCTATGCCACTTTCGCTGTTTGATAGTTATCAAAAAAAAAAATTCCCCTATAAACACGATGCAAGAGGGCGATTCTTTTTATTTATATAGATTGTCCCTAATTTTTATTGCCACTTCTCTTTTTCTTATAAGGCTTATCTGTTGATGGTCGTATGTTCACTAACCAACGGGCAATTTTCTCTGCCTCGGCTTAAAAATCCTCATCTAATCCAGAGTAAAAATGATGTCCTCTTAGTTATGTTTTGTTCCTGAGTTTTGCGACCCCGTTCAGCTATGTTGTGTCCGTAATAGTGCAATGTTTCACTATTCATTTCTCTGCACAAAATTTGCTAAGTTTATTATAACAGAGTTTCAACCCTTTGTCAATTATTAGGTACATGATCTTCCTTCTGATATGTTCTTTGAATATTGCCTTCCATAACTTGAACTAACCAAGTAAATTTGCTCTCGTGCTAAATCTAGACATTTCTCGAAAACATCATAAAAAAATATGACGTCACATATCATACACCACCCTTGGATAAAAACTAAAAGGGTCACCATAAATATAAATTAAAGCAGCCTATAGTCTCCATGGTCCTTTGAACTATCATATCGAACTTCAATCTCCCCCGACTACCATTGTCACCGTCTTCACAAAAATTCAGCTTCTTGATCCAGTGACCTCCTATAGACCCCTCAGACTCAGAATCATTATCTCCTTCTCACTCATATGTCTAAGTCTCATGTGCAATCATTATGTTGTGTCTTGATCTGAAACCTTAGAGAATCTTGTAGACGAGCCAATTATTTTCGCTCCTTAGAAGAGATGTAACTCGCACTCTATCTCACCTAGTGTCATAGTCTGTGCACCTTGAGAGTATCCAAAACTCCACCCTCAGGGGAGATCTTTTATCCAGCCCTATCAAGAGCACACGGCCAGATAAAGTTCTTTCTCAGCATTGGTAGACGCCACAAAGCAGCCAATGTCCCACAACTCCATTATGTATCCTAATTTGAACTCTTCCTATTGATTACATCAATAACATACTCATAAGTGTCATTTCACAATTTTTCACATGTCACTCACTTAGAAAACTCAAAGAGAGATAACCTTAACTCTCGTCTTGGTTGCTCCACCATTATAACTTATGAAACTAGGTCAAAAATAAGCTTTTTATCCCAAGTTTCCCTTAATCAAATTGCCTTCAGGCGCCCGCTACATGGGCAGAATCAAGAGGTCTTTATGGGTGTCTAGTCGAGCGCCGACCCAATACCTAGAATGGGCTATTGGGCGGCGGCCGGCGGCCCGGGCTTTCCCGAGTTCCTAGCCCTATACTCCTGTTTCAAGCACGCCTAGAAAACGTCGTAGTCCGGCTCCAATCCGAAACATTTCTTGATCGGCATGAAATGGAAACACACTAACAAGAGCAACCCCTTAGAAAATCCAAAAGGAAATGCCATGAAAGAGTGATTCTAAAGTTCTTTTCTTGAAAGTTAACTGTAAGTTTACTAAAGGTGTTCCAAAAGCCACGGGATTGGGCAAGATGCTGTCAGAGTTCAACGCGTTTGAAATAGATTCTTCTCCAAGAAAGAGAGGAACACCCAATGGTTTGTCTAAAGAAATTAATTATTCTCTTTATTATTTATCCGGGGCAAATTACCAAAAAAGTTCTAAATATATTGTATTTGTGCCAATTCAGTTCTAAACCTTTTAATTTATCTAATTTAATCCTAAATATTTTGACTATTTGCCAATTTACCTATAAACTTTTCAACTATGTCAAATGAGTCTCAAACCTTATGACAATTTGACAATTTAGTTCTTCCAATTAATTTTGATTGAAAATCGCTGATGTGGTGGTCTAGTCAGCATCAGTCATTATACATGGTACGGCTGACGCTCACGTTGACAATTTTTGTAATTTAAAAAAAAATTCTTAATAATTTTCCTTTTATGTTCTTTCCTTGTTTTTCCCTTTCTCTTGTTTCTTTTATCCTCATTTCCCTTTGCCAGTCGCAAGCCTCAGCAATGACTGACATAGATCACCGACCACCAGCGAGGGCATCTTGGCCCTTGTCCTCACCGGTGACCAGGGGAGGGAAAATAAGGAAAAATAAGAAAATAAGAAAAATAAGTCAAATTTTTCAAAAAAAAAAAGAAGCAAAAATTGTCTACGTCGACATCAGTCATTCCACCTAGGACAACTGACTGACTGGATTGCCACATTAGTGATTTTCGGTCAAAATTAGACGGAAGAACTAACTTAGCAAATTGTCAAATGGCGAAATGTTAAAAGATTTGTGACTCAATTGGCAAAATTGAAAAATTTATAACTAAATTGGCTCAAGTACAATAGGTTTATAACTAAATTGGCCAAATTAAAAGGTCTACGACTGAATTGGTATAAGTATAATAGATTTATGACTTTTTTTAGTAATTTTCCATATTTATCTAGTGGAGCCATTACCTTACATGTCATACATGAATCGTTGCAATTCAACCTGCACGACTCAATATAAACATCTCAAAATGGTCCTGAGTTCTAGTCCTCGTCCATTCAAGAAGGGGTTTAGATCAGATTCCTTATTGTGAAATGAAAAATACTTCTGATATAAGCGATTTTTATTCACGACACATGGTGCGACTGAGCAAGATAAACGCAACAACCGTATTCCTATACATTTAAGAATAAAAGAAAGTACGGCAAGAATAATTCGATGATTTTCGAAAACTAGTCTATACGGTAATGGTAGGGGGCATGGGCGAATTCACATAATCTAGTACCAGCTTGCTCATTGAAGAAAGTATAAATAAATGGTCATGGCCTGATCTCTTTTACTTCTGCGGCAGATTTTCACGATTATTATTTTTTTTTTCAAATTAAGCTTGAGCAGTGTGTATTTAGTTGTAGTCTTTAATGCTGTACAAAGGTAAAATAAAAATTAAAAATAAAGAAAAGAAGGGACCCTCAGACATAGGGGCATCGTACTTTGCTCATGAGGAGATGGTCCCGGTTTCATTTGAAAATTGAAAATAAAGGGCGGCCCTCTCAATTTCTATTGTTTGAGAGCATCAAATCTCAAGTTGGAAAATAGAATAATAATTGCTATTAAATAGGAAAAAAATAAAATAAAAAAAAGCGACAAGTGGTCCATGGCTCGACCTTGATCATTGGGGAAAAAAAAAATACTTGTCAATCGATCTTAATCATCCCCTCTCAACTATTGCACTACCTCCATTGCAACTTGATTTTGACCAAAAAAAAATTTGTAACTTGATCTTTTTGTGTATTAATAATTGTTTTGTTGATACCTAAATTTCCAACCTTTGGCATCCCCCAAGTCAATGCCTCGCATTCTTACAAAGCATTGTTTCATACAATGTTTATTACATGTTGTATCACCTACTTTCATTATTTTTTGTCGTGCTCTCTCATATGTTTCGGGGACAGAAGAATAAAGGCTCCTCGATTCTCCCACGGAACACTGTACGTGGTCATAAAGAGTGTCGAGAGGTTTGTTAAGTAGCTTATTGGAAGTCTTCGTCTCAACAAAGTTTAGTAACTAATGACATTAATTATATCAAATCCTAATACTAAGTACTAACCGTGCTTAACTTCCATGACCATTGACTTTGGGACCAATGTAAAACACCTACTTATTCAATTGACTCGTATTAATATAATCAGCGGATAAACCTCCCCTAAGTCCGATTGTTATTTGCAATCTTATGCGAACATAGGGAGGCGCTTCTCAAATGAGAGAGCCCACAACTCCGTGCATTACAAGGTTCACTATCTCTGTGGAAAGTTGGCATAGCTTATTCATTAGTATCGAGTGCACTTAGAGGTGATATAAGGGAAAGGAAAGGGGAAAATTATCCGATCGATTCTAAACTTATTGTACGAATGCCAATTCAATCTTAAACTATTTAATTTTATCAATTTAATTACAAAGCTTTGCATGAAATTTTGATGAAGTCCTTCCAATTGATTTTTGCCAGAAATCGTTATCCATCTTAAGTAGCACATTACTGCGTTAGAGTGATTTCAGGCGAAAAATTAATTAGAAGGATTGCATTGGAATTTATGCACAAAGGGTTAAGACTAAATTAACAAAATAAAAACATCCATAACGAAATTGGTATTCGCACAATAAGTTTAAGACTCATCGGACAACTTTTCGAAAGAGAAGTGTATTTGTGGAGTGAAAAGGAGCACTTCAAATATTCAGTTGCCAAAGAATATTTGATGACTTAATTGTCTGAATAAAATTAGCTTTAGTTAAAATGTTACAGGATATTATTAACAATTGCTCGAAAAAACCTGTTAAAAACTCAAATAACGAAATTTGATCATTTCCGCTTTCCAAAGCACTGGGTTCCCCGTGTTCAACGTATTGAAAATGAATATCTTTCTTTTAGGTACGGCCTTGAACTCGAAATCGATTTTGTGATCTTCCGTCATGAGGTGCTACTCTAGTATCAAATGCGATTGTCTATTGCAACAAGGATGTGCCAATTATTGTCCATTCCATTTTGACTAGCATCATTTTAGTCAACATGGAGCACTCCCAAAAATCAATCATCAAAACAATTGGGCTCTCAACTTGCCGAAGGAAAGTGGAAACAGGAGGAAAGGATAATGAAAGTGCTTTAAGCCTAATCTAGTCTTATTTATTTCGCAAAAAATAACTGATTTATAAATATTTTCTAAAAAATAATTGCTTATATTGCTTGAAATAATTAGTCAATGAAAAATATTTTCATCGGCGATATCAATTTATATTTAAAAATTTTCATGAACGAATAAAATATTTTTCGTTCGTTCATTTCTGTAAGTGATTTTTTTCAAACCATTCATTTTTCGCAAAATAAATTAAGCCTAAATACATCTTAGGGAAGCAAGAGGAACCAATTGAGAAATTTTTCTATTTGAGTGATTGAAAGCAGCGTTTACTCCCCCACGCCATGCCAAAGCAGGCGTCTCTTCGTTTCGCCATGTTCCTCCAATTGCATCCTCGTCTTTCTATCTGCCTTGACGTGATCCGCTTGTGCTGCGCCTGTCTTGTTGTTTGGCACATGAATCAACAGCCATATGGGGGTCGGTACTCGTGCGTGGTGAGCCCCAATTTTGTTTAGGAAAAAAGTAACACGTGACAGTGACATGTCGATGTGTTTCGGTAATTCGATTGATTGGTGGTTGCATGAATGCTTTTTCGCGATAATTTTGTCGCAAGGTTATCTCTCCAAAGAATCGATTGACCTCCTTTTCGGTGCAAGTTTCAAAATCATAGCATATGTGGACACACACCTTACATAACAGTCTCTTGCTCTTTTTTTTCTCCGATAATATGGTTTTTTTTCTTCTCATGAAACTGTTAGAGATAAACACTGACAATTATCTAGCTGGTATTGTCATGCTAATTTATCACGCGGGATGATCGTTACGCACTGAAGTGTATGTATCTCAACATATATGATCCGAAAATTTGAACTATGCTTCCACCCTTCTCAAGCGACCCTTTCTTCAGTACATATACTCCCACTTGCATATATATTATAGTTCAAAAGACCATCTCTCATCTCCTATTGGATTCTTCATTTCTTCCTCATATTGCCGGCTGCTTCCGCCCACTTGGGTTTGAATACATCCACCGCACTCATATTTATGGTCAAGTGCACAAAGCATTGACATCATGTCTTACGTAACAAATAACATAAAACATGTAGAAAGTTTGAGCAATTCTGCGTCAACACACATGACATATTTTAGTCAAATTAACAAACAAATAGTTCATAAATGACATTGTCGATAAGGAAAAAAGAAATTGCAACTAGGGTGGGCGTTCCGGGACAGCACCATACGTATTGGACTGCTAATGGAAAGCATAGGGTACCCTTGAGGGCCGATGCTAGTTATTGATATTAGTACCGATTGTTCTGAAAATTTAAATTTGTATGGTGTAAAATTTAATTATTTTTATCACTTCAATAATTGAGGTGAAAAGCGAAAGCTATTTCCTTCCTTCCGAATGGCAGTTCTTCAACTCAAAAGGGTGGGAAGTCAAAAAGTTAGCACTTGAGCCGGATAAGAACGAAGATCAAAGGGAAAACAAATATTAACCAGGGAAGAAAAAAACATTAGGGGAAAAAGTCAAGTCTCATCATAGCCTGCGCAATCTGTTTTGGAGTCTATTTTAAATATTTGTTATTATATAATGATATGTGGACAATGAAAGCTTTGGTCTTTGAAATTAATTTATTTTTTCAATCTGCTGCTAACTGTAGGCTCATAATATTATAAGTCGTCCAATTTGAAACATTAAGATTTTCTGTGGGATAGTGTATTTAGTAATTGATTCAATACTTTTGTTCGGAAAGGTAACTAATGTAGATGGTTATTTAATTTTCAAAAATTGAATTTCTATGTGACAATTGAATTCCATAACTACGCTTACAGAATAAAAAGAAAGTTTAGATTTTAATCATGACTTGCATTATTATTATTGGTAAGAAAAACTTGCATTATTTTGGTGATAGTTATCAACGTAGCTAACAAGCTTCATAATATAATATGTCGCCGTTTTCTTATAATATATTAAGTTGAAGTATACACGTTTGCTTGGTGGTGAAATCATGTATGCACGTAAATTCACCTGTGGATTTAATTTATAACCAAGAAAATTGCATATACGACCCCACACGGTTTGTATTACTTATATGTTACAATCAAATGCTGCAGCTGTACATTTATTTACAAAATAATTAAATGAAATGGATTTGTTGTCTATACTGTACACTCCATTGAAATTACCTTACATAATCACTGCCGAAAAATTGTGTCCAATGCACATTTAACGGTTGAGTAAGTGAGATGACTATTTTTTTTTTTTTTTGGCTTCTAATCAATCCATAGAGTATTGAGAAGGGAGTGAAGATTTGGGACGATGTGACTCGATGACAAAACTCCGTTCTTAACCACAAAATCCAATTTGCACTATTTTCTATCTTTATAAGAGATTAGATTTGATAGAGGTGAACAGAAGAGAAAGGAAGAGATCTAAATAATTTTTATTTAGAGAAAAAAAAAAGAGGGAGGGATTTGATTACAACATGTTAATTACAAGAGAAAAGAAGCGAAATGAATATACTATATTTGACGCCTTACCAAAAAAAAAATACTATATTTGACTTAAGTGTCCTTTATGCAAATAGAACTAAATATAAGATTAAGTGTATAAATATAAAAGATTGAAAATTGTGTTTACTAGTCACCTCACCTCTCCCAGTTGCTCAATATTAATGAATTTCTAGGGTTTTTAAGAACAGCAAAAAGTTACTCCGAAAGTGTTTATTTCGCAAAACATGGATGATTTAGAAAAAAATTTCATAAAAATAAACATTTGTATCACTTATAAAAGTGAATGAACGAAAAATATTTCCATCATCTATAAAAATGATAGACATAAATTATTGTCGATAATGAAAATAATTTTTATTGACTAATTATTTCAAGCGATACGAGTGACTATTTTTAAGAAAATATTTTCAAAATCATTCATTTTTTGTGAAATAAACGGAGCCAAGAAAATGCAAATCGCTTCTAACTCTCCCCTTTTTTTGTCGCTTAGTTTATCCAATCTAGTGACCACTTTTAGAATGATCGCTCTTCTTTCCTAGTCTCCGCTACCAAAACACCGTCATTTTGCATAGTCATGACATCCTTAAAAGTTGAATCTTCGAGAATTATATTGCATATAGGCAGTGTAAAAATGGCTTTCTATTACTGTCCTTGTTAGATGATGTACTGTTGTATGTATTCTGGATGTTATATCGCAACCAAAAATCAAACACCTTGTCAAATTCACATTCATGCATATGGAACGAAAGATCAGAACTGCCTGTTCGTCAGCCAGTTTGCGATCTGGCCATAGGCTATGTTGAAAACGTAGTGACCACAAGAGAAAAGGCAACGGCCAAGCAGAGATTGAACACCGCCCTGTTAACAAATATACCACCGATTTTTCTTTTCCCGTGCTGTAAAATTTTCTCCGTTTCTGTCCATTCAAAAAAAGGCTTTTGAGCTCTCCCATGGATTATTATAGCTTTGGCATTTATTACGGTGGCCATGTTAGTTGACTGCTCAATATTCTAGATGTTGAAGCTTGATATGGGAATCACGAAATCGGTCTGAAACTCCACTGAAGAATTGATCTGCACCAGAACAAACGGGTGAGGGTGTCCGGGTTTTGTGCCCGGATTGGCCCTCCGATGCTTAAGTTAACACTGGAAATGAGGGAAATTTAGAAGGTTGATGGAAGGATGGGGGGAGATGCTTTCCTAGAAAGAATGAGTCAATTGAAGAGAGCCCGTACCTGAGTGTTCACGTTATTGTTTGTGTTATTGTTGATGGGTTGTCGATAATGTCGAACAGGTAATGCTCTATAGATGACAAGTGGTGAAAGGGCATCACAAGTTGCGTTCATATCGTTTTGGGGATCAATACGTCTAACATTATAAATAGTGGTAGCAACGGTACATCCTCCAATGAAATAATATTGAAGTGCCGTCTTGTCAAGATCAGCCTATCCGATAATTAGGTGTAACCGTCATATTGAATACTTGAGATGCATCTCTCAATGTTATATATACTTGGCGACGCTATCTTGACACTTGTCAAGGGCCGATTGGCTAGGAAGGCTTACACTGACCCACTAAATCTAGTAGACTATAGCCCGGCCGTTGGACAGTGATATAATCGTTTCTTTGCTCCCAACTCTGTTTCCTTCTCGTTCTAAGTTGCTCTTCAAGGTCATCAAATGGATGGTTCAAGCTCCCAACCCAGTGTCACTCTCCCTGCGGGTCAGTCTTCCTCCTCACCTTTGAAATCCTCAAATTAAGGATGGATAAAGCTGCTTGTATGTATTATCTTCTTCTTCTTCTTTTACGCTAGCGATGTATGATTTACTTTTCCATAATAAGTTATGAGAATTTAGCACAACACTTTACAACTAAATTTTATAGGGAAATGAGTAGAGAACGGTCCAGTTATTTTCACAAAATGAACGGTCAATTGCTAGCCCCCAGTTTTAAAGTTGGAATGTGGGATACCAGCTTGCCCCGCCTTTCACATTTTTTGTGTATGACTTGGTGGGATTTCCACAAGTTTAAAAAGGTACATAATGAGAGTTTTTTTTTTTCATTTTTTTCGAAGAAACAAATGATAATATTCAAACAAGATGAAATATATTTTCCTATTTTATTTAACGAAACAAATTATAATATTCAACCAATAAGTAACATATGAAGGATTCATTGCAACTTTTAAAATGGTGGATATTTTCTCTAAACAAAGGTTTAAGAAGACGGTGACAAGAAAGGGAGAGAAAATGACTTTTTGGCTGCTTCATCATGATTCTAAGATTGATCTTGTAATGTTTCAAGTCCTTGCACATCTTCATCTATGAGATTCAAATACACAGGGTAATTTTTTCGTCTAGTAATTTATTATTTGTATTTTGATATTATCTTTAATTCACCTGTTTTATATAGAATTGATATCACTAGTCTTGATTTTAGGTCATTGGAGAATCCCTCTATATCAATTTGATTTGATTGAAAAGAATAAGGAGCCATTCAATGCACAATGAATTTGTTATTAGTTATAATGCCAACATTTCAAGTGTTTTTCCTTTGTGAATTTTGATAGATCTTTACAATGACAACAATGATTTCCTTTTAGTTAGTTTAATATTTTTCTACTTGTAATTAGCTATATTTAATTCAATTTGTTTTCTTTTTATATTCAAGAAATTTCACTTACTAGAATTGGTGAGGGTTTCCCTTTTAGATTGGTCCTTCTTGCGCCTTTTTAAATCATCTAATCTTAAATTAAGCCAAGAAAAAAAAAAGGTAACAATGGAAAGTCAAAAAAAGCTTAAACCAGACGAAGCAGTGTGCAAGTTTCCTCCATTAAAAATTGTGGCTAGTATTGTACCGTCAGAATTTTATTCTTACGGTACCGTTATGGTAGCCGGGTCCAATTTTATATTATGAAATTATTGAGTGATTAAGAGCTTGATCTGAATACAACAGGTAACATTTTAAATTACAGGGCTTCCAACTAGGGTGGCTTCGGATGCCATGCCCAATACTATTTGAGCATAGTGAACCGTACGGTGCTTTTATTTTACTGAAAATTTCATGATGAAAGAAAATATTTTCCATGAAAATCAATATCAAAGATAATGGTTAATTTTCATTTATTTGGTAGTCTAGGATAAGTAGTTTTCTTCTTGCTAGAAGATGAAGTTATTTTTCCCCAATCTAAACTTGCTATTTTCAATCATTAGAAAACATTTTTCGTAAATTAATTAATTTTTCTTAGTCAAAACATCAAAAAGTCGGAAAACTAATATTGAAAAATAATTTTCCTTCGAATAAAGGGATCCTTAGATGAGACGGTTTGCGAGCGTCCTCGAATATCAGTAAATAGAAATACTTTCATATACCAATACTCATCGAGGTTTTGCATCTTTGCCGGAAAAGATTCCTTCTTTTGTCTCTTTTTAAGTTTTGATAACGTAGTCTTTTCTTCAGTCACTCTACAGGACTCATAGGCATCTGATAAGATTGGAAGACTTTAAAGTACTCGAATCGAATACTCTCATGAATGGTGTCGTATCAATCGTTCCTATCCTACCGAAAAACACGACGTACTTGACAATGCATATGCACATGCGACATGTTTAAACGATTCGTGCCAGAGGACGAAGGGAAAGAGAATGTTAGAGGCCAATCTGAACGCGAGCGCATGCAGTTCCATGATTCTTGCATGGCACGGTCGTATGACGAACTGGGCTGGTCGGAACTCAAGATTCTGCATTAAAACTCTTCTTGGTATTCAGTAGACTGCACGCGAGGACAGGGAATTTCTAGCACTGTTAAGAAATCATTCTTGCTCTAAAACTTCCGTTTTTCCTTTTCAGTGCATCTGAACCATTGAATGAACGGATGTTTTACGCCCTACGTGCCTTATGCCTTAAATCCAACAATTGAGATGCTTAGAAGCGATGCTCCCTGGCCATGTGAGGAATACTTGAAAACTTACGGCATCTTTGACATGTCCCTGATTGGAAATCTAACCAGGTGAAATCAATTCCCATCATGTTTGTCAAATGCTGAGCTACTTTGGCGATGGCATGAATTCCGGCGCAATGTTTCTGCCGTATAAAACGGGATTTGGAGGATCAAACATGCATGTGAAGAAGGGTCGAAGGGTTGTTGGGTTTGATCAGAAGGTTTGGCTCCCTGCAATCGCGAGGGCTATCGGTTCTGGTCGCGTTTCGCTGTCCAAGACGAAGATGGCACCTTGACCTTTTGAGGATGGAAGAGGACACTGTCCGAGAAGAACATGGCACTTGACCTTTTGAGGATGGAAGAGGGCACCTGATGTCGAAGAGTCGTCATCACCATGTTCAAAGACTGATAAAATAAGACAGAGAAATGAAGACTGCTTGTGGGGATTCGAATTCCGCTCAACTCTGCGGAGTGTTAGTCCCCAAGCCACGAAAGCAACTCCTCGTGGGGATTGTACTTTTCATTCTAGCACCAAACCTGATGCGTGATGGAGATTGTGAGAATAGGAAAATCGTTTTCTGGGATATGTGTATGGAAAAGTGTTTGCTGGAAGTGATTTTAAATGGAAAGTGTGATATGAGATTTGTTTGGATGAAAGTAAGGATATGATAGATGAAGTTCACCACTAAAGTATAAAGGAATAATCTATCAACCAAGGATACAGAATTTGAGCACACCGAGAGTAAATTGGATAAGCAACCAGAAGGGAATTTGCTCACTGGAGAGTAATTCTCGTGTATTATCAATTTCAAGTCTGAATTCATGCATTTGAAAACTCACCTCTACTTATAGAGAAAATGAGAGGCAGGAACTAGTCCAAACATTAAAGACATGAGAATTACCCAAATATTAAAGACATAGGCACTGGGAAACATGGGAATTACCCAAATATTAAAGACATAGGAGTGATAAAACATTAAAACTCGTGGGAACTTGAATTTTGACTATGTCACCTTGTAAATCATCCTCCAACCATGCCGATCATTCTGCATTCACACCTCAAGTGCTAGAACCCCCATCTTGGACGTCTTGGACCCATTGGATTAAGTTGTGGCCGAAATTCCCTATTGTTTGCACAGTTAATGGATGGGCTTGATCAATGGGAATCCCAATATCTCCCTCATAAAAACCACGAGGCAGAAAATGCTAAATTGTCCTCCTCTGAAAAATTACCAAGCTAGCCCTAATTCGCAAATCACAAACCATAAACCTAACCTCGACAACAACTTTGCCAGATCCTTGCGCCCATTTTGCCACCTCTAGATAGGATTGTGGTAGGTCATCATAGTTATTGACTAGACCTAATCAATGAACGTGCTTGGCTACTTATTATCGGCCAGTTGGCCAGATTAAACAAAAATCCCGACTTTTATCAATGAGCAAATCGAGCCTTGGATGGTACATGACCTTCCTTGACGAAGTATATTATGAGTGAAGTTAAGCAAGCCAAGAGTAGGGGAAGAAGCGTAATGGCTATAATCAAGCACGGACCCATTAAGAAAAAACACAATCGACCGATCGCTCACTCACCTGCCATATGGAAGCCACCACCAGAAGGTACCCTCAAAATTAACGTTGATGGGTCCTTTGTGGAAGGAGATAACGAAGGTAGCGTCACTTGTGTATGTCGAGATGCCTTTGGGAAGATCGTTGACGGTTTAGCAAAGAAGGTGTGAGCATCTTCTCCCACACAAATTGAAACCATAGCCTATTGGGAAGCACTTCACCACTTTAGTTCGCGCTCTCACTTAAAGTACCAACTTGAGTCAGACCGTAGCTGTCTGATAAATGCCCTCACAGATCAAGATAAGCCATTCTGGAAAATATAATCACTGATCTCTGCGCGCAAAGCTCTGATGGGCCAGTTCAAAAGCTTACGATTGGCCTATTGTCCATGAGAAGCAAATCAAATAGCAAATTGGGTCTCTAAGGTCCACAGACGAAACGAACTCTCTAGTAATTAAACCTCTAATCTACCGAAAATCCTATGGGATCTAATGTGTTCCGAGGCTCCTCTTTCATGTAATAGTGGTATCACTTAAAGCGATAAATGAAGCAAGTATTTTCTTCGATCAAAAAAGAAAAAGTATGGACCCATTCAAATCTTAATGGAATGTAAACGAGTTCAGGATTTTTGGCGGCGGGACGGGTTTTAGGTACACCATTAAAAGCCCTACACAGGGTTTGGATCCGGTATTGAAACCGGTATGTGTTAATGCTTATTTCTGACATAATCCTTAAATTGTGTAATGAATATAGATGATTATAGGCTTTGAGAACTTTTGAAGATTTACCTTTCGAGCATACTCGAAAACCTTTAAATTTGATAAATCATTTACCCCCATAATCCATAGTACGTTAAAGGAACTCAAGATTCTTACATAGTTTTGTGCACCCGAAACAAAAATTTTAAGAATGGCTTTTCAATTTAGGATTGTTAGATCTTAAAGTCTTCTCAATTCTGTATTCTGCGATCGTGCGAGTTTCTTAAATGTAAAATCTACAATGATAATGAGCTTTGAATGAAAGGACGACCGCATGCAACTCCGTGCGGCTCCCACGTCTCCTTCAGGCGTTCGTTTTCAAAGGCGGCCTCTGTTCCAGTCCACACCTGACCCGATATCGCCCTTTGAAAATTTCTTCTAGAACGGAACCCGGGACCGCAAAAGTCCGAAGCTTCGCCGTAGTCGCATGGAAGACCGCGACGGCTCCTCTACGTTCCTGGTCTTCCGTCTGAAAGTTCTACGGGCCCACTTGCGAGCGAGCGAGCGAGAGAGAGGTTGACGTCTTTGACCATTTTGGGCTGAGGGAACTTGGAAGCTGATAGCTTGTGGCATAATCGTCAAAAGGGTCGGATTATCAGGAGGGGTAGACGTGTTTCATCGTTTTGGGCTCAGGGAACTCGGAAGCTGATAGCTTGTGGCATAATCGTCAAAAGGGTCGGATTCTTGAGAGGAGGAGAAAGTCGGGATGGATCAGATAATGAGCAAGGTGGGTTCGTTTTGGTTCAGCCAGAAAGCTAACAAGGAGATTGATTCCGTCGGCGATGATTTCACTGTAAGTACCCCTATCCCTTTTCGATTTTGTAATTCGTAGCTTCTGTTCATGTTGATCCGGCGATGAAGTTGCTGCTTTTTGGGCGAAATTGACATGTTTGGAAAATAGCTTCTTTTGTGGGTTTTGTTATTTCTGTCTGTGGCGATTGTATTTTGGGGATAACATTATGTGTTTTGTCTGATCTTACTTGTGATTAATCCAGACTTTGAGTGACGGATAGCACAAAGCAATAATCGTCGAATCTTTTCATTGTGTCTGCATGTCACCTACCTTGTAAATCAGTCTGACGTAAACCAATCTGTGTATGATTGGCATCTCTTGCCCTTTCTCTTACATCGCTTTTCTGGTTCTTGTAATCGGAGAAGAGATGGATTAAAGTATTTTGCTCAATAAGATGATCCACTGGTGGTAGACTTTTTCTCTTTTTAGCTAAATATTCTCCATTTGCCGATAGTATGATATTGATTATTGAGAATGAACATGCAGCTAACAATTCCTTAAGGAAATGGATACTATAGTTTTGCTTTCATGCAGGTTCATCGAAGCTATACCTCTCTAACACCAATGTTTCCTCGATTGATTTTCTGTCCAACAATGCTAGTATTAGGAAGGAGAAAATTGTGTGGTTTGTTTGAGACGTGTTTCTGTAGTCAAAAGCACTGATAAAGTTTTGTCCAGATGCAGCTGAAAGCTCATTGGTTTTGAGTTGCTCATGTCTTTTATTTTGGTGAATTTTTATGGGTTTCTGAAGTGCAGTAATTAGTTTCTCTGCCCTTTAAGTGTCGTAATGGTGGACGCCAATGAACAGTGATGGCTTTGCTAATCAGGGCCTGCTTAGGTGTAATTGTAAGTTAGGTCTTTATTCATGCATTTAGACAGAATCACATGTTAAAAACTAGAGGGTCTTTACTTAATCTGTGTCCTGGCTTGCTTAATACATGATTTTGAGAAAAAGAAGTTCTATTTTCTCAGGTCAAGGTAGGTCTTGACAAGCATGTGTCAGACAGCATATGCATGTGGTTTTGTAGATCAGTTATGACGTTTAAAATCCTTTGTTGGGTGGAGTTAAATTTATTGGCATAAAAATCTACAAAATGTACAAGACCTGTCTCTCTCTTACCCTGCACGCGTGCTCAAACACACGTGGGTATCTGCTCTCGCTTAGTGGTAGAAATCAGGGGAGAAAAGAAATTAAACTTGTTGTCATCATAAGTTCATTAGCGTACAATTATACATGTTTTTTAAATATTTTTTTCTGATAACAGTTTTTCCTTTGAAAAACAGTCGATGTCAAGCAGCATCGAAAGTGGTACTAAATGGTTGGTCAACAAACTGAAAGGTGCGCTCTTAAAACAGATCTGGTTTACCACTATTTGCTTGTGTGTTAATCATTAAGTTATGATGCTCTTATTCACCTGTTCTGCTCTCTGAAATTTGGAGAGCCTTCTTTGCATAACATAACCTGGCATATTGTTTGTACACTGAGAAATGTTGGCCTTATAGCACTAATTTATCGTCTTTTTCCTTTAACAAAAGTTCTCTTCACATTGCCAATGCGCAGCCTGACTTTGATTTTTCCCCCTAGTAAAGGTTCATATGATCCTAATAAACTTTACAAAAATAAAATAATGATCCTCATAAATGTCCAAATATATGCTGATGCCCCAGCGGCAAAAAATTGAACGTTGATTAAAGGGTCGACGACCTTTGTTGAGTTCCTCAATGTGATGTCACGGCTATCAGTTATCTCCTTGGGCATCTATTGCCACACCAAACGATAACCATATGAAAGCCTCTTATTTCCATGGTTCACTTGCAATGAATCTGATGGCATGGTTGATTTGACCTGAACACAAATATAATGTGGTACTTTAACTATAAAGACAACATGATTTTTTCTGTTTCATTAGAGATTTTGTGTATTGCATCCCTTGCTTTACTGGAGTGGTGCCTTTCAATATATAAAAAGAGTTGATGAGATAGACACGTCTTCCTAATTTCATTATCATAGGCTGTGCCAAGAGCATTCACTTCTCCAATATTTTACTGTTCTTAAATAGATTTGAGATGCACTTCACAAACAAAACTTGTAAAGAATGAGCATTTTACATCAGGTTGAAGGTTGTTCCTTTTGGTAGACTTATTTCTTTTGCATGAACCTCAATCATAGCTTCGGTTTGCAGGAAAGATGCAAAAGCCATTGCCAGATCTTCTGAAGGAATATGATTTACCAATAGGGCTCTTCCCTCGTGACGCTACCAATTATGAGTTTGATGAGGAGACTGGAAAGCTCACTGTCTTCATACCATCAGTTTGTGAAGTAGGCTACAGAGACTCCTCCGTTTTACGTCTTTCCACCACAGTGACCGGCATTTTGACTAAAGGGAAGCTAGCGGACATAGGAGGGATGAAGACAAAGGTGATGATTTGGGTGAAGGTGACGTCAATTTCATCTGAAGCGTCGAAGCTTCACTTCACCGCCGGTGTGAGGAAAACGAGAAGCAGAGAAGCTTATGAGGTTACTAGAGCTGGGTTTACCGTTGATAAGTTTTGAGGTCTTTTCCATTTGGTTGAAGATCTTGGCGACTTTGTCTTTGTATTATAGAGCTTCTGACATTACACGCGGTGCACTCACGCAGTGTACTTTATGATTGCTTGATGTAAGTAATGAGTATTCGAATTGTTCCTAAAAGTTAAAGTTAATAATATCTGTGTAATCTGGATGCAGTTATAGCTTCTGGAGTTCACTTGCTGTTCATATTAGTAATCATGTGTCAATGTCGAAGTGGTTCACTGGTTGTTCTTGATAGCTTCTGATGTTATGCAACTTCAGGATGTTATGAAAAGTTGGCTTCTCTGTAGATCCGGTTGGCTTTGCTAATGAAGTTTTCTGCATCAGCAGTTGCAGGACTCAAGGCTCTTTGCAAATGGTGCACTATACTAAAATCAACAAGCAAGTTAATCTCTATGAAACTTCGTAAGAATTTAATTAATCTGATATTGTTATGGTATTTTGGTGCTCCATGGCGGGCCTTCTGGGGAGCTGACATCTGGCCCATCCGATGATGGCCACGTCACTTCACTTTGCTTAAAATCTTTTGCTTTTTCTTCCTTTTCATGTCCAAGAAATAGCTTCTTATCAATAAAGCTTAAAAAATACTCTATCTATTATGTGGTTACCACTCCACCTCACATAATTATAACTTTTATATGTTTTTCCTCTTGAAATTTGTAAAAGAATTATTTATTCTCAATGAAAATATATTGGTTAAAATAATAAATATCTAAAATCATTAAAATGATCAACATGCAAGAAAATTTTCAAAAGAACACATGAATATAGTATCTTTCTTTCCTTTTATCATCTTATATTGAAATATCAAATCAAAACCGATGACAAAGAAACTTAATCAATCTGATATATTTAGTATACTGTCCGAATAAGCTGAATATGTCGTCTGACAATGACCAGCCCTTTTTCGCACCCCTATGTGCCGCCGCCGACTAGCCTTCGTCGCCAACTTAAGAGGGCCAAAGTTGAGGCCGAGGCTGAGGAAGCTCCTGATGCTACAGCACAGGAATCAGGTTTTTCGGGTACTCCTCGTGGACCATCTTGAAGAGAATCGCTTATGGTTCCTGAGATCAAGAGAGAGGAAGTTGAAGATATGGAAGTCCCCGCGGAGGACTCAAATGCTAAAAGTGAAAGGATATGTCTGATGAACTAGTCTTTTGAATAGAGGAGAAGCAATTGAGATCAGTCATGTGAAGGTTATTGACGTAGACTACGTAAAACTGTACTGTAAATAAAAGTTCTTCGTCAGAGACAAGGATCAGGCCATACAGTTATGGTAATCCACCTACTCTTATTTACTTTACTCATGCGTATGCTTGTTTGGAATTGCCAGGATGCCCGAAACAATAAGTTTCAGGGAGTGGTTAAGGATCTAGATAAGCTTGCTGCCACTGATATCATAGTGGTTGTGGAGACTCGTATCAGTGGCTTGAAGGCTGAGGAAGCTATTTGGCGTCCGCCTTTTGCTCACCATCTACGTGTGAAAGCTCAAGGTTTCACAGGAGGTATTTGGAACTTACCAAAGGATTCTAGAGGTTGCATTCATCCTAGTTTCAAATACATGCTATTTATTCATGTTCGTGTTGTACAATATGTTAACTACAACTGGTGGCTCTCATCCATTTATGCAAGACCAATGAAACAGTTTGATTTAGGATCTTATTATTCAAAAGAGAATGTAATGACTAGTCCTGTACCAAATCCTCCCCATTTCTGAATCAGTCATGTAGATCATTTCTTGGTTGGGATATGAATCTGTTTGCCCGTCACGTGCTCAAAGTCACAGAGAATGTTCAAGTCAAGTCCCTGAAATTTTGGAGGAAGTACCTCGACATATGCGAGTTTTACTCTATGGGATGGTGGACCCAAAGCTCCGAGGCAATGGATTAGATACAGTAATTGTATAGTACATTAAACACGAGTATTTCCATATTGCCTGAGATTTGGCTATTTCAGATCATCTTGTTAGGTTCAGGTCATGTGTTTATTCGAAGATCGACTTTGTTACCGACTGCTTTTTGTTGATTTCATTCAACCTCAGAAATCAGGTCAATTTTCCCCAATTTGAACCAACTACCATCATCTGCGCAGATACTCGAGCGGTCAAAAACATTGTCATCGTAATCATGGTCTATATTGGCAAGAAATTTATACAAATGTGAGCCCCAGGAACAAAAATACAGGATCGACCCGTCTTGCCTTCACAGGTAGTGGAATATAAGCTAGCTTCAAGAACGAATTCCTGGGCGTATAAAGTCGATCTAATCGACCAACATCATTTTATGACTTACAGTCTGTCTCCTTTGGCCTGAAGCAGAATCTCCAACTCCAGCGTCTCCTGGTGTTGTGAATGCTAGTGGGAGGACGAGTAGACTGAATCATCTCCCACATCACTCTTATGTCTCCACATTCCTCACAAGACTCAATGTCCTTGTAAAGCATCACGAGGCCATTCATGTTCCCTTCAGTACATGTCACCCCAAATCAGAAGAGAAATTGTTTAAACCCAATGCTCAATCCAAACATAAAGCTAAAACTCTCCTCCTTCTTGTGTAGTGTGCGTGTGTAATAGGATCTTGTGTTACCTTTGGCCTTGTATCTGAGGCACGAAGTGAAGTTGAGAAGCACAGACTTTGTTTGGAAGAGAAGTGAGTTTCCGAAGCATGACCAATTTCTCCACCTGTTCATCCTCATTTTGCTTTCCCTCACTCACTCACACTCTCACTTTCGTTCACTTTCTTTTATAATCATTTTTCTCGTTCTCTCCCTCTCATCTCCTCACTTCACTCAACAAAACAATGCTAAACAAGCTATACAACAAACCTAAACAGACATGCCACTAAACAACACTGATCAGGACAGGACGCTCCATGCAATCAAATTCCTCCTTTATAAACTAAACATAATTAAAATGCAATGATACGCTAGTGCTTGTCCTCTTAATCCAATAATCATTTAGAAAAGTCACAAGGGTCCAATTTATTGCACCAAATGCTCTAGCTCAATGAAATAAACTTCATTTGAGATAAGTTGCTTATATATTCATACACAGTGAGTCACCTTTTATCATATGTTTATCGCAAGTAAAAAAGTACATGGTATGTCCAAACTTTAACTTCTTGTGTAGGTCCCCGCCATAACTAAACCAAACTACCCTTAAATAACTTTTTTTTAATGAAACTACTATTAGGTGAGGAGATTTCTTTGCACACTAGATCAGTCAAGGACTCATCAGTGTCAACTACTTCAGCTTATCATGACACTTTTCAGGGACTTTATTGATCTGGGTGAGGAAGTGCGGGGACCTTGAAGCAAACTCTTACCAGAAGATAATGGCTTAGGACAATAACAGTACAAGATTTTTTAAGTGTGTGTGTGGTGGAGAATTAGAAAGAGCATACTAGGAACAACGACACATTTTTAAGCAGGCAAACATAAAAAAAGTTGCTTTGGATTTTTGCAGATTTCTCTTCTCTCTCAACCAAAGATTCTCGATTCTATATTTTTTAAATTTTGGAAAAACAAAATGTGATGGGTCCCTGGTCAAACGGTTGGTTGGATTTTCTTTCAGTTCACTGGTGTTTGGGTGCATCCAGTTTTTCTCAGACTCTCGTGGGTCGCCCACTAGTGGCGTGATCAACTTAAAGTGTAAGCTCAAGAGATGATTAGACAAATGCAGAGGTACTGTCACTAAGCTTGCGCTTGAGTTAGATTATCAAATTGAATGACCAATTAAAGATAGCAAGTCATGCATAATATCCCATCAATGACCACAAATGCCCCCTCGGGATGTTAGTGTATCCAGGCATGGGAATCGCTCTCACAAGCATCGGATGCACGGTTTGATTTCCTACCAGGGTGCTCTCGAGATCTCACTCGGCCTGCAGGGACGAGGAAACCCACACAGCTCGAGTGGTTTTTACCCGGCTGAAGGACTTGTGTGATTGCCCTGAATTTAATCTTCGGATAACATAACAGCTGAGGATATCATAAACGAATTGTGTTTCTTTCACTATCTCATCGACCATGTTTCATTTCTTTTACTCAACCAAGTCTTTATGTCAGACGCAAGCCACTAATTTAAACTTGGAAGAAGAAAAAGATCTGAACCAAAATGACGTTTAACCAAACTTATTATTCTCCCACCGAAATCCGTTCTCTTTGTGACTAGGTTTATTTCTGTGTCAAAACCCTGATTATCTCCTGCCAAGTTCGAGACATTTCGTTGTTGGTCCCATGTTCTAGCCGATGATACGACACTGATGTTTTTTGACATGGGATGTCCCATTTGCAATGGAACAAAATGACGCGGAAACGAACATTAAGTAATGTTCTTGGAGTACCAGTTTAGTTCAGTAACCAAAGAAATATTTCTAATCTTTCAAAGCTTTTCCTAGTAAAGCTCCTATTTCATAACTCAACAAGTAAAAATGTCAAATCATTGAATAGACCGCCCAAAAATGAAAAACATGCCATGGCAGGAAAGGGTCACCGAAACTCTAAGATGAGCATCAACACGAATACTCCAAAATGGGTTGACGATATCCTGCAGAGCTTTGACATAATTACTAGTCACTAGAAAAGCAATGAACTTACTAATTCTTGAGAATAATACCCCAACTTCCGTTACTCTACCTTTCTTTGAAACGCAAAATGCCTCCTTGACACTTGAAGAAAATACTAAAGCTGATGAACATGGGTTGTCCATGCATCGGTGCATGTGGATTTTTGTGGCCAAATAATCGGAAGTGCCTCATCCATTCCTACAAAACAATTCTCGACAATGCATTGCATTACCTAGGTAACAGATTCTAAGCATAAAGCCTAAACAAACTTCTACACCAAATCATAAGAGAACAAAAAGGACTAGTCCACTTCCAAAGAAATAAGATTTGGGAGGATTGATTAATTTGTCTTGAGTACTATTAAATTTAATAGTTCAAAATATAAGTGGTGCAAGAATGAAAGTAGTCCAGACATGTCTAGAAGGAAAGCAAAACATTCTTCGCTACCATAACGTCCACTGCTTCCTTCGAATAGCCCCAAAATAATACTGATGATGAACAAATTATCATGAACATCTTTAAGCGGTGGCAGATGCTTGGGCTGCAAGCCTCTTCCTGGCCTCCTCAATGATAGACAGCTTAATACCTTTGCCCTTGGGAAGAGACACCCAGGGTTTTGTTCCTTTACCAATAATGAAGACATTGCCCAACCGAGTAGCAAACTCATGTCCTTGAGAATCTTGGACGTGGATGGTCTCAAAAGTACCCTTATGCTTCTCCCTGTTCTTGATGACACCAACTCGCCCTCTGTTCCTTCCACCAGTCACCATGACAACATTCCCAACATCGAATTTGATGAAGTCAGTGATCTTGTTGGCCTCAAGGTCAAGCTTGATGGTGTCATTGGCCTTGATCAGAGGGTCTGGATAGCGGATCGTACGACCATCGTAAGTGTTCAGATAAGGGATGCCCTTCTGCCCAAACTGGACAGATCGCACTTTGCATAGCTTAAACTGCAGATGACAGCTTATTGTGAGCATAGAATAAAGCTTACTGCCATCTCCACTTCCACAAAGGAACAAAAGGATACTTCATATGAACAATTCAATAGAATGATAGATTAAGGCCCCATTTGGTTCGGCTTTGCAAATGAGCCTTGTGGAAATGCAAATACTTTTAACTTAAAGCCCCTTGGGGAAATGCTAATTGTGTTTGGTAAAAGATCCTTTGTAAAGTTACTTTGACCTACGTAATGTTTGGTAATTTTTATTTTGAAAAGGGCTTTTCGGTCTTTTTCTATTAAAAAAAACAAAGCAAACCTTCGACAGCTCTGGCAAAGGGCTAGGGCTGCCGGTGGCCGTCCCCTGAGGTCAAGTGACCTAGGCGGCTGTCCACCCGGGGTCGTGCGACTCCGGGGACTGTCACCTGGGTTGCACAACCCAGGCCATTGTTTCCTGGGTTGCGTGGCTCCGACAATGAGGCTTGAGGTCGCGCAACCCAGGCAACCGTCACCTGGGCAGTTGTGCGACTCTAGGCAGCCCTCGCTAGGGTGGCGCAACCTCGCCGGCCCCTCGCCGGCCCAATCTAGCCTCGTTGGCTCTGGCTAGTTGCTCTCGCACAAAGAAAATGAACAGTAACAACGAGGGCAAAACTGAAAAATCAAAGAATTAGTGAGGGTAGTTTGGGAAGAAAACAATTAATTTCAGCATCTGCCCAAAGCTGGTAGGGCCTTCCAATTGGGAAGACTTGCCAAACACCCTAGCATTTCCCTAAGGGGCTTTGGAGGCTGAAAGCCCCTTGGGAAAGCTGAACCAAACGGGACCTAACACCCTTATAAAGTTAAGTCAGACAGAATACAGACCTTTGCCTCATCATCCCTAATGCTGTGAAGCCGGAATCTGCCCTTTGTGTCATAGAGGAGGCGGAAGTTCTCATTGGTCTTCGGAATGGACACAACATCTGACAAGACCATAAAATCCTCAATTATAATTGAGACTCAGGTGTCACACAAGAGATCATAACACAAAGCAAAATGACCAATGGTCCAATTGCCCATCTATTTTGACCACCCAAATCAATCCTCATTTTACTCGCACCATTATATGATAAAAAATAGGATTTTCAGTTCCTTAACATTCTATCTTCCCATGCAGTTACATTAAATACACGCTATAAGCTTCAGAGACTGTCGCAAAAGAAAAAGGGAAACTATAAAACCATCCTCAACTTTTGCCTCAATAACACTTTGCATCCTCTAATTTCAAAACCCATTTGCACCCTCTAGTTTCAAGATCTCTTACTTTGCATCGGACAGTTTCAAAAAGGACCCTTCACACCCTGGCCTTTGTTCTCCATAGCTTCTTCCCAGGTGTGTTTTTTAAAACCGTAAGATGCAACGTGTATAATTTGACGTAGAGGATGCAAAATGTAACATAAGACCATATTTGCGGATGATTTATGTTATTTTCCCCAAGAAAAACAGTTTGATTATGTTCCATACAATTGTAGCACAAGCATAGTTTCTCCGAATGAAAGGGGCACTCTAGAGCACATGCATGGATATGAATATATGCATTATACATGATTCCTATACACCTACAATGGGCACATGTGATAGCCAGCTATCTGTGGCAATGACTTAAATGCTTCAAGCTAGCTTTACAATTAACCAAGTATGTGGACACAGGCAACAGTAGGAATGATTTCACAGGAAAGTTCAAGTGAATACTAATGTCATCTTGAGTCTTGGGTATTTATATATATAATTTCTGTCTGATTCCTAGGCAAGATGAGGTGCACAGCTTCAGAACAGAAACGTATAGTGCACATACCCATGAAACCAGCAGGATATGTCTTATCTGTCCTCACTTTGTTATCAACAAGAACATGGCGCTGCATCAAGATGGCTATAACCTCACGATATGTAAGGGCATATTTCAGCCTGTTACGCAGGATAAGGATCAAAGGCAAGCATTCCCTTGATTTGTGGGGTCCAGACGAAGGCTTTGGTGCCTGCAGAATGGAAAAGAAAATTAAAAAGATATAATCAGAAGCACAAGAACCAAACTCCTAATCCTTACCAAAAAAAAAAAAAAGAACCAAACTCCTAAGAGAGAAGATCGGCTGAGGAGGATCACTTACAAAGGCACCTCCTAGCTTGTCAAGCATCCAATGCTTTGGGGCATTTAGCCTCTTCAAGTGTTTCTTCAACCCTCGAGCCTGCAATGCAGACAGACACCAAGTGTCAGGAATCCAAGAATTCGATATCAGAACATGCATGTCTATAAAGTGCCCTCATATAATTAGTAGTAGTACTCTGACTGTAGCCTCATTAATCATAAGAAAAGTAAAAATACCGGCAACTTAAATCCTCTAAAATAAGTACCAACTCCTCTAGTCAGGATTCTTTTAGTAACCACCAATTCATAGTTGGATGTAAGATTTTCAAGGAGAGAGGGAGCAGGCTTGAGGAATCAAATTCTCAAGACCACAGCTATGTAAGAAACCACCTAACCAAATCTACCCAAATTTTTAGGCTGCAGTCAAAAAATTTCTCCTTTTCATTTTGATCTTGCTTTGTGATATGGACCGATTCAATTATTCTTAATCTCTTTTACTTCAAATTCAGTTATGAAACTGCTCTTTATTCACTGACAGAAACTTACAGCTTAAAGCGTTGGAGTGATACATCCAGTTCTGAATTCACCAAATCAACAATTAAACATAAAAGGGTAGTGTTAAGAAGGAGAGACATCCACGCTGAAATTGCATGCATGGAGAAAAAAGTTCTGCGCACCCCATCAACTGATACCATTCAGGATTACCCTCAGAATCGATCCCCATTTACCCGAAATGGTACGCCACATTAGAAAGCGCTCATGCCATCTGACACGATGCAAAATTACAGAAGCAACCATACCCAGCAATGCGAAGAGCCCGACAGTAGTTGCAAAAGTTAGAGATTCGCTAGACAGCGACCTCCCCCCTCGAGTCACCATCAAAAGAAACACGCACGCTTGCTCCTAACGTGCTCGCGACTCAAGCAATCAGTTCAAGTAACGAGGACTCCGGCAGCGGCAGAGTTAGGAGTCCCAAAACAAGATCGCCCCTAACCTAACCGCCGCCGTACTGCCAACAGATCCCGAACACGTCGTCGAGCATCTAACTAGGGTTCGATGATGCCGGTGCCAAAATGAATCGCGGGCGCATCAAAATCTCTCGGAATTCAAACGAAGCGGGATCGAAACAAGCGAGGAAAAACCCAATCGAAGCACGAGAGGCAAGGCAGATTCGCAGCCGCAGAGAGAGCGAGAGAGAGATGCAGACGAACAGCGAAAGAAAATCACAGGGGGGGGGAGGCACTGACCATGGCGGAGGATCAGCTTGAGCTCGACGGCGGAGGAGCTGCAGAAGTCGCCGGCGGGCGAAGCTGTCGAACGAGAGATAGAGAGAGAGGGAAAGAGCGACGCCGCGAGCTAAAACCCTAGCTATTAAGAAGAAGTGAAGAAGGGCGTTTGACCCTTTTGGGCCGCTCTTGGGCCCAGGCCCATCGAACGGCCCAATGCGCCGGTTCAATAGCGGCCGGTCCGGTTCATTGCTCATCGCTTCTTCACTGTCCTTGAGTTTGGGAAAAAAAAAATGAAACTTTCAAGCATGACGAGTACCGTTAAAGAGGAATTGTAAAAATAGCTCGACGTGATTTAAACGTTTGTGGAGTTCATTGGGTATAGTTTTGTTATCACGTGCGAATGACGCATGCTTTTGGTTATGTGTGCTGTAAATCACGACGGCTCGAGAGGATCGACTTTTGAAAAGTCAGATGTTTTTATCAAGTATTGTGTAAAAGAAAGAAGCACCTCTCCCTCTTCGATGAGTACAGTTGCTAGAAGCGGGACGAGACAGCCTCTTAATCTTCAAATTCATCAAATGTGAAAAGACGATATCGACGTGTTGGCTATAATTCCGTTTGCAATTTCGATTGGATATACCTCCTCCCCCGGCCTCTCACTCCGTCTCGCTTTTCTTCGGTACCGTTGGTCGAACGCAGAAGACACCCGATTAGCCCGACTTTCCCGAATGCCTACCACCAGCCACCGGCATGTCCTTTGTGTCCATGATAAGTTCCGATTTTTAAGGGGCTAGAGCTAAATTCTGAATGGATATGCTTAGAAATACGTACTCGACCAAGTGTATCCACATTGATTTCGATTTATGGGATTATCATCAATAATATGATATTTTTTCAACTTTTTTTTAAAAGTTGGATTTGCTCAAACTTGTTTGGTAAATCCCTCTACTTAGTACGGAAAATGTACATATCAATTAGCGCACACACATTCTCAAAAGATCATCGCACGAACAAAGAGATCATCAACATTCCGAAGTTGCACAATTTTTGTCCCTAAATCACCAGAACATTAAAAAAAACCAAAAGAAAAAAAAGTTCCTCCCGTGGACCAACAAAAAAAATATGAAATCGAAAATTTTGAAAAATTGGCTTCTCATCTGTCTCGAACGATGGCGTGAATCAGAATAGAGGCCTCATCAGTCGTCGGACCTGCTGCATCATCTGCTCACCAAATGGAAAAAAAAAACAAAAGAAATTAAAAAAATTGGACATCGACTATCCATTTATTTCACAAAAAAAAAATAGATGGTTTCGAAAATAAAAGAGCTGATCCTTAGACGTACCTGGAAGAGACGGAGGCAGGTGAGAGACGATGCTCTCGATGATGGCCCCGCCGCCGCCGCCGCCGCCGCCCTCGCCGACCTCTTCCGCCTCCGACTTCGCCGCCGCCGTCTCGCCACCTTCGGCCGCCCAATGCCTCTCTACCTCATCACCTCCGGCGGCGGCGGCGGCACTTCCTCCTCCCTCCTTGCTTGCGTGAAAGAAGCTCGAAATGAGACTGCTTATCACTCCACCGCCACCACCGAGGGCTTCACTTTCGCCGCCGCCGCCGCCGCTCTTCGCCCTCGAAGCCCCGTCGACCTCGCCGCCTCTTCCGCCGTCCTCGACGCCCAAGACTTCGGCTTTCCTCTCGCCCGACAGCCGCCCCGCCCCGGGGCTCCCCGGAGAGACGAGGCTCGAGATCAAGTGACCGATGATCCCGCCGCCGCCGCCCCCATTTTCTCCGCCCTCCTCGCCACCCACATGGCCGGCGCCGGCGCCGCCGTCGTGTCCACGTCGGCTCCACCCGCCGCTGTCGCCGGTGGCTCCTTTTCCGGGATAATGGTGGAGAGGAGACTGTTCAAGAGCGTCTTGCTCTCCGTTTTCTCCGCTCCATCCTCGGCTCCCTGCTGATGCTCGCCTCCATCGCTCTGGAATGAAGTTGGACTGAGATCTGGCGTCATGACTTCGCCTAGAAATCCAACCTTTGGAACTGGATAACCATGTTCATGCAGAGCTTAAAAAACAGGAAAAGAGGAAAGGGGACAAACGTCCTCGTCCAGAGCTTCGGTCGGAACTGCGAAAGCCCACGGCTCTGTTACACGTTCTTCGTAGCGATTTGTCTCTTCCTGGGACCAATGGGGAGGCGACACGTCGTTTCTGGGCCGACGTGTCCTGCGCGGCTCCTATGGATTCCCGCTATAAGTCGGTGGTAACGCTACTAAAATTAGCAGCACCGAAGATATAACAGTTGATGGAAAAATATAATTCACAGATTTTATTTTGATCATCAAGTTGCGACAATAACCCTTTTTGAAGAAATCTATGAAGATATCCATATCATAATGTTTGATTAATAGGGAAATCTAATTCCTGGAGATGGTTTTAAATATTACGTTCTTATTTAGTTGCTCTTTAATTAATTATATGATACTAAGATACTAACATCATGCAACGATTTCATTGAGAATCGATATCTCAAATTAAAACCATCTCTTGTATCGCTTAAAAAAAGGAATAGAAAATTTTTTCATCGATCACGAAAATAATGATGAATAGATTGTTATCGATGATGAAAATATTTCTCGTCGACTAATTTTTATAAACAATATAAGTAATTATTTTTCGAAAAAATATCCTTTAAATCACTCATTTTCCGTAAAATGAACGCATCCTAAAATCCTAAAAGAGAATCACAAAAACTTAAGAACGCAAGGCGACACCCGAAGGTATTGCAAGGAGTCTCAAACAGAACTAATGCCGAGAGAGAAGAAAGATAAAACAGATGGCAAACTTCACAAGCTTTAACTCTGCCCACTCCCCCCATTCTCAATGTTATGCAGAATTTGCAGAGAGATACTGGAACAACAGGAAGCCCCATTCAATGCAAGATGCATGATGCCAACCCTTTCAATACAGAAACACAGGCAATTCATTCAACCTGACCAGCCCGAAATCTAAAGTAGATTTCACTTTGTCAGTCTTCTCTTCCCTCGAACGCCAGACTACAAACTACAAACCTTGCATTTCAAGGGTTTGCCGGCATTATCGAACAACTAATTTCAAACTCAAAGTGAGCCATCACAAACATACGGGGAAAAAACAGAAGAACCTGCTTCCTAAACTGATGCTGCACAGGTTGAACCAATCAATAAAAGATCTTAAGAGTATCACTTGAACCGCAGGGCAGCGAACATAGGCAATGCTATGGGTTTTTCCGAGCTCTACCATAAATGGCCTCCTCCTGCTCGGCTCTCCTTTGTGCCTCCCTCCTCTCCATCCGTCTTGAATCCCTTGCAGACGCATCAGCATGGACTTTCTCCATTATTTTCGTAAAACCAGGTATGGTCCTGTCTAGTTTGCTGTACACTCTAGTGCTCAAGTTGAAGAAAATCCTAAACATTCTCTGAGAAAACAATAAACAAAGGTGAGGAGGGGCATCATGCGTAAATAGCTTTTAGCCGTTCTCATGACAAGGAAAGAAAGAAAAATATCTCATCATCCCTTCACCAAAAATCCAATAAAGAGCTAATGCTCTGCAGTGACAGCTATATTGTTCTACAATTAAACTGACTAATAACTGGTGACACAAATAAGGTCATCCTTTCTAAGTGTCAAAGAACTTAATGAAACCAACACGAAAAGTGCACTAAAAGTATAGCGTGAGAGCTTTCGTCAAAGATGCATGGGCTTTTAGCTCAATAGCAGTAGAGGGGGGGATGAGAGCTAGATTACACAGAGGCAATACACCAGGAGCCAGGAAGAATTGATAGGATCCTTGGATTTCTCTAACAAGGGAACGGCACTGACAGTTAAACAGAAGCCTTTTTTTTTAATAACCTGGGGCACAAGCACAGACTTGGCTTCTGTAAAATCCAAACAAAGGTTTTTTTTTCCCTTCCGGATGGGCCAAGCGAGGGTTGAAATAGGAAAATATTCGGCAATCCACTCTCTTCATTCCCCTTTCTATATGTCAGTTGCCAGTCAGGATTGTAAAAGGCAGAAATCTCTGAAATAAAATTCCCAATCATCAGAAGGGTAGCCATTGCCAACTGGGCCCAAGGTTAATCTTCCACTTACGGTTTTTGGTATAAGAATAGTCTAATTAGAATAGTGATCAGGGAAGAATGGGAGATGACTTTTGGAAAATAGGCTCTTCAATAGTCAACATTTTCAATAACGCTTCTTTCTCTCAATATTATTATGATGGAACACAAGTTTAGTCCTTTCCATTTTTATTAACTTGAGTGGTAAAAGAGAAGCTGAATAACAAATAGAGAGACAAAGGAAAAGGAGCGATGACAAGTCTCACCTTAACATCCTTGTTCCAATGCTGAATGTACGGAGGACCTGTATGGTAAGTACCAAGGGGTAGACGGTACCATTGTCCACCATATGTTATCTGATCCATTGCTTGTTCAATGCTCAAGACTTCCCAAGGCCTTAAACCGGGTATTACTTTAGCCAATTGGATCCTACATCATCAATAAGTACACCCACTTGGTCAGGCATTGGTTATTTGCTTCAAATGGTCGGTGGCTAAAAGGACTAGCCAGAAGACAGATACTTATTTCTGCAGTACCTGAGATCTTTTGGTATGTACTTGTTCGGCATGTGGTCAGCCTCTAAAATGCTTGTAAGTTCTGAACCACCAGCCCAAAGAAATAGGCAATGACTTGGAATTCTCACTCCAGGCCAAATACCGTCGTTGGCTTCGAGTACTGCTTGATCGCGTCTCCTGCTTTCTAGAGCTTCTTGCTGGAGCTGCTTGTAAGTTTTCTTCTCTTGCCCCTTGAGAGGTACCCAAGGAGGTATTCCTTTCTGGAGTTTGTGAAGGAATGCAGTGGCTGCAGCACCCAGTCTTACTGAAAGCGCATATCAATAAGTAAATAGATATCTCATTCACAGTGGCATAAGAAGTTGACAGAAAGCAGCTTTAATTTCCTTTTCTGGAAAAGAGCAGCACTGGTGAACAGTAGTACTCTTCTACCAACCCGAGCATGCCCTTCTAATCAAGTTCAACGGCCAGAATTGACAACATCAAATAATCAAGTGGCAGAGATAAGATCTAAAATGAAACAAGTTCCCTAAACATGGCACTTTCATCCCTGACGAATAGTAGCATGCATATCTAGAATGCTTTACACAGTAGACTATGCTTGCTGTGACTTTCCTGTGCGACGTTTTCAATTTGTAGCGTGAAATTGACAAAACAATATGCCTACCTTCCCATGTGGCAATGGCACGTTCTAATCCATAGATCATATGAATTGGAGCCCATTCATCCAAGTCCTCACCCCAAACGAATGTGTCCTTGTCGATTATTCCAGCACCCCAAGCTGTTTTAAGTTGTATCAGCTCCATTGGTCCCCGAGTTCGACCCAATCGATCCTTATAGTAAAAGCCACCACTCCTCATGATAACTGTTATACCAACATTCAATCTATGAGAACACAATCAGATAGAAAAATTGAAACATGTATAGAGCTGTACCAACATCACCAGCAAACAAGCTCATGTTCTCGTTTGAACGTATCAAATAGCAGTAGCAGGAAAGAAAGAAACATACAAGTACAGAGATTACACATTTATCAAGCTAATTCAGAATCAATTGACCAAAAAACAAATCTTCCTCTAGACCATAAGGACAGATATGTCCACACCGGAAATTCCACAAACACATCTTGTACAACAACGCAAGCAACCCAGAAACTCCAGCCTTAACGATGATCAACCAATCATTCTACACAAAAAGTTATCCACCCAACTCAACACAAGATCAATCTCAACAGGACTTACAATCATAATACCGCTTCTCCAGCCGCTTATACCCGATCGCCTGCGCGACATCAATGGGCCGCTGGGGCGGGTACGGCCGCTGCCTGAACCCCCAGAGCCCGAAGAAGAACTGCCGCGCGAAATCCCAGAACTTGTCATCGCTCTCCTTCTTCGTCTTAATCGCCTTCCTGGGCATCGGGCGGCCGTCGGGCCCCGGCACGTGCGGGACCGCCTGCCACAGCTTCTTGTCCTCGTCCCTGTACGGCTCGGCGTTCTCCTGGAGCTCCAGCTCGTTGACCATGTCCGCAATCTCCTCGGCCCGCATCGCGAACTTCACGACGGGGCTCGACCAGAACTCCTCCCACCACCTCTCGTTCTCCCGCACCTCCTCCTCGGTGGGGTTCTCCTTGGTCTCGAACACCGGGTCCTCGTTCAGGATCTTCTCCACCTCGGGGGTGTGCCTGTAGTCGGGCAAGTTCTCGCATTCCCAGAAGAACTGGTCCACCACCTGGCTGTAGATGTTGTCCTCGCCGCCGTCCTTCTTGCCGGGCCCCTCGCCGCCGGCGGGGGGCTTCTTGGGGTCGGGGCTCGAGCTGAGGGAGGCGAAGCTGGGGGCTGCCCGGGAGGTGGGAGGGAGCGACCGGGCGACGGCGCTGACGTTCAGGAGAGGGATGGGGCTGGGGGGCTTGGTGAACCACTTGTCGAAGAAGCCGAAGTTGATCGACGCCATGGCTGGGGAGGGAGAAAGCTTGTCGAAAGGGAAGGGGAATGGAACTGGAGAAGAGGATGCTGCTTGCCCAGTTCAATCAATGCATTGGGCTCTTGGACTAATATAGGATTTGGGCCTTGGGCCCATGGCCCAATCTAAAAACCCTCTCTCTAGGCCCATGACCCAATCTAAACTCTCTCTCTCTCTCTCTCTCTCTCTCTCTCTCTCTCTCTCTCTCTCTCTCTCAAAGTCTTGTCCATTTGTAGACGGGAGCTTCGAAATAACTGGGCCTGGAGAGCCCAAAGAAACCCAGTGAAAACCCGAAGTGAGGTCGCTACGTCGTATTTTCGCCATGATTGTAGATATGACGATATGTTTTGAAGATGACAAAATCATGTTTAATCTGAAAAGAGCTTTTTGTAGGTTTCATGACGTTTGGAACGGTTGGAAAAGGATATGCGGAAGCACGAAACTTAGGATGAAGTCGGTTTGTGAGGCAAATAGTCGAATTGGGGCATTTGATCGGTAACAGGTTGGATATCCGTCTCGATTGAGTGGTGAATCAATCGTCTGGCTAGTAAAGCGTCGTCGAACGCTCGACCTAGCCTGTTGGGTGGCACATCAAACGTTCGGCCATTCATGGGTTGGATGCCCAAATTGTCCCTCTTGTGAACAAGTCGTTCGGCTAGCGCACAAAAAATGCATTGAAATTTGTTGCTGGATTTCGGGTGTTCGAAAAATAGTATCCGGGCTATATTATGGATTGAAAATGTAGCACTTTTGAAGTGGGGTCTAATTATTAATTTGGCATCATGACTTTAGGGTGCGCCTGTTTCGCGGAAAATGAATGATTTAGAAAATATTTTCCTAAAAATAATCACTTGTATCGCTTTCGAAACAGAATGAACGAAATATTTTTATCATTCATGAAACTATTTAGACATGAGTTGATGTCAATGATGAAAATATTTTTCATTGACTAATTATTATTTCAAGTGATATAAATGATTACTTTCAAGAAAATGATTTTCAAATAATTTATTTTTCACAAAACAAAAGACCTTGGTATGAATGAGACTCTCTGGGGTCTTGGGAATGAGGACATACGGTGACTTCTCGTACTCAAAATTTGCACTTGGAAACCAAGTGTGAGGCGTTTGGATACACTCGAAAGAAGGGTGAAGAAGCCAAGAAGACTTGTGTTTGTAAAATTGCAATGGAGGGTTGGTTAAGATCAACCAAACGCCGTAGGACGGCCGGTTCGAGGTATGAATTTGGCCTTTAAGGTGGTATTGCTTTCATATTTTCTGCAGCTAGTCCCTATATCAAGGGGCTTATGGCGGATAAAATTGAAGTGTCACTGCCCATTCAAATCATTTTGAACGGATCCAATTACATTGTATGATCTTAAAACATGGCGAGATTTTCGTAAGGACGATGTAGACTTTGGCATGATGTCATTGGAGATATTGGCAAGCCTATGCAGGAAACTGATGAAGCCGGGATCAAATTTGTGGATAGCTTGAAGGACCGGGATAGCAAGGATTATCGTATCTTGACATGAATTTGAAACACTTCAATCCGATCTATTTGACTTCAGTTCATACGAGGTATCGGATCGCAACTTTACAAGGACGCATGGTCCGAGACGATAGAGTGTTGCTTTTCTAATTTCTGATGGAGGAAAAGCTTACAATAAATGCCTTCTTTTGCTAAAGAAAAATAATGATATTAAACCCCGAACACGGGACAACATGTTGCTTCCGTTATTCAGTGTTCAGCATTTCAACAAAATCATTTGGTTTGTTTAGTTTCCCATAATTATGATGTTGCATATTTCTCGCAATGGGGTGGAGAATGCTTACGGCATCCCAGGGAGGACGACTAGTTGGTGCTACCTGCAGTGCCTGTAAACACGAAAAATATATCATATAGACTCATCTTCCGATTCTTCGGACAATGTAATAGATAGAAACAACCCCGATATACATTAATGAAATAAGTCGAAACTTGTGCTTTATTCTACTTGGCGCAAGTCCTACGCAGCTTGCGAAATGTGATTGAGACGATCGATCAGAACTCGAAGATAAATCGAACCTAACTCCATTTGATATAACTTTACTTATACATTTGACCAAGTCGAACTTACCATGGACATATATAAAGACTCAAGCAAGAATGAATTGTACAAGTCTCTTCCAAAAAGGCAGCATTCTAAGTATTAAATCATGCTTCTATTCATGCTTGGATCGGAAACTAGGGTTTCCATTTGCATTTAACTTATTGGCCCTATTTGGTTCAGCATTTGAAATGAGATTTGGGGCTCTAAAATCCCTTGAACAAATACAAATATTATTTGGCAAGCTTTGAGGAGATGAAATTGCATCTCCAAAGCTCTCCAAGGGCCTTTGGCTGAATGGAGAGATAAAGGAGCCTTAAGGAAGTTGCATTTTTGGGATGCAATTGGCTGGTTTCATGAAAATGTGAAAACGTCCAATTTTACCCTCATTTATCACCATAATTCCATTTTTGCCCCTTGTTAAACAAAAACCTAAGTCGCTACTTCTCTTTTCTCTTGTGATATCGCTCTGCCCTCTCCCATTCGCTCAAGACTTGCTCAGGCGATTGTTGCGCTCGAGCTCACTTCCCTCACGCCCGCCCTTGAGCTCTCTTCCCTCACACTCTTCCCTAAGGCTCGCCCTCGAGCTCTCTTTCCTTCAAGCTCTCTTCCCTCACGCCACGCTGGCCTCTCTTCCCGGGTAAAATTTTCTGATCTTGTTGAGTATGAAGGTTATTTTGTATAAATTTGTGTTGGTATTGCAGATCCGGCTTATTTTTTAGCTGTATTGGCAATTTTCGTTTTTTTTGATTTGGTAGATGTCACTTTTGATTCAAGCTATTACAGAAGTTTTGGGACCTATTAGACAGTCACAAGCTGTTCAATCACAAGCCATTCTGAACTTTGAAGTTTTGGGACCTAATAGACAGTTGCACAAAGTCGACAATTCACCATTGTTCTGGTACTTCTGATATTTAAGTAGAGCTGATCGAGAAAGCTGCAATAGCTTCTAAACTTGAGCGACATGAATGGCTCTCAAGCCTTGTTGGTAGTAGTCCCAGTGGACGTCCGCATAGTCTTTCACTATCTCGTAAGCTTTTGGTCTTTCCTCACCGATCAAATCCTCTTCTGGTGCTATCTCTTTGTTGGGTTTTGGTGTGTAGAAAAGAGCCACAGAGATTCTGTGGATGTCACAAAATGACCAGAATTGCATTTTGGTCCAAGTCAGCTACTTTCTCTAGTTGTTGATTCAAACTGTTTGTCGCGACCCTAAAAAAAATTTATTCAATTTTCTCGGGCTAATGGATTATTAAGATTGAACTTAACTCGGGCCCTCCCAAGCCCTACCAATTCGCAACTTAGGGTTTAAGATCTTAACATGCAAATGTTTTCATGCTTGGAGTCGCCACAAATCAATTTACGGTAGGTCGATTAGAAACCTAAATAAAACATAGGGAGATATGTTTTATTCCTACGAACCAGAGATTCTAAGCCCGGGGACTTGATTACGCTAGATCTAGTCTAACGCCCTTTCGGTACCTTTTAATTTCAAAAATGTTTTGGCAGGCAGTTTGGATCCATTTTAGCTTAATTACTAACATGTGAGGTGTTCATGCGGGTGCGCAAACCATCAATTTAACACTCAATAATCAAAGCATTAAATAAATTGCAAGCTTAGGAGAACAATTTACCTCGAATCCAGTAAGCATCTGCGTTGTTAGCTAGAAAATCACATCAATCAATCCTAATATGATTTCTAGTTAACAAACAATCACTCAATTTTTCTTTTTTTTGGATTTTCACTTTATTTAAATGAAACTTAAACTATATGCAATGACGTGCAACAATGACATGCGAATTAATGCAATCTAGACATGCAAACTATATGTCATGCGACGACGTGACCTAATTCTAATGACGTGCAATGATGTATTTTTGGTATTTTTATTTATGGAAATTCGGAATTAAATGAAATTCGGAATTAATGAAAATGCCTAAAATAACATGCAACCTAATGACTTCTATTTTTGGTATTTTCTGTTTAAAATTCGAAATTCAAAAATACCTAAATTAACATGCAATCTATGATGACTTAATCTACCCTAGAATGATTTCTTTTTGGGATTTTTGTGAAAATTCGGAATTAAAAAATGACGTGAATAATCCGTTAGGAATGAAATAATACTTAATTTAAACTAGGAAACATGCCACCTTAAGTCCTAATTTAAATTAAATACTTATCTCATCCTTCGGGATATATTCAAAAATCCTATACATGCAAAACTCTAATTTAAATCTAGCTAATATTTTTGAATTTTTCTGTTTTATTTGAAAAAAGAAAGATAATCAAACAAATACGGATAACAACCATATTCAAATCAACCACGCGATCCGCCAAATTTGTTTCAAACTTGGATTAGGCACAAAAATTGAACTATCAGTCATATCTATAGGGTTATAGATATTAACGGATAGTCGATCATTCAAATTTGGAAATCGGATAAAAATCATTATCGTATTCAAGTAGTTATGAATAGGATAATAATTTTCCATATCACCGCGTATCGTACCTTAGGGATAAGGTCGGATAGTCGTCCAGATACGTTGCTAAATTAGAAAATTTTCCTAATTTGAATATTTTCAAATATTGCGAATATATCGAACCTTATCCTACGATATCTAAATATTCACGTGATATTCACGAAATATTTAAACATGCAAATCAGGAAAATAAATATTTGAAGAAAATATTCTGAATATATCCACTTACCTAATTTGAAAATATTTCCAAATTCGAATTGCTTCGGGATCGAGCTCGGGCTTGCGGATCGGGATCGACCGGAGACGGGACAGCAGCTCGCGGCAGCAACGGCGACGTCAGGAACGGTCCAGCGCGGCGGGGCGACGGCACAGCGGGACAGCAACTTGGTGGGGATGCTCGCGATTGTGGCTTAGGATTGATTACTCTTTCTCCGTTCCTTTTCGAGTTTTGCCGATGTCTTCAAAGTGGGCCTACTTTCCAATAAGAAGAAAGGGTTTTTATGGTCTCTAACTATCTTTATTTGTGAATTGTCCCCACGTGTATGTCGGCTTCTCCTCTGCAAATTTCTTCATTGTTAGTGGATGATCAAGAGAGAATAATAATAAAAAAACTAAAGTGGGGCCATGATGGTGATTTGGGAGAGCGGTCTTCCACACATCAGACGAAAATTGCGTTTCCAGAATTGATTGGGTGGAGGGGAGAGGGACCAAGCGGTCGTTGACTCAGTCCATTGACGAGTTTCTTCTGGGCGCGATCAAAAATCGGAGCTTTACCGCAAATCCCTGCACCAATAATTCACGGAGACTCTCTCGATGCCAACTCTCTTTGCAGGGCACAGTCTCTCACCGATTGTTCCTTACCTCAGAGGCAACAACGTGATTGGCGGGGTCAAGAGAAAGAACACGGAGCTCTTTGGAGGCGGGCGACGCGGCGTGGCTCCGGGCGGCGGTGGTTTTCGGCAGTCTCCTTCTCTCACGTGTTTCACTCTAAAAATTCAGATCTGAACAATATGACCTCCCCCTTCAATTTCTGACCTAAAACGTGTTTATATAGACTAATCCTAGGTCAATTAGGATGGGCTCTAATCCTGATGGGCTTAGACTTGGGCTTGGGCTCTAATTAACATAAATGGGCTGATTTAATATGGGCTTCTAATTAATTAAATGGGCTGAATTAATTAACTCAACGTCACTAAATTTAGCCCAAATTAAAACAACCAAGCCCGTACGACATGAAATTCCCAGGCCCTTGCATTCCCGAGCGTCCCGTTTTTTGTTCGATGAATTTTAAGCTCGCTCGCCATCGCCAATCCGATGCAAAAAATGCAATTAAAATAAAATGAATTTAAACTATATGATATGCAATTTAAATATTTTTGTTTAGGGGTTAAAAATTTAATCCCTAATTTTCTATGCAAATTAAACTAAATGTTGGGTAAAATTTAGGTGTCAACACTGTTACAAATTCGCATTGTTTCATCCGTATAGACAATTCACTAGCTGCTTTGGATTTCTAATTTTTCCTTTTCTTCCACCAGCACTGCCAACCGTGTTATCTCCTGCTTTAGCCTTTAATTTTTTGAAATTTTTCTGTTCTTGTTGAGCATGAAGGTTTTTTTGTACAAATTTGCATTGGTAATTGGAAGTCTTGCTTATCTTTTAGCTACATTGGCAATCTTCGTTTGCGATTTCACTCGATGTCACTTTTATCTCCTACTTTAACCTTGTTAACTATTAGGTCTTTGCATAATCTTGAGTATTGTCGCGACCTAAAATAAAAAATCGGCGTTTCGATCTTAGGCTAATGGATTACTAGATTAATTAAATTAATTAACCTAGCTCGAGTTCTCCCAAACTCTACCAAATCGCAACTTAGGTCCAATTGTGAACATGCAAATATTTTCAATAGGAGTCGCCACTAATCATTTATGGTAGGTTGATTAGAAACCTAAATAAAATAGCGAGAGTACTATTTTATTTCTACGAACCAGAAATTATGGATTCGGGACTTGGTTACGTTAAACTCCTTAACGCCCTTTCGGTACCAATTTCAAGAAAAACACTCAATTTGACAATTTTGAAAAATTCTGACTCGAAATTCAAAGGTGCAGAAATTTCTTTTTGATTTTTTTTTATTTAAGTGCAAACTAACCTATATGTAATGACGTGCAAAGATGACATGCGATTAATGCAACCTAGCATACAAACTATATGTCATGCGACAACGTGACCTATTTTTAATGACGGACGAATGATTATTTTTGGTATTTTCTAATGAAATTCGGAATAAAAATATGCCTAAATTAACATGCAACCTAATGACTTCTATTTTTGGTATTTTCTATTAAAATTCGGAATGACAAAAATACCTAAAATAACGTGCAACCTATGATGACTTAATTTACCATAGAATGACTTTTTTTTGGGATTTTTGTGTAAAATTCGAAATTATAAATGACTTAAATTAAAAATGCAATCTATCCTAATAAAACATGAAGCAATTCATTTTTTTTTTGGTTTTTTATGAAAATTCGGAATTAAAAAATAACGTGAATAATCCGTTAGGATTAAAATAATACCTAATTCAAACTAGGAAACATGCCACCTTAAGCCCCAATTTAAATTAAATACCTATCTCATCCTTTGGGATATATTCAAAAATCCTAGACATGCAAAATTCCAATTTGAATGACAAAACAGATTTTTTTGGGTTTTCTTTTTATTTGAAAAGGAAAGAAATCAAACAAACAAGGATAGCAACCACGTTCAAATTAACCACGCGATCCGCCATATTTGTTTCAAACTCGGATTAGGCACAAAAATTAAACTATCGGTCATATCTATAGGGTTATAGATATTAACGGATAGTCGATCGTTCAAATTTGGAAAGCCGATAAATTCCATCATCGTATCCAAATAGTTATGGATAAGATAATGAAATTCCGTATCGCCGTGTATCGTACCTTAGGGATAAGGTCGGATAGTCGTCTAGATACGTTGCTAAATTAGGAAAGTTTCCTAATTTTGAATATTCAAAAATATTGCGGATATCCTGAACATTATCCTAAGATATCTAATTATCCACACGATATTCACGAAATATTCAAACATGCAAATTAGGAAACTAAATATTTTAAGAAAATATTCAGAATATATCCACTTACCTAATTTGAAAATATTTCCAAACTTCGAATTGTGGATCGGGATCGGGCTTTGCGGATCGAGACGACGGCGGCGGCCGCGACGGCGTCTCACGTCTGGCCAGGAGCTTGCTGGTCGTTTCGATGATTGACTCGCTTCACGGAAAAGCTTAGAGAAACCTGCAAAATAGAGAAATTCCAAGCCACGAACTAGCTCGGCAAGGAACAGCTCGCGGTGAGACTCGGTTTGATAGCGGGCAGCGTCTTGGTTCAGGCGGATGTCCCGGTGCAGGAAGCCTCGCAACGGGGACAACAACTCCAGTGTTTGTCGGACAAACCGAGCGACTCGTAGTGACGAATCGTACGATGATCGTGAACGTTGGTGTCGTTGGAGTTGTGTTGCCGAGACGTGTCGTGTGATGGACACAAAAATCCTCAAAGTGGGCGCCTTTGCTGGTGGTGTCGCGGCAAGAACAACAGCGAGATCTTCAAACGCCGTGAAGGAAGCAGGACGTCATCTGGCTTCTTCTGGATCAACGTGGACTACTGCTTCGGGGTCGAGCCTTCAACTTGGCGAGGGATGAGTCAATGAAAGTGGACTCTCGGTGAAGAATCGGACAGACGGTCTTCTTGGCCGCAAGCTTCTTTCAATTGTGGGCTCTATATATTTTTTTATTCACCCACAAATCCACTACCAGCAAACCCACAGAAGCTTCCTCAGAGGACTCCCTCTACATGCGCGTCCTCTCTCTTCTCTGACTTCTCAAGAACGTGTATTCACCCCCTTTTTTTTCTTTGCTGGTGGCCATGCATAAATCTATTGATAAAAAAAGCAAAGAAAGCCCCCTTCACCGTCGTTCTCCTTGGGTGATGGATCTTCAAGTGGTTAGTGGATGATGATGGTGAAGGCGTGAAGACCAGCAGAAAATCTCCACAATCCCCCCTTCGTTCAATTGCGGCCGAGTATTCTTAATTGTGCGGCCTCCGATTTCTCCGAAAAATCTCTTCGAAAATTCTCCGAATTTCTCTCTAAAAATCTGATTTCTGAAAATTGTGTGAGCCCCTGTTTCTGACCTAATGAAATATATATAGTGCTAACCCTAGGTCAATTTAGATGGGCTTTATGTCCTAATGGGCTTGGGCTTAGGTTTAATGGGCTGAATTAATTTGGGCTTTCAATTAATTAAACTCAACATATTAAATTGAGCCCAAATTAAATCGACCGAGCTCGTTTGACATTGAAATTCCCGGCCCTTGAATCCCGAGCGAACTGAGTCTCGTCCGATAAAATTTAAGTTCATTCGCCATCGTCGGTCCGATGCAAAATGCAATTAAATTAAAATAAACCTAAACTATATGTAATGCATTTTAAATATTTTTGTTTAGGGATTAAAATTTAATCCCTAATTTTCTATGCAAATTAGCACTAAATGATGCGCCGAAATTTAGGTGTCAACAAGTATGAAATTTGAAATAGAAGTTTTTTATTGATTGTGGAAACATTTTTTGTACAAAGCTTGAGTCTATGTGAGAAATATTTTGTATGTTTTCTAGTTGATCATATGTATATGTTTCCTAATTGTGTGTGCTATGCGTGGCTATGCTATTGCTGAGGGCCATATGTCATTTTTTTGTGCCTGTCAAACTTGTTCATTTTCATATTACTAGAAGATGGTATGTTCAACCAAGGAAAAGGCATATTGGACCGCTGAAGATGTGGAAACATTTTGTCAGTTGTGCATTGAACAAATTCATGCAACCAACAAGAGGGATGAATGGATAGTCATAATTACTAAGTTCGACGAATTGAGGGGACAAAAAGTATGATAAGACTCAAATGAAGAGTAAGTGGGATAATCTTAAAGAATAATGGAAAAGATGGAGGACATTGGTTCATAGTGAAATAGGACTAGGATGGGATTCAAGGAAGAAAACCATTTTTGCCAGTGATGATGGTGGGAGAGTAAAATTCAAGTATTTATCTTTTCTTCTTTTACTATTCCATTAAGTTCTCATCTTCAATGATATGACTTACTCAAATGTTCTATCATAATAGGTCAATCCTAAAGTGAAGGTTTTTAGGACAAGAGGCATACCTCCTAATCTTGAAGTATTGTTAGAAAGAATGTTTAGGGGTACAGTTGCTACTGAAGGAATCACATGGAATCCTGCTAAAGGTTTATGTATTGATGTGGATGTTGCGACCACACAACCTGATATTGGTGATGGTACAGGATCTACTGATGATAATTTGGAGTGTTATGAGGGTGAACAAATTGTTGAACCAATTGTAACTCGAAGCCTGAAAAGAGCGGCACAAACTTCAACGAGGCAAACTCAAGGGAAGAGAGAAAATAGATCGAGCCTAGCACAACAACTTCGAAACCAAATTAATAGACTGTGTTCCACAGTTGAAAGTAGGAACGCTGCCCTTGCTGCAGCTCAAGCAAATGAGAGATTCGGTCCTTACAATGACCTCATAGCAATGTTGGATAGTAGACCTGAGATTGCATAAGATGAAAAGTTATACTTTTTTGCAATCAAACATTTTAAGAAAAAGAAAGACAATACGCAAGTCTTCATGAGCTCGATAAGTGATGCACTAAAAGTCAAGTATCTCACGCTTGAGTTGAAAAAGCTTAATCATAGTTAGGATGCCGTAGCATCTTTTTTAAACTTTTTGGTATGCTAGTTTGTTCTCGTGTGAGATCTCTAGTTACATTACGTGTGAACCCAATTTCTATTGATGTTTTAATGTGAGTGTGGTGTTCTCTTTATGTGGTTGAGTTTACATATACTTGATTGGTGATGTTGTTTCTCTTGATAGATGATCAAGTTTATTAATTGTTTTTCTTGCCCTAACTCAATTTTTTGCTACGTTAAGCAGATAATGATGATTCTCCTGAAAGGGAAAATCGTGAAAAGGATGAAAATGAATTATGGGATGTTCTCTCAATTGCTCAAGCTTTAGTTGTTTATCAGGCAATGAACCTTTGCAAACAACTTTGCATGGCATCATCATATACAAGTTATGAATGGTTGATAGAGTTGATGGCCAAAGATGCTAATCCGATAAGGTGTTATCGTATGTTTAAAATGTATAGGGTTGTGTTTAATAATTTAATGCGTAAGTTAGTAACACGATATGTTCTTAAAGGATCTAAGAATACTAATGTTGTAGAAATGGTTAGAATGTTTCTTTATATGTTGGGATATGGTATAGGTAACAGGTTAGCACAAGAGCCTTTTCAGCACTCCGGGGAAACCATAAGTAGGCACTTTAGCTTAGTTTTAGATAAAGTATATGATATGGAAAAAGATTTAATTCAACCAACTGATTGCCAATATAAGGAAGTTCTAGAGAAAATCAAGAAAAATCGACGATTTTATCCATATTTTAAGGTAAGTTACAATTGTACAATAAAAATGAAAATGAAATACAAATCAAGTAATATTTGTGTTGTTTGTTTTAGGATTGCATTGGAGCTAAGGATGGTACGCATATCCCAGCGGTGATACCTATGTACGATCAAATTCATTTTATTGGTCGAAAATGAAAGACGACTCAAAATGTGTTGGTCGAACGTAATTTTAACATGGAATTTGTCTTATGTTTGTGCCGGTTAAGAGGGACAAGCTCATGATACCTGTATCTTTTATGATGCCATTAGAAGACGTGATGCACAATTTCCTCGTCCTCCTCTAGGTTCGTTAATTCATGGTTTATGTACATCTATATGTATCTATGTGGCATACAATAATTAAATTTACACTATATTTGCGTAGGTAAATATTATTTAGTAGATGTTAGATATCCAAATCTCACAGGTTATTTGGGGCCATATAGAGAAGTTAGATATCATTTACCAGAGTTTCGGCAAGGTCCTGCACCTACATGTTATCTAGAAGTATTCAACCATGCCTATTCCTCATTACGCTCGGAAACTGAGCGAGCATTTGGCGTATTAAAAATGAAGTGGAAGATTCTAACTACCATGCCAAGTTATTTATATGCAAAGCAAGTGCGAATTATTATATTGACAATGGCTTTGCACAATTATATACGAAGAAAAGCCGAGACCGATACGGATTTTGAAATAGCAACTTTGGATCCCGAGTATGGATATTCAGTTAATCATGATGCTGTAAATGAGGGGGAGAGTACTTCAAATGATAATACATCTCTTGACATAGCATGTTTATGTGATGAAGTAGCCTTGAGTTTATGTAATAGTTGAGGAGCTTTGTAATATTTATGGATAACTTATTTCTTTTATTAGGACATATATGATCATGTTTATTATAATGAAATTACTTTCTTTTTAATCGAGAAAGATCTACTTTCATGGGATTTTTTATTTATAAATTTGTTGATATATCTCTTCTACATTATTTTCAACGTGAAAATATAAAAGTTACGATCATTAAATTTTTAATTTTAAACTAATTAAAGTTAAAAAAAATTAAATTGGCATAGCAAAGGACTTTCCAAATATATAATGTTTACCAAACAGCATTTCCCCCAAAGTTGCATTCCAAAGTACTTTTCAATTACAGTTTACCAAACAATATTTACATTACACAAAATCCATTTCCTTTAAAGGCCTTTGCATTTTCTCAAAGGCTTTGCTCAAAAGCCGAACCAAACAAGCCATTGATGAGGTTAGTGGACTATTTCACTAAACCGGAATAATGTATCCTCTTTCGACGTAAAGCCAATGGTTTCTATGTATCAATTTGAGAGAGAGAGAGAGTCTCACCATCTGGCTGCTATCACCACAATGTTGGGGATGGGTGGACCTTCCAGCGGACGTACATTGAAGGTGGAGCAGCAAAACCATAAATATGCAGCAAACCATGCGGATGAGCGGAGTGTCGCTTGCCATTTTCTCCTGATCTTTCCTTGATATCTTTCTCTCTCTTGAATCTTTCATACAGAGAGTTTTCTAGCTTTATACCGTTACAATATACGGTGCAACGACATCATTTGCTGGCCTGTTAAACTGGTTCGGTGATCGATGGAAGCGATCATTTTAAAGAAAATAAGAGCAATTATTTGTAATCGATACAGACGATCATTTTTAGGAAAATATTTTCCACATCATCTATTTTTCACAAAACAAATGGAGCCTAATTTTACTTTAGTTTCTTAAGTTGAACCACACGCTTGAGGGAAGTACTCTTAAAATCCAGTTTGGACTGACTTTTACATTTTACTTAATTAAATTTTACATCTCCCACAATTTGACATCTTCTAAATCTAAAACTTATAAAACTCTCACAACACCCAAATATTGATATGTAGATATATAGCTTTTCCATAATTTTTGGTGATATTTGAATAATATTTTAAAATTTGGAAGGAAAGTACAAAAAAAAATTGCTTATTCAGAAGTACAAACAAACATACCTTAAGGGCTTTCTTGCAATTAATTAAAAATCAAGAATAACTTTTTTTACATTCCCGTCAATCCAAAATACTACTGCTCAAATTTTTAAAAAAACTATAGATAAATGTGCATGTTAACATTTGGACATTGTGAAAGTTTTTAGGGCTTAAAGTGGATGTCTGTGATAACTTTTAGGATTTAAATACATGAAATGAAAGTTTTAAAATTCAAATGTGCCATCATTGCAGGTTCCAAGACCCTTGCCGTACTGACCCTAAACATAATCGACATGCGTGTAGCTATAGGGAAAACATAGATAATCAAGAACCATCCCATAAATAGAATCTTGATACTCATCAACTGACATGTTGCGGAACACTGCATCTATTAAACAAAATTCGCTACAATAATAAAGCTTTCTTTAGTAATATATAAAATCAACAGATTGTAATGTTTAACATTGAAAGTCACCCGTATTACAAAGTAATCATCCCCAAGTTATTAAATATCCTTGTCGGCACCTTTGGCAGTCACGAACAACAAAGCTCACTTCCATGATTTAATGGACTGCATTGCAACAAAACCATAGAGCTAAAGATTTTTCGCCTGCATATATCCATCGATTATAATTTTTTTCCCGGCTAATTTCGCACATTTTATTTTAGGATGCTATGAGATAAGTAGAGTACGGAATTTCATAAAATGGGTGCATTTATTTCGTAAAGAATCAACGATTTAGAAAATATTTTTTTAGTTGACGAAGTTGCATTCTCAACATAGAGTCACAGTCGATGTTTCGTTTCCATTTCTTTGTGGAAAAAATCACGGTCAAGCTAAATCTCTCCTCTGGATTTTTTCTGTCAATGATAATTTTACACATTACTAACCGTGAGCTTAACTAGAAGAAAGAGGAAGCGGACTCGCCGCCACACGTCGGACCGCCACCTAATCTTCTCGCAAGCAAGTGAAGGATCGCAACCAATAGAAACCATAGATTTTGATGTAATAGGAGGAGGAGGAGGTGGCTCGTGATCCATTTTCTTCATTTTCTCTTTCGAAATATTTCTTTGTATCTCCTCTTCTTGAGGCGTGAAGGGTTTTAAATGATATGATCCATAACTACACAGATGGTGATGTTGTTCTCTTCAAAAGTCAAGTGTGTCTTGGTCAAATTTTGCGTGCATTAATAGATGGAGAGAACCGGTCGGTTTTAGACTTTTACGAAAGAGTCGTTCTCAAGAAGCGAATCCCCCCAAAGTCTTCGCACCAAGGCTTTAGATAGGAATGGAAAGACGTGTTATTAATCACACGTTACGAATTTGTCCATTCTTTTGTTTGGGGTTTGAATTAGTAGGGTGCACCGTTGCCGCAATAGCGGCCGCTATCGGTGACAATTTCGTTCTACCGGTGATGCCGGTCGGGGGCCGCTACTGCTATCCTATGGTCGCTATTCAAAACCATGGTTTGGCACATTAATTGTAGTCAATTTGAAGATGGAAATTTTAACAAGCAGGACCATCTATTTCTTTGAAAAAAACAAACAAGCGGAAGATAGAGAGCCTGTAAAGCCCGAATGTCCACTTCCATGTAGGAAGGATTAGCGTCCCCAAATTGCCTCATCGAATTATATTCTTCAATCAAGTCCTTAGCGTAAGTTTTTCAAATGGTTTGCTGAATTTTCGAAAGCGTGATTATCCATTTTTCGAGATAAAATATTGTTAAAATCACGTTAAAACTCCGTTCATTTCGCGAAAAATCCGGGATTTAGAAAACATTTTCTTAAAAATGTATCGCTCGAAATAATTAGTCAATAGAAAATATTTTCATTATCGATAACAATTTATGTCTGAATATTTTTCGTTCGTGGACAATAAAAATATTTTTCGTTCATTCATTTTTGTAAGCGATGCAAGCAATCATTTTTAAGAAAATATTTTTTTTTCAAATTATTCATTTCTCGCGAAACAAACGAACTCTAAATGAAGCTATATATTGAGAAGCATTATTGTTTGCGTAATAAAGTGACTCCAAATGCTTAGGGACGTGGATCCGCTGCTGCTCCTATTCTCTTATCTCTTCCTCCATCTCACCCATCAAATATTAAGAGATAGTCCACTTTTTAGCCTAAGCAATGTGCCAATCAGCTTCAAACCGCCTCTCTTCTCTATCCCTTTTGCCCACAGCCTTGGTTGTCGCCGCATGTTCGACCACCACCATCTCGGAGATTTCCACCTTAATGCCCGCTGCAGCCCGACCACGACGACTATAGGCGAGATTCACAACTCTCTCTCTCTCTCTCTCTTTTGGAGACAGCAACCCTACTTGCTCAAGTCTCAAAGGATGTTAGAATGTGTTGATAGGTGGAGGGAGACTCATTTTTATATATAAAGAGTATATAAACTGCATTGTTGAGCGATGTAGGATATTTCAACAAAAAGGTTATATTGATTATACTTATGGATATTCAAATAAGAACAAATTAATTGGAAATCTTCGTGCACGCGGTTATCCTTTGAAAAGATCCTATGTCCACAACCAAAAGGAGTACGGTATGCTTTACTTTTGTCCACCGACGGAATGGAAAAACGCTGCCTCAAGAACAGGTTTTCTTGAACATCGTGCAGGTTGAATCTAGAAAATCAAGAAACATTACATAGGAATATTTGATACTCTAAAGTCACCCGTATGACAACTCCAACGCTTAAGAACTAAATATCCTGAATGACCCCTTTGGCGCTGGACCTCATCAAGCTTCCATGATTTAATGGTCTGCATTACAAAACAAAATCATTTAGAGTCTGTTTGTTCGAGGGAAAACTATATCTAAGAGATTGTTTTTCGACTTTCCGGTGTTTGGATGACAAAAAACTAATCAATCTATAGAAAACATTTTCCATAGACTGAAAACAGCAAGCTTAAATTGGAGAAAAACAATGTCCCTTTTCACACGAAGGAAATAATTTTTCCTTAATCACTAAACAAATAAAAACCTTCCTTGGAAATAATTTTCATGAGAAATAATTTTCCTTTATCATGAGATTTTCAATTAAACAAACGGCACATTTTTAAAGATTTTTCAGAGACATAATATTAATAAAATTTGTCTGTCTCCGAGGATGTTATGAAACGAATGGAGTAGAGATACATAAGACCAGTCTATTGTTCTGAAAAGGGGCATGAGAATGCTTACGGCATCCTGGGGAATGAGGTGGATCGTTTCCGCCCCCATCGCCTGCAAACACGAACAATTATTATATGAACTTTGTCTTTGATTCTACGAATAATGTGTTGGATAAAACCAATCAGATATATGAAGGAGCAAAGCTGAAACTTGTGCTGATTTACAGGAACCGAATCTGGTGATATGATATGATCTCATAGAGTTTTGATGAAAAATAAAACACCTACAAATAAATTAAGTCGCCTTCTATTTTTGGACGAATTTGACCTTGCTTAGGTGGAAAACCTTTATCATCTTACTCTAATCACGTCTTAGATGGAGTAAAGTGAAAGTTTTGAGGATTTTCATTACATCGCGAAGCATGTCCTCTTATCAATAGGGCATTTGTACATTTTTATCCACTTATCTACGGACATTGTAATAGTAAAAAAGTACATAAAATATAATTATATTTGAGAAACTAGAGGAGACTGAAATTTCAAATATTATAATTGAGAGAGAGAGAGAGAGAGAGAGAGAGAGGGAGAGAGAGAGAGAGAGAGAGAGAGAGAGAGGGGTGTACCGTTTAGACTTTTATGACCACAACCTTGAGGATTGATGATCCTTCCAGCTGACGTGAAATGAAGATGCAGGAGCAGCATCGTAATAATGCAGCAAACTATGTTCATGAGCAAAGTGTTGCTTCCCATGTTTCTTTTCCTCTCTCTCTCTCTCTGTACGTGAATACCTAATAAGGAAGTTTATTTCCATCTATATTTATAAAGGAAACACATCACCTACAACGCGTAATCGTACGTCAGTCTTGTCGGACTATAGAAGATGGAAATGTTTGTTTGACCTTGAACGAAGCGATCATTTTTAGCGTTTAATATTAATTTGTACGCGTACCTCACTGGTTGGCTCTAGATTATATATACAGCAATTAAATAACCTACGACGACTAGAAAAAAAAAAAAACCTACGACGCGAAGTCATACGCCGGTCTTCTCGGGCTACAAAAGAAGGAAAATATTTGTTTGACCTTGAACAAAGCCGTCATTTTCAGTTTCTCACGTAAAAATGCCTACGTGACTGTCTTTAATTTACTACGAGAATAGTCCTATTTTGGGCTAAAAAAAATAAATAACTTAAAAATTATTATAGGGGTTAAAAATTATTATAGGGCCCACTTCTTTAAGAATTTATAGCTCTCAACATGCTGTTATTTAAAAGGATCACACTTTTTCCACTCTTAATTTGACTAAAATACTTCCAACATAGTAATGTGACCATTTTACCCATTGTGAGTCTTACCTTTTAGTAGCCTATCTGTTCCGTTAGTATCCTTTTTTTTGGTTTCTTCTTCCGTGGATCTCACTTAATATCGGTTCTATAATCCCAACGAAGGCACAAGAATTGTGGAATTATAGACAGCCAATTTTCTGGAGTTTGATGTAACCGAAGAAAGTCGCTGCTCACAGACTATTGAGAATAATAGTACGATGGGTAATATTGTATCTTTATCTCCTCCCATATAGATAATTGTGGAGACTCTCACACCACAGACTGAACCTGTTGAGGCTCAAGATCCTATTGTTGAGATAGCTCCTAATAAAGTTCCTCAAGGCTCTCAAGTGCAGGATGAAGTTGTTGCTGCTCTAGTAAGGAGATCCATTAGGGAGAGACGATCAGCTATACCACCGGACTATTTAGTCTATATAGGATAGCAAGACTACGATATTGATTCTGTGGCTGATCCAGTGACTTATGCGAAAGCTGTTTCTTGTCCTCAGTCGGAATTGTGGTTGAATGTAATGAGAGATGAAATACAGTCTGTGAAGCATAATGGTGTTTGGGAACTTGTTGAATTACTTGAAGGTCATAGACCCATTGACTGCAAATGGGTGTATAAGACTAAAAGGAACTGCAAAGGAAAGATTGAGAATTTTAAAGTCATATTGGTAGCCAAGGGTTTCACTCAGAAAGAAGGAGTAGACTGCGAAGCAATTTTTTTCTCCAGTCTCTTCTAAAGATTCTTTCATAGTAATCATGGCATTGGTAGCTCATTTCGATATGGAGTTACACCATATGGATGTTAAAATTGTGTTTCTCAATGGAGACCTTAATGAAAAAGTCTATATGATACAACCCGAAGGTTTTGCGGCAGATGATTCAAGTATGCTTGTATGTGGACTGAAAAAGTCTATTTATGGTCTCAAGCAAACTTCTAGACAATGGTACTTGAAGTTTCATAGTGTTGTCGTTTCATTTGATTTTGTTGTAAACAAAGTAGATCAGTGTATATACTACAAGGTCAGTAAGAGGAAATTTATTTTCCTTATACTCTATGTGGATAATATCCTACTTGCAAGCAGTGACCTTGGTTTGCTGCATGAGACAAAGCGGATGTTGTCAAAGAACTTTGATATGAAGAACCTTGATGAGGCGTCTTTTGTCCTTGGCATTGAGATTCATAAGAATCGTTCTCATTGACAATTGGGTTTATATCAGAGGGTATATGTTAATCGTATCTTAGAAAGATTCAACATGCAGCAATGTAAGCTAGGAATTACTTTTGTCAGTAAGGGTTATACGTTGAGTTTGTCACAATGTCCTCATTCAGATTTTGAGAAAGCCCAAATGAAAAATGTATATTATGCTAGTGCACTTGGAAGTATTATGTATGCTCATGTATGTACTAGACCAGATATTGCTTTTGCAACAGGACTTCTAGACAGATATTAGTCAAATCCAGGACACGATCATTGGGTTGCTATCAAGAAGGTTTAAGGTACTTAAAGAGGACAAAAAAACTATATATTGATTTACAAACATATTCAGGACCTACAACTAGTTGGGTATTCGGATTCAAACTTTGCTGGCTGTAAGGATAAAAAGAAGTCGACAACAGGTTACATCTTTAAATTAGCAGGAAGTACAATATCATGGAAATGTGAGAAACAGAAATCAATGACATCCTCTACTATATAAGCGAAGTTTGTAGCATGCTTTTTGGCCGCTACTCAGGTAATTTGGCTCTGGAACCTCATTAAAGAGTTGACTGTATTTGATATTGTGGATAGGTCCATACAATTATATTGTGACAATAACTCTGCAGTGTTGTTTGTTAATAACAATAGAGGTTTCAAAGGGTCTAAGCATATAGAGGTCAAGTACCTGACTATAAAGGAAAAAGTTTAGAATGGTGACATTGCAGTAGAGCATATTTCAACAGATGATATGATTGCAGATCCACTAACTAAAGGCCTTTGCCCTTGTGTATTTGATCGACATGTCAGTAACATGGGCTTAGGAATATCGTGGGATATTGTTAATTAGCGGGAGCTGTTAAGTTTTATGTTGCTCTTATGAAATTTGTATCTGATTTTGTTACATTTGTACTATTTGAATATGTATCAACTCTTTTGCATTCAATGAGGTATTTGTGAATGTAGATTTATCAAGTTGAGTACACATATTTGATAAAAATCTCAAGACATTGTGTAAACCTTGAGTACAGGCTATGGGGCATTCTTAGTATTAGCCTTAATGATATATCTTGTTACACATAAAGTACAGTTAACTATCAAGGTAAGACATATAAAGGCTCGTTGGAACTATGAAGGATATTATCTAGTGACACACTAGGTTTTGTGACATTTAAAGAGAGAGAATTTGGACTAACAAAATGGACAACACATGAAGTATCACTCATTATGAGGTATTGTCCATTTGACACACTACCATATTGAATCCATATTAGTAAAGTTGAAAACACTCATGATCATGGAAGGCTCTGCGTGAGTACATGCAATTACCGCCATGATTCGGTGTTAAAGGCTTTATGGGATCGGAATGACTATTAAGAATAATCTTTAGACCAATATAAGGGTGCGTACACAGTTCTATTTCAATTAATATCGCCCAAGTGAGAAAATGTAAGAATTTCCTAATGTGGGCTTCATTAATTAAAATTAATTGAATTAGTTTGCTCTAATAAAAATAAGATATTTGGGTTCTTAATAAGTTTAATATGGGACTGGCTAGTGAGGGCCGAGTACAACTGAGCCCGTAATGAGAGGGCCCGTGATCGAATACTCTATAAATAGTGCTCAAGTCCCTCCCCTAATCTAACGATGCACAATTTGACTCACATGCGAATCTAGAGAGAATTTTCTTCTCATAAGTGGCAATTTCATTAGGCCAATGTTCTAACGAAGGGTATAAGGGAGATGCACTTGAGTTCGTGTTCGGAAACCGTCGCAAATTCCGCGTCAAGTTCGATGGATTCCAAACCAGGTACGCGAATCGATAATTTCTCCATTAACGTGTTTCGATTTCTAATTATGGTGATCCTGGGTGTGCCATTTTCGTGGCTAACAGCACCAACAATGGATGCCATTACCGTGATAGCACCTATATCGGCCGCTATCTGTGAGGCTTTCATTCTCCCAGTGATTCTGGCTGGTAGCTGTGCCGCTATACAATGGCTGCTATTTTAAACCATGCTTGACATATTAATCGTAGTTGATTTCAAGATGAAAATTTTAACAAGCAGGACTACATTTTTCCTTTAAACAAAGCAAGCAGAATTATCAGGATACGCTGTTCCTATTCTGATCTCTTCATCTATCTCATACATCAAATTATAACAGATGCGAACTTTATTTTAGTTTTTGCCACACTCGATCAAATCCAAGCTAAGCCTGGCGATCAATCCCTTCTCTCTCCTCCCTCTTCAACCTAGCAATGTGCCAATCACCATCGCACCACCTCTCTTCCCTTCCCTTTTGCCCCAGCCTTTCGTCGTTGTCGTACATTCAACCACCACCATCTCGGAGATTTCCACCTTAGTGCCTGCTGCAGCCACCAACCATGATGACTGTAGGTGAGGTTCACATCTCTCTCAGCGAAGCTCGAGGTGGTGGCGTTCGCACCACCTCAAAGCTTGGTTTGTTGGAACAGAGTTTGGTTCGGTGCGAGCGGATCAATGTCCTATTCACCCTACATGCTTAAGTTTTAAAGAGATTATATCTATTCTACGTACGGATATTCAAAAAAAGAACAATCAAATTGAGAATGACCATACATGAGATGATCCTTTGAAAAGATCATATATCCTCGAAGCAAAAGGAGTACAATATGCTTTATTTGTGTGCGCCAATAGAATGAAACACATAATCTCAAGAACAGGTTTTTTGGAGTAATGTACATCTAGAATCTAGAAAATCTGAAACGTGACATAGACGGTCGTTGTGAATAATGTGATGGATAAAATCAATCAAGATACATGAAGGAAAGAAACTGAAACCAGTGCTTATTTTCTAGGATCCAAATCTAGTAGTATGATATGATCTCATGGAATGGATGATAAATGAAATACCTGCAGACAAGTCAACCTGCCTTTTCTTTTCGGACAATTTGACCTTGCTTAGGCGAAAGACTTTTATATTCTTACTCTAATCACATATTAAATAGAGAAGACTGAAATTTATTTGAGAAACTAGAGGAGACTGAAATTTTTTATGGACATTATAAAAGGGCGAAAGAACACGCAACATAACTTTATTTGAGAAACTAGAGGAGACTGAAATTTCTTTAAGTTAAGATTAAATCTCTGTGAGAGATCTGTACCATTTTTTACTACTATATCCGCAACCTGGGGGATTGATGGACGTTCCAGCTGAGGTCAAATGAAGATGGAGGAGCAGAATCATGAGAATGCAGCAAACCATGTTCCTCAGCAAAGTGTTTTCTCGCCATCTCTCTCTCTCTCTCTCTCTCTCTCTCTCTCTCTCTCTCTCTCTCTCTCTCTCTCTCTCTTTATCCTTAATGAGGAAGTTTATCTCCATCTGAGTCTTTTCGGGCAACAAACATTTGTTTGACCATGAGCGAAGCCGTCATTTTCAGCGTTTAATATCGATTTGATTAAGTGTACCTCGCTCGTTGGCTCGCCTACGTCTCCACAAGCATCAAATAACCTACGGCGCGAAGTCGTACGCCGGTCTTTTCGGGCTACGAGAGAAGGAAATGTTTGTTTGACCTCGAACGTAGTCGTCATTTTCAGTGGTTTACGATATCATCTCAAATATGGTAAATAATCTGGGCGTTTTTTAATATAACAGAAGAAGAAGAAACTTCTATTTTGTTTAAGAGGGTTAGAGATGATATCTAGTTTGAACAGAACCCTAGGATTAATTTAGACTAAGCTAGATTTGTTATTTGTATATAGTAGGAGTTATCGATTTCAGAGTGGATAGATTCCATATTTGAAATTTAAAACCTACCTAATTAGATCGGTTCCTAGTTTTTGAAATCTGGACCCTACCCTGCTTGTCTTAGAACCAACCTTGAACCAGTTTCTTTTGCTTCATTTTAACAAAACAATAAGAATAACAAAACAACTGAAAGTAAAACATTGAAATAAAACAAACGGAAATATTAGGGGTGATAGGTTTCGGAATAGGTGGGTTCCATATCTAGAACCTAAAACCTACCTTGTTATAACTAGTTCTCAATTTTTAGAACCTGGAACTTACTCTGTTTGTTTTAGAACCTGTTTTGGAACATACCCTTTTTTTCAATCCAGTTCCAAGGCCTATCCAAGAACCTAATTTTCTTTTGTTCGTTTTTCTAGTTTAATTTTTTCAAGCAAAGTAATATGAGTAACAATGAAACGATTTAAAATAAAAAATGAATATTAAAAATCACTATCCACCACAAGCAACAATCTTTAAGATGAGCAATAGAAATTACTACCCACCAAAAGCAATAGTTCAAAATATGGTAATACTACGATCTAGGGTTTTTTTTTTAACAAAAGCTAAAAACCAGTTCCAAAACTGGTCCGGTTGCCGAATGGTTCTTCACTTAGAACAGGGAACCAAACCAATTAAATTTTGGAACCGGTTCCTAGACTAATCCAAACAGAAACTGGTTCTTGAACTAGTACTTCGGGTGGTCCGGTTTGGTCCAGTTATTGGGTAAACCCAATCCGGTTGCACACCCCTAAGAAATATTAAATAATAGCGAAGTTAAGCTCATTTAAGAATAATAAATCATCTTCTCCAATTTCAAAAAACAAGTCCTAACTAGTTCTTGAATGGGTGGATAGATTCAACATTCATAACCTGGAATCAACCCACACGGTATTAGTTCCAAAAACTTGGAACCAGAAACCAGACCTGTTTCCACTAGAACCGAGAACAGGACATGTTTTTATGGGTGATCCGATCTAGTTCCATGGTAGAACTGAACGAGATGCATAGCCCAAGTATACAAAACATGGAAAAATAAGTCTGTAGCCCACAGGCCTGGATTAGATGATTGATAGTGATCCATTAGTATTTCTATATCATCTCATGACACTTGAAATGAGATGACCGACGTTAATTTTATATGCAAAAACTCATATGAAGGTATCGATATGTCGTCTCATGGGAAAGGAAGCAGAGTACAATGAAAGGGATCGGAAAGGGGATACATCGGAGACTTCAACAAGGTGAGGCCAAACTAATACGCGTTTATACCGAACAACTTGTGTTTGGTGTACTTGTTAGTGAACAGTGAATAGAAAAAAAGACGTGAGAAATTTATAAGTTTAGCTCGAGGAAACATTTAGACATGCCTCCAATCTTACCAGTTGTTCAAGTAAGATAGGTTGGATTGCTTTTGTTTAGTACAAAACCATGTTGATTGAATACGTGGTTATAATTTATCTTTTATATTCATGTCGTTCATTTCACCAGTTGGCTTAACTTTTAGATCATACATTTAGTTTCATACCACCTAATAGCTTAACTTTTAAGTTGGATATTTTTCCATGATATCAAAGCTTTGGTCAAGAATTTTAATCTTGACACTTTTCTCTCGAACTCATTGCTCGCAGCTGGTTCACAAGAGTTGCCTGTGGCGGTTGATCCTTTAGCCCACTTTTTGGGATAAGGGTACCTATCTCCAAAGGCAGTCTCTCTCTCGCTTGCCTCTGCTTGCACCACTAGTCACGACAACCGTCGTCAACAACAACCATCGGACAACTACCACCACCGATCACAACCGTAACCATGCCAATGTCGCGGCTCAATTGATTGACACTCCCTCCCATGGAAGACCAAAAAGGCGATCACCCATCGCAATGACCAAAAGTTGATTTCTAGGACATTGCAGAATCTCCTCCACAAAGGAAATGTGCCAAATCTCGTTGTTCACGAGTCTGCAGAAAGAGACATGCAAGGCGCAACGAAGGTGGAGCCAGCGTCGTTGAAGAAGCTAAAGGTGGGCGAGGCGTAAGATTTCTGCGACATCTACAGTGTCACGATGGAGCATAAGTGGGGGAGCGTACGCAGAGAATTTGCATCGACTGTTGGCAGAGGCGGTGGACGGTTTCAATGAGAAGGAGGAAGATGGATGAGGTGACGACCATCTCCGTTGCTTGAGGCACGCTCTTCGTGATAATTTGGATGCTGTAAAGCTTCTCGCAATAGACGCTGCTACATGTACTGTACCATGAATCGGATAATCGCCAAATGATCAAAGAATATGTGGCAAAGCACTAAAGCTGTGGAAATGCCGACTGAACTTTTACTTTTGTCTCCTTTTCATCATCTCCACTAGTTCCTCCCCAAGATGGGTTTTGCATTTCAGATAAAGATTGGGCCCATTACAGATCCTCTTGCACATTGTCCAACCTTATCTGGCAGCTCAACTTTAGGTCCACCATTTTCTCCTGCTTTTCTTACCTTTGGGGCTTTGTATCAGTATTTCGGGATTTGGACAATAATGCCACCATTGGCTTCATAAAGAAATCCTCATTCCACAACATAGATTATTCTTTTCAATTTTTGGGATTGCAAAATATTTTGATCTTCCATGAGAAATGTGCTTCTTATCGACGACGTTAAACAACAACCAGTGACGGATAGAGAAGTTCAGTGACTAACGGCCAATGACCGTTGACAGACAACCAATGATGGAGCTTGGCTGTTGGCAACAAGTTCGATAGCCAATTATTGATAGCAGAGTCTGTCGATGCTGGTGGCAAAGGCTGAAGGCTGGAGACTGATGGTGGTGCCAAGGGCAATGGCGACAACTGGTAGTGCAATTGGGTTTTTGATAGTTTCGTGGTTAGAAAATGTGAAATGGAATCTCAATCCTAGCTATAGTTAGGTAATCCAATTACACATATTTTAAGAAATTCTATTCTATGTGGAATATTAAACCGCTCTCAAATTTATCTCCAAAAATCCCATTCCTAGAGGAACCCAACTCCGTGTCTAACCAAACTGAGGCCTAAAATGGTATGTAAGCAAAGAAAAGTCTCCAAAGAGTAACATTGTAATTTCTTAATGGTATGTAAACCGAACAATCTTGATGATAGAAGATGACCGTGATTGAAAAGATTGTTCATGTTTTCTGTTGTCCCCATTATATACTCACCGGAGCCAAGTTTATGCTCATGATATGTCTCCAACCATATCCAAAAGGTAGACCAATAACTTGGAAAGTAAGATTGTCCAATCATTTCACTATATAATTAACTCAATGATGTGATACGCAACTTGTAGTTTGGTTACTTTTATAGTAAAGTTTCATGTGTTTCTGTTTTTTTTTATTGTAAGTAGCCAAGTATTTCCATAGTTATAATTAAGTAGATCGAATATAGTGATCCTTCAAAATATGAGAAAACTCATCAAGGTATGTGGTGAATATTCGTCGAGATACGATTTCACACATGGTTATACCAAATTTGACAATGAAAATCTGTTATTATATGAATTTCAGAAAATACTATAGTTGAGAAGAAGCGTCATTGATATTAAGAACTCTTGCTAAAACTCGTGTATGAAGTGGTTTGATAAGAGTCGTGCACTATAAGATTGACTCTAGTGTATGATCTTGCAGAATCACTTAACAAACAAACTGATGTATTGATTTTTGATTTGATAAGAAAATGGATACATGGTGCTGGAGTGAATCCAGTTCCAGAGTACAGGATTATAAAGTAGATCGCACTGACACATGGATATGTGATTTGACTTGAGGGCGATGGTTTCTTTTCAAAAGAGACCTGTTGACACCTAAATTTCACCGAGCATTTAGTTTAAATTTGCATAGAAAATTAGGGATTAATTTTAACCCCTAAACAAAAATATTTGATTTTTGCATAACATATAGTTTAGGTTCATTTTTAATTTAATTACATTTGCATAAAATTGGCGATGGCAAAACGTGCTTAATTTTCATCGAATCAAACTCGGCTCATTCGAGAATGCAAGGGCCGGGATTTCAAGACAAACGGGCTCGATTGATTTAGTTTGGGCTCAATTTGATATGTTTGGTTTAATTGATTAAAACTTAGATTAATTCAGCCCATCATTTTAATTAATTAAATCAGCCCATTCAAATTTTAATTAAGCCTAAGCCCTAACCTAAGCCCACTAGGATTAGAGCCCATTTAATTTGACCTAGGATTAGCCTATATAAACATCACATTAGGTCAAATTAGAGGGGGGGAGGTCATAATTCGCATCAGAAAATCTTTAGAGAGAGGAACACGTGAGAAATAGAGAGAGAGAGAGTGAGACACGCTTCGTCGCCGTGTGCCGCCCCTTGCCGCGCCGGCGAGCCCGTTGTCCGCTGCAACGCCATAACCACGCCTGTGCTGTAGCTCGCGGTTTCCCTCCGTCGGTGCTGCCTTTTACCGTGGCTACACCTTCACGCACAACAGCCTTGAAGTGAAGCTTCTCCCACAACCTTGAAGAGAAGTCCACCAGCGATTCTTGACCGCTGCAGCAGTGGACGTCCACGTTGAAGCCCAGCCTTGACGTTGCTCTTCCATGTAGAAGAAGTAGACACACATACAAGACAAAGGGAGGGCACGTCCAAAGAAGAATTTAAAAAAGAAGACCATCAACAGGGGATCAGTCAACAAAGTCCAAGAAAAATCAATATTCACGTGATCAGCCCCCCCTCACGTCCAGACGTCAACGAGGAGAACGCCCCTGCACAGTCCCGAAGACTCCTGCACCCACGTTGCTGACTTCCACTCACGCCTGCTGCTTTGTCCTCTTGCTGTTGTTGCTGCCGATTCTTCATGCACCAGCCACGTTCTTCTTCAAATCCGACGCCCTCAGCCTTGAAGAGGTCCGCGTCTTCAGTTGCTTCGAAGCCCAGTCCACGCTTTCCCTCCTGAGTCCACGTTCTTCTCGGAAGCCCTCCCATGCGGCTCTGTCACGTTCTGCCTCAGTCCCTGTTGAAGCCCCACTGACCAGCCCAGCATCAGTCCACTTCCTCCCAGAATCGCTCACTCCACAGAGCTTATTTGTGGAAACTCAAAACACGAAAGTTGTAGATCTACGAGTCCTTGATCTGTGGCTTTTGGAATCGGGTCAATCCGACGTGTATTGAGGAAGTTACGCCCATTTTTCCAGAATGGTGCGGCCCTGAAATTTTCTGCCCGCGGTGTCTCAACCTCCCCCGCCGTGACGACGCAGCCGTCGCCACCAGCCACTGTTCACGCCGGAGCTGCGCCGTGAGTCCCGTCGGTGCCGTGCCTAGCCGTCCCGTCGTCGTCGCGATCCCGATCCGCAAGCGGAGCCCAATCCCGAGACGTTCAAATTTGGAAGTTATCGGTAAATTAGGTAAGATGATTATCCAGTAAAGTTTCAAATATTTAATTTCCTGTTTTGAATCGTTTGGAATATTGCATGAATATCTAGTAGATAATTTGATATGTTTAGATAACATTCTAGATATCCGCAATATTTCGAGAATATTCAAATTAGGAAACTTTCCTAATTTAGCAACGTATCGGGACGTCTATCCGACTTTAACCCTAAAGTCCGATACGCGGCGGTACGGAAAAATCATTATTCTATTCATAACCACTTGAATATGATAATGATTTTGATTCGTTTTCCAAATTTGAATAATCAATTATCCGTTAATATCTATAACCCTTTAGATATGACCGATAATTTGATTTTTGTGCCTAATCCGAGTTTGAAACAAATTTGGCGGATTGCGTGGTTGATTTGAGTTTGATTGTTATCCTTGTTTTAAATTGTTTTCCTTTTCAAATAAAAAGAAAACCCAAAAATATTTTCTGTTTTGATCTAAATTAGAATTTTTGCATGTCTAGGGTTTTTGAATATATCCCGAAGGATGAGATAAATATCTAATTTAAATTAGGACTTAACGTGGCAAGTTTCCTAATTTAAATTAGGCATTATTTTAAGTCCTAACGGATTATTCACGTTATTTTATTATTCCGAATTTTCATAAACAAAAATCCCAAAAATAAATCATTCTAGGGTAGATTATGTCATCTTAGTTTGCATGTTAATTTAGGTATTTTTAAATTTCGAATTTTAAACAGAAAATACCAAAAATAGAGGTCATTAGGTTGCATGTTAAATTAGGCATGTTTTTAATTCCGAATTTCATTTAATTCCGAATTTCCTTAAAGAAAAATACCAAAAATATGTTATTCATCCGTCATTAGAATTAGGTCACGTTGTCGCATGACATATAGTTTGCATGCTAGGTTGCATTATTTCGCATGTCATATTTGCACGTCATTGCATATAGGTTAGATTTCATTTAATAAAGTGAAAATCCAAAAAAGAGAAATTGAGTGAATGCTTTGTTAATCAGAAATCATATTAGGATTGTCTGTATGATTTTTCGCTAACAATGCAGATGCTTGCTGGATCCCGGGTAAGTTGTTCTCCTAAACTAGCAATTTATTTAATGCTTTGATTTATGGGTGTTAAATTGGTGGTTTGCGCACCCGCATGAACACCTCACATGTTAGTAATCAGGTTAAAATGGATCCGAACTGCCTGCCAAAATATTTTTGAAATGAAAAGGTACCGAAAGGGCGTTAGACTAGATCTAGCGTAATCAAGTCCCCGGGCTTAGAATCTCTGGTTCGTAGGAATAAAACATATCTCCCTATGTTTTATTTAGGTTTCTAATCAGCCTACCGTAAAATGATTAGTGGCGACTCCAAGCATGAAAACATTTGCATGTTAAGAACTTAAACCCTAAGTTGCGAATTGGTAGGGCTTGGGAGAGCCCGAGTTAAGATTATTCTTAATAATCCATTAGCCCGAGAAATTGAAATAAGATTTTTTAGGGTCGCGACAAGACCTCTTTTTCCTCCTCCTCGTCCTCTTAAGTCCAGTCAGGCTTTACCAACAAGGTGACTGACTACTAGTCGAGCGTTTCAAGACTTGGTTTACAAATCGAGGATCACACGATTCTCTAATCTATTCTCGATCTCAGAAAATTTTGATTAGTCAGCCCAGGATGAATCCGTACTCAGGCGCGTTTCTGGTCTTGGGTTTTCCTGCTCGCACCGGGTGCGCCGACGGGCTCGCCTAAACGGGCAGCCGGTGCTTCATTGACCACTTAAAACGAATCCCGAAACGGTGGGTGACTCGGATCGTAACCCCATCAAACCCTTTTTTATCTTGAAAAGAACAGAAGAATCTTTGAACCAGACAAGAAAAAAGAGACGAGTATAAACCCCAGAAAAACCAACAGATTCGACCCTTAATAATTAATACATCATCAATGCACTCGAACTTGAAGAAGAGCACACCAGAGAGAGAGAGAGAGAGAGAGAGAGAGAGAGAGAGAGAGAGAAAGTGAGAGAGAGAGAGAGAGAGAGAGAGAGAGATGGGCAATGGCAGTTTCTCTCGCGGCTCTGGCCCCGCCCCGACGAGCCTCGTGCTGGTGCTGCTGCTGCTGCTGCTCGTGTCTCCATCGCAGTCGGATCAGAGAGTGGCGCTCAGCCTCTACTACGAGGCCCTCTGCCCCTACTGCGCTAACTTCATCGTCAACTCGCTGTCGAAGGTGTTCGACGCTGGGCTCATCTCCATCGTCGACCTCAAGCTCGTCCCTTGGGGCAACGGCTGGATCTTGCCCGACGGCTCCCTGTCTTGCCAGGTTACTGCTACTTCCACTCCCTCTTTTGCTTCACCCACTCCCGCCTCCCTTCAACATTTTCTCTCCTGTTGTTTTCTTGGTAACAATATTCTTTGATTTATCTTTAAAAAGCTGCATATACGTGTAATTACTAGATGCTATCCATCCATTAATTACGTATTAAACAATATGATCCGTTGATAACACAAAAACAAATTAAGACACAGTTTGGTTAAGTGGGTAATTTTTCTTAATATATTGACGAACGCGGATTTAAAAGTATACTCAAACACACAATGAATACTAATCTTTATCTTTTAGTAAATAATCGGGTGTTTGTAGAACTCGAAAATGGGCCTGTTTTCCTTTTCTATGCTCAAATCACTCGACACAATATGCTCTTTATATTGGTTTGCTTAACACTTGTGGTGGCTACCCAGCAACTTGTTACAAGTTAATAGATTCAGTTTCAAACATTTGACACTGAGTTACAAGCAATGGCGAGCCGAAAAATCAAGGCTGGTGTTGCGAATTTTTTTGAATAATTTGTACCTTTGAGGACATGAATACTTCAAAACTTAGCAACAACGGACGGTGGCTCCATAAATTTCACATTTCATTTCACAATATGAACTTGGGTCTGTCCCTAATTTTGCATAAAGTCAACTTTATTCTAATACATTTTTTTTCTCTTTTTTGGTGACCTTGCCTAAAAAAAAATTGAATAAAGTTGGTATGGTGGGACGAGGGCAATAAATGGTGTGACAGGTCCTGCCCCCACTCTCTGTGGTACAATGCACATGGAGGATTCCTTCCAATCTTGGGTGGTACTGAAAAAAAAGAGAAATTGTTTAGTGAAAATTAGTAATTATAGGAATTTAAATTGTCAGACTATAATACGCGATACTCACGCGTGAACTACTCCTTTAATTTTATACACGCTAGGAGGAGTGCACCACATGCCACACTTGTGCTAGAGAAAAAAAAATTTTAAATTAAAGTTGCCTCGTAAAAATATTTTGCCATGAAAATGTAGTGGAGATGAACAAATACTCTCTCGATTTGCTCGAACATTCACCGTAAGGGCAAATTGTGGAATGTGTTTGTTAAGAACATGGCTATTTTGGTCACCTGAAAGATGGACACTAGATTCGAATGTTGGCTTTATATATGATATAGAATGGACCCTGCACATATAAATTTCTTTAAATGTTGTGCCTTTCCCCGTCAGTCTTGTTAATCAAACTTGTTTTTGACTCATTTCTTTTTGGTACATTATACTTCACTTTATTGAATGAGCGACATTCATGAGATTCTTCATTAATTCTTACAAGAGCAATCTAAAAAGTCTATTATGGTATGATAAAATCTATGGTTTAAAATGCATAAAATGGGCTATATGACACTTCAGTTTTGAATCTAGCATGTTAAAATAAAATGAACATAATATCATTTTCTTTTTCTTATGTAATTTTTTCACTTCATGTTTTTTTCTCCATCTGAATTTTGTGCAAATTTTGCAGCATGGACCAGATGAATGCCAACTAAATGCTATTGAAGCTTGTGCCATCAATATCTATCCGGACGTGGTAAAAACCCTTTTTTCCTCCAAAGCAAGACTTATGCATATGTTCTGAGATAGAAGACTTCATTAATACACTGGCATATGCACCATTATTTATTAATTAATATGTAGATATAAATAGAATATAACCAACCATGCTCATAAAAGTAATATCAGCTTCAAATTCAGAAATGAATCTAGAATTGTTGTCTCCAAATTGTCAAGCAGTAAGATTTGGAAGTAGAGAAGTAAAAAAAAAAAAAAAAGAATTGTATTGCATGATTTATAATAGTTTCTCGACCAATGGATAGTTGAGTTGAAATACATGTTATGCTTAAGATACTGTTAGCCGATATATATGTTAAAAAAATAATTATCATGTTAAGACACAAAAACGAAAAGTTTACATATCTATTTATCTCTCATTGGACTATATTACATATGGTATTTCACGCTAGATATTACGAAACTATAGTTAGATCATACACATCATTAAAAAGGTTAGGGATTGCTTTATTTAATGAGTAAGATTTAGCATATCCCGGCTCAATAGAATTGGTGGATTTAGTGACGAATAAATGTTGTTGCTTGACTCAATGGCCCGTCGATTTGCATGCCGGGTTTATGGATGTGACTTAGATTTCGAATAGAATAGAATCGAAATCTTCATTGCGATATGATTGTGTTGAAATCTTAAGAATGGTATGGTGCACACATCATATGACATATTGACTTTCACACGCTTTGTAGAACCGGCATTTCAGATTCATCAATTGCGTGGAGCAATTGACCCTGCAGGGCAAGCACAGCGAGTGGTCCAACTGCTTGCGCACGGCGGGCCTCGGCAATGCTCCGGTTGATTGTTACAATAGAGGCGATGGAATTAAGGTGATTTTGCTTGTTCTAATTATATAATTCATGCAACAATTATTACGTTTTTTTTTATTCCCCCTACATCTTTGGCATTGCAATCCAAAATTTAAAAAAAGAAGATTTCGAAAAATTTTGCTTTCCCATGCAGCTCGAGCGGAGGAATGCCGACGAAACCGCTCGCCTCAATCCGCCACATAGATTTGTCCCGTGGGTGCTCGTTAACGATCAACCGCTCCAGGAGGTTAGTTAACACGTCTCTGTCTGATTACGCATGCAAACATGTGCACGCAAGACGCACGATCAATGCAATGAATGATGAGTTAAATTCTAATTCCGTCACCATTCGCTATCCGTCGCCATGGTCACTTTCTCCATGGGACTAAGGTTATTTTTTTCTCTCTCTCTCTGTCTCAGGATTTCCCGAATTTCGTGAGCTATGTATGCAAAGCCTACAAAGGCAATCGCGTACCGGCGGCGTGCAGGTCACTTCCGGCAACCATCGATTCCTCCGGGGAGGAGATTAGGTCCGGTCGGGTTTGCTATGCAAGCGCAGCACGAAACGTGACTTCTGGGCTCCAATGACAAAGATGGTATTAAATTACCACAATCCAGAAAAAAAGGAATTTTAAAAAGATGGTATTAATGTTTATTTATCTCTCTATGGAGTGATTATAGCTCATTTCTCGCGCGAAAGAATGGAGATGTAGATACAATTGATTTGCATCTAATAGCATATGATGCTGCTAAAGTCAGCTGGGTGAGTGATTTTTTTTTCTTTTTTTGCTGTTCTTTTAAATCCACCTCTCGAGCTTGAATAGTCAAAATCATCTTATAATATAAAAGCTATTTACTACTTGTCCAAATATAAAAATAAATAAATTTACATCTCGACCGCCCATGTCCGGCCACCTAAGCAAAAAAGCAGACAAATAGAACTCTATTCTCTTCTTTGAAGTTGATATTGAATATTAGAGACTATTTTTGTCATAACTCTGTAATAATGTATTTATATGGACACAGATAGCATGATGTGACGATTTATAGCATGAACAAGGAAATGATATAAAGTATGCGTGGAAATGTATTTCGCAAGCACGTATTGTCTTGAGATGGAGACTGTACTTGGTTGATACATACTGGCTTGTTCTTGGAATTGGTCATCTCGTTTCAGATGAACATGTCTCGTCAGCATCTTCTTTGCTCAGTCTCATACCAGTTACTTGTCTATTTTAATCTCCAGTACATGCTCAGCCTAATTAATCGTTGAGCTGACAATTCAAAGACAGACAAAGTACTGGTATACAAAAATGTCGAAACCATTCAATTATCTGGCCGGGCGATCCTTACAACGAATTCCGTCACTACCGAATTAATTTAATTTTCTTTTGTCTATCAACATATTGCTGCAATTTGCTTCTATGAACATGTTTTAGAAAGAAAATTTGTCTACCATCTTTTGGGTCTATATTCCCAGGCAGAAAATCTGACCAATTCTTGTCCTTCCCATCCCAGGACCATCTCATTCTCTTGTCCTCCAAGCTTCACCTCATAAGATGTCTTCCCTTTCAGCATTTCCTGGGCTTCCGCAACACTCTCTCTGCCTACTCGCAACCGGTCTAGGCCTTGCGTGACCGGCGTGTTTCTGCCGTTTCTTGTCTCGCCCCATTTGTGGAGCCACGAAAGAGACGAGACGAATGGCGCGACGAAGAGAGTCTCCATGGCGATTCGCGACTCTGAAAGCTGAGGAGGAAAATCGGACTGCATTGACTCTGAGATTGAATGATATCGCCCCAAGCTATGGTCGAAAAAATCCCCAAAGGTCGAGCAGTTCTTGAGCTTCTCGAATCCGATCCCATCTCCGAAAGTCATGATCCCTGCTGGACGACCGAACAGATCAGCACGATTGGCCAAAAATTCCTTGGCCACTCTAAAGAAATCATTCACTCTTCTAGTTGCAGCAGTCCTTCCCATGTGAGGTAATCCGACCATACAATTGAAGACCATCCACTCTTTGTTAGCGTCTCCTTCATTCCCCTTCCTCAGCTCATTCACTAGATTTGCAATGTTCATGCTATCAACCTCCAATTTCACGCCGAATGATCTAGCGTGATCGTAAAGTCGCCTCTTCATATCGTCGAAATTCCAGTTCAATTGAGCGTCTTCATCATGCTCTTCTTCGCAAGTCAATGATGTGAGCTTCAACATTTTGTTCCTCCGCGCAATGGCCTCGATTACCGGTGGCCATTGAATACCTTCTCCCATATCAAAATCAACGACACGGATTGTCTCTGTCTCATCGGGCATCGACTCAAGTAAGGCTGAGTTTGCCATGAAGTGAGCGAACCTTCCATAGGGAAACGCCTGGTAAAATGTGAGGAAAGCTGCCTCTAAGTTCTTGCACGACTCGCGCCTCAAGTAACTGCTCCGGTCCTCTGGAGTTTGGCACAAATAGAAGGCGAGCCGTTCCAGCGCCTCACCTAAAGGGCTCGATTTCTCGGCAATGCGCCTTGAGATGACCTCCATGAGCTCCTTTTGCTCATCATCCCCAGCCTGGCCATAGGCCTTGAGCAGGTGATGGAGGCCGAGCAAGTTGTCAATCTCCATTTCTTCGGTGGGCAAGGTCCAGGGCAACCACCCCGCCGCAAGTGCACCAGTGGAATTAGATTCTTCCGACTTCGACAAAGTGCTCAGGCTCCATGCCTCGGTCGTCGTTTGTTGCGAAGCGAAACTCCCATCGCTCATCTCTGAATAATCACACGTGTTCTCAGGTTCATCACCATTCAAGAAGGCCTCCAATCCTTCGAAATCCATGGCGAAATCCTCAAGTTCACACCCAACTCCCAACGATGCATCGAAAGCAGTGTTCACGCTGTATTGGACGATCGAATCGCCAGTCATATAGCTCATCGGCGAAGGGATCATACCATAATCACCGACATGGAAATCAAGATTCGAGTTATAGTTTCCAGGTGGGATGATCGTTGAATTGTTGAGATCATGAAATGGCCATGAAACTGGAGGAAACTCCGATTGCATCATCATCTTTCAGGATGGTCTTTTACCTTGTTTCAGGTGAAGAGATGGATATCTGGATGTGGTTTGATTAGGTGAAAAGGATGAGGGACTATTTATATTAAGATCTATGGTTAAACAAATGCAGAGGAAAGGACATCATATAAAAATGAAACCAATCAAATCATCCTCAGTTCTTTACGCATTTCTCCATCCGGAGTTTGGTTCCAACAAAATTCCTCGTTCAAATCTTCCTGCTTCGCTTGGCAGATTCCGCGAGGTTGCGTGGTTGCGGACGGTGTAACTTTCACGAACGATCAAATTGGTTCCATATTAATATTATAACTAGTCTGTTGTTTTCAGTGTCGCTAGCATTGAAGACCCGGAAGGAATACGAGTCCTATGAAACAGCCCTTTGTCCTGAAAATGAGTGAGAAAATGAGAGGAAAGACAGCTACGGTCAACACCGTTAGGAATATTTACGGTCCGTGTTTTCCAATATCGTCTTTGATTAGTCTAGCCAGGTTCGGTACCGTGACACCAATACTGCCAAGCACACGGGACGCCATTCGGGTCCGAAACGCGAAGTCGCAATTCGGTCGAGGACGCTTCTACCGTTTCGTTTAAAAAGATGAGTTTTCGTTTACCGTGCTAGTAGATTTCTGAAAGAGTTTTTAGGTCTTGAAACACCGTTGATTAGAAGTATTACCGGTGACTTGATTTCCGAAAACTTTGTTGTGATAACTTACTCATATTTTCATGAAGTTACCAACTTTGTCCGACAGTTGGCCAACTATCTATATTTTCATATCTTTAACCATTATACTTACCAACTCTCATGTAAAAAAATTAATCTTTGTTTAGTGACATGCCAACTTTTTTTTTCTGATTAAATTGTCAATAAGTTTTGGATTACCGATTTTCATTTGAACTAATTACTAACTTTTATTTGATTTTTTTTAATTTATCAACCTTTGTTATCTTTTAACGATTTTATTTATTTTCTTACAAAATGCATTAAGGTCATAAACTCGTGTATGAATTTACCGACCTTTGCTTGTGTGACTTACCATCGTTTCTCCAGATAAATTACCAGCTAGTTTTGATTTAAAAACTTACATTTGAGTTGCTTACCAATAATTATTTGATTTATCATAAAATTACCAACTTCACTATTGAGTTACCAACTTTTATTTGACTTGCTTAATACTCCGTTAATTTACTAACTTGTTTTATAATTGTTCAACCTTAATTGGAGTGGTTACCAACTTTTCTCCAATTAAATTACAAACTTGTTTTGCATTACTAACTCTTATTTGAGTTAGTTATAGGCATTTAATTTTGACCACGAGTATGGTATACATATAAGAGTTGGGATATTTGTCTAAAAAATCAAAAACCTATTGCACAGCGATCAATGTAGTCATAAACCTTATAATTTAGCAAATTTAATCCCAAACTTTTTGATAATTTGCCAATTTAATCATTCCGGCTAAAATTGGCCAGAAATTGATGATGTGGAAGTTGGCTGTCTTACATAGTACGATCAGTACTGGTGTGGATAATTTTTGCAATTTTTTTTATTTTTTCTTTCTTTTCTGTTTATTTTTACCATTCTTTTTCCCCAAATGACTCGCAAGGCTCGCTAGAGCCTCGACGATGGTCTCATTGGCCACTAGGTGAGCGCTACAATGGCCTTCGCCACTGGGCGAGGGTCGCCAGCCTTTGACGAGGCCCCGCCAACCCATCGAGAAAGAAGAACAATAAAAAAAAAGCAAAGAAAGAAAAAAGAAAACATAAAAAAGAAGATAATAATAAGAATTATAAAAATTCAGAATTTTTTTTAAAAAAATACAAAAACTTTCTATGTAAGTGCCGACCATGCCACTTAAAGCGGTCAGTGTCCATTTTATCTATTTCTTATCAAAATTGGCTGGAAGAATTAAATTGATAAATTATCAAAAGATTTAGGATTATATAGATCAAATTGAAAAATTTAGAATTGAATAGATTGCCGTACAATAGATTTAGGACTTTTTGGATAATTAGGTTGGTATATTTTTGTAAACTTAGTAAATATTCGTAAGTTGATAGAAACAATTGTAATTTGCAAATTATTAAAAAAAAACTTGGTAATTTCATAAAAATCTTAATAAGTTACTCGCAACTTACAATTTTTTTGGGTCAAACTCGCATCTTACTTGGAAAAATAAGTTATACATCATTTTATCTATCAATATTTTTTTATGCTCGCCAACACTTCATGAAATTTTACCAGAACGGAAAAGAATTAGTTTTGGGGCTCAAGATAATGGAATTCTGCCGTCGTCTTTGACCGCAAGGTTGCCCGTTCATTGTCCCTGGCATTTGGGGTTAGCCAAAAAAGTTCTTCTGAGAATGTCTCATTTGCGAAAGAAACTTAGTATAGAGAAAAGAATATCAAATATGTTCGGTCAAATGATTTTGGTTGATTTTTTGGTAGTTTTTCATGAACTAATTATTGGAGATTTTGTATTCAAATTTTTGGGATTAGAAGGTAAATGTTCTTCTTGTATACGCGACAGGTTCGGTTGAGGTCAAGTAGTTAGGAAGCTAACGAATTCCCTAGTCCAAATGATAAATTTTATTCATATGCAATACAAAAAATATGAATCACGTCAGATATGAATTCATATGATTAAAGAAAAATGGTATTACCCAATTCAATTATTGTCTTTGGTGTTTGGACAAGATTTCAATTCATAGGATTAATGTAAGGTAGTGATTATAATATAAATTTTGGAGCTACAATTTTGGAACTGTGGTACATGTATACCTCAGATTGTCCTCAGTTGATAGAAGATTTTCCAAGAATGCAATAGAAGAAAACAGTCAACGCTTCATCACCACAAGTTACCAATGACTTGAGGACTCTTTTGATTTCTTGCTTCGTTTGTAAGCCATGCACAAGAATCTTCCTGTACATGGTCCAAATGTCTACTCCAATATAAAAATGATGAATTATCTTGGAAGATAATTATGGAATTTTTAGAGCAAAGTGCGGTAATTAATTGAGAAAGTTGAAAGTTGACTGGGCTTTTTTGATCTTTTCGATATGATCATCCTGCCATGTAAGGGAAACCATGACAAAGATCTATTCCCATAATTTCGAGGGTTGAGGCCTCTTTTGGCTTCTTTCTTCTTTGGTAGGCCATGAAATGGGGAATTTGCATGCTTCTGCCTACACTACTTCGTGTTTCTTGGTGGACACTTGTTCTTAACCCTTACACCATATTCGTTTATAATAAATATATACACAATATATACATTCGTGGGATGTTAGACAAAGCCTTACATCAAAAAATTAATACGATTTAGAGTAGTCAACCTATCAATTTAAAGTTTTGAATGAACGTAGCTCCAAGTAGATATTCTAAAGGTCTCAAACTCTGGGCTCCCTTGATGTTATCCTTAGGTTTTTGTTTGTTTCACGAAAAGTTAATGATTTGAACAAATATTTTCCCTAAAATGATTACTTGTATTTATTGAAATAATTAGCTGATAAAAAATATGTTTATCATCAACAATAATTTATATTTAAACATCTTCGTAGACCTTGAAATAATTTGAGATGAGAACAGTAAGAGTGTCATAACTTTCGTACGATACTCATTTAAATGTCGTAACTTTTTTTTGCTCACTTAAGTGCCACATTGAAGTAAAATCGATAATTTGAACGCCATTACCAGCAAATCATCCTATATGGATTTTTTTTGTAATTTTGTAATTTATTTGTAATTAATTTTTGAATTCTTTATTTTTTTTTCTGTGCATTGGCCGCAAAGGCCTCACCCTTGGCTAGAGGAGCTACAAAGGCCCTAGGTGAGGCTACCACCATCTGCAAGCGAGGACCTTCGCGGTGAGGCCGTGATGACCTCGCCTAGAGCCGTGTCGGCCTCGCCAACCAATGGTGAGAGCATGAAGGCCCTTCCCAAATCTGTGCGAGGCCAGCAGTGGATTTTCTAGCAAGGCAAATTGTCGATGGCACTTAAGAATTTGATTTTTCCAAATTTGTGACACTTAAGTAATTGATTTTTTTTTCTAACCAAAAAAAAAAAGTAATTGATTTTTCATATTTGTGGCCATTAAGTGAGCAAAAAAAATTATCAAAAATTGTCCATGTCAGCACCAAGGCCATATAGAACGACTAGCATCCACATTAGATTTTTCGACGAGGCAAATTATCGATGACACTTAAGTGATCGATTTTTTAAATTTGTGATACTTAAGTAAGCAAAAAAGAAAAATTATAGCATTCAAGTGAGCGACGTACAAAAGTTATGACATTCATGTTGTTTTTATCCCAAATAATTTTAGTTCATCTGTTTCCGAAATCGATATAAATGATCATTTTTAAGAACATATTTTATAAATTATTTATTTTTTGTAAAACAACTTCTGTTGCACAAATGAATGTATGGCAGTTTTGCAGCACACGGTTGGCTCGAAAGTACAAAATGCATAATGCTATTTTTGACCCCGATAAACTCTTCGGGCCCTTTCTATCGACCCTACTATCTTGTGGTGTTTTGAGAGGCCCAAGTTAAGGTAAAGGCCCAGTCTTCAAATAAATCATATTCATCTAGTTACAAACCATCTAAAAGAACTTAACATATATCACCCTCCACCTTAGTTTGTGCAATTCTAATAATTATTTTATAATTGGTCTTGCAGGAAGTTTTTTTAACTCTATACTAATAAATTTTCTAAAGCAAATCCTAAACTAAACAACTTTTAAACCTTAAAATTTGACAAAATGATTTTTCATGAAAATCCTTGTCCATTTTAAGCTGGCAGATACTATTAATAGTACTAATGAGAAATAAATAGTCGTTATAATGTATTCAAGCAACCATGTGACGATTTTCAGTCACAAAGACATGACTATTGCACGATAAACGTTGTTTAAGTTTTTATTTTTTATTTTTGGAAAAGTGACATTAATGGATGAAATCCACTACTTGTGATCGTTTTTATTGATCTTTTAGCCAAAAAGATTCTTATTTGAGACAGTTTTAAAATTACATGACTAGAAAAACATTAACTATTTTGGCCCATTTACAGGAGGTCAAATCCCAAGTAGAAAATACAAAAATTACACAATCTTCCTACAAAACATATGTTGGTCAAGTTGTTATGTTGTTAATTCTTCCACTTGAGATTCAAGATTCTATTTTTGATGAGAGTAAAAGCATTTTTTATCCTTCTAGTAGAGTTTTCGGAACCGGGAACTAGACTGGTTGAACCGGTTTGAATTAGTTCCTAGTAAATTGGTTTTTGGCTTTCTAATCAGGATCCGGACTAATTCTCCCTTCAACCAACATTAAACCGGTCAATCTACTTCAATACAATTTGGTTTCTAGATAGAATCAGATCTAGTGCACACCCCTACGGCATTGCAAAGACTCTACTATAATTATAGGAATAGGGAATTCACCTGCAAAATGTTTAAGTCATGGTGCTGACGTGGTCATGTCATTCTATAGAGAAATCTGGTACTTTCAAGAGTACCCTGTACTTGAATCTACGGAATGTGGGTTCGAATTTATTCGAAGAGACATGATGTCTAATAGTGTACTCCTATCCCTTTTCGAAGTCCCCATGAAAAGTAGTACGACTTGTGTGTAAAGCTTGCATGTTAATGAGGAGTAACTTTTGCATAGTGTCTTCCTTGATTGGTGTGCATAAGATATGTAATATTTGCCTCTTTTTTTACTAGGTCAAAAGACTTAGGCTGAAAAAAAAAAAAGAAAAAAAAAGTAAAAAAAGTGAAGATAAAAGGAAGAAAGAGAATTTGGTCGGGAAAAACAGAAGAAAAAACAGAGAAGAAGAAAAGGAGAAAGGAGAGGAGAAAGGGAGGATTTATGCGTGTGGGTCCTCGTTGAGCCGTTCCGACTACGTAACGCAACGACTAGTAAGTACTCACAACTCTCGTTAGTCCTATCGGAGTAATTTTTCGATTAGGGCTTGGAAATAAGAGTTATGTGGATTTGAGCTGCGTAGTCCAAGTTTTTGGGTTGTCAAGTCTTAAATGTTCATGAAAATGAAAGATTATGGTGTTGTGGGGCTGTGCGTTTTGACGGATATCGATTTGGAGTTACGGTTTGTTCGGAATCAAATTTTCAAGTTGAGAGCATAATCTGGAATTTCGTGAACAGTACTTTCCAAGGCTTTTATTGTCATTTTTGGGCTTTTGTTTGGGTTAGTTGTGCTAGGACATTCATAGTATGCTAGATGAGCTTCGTTTTGAGTATAAGAGCGTGCAAAACGGAGTCCGGTGGAGGAAGTTATGTCGTGTGGAAATTTGGCGCGCGAGTTGTTCGTTATGATTGGCATTAGATTTTTCCATTGAGCAAGCCGTCGTAGGCACATGGGTGTCGGGTTATTGGCTAGTTAGCCTTAGCTTTTTCGAGTTGCGCGTTAGGGGGAAATATTACTCGGTTTTGATTCATTTTTCGTATGTTGATAGGATTCTGGAACTGTCGGCTTGAGTAACACTTATGGGTTAGTTTTTGGATTTCCAAGTAAGGGACATTATATCTTCTATGAATTTACAAATTCATATTTTGATAATGAGATATAATTTTTAATATAATGGAGCATGTTTTTTGCATAAATTGGATCGATCATTTGCTATCTTTTGTCGATTGTGAAATGAGTTAAAAAGTCTTATGACGTTATTGAAATGAAGCTTTTGTGAATGCTTATATTAAAGGTTTTGTGAAGAGGATTATTCGAGGGCTATTTTTGTTGCGAAATGTTTTGTTATATGGACTTATTGGTGTTGATTATGGATTTTTGGATTGAGTTATAAGTTGTTGCTACTCATATTCCTATGTTGAGAACCCGTTGAGGGGGAAGTATGTATACTATCAGGATATCCTTCTGGGCTGAACCGCCGGCTTATAATAGATGGTAGACCTTGCCAAGAGGGGTAAACTTGGTCGCCTTTGTCACGGCGTTAAACTTGACCATAGTTTGATGACGAGCATGAGATTAATCAATGGATAGACCATTGATAATTGGCTATTATTGTTAAGTGAGTTTTTATTGAGTAATTTAATATGAATGACTTTTATTGAAAAGTTATCATGCCTTTGAGATATTTTTGGCTATATTGTACCTTGAGTTTGAGTTGTGGGTTGTGATATTTTTGATATTATCGCATAGTGATTGTTCGATCCGCTTAGAAGAAAAAATGTTACTCACTGAGCCATGGTAGCTGACCCCTTATCTTACATACCTTTCAGGTTCTTCTGCCGGCTGCTAGTAGGGCGTGAGCGGGCGTTAGTCGAAGGATTTCTTTTGATTGTGGAATTTTTGGGTAGGTTGTACACAGTGACGTTGAGCTATTAGAATAGTTTTTTTTTTGGTTGGATTTGTATATATCATTTTGATGGTTTTAGAAAGCTCTGAAGTTATTCGGGTTTTGTTTAAGTTGAGGCTGTGTCCTTTGGGTGAAAGGACAACCATGTTATGATCCCGTTTGGTTGTGTTCGGGGTGTGACAAGATACTTATTAAATATATTCAATTTAAATATTTTTCTATTTCCATGTCATTGACTACATATGATATAGAAAAAATTGTATAACAACAAACTTGAAAATTTTTATTTAGGTTACTTAACAAATGTTATCAAGGGCAATCGCATGTGGTGGAGCTCTCATTGATCGGTTCACTCGGTGAAAGTTAGTGCTTTGTTGTCGTCTTAAATGAGTATTCCAATGAGAGTGAGGTAGGTCTCAATCCTATCTAAATCATTTTCATTTTCTGTAAGCAAAATCACAAGGCTTATAAATTTATTATAAAAAAAAATTACAAAAACCATCTTCAACTTTACTATCATCCTCAAATTTCAAAACCCACAATTACTGTCCTCATTTTTTAAGAATTATTTTAAATTTCCTACCAAATTAATCCAGACTACCCTCAACCCAAAAAACGCAACACCCGTCTGCACTCTCTCCCCCATATGAGAAACTTGCTCAAAGTGTCAGAAAAGTTATAAACATTTTGTATTTGTGTCAATTTAATCTTAAACCTTTTATCTTTATGTCAATTTAGTCTTAAATTTTTTGTCTTTATGTTAATTCAATCATTTTGACTAATTTAAGCCAGATATTGCTAACATGGATACCAGCCGTCCTACGTGGCACTACCGATAATGACGTGAATAATTTTTAATAATTTTTAATATTTTTCGAATTTTTTATTTTTTATTTTATTTTTCCTTTCTTTTTCCTCTAGCCAGTCGCCGGACCAGCGATTGATTGGAGGCCAAGAGGCCTCTGGCAAGGCCCGCTGGCCACTGGCGAGGGCCTCGCCAACGACGGCAAAGGTGAGCCTCACCCACAACCGGCGAGGGCGAGCCTTGCCTAGCCCTCGCCGAATCTGGTGAGGTCAAGCCTCACCCATGGCCAACGAGGCTAGACCCTCGCTAGATCCGGCAATGGTGAGCATCACCCAGCCCAGCGCAAGGCTTGAGCCCTCGCTGGGGCTCACCCTTGCCTAGGCCAAGGTGGTTTGGGCGAGCCCCGGCTAGGCTAGGTGAGCCTCGGCGAGGGCTCCCCTTACCAAATTTGGCAAGGCCGGCCCTTGCCTGGCTTGGCCGGGCGACGGTGACCCTCGCCCAGGCGAGGGGCAACTCACCCAATCATCGCCTGTGGCCGATGGCCAGTCACCGGCAAAGGGAGAAAGAAAGAAAAAAATTAAAATTAAAAAAATTGAAAAAATATGAAAAATATTATTAAAAGTTATTCACGTTAACATCGGCAGTGTGACATACACCGACCGGCATCCACATCAGAAAAACCAGCAAAATTAGCCGAAAGGACTGAATTGGCACTAGTTCAAAAGGTTTGTAACTAAATTGATACCGATGCAAAAAGTTTATGACTTTTCCCGACACACTTATCACCACATCTCCCCCTTTCCACCTTGCACTCTGTCGCTCCTCCTTCAAAGGTCGTTGCAGACCTCAAATCTACGATCAGCTAAGGTTGTCACGCCAACTCAAGGCCAGATCGTGGTAGGACAACCTCGATCTACTATAGATTTTTTGCGCAACTCACGAGCACAAGGCCGAACTCACATAGCCTCGGTGAGTCGCGAGCTTAGGGTAAGCTTGCGTAACCTCGTCATCCTGAGCTTCAACCGCCACAAATAGAGATAGAAATGTGGGGGGAGAGGTGAGCGAGTCGTAGACAGGGGCAAGGGTGTCGTCATCGTCGTCGACGCCAATATCAAGCTATGTAGTCGAGTTGCTCTTCAATCGTTGCAATACCGTGCTGCTGCGTGTGAAAAGAAAGAAAGGACAGGAAAAAAAAAAGAATTAGAGATGGATTTGGGTGTACATTTCTTTAGTGTGCCTGAGTGCAAATGGGTTTTCTAAGTTGGGGAGATGCAAAATGGGAATTTCAAAATTCGACCCAGATCATTGATACAAAGAAAACAACTGAGGATAAATTTTTGCAATTGCGTAATTTTGCATGGTGAGCGCTGCTTCAGCCGCAAGTGGGAAGGGAGTCAAGGGACGCGCTATTAATCTTCTTCACCGGTCTAAGTCACAGTCGGTCTGCTGGTCGGCTGACGCTGACAACTCTTCTCTCATAAATCATTCCACCTGGTCAAATGGCTCGTCTTGAAAAAATAACAATATATATATATAGACACACACACACACACAAACAAATGGGGGGCCTCACCAATTATTCGGAGGTTAGTCAAAAGATATGTCATCTTCCCAACTGGCAATTCTCTGATTAATTGATTGATCAAGGTTTAGTCGAATTCAAGTTATTTAGTAATTAGTGATAAGAGTACTATAATAAGGTATGAACCATGCTTCTTCAAACATAGGATCTATATACCTACTCGATATCTTCTTATTCGTGTTCATACAATAGGGAAAAGACATTCTTTCCCTAATGGGAAAATACTTTATTATGTAAACCCTCATTTATTTTGAGTGCGAAAAACATAATTACATGAAAAATGAATTTTTGCAGGATTGGTTTTTATCATTGGCCTGTTCATTGTGTTGATTACATTATAAGAACTACGTGGCTTTTTGAAACTAAATACGGTATCGGTCGATTGGATTTTATTGTTTGTGCAATTGGATTCTCTTATTCGTTTTGGCGGTTCTATCAAATCCTAACTCGGCATTACTAGACGCTCACTGCAGGCGGGGCATGGTAGTGGCAGCTTCTCGGCCCCCTTTTTCTTCCATGGTCTCTTTTTCATTTTATTATCTTGTCCTTGTGTTTGGTGCTATGGCATTTGTATGCGTCACATTACAACAATGTCCCTTTCGCATCGTGTTAGCAATGCCACCACCAACAACTTCACCAGTAATGGTTAATGGAATGATTCAATTTCACAAATTACACAAAAGAAGAGTTGCACTAGTAGTGAAACTTAGAAAAGCTAAAACTTCATTTTGCCGGAAAGATATCGATGTCCATGATAAACTAATCAATTAGTAGCTAATTTAGCATTAGGATACAAGTGTCCTATATTAGATTAATTTTAACTTATTGGAATTGATTTTCTTTTTACAGGTCTTCTAATTATCAGTGAACATTGCCTAGACTCGTTATATTAAATCAAGCCAATCATATATAAAAAAAAAAATCTGTATAGCTACGCCGGATTACCTAAAACACAGATTTTCATCCAATTCATTTCTCTATTTTCGTATCACCAGCGAGTTTTTTTTTTTTTCCCAAATTGCTTACCCTCTTCTCCTGTAGTATGAAAAGGGACAGGAAGAAATAACCTCATCTTTTACAAATTGACAACCAAGCAATATAATATGCATACAACTATAAATATCCGTAACCAAGTTGTGGTCCATAACGAAGCAGATCCATTCGATAGGATGAGAAAGTTGCTCACGCGCTTGCACTTAAGTTCTTGAACATATCAAGAGAAAACTCAACCGCCCGATATTTGAATTCACGACCTCTCTTGCGTTTTTATCCTACATAGTTCAATATCGCAATCGTTTCAAAAGATTAATGTCTTCATCTTCGAAAACTTCTTGATGCGCCTAATCTGTCGTTCACACCGTCCCTAAGAGAAGGTCCTCTTCGCAAGAGCACGATGCCCGCAACAGCCCGCCACGGTCTTCGTCGTCGTCAATTGGCATACTCGGATGCAATCACAATCATTATCACCTTTTTCGAGAAAAAAAAACATAATGTGATGAATCTCTAGAAGTAGAGGAAAATTCAAACAGTTCCCCTAGCACTGCAAGTCGCGAAGTAATCCCTACTTTTGGGCCGTCGTTCTTTACTAATTGGCTTCCCTCTTTGGCGATGGCTAGCACACGAACCAATCTCCACAAGCACAGATTCAACGCGCTCTTTGCCTCGCCTTTGCCTTTGACATCGCTAGAATTTGTTGACCTTGGACCTTCTCTTCGTAGCCCTCGATCCTTCAAAGGGGGTCTGCTTACAAAAACCTGCAGAATCTCTTCCTGATGCTCTTGTATTTTCCAGTTTCTTCTCCCAGATTATTGAGAAACTCTCTGCTTTGGGAATGGCAAATTGTGGTGTTCTCTCCTTGTGCCTCCATTTCTCTTGCTTTCTTGTCCTTGCTCTGTCTCAATCTCAGTCTGATCAGTTCATCTTCGATGGATTCAATGGCTCCACTGAGTCTGATATCACCCTCCATGGAGCCTCCATCAAGCCCAGTGGAGCTCTCAAGCTCACCAACATTTCAAGTGATTACATAGGTCAAGCCTTCTATCCTCGACCTTTTCAAATGTTGGTCAAGAACTCCACTTCCAATAGCTCCGTTGCTCTCTCCTTCAGCACCAACTTCGTGTTCGCCATAAAGCCACCGACCGAGGGCGAGGGCGGCTACGGCCTCGCGTTCGTGGTCGCCCCCAAGACTTCCTTCCCTGGGGCCGAGGCCGAGCACTTCCTTGGCCTCTTCAATTCCTCGGACGATGAGGACCCGTCGAACCACATGCTCGTGGTGGAGTTCGACACCGTGAATGGGTACAAGGATACCTCGGACTCTAAGGGGAACCACGTTGGGGTCAACTTCAACGGCATGAACTCAACTGCCAGCGAGCCGGCCGCCTATTATACGGATGGTTCTAACAAAGAAGAGATTACCCTGGAGAGTGGCAAGGCTATTCAAGGCTGGATCGAGTATGACGGTCTGAAGCAATTGGTGAACGTCACTATATCTCCGATTGATAAGGCGAAACCCGAAAAACCTCTCTTGTCGGTGCCCTATGACCTCGCTTCAATATTTCGGGAAAGTATGTATGTCGGGTTTTCTGCTTCGACGGGGACCAAGAGAAGCTTTCACTACGTTCTAGGATGGAGCTTCCGATTGAACGGAACCGCGACTCAGCTCAATCTGACTCGACTTCCTCTGGCTCCGGACGAGACAGATTCATCTTCTTACAAGCCACAGGTAATAGCCCTCATTGCCTCTCTTTGCGGCATAGCTGTGTGTCTTTTAGGCATCCTGTTCTTCTATACCGTGATCAAGAAGAGGAGGCAGCACGAGAATCTTGAGGACTGGGAATTAGATTGCCCTCATAGGTTCAGGTACAAGGATCTTCACCAGGCAACAAAAGGGTTCAAACAGAGCGAGGTGATCGGGATCGGTGGCTTCGGTGCAGTGTACCACGGCATCTTGCCAACTAATGGGAATGAAGTCGCGGTCAAGAAAGTATCTCGAAACTCAATACAGGGAATGAGGGAGTTTGTGGCCGAGATCGAGAGCTTGGGCCGTTTACGGCACAAGAACCTCGTGAATCTCCAAGGTTGGTGCAAGCAGAAGGATGAGCTCCTCCTCGTGTACGACTACGTGCCTTACGGGAGCCTCGATTCGCTGATTTTCAAGCGAAAGGACGGCTTCGTGTTGAATTGGGAACAGAGGTTCCACATCATCAAGGGCATTGCGGCTGGATTACTGTACCTGCACGAGGAGTGGGAGCAAGTCGTGATCCATCGGGACGTGAAGTCCAGCAACGTCCTGATCGACGCAGAAATGAATGCACGGCTCGGGGATTTCGGCCTCGCCAGGCTATACGAACACGGCAAGATGTCACATACCACGAACTTGGTTGGAACTATAGGGTACATTGCCCCGGAATTGGCCCGCTCGGGGAAGGCCTCGACGAGTTCGGATGTGTATGCTTACGGCATTCTGCTGCTGGAAGTGGCCAGTGGCAGGCGTCCAACGGATTCAGGCCAATTCTTTCTGACGGATTGGGTGATAGAATGTTATGAGACGGGTCGGATTCTCGACACTGCGGATCCCAAGTTACGTTCGGCCTACAATGCTGAGGAGATGGAGATGGTATTGAATTTAGGCCTCGTTTGTTCCCAGTACCGTGCCCAAGCCAGGCCTACCATGAGACAGGTGATTCGGTATCTGAACCGGGATGAGCCGGTACCTGTTTTTCTCAATGATTCCAGCTCTGCCGGCTCTCGAAGAACCGACGACTGGAGCTCGAGATTCTTGGAAGTAGTCTCTTCCGATACATTCAGGACATCTCATGCATCGACATCGTCCTATGTGTCGTTGTCCATCCATGGCGTCTCCTCCACTTCTTTAGGTGGTGGTAGATGATCGGTTAAGAATTTATATGTACAGAAATGTTTTCGGACTGCCACTTTTGGTCAGTGTAGGATAAACACACTGCACAGACACAAATGCAATTAACTTGCCAGGATTTTTCTGGTGTGTAGATTTTATGCCAATCGCAGTTCTCTAATTTACATGCAAATTCGCCTTCTGGATTCTTCTTTTGAGATTTCAGGCTTAGTGTGAGTCTTCAAATTCTTTCAAAATGTTGGATTGTATTGCAACTTGTATCAAACCATCCCTTATCATTTGAATAAGTATATATATGCTTTTTATATATTGTCTCCCTCTGTCTATTAATTTAAACTTTTCAGATTGAACATTCTATCATGATATTATCGTTATATTCTATCATAAAATTTATATGCTCTCTATATGTATAATTTTGAATATTCCTTTTCCCTGTAAGTTTCAAAGAAGTTAGGGGGGCCAGGCTTCAGTCAATGAATTTGAAGCAGCCTCTTTTTTGGGAAAAAAAAAATAAAGATAATAGTCAAAAAAGCAGTTTTTATATTTCTTACACCAGAACTCCAATGATTAAGCTTTACCAAAAAAAAAACTCCGATGATTAAGGTTAATGACATTTTATTAATTTTTTTGTGGAATGTTGAGTGGACTCGAAAGTCTTTTGGCAATGAACACTCCTAAAAGTGGTCTGAACGTAGAATTTTGGTTGCGCTATCAAACAAGGAAAAGAAAGATTTTAAAGTTGGGAATCATTTTTATATTAAGTAAATTCAACCCTCCGTCGGATTTCCACGAGAGCTGTACACGTTCGTCATACAACCTCTTTTCGCGATGAGAAAATGGCATGAATAATCCGTAAATTTTGGCACAATATATAAAATGATCATTGAATTTTTAATTTATTCAATACAGTCTCAAAGCTATTGATACATATTTATGTAGTCCTTGCATTTACTCAAACGACAGATTAAAGATTATTTGATGATGTTAATTATTATTGGGTTGAATCTTTAAAAATGATGAGTCGATATATCCATCTTTTAGTTTATTTACGTTAGGAAAGGAAAAAGAAATTAGCGAGTTAACATATCCATTGTTATTTGATGATGTGGATTATTATATACTAATTTGAAATGAATATTGTACTTTGATCCTTACCAAAAAATATATATATCCTACTTTGATAATCCATGTGTGACTTTTTTTTGTCATCTACCATTCAAACTTAAACGGATTGGGAGCCGTATCGACAAATTCTATTAACTTGAATCAATGGAAGGATGACATTGAATATTTTCATATAGTCTAGGGACCAGATTGAATATTTACTAATAGTTCAGGAATCACATTAAACAAATTTAAAAGTCTACACACAATATTGCACATTAGATTAACTTCGTTGACCATTTGTGCTATTTTCTCTTTCACAAGTGAACTTTTAGTCACTTTATGGCCTGTGGTTTTACAATGGCGATCCATGACAAAATAATGAGTAAAACACACAATAGTCTTATCATAGCATACAAATTCTGGCTATACTTTGATGACTGCTTGTTAAGAAAACATGTTTTGTGATCCTTATAAGCGCTATTTTGCCAATATTCATTAGGGCCATTAAATGGGTGGGTTAGGTCAAGTAAAAAATGGTCATATTTAAATTGACCCATTCATATGCAGCGCAAATTTAGTAATCCATACCCAACCTATACCCGACCATATCCATATTACTAAAATACTTCCATATTTAATCTAACATATGAAAATCAATATCCATCTAATTAACTCACTTTAACCTTTTCATATGTATATGTTATTTTGATAAAATCGCTATTTCGACTACAAGATGCTAAAGAATTGTCTTTCAACATTGCATAGAAATTTAAATTTTTGTATTGATTCAAAATGAAGAATAAGAGAAAGTTAGTATTTCGTTGTGAATTTATAAAATCACAACAACAAATAATGTGGAGGAATTGAAATTTTAATTAAATGGAAGTAAGATATGGAATATGCTGACCAAGGATTACAATGAAGAGAACTAAGATTAGAATATTACATGCAAATAACAATGTCAAATGCAGCCATGGAAAGATATACTCCGATAACTATCCCATAACTAATAGGCGAAACTAACAAGATTAATGAAAAGAAAAAATAATGGGGAAAAAAGAACCCGTCTTGCTATTTTAATAAGGGTGAAGTCATGCCTATCTTATGGGCCCACCAAGAATTCTCTGAACTTGGAAGAGTCCAAAGAGTCGGTTATTTTCTCATAGAGGACAACGAGAGTCACAAAAGTTGAGTTTAGTTAAACTGTGAACCTATTTAACACCTATATTTTTTGGGATTTTGTCATTCTAAACCCATTTGTAACCAATTTATTGAATATAACTAACTCATATAATGACTCAGTCCATCATATATGGATTAAAAAATGGATTTATGAACCATTTTGACAGATCTAGTATTCATTGTCAACATTTCCTAATTCATCAATAGGTGTGTCTATCTATTGCCCACGTTTCAAGATATTTTTGTCTCAAATAAGCTTCGTATTTTTTATTTTCAAAACTTAGCGGACTAAACCAGCCTTTTGCACGCATTTAAGATATAAGGAAAATGAAGTGTGAAAATTTAATTAACTATAACATAATCTAATGTATTAGATGCTAAGAAGTTATGCATATAAATAATCAATTAAAATCTTTTAATTGTCACGAACTTATATGAATATTTTTAGGTCTTAACTGCATATTAATGAATTTAGTAGAAGGTTTGGTCTTTCATCTGCATTACCGTACTATTAGAGTGAAAAACCTTTTCTTATATGTGAAAAATCATAATTAAACAGTGAAATAATTAGAGGAGAAAAAAGAGAAGTAATAAATAAGAAATTGCTTGTTGAGAAAGAAAACCTCTAATATTGCCAACTAAGCAAAATGACAAAAAAAAATTCAAACTTCTAAGAATACTCCCTTTGACAATTGCTTTCATTATATATGTACATATAGAAAACTTGCACAATTTAGTGTTAAAATCATGCAATTTGCACCATGATATAAATTACTATTTAAACCTCTTCTTATTACATGTACACCCTCTAATTTCTAGAGTTTCAAAAATTCAAAAAAGTCAAGAATAGGGTTTCTCTAAGCATTAATATGACAAAAAGTATTAAATTGGTAATCTCGTGAAAAATCTACCCTCCATTAGGCTTTATCTAATATCCCGTTAAATTGTTGACATGGAAACATATGTAACAAAGAACTTAAATGATCAGCCTGTGATGTGGATCCAACGTGGAGTTTCAACATAAATGGATCTTCTACAAGCGTTGTCTTGGGGAAATTAGATTTGAAGAAGATGAACCAAGATTAGGAAATCTGATAAAATTCGCTTGCTTGGAGAGCTCTCTCACATTTTGAAAATCTACTAAAATCTCGAAAAATGCCTCCATCATGCCCTAAGATTGGTAGATTAGTAATAGACGTATCGATTAAGATGTTTTGTGATACAAAAATTAGTTCAGGATAAATACAGCACGGATGTAATATGCTGGAATTCTTGTGATACAAAAATTAATTTAGAGTAAACATAGTACGGGAGTATCAATTTGAGATTTTTTGTGACATGAAAATAAATTTAGAGGTAACCATGGTATAAGTGCACCAATTTCAAATTTTTTGTGGGTATTAAAGGTGTATTTGTTTCGTGAAATATGAATGGCTCGAAAATAATTTTTCTAAAACTGATATTTTGTATTGCTTTAAATAATTAGCTAATGAAAAATATTTTTCAATACCAAGTTATGTCTAAGGTTGGTTTTCTCGATTTGCTTTGATGTTGATGGGGCCGGGGACAACAAGGCACATCGCATGGGTCCAGACAACCACCACCACCAAGTACCAATCTGGATAATGGCTTTATTACTTTATCAATTGATAGCTTGGGATGGTTTCCTTAGTACCTACGGCGTGGAAAAGCAGTCGCCCACCGTCGATGTCGGACCAGATAAATTTTGCCCAATCGAATGGAGAAATTCATCAGAGCAGAACCCGGATTTCAACGCCAGGAAAGTGATGTGTGCGCGCGCGACACTGAAGTTGCTGGAACATTTCCTCCGGACCCAGTGCTCTAGATATTACGCCACTCGAGTCGTTTGCGCTTGATCTTCTCAGCCTTTGAATGTCTAGAGACGGCGAATCCCAGTCAAGACCCACTCATCACGATGGCGGTCAGCCTGCTCTGTCACAAATGCCGCTGCATTTCGCTCGGCTTAGATCAATCACACTCGCTAGTCGAGTTCTATCGCGTGCGTACTGGAATGAAATCTTGCGCTGACTACATATGATATGCTCAACAATTGAACAGGCCACATCCCTCAGTAAACTTGATCTGGATGAACTTTTATCCCATCAAAACAGCAGGCTTACGCATGCATACGACCAGGTTGGAGAAGCACCGTCTAGTACCATCAATCTCATGACACGCAACACCATCCCTTCTCAGTGAAACCCTGAAAATTTCTGCTCTTCAAGCAAAAATCAAAGGGTATTAACTCATGAAATACCACTGAGAATTTTCGAGCAGCACACTGATGGATGTCGATATATATTCGTTCTTCCTGAGATTTATCTGCAAAATGCTTTTTAACGACAAGGTTCAGGTTCATCCCACTGTCTCGCATGCATACCGCTAAGGCAGGAGCTTTTAGTAGGGATGCCCCTAACGACTGTATGAAAATATGCAAGAGGAATGCAGATAAGACGAGATGCACGAGTATGGAATGGAAAAGACCTGAAAATGACTCAACAAACCACTGATTTAGTGGCTCAATAACTGAAGAGATATCCAAATCCCAAAGGGCCAATGAACATTACAAATGCACCCTAAAATCTTCCCACTCCCAGATGACTCACATCGCAAAAACAATCGGGAGCTCGGGACTAATATTCTAGACCATAAGACACTGGACACTATAATTTTTTGAGTTCACAGGAAGATTTTTCCGACTAGACAACGCTGCCCACCTGTGAAGAATAGAAATCAAACATGCATGGACAACGTGCTCCTCATCATGAGACCATAATGCGTCCAATCATCCCCTGGGTCCAAGTCGCCGTTTCCTTGAGCTGCTCGTCATCAGATTGCAGACACTCACCCAAGAGTTCATTCAAGAATGCACGGTCTTTGAATAGTAACTTTATGTTTGGCCCCAGGGCATCTGCGAGATCTCCTGTCACTGCTACTGCAGCCTTCGTGACAGACTCATCCCTGTAAAACCGATAACTAAATTGAATCTTCTGCACTGAATAACAACTCATACATGGAGCGAAAAGAAGATAAACAAATAATTACCTTTGCCTGTCCTTGAAGACCAACTCGATGAATTGCATGAGATGTGACGCATATGGCAACATCACCTCAGACTTTGAATCCTTAAAGCCCTGGAGTATTCCAGAATAAGCTTCAAAAATGCTACGCTTGAGCTGATAACCGTATTCCATCAACTCTTCATCATCCATGTCCATCTGGGCACAAATTTCCGCAGCTCCTTGCATCATTGGCAGTGCATAGCAGACGTATTTCTCAAAGCGATCTCCAATTGCAAGAGCAATATCACCAAAGCAAGAGAAAATGGGAGGCTTAACAGACCGGTTCAGTACATCACTGCGGAGATCATTGAGAAGGAGCTCCATAATCCCATCACAAAATGGAAGCACCTTGTCATCCAAGGCACGGCAAATATCACCAACAACACCCACAGTAACTGCACAGACCTGATATTCCTCAAAGTTCTGCAATCCCATCTCCAAATACTTGTAGAACTCCTGCATATATTTCAGAAAGTCTGCACCTGTAGCATAAGCAAGTGCACCAATAGCAAGCATAGCTTCTTCATGCACCGTAGAGCTGTGGCAGGCAAAAACCCGAAGGAATAGTAACATAATCTGATCTGCATACTGTAGTATTATGGGTTTTGTTCCATCGGTGTTACTTAGTTTCTGAATAATGACTTGAAGAACGCCACAGAGAGAAGCCTGCAGATCACTTTGCTTTTCTCTATCGTCTAATGACACGATTTGGAGCTCAAATGTCTGTGCCAACTTATTCATGATGGCAGGAAGGAGCTGCGCTATAATTTGAGATGCTTCAGCAATATTGGCGCATCTAACTACCTCATTGATGGTTTCATATGCAGACGACCTGAGCTTGGAGTCACCACTATCCGTGCGATCAGCAGCTGCAACAAGACACGTCATGATGTCTGGTAGGTATGGTGAGAGAAGTGAAGCATTTGTTCCGGCATCTTCAAAGCCCTGGGCAAGGTAATAAATTGCCCCACAGACCTTCTCTGCAACATTGGGCACATCCTGCATGCTATCCAATAATACTCTAACAACCCTTGGAAGGTTTCCAGGAGAGAGTACCGAAAAGCCATTGGCTGGACTATGCAACAACTCAAAAACGCGTGTGAGTGTCCACGCAGTTGTATCGCGGACATGATTGTTCTCATCCTTCATCAGATTAAGAAGGAAATCTAAACCTGCATGAACCAAAGGAGAGAGCTTCTCAAATGTTGGCCCGTCAAGGATTGAACCAAGAGCATATGTGGCAGCTTCACGACAATGCCAATCCGGCTTCCTTATTTTATCCTCCACAAAAGGCATCACAAGAGGAACAATAGGATCTCCTACAGTTCTAGAAACAAGACCAAGACAAGTGCCACCAGCCATAGATATATTCCAAATGCTATCATCCTGATCCTGATCCTCTTCCTGCTTTAGCAAAGTCTCCAGCAGCATGGGAACTAAAGCAGGCAGAGCTTTCTCAATGAACCGTGAATGAGGAGACCCAGAGTCTGCACTTTCAGAACTCTCAAACTCTTGAAGCTCTATTTCTTCGTCACAAATAGAACTCCAAAACTCGACAGCTTGAAGGGCAACTTCCTCAACATCGCCTTTCACTGCGTTTGATGTGAGTTCAAATAAAGTCTGCATATAAGGTTCAAGCACATCGTAGTATGTTGAGGCGATAGAAACAAGACATTCAAAAGCTGCCTTCCTAATCTCCACCTCCTTGGACAGAGCAGTTTCACACACCACCTTCATTATGTAGTTCCGTTCCATCTCATTTTCAAAGTTAGACTGAGCAAAGCCTAAAGCATTACACAATGCCCTTGTTGCAGCAAGGCGAACTTCAGGACTGTGCTCAGCAAGGTTCATACCTTGAACAACAGCAGTGAGAACAGTGTTTACTTCATCTTGCACGAGATCTTGATCAGATATCTCTTCACATACAAATCCAAGAGTCTCTAACGTTGCCTGCTTAAGTGTCGAAGGCCGATCACGCTGAGTCATATTGTTAAGCAATGTTGCTATTAACTCTGGCCACTGCTTTTGTGGTATCTCGATAGAAGCAATTTTAGCAATTACTTGAGCAGAAGTGTGCCATGCCTCTTGTGCAGATGAACCAAGGGTCCTTAAGAGCAATTCTTTTATCTGAGATTTAATTGCAATCTCAATCCCCATCCATTGCTGGACAAGAATGCTTTTCCTGGTAGCATCTTTGGCATCCAAAGAGTTCTTAAGAATGATACCAGCCAACCGACGGGATTCGGTAGGCTTCTCATTATTTGACAGCTCAAACGACAATGATAGAAGAAAAACAGGCAAGTTCTGCTCTTGGAACTGCCTAAGACTGGTCTCTGCCTCAGTTCTAACTCTCGCATCAGCTGATTGAGCAGATAACAAAATCTGAGTGATTTCCATGGCCATAACTTCCCAACCTAGAAATCAACAAATGTTTTATTAAAGGCACGAAGCTATGTGAGATCTTACCAGATACTCAATAGTAAAGTGACAATTCAGAAGGAGCGTATAAATTGAACTTGCTATAGGTTCAAATGGACACGCATATCATTTCACCTATACTTAATAACGTTCACATTCTACAAAAATCACAGTCAAAAAGTAACTAACGTGGTAACAATGGTCTTCAACAGAGCACAGCAAATAATTTAAAATAAAGAGCAAAAGCAAGAATAGATTAACATTGGAACAACCCCCAATTACCGCAAATCCAATAGAAAACGGAAATACAACAAAATCAACTGAGGACAAAGAAAGTTGAGACAAAACCTTCCTATCATGATAAAAAGTTACGCCGGAACACCCTATTAAGGAAAAGTGTGTATGCGCTCACAGGTCTCCTTTTCTCTGTTTTTCAGAAGCAGATTCGATATCATGCACATGTCCTTCAGAGAAACTTAAGTCGTCTATAATTAGCCAGTTGAATTGAATCTCAAATGAGAAACAGAGAAATGAAGAGGCGAGAGCAAGAGAGAGAGAGAGAGAGAGGGAGAGAGACAGGTTATCTGTTCAACTGAGCCAAAGCAGGGGGAGCCATACATAGTTTTCCCAGACAGAACTAACACAAACGCCACATGAAACACCGACACTTCACCAGTTAAATACACACTAGTCCAAAGAACAGGTTGAAAACCGACACGTTGCGGCGACAATCCGAACTTTGAGACCACGAAAGGCCCATACATCTGCCCCTCAAGCAGTTCTGGTCACTACTTCCCACAGCATATTTAACTCTCATCCGTCGAATCAGGCGCCCTTCCGCCTTTGCAGATGAACCGTAACAAAACAGACCATTCAGCAACAAACTCAACCTCGAAATCCGGCCAAGACGCCCTAACAATTCGAAGCCCACACAACGCACCACCGAAACCCCAAGCTTAAAAAGAAAGAAACAAAAGAAAAAAACCGACAGGACAACGGGCGGAGGCCATCTAACGACTCCACGGAGCTCAACGGAGCTCCAGACGAAGCCCTAAACCAACAGCTGATTCGCGCCCTCCTCCCACTCCCACTCCCACTCCCGCTGCCGCCGGAAGAACGCTAAAAGCCCTAGCCCGAATCACGGCCCCGAGAAAAACACCCCCCCCCAAAGCATCACCGCGCGCGGGCGCTCTAAGCAGCCGCGATTGCTCGAAGTAAAACCAGCAGATCGCAGACGGAAATCCGTACCTCGCGCTCAAGAAGAAAAGCCCCCCCGCCGAAACCGAACGGAACCTAGGGTTCCTCCTCCTCGCCGGCCGCCCGCCGCGATCGCTTCCCAGGCAAGGTCTCGCCTAGAGAGAGAGAGACAGAGACAGAGAGGGAGGGAGGAAGGGGACGATCGGCGAATGGCGAGTGGGGGGATTTTGAAGGTGTACGGTTTGATTTATACAGGAACGAAAAGGTTTCCTCTTTTTTTTTTTTTTTTTTTTGGGGGGTTGGGGTGGGGCCGAAATTTTTTCGAATGGCTGCAAGGAGCGGGAGGAACCGTGGGGGGAAGGGGACCCCCTGCGCTGCGCGGGCAGGACGCTGCCCCACGCTGCCCGTCCCCTGCCCGTGGCCAAACCCTAGAGCAATTTTGAAATCTCCCCCAGCAATGGGGCCTCTCGGAATTGGCCATTTCTTGCGGGCGGGGGGCTCACGGGGCTTATATTGCCTTTCAGCCCAGGGCCCTTTTTCTGAGGGTGATTTTGACGAGCGACTGCTGGGGGGTGAGCATCGGTCCCGAGCCGATCCCCGGATCTGCCCAACCCGGCCGGTCCTAGTCCGGTTCCCAGAGGGGACTGGGGCCACCGGAATTTGTACTGTGCTGAGTGAACATTAATCCCGACGCTTTAGGATAAATTTTTTCTTCCCACGCCCTAGGTGTCTAACCTAAAGTGCCTAGCCCCTCTTCCTCTTTCGCCGAGTTTCACTCCTGCTCTCTCCCTCAATCTCGTACTCTTCTTGACCTCGTAGCAGCTCGATCTCTTTATCTCTCTCTTGTTATAGCGGCGACTCTCTCCTTGCTTGTATATCTTTGTCGGTGCCAATCGTTAGCAACAAAGACTCCATGATCTAAGCAATTTAGATTGATTATCATTTGTAATCAACATTTGCATCCCAAAGGTAAGTATCTCCATACTCGGTTCTAAGCGAAAACATAGGCTGAGAATCTTAGCTTGAATCTCCACATTCGTTTTGCATCTTCATTGACAACTACAGCAACGCTTTCTTTTCGTTCATGTTTGATGCTTCAACATGAATACCCAAAAACATCTTAGTATTTGAAAAAACAACAACAAAAGGGGGATCGTAACTAGAGTTCCGGTCAAAATTTGTGCTACTAGAATCTCTCTTCTCATGCTCGAAATAAGAATCTCTAATATCATAATCTCTCTTTTCGTGCTCGAAACAAAGATGATAAATTTGTGGATATTATCATGTGGCACTATGGGATCTTAATTCAACTCATATAGATGATGAATTTGACAATCTCAGCAGCTCTGACTCTAGGATAGTTAAAAACTCGTTTAAGAATGAGAAATGCCACATTATTGATCGTTAAGTAAAGCATAAGCAAATTTTTGTTCTAATTTCAGTAGTTTTGAAATTTCAAAGAGTATATCTATCCTTTTAAGGAATACAAAAAATGAAATAAAAAAAAAAGAATCGGTTGGTCTCGAGTTGACCTTGGAACCGGATTGGACCCACAAGGTCGGTCCAGTCCTTGGTCTCCAGCTTAGTAGGGTTAGTCTCCGGTTCTAAAAATTAGGGACCAACACTGTGCGGGTTGGTCCATGGATTAGGTGTTGGATCAACCCAATCCGAACCATGCTCATTCCCAGTGACTACACCAATGGGATTGGACAGTGACAACCGTTGGATTATGATTTCACATTGGAAAAGGGATGACATCATGATTTGGTGCCTTCTCTTGCCCGCGAAGTGAACGACCCGAACCACCCATTTGCATGCAAGGATCTCTAGCGAGAGAGGTCGTGCAATGGCGGTGGAGAGAGGGAGGGGGAGAAAAGGTGCTACGATCGCAACAGTTCTCTCTGAAGTTGAGCGGAGTTACATCAGCTCCGCCTCTGTTAGTGGTGTAGAAGTGAAGAAGAGCGGCTCCGAAATGTAACAGAGGAGGTGGTAATGAGAGAGTGGGGCTCAGAAAACACCCCAATTAAAAGAGTGATGGAGAGGGCAAGGCATGAGAGTGCAGAGTGAGTGGGAGCGAGAGCAAAGAGAGTCATGAACTTGCAGGTGGATGAGTCTACATAGAGCTAAACCCATAAAAAAAAAACTCATATTTAATTGAGCTTTATTATTCAAAACTCATTAAAAATCCATTTTTTTTTATATATTACTTGTCCATTTCACGATCCAATAATTAAACATGGGTTTTAAAGTAGATGTGTAACCCATTTTAACAGCTTTAGGGTTTGTTCATAAATTGACTTTAAGATACAAATGCTATAAAACTGCATTGAATCAACTGATTGTAAGATAGATGACTCGACCGATCGAATAGCGAGCCTCGCATGCTAGGGTTGCTTTCGCGCGACGATCGCCATGAGCTGAATTCGATCTTGTACTGCACCATCGACACTAGTGAAAATCCGAACCCTCCATGGCTATTGCAGTTCAAAAGACGGTATATGTACATGCTATCATCTCTCAAATTTTCTACCAAAAATCAATGATAGATGTGACTTGGGAGTGTATCAAGAAACAAGAACCAACAGTTCCCCCCCACGCGACGGCCATTCTTACGTGGTTACTACCTCGTAAGGCATAACAAACTTATCGGATGAAATCAGAGGCAATGCAGATACAAGACACACGATCGCGCTCTCATTTTTGCTGGTCCTTAGCTCGCTCCCGCGCCTTGGTGTATAACTCGAAAGACTCGACGTGGTCGGGATCGAGACACAGGGCCGCTTCGCAATCCCTTATGGCGGCGCTGGTGTTGCCCATGGAGTCGTGGAATGCTGCTCGGAGATGAAGTAGCTGCAGATCGGGTATGAAGTTAATCGCCTTCGTGAGCTCTTGTACTGCTTCGCCTTCTTTATGGTCATCCATTAAAACTGCATCAATTTTAGCATGTTTTCAAGTCAAGAAAAAACTCAATCGACGGCTACAATCGTAGTTTATCGAGAGATAATTATTGCGAGAATGTTTGATGTTGTGACTTACTTGCTGCTCTGTATCTGTATGGATATGTCCGGACCGGGTCTAGCTGCGTCGCCATAGTGAGGTCGCTCCTTGCCATGTCGCGGTCACAGTACTCGGAGCGCTTCTCGTAGGCTGACGCATTGTTCTTGGCTTTCTCTATCAACCTCGTCATCTCATCGTACGCGGATTTGCGCTGATTCTTGAGGTGGTACACGCGAGCGAGGCCTTGGTGAGCTCGCGTGTGCTTAATGTTAAGAGCATTCATATAACAATTAGCCGCGAGATCCAACTTATCACAGTCCACATAAATACTTCCAAGATTATTTAGTGCCTGCGAAGTAAATGAAAGAAAGTCGAGTATAGGATTAGTTAGGGTTTTCAAAGTATAGTCGAGCCAAAAGTTGAAATACGCGCTATACCAAGTCATGACGACAGTAATTACCACTACAAAAATATGATGGTTTTGATAAATTCTTGAATTTTACCTGTCCTTTTCGGAGACCATCTGAAGGGCATTTGAGAGCATCCTCAAGGAGTTGAATGACGTAAGTTGAGGACTCGGAGTCCATCCTTGAATCGGCCAAGATATATGCCTTGAGAAAAAACGCTTCGAATGATCTTTGAATCGAGATGGACTCCTCGGCCTTAGCGAGCGCTTCTTCACGGTGGCCGGTGTCGTACAATATCCAACCCTCGTAGACGAGCCTCTCGTGGTCGAAGTTGGAGTAGTTCCGAGCCAGTCGCAGACTGTGCATCGCCGCCTTCTGACAGTTTAATCTGCATATTTTAGAGCATCAATTATTGAGTTTTGAGAAAATAGAAGAGCAGAAGGTATCAAATGACCTTCGCTTGTGACGAATTAATTCACCAGCTGATGTTTTGTACTATCTTAGGAATTGAATAAAAGCGATGAGTTGTGAGTACTATACTTTAGGATTTAGGTGTTGGTTCAGGATAGATACATGATTAATACGCAAAATTTCATTTTTGCAACTTCTACATGTGTTGGCAGCTTCAAATCAAAGAAACTCGGAATCTATTGAATCTCAACACGCTCACCGTAAGAGGAGGAGGGATTGGCGAAATCGTAAAAGGCTCTTGCCGGGATCATTCTCCAGCATATGATGCACCACGGCCAAGGAGCCGATGTCATCGACCGATGACCACCGGTCATACAATTGCATCCAACAATCAGCTTGACTCCACTTCTGGACATGAGGCTTAAGAAGCTCCACCAATTGGTTCCCATGCATTTTCCCATTGAAAACCATGTAGTTTGGATTCAGCGTCAAGAGCGCCCGCACATCCCGCAATGCAGCATCGTAGTCCTCTAGGGCGAGCAAGAACCAAGCCCTTAGCTCTAGGCAGTCGGGTGAGATCGTGAAGCCGATTATCTTGTTGATCTCCGAGATCGCCGCCCCGATTTTGTTCTCCCCCACTAGCATGACGGCTCGGTACTTGTATGGAAACACAAGGGTTGGGTCTAGCTTGGTCGCGGCATTCAAGTCCATCATCTTCTCCTTCCCAGCGCAATACAAGGATCTCTCTTGGTACATCCATCCAATTGGTCCGTGATCAGAAATGAGAGAGCTCATCAATTTGTACGCCGAGTACTTGTGTCCCCGTTTGTACTTGGCCCTCGCTACGCCGACTAATGAATAGAGGTTACCTGCCTCCACGGCGGCCTCGAACCAATATTGTGCATCTTTGTATTCTTTCCTTTCTAACATTACTACTCCGAGCTGGTGTAGCGCGAGCTGCTTCTGCCAATAATCGGTGCAACACTCTACCAATCCTTCCAGAAGCATTACCGTCGTATTCGATTTCATGTCTTCCTCCATTGCAATTTGGCTTAGGAAGTAGTATAATGCAAATGACGCGTGCCCGGCAGTAGCCATCTTTTCCCTTGCCTCCGAGCTACAAAACAACCTCATGACATTTGGGTTGTGCATCGAACTTGGTAGGTCCCTCAAGAACACTTGCAAGCATGCCGCGACTAAGAAATAAGCCGTCTCGTCCAATCCGTAATCGATGAATAGCATGGCGTCTTCAATGTTGTGCACCAACGAAGCTAAATGAGTGTCGCAAGAAGCCTTCATTTCCTCGCAGCAAAACCTGTTCGCGAACGAAAGGAGCTCCAGAACAATGTGCGCGTCGAAAGAATTCAATCTTTTGGTCCTACTATATATCTCGGCAGCTTTCATTCCTTTTAGCGAGAATCCATTTTGGGTGAAGTTTATCTTCTCTCTCCACGACTCCCTGAAATCGCCGTATAACATTGTTCTGAATGGTGTCGAAAGGGATGCTATCTTAGATCGGAAACACCTCACCTCATCGTCCCCGACAAAAAATGACATATCGCCATCTTCCTCCGAAGTCGAACATTCCTCGTCTTTCATTGATAGATCGTCGTCGTCGTCGTCGTCCTCTCTAGGACCTCGAGGACAGATGCAATGGTCATAAACCGATTCAGGATCATAGCCGGGTACCAAATTGGCCTTGGGGCACTCGATGTTCCTACCGCAACAATCCATGGATGATGTACCGATCAGTTCGTCTTCCCTCCTCTCGAACCTCAGCCACGCAGCGAGAACGACTTTGGTATGCACATCGACAGCGTGTTGTCTGGCAGATTGAAGGCTTTTTCGGACTAGCTTCGGATCCAACAATCCTCGAAAGATCAAACCTTGTTCGATATACGCATCGGATTTCTCAAACTGCGATGAGTTTTCTATCTTCCGGTACATATGAGCCAAGGTCTCGACGAAGTCGATGGATTTAAGGCACTGTTCGATCCGGGGCTCGAGAAGTTCGGTCATGGGCAGGCCATAAGGGAGCAAAGTCTCGATCGATACGCTCGGGGTCTCGTTCGGGGCTTGGTAGTTGCGACTCGATCTCGCCCGGATCGAGTTCACCCGGATATGATCATGGAGATGTTGGAAAAGTTTCTCTCCGTAACCACTGCCTCTGCTGCCGCCGCCGCCTCCCCCCATGTCCGAGCCCGGACCGGACGGATTGACCACGCACATTTGGGTGCTTTTGCATCCGTCCATGACTTTCAAGCTACGCATCGTGGTGAATATGTTGTTCTGCATCTTGGCATGCGGATAACGAGATCAAATTGGACCTAAACCACAAGATTTGTGCTGGTTCAGAACCAATTCTTGAAGGAATGAGGAGAAGAATTCAGAAATTGGAGAAGCTAAGCACGATTACCCTCCATGGCCTGCAAGCACCACCGATTCAACAGATGGAGATTACCTTCAAAGTGGGAAGAAAGGAATGAGATTAGGGAGGTACAAGATGATGGTGATGCAGGCCAAATGATCCTAAATTGGTGTGCTTTCTTTTCTTTTTTGTATTTTCTTAACCTTCTCAAGATTAATTAGACGCCAAAAGAATTTAAAAAGAAAAAAAGAAAAGAAGAGGAGAAAATTGGAGGAGCTGGAATGAGGTTAGAGAGAAGAATGTGGCGAGTGATTTACGTTGTAAGCCAACCAAAAGTTGAGAACGAGGTGGCTGTTTCAACGGTCGCTCACTTTTCCTATTTTGTGAATGGATTAAATAGTTGTCTTTTCTAAAACAAATTATTGCCTAATAAATAGTATAAGTAGATAAACCTATTAAGAATATATATATCTCATATTTCTCTGTCTAATTTTCATTTTTATGTTTGTTGTGAATTATAGGCGGTTCGACCTAGTTTGATCCCGACGGGTCGAGTATTTCTTTTACCCAGATCCCCATCTGAGTAGTCTGAATGATGAAAATTTTGAGTTCTTGTTAGCCAAGCTATAAGTCATTTTAGTGCTACATGGTGGAATCATATAATCGGAAATTACGATTTTTTTTTTTAAGTGGGAAGGAGCGACTAGTATCGGCGACTCCATGACCGTCACCATAGGAGTTCCATATCTCCAATGAAACGTTCGATTTGAACCGTAACTACTACTCACCTGTTACTGTCACCCCACCACGGCACTAACGGGAGTAGAGGCGGAGTTATCTTATGTCCTAGCACGAACATCCTCATTATGAGCGAGCCGGACTTGTCATTGTTTGCGGTTGTTCTTTTATGCATAGGCGGAACGGTCGCGTCAGGCTATGTGTTGTTTTACATCCCATGTGGGACACTTGTACTGGGCTTAGCCCCCTTTTTTCGTGGGGCAACAAAGATATTCAACTATGAAATAGACTTGTCATGGGTTGCTATTGCAAATCTATTTAATCATAGGAATTGCAAAAGTTTTCCAAGTTTTGATCGATCATTTTCAGGAAAAATTACTAAAATGGTCATAAACCTATTGTAATTGTGCCAATTTAGTCATAAATTTTTTTTTTCACAAATTCAATCCTAAATATTTTGCATTTATGCCAATTCAGTCCATCCGGTCACTTTTGCCCAATTGATGCTGACGTGGACGCCGACCAATGCCGATATGGCAATTTTTTAATATTTTTTTATTTTTATTTCCTTGCTCTTTCCTTTTTTTTTTCTTCCCCCAGTTATTCCAACGATCGACTAGAGGCTCCTCGCCGGCCATTGGTGAGGATCGCCCTCATTGGCATTGGCGAGGGCAAGCCTCGACCTGGCCATCACGGGCAAGGTTAAGCCTCACCATGGCTATGGGTGAGATCGGCCCTCATCATATCTAGGCGAGGTTGAGCTTGCCCATCCATGACAAGGCTAGCCCTCGCCCAACGATAATGAGGGTCAGCCTTGACATAGCTGGGTGAGCTCGACCTCACCCAATCTAGTGAGGTCAAGTTTCACCACGCCCGTCCACGACCATGGCGTTGGGTGAGGTCGAGCTCGCCCAGCCCTAGCAAGGGTGAGCCTCACCAGTGGCGGGTGAGGAAACCTCTCTGGACTGATTAGTGGAAGAAGGAAAGGAAAAAAAAAAGGAAAGAGAAAGGAATCCACGTCAACGTCAATCGGCCAAGAGTGGCCGGATAAACTGAAATGACATAAATGCAAAAAAAAAATTAGGTCTAAATTAATACAATTGCAATAGATTTAAGGCTGTTTTGGTAATTTTTCCATTATTTTCATGGTACCTCATCCAAACTAACTTCGATCTTCACTTGATTGATGGAAGACCCTCTTGTTCGGAAAAAAAATAAGTGAGAAAGATTAAATGAGCATGGAATCAAACAAGTCTTGACCTCTTTAAGATAACCACTTACAATGATCCGCCGCGGTGGATGGATCTTGCCACGGCGAGGTGAGGCAAGGCTCTCAATGCCGACGAGTCCCAGCCTAGTCCGCCGCAACGAGAGTCGGGGAGCCCTCTCGACACGGTGGAGGGCCGACAACCCTCTAATTGAGCTAAAGTGCACAGGGTCTCGATCCACCCTCTCTACTACTATTGGAAACTTTTTGCAATACTTTGCACGTCGCACTCATGGTTTCCTTTTTTTTGACCTCTTAAATGGGGATTGATGCGACGTAACCATGATGTCAAATCACCAAATGTATACCTAATCGGTAATAATTGGCGCCCCACAAAAGTAGCCGCGTTCGATAAAGGGTGAAAAGTTTAGTGGAAATCACAATCCGATGCCACCACCAGCAAAGCGATCCTCTTTCTTTTGCCCTTAAGGAGAAGGACAAGCGAATGCGGTGAGGCGATTTGTGCCGAAGTTGAACTTTCAACAATCTGACTCATCCAAAAAAAAAAAGAAGATAATTCAGCAACTATGCATCCAAAGTACTGGACCTGATGAGATTCGCCACGGATTCTTAGACAAAAAGAGGAGAAACTCTTACCTCGAGGAATAGTCGAGGTGCACGCAAGTTGATCCGGACACCTCGATTATCAAGAAAAAAAAAACTCTTGTCTCCACGGACTGACTTGATGCAATGACACTTGCATGATTAATGATTATGATGGATCCGGTTTATGTGAAGTCAGCGTTCACAAGAGATTTTGCCCAAACAAAGAGACAAACCGAGATGCTATTATTGAATGGTAAATAACTCTCTTGATATTACTAAACCATCCCTGTTTCGTATCTCTCTTTGGGAAGAAGATTGATCCATAAAGATTCTTGAGCAAATATGAAATTGTATGGGCAAATTTCATAAAAAATTAACTCCCCAACCATATTTTTTTGCTATAGGGTACAAATAGTACGATTTAGACAAGCAAATCCAGGATAAATCTCGACCCTATAATGCCCAACCGATTGGGCATCAAGAACAGGAAAAAAGAACTGGGAACTCCTGAAGCTGAACGTACAATCAAATAGGATTAAGTTCAGATCATAAGAAATTCCACAAAAAAAGGAGCAAAAAAACTGCATATTCTGTAGTTGTCCCTCGCCCAAGATTTTATGCGACAACAAAAACCTAAATCCAACACTTAAATCACATACCCAATCTATATATAGTGCCATAAAATCATATCACCATCAACTGAATATGAAATCGTTGTATACTGATTAATTAAACTGTTTGATGGGCGTTCATATAGAGGAAATTCTCCCCAGACCCAGCAGAATGACCCTTAACCTGGTTCGCCGTCGGAAACTGGATTGGCGGGTGAAGTCCCGAATGTCCAGCAGGCTTGCTGTGGCCATGGAGGCCGCGGTCACGGCTGTGGACGTGGCGGTGCTTCATACACGACAGAACCACTGGTAAAATGAAGAGAGACGCGACCAGCAGCACCAGAACCAGCATCATCACCTTACCGTTGATCGCGAAGTCCCGGTCCTCCGACAGCGGGAGCTCTCCCTTCTGGGGACTGCGGTCAGGGGCCGTGAAGTTCGCCGCGAAGGAACCGAACGTGGCCATGTTATTGGTGGCGGTGGCGGCAGCGTTTCAAGGACGTCGTGGAGAGGCACATGGGCTACCGGAGCCGCACAGGGATGTGTTTTTGGTCGTGTGCGGAGGTAGCAAACTGACAACGTTGGTGGGCGAGGGATGGAAATTGTGTGTTCACGTTCGCGTGGTGGGTCGTTGGGAGGTCTTTGTAGGTGATGGATTAGAGAGAGAGGATGTGGAGTAATGAGGAAGGAGACAGACAGAATGCGGGGAACGTGGGCCTTCCGTGTTTTTAGTATCTATCAAAGCAAGGTCAGATGACCATCGTTTCTGCATCAAGCTTTCAAATTGCAGAAGTAATGAAGATACAAGCAAACTAAAAACCATCTCCTCAGTGAAGTGATTTGCTTATTTACCGGCATGTTATGCTAGGGTAAAATGGGATGCAATCGGCAACGGACGGACACAGAAATCTAGCTCAGGATGCGAGGTAAAGGAAAATACGAACGACGCCTAATTAACTCGAGGGCTGAACTACAAAAGTATATAATCCGAGTGAAATCGATCAAAGGGATCTTCTTGCACATTCTCCAGCAGCAAACTGAGATGGTGTCTGGCATCATCAGGGCCATCTCTAGCCTCAGAGGCTCTTGATGGGTTGTGGGACTCAACTATTGATTATTGGAGACATCAGTTTCAAAATTCAGAGTGTCGAGGAGAGCTAGTCGCAAATAATTTACTATAATCGGAGAATTTTACAGAGTTACCCAATAATTCAATCTCTCATGCATTTCCCAAAGATCCAATAGACAAATCCTCACAAGCTCTCGTGTTTCTCACACCGAGTTTTGCTAGAAAACCCTAGGAGAAGACCCCTCTCAACTATGCATCTTATTGAGAAAATAGGTCAAAATCAAACTTTTATACACGAGTTCATGAGGTTCATACGACTGCCGGGCACCCGCTAGATAACCTGTAGTGAAACTGGTTATCCAGGCAAGAGGCGTGGCACGCGGACAAATTTGGCTCGGGCATTCGGGCATAGGGACCGATAGCATTAGTTACTAGCTTCATTCGACTGCTACCCTGGGCCTTTGGCGCAGGCACTTGGTCTACTCTTTTCTCACACCTCGACCATTTCCAAACTTGTCTCGGACCTATCTCGCTATTTTGGGGTCCAATGTAAACTCTAGGTCAACAATTTTGAGGGCGATCTGAAGTCGTTTTCCCCAAAATCAGAAAAACTGCCGAAATTTCCGGCGATTATGGCGATCACATTCTTTAAGATAATCACAGGCTAATTGTTCTACATCAAAACTCTAGGTTAACAAGAACTTGAGCCGCAAAATCAACATGCTTAAGCTTTAAAGGTTCACCCAAATCACCATGGGTTGAGTCTCCATACAATAATTTGACCAAATTAGGGGACTCACTCTACTAAATCAAATCAATCACATATTAAGAAATAGCGAGAGACATTAGATTTTAAAATAAAAGAAACACATTCGGCGTGATGTTTCTATTATTCGTATCACATCATTTGTAATATGAGATTTTTTTCCCAAGGTGATAGAGACATATTATTTTGTTTCCCTCATTGGTAGGAAAAAGCCTACCTCAGAATCGTCCAGCCAATCTGAATAGTTTGGACGTCACATCCTTTTCAAGCCACTGATTTCGTTTAGCTACATATTTGGACCTATGTGGAACGAACATTATTCCTTTTCTTTCAATTCGTAGCATGATAAGATTAGATGTGTTGTCCAATAAATTCATGTCCCAAACATTTTAATAGCTAATCTCGCAATTTACATAACAAACGACAAATTATTTGATGAGTGTGTTCTATGTGGCCCCTTTTATGTGGTGATCGGGGTATTTTAAGTCAACTTTTATGTTCCAAATAATTTCACATGTTCGGGTGCACCTGTCTCGGATTTTTCTCTATGCTGCCCCAAGTAAAGACAAATTTGCCTTTTGCTTCTTTTTCGCTCAACGCATCAGATATTCCAGGGACGCCTTCCCCGAATTCAGGTGTACCAACCTTACATGTGCAAAGACTCCACGCTGGAAGTGCCTCGGGAAGAGTTCTCTCTAGCAACCTCTTCCTTGATGATGCCCTTGTATTTGGTGGCCTTTCGGGACAATCCAAAGAGATCTCTAAAGATTTTTCCCTCGAACATCTTCCTAGGCATTCTTCTGGGAGATTGGTTTTACACCTAATTCTAGCTTTTTTAAACATCATTATACTTCCATTCGTTTCGAGAAAAAATATTGATTTAAAAAATATTTTTTCCAAAAATGACTGATTGTTTCGCTTTAAATAATTAATCAATTGAAACTCTTTTCTTTTTCGGCCGATTTATAGTAGTTTAATGCCACATCGGATTTTCCAGCCACACAAATCGACGATAACACTGAAGCAAATAATTTTTAACCAATTTGATACCCAAGTGGTCGAAAAATAAGTTATGACACTCGAACCACCGTATAAAAGTTAGGGTACTTGAGATGTCTTTCTCCCGGTAAATTTTGTTGATGTGATCTGAGTGTGGCCTCCATATTGTTCCTTCAAAGTCAAGGTCCATAGGGATGCTCTTCCCTTCTAGCCAAATATTCTCCTATCGAGAGGATTAGCTATTCTTGGTTCATTTTCACTGAGTCCTTCCTAATATTCTCTATTTCTAACCTCCTCGTGGGGGCAGGTGTAGTTCTCTTGATCTCCTGCCATCATTATATATTGGCCTCTCTAGTGGCCGTTTGCGATGGTTCCCTTCTCCTAAAGAATGCCTCATAGTGCCTAGGTTTTCCTAGGCTGAATCCAGATCAAGGGTAGTCGTCGTCGTCTTCCTCAAAGAGAGTGTGTCGCCTAATTCGATCCTCAGGACCATCTCTAGCCTTGGAGGCTCTTGATGGGGTTAGGACTCAACTCCTGATTATTGGAGTCATTAGCTTCACAATGACTTCTATTCATGTCGAGGATGTTCAATGGCCAATTAAAGTATCGATTATGACTTCTATTCAAAAGAGAATGGATTTGCCTTGAAGCCCCAATGACTTTGTAAAATTCATGTTACTAAAATAATTCGGGGACAATTCAAAATAAATGAGGAAACTATAAGAAACTTGATTGAATTAGAACGTATGGTTTACATTCTTGGATGCCACACGCCACGTTTGCTTGATAACTAAAATTGGACATAAGCTTCTTAAAGGACATCAAAAGTGCTAGGGAAAGAAAAAGGCATACAAGACATGGCTGGAAATTTTTTTTAATTAATCGAAGCACTGGAAATGGGAAACCCAATCTAATTTGAATTTAAATTCAAACTTAAGCAAAAAATCTTACTCAAGCGATCTTCTTCAAAATCTGGCAAGCTCCTCGCGATTTCGGATGCCATTGATGCTGTTTTATTTTTTGCTCGTAGTGTATACTCTATGTAGAATGTGTGCTGAGAGCTATATGTTCTTTTTTATTCCTCTTGTATCTTTATGAGTCATTCCATGATTCATCCCCGATCTTCCTTTGCAAGAATCTCTAACTGCCTCATGACTTACGCCCTGCTCTAGGGGATGTTATGTACTTGCTCCCGATCCTTTAGCTACAGTTATCCCTTTGTCAATGGATCCTTCATGGCTTAGTCTTCAACTTCCTGTCATGCTTCAAGTCACACCAACCGAACTATATAAATTCAGCATTTAATTTGCTTTATTATTCTATTTTATTTTTTCGTTTGATCGCTTGTTTCCACGATGGATAGTCCCGAGGTAAAAATTGGAGTGGACCCGACGAACAGTCCAAGTCACGAGGCTGTAACATCGTAGGACTGCATAATTGAAGCCTAATATGGGACCCAGAGAATCTATCACCGAGAGCAGAAGCACCAGGTATTGCAACGAGGTTCACGAACACTACCAGAGGAAGCCACGGACAATCTTGGCATCTACCCTATGGTGAACTTTCTTCTGGGCTCGGGACCCTTGAAGATATTTTAGCATTGTACAAGGTCTAGCTGTTCTTGGCAGCAAGAGGATAAGAACGAATTTATAAGATGAGGCAAACGGAAGTTGATTAGTAATTCAGTGATTCACTGTTTCCATGCTCGTGGGGTCGGAGATGGAAAAGTCTGGTTTCTTTCGTCACTTGGGGTGCGAATGGTAATCATTCTGCTCCAGAAATCAAATTCTTGCCAGAAATTGATTTCTGGAATTCTTGCCAGAAATTGATTTCTAGAGGAGAAATCTGTTTGGTAAAATATGACTAATTCTGCTCCAGAAATTAATTTCTGGAATAGAAATCTGTTTTGATTTTTTTTGCACCTAAAAAAATTTAAATTTTACTCAAAGTGGGTGGCCACAGGCATTATAAGCCATTCTGTAAAGTTTTGAAATGTTTTATTTTTTAAATTTTTTTTGGGCACCTAAAAAAATTTAAATTTCACTCAAAGTGGGTGGCCACATGTATTCTAAGCCTTTTTGTGAAGTTTTTTTTATTTTTTTTTATTTTTTTCGGCATCTCAAAAAATTTAAATTTTACTCAAAGTGGGTGGCTACAAGTATTCTAAGCCATTCTATGAAGTTTTGAAATTTTTTATTTTTTTTTATTTTTTTGGGCATCTCAAAAAATTTAAATTTCACTCAAAGTGGGTGGCCACAGGTATTTTAAGCTATTTTGTGAAGTTTTGAAAATTTTCATTTTTTTATTTTTTTATTTTTTTATTTTTTTTGCCACCTCAAAAAATTTAAATTTCGCTCAAAGTAGGTGGCCATGGATATTTTAAGCCATTTTGTGAAATTTTGAAATTTTTGATTTTTTTGGACACCTCAAAAAATTTAAATTTCACTCAAAGTGGGTGGCCACATGTGTTCTAAGCTATTCTGTGAAATTTTGAAATTTTTGATTTTTTTATTATTTTTTAAAAAAAATCACCAAATTTCATATTTTCCCGAAATCTGACTTTTTTTATTTTCCGGAAATTTTTATATATTTTTCTAGAATTTTTCAATTTTTATGCATTTTCTGAAAAAAAAATTGTGAGAAAATAGGGAGAATGCATTCCGGAATCAAGAAGCTACAAAAAGTAGCTTCTCTTTTTCTTGCCAAAAACTCATTCTGGAATCAAAAACGCATTCTGGAATCAAAAATGCATTCTGGAATCAAGTATTTTTAACAAACGCATTTTTATTCCAGAATGCAAAAATCGCTCCAGAATGCATTCCGAAAATTTTTTAACAAACGCCATTCTGTTCCGGAATGCATTCCGGAACGGAATTTTTATTCCGGAATGCATTCCATGCGCACCCTTGGTGTGTGGGAGAGCTAGGATGGGTCGAACCGTCTTGAGGAATCGCTCCTTGCGTCCAACCAGAGTTCAATAGTGATGGTTGAAAAGAGAAAACAGAAAAGACATTCCAGGTTTTTATTGGAAGGAGCTCGACGAACAACCAACTTAAGCACCATGATAACTGCTTTTTTGCATCTAGTGACGCACAGATGCAATTGCTAACTCGCATACGCGAAAGGATATCACTGGTATTGATACTATATTGGAAAGTCCAATTTAAAAGCTTAAGAGTTAGATGATGGGAAATCACATGAATTTAAAAAGCATATAGGTCCCGTTGTCAAGCGATGAGGGATAACAATTCAACACATGAAATGAGATGTTAAAATTCTGATTTATGCTAGAAACAATGTTCGAAAGGGAGCGAGCTCATTTGACATATCTAGCAGTAAATCCGATTTCACTCGGTACCAAAGAGTCACGAGTCAATCTGATATGAAAGCTGTTCCGTCCTTCATCGTTTGTCCATTCTGAGATGGTTTTTTCCCGTGTCACTAAGTTGCCCGTGTTTGAAAGATGGTACATCATCGAAGGGAAATTCATGTGTAGGGCTTGGTCCATCGTAGCACCAAACCCCGGGGGTCCCTTGTCCCATGCACAGGACAGGTTTCCCAAGGACCATTCGCGGCCCACTACGAAAGGGGATCAAGTAACAGCGGGACTTTCACGGCCAAGTTGTTCTCTCGAGCGTAGCATCAAACGACTATCAAAGCACCAGCGTAGAGGTGCGTGTCGTACATGTCAGCTCGTACATCATATCATATGGATTCCACGTCAAATTTATAAAATCTGATTGGTAATATGAATCGGGTGTCAATGCTTCTTCATGTCAACACGTTCTCTCTCTCCATTCACCGCACGATTCAGATTTTCGTAATTTTACCCATAAATCAAGTCAAAAATAGCATTGAGATAGGTGTGTCCCACAACGGAGAATTAGCGTAGTGTAGTATGATGCATTTCATATTTCTAGTTAGCCCATATTTCATCGGCAGAAGAGTCGATACCTGAAAACGGCCCACCTGATTGGTTCGGTTCGATTCCTAAGTGGGTCGGGGAATCGGCGTGATTTCTTTCTTATTTCCTAGTAGGGAATGGAACACTGGAACTGGACACTCGCAAAATGTAATTGTGTCTATCAACATTATTTTTGTTCTCTTCTCCAGCCTTTTGGCAATAAAAAAGAAAGCTATTGGTCCGGTATGGGTGGTTTGGTCCCATCTAGAACTGACTGGTTCCAAATTTTAGGAACTGGGAACTGCCCCAAAACCGGTCGGTTCTTGTGCTCATCGCTATTTGAGTAAAAGTTTGTCCAATTATGTTGATTAGTTCGAACTTAGACTCCCTATTGTATTGTTGGTCCACCTGAATATGTTGATCAAGTTGGATTTAAGCTCTCTCTTGATGATTTTTTCAAGTGATTGTATCGGATTTATGCTGCGCTCCCAATAGATAGCGTTCCACACATCGAGAACAAGTGAACGTCAATCAATTACCTCGTCACAATCCGACTTGAAATGTTGGTGCTGGCTTGAATTTTCCAACATGATATCGAATACGATTCAAAATGCAAGATCGAAATAACCTCCTCAAGAACTCAACTGCACCTCCCACCTTTCATTTCTCTCTTTTTCCCTGCTTTGGGGGTCCCTTTATGCCTCGGTTCCATCACAATCGATTACCGCTTTGCGAATTCGCCATCTTTGTCCATCGTGACAACTTGCAAAAGGCATTCCAAATTCTCAGCCGAAAGGCAATGTAACTTGCGGTTCGTCGAGATGCCAGTGATTTCATCCATACTGGCCAAACGTCGGGCATTACCGCAGGATTCGGGAATAGTTTCGTGTTGTCCGTTGATTGAACTTGTCACTTGTCACCCAATAATTCATTGGAGTACAAATCTATTTCCCCGATTTCCAGTTGATGTAACAGCCACCCTCCAATAATTTTTGGCCGTGCCTACTTGGCACTACATCAGCGTTTGTTTGTTTTTTTTTTTTCGTAAGGTAAAATAGATAATTTTTCATAACCCAAGTACAACCTAAAGCTATAGACAATCGAGGACCCAACAAGGATAATTTGTCAAAATGGGGTCAAAGGCCTTAGCGGGAACTATACAACCAGCTAACAAAGGGAAAAAAAAACATAAAGGAAACAAGCAGCCTAAATAGCAGCTGAACTAGCGTCAAAGATAGTGGCTGAAAGGCCCCAATTCCTTTGAAATCTTCGATTTGTAGGAGTGTCAGGAATTGTCCCCATTGCAATCGCTTTGTCTTTGACAACCTTGAGAAGGTGCTTATACATTCCTGGGATAAAAACAGCCTTGTTTCTGAAAATGAAGTTGTTCCTTTCTGTTCATATGATGTGACATAAGGCTCCAAATGCGAATCTGGATAGACTATGGGCAAAGGAGGAAGAATTGCAAACTTTCATTGCCTAGGTAATTAGATCGAGCCAGGCCATATTACGCCACGGGAGGTTGCATCTAGTCGCCCAGAAAAAGGCAAGCCTTCTTGTAGTCGAGCACTCAAAGAATAAATGATTGATGGAGTCCGGGACCTCACCACAATACGTACATACAGCAGTTTCAATCCTACGATTTTGTAGGAGAAGGGTCTGAGTGGGCAACCGGTTAAGCGATATAACCCACAGAAGAAAGGCATGACGAGGGGCCAAATGTTTATCCCAAACAAAAGAATGCCACGGGACTGGATGACCTGTGGATCTGATATGGTTCCATGCTCGGGAGACGGAAAAAGGAAGAGAAGGGGCTGGAGCCCACGTCAATACATCCGGTATGTCATCCCTGAAAATAGGATGTGGATCGGTCCAGCTATGGATGGTGTCAAGCACAGTTGAAGGAAGCCAAATGCCATCGTAGAAATCTCGAACGGAGGACTCACGGGGAATCCTAGATTGATAGATGCTGACATTGGAGAATATCCGGTAGAGGGGGCCTTTGACATGCCACCAATCAAACCAAAATGAAACCGAGCGTCCATTACCAATAGCCCACCGATACATCAGCGTTTGTTTCGGTGCAAAAAAACAAAGAAATAGTCACCTCCATGGAGGGTCTTCAGGTACAAGACTATGAGAATTGAACGTGGAACAGAGTCCGATCCATGGCAGCCCAGCCCTTCTCTGCTTTATTTCCTGTTCAATCTCTGAAAGCAGCAGCTGGGAGTCCATTTCTACAAACTTTGATCCGCTGATACCGAGGCACCTCTCGAATGAACTCATAGCCTGCCCCCTAAGCAACCTCAACATATATATTGGGCGCGATTCCTTGATCGATTTGATAAGCTTTCCTCGGAGGGGTTCTGTTTCCAGACGTACACCGTCTTTGGTTTCTCTACAATCTTTCTTGACTCGCCCCAATCCGCCCCACCCCCCCCCCCCCCCCCCCCCCCGCCCCCCCCAATTGAAACCCGACCCTTGCATTCCATTTGAGTTTGAGTTAGGAGGGACGAATGGTGATGCCTATTTGGTTAGCATTAATCTCCTGAACTCGAAATCCATGTAACCCCTTCACTTGGGACTAAATTAGGCGTGGTTATGTGGTTAGTCGTGATGCTGACCTTGCAACCTGCTGTGCAAGAACTTAATGCAACATGCCTGTTTTACAGATGCTACTCAGAAGAAGATTTTCTTTTTCTCCTGCAAGATGATGAGTTATGCTGATTATGATTCTTGTTTTTCCATCTTAGACACGCGAAAAAGAGGAAAGAGGGGCAAAGGGAAGACATTTATGATCATGGACATGGTTTACAGTGATGTTTATGGAACAAAGTGAATTATCAACTTCTGAACTGGCGATTGCTTCTTGACTGAGACTATACACCGATTAATGTTTAGCGAAACACTTTCAAAATCGTGCCAACTAACAAACCAAAGTGAGATTCTATTCCTAGTTCCATGAGAATTTCTCCATTTAGATTCTAGCCATGGCTACCACAGATAACAGATATTCCCAGACAAGTTGCACAAAAAAAGTGGAATATCTGCAATATAATTAAAGCCATTTGGGATGCTAGATGACCTCGGCATGCACGCATGGGGAACCTTTCAGGAGTGGCGAGCAAAACTCTTCGCGAACTCGCGAACCGGCTCCAATTATACGAATTGTCGCTAGGATTAGAAGTTGATCATGAAGAGAAGAATAGCAATCTATTTACAAACTCCAGAGACGGGGCAAATGATCAATCCCAGTGTGCTCAAGATGACGATTGTTGTTCTCCCATCAAGCCGAGGAGGAAGAGAAGAGCCGCTGTCTTGGTGTGCCTCTTCGAAGGCCATGGAGGAGAGCTTCGAGTTATTCTCACAAAAAGATCGATGAAACTGTCCTCGTATCCTGGTATATATGAACTCACTGCCTCATGTAGATTGCTCATAATCATTTGCTTATGCGTTAATACAACTCTGTCGCACGACGGTTATCCATTGAATTTGATGTAAACGAAGATATCTTCTGTTGATGTCACATAACCTTCCAAGATATTAGCTAGTTTTGTTTCGGACTTGAATTATGAACATGGACAATGGACAAAGTATCCAGTTGACCTCTCAATGATAAGGCCATGCAAGATCTTCATGTACCAATCAATGATCTCTAGATTTCTAAAGTTCAAAATCCTTAAAGAGGCATGTTAGTTGATCACTTGTAAGCGACCATGAATCAATTCATTTATTAGGTGAATACAAATATTAACATTGTCGACTTACTTATTGCTGAGAATTGTTTTAACTTACGGAGACCTCAGTTTCATCCTCTGCAAGAACAAAAATGACAATCCATGATTCTGTCACTTGAGAAACAGGAGATGTCGCACTGCCGGGTGGAAAAATGGAAGAACATGATAAGGACGACACTGCAACTGCACTAAGAGAAGCCACGGAAGAGATCGGCTTGGACCCAGAATTGGTTCAAGTTGCTGCTAATTTGGAACCCTTCTTTTCTCAGGTTCCCCTATGATAAATTATTGCCTTACTGTTATTGTCTCTGTGCTCAATCATTCACTTATGTCCTATCCATTGAACTACACCAGCATCTGTTCGAGGTCGTTCCCGTCATTGGCCTACTCGCAAAGATAGAAGATTTCACACCCTCACTGAATGTGGATGAAGTGGATGCGGTTTTTGACGTCCCTTTGGAAATGTTTCTGAAGGTTTCTTCCTCTACCCATTACAATTCCCCTCTTCAAGATCCTATCTACTTGTGCTTATATTGGGCAAGAGTCATCTGACATACCCATTTTATAGTATCAGTTTTGAAAGTGAATTGAACGACTGAATTTGCTTGTATCCTTGATTTGACTAAACTCGGATGTCATCAGTCTTGCAAGAGACATGATATTGAACAGAAAAGGAGGGTATGCAATCGGACATGATACCGTTTCCGTATTTAGCAGCTGATCTGTTCCATTAATATAAAAATTTGGATATAGTGTTACTCTTACGTTTGTGTTGAGCCAATACAGGGGGAGAATCACAGATTTGAGGAGAGAGAATTGCGAGAATGGAAGTACATTCTTCATGTTTTCGATTACAAACCAGAGCAAGAGACTTTCCGCATATGCGGATTGACAGCGAGAATTCTGATTCGGGTGGCATCGATCGTTTTCCAGCGGCCTCCCTCATTCGACCTGCACACTCCCGACTTCCGACAATTGCAACGAGTACTAGAAGATATTAGACGGAACTTGAAAGTAGGCGCTGCGACAAGCTAAGCACTGGTGTCGTGGTCCATACATCTATTGAGGTAAACGCCAAAGACAATGAAGACCAGGCGCAGATCAAGGTACCCTTATTCGCGCCACATATTGGCATCTTCTCAGATGCCGATTCAAGTGCTGAAATTGCAGGATTATCTTAGCGTGTCTCAGTCGGAGAACACGAATAATTTTTGTAATCCGTTAGCTCTCTCGGCTCATTTGATGTTCTCAATCATATTGTTGCTGTGTCGAATAGAGGTATATATTAAGGGATGAATAATGCTCGAGTGAGAGAGGCTGACGGTGCTAATTGGTTTGCTTTAGATTCTCTATTCACCAAAACATTGGAAAATTACCAAAAAAGTCATAAATATATTGTAATTGTGCCAATTCAATCCTAACTCTCTTTTTTTTTTGGCCAATTGAATCCAAAACCTTTTGTATTTGTATAATATCGATAATTTTTTAAAAATTTTATGATTTTTTTATTATGAATTTTTTTTTCGTTTTTTTCGTTAGACCGACAAGGTCGGCCTTGCCAGAGATGGGCTGGGGAGGCTCAGCCTCTCTGGATTCGTCGGCCATGGGCGAGGCACGACCTTGCGGAATTTGGAAAGGTCGGGCCTCATCCATGGTAGGCGAGGCTTGACGCTCACCAAATTCAGCGAGATCGAGCCTCGCCAATGGCCACGAGATCGGCCATTTGTGGCCTATCTCACGGCCTTTGGCGACGGCCACTCTTGTCGATGGCTGGCCAAGGCATGACCTCCTCGAAGTTGACGAGGTCGGGCCACGCCTATGGTCAGAGAGGCCCGACCCTCACTAGCCCAACTGTTGGCAACTAGCGAGGGTCAACCTTGCCTAGCAATTATGAGGTCGAGTCTTGCCTGACCGGCAACCTCGTTAGCCACAATGATAAAACAAAAATAAAATAAAATAATAAAGACAATTATAATATTTTTAAAAATTATTCATGTAAGCGATTTCGGCCAAAATTAGCCGGATGGATTGAATTGGCACAAATACAAAAAGTTTAGGACTCGATTGATAAAAAAAAATACTTAAGATTGAATTGAAACAATTGAAATAAATTTATGACTTTTTTTTTTATAACTTCTCCCCAAAACACAGGCACACGTACACTAAGAGTGTCATTTAAGGTTTGATTACAACAAGACAACTTCCTTGATAAGCCTCGAATCCTCGCACCGCCGAAACATTTATATACAGTCGATTCGTCCTCCAAGAGTACGTCCGCGGATTGCACGACCGAGCGAGAACGAGCAGCGAGCTCACAGATTAATGGTTACGCCTCTAGCGCCATTTATATACGGCGAAGGCGCCATGAGCTCCGCCGCATGAGACGACGAGTTGTTCCAGCCGTGTCTCGTCGGGTCGTACTTCTCTCCGTCGCCCCAGAGCGCATAAGCCTCCTCCCCGTGGACCGCGTCGTCGCCTATCATGAGCTGCTCGTCGGGCATTCTTAACGGCACGACCAGCTGAATACCGAGGCAAATGATGGTCGTAGAGAGTATGTTCCACCCGATCACGAACAAGGCCGCGACGATCTGCTTCAAGAACTGGACCCTGCCCGAGCCGCCATAGAACGCGCCCCTCGAGTTCGGGACCGGCAGTATGAGATCGCAGAGCTCCGGCTCGGCCAGGAGCCCGGTGAGAAGCCCCCCGAGCAATCCGGCGACGGCGTGCGTGTGGAACACGCCTAGCGTGTCGTCGACCTGATCACGAGTGACCGCAAAACATAAGTTAGATCATGGCTTTTTTTTCTATCATCTATGGTTTGTTAACATGGAAACTATGATCAGGCCTTGTTGTATCTGACTCCGGACAAAGGACAAAAGTTATTTGGTTAAAATAGATTATGTATAATCCCTCGACCAACTTGCAATAGATTACCATCGTTAAGAGTCCGACTGTTCAAAAACTGGGAAAAGTAGTGGGGATGCATGCAGCCACTTGGGCATTGCTAAGCCTCAAATTATAAATGAACAAATTACCCTTTTCATATATAAAAAATTATCGCCCGCCCTCTCGACTCCCCCAGCTCAAATCCTAGCCTCCATTTCCAGCAATCCGACCCACCACCCAATCCTTATGACAGGCCGTCGTCAAGCCGCCGCCGCCGCCCCCGTTGTAGGCAACCTCATTTGACTCTCGTCGCTGGTGCCCGTCTCTTTCTCTTTTCTACGCATCGTCCCTTTCTTTAATCCATGGGCCAGAGGAGGCCACCGGCCTCAGCTCAGGGACGGGGGGACAGCGACGATGCTAGAGATGGGGTCGGGCGGAGGATGGCCACAACACTGGACACGCTGATGGCGGTCGGCGGCGGCGGACAGAAGTGGCTGAAGTTGGTTAGGGTGGCTGAGAACTAGGGTTTGCATCGGAAGTGGACGGAATTTAAAAGGAGAGCGAGAGTAATTTGGGAAGAAAATTATTTTTTAAATTATTTATTTTCTACTGAACAATTAACTCACGTGGGAACGCAATTTGGTAGCCAACATGAAAGCATAACATGCACAATAGTAATTTCTGGAAGTAGAGAATGAATAGAACTCCACATACATAATTGCTCTAAAATTATTATTCTTATACCTTTTGAAGAAGACTAGATTTCTTGTGGAGTATCATCATAGTGACCCATGGAATGCTGCCAGAAAGCATCCCCATTACTATAGCCGCCCACGATTGCACGACCCCTGAAAATTATTGACATTCTTAGTCAACTCCAGTCATAATCGAGCCTAACAGTGAATTAAGTTTCCACAACCTATAGTCTAATCCCGAAATTTGTGGTGATAAAATAAGTTGACAAAATATCTATGCTACCTGCTCCAGGCGTGATGCAAACTAGACCCGTCATCATCCCTTGGACCGCCCCGATCACCGACGGCTTCCCAAAGAACACGACGTCGAGCGACGTCCAGATCAGGAGGCTCATGGCCGCGCATATGTTGGTGTTGAGGACGGCGATGGAGGCGGTGATGTTCGCCGCGTACGGGGCCCCGCCGTTGAACCCGGACCAGCCCATCCACAGCAGGCCTGCCCCGGCCAGCATGAGCAGGACGTTGTTTGGAGAGAACCGCTCTCGGTCGCTCTTCAGCCTCGGCCCGACCTAAAAAATCCACCAGCAATTTAAATCATTAAAATCAAATTAGAGCATTGAATCGAGATTGGCGACATTTATTTAATTGTCCTAAGCTCGGGGTGTTATCGAGTTTCCACAAAATGGTCCCGGCCGGAAGGGATGCATGGACATGTTCAGAGACACGAGGTTTCATAACAGATCGCGGTTTTACGTTTTGAAAGTCATTGAGTACATAAAAATTTCATAAATTCGATGGTGAGGTTGTAGTGCATGGTGCTGGAAGGCCTATGTAAAATTTTACTTGGCCTTTTCTTCATTCGGTACGTACCCAATAAGCCGCGGTGAACCCGGCGATGCCCGACGAGAGGTGGATGACGTAGCCGCCGGAGTAGTCGATGACGCCCCATCGGTAGAGAAAACCGCCGCCCCATAGGCTATATGCGCCGACGGTATAGGAGAAGATCAGCCAGAGCGGCACGAAGGCCATCCACGCCTTTATGTTCATCCGGCCGAGGACCGAGCCGGCGAGCAAGATCATGGTGATGGCTGCGAACTGGAACTGGAAGTAGACGAGCGTGGCCATGGGGTAGAAGGGCTCGTCAGCGGGCGTCTCAAGCGTGCCGGGCACCCTGGCCCGGCGGACGAGGTACTTCTGGCCGAGGGCGGGCGCGCCCTTGCCCCACATGGGGAGGAGGGGGTCCCCGAAGGCCATCCGGTACCCGACGAGGACCCAGACGATGAGGACCGCCGCGAAGGCGTAGAGGGCCATGAAGGCCGAGTTCACGGCCCACTTCTTCTTGACGATGCTCGCGTAGAGGATCACGAGGCCCGGCATGCTCTGGATCCCGACGAGGGTCGCCGCCGTCATCTGCCACGCGTTGTCGCCCTTGTTGAGCCACTCGGGCACCGCCGGGAGGTGGGCACCGTAGGCCTGGGCCAGGGCCGCCATGGCTAAGCGGGCGTGCGAAACCCTCAACCGAGCTCCAACTTACCCCGAAGATGGAAACCGAGAACCAGAAGGGGGGGGGGGGGGGAGAGTATCCTGCGAAAGCGGTCTAGCTGCTGGTTTCGGGTTCTTGTTTCGCGTGAATTGATTGGAAATGGTGGGTTGGCGAATATCGATGCATGCTGGATTAAAATAAAGAGCACGAGGACGATGAGGGCCTAAGCTAGGGTGTTCTTCAAAGTCCGCGGAAGGTTCGTTTCTCCGTGCGAAGGAAGGACGGATTGGAGTGTGAAACGGGGTAAAGATTTGTCAATGGAACCGAGTTCTGGCTAGTGGCGACGACGACGAAGACCCGAGCGAGTGAGAGGAGAGGAGCAACGTGATGCGGGTGGGACGCGGTGCGGAGGAAAATCACGATGATGTGCGCCCCCGCCCCCCATCAAGACCAAAAAGAACCTTGACCCGCGTGAGGGGGATTTTGAAATGGGATTTTGGGAGAGGGTGGCTGCAAATCGGTATGGTCAATTTCTGAGATTGGGGGGGGAGGGATTCAAATGTGATCGTGACCATTTTGGGGAAAGATGGTACGGGGGACTTCGTGCACGGAGCAGGACGTGGTCGGTGTTCTCGTGAAGGGACAATTGATGTTGCCTTGCAGTCCCTAAAAGCAACATCGAAGAAGTTTCTCCCTCGAGTCGAGTCATGGGATAATCGTTCAGAAAGTCTTAAACATGATATATTTTATTCAGTTCAGTCCTAAACTTTTTAATTTCATCAATCAAGTCCGAAATCTTTTTCACGTTTTACTAATTAAGTTAATTTGATCAATTTTGACAGGAAATTACCGACGTGGACGCCGGCCGTCTTCCGTGGCATAGCCGGCCCTCGCCTCCGGCAAATTGCCGAGGCCCGGCGACTAGCTAGAGAAAGGAAGGACGAAAAAAAAAGAGAAAGAAAAGAAAAACAGAAAAATTAAAAAAATTGTTCATATCAACACCGGTTAGGCAACGATCAGCATTCACATCAGCGATTTTGGGCCAAAATTGATTGAATGAATCCAATTGGAAAAATGTGACAATGTTTAGGACTTGATTGATAAAATTAAAAAGTTTATAATTGAATTGATAAAAGTGTACTAGTTTTAAGACTTTTTGGATCATTTTTCCCTCTCGAGTCAAGCAACAAAGAAGCTTTTTGCTAAATCTCTCTCTCTCTCTCTCTCGGGTGCATCCATCGACCTATAATTTTTTGAAACCCTAGCTATGATTACCTGGTAACACACAACACAAAGAAGAAGAAGAAGAAGAAGGATCTCGTCAGGAACAGAATCAAACTAACTGTCGTATGGAGCATCTAATTGCACAGAAACAGCATCATCCACGGAGAATCAACTCCGAATTCGAAAAAGACAATATATGGAAAGGCACCATTCCACATGCTTTTGATGATACCATTTTCCCAGCATGATATGTTGGACGGTTTATATAAAATTAATGACAAGTCGGGATTTTTTTGGCAAGAGAGGTCATCGACGTCACTCAAATAAATATTTTAAAAAAAAATTATGTCACTTAAATGACCAACTAAAAAGTTACGACAGAAAAGCGAGCATTATTCGAAAACTATTGCTTTGCTGGTGTCCTTTTCCCGAATCCTAGTCACCCATTCCTAAAATATTCTTATTTGGTGGGCATTAATTATGTCAGTCCAAAGGAGAGTGGACCCAAAAGGGAAGACGTGCCGTGCTTGCGGAGCAAGCTTCACAATCCCCCTTACGAAATACACAAGTCTCCCTGTGGAGTTATGATGCCCTAAGCCTGCCACACTTTTGCTCCCTCTCTCTCACTCTCTCTTTTCATCTTCATTCAAAGACTTCAGTAAGCAAGCATTTCTAAGGTTGCGTTTATCTGGTGAAAAATTAAAAAAAATAAAAATAACATTTTTTTCCTTAAAATTAATATTTCACCTTCTATAAAAGTATTTTATCGTTTATTATTATCGATAATAAAATTATTTTTCAACGATTAATTATTTATGTTACATTTCAGCGCCCATGAAAGAAATGTCTTCACCCATGATGGGGTGTGTTTGAGAGGTACCCATGTAAGAGGTAGAAGCGATTATCTTTTGATAACTTCCACCGTCTCCATAAAAGTGTCTCCATAAAAGTAAAAATAAGAACAACAACGTTTCCGCTGGACAAATGAAACCTTAAAGTTACCCTTCTCCGTGAATGGCTAGAGTCTGACGGCACCACCCAGTGAAGAGGAAGGGAAGAGAATTGAACAATGGGAAGTGGGCTCTCTCACTTTTACCTTTGGATTAGTGAACTTGCACTATGACCCCTTTTACATAGCTTTTCTTAATGGATCGACTCTATTATTCAATTTGCTAGGAGTACATAACAAGAATTGTCACATCCAACCTCAGAATTTAGCAACCAGCAAGGCCTCTCCAAGAACATGCCCTTCGATCGCCTCCAGCAGCTTCTCTTTGGTCACCTGAAAATCACCAAAACACAGTAACTCTCGCCCCATTTTCCGTATACGTAAAGACGGTGAGACTGAGCTCCGTTTGAAAGGGGGCTGTGCCATACACACACCTTGTGGCCTATGTTCAGCTTCTCGTCCAAGGCGTAGAGCTTGAACTCGAAGCGATACCCGTGGGATGGGAGCTTCGGCCCGCGCCAGCCCGGCACCTTGTGGTCGTTGTTGCCTTCCTGGATCTCGGCATGGTCGCCGCCGAGCTCCTCCCCCTTGCCCGAGAAGCCTTCGGGGAGGCCCTTCAGGTGCGGCGGGATGTTGGCCACCACCCAGCACGTCCACGGCACGATCGGGCTGCTTGGGTCGGGCGCGTCGATGTCCTGCACCACGAGGGCGAGGCTCCGTGTCCCCTCCGGCACGTTGTACCTAATCCATGCATTCGATCGAATAACATTAAGAATGATCTGCAAATCGACTAAACGAACGCAAGAGCAAAAAAAACCGGGGTCCGCCCGGATTCCGTTCTCGTCGGTCGCCAAAGAAGACGTCGGAGACAATCGTAACGTTTTACCACTCGAGCGGCGGAGACACGCTCTTGAGAGCGCCTTGGCCGTTGTCGGTGTACTTCCTCGGCAGCTTCCCCTCCCGGTCGATCGGCGGAGACACCAGCCTGAACTCGTCGCTCGCCATAGGATGTCGAGAGTGATCTTTTGGGTTTGATGCAGATCGATTTGGAACAGGCGATGGTGATGACGATGACCATATGGTGATCCAGACTATATAGGGGGGAAGTCTTGTTTCGCCGAAAAGACGGCGAAGAAGCTACGTGCAGCGATGAGAAGGTGCGAGCAGCCGGAGGGGGAGGACGCGTGGAGTGCCATTCGGAGGTGTCTCTGGAAGGAGTTAGAATGCTTCCAAACCAAAAGTCTGTTCGGGTGAACCGAAAAGAAAACAGAAAAGTCATCCGATCTGACGCCTAGATCTTGGATATCACTTTTCACAAGTTGTGGAAAACTGTTACTTGGTTTGGAGGCCCTTGATCACGAGTTCGAATAGCCTAGTCGCTCCTCGATCTCAAGAAATCCTAATTTGTTTATGGTGTAAGTTCAGCTTGAGCACCATGCTTAGAATAATTCGAACTCTATCCCAATTTGCATCCGTTCACGCAAGGGTGACGGGATGAGTAGTGGTTATGACTTAAACCAAACATTCCGATTGCGGGTGTGTACCTTCTAAGGTATTGCCGAGGGTGTCGCTTACTTGGTCGCCCTTCCTACTCTTTTCGCTTCCCAAATAGAGGGCTCTTTCGGTATTTCTCTCTCATTATTTCAACATTTATCGGCTTGGAAAAACACATTAACTTTTTCTGCGTTAATGTTTTATCCTTCCATGGTCCAGAAGAGTTTTCTTCACTTACTTCTCTAATTGGTGGTTACATATATAAATGTCACTCATTTTCATTCTTGATTGAATTGCATGTGGGCGGGGGTGTACATGCTGTACTTCACCAACGAGAGGATTTCTTGAGATTTGTAGGAAAAAAATCGCTTTTTTTCTTATTGGCAGATATTGCAAGTTTAATGCTAGAGTCATGTTCTCATGTTAACTCCTTTTGTTGAGCAGAAGGGATCTTTTATATCTCATGTCCATCCTGTCTTCCATAACAAAGACTGTCTCAAGATTTTGTCACACACAATTGGCGGACCAGCGGCCCAAATATAAGACAGGCTTTACAGCGCTGTGGTAAGTGGTATTGAAAAGTGCAAGTCCACCAAAGATCACATGATCGACCAAAACAAAAGGTGCACAAATCCTAGGGATGCCGGTTTTGTTCCGATTAAGCCCAGTGCTGCTTCGTCCAGCGAACGGAGTACGGCACTCGATGGTCACAAAATGATGGTGGAAAGCTCGGCCGTCGACGCAAGAATCGAGATCAAGGGTCGAGGCAATGAAGACTTGTTGATACAATGAACAGGCCAGACTTTGGGCCATAGCCAGGCTTTTTGTGTTGATAGACCAAACTAAAGTTGGATGAATGCTAGAGCTTCGGGTTTTGGGCTTATTGAGCTGGTGGTGCTTCGTCCGGTAAATGTTGGATATCATTTGATGGTCACAATCAACCTCCCCTTTCCATTAATTCACTAAATTCCAAAAACAAGCGAGGATGATTGAAACAGAAATCGTAGATGAAAAATTTCAATTAATCAATTAACTATAATTATAGTGATTTTTTTTATTTAGAATGTATTGTGAATAATCAAAGCAATGCATTTTATATTTAATAATTTTAAATATTCGGTTGTCGATTAGTTTAATTAAATTGAATATAAGTTCTTGAAGTATTGTCCATGACTAAAATTCTATTACAACGGAATAATACAAAAACATAAATAGAAACTATGATACTTATACAGGCTGAGTTTACGATAATCAATTATTCAATTCATTGTATATTTCTATTATCACTTAGGTCATATAAAAATCAAAACAATAATAAATTGATTATCCACACATATCCCTTTCGTTCAGTTTAAATCAAATTATCGAATTCTCAATTCTGTTAAAGCCTTATTAAGCAGCACATTAGTGCATGAAAACTGAACGAAAAAAGGGTAGTTCAGGAAAAAAGTTATTGCTCATCATGATTAATTTTCACCATCAATTCAGTAGACCTAACTATAAATTACCCCCTCAAATTACTCAATGGCACAGATGTATCTAATGTAGCTATAACTTTTCGAGAGCTGGCACATCCTCCTCCCCTCGCCTAAAGGAGACATCATTTATGCACATGGTTAAACATGCTCAGTGCACACATGCTCGTGAGGCTATGGCGGCCTCATGTGGGGTTTAACATGATCAAACGGATCATGTGTGATGAATTTGTACTCTTCGAATGCATTTTATAGTTTTCGCTCTTAAATGGTATTTTTCCAAGTTAGTACTGTCAACATACACAAGCTAAAGACAAATCCATCAGGGTTGATTTAGATAGTTGGTTTCATTTTTCAAATCATAACTACCCAAGGCGACAGCGTGAATAAAAGCTAGTTCGCCTATGCGAACTACCGGTTGGCCTTGAGCTGATCTTCATCAACAGGCCGTGAAAGCTTGTGACAACAGTCCCTGTCATGACTAGTCTCCACTGAACAATCCGACTCAGAAGCAATCCTGAGGGAAGTTTGTCAACTACCCTGTGGGACTAGGGGCCCGTTTGGTTCAGCATTTGGAAGGGGCTTTCGGCCTCGAAAGCCCCTTCGCCAAATGCTGAACCGTTTGGTTCAGCTTTTCGGACTCGAAAAGCTCAAAGTCAGCATTTGAAATGCTGTGGAATGCCGAAAGCCCAAAGCTGGTCCGGACCAGCTTTGGGCTTTCGGCATTTCACAAATGCTCAAGCCTATTTTTTCCTTTCCAAATTACCCTCGCTCAAATTTTAATATTCCGATTTTGCCCCTACTGTTCATCTACTGTTCATCTTCTTCAGAGGGTGGCCGGCGAGAGGCTGGCGAAGGGCCGACGAGGGCGGCGAGGGGCCGGCGAGGCCAGATCTGGGCGGCGGGAGGCCGGCGAGGCCAGATCTGGGCGGCGGGAGGCCGGCGAGGGGCCGGCGAGGTCGCCCGACCAGGGCGACGGCCGCCTGGGGTCGGGCGACCGCCCAGGCGCCGTCGCCTGGGTCGCGCGACCCAGGCGGCCGTCGCCTGGGTCGCGCGACCCAGGCGGCCGTCGCCTGGGGTCGCGCGACCCAGGCGGCCGTCGCCTGGGGTCGCGCGACCCAGGCGACGGCGCCTGGGCGGTCGCCCGACCCCAGGCGGCCGTCGCCTGGGTCGCGCGACCCAGGCGGCCGTCGCCTGGGGTCGCGCGACCCAGGCGGCCGTCGCCTGGGGTCGCGCGACCCAGGCGACGGCGCCTGGGCGGTCGCCCGACCCCAGGCGGCCGTCGCCTGGGGTCGCGCGACCCCAGGCGACGGCGCCTGGGCGGTCGCCCGACCCCAGGCGGCCGTCGCCCTGGTCGGGCGACCTCGCCGGCCTCCCGCTGCCCAGATCTGGCCTCGCCGGCCCTTCGCCGGCCCCTCGCCGGCCCTTCGCCGGCCCCTCGCCGCCCCCTCGCCGGCCACCCTTTGAAGAAGATGAACAGTAGATGAACAGTAGGGGCAAAATCGGAATATTAAAAATAAAAGTTGTCAAAGCCCTTTGCAAAAAAAAATTTCTCAAACACTACTTAGGCTAAAGTAACTTTACAAATTTTTTTTTACCAAACGCCACTTACATTTTCCCAAGTGACTTTCACCTAAAGGTATTTGCATTCCCCCAAATGGCATTTGAAAAGCCGAACCAAACGGGCCCTAGACAGACGTATTCACCGTCTCCTTCGCTCGACACTAGGCTGCGCCATAAGTCACCAACCCCAAGGAGCAGATCTAAAGTGGGACGAACGTCTGCAGGGGAAATCGGTTGCGGGACTTGCCAGACCTTTTCGTGACGCTTCCGTCCCGTCAAAGCCCTGCAATGTCTCCACTGAAAAAAGGGTCGGGAGCAGGTAATCATCAATAATGCTGGTTTCACCTTTGAAAGATGGACTTGCGGAAAAGCCGTCGATTTCGACGCTAATGGCAACACTACGAAAGTGAGAAGAAACAGGATAGTTGGTGGTGCCTTTGTTATGAGCTCGTGGCGTGTGGATACTGTGATTTTCGCACGTTTTTATGTCCCTCTTGTTTTTTTTCCCTGAATAAAACGATGGGAATGGACAATTAGCACACATCGACATCGTTTCGGGCATTTTTACGAGACTTCTGGTACTCGCGACGGAACATTTCATTGACGTCATAGCTGGTTCATGGATTCGTGTTTCAAGAGTTCGAGACTAACAAATCTTGTCACCGTAAGTAACTCGAGATGTCGGAAATTAGAAAGTACGGCATTTTTTTTAATCTTTTCAAAATGCGCAAAAAGGGGCTGTTTTTTACCGGTCAATATTCAAAAAACTATGCACATTTTTAAAAATTATGAAAAATTTATGTGCGACCATACACGTTAAAATACATATAAATGAATATTTCATATATTTTCAGGTTAGAAAAGAAAATCAAAGTGTGAATGCCACGAGATTTAAATGAATAAAAAGTAAACAAAAAACAAAAAAATAAATAAAATTTATCCGGATGATGTGTGTTAGAATGATTAGATTGAGGAGGGAAGGGTGTAAAGTTCGAGAAGACAGGCGAGTCAGGTTATTTCATGACAGCAGCAACCAGCAAGTAGATATAATCAGGATTTTACCAGCTCCTCTTCATATCACACGTGAATTCTGGAGGTACAATCTGATGTTCAATTTTTTATTGTTTAGGAGAAATTTTGAGAACCTGTATGATGGTCCCTGCCCAAAAAGATGGAAAATTGATCTGATGGTGGGGAATTTTAATTTAGTTTATTTCCAGAATGAAAAGTTTCTACTAAAAAATGTTTTCGTCATGCTCCTTTAATCATTTTTAATACGAAAAAGTTAAGTATTAAATTCTATGCACGGATTGTAATCTAGGATTAGACCATTTAATTGGTTCAAATTGAATTCTAAACCTCTTTTAAAAAAAATGCAATCGAGTCTTTCTTATGAACAATCGGTATAACTCAAAAATTGCTTACCCGACATCTTTAAGCATAAATTATGGGATTTAATTGCTTTTATCGATAAAAGTTTAGAATTTAACTACACCAATAGAATGAAATATGTCTTCATTATGCTTCTCGATAATGGTTTAGAATTTGATTAAACCGATAGGAAGATTTAGGACCCTGATTTCGTGGGTACATAAAATTTCAGGACTTGTAGAGCGATTTTCCCCTTTAAAATATTCTATTCAATTGGCCCTAGTGTCTGGATCGAATCCTATTTGATTCTTGGGAATAGATCAAAAGATGTGAATCTCAGCGCCAGCCAACCACTCCTTTTTCCCCTTTCCTTTTGTCAAAATGACTTGAAAAGAAGTGCGTGGATGTGACCTTGACTCCTTTTCCTTTTCTTCTCGGAGGAGACGAAACCAAAATCAAGTTTTAAGAAAATAGTGGGTTTGATTTCATCCTATGCTTTCAAAAGAAAAATGATTGCTTAACATTGTATTAGGGAGAAGATCGAGAACTTTAATTCGACCTCGATATTGCCTCGTATCTATTTTCTTTGTTATTCTTTATTTTCAATTCGATCAGGGTGTGAATGTGTATATATACAAATTAGGTAAAAGTCTACTTTGGATCCTCGAATATGTGTGTCATTTGCAATTAAATTCTTGAATTTTTAATCTGTTTAATCGACCTATCTTTGCTCCTAAACTAATTAATTGGAGCCGATGTACTCGTTAGAGCCGTTGAGATCTGATATGAAAAGCTCCTGTCCAATGTTCATGTCGAGAAATCTCATTTCTCAAAATTCAATTTGTCGTCATCCTTTTCGAAGTGTTCATTAACTAATTGGCTCAAGATGGCTACATATTTCCCACAATCAAACTCATACGTAGACATGTCATCGATCAATCGTATCAGAATCCGGGGACTTCAAGGTAACTTCAAGAATTCGATAAGAGGAATAAAAAAAAATCCAAAATTCGAATATGGAAATGCTTAAGTTCTAAAGATAGAAAGTAGAATTTCGTCGAGACTAAATGAATTTGCGGAACCACTAGGGGTTTACCCCATTCTCACTTGAGAAGGGAGAAGTGAGGAGTTCAAATCTCTATTTTCGTAGGGGTAGGGGTGGGGTTACGTAGTTTAAGATGTGGGTTTTCGACGTCCACACCCTACAAGAGGCGGGGTACAAGTCTGAGTATGTATCGTGAATGAGAAATAAAGTAGGATCGATAAAAAAAAAAAGAATTTGCGGGCTCCGCGCGCGAGGACCGGCATGTGCGCGCAAGAGAAAAGTTATTAACAAAATATGAACGAGTTCGAATTTTTAAGGGGAAACATCACACCATTGATAATCATGAAACCCTAAGGAAAGAGGGAAGCAAAAGAAAGAGAGAAAGGAAAAAGAGGCACAAACCGTCCGGAAAAGGCAGGCAAAGGATCTCCTTTCCTTTGGATTTAGGGAACCTCGGAAGCAAGGGTTGAAATCCACTTCGATTTCCGGGGGGACACGACCCACACAAAACGACCCCACTTGACCCGCCTCGCGGTCACCTGTCGACTCCTTAATGGTGAACCAGGAGTCATGGTAGGGGTCCCCCACGAGGCCATTCGTTTCCTTTTTCGTTTCTTTCTATTGCAAATAAAACCACTACACATTTCTATACAATTTTTACCATACTTGAAGAAAATTACCTAATCAGTTTATAAATTTATTGCACGGATGCCAATTTAATGATTAAATTTTCAATAAACTTTTAAGCGATTCAATTTTTGCAGGAAATCAATAACACGTCGATCCGTCGTTGCAAGCCGTCCTACGTAAGTGATTTTAGGTGAAAGTTGACTGGAATGACTACATTGAAGCGTTGCTTAAATGTTTAAAGCAAAATTGACAAAATTGAAAAGTTTATAATTAAATTATCATCCGTACATAGGTTTAGGATTGATTGGACAATTTCATCCCCTACTTACGATTTCTGGACTTACCTTATGTGTTTGGTAAAAATTAGTTGGGTACTCAAAAAATTTCAATATCTTATAGATACGAGCTAGAGTACATGCGTGACACAAAACGTTGCTGGTGAGCTATTTCTGCACTGATTGAGCTCGTTTGTTGTTAATTGTTAGTTAATACAGTTTTCTCTTCTGTTTAGGGTTGGATAGTTCCAAAACTTATAGGATTCTTGAAGCATTTGATCGTTATATTCAACATTAGAGGAGTACTTTTGACATCTCCACTAGAAATTACCCCGATTTTTCTGTGAGTTTACACCCGCGAGTGTATTTATGCTTGCAGTCACGTCGCTTCACGAATCGTTGAATTTGCATTTATTTTTTTCCACGAGTCAAAAAGGGTCATCCTCTCCCCTTCATTTAATAAGGCGAGATCAAAGGGTCCAATGCAGGAGGAACTTATGCCGAGAGATTCGCTCTTGACATTGATCAATGAACGGTAGGATTCAAGACCTCGCCATGGTATCAACTCGACCTAAGTTGAAGCTCATTGATCCATGAGATTTGGAACAACACACGACCCTAGTGGTTTTATTGACATGCGTCAAAACACAACCTTTCACCCCTTAATTTATCGTACCAATTTCTCATCATCGTGCATATATATCACTACATGCTACCACAACATGGGAGGTCAATGGTAAACGGGTCACGCTATTATAGATAAGGAGAGATTATTTCGTGTAACAAATACACCACGTGATAGTGATCTATAATCAACCACACCATGACTTGTGCGCTACAAATCTCATCTTATTTGGCACCTCGTGCATTCGTTTTTCACTTACAATTGATCGGTTATATCACGTGTCACCGTCACACGGTATGTGTTATTGACACGTGATGTATTCCTCACACAAAACATCGACTCATTTCGTGAGGTTCCAAGTTTGAGACCCGCCAAGACCGAACCTAAAGTCATCTCGTGCCTTGGGCATTTGCTACCTTACATAGAAAGCCATCCAAAACTTTGGCATGCTCGGTTCTTATACCTATGGATGGATTATGGGGAAGGCGTCATCTCCAAATAAAGCATCTACTAATCTTCCAAAGCCTCGACGTCGTTTGATTGATGGAAAGAGTCATAGAATCATCCACCTTTTGTTTCAGTTTTCAGCACAGTTTATGAGTTCCAAAAGTTCCTATTTCGAGGTAACCGTGGTAAAACTGTACTTTGGCAACTCGCCAGTCTTGTTATTTTGAAGTTGTCACTGAATACTGTGCGTTTTTGGCACTAGTTGCTCGTACTCGCACAGAGAATTTCTGCATAATTCAAGTCGCACATGCATTTTCTTCACCAAAGATTTAGCTACAATGTCTCACATGGCGACATCTCCCTTTTAAATCGTGCTAGTCTCCAAAATCTCTCTCTCTCTCGCATAATTATTGCAATACAAAGTTCTAAGAAGGATAACATACTTATCACTTGAGCTATCCTTTTAAAGTTATTATAGATGAGCCGTATCGGGTGTAATTGCTACACATATGCTACCTTTTAAATAAATGGATGGAGCACCATCGCATAAGTATATCACTTGATGTAGACATCAATCTCTATCCAAGATCCTTTCTATGTGTGAAGACAATAAAAAAGAAACAATTCAGAAAGGGCATAGGTGTATGAAAGGTTGTAAAATTTTTTGAGAAATCCAATCAAGTCCTAAAACTTATCTAATTTATACAATCAAGTATTTAAGTTGACTCCATCTAATCTGATTGATAGAAAATGTCGAATGTAATTTGTAAGAAGATTTTAAGACACATAGTATTAATGTGGCGCCGTATAAGCCGCATCAAGTAAAATGACAAAAGGTAAAAACAAAGACCGAAAAAAAGGAAAAAATGGATCATCGGTTTTAGAGAGAGACAGCGGCGCGGCACCGACTTCGCCGGTGGAGTCGCGGCGGCGTTGCCGCTGTCTCTATCCTTTGCAACCCCTGCGACGTCTTTTCGTCCCTTTTCCTCTCTCTCTCTCCTCGGTTCTATTTTCTTGTTTATTCTTGTTTTTTTGTAATAATTCACCCTTTTCCGCTGTGGCGCCTACTTGGCACCACATCAGTACTCCTTGCCTATGAAGAATATTTATAAAATGGCACTTCGGTATTTGCCTCCTATGAGATTGAGCGCAGCTTATGGAATGGAAGCACTTAGTCGTATGAATTGGACAAATTTTAAGGTTCGGTTGCAACTTTCCCAATTAATTTTAAAGTTTTGAGAGCACACTTATCGATTTTTAAAACTGATGTGACAAATGAAAATCATGTTCAAATATCCTTAAAAACATCACTTTTGTAAACAGTGTTTTGCAGGATTCTCTATCTATATTTATGTGTAAACCCCCCCTCAACAACACTCATCAAGCCCACCTCCGAACTCTTCTTAAGGTCCGAGCCACCCTCAGCACATGTTCATGGAACACCACTGCCTTCAGAACAACCCCGATTCATCAGCAAATGCACCTTCCTCCTCGTCATCTCCGAACAAGTCCGACGACAGGAAGAGCTCGCCGCCGACCAGGAACGTCAAGACCAGAGGCAGAAGATCAGGGCCGCTCAGGCTCTCGACCGACCCGCAGAGCGTGGCCGCCCGGCGCCGCCGGCACCGCATCAGCGACCGGTTCAAGATCCTGCAGAGCCTCGTCCCCGGGGGAGCCAAGATGGACACCGTGTCCATGCTCGAGGAGGCCATCCAATACGTCAAGTTCTTGAAGGCCCAGATTTGGCTCCACCACGCGGCGTACGAGGGCCGTGCCGGGTGGCCCGACTTCGTCCCTGCCGGCGCGGCCGCCGCTCCTCCCCCGGCGGCTCATCAGTGGGGTCAGATGGCCCAGAGCCAGCCCGACAGCGTCTCCTCGAGCTTCGTGTACGTCGATCATCGTGCGACGACGCCGCCATCGAATTTGGCAGATCTCTGGTGGTTTCAAGCTTGTGAAGAGACCATGTCGTGCGATGAACCGTGCGTGAGGCAATCTCTGGCTTAATATAATGTCGTCCGTCTCTATTGGCTCGTGTGAGTATCATATGTATATCGCATTGTGTGGGTAGCCTTCTTCTTCTTCTTCTTGCCTTTTATTTTATTTTATTTTATTTTTTCGATTTTAAGGAGATGGGTGTGGCCAAAAGAGGAAAAAAAAGAAGTTTTGAGGGGGCGTGTGGTAATTAATTGAAGCTTCGTGATGTCAATTTTGTACTAGTATGGGGATGAAATTGGAAAAGAAGAGGCGCAATTCAGGGGCAATGGCAGAATTAGTGTGAAGATACCTATGAGATGAGCCGATAAGCCTTCGACTTGCAATTCGTTTAACATCTTTAAATTATTTTCAAATGGTCAATCTAATCTCTAGATTTTCATACTTATGCTATTGACCACATTTTAAAATATTTTTCCATTTCAATCTATTTTCTAAAATAAAAAAAAATGCTTTCTTCCTTAAAGACCAATTGGGCCCCCTCCCAAAAAAAAAAAAAGAAAAAGAAAACGCGAGGAAGTTTACAAGGAAGAAAAATTGAAGTACGTGTTCAGTGTTCACGCGTGATGCTGGTCAAATTTTATTGGTCTCTGGCCATTTTAATATTTTGTTTTCGCATTGGAATAGGTTGACTTAATCATGAGTGTTTCCCCTTGTCCTATCGAATTTAAATGATTCTTTTTTGCAATTTATATATATATATCTCACTAAATTAACTGGTAATGAAATTGAAAAGAAAAAGCGATATTAAATGCGTCTAAAAACAAAGTATATCCTTTGTGGGGGGCACTATCATGCAAAAATTGCCATAACAAATAAAATTTACCTTTGGCAAAGTTTCTAATCTTCCACACACATTGCTAGAGCTGGCAAAGGTTTTGCAACTCATGGTGGCCCCATGAGAGTGGGTGACTCGTTTGGCAACAAAGTCAAGACAAGATAGATTAATGAAAAAATAATACATCATAAACGATCAGAATGGTAGGTTGCTTAAACGATCCATATTTCAACTCATTTAGCATCATAAGATTAAAACAAGTCTACAGATTTTTCTCAAAGATAACTCAAGCTCGAGATCGCGCTCTTCTCTCTTCTCCGGTTATTGCCGACCTTTAGTCTATAGGTAGCTTGATTTCGCGTTCGGAATCGCCGGAGTAATTTTTCAGTTTCTGGAGCAAGTCGAACCGTTTCGTGCCCCTTCTCTCTTCAATCGTCGTTGCTCTCGACGCTAGCGATCGAGTCGAAGCATCCGTGCTCTTCTGTCTTCTTTATCCGGTGCTAGAACCCTAGGTCAATATCTCGTGTAACTAGAACAGAAGATAGAAGACTGGGAAGACTTCTTTTCCATGCGTTTTGTTAACCATCTGTGATTTGTGGAGGTTTTTTCTTCTGTTTTTTTTTTTTTTGGAAACGGAGGTATCATTTCATTGAACGCGAACTCGTCTACAAGAATAAGAGGCATCAAAATACAAGATTTCTCAAAGAGGAGAAAGGCGGTTAGAAATCCAATTTAGGGGGAGGGTCTTATCCATTGAGGCCTTTACAACTCAGCCTGTCAAATCTATTTGAGTCACGGGGGCAGAGGACCAATTCTAAACTCTCAAAAAGGGCCAAGAAGCCAATACAATCGATGTCGATGTCGATGTCGGAGATGCAATTGACGTATAATTTGTTAGGGGCCATGCATGCAATTTTTATGCCAAAACGATTGCGTCGGAAATATATGAGTTGCCTTCGGGTCGTGAATGGTAGCAAACACGAAAATTGCTAAGAATTGAATCCCGATCAAGTTTAGGTATGAATTTGGTCAAATGTGTATTGAGCTTGGGTCGGCTATGAATCGTTAAAATTGTATTACATAAAAATGAATTCTTCCGAAATAAAAGAATCAATTTGGATCCAACACATTTTCAATCCATCAAGACTCACCTCACCCGATCCGTCCATTCGACAAGTCTACCCATAACCAGTCTACTTGACAGAACTCCCCGTTGAGGAGTTCGAACAAAACTCCTCCCCAAGAGCGATTATGAACCGAGCAATTTAGCTGATTAATTGAGTCGAAAGTTCAAATATGAGAAAAAAGAACAGTTGACCGATCTTACTCCAAATGCAGACACAGGGGAAAAGCAGTGGAAGTAAAGAACAGTCGGACGTTGCTGATCATGATCACTTTAACGCTGGTGTGTGCAAAAATCGGAGAAGTTCCCTATAAAATTTGCAGGAAATGTGAGGCCTGGAGCAACCTTAATCCTGGGTATGGCCTCACCTTGCTTGCAATTGTTATTGATAGCAAAAGCATAAATCCCCATGCAATGGGTAAACATTTTTTGTACAGTTGTTTTGAGAAATGTAATGGGTCCTCTACCTGTTCGACAAAATGGCTGAGAGAAGATTCCCATCGACTTACCCCGCATTGGATTGCCAGCAAATGCGGAGCGGCACACGGGAAGCTTCATCCCTGCTGTTCATTTATATATGTACCGAGGAAATCCCATGTTCTGTCCTCAACACCATTGACGATGGCATTTGTGTTATTTACAGGATGCAAAGAAAATTAAGGCAAGCAAAGAAAGCTCAGAGTAGAGGCCGAGAAAGTGTCTATGAAGAAGATGAGGATGAATAGGAGGAAGAAGAAGACATAGGTGGCGAGTCGTAGCATGTACACTTTGGATCATGTATGACTTTCTTCACACTGAGGTCTAGCTTGGAACAGAACACACAGTACCTTCCCCAAGATTCTTCCTCTTCCTCTTCTTCTTCTTCATCAAATTCATTGCCACCACAGCCGCTTAAGACAGCTGTGCCGCTGGTTTCGAAAGCTTCGTCTCCCTCAAAGTTGTCATCATGATGCCTTGTGTACGTAAATCCCATCATCGGAAGAACCACCTCGAGGAGCTTATCCACTTGATCGTCATACCATTGTTGGCCTGTCTTCCAAAAGGTGAGAGGTGCAACAATCACTGCAGCGCCTGCCCCAAACCCCAAACCGACAAGAATGAACTGAAAATTAATGCTTCCCCAACCATGAGATTCATTCTTCCCATGCTTAGTGCTGTTGGTATCTGGGGAATCTGTTCCCTTGCCATCGGTATTTGAGCATCTTGTTTCCAGCGGAAATCCACACAATCCACTATTATTTTCGAAGGAACTTGCTGAAAAGGTGAGAAATTGTTTGACCGATGGGATGCTTCCCACAAGTTTATTGTTCGAGAGGTTCAGGAAGGAAAGAAAATTCAGGTCTGAAAGCTGTGTGGGAATCGTCCCGTTCAGGTCATTCCGTGAAAGGTCCAAGGACTCAAGCTGTTGCAAGTTTCCTAGAGATGGAGGAATTTGCCCTGACAATCCATTCCTTGATAAGTTGAGGACATATAGCGCTTTGAGATCCCCCAGAGTACCAGGTATTGGACCTTCAAAATTGTTGCATGAGAAGTCGATTGAAGTGAAAAGAGTCAAGATCTTCACCAGCTCCACTTGCAGACCTTTGATGGTGACGCTTACTGTGTCCTGATAATAGAGTCCACTCAAGAGAAGAAATGGATATTGGATATGATTGATGTCTACATTAGCCTTCATAGCCTCCCAAGTTGTGAGGCATTCAGCAGGCAGAGTACCATTGAAATTGTTGGAAGATATGTCTACAATTTGAAGCATCTTCCAAGTGCCATGAGGCTCGCGACATCCAAGGCTTCCATGGAACATGTTAGATCGTAAAACAAGGACACGTAGACTTGCAATGCTCTTCAATTGACATGGAAACACGTCATCAATCTGGTTGTTTCCAACGTCTAAAACCTCCAGAGCTCTGCAATTTGCCAACGACCCTGGGAACTTACCTTGCAATCGATTGTAGCTCAGATCCAAAGTCTTCAAACCACATGTTTCAGGGAAATTGAAAATGCTACCATTCAAGGCATTATTTCGCAGATTTAATACCTTGAGAGACTCCATCACCAAGCAATCAGGAATATTTCCCCTCAAAATATTACGAGATAGGTCGAGCACCTCAAGATATCCAGCTTCGCAAATTGATTTTGGGATAATCCCTTGGAAATTGTTATTGGACAGGGAGAAAAATATTGCCACAGAAAGGTTCATACCAATAGCAGGTGGAATGACTATAGTGAAGTTGTTGCTCGAGAAGTCCATGTATGTGGCAAATGGTGGCAGTGGTATTGTTTGTCCACGGAGCCTGTTCTTATGAAGGTCAAGAACTGACAGAGTAGATGTAAGATTAGGTAACGGTGTTTCAATATCATCTAGTAAATTAGACGAAAGATTGAGATACAGAAGAATTTGAAGCTCCCATATCCATTTCGGTATCTTGCCCTTAATTTGATTGTTTGAGAGGTCTAGAAATACCAATCTGTGTTGCTTAGCCAGGAACTCGGGTAAAGTCCTTAATTGGCAAGAAGCCAACTTTAAAGTTGTAAGGTTAGGGAATGAAGACCCCTGGGAAGCATTACTTGTGGCATCAATGGAAAAACGGTTGTAAGAAAGATCCAAATAAGAAAGATTTCGCAGCTGGTGAACCAAATTAATATGGAACAAGCCACTGAAATTATTGGAAGAAAGTGAGAGGTACTTGAGCCCTCGGAGTTCCCAGATAAACATCGGTAGTTCTCCTCCTATATTGTTGTTGCTCAAATCAAGTGTATCCAGTTTGTGCGATATAGCATTAAAAGATCCCTTCGCTTGACCAGAAAATTGGTTGTTGGAAAGTTGAAGCTTCTCAATCGATTGAAGTGTAAACAGAGACAAAGGAATATTTCCTTCAAGTAGATTGAATCGCAGGTCGAGAATAAGAAGAGATAAGAGGGATTCCCATTGGGTTGAATCAATCGGACCAATTAGACTATTGTGGGACAAAGTGACATATGTCAGATTCTTGGACTTGCTGAGAGATGGAATTGAACCAGTAAAATTGTTGAATGACAAGTCCAAAAGAGCCAGTAGCGGAAGATTGGTGAAAGAGCTTGGGATATTTCCACCGAAGCTGCAATTCATCAATACTATTCTTGACAGATTTCTGAGATTTCCAATTGATTCTGGGAGCCTCCCGGAAATATTCGTGAAACTAAGAACCAGTGTCTGAAGAGAACCATTCTCCGGAAATTCTGGCAAAGAACCCTGTAGAAGTTGGTTGACTGATAGATCAAGGGTCTGAAGTGTTTGTAACTGGAATATTTTTAGAGGAAATTCTCCTTGCAGACCACAAGAACTGAGATGCAAAGTAGTTAAATTGTAGAAGTGGGCAAAGAACTCCGGGACAGTGGTAGACAGATTATTGTTGCCCAGTTTAATCACTGACAGAGAACGAAGATTCACGAGGGAAGAGCAAGACTCAATGGGACCTGATAGATCACAATTCATCATGCTCAAGACTTGAAGTTTCGGCAGCGAAGAAGACAAGGCATTGCACCATTCACTGCCTGGAGCAGACACGTTCACTCCGTCAAGGTACAACTCTCTCAGCTCGCCAAGATTCCCAACAAGCATCTTTAGATTCGGATTCTCGAGCATCAGTGAAGTGAACCCAGGAAAATAAATCAGGGATACAGATACATCAAGAGTAACCAACCTTGTCAAACGTGATATTCCAATTGGAACCTGTCCTGCGAAACCCGCATTTGAAAGATTCAGGTAAACCAAATTGGTGAGATTACCGAACCCAGATGGAATCTCCAGAGACGGGAAGCGGTTGTAAGCCAAATTCAGCCTCTGAAGATTATTGAGCCTGAAAAGACTCGATGAGTCGTTAAGTCCACCAGTGATGCTCTCGAAGCTCAGATCAAGACCCGTGACTTGGCCACCATCGCAGGTCACGCCGTCCCAAGAATCATTACTCTGATTCCATTTCACCAATTTCGCGGACAAAGAAGTGTTGAAGTTGAGGCTATTCTTCAATTCCAGCAACAGCGATTTCTGATGATCGCCAAGACACTGGCCCGAAACCAAAATCCTGCCTATGCTGAAGGGGTTGGTTTGCGCGAGTATCAAGACCAGCCATAAGAGGAGCCAAATCCTCATTTGTTTCCAGCAGATCAGGAGGCACTCGTGTAATCGAGAGAGCCAGCTACTCCGAGTTCAAGAAATCGAAAGCCCATAAACATGTCGACCTTTCGAGAGAGGGATCTGGAAAACTTCGTGCGAAATGGGCAATTTCAAGAACGGAGAATTGCAGGTAGGAGCAGGAGGAGGAGGAAAACAGGGGACGGTTCAGATTGAGAGCAGGGAGCAGTCAAAGTGCACGCCTGCCGGAGGGGACGATTTTGTCAAATGTTTACGTTAGCTGTAGGACTGATGATGCTACTTTTTTCGCGGACTCGTGTGTAGGGAATAGCAGCAAAAGCGCGTTTCGTGTTTGTCGGCATTTCTTTATTCGTTTGCCGATTTCTTGGTGCCAAATTCTTCTCAATTTCAGACGCTGGCCCAACCCGGAAAAAATCAAACTTCGGTGGGGTGGGATATGACCAGCTTTGGGAATTGGAATGCGAGCTAGTCAATGACGAAAATAGAGAGAGTTAACAAGTGCCCAAATCCGAAGTTTGGTTTAGGGTTTGGAAAGATTGGGACATTGCGCTTCAAGAAGCGTGGAGGTTTTTCGTGTTTGGTCCATGCTCGCTGCAGCCCGCCGAGATTGAACTGGAGATGGATTCGGTTTTCGTGTGAACGGGCCCGTCTTTTATTTGATTGGAGATGGATTCAGCGGATGGATGAAACGGTCGCTGAAAACATCACCTGATTTCAACCAAAATAAAGTACCTTCCATCACTCGTTGAAAGCTTGACAGCCGATTGAAAACGAAAATTTTCTATCCATGATGATTGCTGTTTTCTTATTTGTGCTTCGGTCTACTTAAGGGTTCTCAATATTTTAGTAACCTTGACTAGGGTGACACCATCGTTGTTAGGAAATTCAAGTGAATATTAATTTAATTGAATTGTGGGGGTCCGTAATGGGGATGTGACTGTCGGGCTGACTTCCGAGTTAGATGTAAGGTAATTAACCATTGTCCAAATTTTCTTTCTTTTTCCCCGGTGTCATCCAGGAGAAAGTCTCGACCATGTGCTAGATTGAAATGTCCAGTTTTGACCAAGACTGATTTCCAAGTGGGGTTTGGAATACTTGTCAGCGAGCATGAACCTAAAACTTGTAAAAAGAAGTTGCAATCAGATCATAAAAATGTAAAAAATTACAATCGAATCCCAAATTTATGAAATAAAGTGTAACGAGGTGCTTCCATTAATTTCTTCTATTTTGATGTGGTATTTTATTTTTATTATTTTGGAGAGCATGGAAGTGGACACCACATTAAAAAAAGATATATAAAGAAAAAAGTAGGGGAATAGAGTGAGTAAATAAGTAAAGAGAGGGGGGAGAAAATATTCAGTGATTAGTAATCACCACATCATTAGTTTATGCGGCATGCGTGAGACTAGTAAGCTCCATTAAAGAGGTGACATGTGTCATCTGACATGGATTGACTGAAAAATAAAAAATTAAAAAAAGCTTTCTTTTCTCTCTCTTGTAGCCAATAGAAAAGGACTGAACAACAATAAATGCTAAAAATAAAATTCCGATTAGAACTCTGTCTCTCCTCTTTTCAATTTTCAAGGATTTCTTCACCTACTCTCCTAAACAAGAACAACGAGGACACTCTCTCTCTTTCTTAAGTACTCCCTTTCTGTCCCTGCCTTTGCCTCTACCAAGTGCCCTGCCGGTTGCTACTAGCTCAGATTTGCCTCTGGCATGTCGCCTCCCGCAAGAGTCCCGCTGGTTGCAGCTGCTGGATCCCAAGGCCCCTCCGCCTCTGTCGTTGTCTCTTGAGCCCCATCGGCGGTTTACGATTTGTTAGCTAACTCCTCTCTGTCTTTCTTTCTCACACATGCACGATCACGCTGACGCGCAATGGACGGCACCAAATCCCCGGCCGTTTCCAACACGGGGATTAAGCACAGGGTCTACTCGCGCCGGTTTCTTGGGGAACCCTAGTGATTTATACTACGATCGCACCATTCTCTCTTAGCCTCAACAACTTCTTTTGGGCCTCCTTCCGATTGCGTCCCTTCGCAATATAGCATGTGCACATGTTATTGAAGGAGGAGGAAGGCCTTGTCTATGTTATACTTGTGAAGAGAGAGAGAGAGAGAGAGAGAGAGAGAGAGAGAGAGAGAGAGAGAGAGAGAGAGAGAGAGAGAGAGAGAGAGAGAGAGAGAGAGAGAGATTTTGCATTTTTCTAATATGTCGTTCACTTTAATCCACATCGACTCCAAATTTTATTGAGCATATAAAAAATTCCGAGTTAAATTTTTTCATGGAAGTAAATAATGAAAATATTTGATTGTAATGGACAAATTTACGATGAGATTGAACTATCTAAACGTTCTTACACTTGGTCATACTTTTATTATAAGATTTAGGACTTATGATATAATTGATCCTCAATATTCCTTAGTTTTCTTATTTGGCAGCTAAATAATGTTGCAAAGTAAAATTTTTCAAATCTGACCTTAGGAGCCTTCAACTAGTTTCTAATAGCATTATGGCTTTAGGTTTAGACTTCACCAATTAAAAAGCATTCCATTTTAGTTAAAATAATCATCATTAAAGAATTTTTTTCTCCATTGCAATTTTTCAATCCAAATCTTCGCGAAAATGGTTATGTAATTTTGTCATATTCTAATTTCTATGCTAGACGCAGACGTGCTTATTTTCTTGATTGGTAAGGAAGACTTCTATTGATCGATAAAGAGAATTGTCCTTTTTTAATGGTGATGAATAAAAGTTTTAAACTTTTTACCAAAAAAAAAAAAAAGTTTTAAACTAAGTTTTTCATATATAGCTATTTAAATATCCTAACACTCCTAACGTGTAGGATGGACTTTTGTCTAAGATTAAGGGTTGATATATATAACAAGGAAGAAGGGATGCAATTAAGGCAACTGAAAATATTTGAATTCAGAATCTCGTGCTCTATACCAATTAAAATTTTGTGAGCTTACAGTCAACTATTCTAAAAATTTAAGTTGTTTGATAAAAATGCGATTTAATAGTTAATTACTTTAATAGACAAAAGAAATACTCTTTAAGTTTAACATCTAAAATCTCAGTGGAAATCTTCGTGGATGCGAGTGTCTGAACAATGCTTTATCCCAAAATGATATAAGCAAACCTCCATAATCTTATAAGCACTAACTGACCACAAAATACCTAAAGGCCAACCACGAGTCCAAGCAATATGCTCATGTAAAACCAATTCTTCTCGCCTTCAATTTTGTCACTGTCGTTATCTGTGTTGCTTTGAGTTGGAACACTACCTGCTTCTTCCTTCCCGTTCATGGTAATTGAGCAACTTTTGTCGAGCGGAAGCCTGCACAATCCAAGGTTTCATTCGAAGGAATTCTTGGAAAACGTGAGAAGCCGTCCGCTTGCCGGGATGCTTCCCACAAGTTGATTGTTTGAGTGGTTTAGGAATGAAAGGAAATGAAGATTTGCAAGCTAAGTCGGTATAGCTCCATTGAGGTAGTTCCATGACATGTCCAATGACTCGAGCTGCCCCAAATTCCCTAAAAGAAGAGGAGTTGAACCCAAGATGGTATTATGCAGTACGTTGAGGACATAAAGTGCTTTGAGATCGCCAATGCTTTTGGCATTGGACTCTCCAAACTATTGCCTGAGAAGTTGATCGACCTTGTATGGGTATGAGATTTCGATGCAGTTGTGTTTGGTCCATAATTCTTATCATATCGTACCATTAATTTTTTTTGGTCTCTATGCGGAACTATCTTAAGTTGGCCTGACTTGGGAATGCAAATTCATCAAATCACGTGGTTGAACCAGTGGTGGGTTTCAGCGATTCTTGATTATTGATGCAACTTCTTGAATGATCTTGTGAGGGATGTCACGTTTGATATTGACTCAAGCTACTTGATCCAGTAATTCGGGCAAGGGCCCAAATACCATTGGAGGAAATGGCGCACGAGATGGACGGGGATTGAGCGCGAGTACTTTGGTTGCCCTTGGTCCTTCGTTATGGCTACTGTTGCTTTCAGTCACTATCCTTATAATTGTCGTGGTGGTGCCCTCGATTCATTGATTTCTAAGACTTTATTTGTTTTACAGAAGATGAATGATTTATGAAAAATTTTCAAAAAATGATCCATTGTATTGCTTGAAAAAATTAATCAATGAAAAATATTTTCATTATAGACAACAATTATATCTAAATTGTTTTGTGGATGATAAAATATTTTTATTCATTTAATTTTGTTAGCGATATAAGTTATCATCTTTAGGAAATTGTTTTTCAAGACATTCATTTTTCGTAAAACAAACACACTCTAAAATTTGGTGCGAATTCGTTAAGTCAATCTTCGGTAGTAAAACTAAAATATCAGTGATAACTAAAAACTGACCAGTAATTCATGAATTTGATCAATTTTTTGTAAATCATTAATGAATTAATAATTTTACCATCAATAAATTGAATAGTAGATTACCACTAATTTTAAATGTTACAAGTGGGCGCGTAAGTGTTTGTAAGATACTAATGAAATAACAACTTTAACAATCACAAGACTCAGTAATAGATCACCACTTAATTTTTTTATTTATTTTACAAGTGGGCACGTAATTGCTTGAAAGTTATCAAGAAAATAACAACTTCATTACTCACAAAACTTAATCATTCGATTTTACAAGTGGCAGCATAAATGTTTGTAAGTTACCAATGAAGTAAAAATTTTACCATCTACAAACCCAATAATAGCTTACCGTTTATTTTAGTTTTTACAAGTAGGCGAGTGAGTATTTATAGGTTGTTAATGAATGAACAAATTTTCCATTAACTAAACACAATAGTAGATGACCACTTGTTTTTAGATCTTACAAGTGAGTGCATAAGCTTTTGTAAGTTACACATTCAATAGCAATTTTACCATCCACAAGCCCCCTAGTAAATTACTACTTATTTTAATTTTTATAAGTGTGCGCGTAAGTATCTGGAGGTTTGAAATAACAATTCTACCATCCGCAAAACCCAATAGTAGATTATCATTTGTTTTAGATTTTAAAGTAGGCACTTAAGTGTTTGTAAGATACCTATGAACTAACAATTTTGACCATAATATCGACAAACCCAATAGTAGATCACGACTTATTTTTAGATTTTACAAGTGGGCGTGTAATTGTTTGTAAGTTATTAATGAACTAATTATTTTATCAACCAAAAAGCCAATAGGAAGAGGATATCACAAGTGTAATAATTTAGTTACGGTGCTCATTTGAGTGCAATAACTTTTATTACGATTACTTGAGTATCATAATTTATGTATGACACGCACTTGTCGGCATCTCCTGATAGGGGAAGAATGAGTTTAGAGGTAATGTCGAGGTCCTCAATCGATGCGGTCTCCCAAACTTTTACCTCGCGTGACATTGGAAATTTCATTTTAGTCGAGTAATCCTATGAGAATTCGATGCTACTAGTCTATTAGGCTCGATTAGAAGCCAAATGAGATACAAGAATATATCTCACTTCCTACGCAACTAGAGATATAAAAACAGGGACTTAATTACACTAGTCATCTGGCTAATGCCTTTTTGGTACCTAAACTTGATTGTTTGTCAACTAAAATGTGCACAAGGTCTTTCTACCAAATTATGAATCGTAAAGTTCTCGTCCACTAAGTGTCCATAAAATGTTTTTTTTTTAATTTTTATTATGATTCTAAGATGTATTCTACCATTTAACTAGAACAAACAAGTCCCCACACAAAAGCAATAAAAAGAATCGCAATAAATTCGACAAGAACAGCAATAAAAGAACGAGTAAAAGATTGAATGCAATAAATAAAGTAAACTAATATGAGTCGATCAAAAATATAACACAGCCTTGTTATTAAGCCCCAAGACAGCAACCCTCGTGAGCTAAATTCAAATCGAATCCAATTTTTCTAAGAGACTAAGATATTCAAATCTAAATTAAGCTAAATTTAGCACTTAAATTGAACAGCTTAATCAAGTTCTCTGTTTCTAACCATCTTTCAATTTTTTTCGAAATTTTGATTTTTGAATTAATTTTATTTTTGTATTCTATTTTCATCATGCACCCTGTTAAAGTCTGCACGATCAATTTTTGAATTTTTCCGAATTTTTTGTATTTTTATATGTTTTTAATTTTCAGAAAATGGGGACTCGGACCGAACCCCTTAGGCCGGGCAGGAATATGGGCAGCACGATGGTCTCACGGATCTGGGCTAATAAGGGCACAATTGGGCTCTCCTATTGAGCCATCTTTTCAATTAGTAAAATAAGCCTATCTTTCTCAAAATCAGATTCAGCCCAAACCCATCTAACCTAAGTTAAGCCCAAACTAAAACCAAGCCCAAATTCAGTCAAGATTTGATACTGTCACAGACCCAAATTCGAATATGGAAACCACCGAGGCCGGTCATGAATTTCGCTAGAAATGAAGGTCGAGAACCATAACTCCAGATCGCACACTCATCGCGGACCGCCATGGAAAATCACCGGGACGTAGCACAAAGAACAAAGAAGTATAATGATTCAGAAATGTTCTCGGCCATTCTGAAAACACTAGAACTCACGCTTAAATGACTTGAAAATCGATTAATATCACTTAATCTATGTCAACGTACTTTCGGGTTCATAAAATGATAGAAACTAATTCGCATTGAAACCTCATAGACATTTCGCCGAACAGGTTGTAGTCAATCGATATTGGAGCAGGTTTTTTGCGATTTGAAACTCATGTTTGTGGCCACACGCAAACAAAATTAACATGTGAATTTCGTAATCAAATACATGACTCTAATATGACCGATTCGAGCCGAAGCAAAATGAGCTTTACATTCACTTCGCCGCTGCCAGAACCATAGCACGAGATTAGCTTGTCAATGAAACCAAGCTAAGTCGCAATAGGCAGTCCAATCAACTATTGGGGGCTCTCTCATGATCGTCATCAGCTGAAAGGAAGACCGGTGGAAGAGCTTCAAGCGAGGTTTGGCCACTTCAATCTTCACGGCCGCGAAACAAAGTAGAACAGGACCTTCTCGGAGGCGGCAGTCCGGCGATGGCTACATCGCCTAGGGCACGGCGATGAGCCAGAAACAAGATAGAAGTCTTTGGAAAAAAATTTCCTGAGCGAAATCCAAAATGAGCTTCGATTGGAAATCAAGGACTGAAGTTTTATGGGTCAAAGTGAGCCGATTGAAGTGTTATGGGTCAAATTCATGCATATAGGATACAGCTTGCTAGTTCATGTACACTAGTGAGAAAAATCATAAAAATTGCATCTTTGATTGTCATGTGGCATATAGGCTATTCATGATCACCTAGGTAGTTGCAACTGGAAAGATTAAAAAATAAGGACATCTTAGAAGCATGCTAGGTGACCTTTTTTCCTTTGGTCTTGGTATGCTAGGCGACTTTGCATCTTAGATTACGTGAGTTTTGATTAATTCATGTTCGTCTAAATTAATAGGGCGATTTCGACCATATAGCGCTATTGTCGATATGTAGGGAAATTTTAGGGTTTTAAATAGTGTTTATAAAGTTAGACAAAGGAAAAGAAAAGACAAAAAAAGAGAGATTAATTGCATCTTATTCACATGTTGGCAACTTCTACATCACAGTGTTAGATAGTTCGCGATATTTGATTCACGCATGATAGCTCAGGCATGTTCGGCACTTAGACTGGGCATCTCATGTTCATTTTAATCTAGTGCACGTTTACTTTTGGTTTATAGCTCACGACAGTCCTATCCCCCGGGCCTAATAACGAGGCTTTGTTAAGCTTCCCCTATACTGTTTGGGTTCTTTATTTTGCTAGTCCTTTTTTTGCTTTATCTTTATTATCACTTGATTTAATATATATTGCTTGAACCCGCATTCACGATCACCTTTTTTTTTGTTACATGATTAGAGGATATTGGGAAAATAAAATTGAGAAGATTGCCAGCAAACAAATTTCACAAAAGAGAGAAGGTATTGGCAACAAATGTTAGATTTATTTGGTATAATCAAGTCCTCAAACTCACAAATCTCCTGTTTGCAAGAGTAAAGCGAGCTCCTACATCTTACTCGGGCTCCTAACTGGTCCATAATTGATCAGTGCCAGCTCCAAAGCAAATTAAACTAAGTGATTGAGTTGGAAAATCAAGTTGCAACTGGTAGGACTTGGGAGTGTCCATGCTAGGCGTAAGTGCCACCTTGGAAGAGGAGCCATTAGTGCTCGCTTAGCAACCGGTAAACATCCCTCAGATATGTCAACCTCAGGAGGGTTGCAACATTACGTATGATAGTTTGTCACTTAAGTTTCTTCACTAAATGATGGTAATTATTGGAATAGTTGGTAATTTAAAAAAGCATTCATAAGTTCGTGTAAAAAAATTGGTAAGTTTAACCCATTGGTGATAAATAAATATAAATAAGCTATCAAAACCGTATGAAATAATAAAATAGATGTTGGTGAGTGGACTCCAATAAGAATTGGGAGCTCGATTCACTTGTGATAAGTTCTTCACATTTTTCAACCATTACCAATCATCGCTGGTGGTGACTGGTGGTGATTGCTGCCACCAAGTCCACCCCTCCCCGCATCTCTCTCGCTCTCTCTCCCTCGTGTTCTACATTTTACTTCGCTTTTTCTATAGAATAAATCAATTGCTTTTGATTTTAACATTATTGACTTTAACCTTTTTTGATAATAAATAAATATGAACTTAGCATACCACGTCTAACATACTAAGAGTTATTTTAAGGACTTGATTGAGAGTAGGGTAGAGTTAGAGGAGTTGATTCAAAAAAAGAAACGAAATGAAGAATCCAATTTTGCACAAGCAAATTTGAAGGATCCAATTGAAGGTCTAGGCCATGTACCTACTTTTGAATGGTCATTTCTACGCAAGACACAGACCTACATTTTTTCCCAATGGGTAAGCAAGAGTTCTATTGATCAATAAACAGAACCATCTTTTAGATGACGATGAAGAATTATGAAGATAAGAGAGAACGAAAATACTCTTTTTCAAGTTTTTCACCTTACCAAAAATTTTTTCCTTACCAAAAAAAAAAAAACTCTTTTTCAAGTTTAGTAACTAAACCTCAATGGAAATCTTCATGGACGCGAGTGTTTGAACAACACTTTATCCCATAATCGATAATAAGCAAACCTCCATGATTTGATAAATACTAAGGGACCACAAAATACCCAAAAGCCAACCACGAATCCAAGCGGTATGCCCATGTAAAACCACTTCTTCTCGCTATCATCATTGTCACCATCATCATCTGTGTTGCTTTGAGTTGAAACACTACCCGCTTCTTCTGTCCCATTCATTGTAGTTGAGCAACTTTTGTTGAGCTGAAGCCCGCACAATCCAAGGTTTCCTTCGAAGGAACTTTTGGAAAACGTGAGAAACTGTCCCCCTGTCGGGATGCTTCCCACAAGTTGATTGTTTGAGAGGTTTAGGAACGAAAGGAAATCAAGATTCGCAAGTTGAACCGGTATGGTTCCATTAAGGTAGTTCCATGACAGGTCCAGCGACTCCAACTGATCCAGATTCCCTAAAACAGGAGGAATTGAACCCGAGATGGCATTATGCGATAGGTTGAGGAAATAAAGTGCTTTGAGATCTCCAAGTGTGTCTGGTATTGGACCCTCCAATCTATTGCCTGAGAAGTCGATTGATGTGAAAATAGTCAGAATCTTGACCAGCTCTAGCGTTCGACCTTTGAAGGTTACACTCATTGTATCTTCATAATAGATCTCACCAAATAACCTATATTGCAGGTGATTGAAGTCTACGTTGGCCTTCATAGCCTCCCAAGATGCGAGGAGACTCACAGGCAGCGTGCCGCTGAAATTGTTGGAAGATAGGTCAATGATTTGAAGCATCTGCCAGGTGCAGGGACTATGCGTACATCCAATTTCCCCGTGCAATTTATTGGATCGTAAAACAAGAACACGGAGACTTGACATAGCATTGAAATGACATGGAAATGTCCCATCTATTTGATTGTCCCCAATGTTCACAATCTCCAACTTCGTGCAATTTGCCAATGACAACGGAATCTGGCCCTGCAGGAAATTCTCACTAATATCCAATGTCTTCAGACTGCATGTTGCTAGGATGTTTTGCGGAATATCGCCACTCAACTGGTTATTTCTCAAATTCAATACCGTGAGGGACGCCATCATTAAACAATCAGGAATAGTTCCGTTCAGATGGTTATGCGATAAGTCAAGCACATCAAGATCACCTTTGCAAATTGACTTTGGGATAGACCCATGGAAATTATTCTTCGAAAGGGAGAAGAACATTGTCTCGAATAGGTAGTCATTGATGTTATCCAGAATAACAGAAGTTATGTTGTTACTTGAGAAATCCAAGAAGTAAGCGGATGATGGCAGGGGTAGCATATTTCCTCGGAGCATGTTTGAATGGAGGTCGATGACAGACAGAAAAAAAGTAAAATTGCCCAGAGGTGTTTCCAAATCTTCAAAGAAATTAGAGGAAAGATTGAGATGCTCAAGATCTTCTAGTGTCCATATCCATCTCGGTATATCCCCTTTTATATAATTGTTGGAGAGGTCGAGGAACTGCAATCTAGACTGGTTAGCCAGAAACTGAGGCAATGTCGTCAACTGGCAAGAAGCCAAATTTAAGTATTGAAGGTCAACGAATAAAGAGGCCTGGGAAGTAGTATTTGTGGCATAAGTAGAAAAATGATTGTAGGAAAGATCCAAATGCGAGAGATTTTTCAGCTGTTGAACCAAATTAATATGGAATGACCCACTAAAATTATTGGAAGAAAGTGAGAGGTAATTGAGCCCTCGGAGTTCCCATATAGACGTCGGTAGTTCTCCTCCTATATTGTTGTGGCTCAAATCAAGTCTCTTCAGCAGTTGTGATGGAGCATTAAAAAATCCCTTCGATTGACTAGAAAATCGATTGTTGGCAAGTCGAAGCTCCTGAATCGATGGATGTGTAAGCAGAGATGAAGGAATATTTCCTTCAAGTAAATTGAATCCCAGGTTGAGAATAAGAAGACTCAAGAGAGATTCCCATTCTGTTGAATCAATCGGACCAGTTAGATTATTGTGGGACAAAATGATATGTGTCAGATTCTTGGACTTGCTGAGTGATGGAATAGAACCAGTAAAATTGTTGAATGACAAGTCCAAATAAGACAGTCGCGAGAGATTGGTGAGAGAGCTTGGGATATTTCCATAAAAGCTACAATCCCCCAATTCTATTTTGGACAGATTCCTGAGATTACCAATTGAATCTGGGAGCCTCCCGGAAATATTCGTGTCACTCAAAACCATTCTCTGAAGAGAACTATTCTCCGGAAATATTGGCAAAGAACCCCAAAGGAGTTTGTTGCCTGATACGTCAAGGGTCTCAAGTGTCTGTACCTGGTAGATTTTAGGAGGAAATTCTCCCTGCAGGCCACAATAACTTAGGCTCAGAGTTTTCAAGCTAGAGAAATTCGCTAAGAAACTGGGATCTGTGGCGGACAAGTCGTTGCTATCGAGTTTAATGACCGACAGATTAGCAAGACTCATGAGAGAAGCGTCAATAGGACCAGACAGAGAACAACCCGACATGCTCAACACCTCAAGTTTCGGCACTGAAGAAGACAACGCGTCGCACCACCCGCTTCCCTCAGCAGACACATTGACCCAATCAAGGTACAGCTCTCTCAACTCCCCCAAGTTCCCAATCAGCGACCTCAAAGAGGGCTTCTCAAGGAATAGCGTAGCCTGTCCAAGCCAATAACGACCAGAGAGATCAAGAGTACGTAGCTCCGTCAGGCGCGATAGCTCCGCCGGAATCTGCCCGGCAAATCCGGCATTGGACAAGTTGAGATGTACCAAGCGGCTGAGATTCGCGAGGCCAAACGGGATCTCTGAGGAGTCGAAATCGTTGAACGCCAAGTTCAGGCTTTGAAGGAACTCGAGCTTGAAGAGGCTCGATGAACGGCCGATTCCACCAGAGATCGACTCTTTGCTCAAATCGAGTCCCACGACGAGCCCGTCCTTGCACATCACGCCGCTCCATGAATCAGCGCTTCGGTCCCACCGTACTAGCTTGGACAACGTAGAGGGGTTGAAGATGAGGCTGTCTCTCAGCTCGAGCAAGAGCGATCTCTGGTCGATGCTGAGACACTCGGTTGAAGCTGAAGTTGAAGCCATAGCAACGTCGGAGAAGATGGAGATGGTGGATACCGCAAGAAGAAGCCATGAGATGATCGAATCGTTCATCGTAAGAAGTTGAGGAAGAGAGCGGGAGGAGGGAACAGGGAAGAAAGACTCAATCGAAACAAAGTCGAACACTTTGGGAGTGGGAGTAGTCTTCCAAGGAATTGTGTTGATATTCGGGATGTCATCATTAGTTACCAAAGTTTGACTCATTTCACTTTCGACGATGCTAGCACAAATATTCTTTATTTCACATACTTTCTCAATCGAAACAAAAGGCCACATTTTATTTTCAATGAGAAAAGGGAAAATAAAATAAATCTGCCTAAAATGTTGACATTAGGACTTGGGATCCCTTGGAAATATTTTTGGCTTATCTTATTTGAACATCATAAAACAAATGATATTATGTGATCGGTTTTGTTTTTGTACATCACATTTACATGTAGCGATCCATTAAAAGTAAATAATGGATATATATCATAGCATTTGATCATAACACCAAAATACATATATTATATACTATTTCTTTTATTAAATAAGTAGATTCAAGAAAAGAAATAAAACGATTTACTTATATTTGGATTTGATTGTAAATATTTTTTTTTGGTAAAATTGTAAATATTTTATAGTACTATCAAAAAGCAAAAACAGTATAAACTATAGAATCTGAAAATACAATGAATCAAATATGAAATATGAAATAGAAAACTACAATAATATGGTCAAAAATAGAATGAGAAACCAAATAAACAAAAACTAAGAATAAATTTCTCTTATACTAAACTGAAAACAAAAACAAAAAATAAGAAAAAGGAAAAAGACATAAGTAAAACGATAAGGAAATGGGCGTTATCTTTACTCTTGTTTTTTTCTTTTGGTCAGTGGGCGTTATCTTTGCTTCGAGTGGTATAAAGAGCGGTATAAAGGAAAATAAAACGAGTGAAAAATCCGAAAAGATTTAAAATTAAAAGAACGAAAAGAAAAAGCGAACTATAGGCGTGTGGAATTGATCCATCGTGAACCCCGGAAAAGCACCATGGCCAACCTCCACCCGTCGACCGGGCTATTACCATACTTTCTATGCCTTTATGGAACTTTCACACTATATATTATAGCAATGCGTGTTAGTTGGCTGAAGGAGCATTCCACGTCCATCACACGGCAGATCCTGATGGTTGCCACGGTTTTTCTCTTTCCGTACTGCACATTGCACATTGATATATTTAAAGGTTTTCTTCCTTCTTTTTTCGCTCTGTTGTGTTTTTTTTTTTGGTAAATAAAATGTACAAAACTAAATAGATTAACATCTAGAGTTTACTATTCCAACTTTATTCCTAAACAAAGCATAAAATAATTCGCTAGGAGATTGCAAGTAGAACGTAGTATCTAATCGCTTCTTGCAAGAAGATCAGCACGTCGATTGCCTTCCTGAAAATTATGCTATATTTTGAACTCAAAATAAGAGCCCAAGAGTCTTATGATATCTTTAAGTAGAGCCAGTCTAGTGTTATCCATTATACTCTTTGGGCTGATAAGTTCAGTGATAATTTTGGAATCCATCTCAATGATAATTTTATGGAAACCATGTTGCCTTGCGATGGTGATCGTAACCATGGTGCCCATAGTTTTGATTGTGAAGATGAACATATTCCAAGAAATGAGGTAAAACCTCCAAGCCAATCACCCTCTTCATTTCTAAATAATCCCCCTGCTCCTGCAAGTCCAGTACTACCTTTAGATGCTCCATTCGTATTCAGTTTAATCCATCCTGAAAGTGGAGGATCCCAAGTGACTAAAATGGGAGAAGTATGTGATCCACGTGACGACAAGTTGATCATAGACGAAGCTATGATTTCCTTCGTGTGTGATTTGATAGAGATTTTTTGGGCTTTTGATTTTTTTTTATTCAGTAGTCAAGTGACGGGTTAGCTTCCAATAAAGCTCGAAACCAAGACCATAAGAAGATGAGCAAACTATCTTACCATCTAAGACAACAAGTTATTGTTAAGTTTTTAATGTAATTAAACTGTTAAAATCTTGGGTTAGTATTATGAAAAATCCCAAACTGATACACCTGTGATAATTTTACCCAAAACTAATTTTTTTACCAAAAAAAAAATCTAAACTGGTACACTTGTGACAAATTTACCCTCAGTTTATTTTCTTTAAATTTTACTGTCAAATTATTTTGTTAAATGACACGCAACAATTAACTGATGTACCAATTTTATGTTTTACCCTTCATTTGTTACATGTGTACCAGTTTGTGATTTTTTGTGGTATTAATTCAATTTAATGGAAACTAACGGAGGGTAAATTTGTCACAAATGTACCAGTTTGGAGTTTTTAGTGGTCAAAATATTATTTTGGGGTGTACATTGTCACATGTGTACTAGTTTGAAATTTTTCGTGGTATTAACTCTAAAATCTTACATCATCCAAAAGAAATATTATTGAGTAATCCATAAAAACAAATCAACCCTCAAATGAGCACCACATTGCTCAAGCTAATGAAAAGCTCCATCTTCTCCAAACAAAAGAAAAATGAGCACCACATTGTATGTTTACTTACACTTCACGCGGGCTTGTACCGCATGAAATGGGTTGGATTATTGCATATGTTATCCACATAAACATAAGCTATAGGCTCAAATATTTTCCTGAATTAAATTACACTTCTCTCTATCTAGACTTGTGAATTGTGTGACTTGTTGGATTCAAGTCAACTATATTAGCTCCTAAACCAAAGAAAAGTCAAAGAAAAACAACTAAGACATATTTTTAAAGGAAATCAGCTAAAGTGTCTTTCTTGGCACCACGAGAGACCAACATTAGAAAAGATCATACCACCCGCCTGAGTGGCGCTGCTAGAATGCGCACTCTTCCTCTCGCAAAAGGTTGAGTGTTCGAATCCCGGGCGTCGCAGGGTGACTTAACCGGTGGCACGTGTGTGGTGGCTAGCACGTGTCGCCCCTAGGGTTTACTCTTCGGTTGTCGGCCGTACGGGGATTCCCTGGGTTATCAAAAAAAAAATCATTAGAGAAGATCATGGATTTGCGCAAATTCTATTGAAAGATTCCAATTAATTACACTGCATTCTCGAAGAACTTTCTGCATTGAAGGACCTTTTTAGCAGCAAGAGATAGAACCGGTCACGAAATTCTTTAGCCTAGTTATCTTCTTGTGGATGCAAACCACAAATCTACTTCACTGACCACTAAGACAGCAAAGGGCAATCAAGAAGAGGAGAAGATTTGAACTTATTCCAGATCAAGCACAACAACCGTAATATTTGGGTTTGTTGACTTGGTAGTGGCTAATTAAAAAAAAATTTACTAGTCAAAAAGAAAAAGGAAAGTGAACTCTCGTATTAAAGAGGAAAAGGAGAGCACGCCTAGAATAGAGGAAAGGAAAGAAAACGAAGAAGAAAAGAAAGAAAGGGAAATTAAAAAGAAAAGGGAAAGGAGTACACGCCACGGGAGCCTCGCCAAGCCAAATTAACTTCGTTTCATAACGCCCGGTAAGGATTTAAGCCATTTTGTTCATCTAATCAAAGTAGTTTTTGTAATTAGGTCACAAATTTAAAGTTATGTGAAATTTGAACTGCAATGTCTGATTTTTAAGTTGTTAAGCTGAAAAATTTCATAAAAATGATAGATTAGGGTGCTGTGGAACCATGGGGTTTGACGAATGGTTTAGTCGAAGCGAAATTATAAAATTCCACTCTCAAGTTCTGCATTACGGATAGATTTGAAAATCGTCTTCAGATGAGAGTTTTGTTAGCGAGTTAGAGTCATTTCGTTAGCGAGTAAACTTGGTTTAGCCGATTCATAGTTGAGGTAGCATTTTTACTTGTTTTTTTTATGTTATTTCTTGCTTATTTGATAGGATTGTGAGTTTGACGGTTCGAGTAATCTGCATAGTTTGGTCTACATCACATTAACATGTGGAGATCCATTAAAAGTAAATAATGGATATATATCATGGAATTTGATCATAACACCAAAATACATATATGATATTCTATTTTTTTATTAAATAATTATATTCAAGAAAAGAAAGAAGACAATATACTTAAATTTGTATTTGATTGTAAATGTTTTATAGTACTATAAAAAAGAAAAAAAGGTATAAACTATAGAATCAGAAAATACAATGAATTAATTATGAATATGAAATAGAAAAATACAATTATATGTTCAAAAATAGAATGAAAAACCAAATAAGAAAAAACAAAAAATAAATTTCTCTTATATTAAAATGAAAAGGAAAATAAGAAGAAAAAGGAAAGAAGGCATAAGAAAAAGATGAAAAATGGGCGTCATCTTTACTTCAAGTGATACAAAGGAAAATAAAAAGAGGGAAAAATCCGAAAAGATTTAAAATTAAAAGAAAGAAAAGAAACAGCGATTGGTAGGTGCATGGAATTGATCCATCGGGCCCCACGGAAAAAGTACCATGGCCCTCCTCCTCCCGTTCACCGGGTTATTACCATACTTTGTGCAACTTTTTAGTATATATAATAGAAATACGTGTTGGTTGGCTCAAGGAGCGGTCGACGTATGACATGTGGCAAATCCTGATAGTTGCCCCGAGTTTTCTCCTTTGGTACTGCACATTGATATATTTAAAGGTTTTCTTCCTTCTTCTTCTTCTTTTTTTTTCATTTTGTTGTGAGTTTTGCTATGCTAAGAATGGTTTGATAGAGATTTTTTTTTGGGCTTTTAATTTTTTTTTATTGAGCAATCAAGTGCCGGGTTAGCTTCCAATAAGGCTCAAAATCAAGACTCTAAGGAGAGGAGCAAACTTCCTTACCATCTAAGACCACCTTATTGTTAGCTTTTTAATGAAATTAATTTGTCAAAATTTTATAACAATCGAAAGAGATCCTATTGAGTAATTCATAAATACAAATCGACTCTCAAATGAGCACCATTGCTCGAGCTAATGAAAAGCTCTAGTTTCTCCAAACAAAAGAAAATTGAGCAAGGCATTGTATGTTTACTTACACACTTCTCGAGGGCTTGTCCTACTTGAAATGGGTCGGATTATTGCATATGTTATCCATAGAAAACATAAGGTATAGGCTCAATTTCATTTCGCTAAAAAAGCTTACACTTGTCTCTGTCTAGACTTGTGAATTGCGTGACTTGTTGGATTCAAGTCAACTAAGTTATTCGCTCCTGCACCGAAGAAAAGTCAGAGTAAACAACTAGGACATATTTTTTAAGGGAATCAGCTTAAGTGTCTCTCTTGGTACCACACCAAGAGAGACCAACATTAGAGAAGATCATGGATTTGCGCAAATTCTATTGGAAAGATTCCAATCAATTACACTGCATCCTCGAAGAACTTTCTATATTGAAGGACCGTTTTAGCAGCAAGAGATTGAACTGGTCTCGAAATTCTTTAGCCTAGTCATCTTCTCGTGGATGCAAACCACAATTCTACTTCACCGACCACTGAGACAGTAAAGGGCAATCAAGAAGAGGAGAAGATTGAAACTTATTCCAGATGAAGCATAACAACTGTAATATTTGGGTTTGTTGACTTGGTCAAATGAAGTGGCTAATTAAAAAAAAATTTACTAGTCTGAAAGAAAAAGGAAAGCGAACTCTCATATTAAGGGGAAAAGGAGAGCAGGCCGAGAATAGAGGAAAGGAAAGAAAAGGAAGAAGAAAAGAAACAAAGGGAAATTAAAAAAGAAAAGGGAAATGAGTACATGTCATGAGAGCCTCGCTAAGCCAGATTAACTTTGTTTTACAATACCTGGAAAGGGTTTAAGCCCTTTTGTTCATCTAATCGGAGTAGTTTTTGGAATTAGGGTACAAATTCAAAGTTAAGTGAAATTTGAACTGCGATATCCGATTTTTGAATTGTTAAGCTGAGAAATTTCATGAAAATGATAGATTAGGACGTTGTGGAACCATAGGTTTTGACGAAAATTGATTAGGAATAATGGTTTAGTCGGAGTGAAATTATAAAATTCCACGCTCAAGTTTTGCATTACGGATAGATTTGAAAATCGGCTTTGGACAAGAGTTTTGTTAACACATAAGAGTCATTTCGTTAGCGAATAAACTTGGTTTAGCCGATTTGTAGTTGAGGTAGCGTTTTTACTTGTTTTTAACGTTGTTTCTCCCTTATTTGATGTTGTTTCTTGCTTTTTGAAATGCTCAAACTTCAAAAAGCAATATGGATTAGATATAGTATCAATTATGAAATGGCATTTTTGTTGCAAAAAAGTTTGGATTGAGCATTTACTTCTCTTTGGTTATTTGTGAATGGTTTTACAAACATGTTATGAAATATAGTGTGAAAGTTTATATACATGTATTGCTTTGCAAATATGATTTATGAAATGAATTCTGAAACGATTTGAGAAATAGTTTACGAAAAGTGTTTCCATCGGTTGAGTTGAATTAATGATAGATAGTCGCCAATGTCTACCGGAATAAAAAGAAGTGACGTTGTTACTTGAGAAATCAAGTAGTAAACGTATGATGGCAAGGGTGGCGTAGGAGTGGAGTGGTCCAATGTAAGTTCAATCTAGTGTCAATTTTCAGGATGTCATTAGTCACCAAATTTGAATTATTTCACTTTTGAAAATCCTAATTGTTAAAGTATTATCCCACATTGCTTAACGATGGGTCTTAAGACCCTCTTTATATTCATATGGTCTCCCTTCACGTATAAGCTTAAGATTTTGTGTTAGATTTTGTAACATGAAATTATTATATGAGGTCTTGAGTTCAAATGTTTCGAGCCCCTAAAGCTTAAGCTTTTAGAACTTGCCGCTCGTCTTGACAATGAGATTTTCTAACATTAGCAAAATTTGGCGACATTACGCATCAAAGTGATATTCTTTTTTTATCATAATTTTTCAATCGAAACAAAAGACCATATTTATGTTTTCTTGGAAAAAAACGATAAATAAAAGAAATATGCCTAAAATGTTGAGATTAGAACTTGACATCCCTTGAAAATGCTTGGCTCGTCTTATTTTAAGATCATAAAACCACTGACATTATGGAATCAATGTTGTCTTTGTACATCAACATTAACCATGCAGAGATAGGTTAAAAGCAAACAATATAGATATTATATCCGATTATTTAATTAAATATGTAGATTCAAGAAGATAATATAAAATGATTTACTTATATTTGAATTTTATTTGTAAATTTTATAAGATTATAAAAAAAAGCAAAAAAATATAAACTCTAGAATCTTATCCAACCTTTCATATACAAGATGATAGTTGACTGTATTGGGTCAACCAAACACATGAACTGAACAGGAATTTGAAAACCTTTTTTGGGATTGAAATCTTCGAACCGGAAATTACCACACGCCTTCTTATAGCTGGGAAGATTGCGCCTTTGGTGAAGTTTGGTGGGGTACACGCGTGAAAGAATCTTTATTTTATCCGAACGTGAAGAATGGTCCTGATTGAAGGACTTTCCGTCAATAGACAATTATGGAGAGGAAAAAGAATTGAACTTTACTCCAATCAAGCCTAAGACCAAAGTACACGCAACAGCTTTTAGTTGACTTGACTAGAGATTGCAAAATCATCCTTGTATGGGATTTCAATGGAGCTGTGTTTGGTCTAATTCTTATCACGTGGTATCATTAATTTTTTAGTCACCAGTTAGACTAAGTGATCCGTGTTTCTCGGTTTTTACTTTTGCATTCTTTCCCATATGCCAGATTTTACTCCTTTCAAACTAAGGTCAAGTCCTTACTATGCCTATTGAATTTACGATTGATGGACGAAGAGTTTCTCTGATTATCCTGTCTCAAGATTCAGAGGAAAGCTCCAGAGGTACATTATTTCTGCCTTTGAAGTATATAAGCAATATATTGGGATTTCGAGCAGTAGTACACTGCTACTGTTACTGTTCCAAGCTCGTCTTCACTAACATTAACCTCATGAGGTTGCGAGATTCTTCAATGATCTTCCTAAGAATGTCTGGTTCGATCTTGACTCGAGCTACTTGACTGAGTAACTCAGGCATGTGGCCAGATACCACCGGAACAAATCACGATTGAGATGGATAGGGATCGAGCGTGAGTACTTTGGCAACCCTTGGTCCGGCTATTGCGGCTTTCATTCTCTTTGTTTTAACCGTCATTAAGGCCTTCTTGGCTGCTTACACATATCATCATCCCAAGAATTAACCAATCTCAACAACTTAGTTTAGAGACACAACTAGAGAAATCTTTCTAGTGCAATGGAATTTGTGACATGCCCGGTTTCATTTCTTGATATCGCTTCGGATGCTACCCTTAATTTAGTTTAAATTGCTTAAAACTTACATCTTCGTTGTAGTTAGATCATGTGCGACCACGTGGAACTAGTCTGTGACACAATTTAACATACAACGGGAAGCATCATGTTACTGTAGGATTTAACATTTCTAGAGAACTTACTAAATCTTAACGCAGCCAATTGAAATTAGCATCCTGTATTTTATGTACGACATGATAGTTTACGGGAAAGCAGCGGTAATAACTAATAAGACCATATTTATAGGAAACCCAAAAGCTACATGCACCACCTTTGATCTGGTTTGGCGGGTACATGCTTGAAGAATTTTTAGGGAAAATTCCAAATGAAGGCCTAAAGTGGACTTTGTCTCAAACGATGGCATGATGTGCCATCGTTTTTTTAAATAAAGACCTAAAGTAGCTTATTACTCTCAAATAAAGGCTTGACCTTGCTGGCTAAAGAGCATTTTCATCATTTACCCTTTTTTTTAAATTTTTTTTCCTTTTTCCTTTTTTTTCCCTCTTTCCTCCTTCAGTCGCTAGCGGAGGTCGCCGGACTTAGGCGAGAACCGCCCTTGCTGGTGTCGGGCAAGGGCCGCCCTCACCTGCCTTGCTCAGGTGAGGCAACCCTCGCCCAAGGCTAGTGAGGGCAACCCTCGCAGCCTAGGCGAGGGCGAAGCTGATTTTCTATTTAATGTTGCAAAAAGGAAAATTATATAAATTATTTTATAAACTTTGGCCGGATATGTAATGTTGTACCTGTATTTTCAATTTATTCAATGTGGTCCTTAAAGTTTTGCTCAATATGTAGTGTGGTCCAACTAGATAAGGAATTTAATGGGTGTTGATTATATCCGCTTGCAATCCAAGTTAATCAAAAGGAAGAATTGAAAAAGAAAAAACAAGTCTGAAAACTGGAATAAAGAAAGAGGCAGTAAAGCTAATAATAATCCGACGCCTACGACTGCTTTGGCCCAAAATGCAATTCTCCAGATGGAAGTGGAGGATTTGGCCAATTGTTTAAGGTTGGGCGTAAAGAAGATTTAAAATTGAATAACCTCATATTTTAGATGGTTACTTGGGTTTCTTATGTAGAAAGGTTGATAATTAACAGCCATCTCATGTTCCAAAGCTGCAAAATTTTAAATGGCACCCATGGTCAATGAATTCGAGATCCTCTCAATTTAAACGTGCTGTCAATATATGGATTATGCAACGCACGATCGTAAACAAAAAGTAATTGTTACCACAATTAGCTTTTTTTTAAAAATAAATCAAGGGCACAAGTGCAGAGGTCTGAACACACAATTCACTCTCTCTAGAACATAATATATTATAAAACGAATATTAATATGTTCACTGTGGGGAAGAAAATATTTTACAGGAAATGGTTGGATGAATTAAATGTGTGCCATTGGCCAGTTATGTAGATGGTTCTTCTATATGTCAATTGTATTTTCTCTTTTGGTGGAAAAAACATTTTAGATATTTTCTTAATAAAATCTTCTATTTCAGATTTGATTTTTTCCATTTACAAAAGTTTCCAACAACATTAATGTGACTATGCTAACGGTAGCGATGATGGTGACTGAGCAATGGCATTGGTCACTTTGTTAATGCATTCAAGATTTGGGTGGACTAATGTCAATAATTTCTCATTAGCTAATATTATCATGTTTAATTTGTTTTATAGGTTAGGTTTTCTTTAGTAAGCTATTTTCTATATTTGAGGGGGGAAAGTTGCTAAAAATTGAACTTTGGATTGGATTGGATATGTGTTGGCATTGGATTGACTCGGGTATAGGTTGCCAAAATTGTATTATATAAAAATGCATCAATATAGATTAAAAGAGTCAATTTGAGTCAGACACATTTTCGATCTATCCAAACCCAATCCGACCCATCCATTAGACATGTCTAATTTCGGCTACTGCTACTTTTCATTCTCTTTGTTTTTACTGTCACCAAGGGCCTCTTTGCTACTGACACCTATTATCATCCCAAGAATTAATCATCCTCAGCAACTCAGTTTTAGAAACATATTTAAAGAAATCTTACAAGGCCAATGAAATATGTGACATGCCCAGTTTCATTTCTTGCTATCGTTTCGGCTGCTACTCTCAATTTGTCTTAGATTGCTTAAAACTTACATTCTTCATTGTAGTTAGATCATCTATCACGACATGGAACTAGTGCCTGACACAGACGTACAACGAAGAGCATCATATAACGTTAGGATTTCAACATTTCTAGAGAAGTTACTAAATGTCAACATGGCCAATCGAAATTAGCGGGCTGTTTTTCACATGCAACATGATTGTTGGCTTGAAAGCAGCGGCAATCACTAATCAGGCCATCGAGCGAGTCGACCGGATCCAAATTCTCGCACCAAGCACACCATCTGAGCAGGAATGTGAAAACTAAATTTTCAAGCCCAAAAATTACGTGTACCACCTTTGGACCAAGTTTGGCGGGTTCACGCTTGAAGAATGTTTATTTTATCCAAAATCGAAGAATGTTCTTGATCGAATCGCTTTCCCACAATAGACAGAACAAGTCTTGAAATTCTTAATTAATCATTGAACTTACTCCGATCAAGCATGACAGACCAAAGTACACGCAATAGTTTCCGGTTGACTCGACTGTAGAATGCCAAACTGTCGAGATGCGTATTGGCGAGTAATCTTTCGCTCTATTCGCTATAAGCATAGAAAAGAATTTCGTATACTGTGCAAGCGCGTCAATCCACATCAACTAATATATGGAAAAATGGCCCAATCAATCTTGAACTAATTGTAAGGATGTCAATTCATTCTTAATCATTTCAATTTTGCCAATTTATTCCTAAATTTCTACTCGAAATTCTAACGCAATTCTTGTGGCCAGTTTTCACCGGCAATCGCCAACGTGTGGTGTGTCATGTATGACAGTCGGTGATAACTGGACCGTCACGTCAACGATTTCAAGCAAAAATTGGCCGGAAGGAATACATTAAAATTTCTGTCGCGACCCTAAAAAATTTTGTTCATTTTCCTCGGGTTAATGGATTATTAAGATTGAACTTAACTTGGGCCCTCCCAAGCCCTACCAATTCGCAACTTAGGGTTTAAGTTCTTAACGTGCAAATGCTTTCATGCTTGGAGTCGCCACTAATCAATTTACGGTAGGCTGATTAGAAACCTAAATAAAACATAGGGAGATATGTTTTATTCCTACGAACCAGAGATTCTAAGCCCGGGGACTTGATTACGCTAGATCTAGTCTAACGCCCTTTCGGTACCTTTTCATTTCAAAAATATTTTGACAGGCAGTTTGGATCCATTTTAACCTAGTCACTAACATATGAGGTGTTCATGCGGGTGCGCAAACCATCAATTTAACACCCAATAATCAAAGCATTAAATAAATTGCAAGCTTAGGAGAACAACTTACCTCGAACCAGCGCAAGCATCTGCATTGTTAGCTAGAAATCATACAGACAGCCCTAATATGATTTCTAATTAATAAAGCATTCACTCAATTTCTTTGATTTTCACTTTATTAAATGAAACTTAAACTATATGCAATGACGTGCAAAGATGACATGCGAATTAATGCAACCTAGCATGCAAATTATATGTCATGCGACGACGTGACTTAATTCTAATGACGTGCAATGATGTATTTTTGGTATTTTTCTTTATGAAATTCGGAATAAAAAATATGCCTAAATTAACATGCAACCTATGACTTTCTATTTTTGGTATTTTTCTATTGAAATTCGGAATAATAAAAATGCCTAAAATAGAATGCAATCTAAGATGACTTAACCTATCCTAACATGATTTCTTTTTGGGATTTTTATAAAAAATTCGAAATAAATAAATTGCTGAAATTAAGACGCAATCTATCCTAATCTACCCTAAAGCAATTCATTCTCTTTTTGGGATTTTCTTGGAAATTCGGAATAAAAAAAATAACGTGAATAATCCGTTAGGATTAAACTCATATTTAATTTAAACTAGGAAACATGCCACCTTAGACCCTAATTTGAATTAAATACTTATCTCATCCTTCGGGATATATTCAAAACCTAAACATGCAAAATTCTAAGCTAAATCTAAATGATATTTTTTGAAAATTTTCTATTTTATTTGAAAAGAAAAGCAATTAAATAAACATGGATAGCAATCGAACTCAAATCAACCACGCAATCCGCCAAATTCGTTTCAAACTCGGATTAGGCACAAAAATCAAATTATCGGTCATATCTAAAGGGTTATAGATATTAACGGATAATTGATCATTCAAAATTGGAAAGCAAATTAAAATCATTATCGTATTCAAGTGGTTATGAATAGGATAATGATTTTCCGTACCGCCGCGTATCGGACTTTAGAGTTAAAGTCAGATAGTCGTCCAGATACGTTGCTTAAATTAGGAAAATTTCCTAATTTTGAATATTCTGAAAATATTGCGGATATCTAGCACATTATCCAAATATATCAAGACATCATTCAGATATTCATGCAATATTCCAAACGGTTCAAAATAGGAAATTAAATATTCATGGTATATCCACTCACCTAATTTGAAAAATTTCTAAATTTGGACTTGGATCGGGATTGCGTCTTTGCAGATCGGGATCGCGACGAACGGGCGACGGCGGGACGGCTCACGGCACGGCGACGGAAGGAGCGGGCAGCTCGCGGTGCTTGGCGGGGCTCCGGCACGGCTTGTTTGGACAGCGATTTGGCGAAGGCTGCGTCGGCGTTGGCGCGGCTGTTGGACTTGGTACGATGGTGAGACCGGAATAGAATCGATCGCGGCGGGAACGTTGCTCCGAATTCCCCGCGGGAGGCTGCTGCGTTTGGGGATCAACGCTTGTTGGACCTCCTGGACATTCGGTCCTTGCAGCTTCTATTGGTGATAAACAAAGCACGTTCGTGCCTTTTGGTGTCTTGTGATTGACGCCTGAAGAATCCACCTTCTGCAGCAACTTGTTGGCGTCTCGGTGGAATGGAGGAAGCGTGGACAATGCAGGAGTTTGGCGTCAGTCTTGGTGGTGCGTTGCTGTAGTCATGGAGGGGAGGTCAGAACGTGGACTTGCATGAACTTTTCAAGGTTGTGGGAGCATCAATGTGCATGGGCAGCAGGAGGAAGCAACAGCACCGAACGTTGTGTAGGGGGGGCTGTTCGGTTGACTGGAACAATGATAGACCTGGACTGCTTCAGTGGACCTCGATGTTTGTAGTCCCCGTTGATCAGTCACGTGAAGTAGATGAGGGCTCCGGGAACAACACGGCCGAGTAGAAAGGTCGGGGCTGCTACTCTTCAAGGCTTCAAGGATGAGTCAATTTCTGTTGACCTCCCCATTCCACGAACATGAACTTCTCGGTGCATCAAGGACTGACCGATGGGCGTGGATCAGCAGTCACGGAAGGGAGGCATGGCGGCGCGGGGCGCGGCGTGTGACGACAGTGGGGTGCGAACGGTGGCCGCGGTCGCCGGTCTCCTTCTCTCCCCTCTAAAAATTCTGATTTTCTGAAATTGTGTTCTCTAAAAATTCTCCGAATCTCTATCTAAAAATCTGATTTCTGAAATTATGAGAGCCCCCTAAAAATCTGACCTAATGAAATATATATAGTGCTAACCCTAGGTCAAATTAAATGGGCTTAATGTCCTAATGGGCTTAAACTTGGGCTTAGGCTTTAATTAAATTAAATGGGCTGAATTAACTTGGGCTGAATTAAGCTCAAATTAAAACAACCAAGCCCGTGTAACGTGAAATTCTCGGCCCTAGTTTTCTCGAGCGAATCGAATTTCATTCGACGAAGTTTAAACTTGCTCACCATCGCCGATCCGATGCAATAATGCAATTAAACTAAAATGAGCATAAGTTATATGTTATGCAAAAATTAAATATTTTTGTTTAGGGGTTAAAAATTTAATCCCTAATTTTTTATGCAAATTACGACTAGATGTTTGGTAAAATTTAGGTGTCAACAGCTGCCCCTCTTTGAAGGTGAGCTCGCAGAGGTTGCATTCAAAGACTAAATGATACCTAAATTTCAACTATGCAAATGCAATGAATGTTATTTTTGTCGGGATTATGAGTCCCATTTTTTAATGCATTAAGAAATGATGCATGCTGACATGAAAAGAAAACATACCTGGAATTACTTACCTGACTGGTACGAGATAATGCAATTCAAGGCACGACTCTGATTTTGAATGTTGTTTGCAAATGTCTGGGCTCAGTCCCATAGGTTTTGCCTGATACACTGTTGATGAATTTTGGTGATTTGAAATTAAATCAAAACACAGGAAGAAAGCTCAACGTATCCAACCATCACCTGGATTCGTGAGATAAAAAAGTGTAAAAACGTTCCGACCTTTACAAACTACTTATACATCGCCATAGGTATTTGTAAAGATTTGGCCACTGCGCCTATACATCGCCATAGGTGCGCCACGGGGGAACTAAATAGGATATTCCGACCCTTATGAGATACCTATACATTGCCATAGGTACTCATAAGGATTTGGCCGCGTCACTTATACATCGCCATAAGTGAGACACGGGGGAAAACCTGGGGGTTGAGGGAATATTCCGACCTTTATGAAATACCTATACATCGCCATAGATATTCATAAAGATTTGGCCGCGCCACCTATACATCGCCATAGGTGAGTCGCGGGGGAAATATTCAGGAGGGATAGAGTATTCCGACCTTTATAAGATACCTATACATTGCCATAGGCACTTATAAAGATTTGGCCGCCGTACCTATACATCGCCATAGGTATACCGCGGGGGAATACTCGAGATTAAAGAATAATTCCGACCTTTACCAGACATCTATACATCGCCATAGATACTGGTAAAGATTTGGCCGCTTCACCTATACATCGCCATAGGTGAGTTACGGGGGAATCTTCTTGAGATTAGAGAAAAATTCCGACCTTTACAAGATACCTATACATCTCCATAGGTATTTGTAAAGATTTGGCCGCGGCACCTATACATCTCCATAGGTGTCTCACGGGGGAATCCTCTCGAGATTGTGTGAAAATAATGATTTTGGTGAACAAACGGGCTAGCCCGAATGTTCGAGGGTTCCTTGACAAAGTACCTGGATATCATCAGAGGTACCTGAAAAGACTTGATCAATAAATACCTGAACATCATCAAAGGCATCTAGAGATCGTAACAAAATGATCAAATATGGGACCTGACGATTGCTCGTATAGGTTAGGGATATAGAGATATACTTACCTGATAATATCTCCGACTCTTGAGGGTGTGTCTCCTGTTAGACACAGCTTTAAGCAACATGTAATATGCATTCGCACTATCAAGAACACATGTACACATGAACTATAAATTCAACTGGTTGTTATGCACGATGGTTTTGTCAAATCGGCATTACAAACTTCGTTGGGGAAAAATCATGACAAGACAATTCTAACTCACAAATGAGTGTCTTGAAAATGTCGAATGAGGAACTTCCAGTCCGAAAGGGCTTTCTCTCATTCTCATCAAAAGGCTGATTTACGCGAATTACTCCATCTCACCTTCATCATGTCGACAAGGGTCCGAGTATTCTCGCAAGCGGTACGACCTTACCAATCCAAGAGGTCTTTACCAGGACTGTAACATGGGCTTGGTCAACGGCTTAGCAAAGGGGACTCTTCGAGTCGAAGCTATTAAAAGAAAATGCTCCGCAATTGCGCCCGGGTTTACAAGTCAAGAACCCTGCAAAATGAGATAGAAATGGACTTGCTCGCACTTCTTCGAGCTAAGCTTATAAACATTTGAAATTCTACGTTAGTTCAAGTGCTCTAATCTGAAGAGACTTTGCAAGGGACGTAACGTAGTCTAGGCTCATGGGTTGAGAAATGAATGGATCATTTAGGCTCAAAATATATATGATCGGGGTGAATAAGTTGGTGATCATCTTGGCATTGTCACCGGTCTTCTTCTTCACCAGAGATTGCCTTCTCGGTAAATGCTCCATCGGCTTCGAGAGACATCACTTGATTCCTTTGAGACTACTCGATTGGGGATTCTGACATGCCATATCTTGACATTTTTCATTGGGCATTGACCTTGCTTTTACCAGGCATACTGCTTTTTCTTGCCCCCATTTTTTCTTCTTTTTTTTTTTCCTTTTTTTTCTTTTTCTTCTTCTTTTTGAACTTGACACACACTGCTTACAATGTGAAACACTAACCACCTATATCCAACTGAATGACTTGCTGTTTGAACTCAAAAGCCTCTCGTCTCCAATCGACACTCTGGATATGCTACTTGAACAATGATGACTTTTGCCTTGCCCCAGTGTGGGGAATGATCACCAACTGGGTTTATACGAAACGAATTTGCAGGCTCAATTGGGCTTAGCCAAGGGTAACGTATGTATAGGATAGAAAAAGAAATGCTCTTCGTCATCCTAAGGCACTTGAACTTCACGTGAATTCATCTGTAAAAGCAACACTTGAAGATTGATGCAAGTGAGAGCAAGAAAATTTCTAGTCATTTTTCACCTTATGATGCTGATTTACCTCCAGTTTGCCCCGATGTGGGGTGGTTCTTGACAGGGGTAATTTGAATGAATTTCTCCGAATATTTAGGCTCAAAATGGTTGAACAATGAATAGCTTGTAGTGCTTTTAAGGTAGAGAAATGAAATGCCTCTTGTCATTTCGGTCGCCGTACCTTTCGCGAGAAAACTCTTTACCTTGCAGACATTGAATTTTTCCACTCAACACGCTGGGGATTTTTCCACTTTTTCTACTCAACTCACTGGGGATTAATAAATGGGGCTGTATATAGAATAAGGCTTGCCTTTCATCATCCCGAGGCACCTCATTCGACACATTCAATTCATTCCGCATGAGTTATGAGATTATCAAAACAGATTTCCCCTTTTGAAATCTGATAATGCAAATCGACAAAATAACCATGCAGAAATTAAGCCAATGCAAACATCTTAACTCTGAATTGATTGAAAATCACTTATTCATCATTGAACTGTTTGCAATTCAGAGTAAAGCCAAACACACGAAAAATTTCGCTGCAAAATGTCAAGTTTTATCAAGGATAGTACATCTTCACATCATCAGAATTAACAGGATTGGAGAACTCACGACCATCCATCTCTGCGAGGATCAGGGCGCCTTCAGGAAGAACCTTTCTAACTACGTATGGACCGATGTAATTTGGAGCAAATTTACCTCCAAGAACAGGGAAGATTGGCAGCACCTTCCTCAGGACTAGATCATCTACCTCGAAGTGTCTGGGACACACCTTTTGATTGAAGGATCTAGCTATCCTCTGCTGATAGGTTTGACCATGGCAAATGGCTCTCAACCGCTTCTCATCAATCAGGTTCAGCTGCTCCTGTCTTTGTCGAATCCATTCCGCTTCAGACAACTCCACTTGGGATAAAACACGCAGGGAAGGGATCTCCACTTCAACGGGCAGAACAGCTTCCATGCCATACACCAGAGAAAAAGGGGTTGCACCGACAGAGGTTCGGATGGAAGTTCGATATGCCATCAATGCAAATGGCAATCTCTCATGCCAGTCACGATAATTCTCGGCCGTTTTAGCCAAGATCTTCTTGATGTTCTTGTTAGCGGCTTCAACTGCTCCATTCATCTGTGGACGATAGGGAGATGAATTCAAATGCCGGATCTTGAACTCATCGAACAACTGGTCCATGAACTTGTTGTTCAAATTCGTCCCATTGTCGGTGATAATGGCTTCGGGGACACCGTAACGAGCAATTATGTCCCGCCTGATGAATCTTACAACATTCTTTGCAGTGACGTTTGCATAAGATGCCGCTTCAATCCACTTGGAGAAATAGTCAATTGCAACCAGGATGAAACGGTGTCCATTTGACACCTTGGGGTTAATAGGACCAATCACATCGATGCCCCACATTGAAAAAGGCCATGGCTCAGACAGCTGATGTAACTCTGTGGGAGGAACATTTATTTTGTCCCCATGAACTTGACAACGATGACACCTCCGAACATGTTGGATGCAGTCACCTTCAAGACTGAGCCAATAATAACCCAATCTCATGATCTTCTTAGCCAGCATGTGGCCATTCATGTGTGGACCGCATATTCCTTCATGTACCTCTTGCATGATTCTGGTAGCTTCAGCTGCTTCTACACACCTAAGCAGAATCGAATCATAAGACCTCTTGTACAGCTTTTCACCACTGACAAATAATTTCGAGGCCATTTTCATTATATACTTCCTGTCGGCTGGAGTGCTTCCTTCAGGAAATTCTCGCTTCTGGATATAGTTCATGATATCGTAATACCATGGCTTCTCATCAGGTTCTCCAGTCACAACCATACAATAGGCCGGTTTTGCTAGGACTTCAATCTTCAAGGGTTCCACCTCTACTCCACCGGTCACTTGCAGCATGGAAGACAGCGTAGCTAGCGCATCAGCGAACTGATTGTGGGACCTCGACAAATACTCGAAGGAAATGTCTTCAAACTCCTTTATGATTTCTTCGAGGTATTCATGATACGGCACTAACTTGGTATCTCTCGTCTTCCATTCTCCTACAGTCTGGAGAATAATCAGAGCAGAATTACCGAATACTTTCAATTTGGATATCCCCATTGTCGCGACCCTTAAAAAATCTGTTCATTCTTCTCGGGCTAATGGATTATTAAGAATAATCTTAACTCGGGCTCTCCCAAGCCCTACCAATTCGCAACTTAGGGTTTAAGTTCTTAACATGCAAATGTTTTCATGCTTGGAGTCGCCACTAATCAGTTTATGGTAGGTCGATTAGAAACCTAAATAAAACATAGGGAGATATGTTTTATTCCTACGAACCAGAGATTCTAAGTCCGGGGACTTGATTACGCTAGATCTAGTCTAACGCCCTTTCGGTACCTTTTCATTTCAAAAATATTTTGGCAGGCAGTTCGGATCCATTTTAACCTGATTACTAACATGTGAGGTGTTCATGCGGGTGCGCAAACCACCAATTTAACACCCATAAATCAAAGCATTAAATAAATTGCTAGTTTAGGAGAACAACTTACCCGGGATCCAGCAAGCATCTGCATTGTTAGCGAAAAATCATACAGACAATCCTAATATGATTTCTGATTAACAAAGCATTCACTCAATTTCTCTTTTTTGGATTTTCACTTTATTAAATGAAATCTAACCTATATGCAATGACGTGCAAATATGACATGCGAAATAATGCAACCTAGCATGCAAACTATATGTCATGCGACAACGTGACCTAATTCTAATGACGGATGAATAACATATTTTTGGTATTTTTCTTTAAGGAAATTCGGAATTAAAAACATGCCTAATTTAACATGCAACCTAATGACCTCTATTTTTGGTATTTTCTGTTTAAAATTCGAAATTTAAAAATACCTAAATTAACATGCATTCTATGATGACTTAATCTACCCTAGAATGATTTCTTTTTTGGGATTTTTTATGAAAATTCGGAATAATAAAATAACGTGAATAATCCATTAGGACTTGAAATAATGCCTAATTTAAATTAGGAAACTTGCCACGTTAAGTCCTAATTTAAATTAGATATTTATCTCATCCTTCGGGATATATTCAAAAACCTAGCCATGCAAAAATTCTAATTTAAATCAAAACAGAAAATATTTTTGGGTTTTCTTTTTATTTGAAAAGGAAAACAATTTAAAACAAGGATAACAATCAAACTCAAATCAACCACGCAATCCGCCAAATTTGTTTCAAACTCGGATTAGGCACAAGAATCAAATTATCGGTCATATCTAAAGGGTTATAGATATTGACGGATAATTGATCATTCAAATTTGGGAAGCAAATAAAAATCATCATCGTATTCAAATAGTTATGAATAGGATAATGATTCTCCGTACCGACGCGTATCGGACTTTAGGGTCAAAGTCGGATAGTCGTCCCGATACGTTGCTAAATTAGGAAATTTTCCTAATTTGAACATTCAAATATTGCGGACATCCTGAACGTTATCTAAACATATCAAATTATCCAATAGATATTCATGGGATATTCCAAACATACCAATTAGGAAATTGAATATCTTGAAAAGTGTATCGGATAATTATCTTACCTAATTTGGATATTGCCAAATTTTGAAATTAGCTCGGGATCGGAATCGACCCGCGGATCGGGATCGGGATGGACGACGACGACGGTGAGGCACGGCAGCTCACGGCGACGGAGCTGTCCGGGCAGTGAACAGCGGCGGTGGCACGGCTGTTCCGGTGGGCTGCTCTGAACGACGACCAGCAGGGCAGCACAAGGAACGGCGGGCGCCTCCGGGCACTGTTCTGGCAACGGCACGGCAAGGCTGCTCCGAGCAGCGGCCAGCAGCGGTCGACGCGGCGACTGGAACGCCCGGCGGTGCTACTGGTTGCTCCGAACGTCGGCGGAGCGGCGGGGACAGTGGCGGTGCAGCCTCAGGCGGCTCTCCGGGAGGTAGTGGCGCGAAAACTCCGGCACGGCGGCGTGGACGTCAGGCTGAGGCGGAGAGAGAGGCTGAGGACGCCGGCGTGCGAGGCAGGCGCAGCGATGGTGGCTCCGGTGTGGCTGCTGGCTTGCGGTGGCGTGAGACGGCGGAACAGGAGCGACGGGCGACAGAGGGCCGCGGCGTGGCTGCTGGCTTGCGGTGGCGTGAGACGGGACAGACGCGGAAGGGCGATACACGGCGGTGGCTGTCGGCAGGTTGGCGGTGGCACGGTGTTGCGGCGGCTGCAGGGCGAAGGACGGCGGCGGACGGCGGTGCGCGGGCAGCACGCGGTGAAGGAACACGGCGGGGACTTCACCGGCGCAGCGGTGGCAGGCGTGGGGCACGGCGCAGCGAAGGGACAGCGGCGCGGTGCACGGTGGCGCGGCGGTGGAGTGGTTCGCCGGCCTCTTTTCTCTCTCTCTCTCTCTCACTCTCGCACTTGTCTCTCAAAAATTCTGATCAGAAAAATATGTCGTCCCCCCTATAATTTGACCTAATATTATGTATATATAGACTAATCTAGGTCAAATTAAATGGGCTTAATTAACCTAATGGGCTTAGAATTGGGCTTGGGGCTTAATTCAATTTAAATGGGCTGCATTAACTTGGGCTGAGCCCAAATTAAAACAACCAAGCCCACGTGACGTGAAATTCCCGGCCCTAGCATTCCCGAGCGAATCGAGTCTCGTCCGATAAAATTTAAGTTCATTGCCATCGCCAATTTGATGCAAATGCAATTAAATTAAAAATGAACCTAAACTATATGTTATGCAAAAATCAAATATTTTTGTTTAGGGGTTAAAATTAATCCCTAATTTTCTATGCAAATTTAAACTAAATGCATGTCGGTAAAATTTAGGTGTCAACACCCATTTCTACTGCGGCTTGAAGTCCGAGGATACAAGCTTCGTACTCGGCTATATTGTTAGTACACGAGAACACCAACTTTGCTGCTACTGGATAATGTTGTCCATCTGGGGATATTAAGACTGCCCCAGTGCCGGAACCAGCTAAGTTCACGGCTCCATCGAAGAACATAGTCCATGTGTCTTCCTTTATCAACAGAATGCGATCTTCTGGGGAATATCCATCATCATCTGAGATTCCAGGATTCTCGGCTAACACATCAGCAATCACTCGACCTTTGACTGACTTCTGTGGCATCACCTGAACATCGAATTCTGAAATCAAAATTTGACATTTGGCTAGCTTCCCTACCAAGGCCGGTTGATCAAGTAAGTACTTGATGGGATCATTCTCAGTCACCAGGAGAGTCTGGTGATGCAGTGTATATTGTCTCAGCCTGTGGAGCACCCATACTAGTGCAGCACAAGTCTTCTCAGCTTCAGGATAATTCAACTCCGAGACTGTAAACTTCTTACTCAAGTAGTAAATGGCTCGCTCTTTTCCATCTTCAAGATTTTTCTGGGCTAACATTGCTCCCAGCGACTCGCTATGAATAGTGAGATATAGGATCAAGGGCTGGCCCGACACTGGTAGGACTAACACCGGAGGTTTCACCAAGTACTGCTTCAGTTCTTTAAACGCTTCTTGACAATCATCATCCCATTCTACCTGAGCATTCTTCCTTAGAAGTTTGAAGAACGGTTTAGCAGTTTCAGAAAAGCTGGGAAATGAACCGGGCTATATAGTTTAGCCTGCCCAAGAGGCTGCGTACTTCTTTCACAGTCGACGGGGGTTGCAGCTCACAAATAGCCTTTATTTTGGAAGGGTCGACCTCAATGCCCTTACTGCTTACTACAAACCCGAGTAGTTTGCCTGACGTTGCTCCGAATATGCATTTTGCCGGGTTGAGACGGAGTTTAAACTCATGGAGTCGGTCGAACAGCTTCTTCAGGGTGTCAACATGACTTTCTCCAAGTCGAGACTTAGCAATCATGTCATCGATGTAAATCTCGGTCTCTTTATGCATCATGTCATGGAAAAGGGTTACCATTGCACGCTGATACGTTGCCCCGGCATTTTTAAGGCCGAAGGGCATGACTTTATAATGAAATGTGCCCCAAGGAGTGATGAATGCCGTTTTCTCCTTATCACTGTCTTTCATCCTTATCTGATTATAGCCCGAGAAGCCATCCATGAAGGAAAACAGCTCGAATCCAGCAGTACTGTCTACCAGGACGTCTATGTGCGGTAACGGGAAATCGTCCTTAGGGCTAGCCTTATTCAGGTCGCGATAGTCGATGCAAACCCGAACTCGGCCATCTTTCTTCATGACTGGAACGATGTTGGCCACCCAAGTAGGGTATTGGGTGACTTCGATGAATCCCACTTTCAAGAGCTTCATGACTTCTTCCTCTATTTTCTTCGAGAGCTCAGGTTTAGTTCTCCGCAACCTCTGTTTCTTGGGTGGCATGCCTGGATTAGTAGGTAGGCCATGCTCCACAATGGAAGGGTCTAAACCCGGCATATCAGCATACGACCAGGCGAAGATGTCTTGGTAGTCTTTCAGTAGTTGGACTAAGCGTTTGGCCTCATCTTCGGGAAGGGTTGCCCCTATCTTGACCTCCTTGGTTTCTCCAGAGTCACTCAAGTTAACGGTAATAGTTTGATCTGCCGTCAGGACTTTAGGTCTTTCATGGTGCTCTAGGTCACGCTGAATATCTAAGGAGTCATCAAGTTCTCCGGCATCATCGACATCAAACTCGGTAGCGCATAACTCCTCGGTCTGGACCGTTCCCATACCCTCATATTTCGCAAGATTGCCCCTGAAACATAAAGTAAGGGGTTCAGAAGGACAAACAGGGCTAAGCGTTACATTCTTTTTGTAAGATTTTTTTGTTTTGTTTTTTTTTGTTTTTTTGTTTGTTTTTCTGAAATTCATTTTGAAAAAAAAAAATTTAGCACGAGAAAGCATGAAGAAGCCCAGGCCTCAGAATTCTCCTTGGACTATATTTTCTTTTATCTGTTGGATATCATCACCGGGCTGGTTTGATATACCTCAACATGCCCTCAAAACTGGAATAAAACTTGTAATTTCATTGAATCTTTTGAAATGAATTACATTTATTGAATGGAAATTGCGACAATCAAAACCTAAAGGCGAAAATGAAAAACAGCACCCGAAAAAGGGGCAAATCCTAGAAAACAGTAAAAATTCCCACGTAGGGGAGTATGCAAGAAAGTAAAGGTGTTACTCTTGTGGGCCAGCGCCCATCCCTTCTAACAGTCCTTCCTCGATGGCTCCGATAAAGACGTCGTCGAACAAGGCAATTATTCCCTCCATGGCATCGTCAGGGTCTTCTGTCTTTAGGGGCGTTGTATCGTCCATACCTCCCCATCCGTCAGGGACAATGTCGCGGGGATCCGAATAAAAGCTTGGTGGTGCCGAGTACTTCACATAATAATCGAACTTGCCACTAGGTTGCCCCAGCGTGTCGATCACTTCCATCTCTTCGTGCATCATCCTCCCTGGACCCGGAAACGTGGTGCGGATATGTGGAGGCATCCTACCACGCGCAGGCTCTTCACTATTCGACCCTTGATCAGATCGCTGTCCGTTCTGCTCAGTTCCTTGATCTCGACCTCGACCATATCCACGTCTCTCATTATTTGGTGCAGTTGGCCCTTGATACCCCAATCCAGAAGTGCGGGGTCTTTGAGAGACTTCGATCGGTCGGCGGATACCCTGACCATCCCTACCAAGGCCTTCGCCCGGTACAAAGCCACGAGACACCATTACTCTCCCAACCATTACCGCAGCGTTTGACACCTCAGGGACAGGTGGTGACGATCCTCTAGACGCATGTATGGTCGATACGAGTTCGAACGACTGGTAGCTCGATTCGACCTTGCAATCTGGTTCGAGATAGGGGATAGCCGTGGCATGGTAGATAGGGTGTTCTTCTTCGCCATGCACGGTGACTAACTTCCTTTCGACCACAAACTTCACCTTCTGATGAAGACTGGACGGCACAGCTCCGGCAGTATGAATCCATGGATGACCCAACAGGAAGTTGAATGCAGTGAGAATGTCCATAACCTGGAACAGGATGTTGAATACTGTCGGCCCTATCTGTATGTCGAGGTGAATTTCTCCCATTACTTCCTTCTTCGTTCCATCAAAGGCTCGCACAGAGGTTTTCGCGGAACTAATTCTCGAAGGGTCCACCTTGAGGCGGTGTAAAGTTGCTAGAGGACAAATGTTCAAGGCCGAACCATTGTCGATTAACACTCGGGCTACGTGCGAGGCCTTGTATTTGACGGAAATGTACAGCGCTTTGGTGTGTCCTCTGCCTTCTAGAGGGAATTCCTCATCCGAGAAGGCGATTAGGTCTTTGAGGAGTATAGAACCCACGAACTCCTCCAATCTTTCGTGGTCGATCGTCTCAGGCACGTGGACTTCACTTAATACTTTCATCAGGGCTTTTTGATGCTTGACAGACGTCTGGAGTAGTTCGAGCAAAGAGATTTGTGCGGGCATCTTGCGCAGCTGGTCGACTATACTGTATTCACTGGCTTTAATCACAGCCAGAAACTCCTTAGCCTCCTCATCGGTGACCGGCTTCACAGGCTGAGGATTCGCTTGGCCATAGGCACGTCCGGATCTGGTGACTAAGTCGACGTCGAGGCTGTAGAACCAAGGGACTGCCTTATCGTTGGTGTACTCGTATGGCTGAGGAATCTCGATCACTATCCCCTCGTCGGCTGCATGGGTGCTTATTATAATCTCTTCGTCATCGGTTGCGTCTTCGAGCGGTGGCATGTCTTCAGGCAAAGGATCGAGGTTGTCCTTCCCAGTGTTCAATGTAGCAAATTCCTCGTCCCAGTTGATAACGACCTCAGAGATAGTGGAGACGATGCCCGTATGGTCAGCATAGACAATCATCCCTGCTTCCACCATCATCGAAACTCTTTCCCTCATAACAGCCAGGGAAATGTCCTCATTAGGCGGGTAATAGCCAGCCTTCACCAGTTCTCCATAGACTTCGGTTGTGTACACCCTGATGTTCCTGATTCGACCAGCATTGAAAATGAATACAGCATTCACATTTCCCGCGTGATCAGGGAGCGGGTTGTTCTGGATGTTTGGCTTGGCGGGTTGGAACGAGAACGCCTTCGTATCAAGGAGGTTTTGAATCCGATGCTTGAGGGCTAAGCAATCGTCGGTTGAGTGTCCGAGCTCACCCATGTGGTAATCGCATTTTTTGGACGGGTCGAAGTTACGGTATTGCTCAGGATTGGGCCGCTTTGGCTCAGTGGTGAGTAAACCTTTCTTCCGGAGTACCGCTAATACTTGGGACAACGAACCGGGGAGAGGGGTGAATTGCCGCCTGACGTTCCTCCTCTGAAAAGGCTGAAGACCCGTGTTTTGCTGGTGAGGTTCAGCCACCTGAATTGCCGGGGCAGAATTAGTATTCCGCCAGCTCGGTTGGTTATAGGTCACGTTGACCTGAGCTGATGGCTCTTTCTCTTTCCTCGCAGTGAATCTCTTGGTCGAGGAAGACGGCTCCACAAACCAGCCATCCTTCAGGCCTATCTCGATCTGTTCGCCTATAGGGATGAGTTGGTTGAAATTATCGGCCGGAATGGCCACCATCCGATTGCGGTATTCAAATGGAAGAGTCTTCACGAACATCCTCTTTAACTCACTGTCGATGGGCTCGGGGACAACCTGAGCGGCTAGGTTTCGCCATCTGATGGCGTAGTCTTTGAAAGACTCGGTTTTCTTCATTTGAGCACGCTCGAGATCATCACGAGCAGGGGTGATGTCTGTAATGAACTGGTACTGTTTGAGGAACGCCTCGCTGGCCTCCTTCCAGCTTTTGAGGCTATTGATCTTTTTTATGAGGTACCAATGCAGAGCAGGGCCGGTCAAGCTTACTTGGAATGCATGAATCATCAGAAGTTCGTTGTCAACGTACGAGGTCATTTGCACGTGGTACAACTGCAGGTGAGCTTTTGGGCAAGTGGTGCCATTGTACTTGTCAAAGTCTGGCATCTTGAACTTCTTTGGAATTTTGATCTGCGAGTACAGGGACAGATCGACCGAGGGTGAATCCTGCGAACCTTCTAACTGCTTGACTCTCTCCTCTAGCTTGACGACTCGTTCATCAGGCTTAGGTTTGTTGACGATAATCTGGACGGGGTCATCTTCCAATTCAGGCATATCATCATCTTCCTCGACATCGACATTCTTTGCGCTTATATGCTTCGGGACTGATACTTCAGGGGATGTTGGAACAGGGATCGACCGAAGAGCCTTGATCTCGGCGGTCATTTGTTGCATGGCGACGGCGAGTTGCTTGATCTGGTCTGCCATACCGTCAACACGTTCTTGCAACTCAGTTTGATCGGCCATTCTAGCTCTTGACCGCGTACGAATAGGTGAACGTGATCGGTCCGTAGTTACCTAATTTCAGAAAGAAACAGGGCATACATAAGTGACAAGCAAACATTACACGCCGATCCATGACATTGGTCTAATCGCTTTGAGTTGAAAAGACTTCTTTATTGAAATGATGAAAGTTTTTACATCAATTACTGACTCAAAATGAAATTGAATTAAAAACAAATGACTCGATTCCTAAACAGACTTAAACTGGAAACGAAAACAAATTCAAGCTTTTTAATTAGCTTGATCTATAGACATGTGGGAGGCGACATCCTTCTTCAGCTGTTCATAAGCCCGAGCTATCTTGGCTGCCTTATCTTCAGCTTCTTCGACCTTCCTTTTGAGACGGTTGTTCTCTGAGCGGTTGGCGGACTTGAGAGGCACCTTGGGTATCGTCGGGCGTATCTCCTGAGGGATCTTGTGTCGTCGGATGTACTCGGTCGTCGCGAAGTAGGACTTCTGCTCCCCCTTTAGTTCTCCTTCGGGTCGGGCTATCTTTAACACACGACACTTCTTCCACATTTTCTGGAGTTGAGCTATGGTCCCTTCATGATCTTCACTTTGATCGGAGAAATCGGCACGGAGGAGCTCGGGTTGTAACGCCGGAGGGAGCCCCTGAAGAATCTGGTACTGTCGGGATACTCTGGCGGGGTAGTACTCGATTGCGCTAGTGAAGCCCAAAAGTGGCACCGGTCCAACACCATTACACGTAAGCCGAGCTTCCCCGACATTGAACCAACTAGCATGCCATTGGAAACCTTGGGGTCTAGCATTTTTCATAAAAATGATCCACTCGGAATAATGGTAATCTGGTGCGTTTTCTTGTTTTTCTTTGTAGCTTAGAACAGGATGACTGGAACCGCTGAGTTCGGGTATTTTAAGTAAATTGCCACACCCCTTTATATGAGACAAAAACCAGATTTGCAAAAGTTCGATGGGTGCATGAAATGTCTTGTCACCGCTCTGTTTGAATTTTGTGAGAGAAATGAAAGTCTCAGCTAAAACGGTGTTGACAAAGTTCTTTTCAAGACAGACTTGTTGTACCAACCATGCAATTGACGGGTTACATGCATTCTTACAGTGAGGAAAAATGATGAACCCAAAAAATGCTAGTAAAAAGATTCTGCCCCTTTGAAAAGATGTGGCATTTTCAAAACATTGACTCAGGAAGGAAAACGGACATGTTCCACGGTTTGCTTTCAAAACTTTTGCCAGTTCATCTTTCCCGACATTCAAAAATTCTGACAACATTAATGTGGAATCGACTCCCAAAGGTGGTGTAATTAACTCCGATCCCAAAGGTTTTCCAATGAGCAGGCTATACTCTTTCAAAGTCGGAGTGAGCTCATGCTTACCGAATATAAAGGTGGCTGTCTCGGGGTACCAGAAGTGGGCTAATGCTCGAACAAGGCCGGTACGGACTTTGACTTCCAGTAGGGGGAGCAACCTTCCGACGTGGCCTTCGACTAGCTTGCGGTTGGTCGGACTGAGTAGGTTCCACCAGGCACGGAGCTCGTCCTTAGGAACATCAAGAATCCGGATGTCCGACACTCCCATAGTGTATAGACCAAAAACTCGCGACCGACCTAACGTCATGGACCGACCAAAGAAAAGGACGAAAGGTAAATAGATTGCGAGATAGAGTTGCAGAAAAACTTACTTCACCGAGTAGGAAAAATGGCAATCACATAGACATGCGCATGAGAAGTGAGGTTCGATTTCTATCTAGACTTTGGCTTGCAAAATGGAGACGCGAGGATTACCGAGCTAAACCAGTCATGGTGGTAGTTAGGCTTGGATTCCCCTGACTCCGGTTTAGTCAAAGAGCCGACCCGGGTTGAGTGGAATACAACCGTGGTGGGTACTCAATGACACCTTGAAAGAAAATTCGGGACTGAGGAGGGTGACCCGTACCAAATGGTTTTGGTCGGGGTGTCCACTGTCTCAGTACCATCCTAAACCTATGCCGCCCAGGTCCGGTAGCGGGTAGTGTGTGCGGTGTAGTGTAAATGTAAGGCATGCACAGCAGGTTATATCAAACAGCGCTTCGTGCATAAATTAAACCATACATTCAACCACCTCCCTGCAAAACAAAGGTTAACAATCACGCCTCCCCTTATACCTCCCATACTACAAGAACATTTAACACCTTAAAATGTTAGGGACGTACCTGGGATCCTCGCTGCCAAACAAAAATTGTTTTTGAAAGAAAAATTGGCCTAAGTCCACTAAGAGTTTTAATTCAAGTCCCCAGCGGAGTCGCCAAGCTGTCGCGACCCTAAAAAATTTTGATCAATTTTCTCGGGCTAATGGATTATTAAGATTGAACTTAACTTGGGCCCTCCCAAGCCCTACCAATTCGCAACTTAGGGTTTAAGTTCTTAACATGCAAATGCTTTCATGCTTGGAGTCACCACTAATCAATTTACGGTAGGCTGATTAGAAACCTAAATAAAACATAGGGAGATATGTTTTATTCCTACGAACCAGAGATTCTAAGCCCGGGGACTTGATTACGCTAGATCTAGTCTAACGCCCTTTCGGTACCTTTTCATTTCAAAAATATTTTGACAGGCAGTTTGGATCCATTTTAACCTAGTCACTAACATATGAGGTGTTCATGCGGGTGCGCAAACCATCAATTTAACACCCAATAATCAAAGCATTAAATAAATTGCAAGCTTAGGAGAACAACTTACCTCGAACCAGCGCAAGCATCTGCATTGTTAGCTAGAAATCATACAGACAGCCCTAATATGATTTCTAATTAATAAAGCATTCACTCAATTTCTTTGATTTTCACTTTATTAAATGAAACTTAAACTATATGCAATGACGTGCAAAGATGACATGCGAATTAATGCAACCTAGCATGCAAATTATATGTCATGCGACGACGTGACTTAATTCTAATGACGTGCAATGATGTATTTTTGGTATTTTTCTTTATGAAATTCGGAATAAAAAATATGCCTAAATTAACATGCAACCTATGACTTTCTATTTTTGGTATTTTTCTATTGAAATTCGGAATAATAAAAATGCCTAAAATAGAATGCAATCTAAGATGACTTAACCTATCCTAACATGATTTCTTTTTGGGATTTTTATAAAAAATTCGAAATAAATAAATTGCTGAAATTAAGACGCAATCTATCCTAATCTACCCTAAAGCAATTCATTCTCTTTTTGGGATTTTCTTGGAAATTCGGAATAAAAAAAATAACGTGAATAATCCGTTAGGATTAAACTCATATTTAATTTAAACTAGGAAACATGCCACCTTAGACCCTAATTTGAATTAAATACTTATCTCATCCTTCGGGATATATTCAAAACCTAAACATGCAAAATTCTAAGCTAAATCTAAATGATATTTTTTGAAAATTTTCTGTTTTATTTGAAAAGAAAAGCAATTAAATAAACATGGATAGCAATCGAACTCAAATCAACCACGCAATCCGCCAAATTCGTTTCAAACTCGGATTAGGCACAAAAATCAAATTATCGGTCATATCTAAAGGGTTATAGATATTAACGGATAATTGATCATTCAAAATTGGAAAGCAAATTAAAATCATTATCGTATTCAAGTGGTTATGAATAGGATAATGATTTTCCGTACCGCCGCGTATCGGACTTTAGGGTTAAAGTCAGATAGTCGTCCAGATACGTTGCTTAAATTAGGAAAATTTCCTAATTTTTAATATTCTGAAAATATTGCGGATATCTAGCACATTATCCAAATATATCAAGACATCATTCAGATATTCATGCAATATTCCAAACGGTTCAAAATAGGAAATTAAATATTCATGGTATATCCACTCACCTAATTTGAAAAATTTCTAAATTTGGACTTGGATCGGGATTGCGTCTTTGCGGATCGGGATCGCGACGAACGGGCGACGGCGGGACGGCTCACGGCACGGCGACGGAAGGAGCGGGCAGCTCGCGGTGCTTGGCGGGGCTCCGGCACGGCTTGTTCGGACAGCGATTTGGCGAAGGCTGCGTCGGCGTTGGCGCGTCTGTTGGACTTGGTACGATGGTGAGACCGGAATAGAATCGATCGCGGCGGGAACGTTGCTCTGAATTCCCCGCGGGAGGCTGCTGCGTTTGGGGATCAACGCTTGTTGGACCTCCTGGACATTCGGTCCTTGCAGCTTCTATTGGTGATAAACAAAGCACGTTCGTGCCTTTTGGTGTCTTGTGATTGACGCCTGAAGAATCCACCTTCTGCAGCAACTTGTTGGCGTCTCGGTGGAATGGAGGAAGCGTGGACAATGCAGGAGTTTGGCGTCAGTCTTGGTGGTGCGTTGCTGTAGTCATGGAGGGGAGGTCAGAACGTGGACTTGCATGAACTTTTCAAGGTTGTGGGAGCATCAATGTGCATGGGCAGCAGGAGGAAGCAACAGCACCAAACGTTGTGTAGGGGGGGCTGTTCGGTTGACTGGAACAACGATAGACCTGGACTGCTTCAGTGGACCTCGCTGTTTGTAGTCCCCGTTGATCAGTCACGTGAAGTAGATGAGGGCTCCGGGAACAACACGGCCGAGTAGAAAGGTCGGGGCTGCTACGCTTCAAGGCTTCAAGGATGAGTCAATTTCTGTTGACCTCCCCATTCCACGAACATGAACTTCTCGGTGCATCAAGGACTGACCGATGGGCGTGGATCAGCAGTCACGGAAGGGAGGCATGGCGGCGCGGGGCGCGGCGTGTGACGACAGTGGGGTGCGAACGGTGGCCGCGGTCGCCGGTCTCCTTCTCTCCCCTCTAAAAATTCTGATTTTCTGAAATTGTGTTCTCCAAAAATTCTCCGAATCTCTATCTAAAAATCTGATTTCTGAAATTATGAGAGCCCCCTAAAAATCTGACCTAATGAAATATATATAGTGCTAACCCTAGGTCAAATTAAATGGGCTTAATGTCCTAATGGGCTTAAACTTGGGCTTAGGCTTTAATTAAATTAAATGGGCTGAATTAACTTGGGCTGAATTAAGCTCAAATTAAAACAACCAAGCCCGTGTAACGTGAAATTCTCGGCCCTAGTTTTCCCGAGCGAATCGAATTTCATTCGACGAAGTTTAAACTTGCTCACCATCGCCGGTCCGATGCAATAATGCAATTAAACTAAAATGAGCCTAAGTTATATGTTATGCAAAAATTAAATATTTTTGTTTAGGGGTTAAAAATTTAATCCCTAATTTTTTATGCAAATTACGACTAGATATTTGGTAAAATTTAGGTGTCAACAATTTCACATATAGGTTTAGGACTAAATCGCAAAACTAGAAAGCTTAGAACTGGATTAACATCCGTACAGTAAGTTTAGGATTGATGTGTTGATTTTTTTACAATATTTTTGTTTCTTTGTCCCCAATAAGTAGTGTCATCTTGCACAAAGTGAGGACCGTGTGCAAGATTCTCTTTGAAGAATGTCCAGTGATTATCAAGACTAGTTTCTAAGTAGCGTTTGGAATACTTTCGGCGGGCATTTACAGTGATGAGTCAATGTGGTCTAATGTTTGAATCAGACTGGAGTAAAAATTCCAGACTGAATACTCAATTTAAATTCGATCTTGACGAAGCTCAACATATCCAAATCGAGTTTGGCTAATGAAATAATTTGTAAGTTTGAAATGACTTCATTTGATTCAACTTGTTTATTATAAATGAGCATTCGTCGGAGCTTAATTCAAGTCTGAACTCACATTCGACTTTCGCAAAGACCGAACTGACCAGCACGATTTTGTCAAATGTTTACATTGGTCGTAGGACTGATGATGCCACTTTCTTTGTGGACTCGTGTAGGGAATAGGAGCAAAAGCATGTTTGTGTTCGTCAGCTTTTCTTTATTCGTTTGCCGATTTCTTGGTGCCAAATTCTTCTTAATTTCAGACACAGGCCAAACCAAGGAAAAATCAATCTTCGATTGGGTGGGATATGACCAGCTTTGGGAATTGGAATATGAGCTACTCAATGATGAAAATAAAGATAGTTAATAAGTGCCTAGAACGACTAAGATACTGCGCTTCAAGAAGAATGGGTTTTATGTTTGGTCGACAATCGCCGGAGTCAAGATTGAATTGGAGATGGATTTGGTTTTCACGTGAAGGGACCCATTTTCAATTGGATTGGAGATGGATTCAATGAATGGATGAAAATGTCGCTGAAGCTATCACATAATCTTTGCTAAAATAAAGTACCTTTCAATCACTCATTAAAGCTTGATAACAAATTGAACACGAAAATTTTCGATCGATGATGGTTGTTCTCTTCTTAATGTGTTCTTGGGTCTACTTAAGTGTTCTCATCAGTTTAGTAATCTTGACTAGTGTGACATGATTGTTGTTAAGAAATTCAAGTTACATTTGAATTGTCCTGGTGGGTTTGTAAAGAGAATGTGACTGCGGGCTGACTTCCATGGTAGATGTAAGGTAATTTACCATTGTCTCAATTTTCTTTCTTTCTTCCCCACTAAGTAGTGTCATCTTGCACAAAGTCACGACCACGGGCAAGATTGTCTCTTTGAACAAATGTTCAACAATGCCGAAGACTGTTTTTAAGTAGTGTCTGGAATATTTGTCGGTCGTTACTTAAAAAGAGAGGTGTAATCGATTCTAGTCGAATCGATATAGTATAATGTTTGAATGGGACTGAACTTGAAAATTCGGGACCGGATACTTGATTCAAGCCCAATCTTGATGATGCTCAATTTTTCCAGATCGGTTCGACTTGTGAAGTGCTTTTACAAGCTGAAAATGACTTGGCTGATTTGACTCGATTGTCATAAATGAGTTTTTGTCTAAGCTTGATACGGTCTTGAGCTCAAAGTCGGCTTTCGTTAAATCCGAACCGATGAGGCTCGAACTTGACTCAATCTTGTGCTTGTGCTTCAACTCGTAAATAATTTATTCGTGCTCAAGTAGCTCGATTCATTGTCACGTGAAGAAGCAAATTAAACCCGATTTCAATGAGACGGAGCTCTCAGCACGAAGAGTTCGTGGGCGTCCATGGCTGCGGCCATGGGACCCGATCTGGTCCAAGGCTTGGGGTCGCCCAACCTCGATCTTGGACCAGATTCGAGGAGGTAACCATCGCTGGGCTCATACATGAGGTTTGCAGCAGTCACGATGGTGACGCTCACGAGCAACTCTTCGAGGGACGATGATCCTAGGCAATGACGAGAGGAAGACTGATTCTATAATTCTCAACCTGTTTTGAGTATTTTCATTGGCATTTTTCAGTTTTTTCATTCCTTAAAAACTCTGTTTTACTGTCCAACATTTTTCAGCCAACATGATTTAGTTTTTAATTTGTTGATTTTATAAATTCTTAGAATTAATCAAAAGCGCCACGTCAGCCCACCACTTAAGCACCGTTAGCCACGTCGTCATCCGCCACGAAGAATAGTTTACATGGAAAAGATAATGATGGTCAATGTCATCCCTCGAGTAAAAAAATTTCGGGACATTTGGCAAGGTCATTTTTATCCCCTGGATAAAAAAATTTCTCATTCTTGAGATTTGGCCTGACATTCAATCGGGTGACCTGTAACGGATCAGTATGAGACCAGTGCATTCTCAGTTGAATTTTACTATATATATTGCATGATGTACAGCTGACGATGGCTCATCACAAGAATCTTTGCTGAGGATTAACTCGCTCTCTTATCTTTATAGACAAAACAATAGCAAACTCTTATCAACTATTAACTACAAACAAGTGACAGGATGATGATGAGTGAATTGGTCACCTTTGCTCGGCCTATACGGCAAAAAACCCACAGCTCCTATACATTATAATCCTCAGCTGCCGCCCGGCGCTGCTGAGAGACTTCAGCCACTAATCCGAAAGGAAATCTAGCTCGTTGGGTAGAGTAACTCTTTTTCGCAGTAGGGACTCGATCATCAGACATTTCCTCTTTCTCCCGCCTCTGGGCCTGAATCGAAATTGATCATCTAACTCCTCAAAATCACCCTGAACCCAAGGAGCCAATTTGCTAGGTATGAGGATCAGCCAACTCTCATGTAGTAAAAAGCTGGATTTCAAAGTAGTAACAATTTGAATTTCAATGCTCGAGAGAATGAGAGAAAAGGGCTCACTGGAGTTAAACATGGCAACCAGGAAAAGGGCTCACAGGAGTGTAAACATGGCAACCAGTTTTCTCATGATGGTCTCTCACGTGCTTATACGCAAACTTCTTGCCATAATCCTTGTAGCCGCGAACAAATGGCCTCACCTCAAGATGAACAGCCTTCACATGCTAACATAAATTTGATTTCTGTCAACAAGTAAAAACATGAGCTAATGTACACTCATCAGCTACAAGATAAAAGAACTCGAGCTTCAAAGTTCCAAACAATTATAATCCATGCACAGCCAGAATCTACTTTATAGGTGATTGAATCTTACTGTTGAAACAACGCGGAGACAACCCTCGACATCACATCTGAATGCTCCTGAATCAGCCGAATTTTTCTTCTCATGCATGTGGAGATGCCATTGGATATTCTTCCTCAATTGCTTAGTCCCACATATGTTGCAACCGACCAATTGGTGCTCAAACTGCACGTGCTCCTTCAGATAGTCCACATTGCTGGAGTATTTCATGCACTCACAACAGAAAGCCTCCACGGTCTCCAGTTTGACTGAAGCAGTTCAAATGATGTAATTATCAAATTAGCACACTAAACACCTTGTGGATATCATTCAGCTTCACCAACACACTTCATAATTAAGTGACTTACCATGACAATCCTCATGCTTTTGCAACTTTGATGCAAACTTGAAAACCTTTCCACACCCAACCTCCGGACAAACATGCTGCTTCGGACTCTTAAATTCACCAGACGTCGATTGTAGCTCATCACTATGAATATCATTCATGTGCCTCTTCATGTTCCCTTGATATGCAAATGACTTATTGCAACCAACAACAGGACAGCTGAAAATCTTGTCTTTATGGTGAAGAAAGTGACGAGCCAAATGATCTTTTCTCCCATAGCTGGCAGGGCAATCCTCTATAGAACACTTGAAAGGCCTCTGCAAATAAATTTAGCATATTGACGCATAGATACAGAGCATACCAAATCTCTAGATATCAATAGAAAGCAATGAACGATGCTTCAAACCTCAAAATAGAACATGCGTGACCGAAGCTGACATGATGGATCTTCTCAGGTGGTCCCCCAACCTGATACTCGTCCAATCAAGATACAAGAATGCAGCCTCTTGCATTTTGGAGTTCTTTTCTGTGGGATCCAACGCTTCACGCCATTACCATATCATAATCAGATCAGCCAACATATTTTATCCTGCAAGGTCTTGATTTTAGGATAGGGAAACTCGCAGTAGACAAACGGAAAGGAACAGAACAGCTTCATTTTTCAACCAAAATTTAAACTTTTTGAACATAGAAATCTATCAGTGAAACCAGCCCACAATAAAAGATCGATGCTTTCTCATGAGTGCTTCCATGTGATGATGCTCCACAAGTTCACGGCACTATATTTTTAGGTAATCACCATTCCACAGCCCAGAAAATCATGCACATCCCCAACGATAACATCCGAATTGCTGCTTCCGACACTCCTCATTATAAATTATAAACGTGAAAACTTTAAGAGCAAAGACCACAACCGAGCATTGTACATCAAAACCATCTGCTCAACAAGACTGACACGGAGTGCCTAATCCCATGTGATCAGAACCTTTCCACTTTACAAACTGTACCTCACCGTCGAAACTCGACTGAAATTTTCAAGGTACTTGCTTTCACGTCGCCCTATCAAGAACAACAAACGAACTCCGGTGAGACAAACAGAGAGAGATCGACATACCTCGAGCAAATGGCCCTGCATATGCTGCATCAAGTAGGCGGGCTTCTTAAACGTGGCGCCGCATTCTTCGCAGGTATTAGCCTTCCCTCCCTCCTTCCTCTTCGACCCCTCGAGCCATTGCCGCTTCCATCTCCTCCTGATAGAGACCCAAAGCAACACGAAAGAAAAAAAAACAGTTCGGATAAGTTCCGCAGCGCAAAACCAGCAAATTGACTCGACCGAACTAATTGATAACCGCATCGCGGCATCAGAACTCGCCAGCCCAAAACGAACCGGACTGCTCAGGAAGCATCAGAAACAAATGATATTTATATATATGGGACCTGTATTGTCCTGGGCCTAACTTGACTGGGTTCAAAGCTATGATCATTTCGGGCCCAAATTAGGCCCGGCCGAATAAGCTTCCAACAGAACGAAATCAGATCTGCGAACGGGAAGCTGCTTACATTCGCGATTGTTGCGTACATTCAACACGAGCGTGAAGATGTATAGAGAGTGTAACCGTGAGGTTTCGTTGCAGAGATTGCCGAGGTAGATTTTCGCAGGAATGTATTCGGTCATTGTGAAAACATCAGAACTCAAATCAATTAATATCATCTTAATCTACGTCAGCATAATTTTGGAATCAGGAAAACGAAGAAACTAATTCGCATTGAAACCTCACAGACATTCCGTCAAACACATTGCAGTCAATCGATTAAGGAGCAGATTTTTTTGCAATTTTAAGCTCGTATTTGTGATCATACGCAAACGAAATCAACATGCGAAGTTCAGAATCAAACACACGACTCTTACATGTCCGATCCTAATCGAAGGGAAAACGAGCTCCACATTCGCTTCGCCTTTGCCAGAATCAAATATTACCTTGTCAGTGAAGCCAAGCTAAGTCCAATCATCTAGTGGGAGCTCTCATGATCGTTGTCGGCCAAAATGAAGGCCGGTGGAAGAGCTTTGTCATGGGGAGGTCACGACAACGTCAAGCGAATTTGGGCCACTTCAATCTTGAGAAAAGTGTTAGAAAAGTCATAAACTTTTTGTATTTGTGTCAATTTAGTTCTAAACCTTTTACATTGGCGTCAATTTAATCATAAATCTTTTTTTTGTGTTAATTCGGTCCTAAACTTTTATTCGGCACCAATGCAAAAGGTTTATGATTTTTGTTACACTTTCGCCCTTCAATCTTCGTGGCCACGAAACAGAGTTGAACAAGGGGCTTCTCGGGGAGGCCGTAGTCCGATGATGGCTACGTCGCCTTGGGCACGATGATGAGCCAGAAACGAGAAAGAAGTCTCTGGAAATTGATTCCCTGTGAGAAATTTTATGATGGAATCTCTCTCAAAAGTGTACTCCGCCATTCCCTGAGGGAAATTTACATCAGTGTGCTAGCAATATATTGTCGGAAAGTACACTCGAAGATGATTGTTTGGGTGCTAGAAACATAGCCTTTTGAGTTTATAGTGACCTCGAAACAAGCAAGAGAAATTACCAAATCAGCCACGTTCAATAAGAGAATTCAGCCTCCCTGTTCCTGCAGACACGACTCTCCCTTCGGGAGTCCCTCCTATCCCAATGGTGATAGCTCAACCCCTAACCCTAAGCTGTTCTCTCCCCGTTCATTACAGCATTCCTCCTTAACCAAGGAGCAACCCTCTCACTTCTCTTCCCCGTTCACCCGCCCGTAAAACCCCCTCCAAGCCATGCCCTTACCGTAGCCCACGGTCCTTCGTCAAAGTCTCCTTGCGAGGGGTGGATTCCCCGGTCTCGGGTCTGCCCGCCTAGCATTCGTTCGGTTTCACTCCTAGTAAAGGAGCTCAGCGACTGCTGGTTCGTCAAGACCCAGCGGAGTTAGAGGCTTCAGCTTGTTCTTTTCCACGTCCTCTGGTCGGGGAGTCTCTCTTTGTCCGCAAGATCATCCCTGGGCAAAGAATGCACCAGTCAGTTTTTCAGTCATTATCAGAGGGAGAAGAAGTTAGCCCTAAGATGATCATCTCCAGGTCCAGTCAAGGTAGCCTTCATGGATACCCTAAGCCCCTTCGCGCCACTACCCCCTAAGTGCAGTTTATTTCACGCTCGGAGACAGGGGGTTTTGCTCAGATGCCCAGAATAACAGGGCCTCCCTTAGTTCAGGCAAGTAGTTCTTACTCATCAGTAACTATGGAAAAGGATACGGAGAATGCAGCTCGGGTGGCAGCCTTGTGTAGAGAATTGGGAGATCTTTGGTCAGCAGAGGACCTCGTGCAGTTAAAAGGAGACATCCCCGAAGAAAAACAAAAGGAATGCGCATTAACTTTGTATGGGAAATTGTACTCGAAACCAAATGTCAATTTTCAAGCGTTCCTGAACACAATGAAGAGATCGTGGAAAACAGACCAGCTTGAATGTGAGCTCATTGAACCGGGTTTTTTCTCATTTTCTTTCACTTCTCTAGAGGAAAAACAGAGAATTCTGGATTCAGGCCCTTGGTCCTTTTCGAGTAACCTTCTGGTTCTCCAACAAGCTCAGGCAGATATCCCCGACCATTGCTATGAATTTACGCACAATGCCTTTTGGGTTCAACTAGTAGGTATCCCCCGAGGAAGGTTAATGGAAGATGTGGTAAGGGAGGTGGCTAGGATAAGCGGTGAAGTGTTAGGAGTGAAATTAGACTCCAGAGGAGGAGGTCCTAATAAAAGCTGTAAAGCTAGAGTACTGCTGAACCTATCCAAACCCCTGAAGACAGGCACCTTAGTAGATTTGGAACATAAGAAAATTTGGGTGGATTTTAGATACGAAAGACTTCCGCATTACTGCTATTCGTGCGGGAGGATTGGGCACTACGCGTCCTATTGCAAGGAGGTTCCCTTCGAAGATTCTGGCCTCAACAGTAACAGTAGAGGAAAATTTGGGCAATGGTTGAGAGCGGAAGTAAGAGAACCTAGTCCTTTTTGGAAAACCTTCTATGGCAAGAATACCCCTATCCTTGAGGAAGAAGAGAGTGTTCCGGAAACTCAAAGAGAAGTCATCCCCAGACAGCTTGCTACAACTACTCCAAAGGGTAAGGCTATAGCAGGGCTGATTGAGTTCAATCCCCGAGAGGGGAGCCCCAGACAGGATCAGTTTCCGGCTGGTTCGTCAGGCGAAGATCAAGATATTAACATTAACCAAGCATCCCAGCCACTTGGGGCAAGGTCGAAAACAAAGAGGGTTCCTTCGAAACACCCAGGAAAGGTGAAGAAAGGTCTGAGAACCTTCAAGAAAGTGGCTGAATCAAGGAGAGAGCAGAAAATCAACCCGCAAGGCCTTAGTCAGATCCTATACCCATGCTTTAATGAGGAGACACTCCTCGACGCCCCGATCAAAGTGGCTGATGGTAGCAATGATTGGGCTTTGGTGGCTAGCCCTAATAAGCCACCAGGGATTATATGAAAATTTTGAGCTGGAACTGTCAAGGGCTGGGCAATCCCCTGACAGTCCAGCATTTCAGAGCCTTAGTGGCTCAAGAAAGGCCTGATTTAGTCTTCCTGATGGAAACTAAAAATAAGATTGCAGTAGTGGACAGAGTGAAGAGGACAACCAATTTCCTAAAGATGGCGACAATCGATCCAGTTGGAATTGCAGGGGGTCTGGCTGTGATGTGGAACGAAGAGGTGTCGGTGACGGTAGAAGATTCATCCAGAGATGTTATTAACTTGCTTTGCACCGATCCAGGAAGTGGAACTCTCATGCGCATTACTTTATTGCATGCCCCCACAAGCTTCCAAGAAAGGCTCAGGTTGTGGAGCTATTTGCAGGAGATCAGCGCAGGTAATCACCTCCCATGGTTATGCGTGGGGGACTTCAATGAAATCTTGTACCATTGGGAGAAATCAGGGGGTAATAGAGCGGAGCATTATAGACTAGTAGCATTCCAAGATTGTTTAAATAGATGCTCCCTCATGGATATTGAAAGCAAGGGTTGTGCATTCACGTGGGCCAATAACCGAGAAGGAAGTGCACTGGTGAGGGAAAGGTTAGATAGGACCCTTTGCAATATAAGTTGGAGAGTGTCTTTCCCAAACGCGGAAGCCTTTGCATTGCCAGCAATAGGGTCCGATCATAGCCCACTAATTTTGTCCCTCCAACCAAACAGGATCATCAGGAGAAAAGAATTCAAGTTCGAGGCTTATTGGCTGTCTAATACTCAGTGTAAGGAGGTGGTGCAAGAAATATGGGGAGAACAGGGGGACTACTCCAACCAGTTTGTGAGGAAAATGAAGAAGACCACCGAAGCCTTAAGAGTATGGAGTAAGCAGAGATTCCCTAATGCCCACAACCAGATCGAGACCCTAAAAAGAAGTCTCACAGCCCTCATGAATTCCGGAAATGGAAGTGCATATAGGGAGGAATCGCAGAAAATCAAAAAGCAAATACAGAAATTATGGCAACAAGAAGAACAGTATTGGAGCTTGAGATCTCGCATCAATTGGATCAGGTGGGGAGACAAAAATACGAAATATTTCCACGCAGCTACGGTCCAAAGAAGACAAAGGAACAAAATATCAATGCTGAAAATTGAGGATAACTGGTGCAGAGACCACAAAGTCATTAGCCAGCACATCGCCAGTTATTATGAGGCCCTGTTCAAGACTGTGGGTACTAGGAACTTCAATCCAATCCTAGATCAATGTACCTTCCCCACCCAAACAGAAATGAATGTGGCTTTGATGGCACAAGTCACTCTTGAAGAGGTCAAGCAAGCTACTTTTCAGCAAGGAGCAACAAAGGCCCCGGGACCAGACGGGATGAATGGCCTTTTCTTTCAGCATCACTGGGAGGAATTAAAACATGATTTACACGGACTAGTTAGCTCCTTTTTTCAATCAAGACACCTTGACCCGGAACTAAATAAAACTCACATCGTCATTATCCCCAAAGTTCCATCCCCAGAAAACATTACACAATTCAGACCAATCAGCCTGTGCAATTTCAGCTACAAGATCATCTCTAAGGTGATGGCCAATCGCCTAAAGCCCTGGCTCCCAAATCTAATAGCAACAGAACAGAGCGCCTTCGTGAGCGGGAGACAAATTCAAGACAATATCTTTATAGTTCAGGAGATCCTCCATCAGTTAAGAGTTCGAGCGAGAAAAAAGAAGTTCCAAGCAATCTTGAAGCTGGACATGCAAAAAGCGTATGATAGAGTGGAATGGGATTTCCTCTGCGCTTGCATGAAGAAAATGGGTTTTTGTGAAGAGTGGGTGGCGCTGGTGAAAGAATGCATTTCCTCAGTTACACTTAGTGTCAAAGTGAACGGAGAACCTTTAAAGTACTTTCAACCTTCTCGGGGAATCAGACAAGGTGACCCACTATCCCCTTACTTGTTCATTATCATGGCAAATATGTTATCATCCCTACTAAGAAAGGCAGTCGACGATGGGTCACTAAAGGGAATCAAACTAAATAGGAACTGCCCTACTCTTTCACACTTGTTATTTGCTGATGATGCTATTTTCTTCCTGGACGGGAACATAGTGGAATGTCAAAACCTGGCTAATATCTTAAACCAATATTGCTTCGCATCGGGGCAAGCAATCAACCTAAACAAGTCAGGGATCTTTTGTAGCGCGGGCTGCCCGCAAATCCTCAAAAGTCATATGGCCACACAATTACGAGTACCAATCATGGAGAAAACAGGGAAATATCTTGGCATTCCATCAGATTGGGGTCAGACAAAAAAACAGATGTTCGCGTGGATACTAGCAAGGGTAAACATGAAGCTGGAAGGCTGGAAGGAAAAGCTACTCTCGAAGGCAGGCAAGGAAATCCTAATCAAAACTGTAGTTCAAGCTCTCCCCCAATACGCTATGTCCATATTCAAAATCCCCATTTCTGTATGCAAGGCTATAGAGCAGAAAATAGCCTCCTTTTGGTGGAAACAGAATTCCTCTAAATCTGGTATTCACTGGAAACATTGGGGATGTCTCAATGAGAGGAAAATCGACGGCGGGTTGGGCTTCAAGGACCTAGTCACTTACAACAAAGCAATGGTGGGTAAGCAAGCATGGAGACTTGTCCAAGACCCGAACGCACTGTGGAGCCAAGTACTTAAAGGGATTTATTTCCCCAGCGGAAATCTATGGATAGCTACAAAGGGATCCCGGCCCTCATGGGGATGGCAAAGCTTACTAATGGGTAGAGATGCCTTAAGCTCAGATGTCAAATGGAAGGTCGGAAACGGAGAAAGCATTAAAATCAGAGAGGATAGATGGCTGGAACGAGGATTAATAGGCGGCCCAGCAAATCGTGATGACCCACATATAGTTGCTGAACTGATCAACCAGGATACACAAAATTGGGATGTCATTCGGCTTCAAAGGATGTTTCAAGGGGAAGAATTGAGCGAAATTATGAACATGCGGATCCAGCCAATACAGACCGAGGATAGACAAATCTGGACAGGTCACCCATCAGGGGAATATTCGGTCAAACAGGGCTATTCCAAGCTACGCGCGGAGTCAATCAAGATAAATTCAGACCTAGCTTCATCCTCTTATCAACAGCCACGCTCCCTATGGACAAAGATTTGGAAACTACAGATCGAGCCAAAAATCCGTTTCTTCTTGTGGAGTATGTGCCACAATGCCCTGCCAACTACAGAGAATCTATTCAAGAGAAAGGCCATACCAGATCCTTCATGCCCAGTTTGTCGGGAATACCCAGAATCTACAGAACACTTGTTTGCCCATTGCAGCTGGACAAAAACAATTTGGTCAGATCCGAGGCTTCGGGAGGTAGTATCAACAACAAGTTTATCAAGAATGGATAAATGGTTCGATGACTCTCTCACCAACAACACAGAACAGAATGGCGGAGCGGTACTGGCGGGAGTTCTCTGGTTTATCTGGAAACAAAGGAACGCCTGGGTCTTCCAGAAAACTACCCCAAGACCAGGAGAAATTGTAGAAGCAGCAATTAGTCTAATCAGCCATTACAGGGAGCAGAACTTACCTGCGTCGTCGAGCTGGAGGGCGAAATCAAAGACAGCGCGTTGGTTGTGCCCAGAACGTGGTTGCTGGAATTTTAATGTGGATGGGTCATGGATCGACAAGGCAAAAGAGGGATCGGCAGCGGGGGTTTACAGAGATTACAGAGGAGTTTGTACCGCGGGATTTGCTAGAACAGTGTTGGCCTCCTCATCGCTGGAAATAGAAGCGGAAGCTGTGCGAGAAGCACTGAGATGGCTGGACGAAGCGGAAGAGATGAAGATCGATTCTGTTCTGCAAATCTGCGTGCAAACAGACAATGCAGAGGTAGTGAAATGTTCCCTTAATCCAACCTTGAGCCCATGGGCCTTACGGAGCCTCTTTGAGGAATGCAGCATCCTGCTCAATAAATTAAACAAAGTTTCACTGGTCCACTGTCAGCGCGAGGCCAATCAAACAGCTGATTGGATAGCCAAAAATCATAGGAAAGGGTCGCTTCCACCTAACTGGTTATCCAGACCGCCCCAACCCCTTTGGGACCTTTTTTGTATCGATGCTAGTCATCTTCTCTCTTGTAATTCGCAGTTTAAGGAATGAATGGAATATGCATTTCGTCCAAAAAAAAAAAATAAGAGAATTCACGAACTATTCGTGCAGAGGAGTCCAATCCCGGCGTCCAATCCTCCAATGCTAGTGTCCATAGTCATGGTTGTGGTGTTCTCGGGGTTGGTGTCCATTGGAAAGTAATATTTTTCAATTCCTTGCACCTTGGAATTGAATTCTATCTAGTCTCGAGCGCATATCCATTGGTTCATGTCCATAATTCGATTGCGTGTCTATGGCAACGCATTGATCAGGATGTGCAGGGATTGTTGATTCCAAGTTTATCTCTAAGTTCCTCAAGTTAATAGGATTGAGAGATTGCTGTATTTGATTCCTCTTTGCATGAACTTAATCAATCAAAGGTCGCATCTTTATTACTTAGATTAATCTCTTTTTGCGTGGATTTGCCCATGGTTGAATTATAAGGATGATCTTTTTGCATGTTAACATTGAATCAGATTGGACTGATGATTCCTTGTATGTTGTTCTTGGCCGGTCCCCTTGGTGCTCTTGGTCACGCCCCCTCCTTGTTTGATTGCATTTGTTTGATGTAGTCTCGTATTGATTGCCCTTATTTTAATTTCCTTGCATCTCGGTTAGGGTTTGTCCCGCTTGGAAGAATTTTGATCATCTATTTTGCTAAGACTCATGGAACATAGCTAAAGCTTCTATCTTTATCAACGAATTCGCTCATGACAAAAAGATCGAATTTTTCAAGGAAAGATCAAACCTTTACTGCTTTTTATTCATGCATAAAAATTGCATCTTTAATTGTCATGTGGCATATACGATAATCATGATCACCTAGGTAGTTGCATATCAATAATAAGAGGGAAAGATAGAAAAAAAGAAGAAGAAGAAGAAGAAGAAGATATCTTAGAAGCATGCCAGGTGACTTTGCATCTTAATTAGATTATGCAAGTTTTGATTAATTCATGTTCATCTAAATTAATAGGGTAATTTCGGCCAAAAAGGGGTATTCTTGACATGTAGGGTAACTTTATGGTTTTAACTAGTGTTTATAAAAATTAGACAAAAGAAAAGACAAAAAAATTGGGTTGGAATGGCTCTTAATCTCATTTAGACTCGTTCTGCATCACAGTGTCAAATAGTTCTTATTTGATTCATGAATGATGGCTTAGGCGAGTTCGGCACTTAAATTGGCCATCTCATGTTTATTTTAATCTGTCATACGTTTACTTTTGGTTTAATAGCTCACGGGGCCTAATACTGTTCGAGTTCTTTATTTTCGTAGTACTTTGTTTATCATATGTTTATCATCACTTGATTTAGTATTTATTGGTTGAACACCCATTCATGTTCACCTTTTTTTTAATCACAATTAGAGTATATTGGTGAAAAAAATTGAGAAGATTGCATGCAAAAAAATTTTCACAAAGAGTAAAGGTACTGACAATGGATGTTAAACTTATCTAGCATAATCAGTTTCTAGACTCGCAAATCTCTAGTTTGCAAGAGCAAAGAGAGCTCCTGCATTTCACCGAGGCTCGTAATTGGCCCGTTGATTGTGACAACTCCAAAGCAAATTAAATTAAGTGATCGAATTGAAAAACCAAATTGCCATTGGTAAGGCTTGAGAAATGTCCGTGCTAGGTGTAGGCGCCACCTCAGAAGATGAGCCGTTCACGCCCTCTTAACAATTCATCAACATCCCTCAAGGATCTCAACCTTGGGAGGGTTGCGGCATCACATATAAAAGTTTGTCACTTAAGTTTCTCAAATAAATGACTGTAATTGTTGAAATAATTGGTAATTTTAAAATGTTGATAATTTCTTATAAAAAAATTGGTAAATTTAACGAATTGGTGAGTTCCCTCAATAAATATTCTTAAGCTATTAAAACAATATGAATAAATAAAATAAACAGTAGTAGGTAGACTCCAATAAGAGTCGGTAGCTCAATCAACCTTGTAATAAGTTCATTCACATTTTTCAACCATCACCAATCATTGCTGCTGTTGGTTGCCTCTACCTAGTCCTCCACTCCCTCCTCGCACCTCTCTTGCTCGCCCACCCTTGCGTTTTACATTTTGCTTTTTTTATTTTTAGAATAAAATTAGTTTTTGATTTTAACATTTTTGACGTTAACCTTTTTTTGATATTTAACAAAAAAATCAACTTAGCATACCACGTCTAACATACTAAGAGTTATTTAGGGAGGACCTTAATAAGAATAGGGCAGAGTTAGAGGAGTTGATATCAAAAATAAAATAAAATGAAGGATCCAATTTTGCCAAAGAAAAATTACTTTTAAATATATGGTGATTTCTACTCTAGACGCACCTACTATTTTCTCGATCGATTAGCAAGAGTTCTATTGATAAGCAAGTTGAACCATCTTTCAAATGGTGAAGAAGAATTATGAAGAGAAGAAAGAACGGAAATACTCTTTTTCAAGCTTAGTAACTGAACCTTAGTGGAAATCTCCATGGACGCGAGTGTCTGAACAATACTTTATCCCAGAATCGATAATAAGCAAACCTCCATGATCTGATAAACACTAAGGGACCACAAAATACCCAGAAGCCAACCACGAATCCAAGCGGTATTCCTAGGTAAAACCACTTCTTCTCGCTATCATCATTGTCACCATCATCATTTTGAGTTGGAACACTACCCGCTTCTTCTGTCCCATTCGTTGTAGTTGAGCAACTTTTGTTGAGTTGAAGCCCGCACAGTCCAAGGTTTCTTTCGAAGGAACTTCTGGAAAATGTGAGAAAGTGTCTGTTGTCCGGGATGCTTCCCACAAGTTGATTGTTTGAGAGGTTCAGGAATGAAAGGAAATCGAGATTCGCAAGCTGAGCCGGTATGGTTCCATTGAGGTAGTTCCGTGATAGGTCTAGCGACTCCAGCTGATCTAAATTCCCTAAAACAGGAGGAATTGAACCAGAGATGGCATTATGCGATAGGTTGAGGAAATAAAGTGCTTTGAGATCTCCAAGTGTGTCTGGTATTGGACCCTCAAATCTATTGCCCGAGATGTCAATTGATGTGAAAATAGACAGAATCTTGACGAGTTCTAGCTTCAGACCTTTGAAGGTTACACTCATTGTATCTTGATAATAGATCCCCGGGGAAAGCTCACACTGCAGGTGATTGAAGTCTACATTAGCCTTCATAGCCTCCCAAGATGTGAGGAGACTTGCTGGCAGCGTGCCTCCGAAATTGTTTGAAGACAGGTCAATAATTTGGAGCATCTTCCAGGTGCTGGGAGCATGCAGACATCCGATTTCCCCATGCAATTTGTTGGATCGTAAAACAAGGACACGGAGACTTAATATAGCCTTAAAATGACATGGAAATGTCCCTTCTATCTGATTGTCCCCGATGTTCAAAATCTCCAACGTCGTGCAATGTGCCAATGACAACGGAATCCGCCCCTGCAACAAATTCTCACTGATATCCAATGTCTTCAGATTGCATGTTCCATGGATGTTTTGTGGAATATTGCCATTCAACCGGTTATTCCTCAGATTCAATACCTCGAGGGACTCCATCATTAAACAATTAGGAATAGTTCCATTCAAATGGTCATGCGATAAGTCGAGCACTTGAAGATAACCAAAATAACTAACTTTGCAAATAGACCGTGGGATGGACCCATGGAAATTATTCTTCGAAAGGGAGAAGAACGTCAAGTTTAGTAGTTTGTTGCCGATGTCATATGGAATAACAGAACTTATGTTGTTACTTGAGAAATCCAGGTAGTAAGCATTTAATGGCAAGGGTGGCATATTCCTTCGGAGCATGTTTGAATGGAGGTCGACAGCAATCAGAGTAGAAGTAAGATTGCTCAGAGGTGTTTCCAAGTCTTCAAATAAATTAGAAGAAAGATTGAGATGCACAAGAAATTCGAGCGTCCATATCCATCTCGGTATATCCCCTTGAATATAATTGCGGGAGAGGTCAAGGAAGATCAATTCGGACTGGTTAGCCAAGAACTGAGGCAAAGTCGTCAACTGGCATGAAGCCAAATTTAAGTTTGTGAGGTATGAGAATGAAGAGGCCTGGGAGGCGGTATTTGTGGCATTAATGGAAAAACGATTGGAGGAAAGATCCAAATACCAAAGATTTCTTAGCTGCTGAACCAAATTAATATGGAATGAACCACTAAAATTACTAGAGGAAAGTGAGAGGTACTCGAGCCCTTGGAGTTCCCATATAGATATCGGTAGTTCTGCTCCTATATTGTTGTTGCTCAAATCAAGTGTATTCAGCATGTGCGATGGAGCATCAAAAGATCCCTTCAATTGACCAGAAAATCGGTTGTTGCAAAGTCGAAGCTCCTGAATTGATGGATGTGTAAACAGAGATGAAGGAATATTTCCTTCAAGTAAATTGAAACTCAGGTCGAGAATAAGAAGACTCAAGAGGGATTCCCATTGTGTAGAATCAATCGGACCAGTTAACTTATTGTGGGACAAAGTGATTTGTGTTAGATTCTTGTACTTGCTGAGTGATGGAATTGAACCGGTAAAATTGTTGAATGAGAAGTCCAAATAAGACAGTCGCGAGAGATTGGTGAAAGAGCTTGGGATATTTCCATCCAAGTTGCAATTCACCAATTCTATTCTTGACAGATTCTTGGGATTACCAATCGAATCTGGGAGCCTCCCAGAAATATTTGTGTAACTCAAGACCAGAGTCTCAAGAGAACTATTCTCTGGAAAATTGGGCAAAGAACCCTGAAGAAGGTTGAATGATAGGTCAAGGGTCTGAAGTGTTTGTATCTGGAAGACTTCTTGAGGCAATTCTCCCTGCAGGCCACACTGACTTAGGCTCAGTGTTTTCAAGCTGGAGAAATTCGCTAAGAAACTAGGAACTGTGGTGAACAAGTCGTTGAGATCGAGTCGAATGACCGACAGATTAGCAAGACTCACAAGAGAAGCGTCAATAGGACTAGACAGAGAACAGCGAGACATGCTCAACACCTCAAGTTTCGGCACTGAAGAAGACAACGCATCGCACCACTCACTTCCCTTAGCAGCCGCATTGACCCCATCAAGGTACAGCTCTCTCAACTCCCCCATGTCCCTAATCAGCGACTTCAAAACCACATTACTGTCAAGAACATAAGTGAAATCAAGAGTACGTAGCTTGGTTAGGCGCGATAGTTCCGCTGGAATCTGCCCGGTGAATTCGGCATAGGACAAGTTGAGATATACCAAGCGGCTGAGATTGGCGAGGCCCGATGGAATTGCCATGGAGTCGAAGCCGTTGAAAGCCAAGTTCAGGCTCCGAAGGAACTCGAGCCTGAAGAGACTCGATGAACTGTTGATTCCTCCAAATATCGACTCCTCGCTCAAATCGAGACCAATGACGAGGCCATCCTCGCAGGTCACACCGCTCCATAAACCAGCACTTCGGTCCCACTGCGCTAGCTTGGAAGACTTGGAGGCATCGAAGACGAGGCTGTTTCTCAGCTCGAGCAAGAGCGATATCTGGTTGACGCTGAGACACTGGGCCGAAGCTGAAGCCCTAGCAACGTCAGAAAAGATGGAGATCGTGGATATGGCTAGAAGAAGCCATGAAACGATGGAACCGTTCATCGGAAGAGGTTGAAGAAGAGGGCGGGAAGAGGGAGTTAACCGAGAAACAAAGTCGACACTTACGAGTCACCCATAGTCATCCGAAGTCACTGCAGGCAGGGGTAGATTTTCGGGATGTCATCGGTCACCAAATTTGACTCATTTCACTTTCAAAATTACCAGTAAAATTATATTCTTTATTCAGCATAATTTTTTCAATTGCAACAAAAGCGACATTTGTGTGGGATGTGAGTAAAGACATACAATCCTTCCGTGAACGTAGGCGCAATCTACATGGCGATCCATGAATCCAGCAAACCGGATCTTTGATGTCTCTTGCAACTATGAAGAGAACTTGGATCCTGCGGATTAGCCCGTGAGCAGGTCGACCAGCCATAATGTTCAGGGATCTTCAACAGGTAGAAAATACTAAAGGATTGCATTTTTATTTAATCACTTGAGTTTTTAATATGCTATAATCAAGGATATTTATGTGCAAAAAATGAAATGATTTGATTTCACAAGGAAATATCTCAATATAACGAAAAAAACCAATTTATCATAGAATCGACAAGCGCGAAAGAAACATCGTAAAGTTGACACCTCTTTCTCAGATAACCTTGATGAAACTTAATGAAAATCCAACTTGAATTGCGACAAGCTAAACTAAATCACCCACGATACTCAACTTTGGCTACTTGATGAATAAGTGCTCAAGCCGAGAGCACACATCTTCCCAGACACTTGACAGTGACTTTGCCCGTCGATGACGGTCGCAATTGAAAGAAAGTCCAACACGTCTATTGTACCTGACAGTGATCTCGCCCCGTTGATGGCGCTCGCAATTGAAAGAAAGTCCCACACGTCTATTGTACCTGACAGTGATTTTGCCCGTCGATGGCACTTGCAATTGAAAGAAAGTCTAACACGTCTATGGTACATAGGTGTTGCAGATTGGAGCACTCAGGGCACCGTAGAAAACTCTATTTTGTGTTTTTCTTCATTTGAAATGAAAAGGACAAAAAACATAAAATAGAAAAAAGTAAGAAAAGAAATAAGACCAAAACCAACAAACTAACACTAGTTTGAGTTTGCCGAAGTAGCAGAACCAATGACCACGATTGAGAAGGATGCACGACGGAGCGAAGCTAGAGAAAAAAGAAGCTCGACTTCCTGTAGACTTCACCGGCCCAAGGATATTTGCGACATGACTGATGAGGCCTCAGATTCCTCTGATGACGGGGGAGAGACCAACGACTCACGAGATAGAGCTACTCTGAGAGACAACATGAGCATATTTGTGATCGTGACAAGGAGATGCCAATGGGGCACTCTTGAAGATGACTTCTTGTGGTTGCTCAGATGGAAAATACTCATATATTGCATCTTTACTTAGTAATTTATCTTTATAATGTGTTAAAATCAAGGGCCCAATTCCCTAAAAAACCCCCAACTTTATCCTTTGTCCCAATTATATCCCAAACTTTTTTTTGTCTCGTAAAAAACCCCAAACTTTTACTTTTGTTCCAAATCTACCCCGTTCACTATTCATCCAATTTTTTAATATTATTTTATATTTTTTCGAATTTTTTTCTTTTTTCTTTTCTTTTCTTTTTTTTTGTTTCACCTTCAACTTCCGGCCGATCGCCGGTCTGGCGACCAGCCAAAGGCGAGGGCCGGCGAGGCTCGGCCTCGCCGTTGCTGGGCGAGGCCGAGCCTCGCCAAATCTGGCAAGGCCAACCTCGCCGGTTGCCGGCGGGGCCGAGCCTCGCCGGTTGCTGGCGGGGCCGAGCCTCACCGGTTGCCTGCGGCCGGCGGGGCCGAGCCTCGCCAGACCTCGCCGGTTGCCGGCGGCCGGCGGGGCCGAGCCTCGCCAGATCTGGCGAGGCTCGGCCCCGCCGGCGACTGGCGAGGTCGGCCTCGCTGTTGCTGGGTGAGGTCAAGCCTCGCCGGTTGCCGGCGAGGCTAACCGGCGAGGCCGAGCCTCGCCAGCGGCCGGCGGGGCCAACCTCGCCGGCCCTCGCCTCTGGCCGGTCGCCGGATCGGCGACCGGCCGAAGGTTGAAGGTGAAATAAAAAAAAAGAAAAGGAAAAAGAAAAAAATTCGAAATAATATAAAATAATATTAAAAAAATTAGATGAATAGTAAACGGGGTAGATTTGGGACAAAAGTAAAAGTTTGAGGTTTTTTATGAGATAAAAAAAGTTTAGGATATAATTAGGATAAAGGGTAAAGTTGGGGGTTTTTTAAGGAATTAGGCCTAAAATCAAGGGGTATTTATGCTCGAACAACAAATAGAGGAAAGGAAGTAATCTAATCTAACAAGCAAATTAGTTATCTTAATCGAACAAGGATATTAGTTGTCCTAGGAGATAACGAAATGTCAAACAATATCCCTAACATTTAAATAATATATCTAATAATATCTTTTAATATGGAATTCTCTAATATTCATAAAAATAAAGCCCATAAAAATGAGGACTTGTGAGAGAGGGATCCGGAAAATTTCGTACGAAATGGGCAATTTCAAGAACAAAGAATTGCGGGGAGGAGGGGATGGAAAACAGGGGATGCTTCAGCTTGGAAACTGAGAGCGATCAAAGTAAACGCCTACGGTGGGGACGATTCTGTCTGGTGTTAACGTTCTTTGTGGGATTAATGATGTTACTTACTCTGTGGACTCATGTGTAGGGAAAAGGAGCAAAAACGCATTTGTGTATGTCGGCTTTTCTTTATTGGTTTGCGGATTTCTTGGTGTTAATTAATGTTATGCTGGCTAGATCAAGAAAAATCAATCTTCAATAGATAGGATAAGACCAGCTTAGAGAAAAGATATATAAGCTATCTTTTCTCTAAAGATGCTATAGATATTATAATTTTTGCACCACGCTCACTTTAGTGTCAATTTGGTAAAATATCGATCATTTAAATGCCAACTCTGATTTGGGATGCCAGAATCTGATGTGGTAATATTTTAACATTTTTTTTCCAAAATCCAAAGAGAATTTAGTATTAGAACAATCAAGATATTGCACTTCAAGAAGCGTTCGATTTTATATATGGTCCATACTCACTGCAGCTATTAAAGCCAAAGATTGAATCGGAGATGGATTCGATTTTCATGTGAATGGGCCCGTTTTTGAATTGGAGATAGTCGACAGACAGAAGGTTGCTGAAAATACCGCATGATCCCAACTAAAAACAAGTATCTTTGGATTGCTTGTTAACGAATATTTTCTATCGATTCATGGATGTTCTTTTCTTAATGTGTGCTTGTATCTACATGAGTGTTCCTACTTTTTTAGTAATCCTGACTAGTGTACAAATTATTCCTATTGACAGACTCAATTTAATCATATTGTAATTGTATCGTGGGTCTATAATGGGAATGTATCTGCTGGGCTGACTTCGATGGGAGATGCAAGGAAATTTACCATGTCCCAGTTTTCTTTGTTTTTCCGCACTAAGTAGTGTCATCTTGCACAAAGTCATGACCATATGCAAGATTCTCTTTGAATGAATGTCCAGTGATGACCAAGACTTATTTCTAAGTGGTGTTGGGAAATTTTTTTCAGCGGGTACTTAAAGAGGTCTAATCGATTCAAGTCAACTCTAGTGATATTTATATTTGAACTAGACTAAACTTGATTCACACTTGATCTCGTTGAAGCTCAATTTTTCCAGATCGAGTTTGTTTCGTGAATTTTTTTCGTAAATTTTAAATGACTTGGTTTGATTCAATTTGGTTGTCATAAATGAGTTTTTGTCCGAGGTTGATTCAAGAGTGAGCTCAAATTCGACTTTCGTAAAATCCAAATAGATGAGGCTTGGACTTGACACAATGTCGCATGGACTTGTAAATAATTTAGGCGAGCTCGAGTAGCTTTATTGGTTTGCGTATGAAGAAGCAATTAAAACCCGATATCGAAGAAGCATGTCAGGAAATACTAGGAAAGCACATAATCGTTTCAATCATGAGTGTCGTGTGTCTCATTCTAGTTGAGTTTATTCTTCGAATTGGGTTAAATCTATTTTTAATCCTCTAATTCATAATATTGTGCAATTGGGTGCTCGAGACTACTTCTATGGATAGCTGGAGTCCACCATGACCGCTACTCCGAAGGTCAAGCCTGTGATAAGTTCTTCACGTTTTCCAACCATCACCAATCATGTGGTGGCCTCGGCCCCAAGCCCTCCTCCCCGTCTCGCGTCTCTCGCTTTTCCACCTTTTTTTCTACATTTTACTTTCTTATTTTTCCTAGAATAAAACTAGTTTCTTTTGATTTTAACATTATTGACTTTTACCTTTTTCAATAATAATAGATAATCATCCTAGCATACCACATCAAGATACTAAGAGTTATTTAAGGACTTCATTGAGAATGGGGTAGAGTTAGAGGAGTTGATTCGAAAAACAAAATTATTGAAGGATCCAATTGCACAAGCAACATAAGTTAGGGGACTAAAATTAAACTTAATATTTTCTACTAGCAAGGGAACACCGGTTCGCTGGGGCATACAATAAATTATCAACTAATTGTAGAAGTACTAAAATAATTGATAATGGGAATAGAAAAATATATTCGTAAAGTTCCAGCATTATAATGTAAACTCTATCTACTAAAAGCAAATAAGTGCCAATTTTTCTTATAGATCTTGGCCACTATATTTTCTAACATAACTATTTTTTTAATGAGGGTCATTTCAGTCTTTTTCTTCTACATCAATCTTTTCTCCCTTCTCAACTTTCTTTAAAGAAAAATTCCGTTTTTTCCTATTTTTGGATATTATAATTAAGACTTGGTTTAGTTAAGGGTGGGAAAATTACTAATTTAGTTTTGGGTTAATACCACGAAAAACCCAAAACTGGTACACTTGTGATAAATTTACTTCAAACTAATTTTTTAACCGCCAAAAACCCCCCAACTAGTACATTTGTGATAAATTCACCTTCCGTTAGTTTCCATTCAATTTTACTATTAAATTGTTGAATTGAATGATATGCGGCAGTTGACAGACGTACCGGTTTAAGGTTTTACCCTCAGCTTATAACAAGTATACCAGTTTATGATTTTTCGTGGTATTAATCTAATTTAACAAAAGCTAATGAAGGGTAAATTTGTCACAAGCATACCAATTTGGGGTTTTTGGTGGTCAAAAAATTAGTTTGGGGTAAATTTATCATATGTATACTAGTTTGGGGTTTTTCGTTGTCAACAAATTAGTTTGGGGTAAATTTATCATATGTGTACCAGTTTTGGGTTTTTCATGGTATTAACCCTTTAATTTTAGACATATTGTACAAATTCCAATGTAATTCTAAAGTTTTAAATTTATCAAATATAGTTCTAAATCTTTGCGTCAAATTTCAATATAGTCCTCCCTACCTAAAAAATACTGAAGTGCAGTTTAGTCATTGCCAACCATCCTATGGGCTCGGCCAACCATCTACATGGACAAATTTATTCAAAACGACGTCCTTTTTAAATAATTTTATAAATTTTGACTTTACAAAATGTTTTTCTTTCCTTTCTTTTTTCTTTTCCTTCCTAATTTTCCCTCTTCCATTTCCTTTTTTCTTTTCTTTCCCATTAACACCAGATCGAAACCCAATCCTCCAACTCTCCATCAATAACCCAGCATCACCACAATATTGCAACCATATGAGTAGATATTGCGTAATATTGGGATTTGTATAAACCATAAAGTTTTTATTTTTGTGATAAGTGCAATGGAAGTTTTAAAACTTGTCATGAAAAAGCAATTGAGTCCTAAAACTTTCAAAAAGTACAGTCAAGTCCTAAAACTTGTCAAAAAAGTGCAATTGAGTCCTAAAACTTTCAAAAGTGCGATCAAGTCCTAAAACTTTTAAAAGTTGTCACGAAAGTGCAATTGAATCCTAAAACTTTCAAAAATTTGACAAGTTTTAGAACTTGATTGCAATTTTTTAAAGTTTTAATACTCAATTGTATTTTGTTGACAAGTTTTAAGACTCAATTGCACTTTTTGAAAGTTTTAGGTCTCAATTGCACTTTCGTAACAAGTTTTAGGACTTCCAACACACTTATCCTTTCATTTTTTTTACCAATCATGAAATGAAAACAATGCATTATTCTCACATACAGGGACTATATTCATCACCCACACAAGAAATGTGTTCAACGCCAGATCTGGCGTCGGCATCGCTCGCTCACTTTGTTTGCCATTGACCTCTACAGTCGGTGGCTCGGAAATCTCGGCCGTTTGCCAAACTCAGTTCGCTTGCTTTGCTAGGGGTCAACCTCAACAAACTTGACCTTTGCCGCGGCGTCAAACTCGAGCTTGTAGATCAAGAGAGCTCGAGCTCTATCGTAGCATCGAGCTCAAGCCCTAGATTTAGCGGATCAAGCTTCGCCATGGCATGGAGTTCCAGGCCCAGATCTGGTTCAACAAGGTTCAATGGGAGAGATAAGGAGCGGAGTGACCCATTTTGGAAGCTCGTGGGACAAAGGGGAGAGGTGAGGAAGATAGGGTTTATGTGTTTTGGTGGAGGAAGATGAACATTAGAAAAGAATGAAAGAAAAGGAAATAAAGGAAGAAAAGAAAAAAATCTAGAAAATTAAAAAATTAAGCAAAACAGGGTCGGGTTATCTAAAATTGTCCATGTCAGATCACTGACAATGCCACGTAGGATGGCCGGATATAACTGAAATGCCACATCAACATTAGAACTAAATTGGCAAAGCTGCAAACTTGTAATGTTCTAGACTATATTGGAATTCATACGATGGGTTTAAAATTGAATTGATAATTTTTCTTTGAGTAACTGCACCAGAAGTCTTAAAATTTGTAGCGCAACCGCAATCAAAACATAAAACTGTCAAAAAGTATACTTGAATCCGAAAATTTGTGAAAAAATAAAAGTGCAATTAAATTGTAAAACTGTTAAAAGTACAACTAAATCCTAAAATTTATGCAAAAATTGTAATTGCGTACTTCCATTAGATCCTACTGTTTTGATGTGGTTTTTTTTTTTTGAGAACATGTAGTGATGGTGTTGAGAGAGAGAGAGAGAGAGAGAGAGAGAGAGAGAGAGAGAGAGAGAGAGAGAGAGAGAGAGAGAGCTTTTTATTTTTTCCATAGATGTAATTAATGGAAATGCTTGATTAGCATGAGATCGATCTATTCGAAAGTTCTAAGATTTATAGTTTCCTATGAATTTTAAGACTTTTGATGTATTTTTTTTAATATTATTTATCTTTCTAATAACATTATGGCATTAGGTTTAGACTTTTCCAATTCAAAAGCATTCCATCTTAAGTTTAAACAATCCTCGCTAAAGAATTTTCTTCATTGCAATTTTTTCATTCCAAAACTCTGGGAATATAGTTATATAGTTCTATCGTATTCCTATTTCTATGCTAGACGCAGACCTCCTTCTATTTCTCCTAGTGGTAAGCAAGAATTCTGTTGATCAATAAACAGAACAGTCTTTTCAATGGTAATGAAGAATTATGAAGAGATGAAAGAATGAAACACTCTTTCTCAAGTTTAATAATTGAACCTCAGGGGAAATCTTCATGGACGTGAGAGTCTAAACAGCACTTTATCCTAGAATCGATAATAAGCAAACCTCCATGATCTCATAAACACTAATGGACCACAAAATACCCAAGAGCCAACAACAAACCCAAGCGGTATGCCCATGTAAAACCACTTCTTCTCCCTATCATCATTGTCGCCATCATCACCAGCTTCTTTCGTCCCGTTTGTGATTGAGCAACTTTTGTTGAGTAGAAGCTTGCACAATCCAACATTTCCTTCAAAAGAACTTTCGGAAAATGTGAGAAATTGTCCGCTTGTCGGGATGTTTCCTACAAGTTGATTGTTTGAGAGGTTTAGGAATGAAAGGAAATCAAGATTCGCAATTTGAGCTGGTATGGTTCCATTGAGGTAGTTCCTTCATAGGTCTAGTGACTCAAGCTGATCCAGATTCCCCAAAACTTTAAGATCTCCAAGTGTGTCTGGTATTGGACCCTCCAATCTATTGCTTGAGAAGTCGATTTGACGTGAAAATACTCAGGATCTTGACAAGTTCTAGCTGTAGACCTTTCAAGGTTACACTTATCGTATCTTCATAATAAAGCCTATTCAATTGGGTAATGGAAAGCCAATATTGCAGATGATTGAAGTCTACATTGGCCTTCATAGCCTCCCAAGATGCAAGGAGACTTGCAGGCAGTGTGCCACCGAAATTGTTTGAAGACAAGTCAATGATTTGAAGCATCTGCCAGGTGCTAGGACTATGCAAACATCAAATTTCCCCGTGCAGTTGGTTAGATCGTAAGACAAGGACACGAAGACTTGATATAGCCTTGAAATGGCATGGAAATGTCCCATCTATTTGATTGTCCCCAATGTTCACGGTCTCCAACGTCATGCAATTTGCCAACGACAATGGAATCCGCCCCTGCAACAAATTCTCACTGAGATCCAATGTCTTGAGACTACACATTGCCCGGATGTTTTGCAGAATATGGCTACTCAACTGGTTATTTCTCAGATTCAATACCTTGAGGGATGCTATCATTAAACAATCAAGAATAATTCCATTCAAATGGTTATGTGATAAGTCAAGCACTTTAAGATCGTGAGCTTTGCAAATTGACTTGGGGATGGACCCATGGAAATTATTCTTCGAAAGGGAGAAGAAAATTGTGTTTAATAGGTAGTCACCAATGTTATCCAGGATAACAGGAGTTATGTTGTTACATGAGAAATCCAAGAAGTAAGCGGATGACAGCAGGGGTAGCATATTTCCTTGGAGCATGTTTGAATAGAGGTCGATGACAGATAGAGCAAAAGTAAGATTGGGCGGAGATGTTTCGAAATCTTTGAAGAAATTAGAGGTAAGATTGAGATATGTAAGATCTTCTATTGTCCATATCCATCTTGGTATCTCCCCTTGAATGCAATTGTGGGATAGGTCGAGGAAGAACAAATTGGACTGGTTAGCCAAAAACTGAGGGAATGTCCGCAACTGGCAGGAAGCCAAATTTAACGTTCGTAAATTAGGGAAAGAGGATGCAGCAACAGAAGGAGATGCCATTGTGTTAATGGACAAGCCACTGTACGATAGATCAAGATCAGTTAAATTTCCTAGTCTCGGAAGCGAATCATTATTCATCGAGCCACTGAAATTATTGGAAGAAAGTGAGAGGTGAGCAAGCCCACGCAATTTGAATATGGATGCTGGTATTGACCCTTGTAATAGATTGCTACCCAAATCAAGCGTGTCCAGTTGAGACGAAGAGACATTTGGATATATGATAAGCTGACCAGAAAATATATCCTACGAAAGCCGTACCTTCTTAAGTTGGGCAAGTGTAAACAGAGCTGGGGGAATGTCGCCTTCCAATGAATTGTCCTGCATGTCCAGAATTTCAAGATTCAGAAGGTCCTCCCAGACAACGGAGGTGATCTGACCCGTTAAAGCATTATTGGATAATTTTGGAATATGTGCGCTAGAAGTCCTAAAACTTATCACCAAAATGTAATTGAATCCTAAAACTTTCAAAAAGTGCAAATAAGTCCTAAAACTTTCACGAAAGTGCACTTGAGTTCTAAAACTTTCAAAAAGTGTAAATAAGTCCTAAAACTTGTCACGAAAGTGCAAACAAGTCCTAAAACTTGTCACAAAAGTGCAAATAAATCCTAAAACTTTCAAAAAGTACAATTAATGGAAGGACTTGATTGAACCAATTTGATAAGTTTTAGGACATGTTTGTACTTTCGTGATAAGTTTTAGGACTTGTTTGCACTTTTTGAAAGTTTTAGGACTCAAGTGCACTTTCGTGACAAGTTTTACGACTTGTTTGTATTTTTTGAAAGTTTTAGGACTCAATTGCATTTTCGTGACAAGTTTTAGGACTTTGAATGCACTTATCTCGACAATTTTATTTGGGTCAGATTTCTGGATACACCGAATGGCGGGACAGGTCCAGAAAATTGATTAAATGAGAAGTCCAAAAAAGCCAGTAGAGAAAGTTTCGCAGTTGAGCTTGGGATTGATCCCCTGAAACTGCAATTTGTCAGTTCTATGCTAGGTAATTTCTCGAGATTACCAATGGAAACAGGGAGTGCACCCGAAATGTTCGTGTGGCTAAGAACCAATGTTTGAAGATTACTATGAGCAGGAAATTCCAGCAAAGAACCCCGAAGAAGCTCGTTGAACGACAGATCAAGGGTCTGCAATGTCGGTACCCGAAAGATTTCACGGGCAAACTCTTCATGCAAATCACAATAACTTAAGCTTAGAGTTTTCAAGCTGGAAAAATTCGCGAAGAAACGAGGAACTGTGGTGAAAAAGTCGTTGCCATCGAGTTGAATGACTGAAAGATTAGCAAGACTCATAAGAGAAGTGTCAATTGGACCATACAGAGAACAGCGAGACATGCTCAACACCTCAAGTTTCGGCACTGAAGAAGACAACGCGCGCACCACTCACTTCCCTCAGCAGACACATCGATCCGATCAAGGTACAGCTCCCTCAACTCCCCCAAATCCCCAATCAACGACCTTAAAGAGGGCTTCTCAAGTTTCAGAAAACCCACTTCAGTGGAATAAAGAACAGAGAGATCAAGAGTATGTAGCTTCGTCAAGCGCGATAGCTCCGCCGGAATCTACCTGTCAAATCCGGCATTGGACAAGTTGAGATGTACCAAGTGGCTGAGATTCACGAGGCCCAACAGAATCGCTGCAGAGTCGAAGTCTTTGAAAGCCAAGTTCAGGCTCTGAAGGAACTCAAGCCTGAAGGGGCTCAACAAACCGTCGATTCCACCAGAGATCGACTCTTTGCTCAAATCGAGACCGACGACAAGGCCATCTTCGCACGTCACGCTGCACCATGAATCAGAACTTCGGTCCCACTGTACTAGCTTGGAAAACTTTGAGGCATCGAAGACGAGGCTATTTCTCAGGTCGAACAAGAGCGATCTCTAGTCGACGTCGGGACACTGGGCAGAAGCTCATACCCTAGCGATGTCGAAGAAGATGGAGATCGTGGATATAGCAAGAAGAAGCCATGAGTTGATCGAACCGTTCATGGAAAGAGGTTGAAGAAGAGCGTGGGAAGAGGGAGCAGGGAAAAGGGAGTGGAGTCGTCCAACAAAAGTGCAGTCAGCGAATTTCGGGATCGGTCAAAAGCAAACAATATAGATATTATATCCGATCATTTAATTAAATAAGTAGATTCAAGAAGATAAATAAAGTGATTCACTCATATTTGGATAAAATTGTAAAAATTATATAAGACGATAAAAGAGAAAAAAAGTACAAACTTTAAAATCATATCAACGTTAGGATTTCAACCTTTACAGAGAACTTACTAAATGTTGACGTAGCCAATCGAAAATTAGCAGACTATATTTGATATACAACATGATAGTTGACTATATTGGGTCAAACAAGCGCATGAACTGAGCAGGAATTTGAAAACCCTAATTTGGGAGCGAAATCTCCAACGATCGTGCCTTTGGTCCAGTTTGGTGGGGTACACACGCGAAAAATCTTTATTTTATCCGAACGTGAAGAATGTTTGTGATTGAAGGACTTCCCGACAATAGACCATTATGGAGAGGAAAGACAATTGCACTGACTCCATATCACACGCTATAGCTTTCAGTTGACTTGACTAGAGAATGCAAATTTGTCATTTCGGTGGTGCTCCCCATATCCGCGGATTTCCAAAATTCCAATTCCGAATAAAACGGAATTTCTTTTGTGGATGGTAAATACGTAACGTCATTAGTAAAGTTGAAATTTCGATGATAATGAACCCAATAGTAAATTATCACTTGGTTTTTTTTTTTTAATTTTGCAAGCGAGTTCGTAAATGTTTGTAAGTTACTGGTGAAAAAAAGTGTATGGTGCGTAAATTTGTCTAAAAAAAGTGTTACGAAGTACTTCCATTAATCAGGATGAGATTAACCTACTTGAAAGTTCTTACACTTGGCTATACTTTTGCTATAAGAGTTAAGACTTATGATACACTAAATCCTCGATGTTACTCAGTTTTCTAATTTGGTGGATAAATAATGTTGCAAAGTAAAATTTTCAAATCCAAACTTAGGAGCCTTCAACTAGTTTCGAATAGCATTATGTCTTTAGGTTTAGACTTTACCTATTCAAAAGCATTTCATCTAAGTTTAAAACAATCTTCATTGAAGAATCTTCTTCATTGCAATTTCATTTCAAAACTTCGGGATAATGGTAATATTGTTTTGTCATATTCTGATTTCTATGCTAGACACAGACCTACTTTTTCTCCTGATTGGTTAGCAAGAGTTCTATTGATCAATAAACAAACTTGAATCTCAGTGAAAAGAACAAGTATAATCCTTTCCAAGTTTAATACCTGAATCTAAGTTGAAATCTTCATGGACGTGAGTGTTTGAGCAGTACTTTATCGCAAAATTGATAGTAAGAAAACCTCCATGATCGGATAAACACTAACGGACCACAAAATACCCAAAAGCCAACAACGAATCCAAGCGGTGTGCCTAGGTAAAACCACTTCTTCTCGATATCATCGTTGCCACTGCCATCACCAGCTTCTTCCGTCCCGTTCGTGGTAATTGAGCAACTTTTGTTGATTGGAAGCCCGCACAATCCGAGATTTCCTTCAAAAGAACTTTCGGAAAACATAAGAAACTATCCACTAGCCAGGATGATTCCCACAAGTTGATTGTTTGAGAGGTTCAAGAACGAAAGGAAATGAAGATTTGCAAGCGGAGTCAGTATGCTTCTATTGAGATAGTTCCATGATAGGTCCAACGACTCGAGCTAATGCAAATTCCCCAAAATAGGGGGAATTGAACCCGAGATGGCATTATGTGATAGGTTGAGGAAATGAAGTGCTTTGAGATCCCCAAGTGTGTCTGGTATTGGACCCTTTAATCGATTTCCCGAGAAGTCGATCAACATGAAAGTAATCAGAATCATGACAAGTTCTAGCTGAAGATCTTTGAAGGTTACACTCACTGTATTTGGATAATAGAGCCCCACCATTCGCGATAAGTCATACTGGAGGTGATTGAAGTTAACGTTGGCCTTCATAGCCTCCCAAGATGTGAGGAGACTCGCAGACAGCATGTCGCCGAAATTGTTTGAAGACAGGTCAATGATTTGAAGCATCTACCAGGTACAGGGACTATGTGGACATCCAATTTCCCCGTGCAATTTGTTGGATCGTAAAAAGAGGACACGGAGACTTGATATAGACCGGATATGGCGTGGAAATGTCCCGTCTATTTGATTGTCCCCAATGTTCAAAATCTCCAATGTCATGCAATTTGCCAAGGACAACAGAATCTGCCCCTGCAATAAATTCTCACTAATATCTAATGTCTTCAAACCGCATTTTTCCGGGATGTTTTGCGGAATATCGCCACTAAACTAGTTATTTCTCAAATTCAATACCTTGAGGCACGCCATCATTAAACAATCAGGAATAGTTCCATTCAAATGGTTATGCGATAAGTCAAGCACTTCAAGATAACCAGCTTTGCAAATTGACTTTGGGATGGACCCATGGAAATTATTCTTCGAAAGGGAGAAGAACACCGTGTCTGATGATAGGTAGTTGCCGATGTTATCCGGAATAATAGAAGTGATATTGTTACTTGACAAATCAAAGTACATAACGTCTGTCGGCAAGGGTAGCATATTCCCTCGGAGCATGTTTACATGGAGGTCGACATCAGCCAAAAGAGAAGTAAGATTGCGTACAAGTGTTTCCAAATCTTCAAAGAAATTAGCGGAAATATTGAGATACTCAAGATTTTCTAGCGTCCATACCCATCTCGGTATCTCCCCTTGAATACAATTGTGGGAGAGGTCGAGGATGACCAATTCGGACTGGTTTGCCAAAAATTGAGGCAATGTCCGCAACTGGCAGGAAGCCAAATTTAACACTTCAAATTTAGGAAAAGAGGATGCAGCAGCAGAAGCAGACGCCACGGGGTTAATGGACAAGCCACTGTACTATTGATGAAGATCAGTTAAATTTCCAAATCCCCGAAGCTCATCGATATTCATCGAGCCACTCAAATTATTGAAAGAAAGTGAGAGCTGCCGAAGCCTTTGCAGTTTGAATATGGATGCTGGTATTGACCCTTGTAACAGATTGCTACCCAAATCAAGCGCGTCAAGTTGATACGAAGAGACATTCGGATATATGATAAGCTTACCAGAAAATCTATTGTGTGAAAACTGTATCATCGTAAGTCGGGGAAGTGTAAACAGAGCTGGGGGAATGTTGCCTTCCTATGAATTGTCTCCCAAGTCCAGATATTCAAGATTCAGAAGGTCCTCCCAGCCAACGGAGGTGATCTGACCCGTTAAAGCATTATTATATGATATTATTCGTGTCAGATTTCTGGATGCACCATATGACGGAACTAAACCCGTAAGATTACTTAAAGACAAGTCCAAATAAGCCAGCTCTGACAGGTTCTCCATCGAGCTCGGGATCGATCCACTCAAACCACAATTAGACAGATCTAATCTCGACAATTTTCTGAGATTATCGATTGAATCTGGAAGTCTCCCTGAAATATTCATTTCCGTCAGGACCAGAGTCTCAAGAGAACTATTCTCCGGAAAATCAGCCAAAGAAACCTGAAGAAGTGGGTTGAATGATAGGTCAAGGGTCTGAAGTGTTTGTACCTAGAAGACTTCTTGAGGAAATTCTCCCTGCAGGCCACAACCACTTAGGTGCAGTGTCTTCAAGCTAGAAAAATTCGCGAAGAACTTGGGAACTGCGGTGAACAAGTTGTTGCCATCGAGTTGAATGACATATAGATTAGCAAGACTCATAAGAGAAGCGTCAATTGGACCATACAGAGAACAGAAAGACATGCTCAACACCTCAAGTTTCGGCACTGAAGTAGACAACGCGTCGTACCACTCACTTCCCTCAGCTGACACATCAACCCCATCAAGGTACATATATCTCAACTCCCCCAAGTCCCCAGTCAGCAACCTCAAAGAAGGCTTCTCAAGTTTCAACAAAGCCTGGTCAGTGTAGTGAAGACTGAGATCAAGAGTACATAGCTTCGTCAGGTGCGATAGCTCCGCCGGAATGACTGAATTGGTATAAAAATAAAAAGGTTTAGGACTAAATTGGCACAAATGCAAAAGGTTTAGACTGATTTGACACCAAAAAAGGTTTAGGACTAAATTGGCACCAATACAAAAGGTTTAGGACTTTTTTAGCACTTTCCCCGCAAAATCCCGATCCCAAAATCCTTCGCAACAAAATTACATCCATTTATTTAATATAATTTTTCAATTGAAACGAAAAGAAAAAAACCATATCTTTATTTTCTAAGAAAAACGATAAAATAAACAAGTCCGTCTAAAATGTGGAGATTAGAACTTGACATCTCTTTTGAAAATTCTTTTCGCTCATCTTATTTTACATCATAAAACAAATGACATATTACGAATCAATTTTTTTTACATTAACAATGTAGAAATTTGTTAGACTTCTTCACCTCATCTTTGGCACGCCCGCTTAGGACATTCATCTAAGTCAATTTTATCCACTTTGCAACAAACTTTATGTTTTAGTCTAGCAAAACGATTGAGTCCATGTGATGCTTGTCATTTATCCAAGCAAACGTGTCTGTCTTTTGCGTCTAGCACTATTACTACTCTACGTCCCTTTGAGCTTATTCATGTAGACATTTGGGAACCTTATTCTCATTTTACACATGAGACATGTCGTTATTTTTGGTTGATGACTATTCTCGCTATGCTTGGATTTTTATGCTTACTTTTAAGTCTGATGCAATTAATACTCTGATTCGCTTCTTTGCTTTTGTTGAGACTCAATTTCAAACCAAAGTCCAAAATGTTCAATCTGATAATGGGACCGAATTCCTTTCCTCTTGATTACAAGAGTTTTTTCGCGCCCATGGTGTTCACCACCAGCGCAATTGCCCTCACACTCCTCAACAAAATGGAGTTGTTGAGCGCAAGTATCGTCACCTGCTCAATGTTGCTCATGTGTTGCGTTTTCCTTCTGGCATGCCTCTTCATTTTTGGGGTGATTGTGTCTTAACTGCTACTCATCTCATTAATAGACTACCTAGTCCTCTCCTACACAATAAAACCACGTATGACCTTCTCTATGGCAAACCACCTTCCTATTCTCATCTTCGTGTCTTTGGCTCATTATGTTACGCTTCTACCGGCCATCTTCACTCCGACAAATTTGGCCCCCGATCTCGCCGATGTGTTCTAATCGGTTGTCCCACAATCCACAAAGGTTACTGTCTCTATGATCTCCAAGACCAAACAACTTTTACCAGTCGCGACGTCGTTTTTTATGAACAAGATTTTCTTTTCTGTCAAACATTCGAACATACCACAACAGAATAGACCCCGGTAAATCCATTGCCCATACCCGACCTTGGTGAAACCTCCCCTCCTCCCTCCACCCCGGTACTTGCACCGACCTCACCTCCTCAGCCCCCTGCACCCACGGCCGCACCATTACCCACTGAACCCGAAGTCGTGCCTCCGCCATCTCGGCCATGCCGTTCACCCGGATATCTTTGAGACTACCATTGTGCTATTGTGGCCTTCGATTAATCCTCTTCGGACTCTAAGGTAACTGAATCAGGTAATCTTTACCCCTTATCCAACTATTTATCGTACTCGCGTTTTTCATCCACTCACCGCTTTTTTTTAGCCTCCATATCCTTAAATCAGGAACCTAAAACTTATGACGTTGCGTGTCAATCTCCCGAGTGGCGGAAGGCAATGTCTTCTGAGATATAGACCCTTGAACAGAATGACACTTGGGAAATTGTTCCTCTTCCTCCTGACAAACAACCCATTGGATGTAAATAGATTTACCGAATCAACTATAATTCTGATGGCACCATTGAGCTACAAAGCTCATCTCGTTGCAAAGGGTTATACTCAAACAGAGGGGATTGATTACCATGACACGTTTGCGCCCGTTGCTAAAATGGTAACCGTTCGCACTTTATTAGCTCTTGCTTCAATTCGTCATTGGCCTCTCTACCAATTAGATGTGAATAATGCTTTTCTGCATGGTGATCTTGACGAAGAGGTCTACATGAGGTTTCCACCAGGTTTTCATACTAAGGGGGAGAATTTAGTCTGTCGGCTTAAGAAATCACTCTACGGCCTTAAACAGGCATCAAGGCAATGGTTTGCTAAATTCTCTTCTGCTCTACTTGATGTTGGTTTTCAAACAGTCCAAGGCGGACTATTCACTTTTTACATTGGTCCGTGGCTCTCTCTTGACCATTGTCCTTATTTATGTTGATGATTTGGTCATCACGGGTGATGATGAAGTTATGATTCAACTTCTCAAGCGATTCCTTGACACACAATTTCACATTAAGGACTTGGGTACTCTCAAATACTTCTTGGGCATTGAAGTTTCTCATTCCAAGTCTGGGATTTTCTTGTCACAAAGGAAATACACTCTTGATATTTTGTTTGATGTTAGTCTTCTTGGAGGACGTCCTGTTGATACTCCGATGGAACCCAATATACAATTTTTGGATTCCTCCCCAACTCTCAAGGATCTAGGTTCATGTCGACGACTTATTGGTAGATTATTATATCTTATAGTAACTCATCCAGATTTACTCTTTGCAGTACAACATCTTAGTCAATTTATGCACTCTCCTAATGAAGACCATTGGAATGCCGCACTTCGCATTGTGCAGTTTCTCAAGCATGATCCTGGCACTGGTTTGTGTTTCCCATCCAATTCTACTCTCCAACTTAATGGTTATACATATTCTGATTGAGCATCTTGTTCTACATCTCGACGATTTGTTTGTGGCTACTGCATGTTTCTTGATTCTTGTCCCATCTCATGGTGTTCCCAGAAACAAACTACTGTTGCCCATTCCTCAGCAAAAGCTGAATATCGTGATATGGCGCCTACCGCTTGCGAAATCACATGGCATTGCATGCTTCTCTTGGATCTCCACATCAACACTACCATTGCTAATCTTTTTTGTGATAATAAAGTGGCCATCCACATTGCCACTAATCCCATCTTCCACGAGTGCACCAAGCACATCGAGATTGACTATCACTTGGTTCGTGAAAATTTTCAAGATGGCACTTTGCGCACTCTTCATATTCTTGGTCACTACCAACTCGCAGACTTGTTCACGAAACCAGTCACACGTGATTTATTTTGTACTTCTGAGAACAAGTTGTTGACATGTTTACATTCACCAACTTGAGGGGGAGTATTGGTAGATTAGGTTTATACTAAAGGCATAATTGTCATTGTATGGTTTTTAGCCCTAAACCCTATGTATATATATTGTAAATTGTTTCATCAATGAAAGCAATGTTTGTCCAAACTCTACGTAACATCAAAATATATCTATCATATCCTTTTTTTTTCATTAAATAAGTAAATTCAAGAAAAGAAATAGAATATTTATTAACGTTTGCAATTTGTGTGCAACACATAGGAGGAGTTGTGTTCTTATTGGGAGGCAGATGAACATGACTTTTTATGGATGGGATTTCAACGGGGCTGTGTTTAGTCTCATTCATATCAGATCGGTATTAGGATTCTGCGCACAATCATAAAAAAAACAGAGAATAAAAAATGAGAAAACGAAATTGAGACATAAGGTTTTATCCTGGTTCGCCTTTAAATAAGGGCTACGATCAGTACGGGATTTCACTATAATTAACACATCGCACCTCTCTGTTTCATCTCTTAATTACAAGAGAAAGAGAATATATATACTCAGTAGTTATTTATGGGCCCAAGCTGAGGACCCCCACTCTTAAACTAGAGCATATGCCCGTGCCTTCCTGTAGCTGGGGAGTATAAACCACACCTTAACAATAAGATCATAAATTTTTTGGTCCCTATGCGCAACTATGTTAAGTTGACTTGACTTGTGAATGCAAATTCATCAAATCACTTATTGAGCCAGTGGTGGGTTTCGGTGGCTTTTGACTATGGATCCAAATTCTTGAATGAACTCGTAAGGATGTCATGTTTGATATTGGCTTGAGTTACTTGACCAAGTAATTCGGGTGAATGGCCTGATATCACCGGAATAAATGGCGCATGAGATGGACAAGGATCAAGTGCAAGGACTTTGGCAGCCCTTGGTCCTTCGTTATGGCAACTGCTGCTTTCACTGTCTGTCTTTACCATTGTTAACGCCTTTGTTTGCCTTGACTAGAGAACAAAATTGTTATTTTAGTGGTGCTCCCCGATGGGCTGTTTCTCAGCTCGAGCAAGAGCGAACTATGGTCGACGCCGGGACGCTGGGCTGAAGCTGAAGCCCTAGCAATGTTGGAGAAGATGGAGATCATGGATATAGCAAGAAGAATCCATGAGACGATCGAGCCGTTCATCAGAAAAGGTTGAAGAAGAGCGCGGGAAGAGGGAGTCAATCGAAACCAAGTCGACACTAGAGAGTGGAGGAGTCGTCGTCCAATGTAAGGGCAATCTTGCGTCAGTTTTCTGGATGTCATTAGTCCCCGAATTTGACTTATAACACTTTAAAAAATCCTAGCAAAATTTGGCAACATTGCGCAACAAAATGACATTCTTTTTCTATCATAATTTTCAATCAAAACTAAAGACCATATTTATGTTTTCTAGGAAAAAAGGAATAATAAAAGAAATCTGCCTATGGTGTTGATCAGAACTTGACATCCCTTGAAAATGCTTTTGGCTCATCTTATTTTAAGATCATAAAACATTATGTGACCAATGTTGTATTTGTACATCAACATTGACCCTGCAGAGATTGGCTAAAAGCAAACGCCATAGATATTCTATCCGATTATTTAATCAAATAAGTAGATTCAAGAAGAGAAATAAAATGATTTGATTATATTTGGAATTAATTGTAAAAATTTTCTAAGACTATAAAAAGAGCAAACAAATATAAATTTGAGAATTATATTAACGTTAGGATTTCGACATTTCTAGATAACTTACTAAATGTTGACGTAGCCAATAGAAAATTAGCAGACTATATTTGATAAACAACATGATAGTTGACTATATTCGGTCAACCAATCACATCAACTGAGCTGGAATTTGAACCCGAAATTTCCATGCACCAACTTAGAGCTGCGAAGATTGCGCCTTTGGTCTAGTTTGGTGGGGTACACGCGTGAAGAATGGTCCTGATTGAAGGACTTTCCGACAATAGACAATTATGGAAAGGAAAGACAATTGAACTTTACTCCAATGAAGCATCACGACCAATATACACGCAATTGCTTTCAGTTGACTTGACTAGAGAATGCAAAATTGTCGTTTCGGTGGTGCTTCCCCCTTTCGTGGATTTCGAAAATTTCGTTTCCGGATAATACGCAATTTCATCTATGGATGGTAAAAAGGTAACGATGGTATTAAATTTGGAATGTGATGATAACGAACCCAATAATAAATTATCATTTTGTTATTTTACAAGTGAATGCGTAAATATTTGTAATTTACTAGTGAAATAAAAGTTTTATCATTCACGAATTCTTTAATTTTTTCAAGTAGGCAAGTGACTTTTTGTCAGTGAAATAACATTTCTACCATCCACAAAACACAATAGCAATTACCACTTATTTTTAGATTTTACGAGTTGGCATATAACTGTTTGTAAGTTACCAATGAGATGAAAATCTTACTATAACATCAAGAAACTCAATAATAGATTACTACTTGTTTTTAGATTTTACGAGTGAGCGCGTAATTGTTTGTAAGTTATCAACGAAATAATAATTTTATCATCTACAAACTCAATTGTAGATTACTGCTAGTTTTTAGGTTTTACTAGTAGACGCATAAGTAACTGTTTGTATGTTACCAGTGAAATTACAATTTCAACATCCATAAATCTAACGGTAAATTAGCATTTGTTTTTACATTTTTACAAGAAAGCACATGACTGTTTGTAAGTTATCAATAAAATAACAATTTTACCATCCACAAGCTCAATAGTAAATATGTAACATAAGTGGTAAGTTATTAGAATATTGCTAATCGTAAGTCGCTAACATTGTTCCACAATCAAGTCAATTTACTTAATCAATAGGTAGCAAGTCGGACAATTTTACCACCGTTATTTAAAATTTATAAATGGTGTTACAAATTTACTATTGAACGGAAACTATTATGTATGGCCAAACGGAATGTTAGATACTTCCATGTGATTCTTAGGCGACTCATCATGACAAGAAACGAAAAAAGAGTACGGAGTTTCGATGGCATTTTCCTTCTGTCCTACTGTACAGGGCATTGCCTGTGATAGCTACTTAGCAATTTTCTCCTCTTTCATATATTGTGGACTACAAAGAGGATCAAGTTTTGGACAATTTTGGTCCGTGAAACACGATACACTGTTGAATTTTTGAAAGAGTCGGCAATTGTAAAACCCTGTAGGTAGCAAAAATTGATTGGTGACTTCCTTGGTCTGTTAAACGTTAGGGTAACGTTCAACGACTTTTAGAAATGCAATAGCATTATTTGATTCTTGAAGTCATCAATTATTCTAAAATTTACCAACATTTATTTTCTTAAAATCACGAGCGTGTTAAAGTTACTAATTTTCATAGGAAACTACCAACCCTAATTTGAGTTGCTTAACAACATTTATTTTATTTTTCCAATTTACCAATCATTTCAATAGTTTATACAAAGTTTAATTAAATCAAATGCCGGCATGATAAACTTGCCGCACAAGAGTTTATGATTTTGCATAAGAGTTTAGTAGCTTGTAGGTTAGTAGATTATCGAAACAGTTGGTGATTACTAACTAATCAAATAAAGGTTGGTAACTGAGTTTAAATAATGTTAATAATTTCAAATAGAAAAGTTTGTAAGTTTAAGTTCCACTGATAAATGATGGTAATTATGAGAATAGTTGGTAATTTTGAAAAGAGTTTATAACTTCTTGTTGACACCTATTTTAATTTGCCCAAAATTAATTGCACAAAATTTAGGAGTTAATTTTATTTAATTCCTAAAATAAAAAAATATTTCTATTTAAATGTATTGCATATAGAAATTAGGCACATTTGTTTTAATAGGGTCTATTAGAGCATTTAAAAAAAATTTCAAAAAAAAATTCAAAAGAAAAAAAAAACGACGAGTTGGGCCAGGTCGACCTCGCCCTTTTCTTCTTTCCTTTCCCCAGCGCGGGCCCCGCCTGCCCTTCTTTTTTTTTTCCTTTCTTTTTTCTCGCGCGAGCTAGGCCTGGCCCAACCCAGCTCCCTTTCTCTTCCTTCTTCCCCGCCGGCCTCTCCTCTGTTCACCCCTGCATCTAGCCGTAGAAGCAATGAACGGCGGAGCAGCCTCGCTGTCCCCATCGAGCAAACTATGGACAAGGGGACACGGCAAGGGACTGGCATTGATGGCCAGTCCCATCCCCCCTCCTTTCCCAGGCTCTCACTCTCCCCTTTTTCCTCTGCACACTCAACCGAGCGCCTCCCCTGTACCGACCTAAAATGGCTACCGAAGTCAAGACCACGCAATAGGCCGGTGCAGGCTGTCGTCAGCAGACGTAAGGGAGCAGAAGCAATGGCTCTCGGCCACTACATAAGCCATAGAGAGAGAGAGAGAGGCCGGGTCGGCCATTTTGGAGAGAGAAACAGAACAGAGAACAAAGAGAGAATCATAGAGAAAAGAGAGAAAAAGAGAAGAGATTCGAGCTTTTACAGGTCCCCATAGCCGCACCGTCGCCCGCAGACCTCTGGCAACCCCCCAGATATGTCTTCACAGGTGCGGCTTCTCGACACCCCCTGTTTTCCCCTGTTTTTGTATGCAGGTTGGCCGGGACTCGTGCCGGCAGTTAGGCGCGAATCCCGGCCCATACCGATCCTCCTCCTGGTCCATAGTCGCTGTCGGGAGCGAGCCGTAGTCACTGGAGTTGGTTGGAGCCCCGAGAGAGGTCGGAGACCCTTGTTTTTGTCGACGCACTCCAGGTGTTCGATGGAATGCCTCAATGAAATTGAGTTTATTTAACCTACCGACCAACAAGTGAGTGGTCGGACGATGAGCTAGGTGGGTGAAGAAGCTTGGTTATGGTCCTCAGGGGGAGGATTTCGGTCGGTGTCGGTTTGGGTCAGTTGGCAAGAGGCCAAATTTTGGCTCCGCCAGCGTCCCCGCGTGCCTGTGCATGTGGGAGTCAACCCGTCCCGGGTTAACGCCCTAGGTTGGATCCGTTGACCCGGGTCAGTTTCGACCCGAATCAACTGATCAGACCTGGTCAATGACCCGGGTCGGATCCGACCGACCCGGATCCATCGGCCCGACCCGATCGAATATTATATTATTTAAATTATGTCATATTATTTTTATTTTAAAAAAATTCCCGTATTTACTTCTTATTATTATATTTAAAAAAAATTTCCTTCTCTAAATTATGCAATATATCTGAATGTTTTAATTTATTATTGTATTATTATGCATGTTGTTATAATTGCATAAATTGCCATGTTTAAATTAGACAAGCCTATAGGATTATACGGTAGTATTTTGCATGTTATTTTTACTACTACTTTATTATTATCATTATGCATATTTTTAATTAGACTTTAATTGCATAAATTGTTATGTTTTAAATGTTGTTCGCCTTAGTTAGGATTAGAACCTTAGGCTGCATATCTATTTTGACTAATTATGCATTCATTTGATCACCTTACATGTTAGGAGAAATGTCCTAAAATCAATCCAAATTGCCTAACAAATGTTTTTAGAAATGAACATGGTAAAAAGGTACCGAAAGGCCATTAGTTGTCCAACTAGTGTAACCAAATCCCCGAACTCATTTAATCTCTAGTTTGTAGGAATAGAGTGATTCTCCCATCACCTTATTTGGGCTTCTAATCGACCCACCTCAAATCGATTAGTGATTACTCTTTGATATAAACCACTTGCAGGTTAAAAACCTAAACCCTAAGTTGCAATATGGTATGGGCTTGGGAGAGCTTGAGTTAAATCCTGAACCTAGACTTAGCGCATACCAGGCGAGACCCCCTTTTTTTGCATGTTAATAAAAAATCGGAAGTCGGTCGCGATAAACTGGCGACTCCACTGGAGACTTGCATTTTTTAAAGTGGACTTAAGCCATAAATTTTATCCTGTTCAAAAATATATTTTTTTGCAGCAAGGATTACAGGTATAACTTTGACATTAGAGTGTTAAATGTTCTTACAGGTTTCAAATCATGATTGTTATGAACTGTCGTGCATGCTTTAATGATTTAGCACTACACTGTTACACACACAATCATGTCGCCGGACCTGAGCCGCAATAGGGCATTTTAGGATGGTATTAAGAAAGATACGACCTCGAACGCAAGCCTGCAATGTAGAAATTGCCTTTCTTTTGCCGAAATTTTTTCTAAAAAATCGTAAAGTGTCTATCTTTAGCCGCTATTCGCGTGACTATAAGATATTCCTTTCGATTTGTCCGAAGTTAAAAGGACTTGACGCCAACATGAGACTGCGATGGTCAGGCACCTTTTAGCTTCACTTTGCTGAACCGGTCTAGATAGAAATCGAGCCTCACTTTTCATGTGCATATCTCTGTGATTGCCATGGTTTCAGGTAAAATAAGTTTTCTATTTCTACAATTTGCGATTTGTTTATTTTCGTATATCTCGGTCGGTCCATGATTAGTCTAGGTCAGTTGTGGATTTAATACCGTGGCCGTTTTGGAAGAAATAGCCGCTAAAACTTTTTCTGAATATTTACTTCCAATTCATGCTCTTGTTTTTATAAACACATTACAAATAATTGTTTTCCCATACGTTTACTTGTCATTTTCAAAAGGGAGAAAATTTGTTATAAATAAAAGAATTTGTGCTTTAATGACACCACCGTGGCCTTAGCCGAGTGGTATCCGGGAATGAAGGTGGTCCGAGGCGACCGGGGTTCTACCCTAGGGAAGCCGTTGTAATGAATATATAAATAAAAACCTTTTTTGCTTCCCTTATTTTTTGCAAATAAAGAAAATACATGATAGACAGATGCAATACTAGACTAAGTCATGGACTGATCATTTATGAGATTTTATACTCATTCGTTGCCATTTTTTTAATAGGTAATTACGAATTATACCAACCCGCCAAGTAAAAACGGTTGAAAAAGATATGACAACTCGCGTGGCAGACATGGAGACCGAAATGAAGCAAGTCTTCACCTTTCTTCGACAACTCTCAAAACAAGTGGAACATCTGTCAGTCCGCTTAGACCAACTCACCATGACTGCGTTTCGCTATCCAAGACCAGCGGTGATGATTCAAATGGAGCCCTCCAATGTCAACCAAAAGGGTAAAGATGTCATAGTTGACAATGTCCACGAGTCCCCTGATCCTAAGGAATTGAGCACTCTATGCCTAAAGTTCATGCAACATGAACAATACAAACCCGGTATCCCTCCATCACAAAAGCGAAACAACCGGAGACAGTTCACTCCCCTCCCAGGACCTCCGCTCAGATGCTGGCAATACTCCGGAAGGAGGGACTGCTCTCCACTGAACCAAAGCAACCTAATCCTGAGAGCTTTTCAAACTACAATCTGTCTAAAAAGTGTGATTATCACATGGGTGAGGTGGAGCATTCAACTAATGAGTGCTATACTCTTAAGCACCGAATTCAAGACCTACTGGACACTATGGCATTCACTTTTCGTGCCCCATGGTCGTGTCATGGTAAAGATGACATCTTAGTGATACCTAGCATTCGTGTCATTGCCCTTGAGCTTTCTGATAAGGCACGTAAGGGAAAGGCAATTATGGATACCCTGGGCGAGCTTAGTGGTAAGTTCAACTATTACATTGACTACCAGATGCCATCAAGTTTTTATGAAGACCAGCAAAATAGCATTCATAGTGGATGGGACGATATGGAAAAGCTGACACTAGTAAAGAGAGGAGTCGATGAACTGGATTCCTGGAATGATAATTTCGAAGTTTTCTTCGTCAATGCAATAGATGAAGGACCAGTGGAGGGAATGGGCGCAAGCCCACTTGAGTAGAATTCCTCTTCTCTCTTCTTCATGAATCCCTGGAAAAGGGGCTATCCTTGTATTTTGTTTTTTTGTCATCATTGCTGCTGGAAGAAATGTTTTTTTGAACTCTTCCTCTTTTGAGGTTGTAAATCCATGTGTTGTAAATAAATAATGTTTTGAGGGCATGAGGTAATGTCTCAAACCGGCCCGTTGATGATATCCAATTATGAAAAGGAAAGTATTCTGAGGCCCGGGCTATCTCATACTTCCTCATTTCTAAAAATTTTCGAAAATCAAAGATATTTTAACATTTCTTCAAAAAAAATGTTTTAAGAGGAAAACGACAATAAAAAAATCCATATCCCCATTTGTTTTTCTGATCAATTTACCCTATGTTCCAAGCATAATCTTGCGACTTGGGAGGGAGTTAGTGCGGTCCAGCCTGATGATATAGACATTGTAGCAGCGATTCTGACGATTCAAGTGATGACCCCACTAAAATCCGAAGAAATTGGAAGCAATATGAACAAATCAAGCCCCTTACAACCGAAGATACTGTTACCATTAATTTGGGTGGTACTCAGGATTCAAAAGAAGTAAAGATTGGGGCTAACCTTTTCGAAAAGAAAGCCATATGTCTAATCGCTCTCCTCAAAGATTATCAAGACGTCTTCATGTCTCCTAAGAAGCAAAGGTTATGAAGGACCAAACCCGAGCTGTCGAAAAAAATTCGAAGAAGAAGTGATGAAGCTGTTGAAAGTAATGTTCATCGAGGTTTCGTAATACCCTGATTAGGTAGCAAACATCATGCTAGTGAAGAAGAAAGACGGTCGAATTCAAGTTTGTGTTGATTACCGCGACTTGAACAAGACAAGTCTAAAGGATGACTTTTCGCTCCCCCACATAGATGTCATTGTGGATAGCACTGCTGGATCCGAATTATTTTCTTTTATAGATGGATTCTCCGGATACAATCAGATAAGGATGAACGATGAAGACAAGGAGAAGACGGCGTTCATTACTTCATGGGGAACCTTTCACTACAGGGTTATGCCTTTTGGTTAGAAAAATGTCAGGGCAACATACCAACGTGCTATGGTCACTCTCTTTCATGACTTGATGCACAAAGAAATTGAAGTCTATGTCGATGACATGATTGCCAATACCAGACGCGGAGAGGACCACATTGAAGCCTTGAAGAAGCTATTTAGCCGGTTGCGTGAGTTCAAATTACGCCTGAGCCCTGCAAAGTGTGTATTTGGGACGACCTCTGGTAAGTTACTCAGACTCATCGTGAGTAGCAAGGGGATCGAGGTCAATCCCTCAAAAGTCAAAGCAATATGTGAACTGCAACTCCCGTCCACAGTGAGGGAGGTCAAAAGCCTTTTGGGAAGGTTGAACTACATCGCTCGATTCATCTCCCAACTCTCTGAGACTGCACGGCCTTTCTTCAAACTTCTCAAGAAAGACGCTCATATTAATTGGGATGAAGACTGCCATGAAGCATTTTAAAAGCTAAAGCAGTATTTGATGAGTCCCCCGGTACTAGTCCCACCAGTCTCAGGACATCCTCTAACTCTCTATTTAATGATTCACAGTGAATCGTTAGGAGCCCTGTTGACCCAGAGCCATCCTGACAATGGAAAAGAACGAGCCATCTATTATTTGAATAAGAAATTCACTATTTCGGAATAGAATTATTCCGAATCAGAAAAAACATATGTCGCATTGGTGTGGGTAATGCATAGGCTTCGACAATATACTTTACATAACCAAACGTTCCTCATAACTGAAAACGACCCCATCCGGTATTTGTTTAACCGACCAGTATTAGTGGGAAAATTAGCCAAATGGCAATTTTTAATTTCTGAATTTGACATCCAAACATCATCACAAAAATCAATGAAAGGTTGAGTGATCGCTGATATGATGGCTGAATGCCCTGGTGAAACACATGAGGATGATCTCCTAGATGATCATATTTTATCAACAGAGGAACACATATAGATCATGTTTTTCGATGGAGCAGTAAATCTGTCTGGCTTTGGCATTAGGGCAATCTTGATATCCCCAAATGGGCAGTATTATCCTGTAATCATGAAATTGGTGTTTCCTTACACTAACAATATAGCTGAGTATGAAGCATATATTCTCGGTCTATAAGCAGCAATTGATATGAAAATAGCCAAATTAAAAGTGTTCGACGATTCTGCCTTAATCATACTCCAGACTGTGAGTGAATGGAAGACTAGGGATACTAAACTAGTGCTATATCATGACTATCTGGAAGAATTGATAACAGAATTCAACGAGATCTCGTTTGACTACCTATTTAGATCTCATAACCAATTCGCCGATGCACTGGCTACGCTATCATCCATGTTGCAAATTACCAATGGTTTGGAAATAGAACCTCTGAAGATTGAAGTCCTGACCAGACCGGCCAACTACATGACTGTGACCAAGGAACTTGATGGTAAATCATTGTATTACGATATCATGAACTCCATCAAGGAACAGCAGTTCCCTAAAGGGATTAGCTCTGCAGACAGAAGGTACATAATGAATGTCGCGACCCTAAAAAAATCAGTTCAATTTCTTTCGGGCTAATGGATTATTAAGATTGAACTTAACTCGGGCCCTCCCAAGCCCTACCAATTCGCAACTTAGGGTTTAAGTTCTTAACATGCCAATATTTTCATGCTTGGAGTCGCCACTAATCATTTTACGGTAGGCTGATTAGAAACCTAAATAAAACATAGGGAGATATGTTTTATTCCTACGAACCAGAGATTCTAAGCCCGGGAACTTGATTACGCTAGATCTAGTCTAACGCCCTTTCGGTACCTTTTCATTTCAAAAATATTTTGGCAGGCAGTTCGGATCCATTTTAACTTAATTTCTAACATGTGAGGTGTTCATGCAGGTGCGCAAACCACCAATTTAACACTCATAAATCAAAGCATTAAATAAATTGCTAGTTTAGGAGAACAACTTACCCGGGATCCAGCAAGCATCTGCATTGTTAGCGAAAAATCATACAGACAATCCTAATATGATTTCTAATTAACAAAGCATTCACTCAATTTCTTTTTTTGGATTTTCACTTTATTTAAATGAAATCTAACCTATATGCAATGACGTACAAATATGACATGCGAAATAATGCAACCTAACATGCATACTATATGTCATGCGACAACGTGACCTAATTCTAATGACGGATGAATGACATATTTTTGGTATTTTTCTTTAAGGAAATTCGGAATTAAATGAAATTCGGAATTAATGAAAATGCCTAAAATAACATGCAACCTAATGACTTCTATTTTTGGTATTTTCTGTTTAAAATTCGAAATGCAAAAATACTTAAGTTAACATGCAAAATATGATGACCTAATCTACCCTAGAATGATTTATTTTTGGGATTTTTGATTAAAAATTCGGAATAATAAAATAACGTGAATAATCCGTTAGGACTTGAAATAATGCCTAATTTAAATTAGGAAACTTGCCATGTTAAATCCTAATTTAAATTAGATATTTATCTCATCCTTCGGGATATATTCAAAAAAACCTAGACATGCAAAAATTCTAATTTAAATCAAAACAGAAAATATTTTTGGGTTTTTTTTATTTGAAAAGGAAAACAATTTAAAACAAGGATAACAATCAAACTCAAATCAACCACGCAATCCGCCAAATTTGTTTCAAACTCGGATTAGGCACAAAAATCAAATTATCGGTCATATCTAAAGGGTTATAGATATTGACGGATAATTGATTATTCAAATTTGGAAAGCAAATCGAAATCATTATCGTATTCAAGTAGTTATGAATAGGATAATGATTTTCCGTACCGCCGCGTATCGGACTTTAGGGTTAAAGTCGGATAGTCGTCCCGATACGTTGCTAAATTAGGAAAGTTTCCTAATTTGAATATTCTGAAAATATTGCGGATATCTAGAATGTTATCTAAACATATCAAATTATCCACTAGATATTCATGCAATATTCCAAACGATCCAAACACAGGAAATTAAATATTTGAAACTTTACTGGATAATCATCTTACCTAATTTAGATAATTACCAAATTTGAATTGGCTCGGGATCGGGATTGGGACGACGACGGCGGGACACGGCCGGCGAGACTCACGGCACCGGCGGGACTCACGGCGAGGGCACGGCGGTGGGACTCCGGGTTAGTGCTCGGCACGGTGGGGAAACACGGCAAGGACGGCACGGGATCACCGGTGGGGGGGCTGCTCCGGCGACTTCACGGCAAGAACAGCGGCTGATCAGGCGTCGGGCTGGCGGGAACAGTGGCGATCAGCGAGGCAGGACGTCTCCGGGGCAGCAACGGTGGCGGTGTTTGACCGGCAAGGTGGAAGGCGCGGCTGTTCGCGACTCCGGAGGGTGTTCTCCGGCACGGCGGCGACGACGTGATGGCAGGGCGTCACGGGGCAGAGACAACGCGGCAGCGTCGACGTTCTCCTCGCGGCAGCGTGCAGCGGCTGAGGCGCGGCAGGGCGACGAACTGGGATGTCCGGCACGGCGGCGTGAAGGGCAGAAGCTCATGGCGGCAGTTGGGGCGAAGGAGCAGCGTGCGGCAAGGTGGCGCGCGGCGAGCGGCGGTGCGCGGGCTCCGGACAGCGACGGGTTGAGGCGGCGTTGTGCGTGGCGGGCTGGCGACGGCGTGGCCGACCTCCGGTGCAGCGGTGGCACGCGGTGGCGGGTAGCGGCAGCAGCGCGTCTCTCCCTCTCTCTCCTTCAATCTCACTCTAAAAAAAAATCAGACCTGAATTATGACGTCCCCTCCCCTAATTTGACCTAATGTATGTTTATATAGTCTAATCTAGGTCAAATTAGATGGGCTTAATTAACCTAATGGGCTTAGGCTTGGGCTTAGGTCTTAATTAAATTAAATGGGCTGAATTAACTTGGGCTAAATTAATTAAACTCACATTATTAAATTAAGCCCAAATTAAATCAACCAAGCCCGTGTAACGTGAAATTCTCGGCCCTAACATTCCCGAGCGAACCGAGTCTCGTCCGATAAAATTTACGTTCGTTGCCATCGCCAATTTGATGCAAATGTAATTAAATTAAAAATGAACCTAAACTATATGTTATGCAAAAATCAAATATTTTTGTTTAGGGGTTAAAATTAATCCCTAATTTTCTATGCAAATTTAAACTAAATGCTCGGTGAAATTTAGGTGTCAACAGCTGCCCCTCTTTGAAGGTGAGCTCGCAGAGGTTGCATTCAAAGATTAAATGATACCTAAATTTCAACCATGTAAAATGCAATGAATGTTATTTTTGTCGGGATTATGAGTCCCATTTTGAATGCAATAAGAAATGATGCATGCTGACATGAAAAGAAAACATACCTGGAATTACTTACCTGACTGGTGCGAGATAATGCAATTCGAGGCACAACTCTGACTGGAATATCGTTTGGCAAATGTCTGGGCTCAGTCCCATAGGTATTGCCTGATAAACGGTTGATGAGTGTCGGTGATCTGCAGTTAAGTCAAAACACACGAACACGAAGAAAGCTCAACGTATCCAATCATCACCTGGATTCGTGAGATAAAAAAAGTGTAAAAACGTTCCGACTTTTACAAACCACCTATACATCGCCATAGGTATTTGTAAAGATTTGGCCGCTGCACCTATACATCGCCATAGGTGCGTCACGGGGGAACTAAATAGGATATTCCGACCCTTATGAGATATCTATACATCGCCATAGGTACTCATAAGGATTTGGCCGCGTCACTTATACATCGCCATAAGTGAGACACGGGGGAAAACCTGGGGGTTGAGGGAATATTCCGACCTTTATGAACCACCTATACATCGCCATAGGTATTCATAAAGATTTGGCCGCTCCACCTATACATCGCCATAGGTGAGTTGCGGGGGAATATCCGGAGGAGAGAGTATTCCGACCTTTATAAGATACCTATACATCGCCATAGACACTTATAAAGATTTGGCCGCCGTACCTATACATCGCCATAGGTATACCGCGGGGGAATACTCGAGATTAAAGAATAATTCCGACCTTTACTAGACATCTATACATCGCCATAGACACTAGTAAAGATTTGGCCGCTTCACCTATACATCGCCATAGGTGAGTTACGGGGGAATCTTCTTGAGATTAGAGAAAAATTCCGACCTTTACAAGATACCTATACATCTCCATAGGTATTTGTAAAGATTTGGCCGCGGCACCTATACATCTCCATAGGTGTCTCACGGGGGAATCCTCTCGAGATTGTGTGAAAACAATGATTTTGGTGAACAAGCGGGCTAGCCCGAATGTTCGAGGGTTCCTTGACAAAGTACCTGGATATCATCAGAGGTACCTGAAAAGGCTTGATCAATAAATACCTGAACATCATCAAAGGCATCTAGAGATCGTAACAAACTGATTCAATGTGGGGGCTTGACGATTGCTCGAACAGATTAGGGATATAGAGATATACTTACCTGGCGATATCTCTGACTCCTGAGAGTGTGTCTCCTGTTAGACACGACTTTAAACAACATAGAATATGCATTCATGGACAAGCAAGAACACTCATATTCATGCACTATGATTCCAACTGGTTTTTCCACGCACGATGGTTCTGTCAAATCGGCATTATAAACTTCGTTGGGGAAAAATCATGACAAGACAATCCGAACTCACAAGCGGGTGTCTTGAAAATGTCGAATGAGGGACCTTCGATCCAAAAGGACTTTCTCTCATTCTCATCGAAAAAGGCTAATTTATTGAGAATCGCTCTATCTCACCATCATCATGTTGACAAGGGTCCGAGTATTCTCGCAAGCGGTACGACCTTACCAATCCAAGAGGTCTTTATCAGGATTGTAACATGGGCTTGGTCAATGGCTTAGCAAATGAGACTCTTTCGAGCCGAGGCTATTGAAAGAAAATACTCTGCAATTGTCTTCGGGTTTACAAGTCAAGAACCCTGCAACATGAGATAGAAATGTACTTGCTCGCACTTCTTCGAGCTAAGCTTATAAACATCTGAAATTCTACGTTAGTTCAAGTGCCCTAATCTGAAGAGACTTTGTGAGGGACGTAACGTAGGCTCGGTTTATGGGTTGAGAAATGAATGGATCATTTAGGCTCAAAATGTGTATGATTGGGGTGAATAAGTTGGTGATCATCTTGGCTTTGTCACCGGTCTTCTTCTTCACCAGAGATTTTCTTCTCGGTGAACGCTCCATTGGCTTCAGATATTCATCACTTGATTCCTTTGGGACTTGTCCACTGGGGATTTTGATATGCCGTGTCCTGACACTTTTCATTGGGCATTGACCTTGCTTTTGCCAGGCACACTGCTTTTTCTTGCCCTTTTTGCTCTTTTTTTTTTCTTTTTCTCTTTTCTTCTTCTTTTTTTTTGACATTGATATTGGCCATTGGCCAGCTAATCTGACTGACTGACTCGCTGTTTGAACTCAAAAGCTTCTCGTCTTCAGTTGATACTCTTGATAGTCTGCTTGAACAATGATGACTTTTGCTTTGCCCCAGTGTAGGGGATGATCACCAACTGGGTTTGTATGAAATGAATTTGTAGGCTCAATTGGGCTCAACAAAGGATAAAATGTGTGTAAGGTAGAGAAAGAAATGCTCTTCGTCATCCTAAGGCACTTGAACTTTCGCATGAATTCATCTGAAAAAGCAACACTTGAAGATTGATGCAAGTGAGAGCAAGATGATTTCTATACATTTTTCACCACATAGTACTGATTTACCTCCAGTTTGCCCCGATGTGGGGTGGTTCTTGATAGGGATAATTTGAATGAATTTCTCCAACTGTTTAGGCTCAAAATGGTGAAACAATAGATAACCTGTAGTGTTTAAAGGTAGAGAAATGAAATGCCTCTTGTCACTTCGGTAGCCGTACCTTTTGCGAGAGAACTCTTCACCTTGCAGACATGGAATTTTTCCACTCAATCACTGGGGATTTTTATTTTTTCTCACTGGGGATTAATGCACGGAACAGTGTGTAAGGTAGGGCTTGCCTTTCATCGTCCCGACGTACCTCATTCGACACACTCAATTCATTTTGTATGAGTTATCAAATTGCCATGAGAGATTCTCCCCTTACAGTTCAATGATGCAAATCGACAAAATAACTATGCAGAATTTAAAGACAATGCAAACATCTTAACTTGAAATTGACTGAAACCATTTATTGATCAGTGAAATGTTTGCAATTCAAAACATAAAACCAAACATTGGAAAACTTTAGCTGCAAAATGGTAGGTTTTATCAAGGATAGTACGTCTTCACAGCATCAGAGTTGACAGGATTGAAAAACACACGACCATCCATCTCTGCAAGAATCAAAGCACCTCCAGGAAGTACCTTCTTAACTACATATGGGCCGATGTAGTTTGGAGCAAATTTACCTCCGGGAACAGGGAAGATTGGCAGCACCTTCCTTAGGACTAGATCATTTACCTCGAAGTGTCTTGGACGCACCTTTTGGTTAAAGGACCTAGCTACCATCTGCTGGTAGGTTTGACCATGGCAAATGGCTCTCAACCGCTTCTCATCAATTAGGTTCAGCTGCTCCTGTCTTTGCCGTATCCATTCTGCTTCAGACAACTCCACTTGGGATAAAACACGCAGGAAAGGGATCTCCACTTCAACGGGCAGCACAGCTTCCATGCCATACACCAGAGAAAAAGGGGTTGCACCGACAGAGGTTCGGACGGAAGTTCGATATGCCATCAATGCAAATGGCAATCTCTCATGCCAGTCACGATAGTTCTCGGCCGTTTTAGCCAAGATCTTCTTGATGTTCTTGTTAGCGGCTTCAACTGCTCCGTTCATCTGTGGACGATAGGGAGATGAATTCAAATGCCGGATCTTGAACTGATCGAACAACTGGTCCACGAACTTGTTGTTCAAATTTGTCCCATTATCGGTGATAATAGCCTCGGGAACACCATAGCGAGCGATTATGTCTCGCCTGATAAATCTCACAACATTCTTTGCAGTGACGCTCGCATAAGATGCCGCTTCAATCCATTTAGAGAAATAATCAATTGCAACCAGGATGAAACGGTGTCCATTTGACGCCTTGGGGTTAATAGGACCAATCACATCGATGCCCCACATTGAAAATGGCCATGGCTCGGACAGCTGATGCAACTCTGTGGGGGGAACATTTATCTTATCCCCGTGAACTTGACAGCTATGACATCTTCGAACATGCTGGATACAGTCACTTTCGAGACTAAGCCAATAATAACCCAGCCTCATGATCTTCTTGGCTAACATGTGACCATTCATATGTGGACCACATACCCCCTCGTGCACTTCTTGCATGATTCTGGTGGCTTCAGCTGCGTCTACACACCTTAACAGGGTCGAATCATGAGACCTTTTGTATAGCTTTTCACCACTGACAAAGAATCTTGAGGCCATTTTCATTATATATTTCCTGTCAGCCGGGGTGCTTCCCTCAGGAAATTCTTGTCTCTGAATGTAGTTCATGATGTCGTAATACCATGGTCCTTCGTCAGGTTCTCCAGTCACAACCATACAGTAGGCCGGTTTTGCTAGGACTTCGATCTTCAGGGGTTCTACCTCTACTCCACCGGTCACTTGCAGCATAGAAGACAACGTGGCTAGCGCATCAGCGAACTGATTATGGGACCTCGACAAATACTCGAAGGAAATGTCTTCAAATTCCTTTATGATTTCTTCGAGGTATTCATGGTATGGCACTAGCTTGGTGTCTCTCGTCTTCCATTCTCCCAGAGTTTGCAGAATAATCAGAGCAGAATCACCAAACACCTTTAACTTGGTTATCCCCATTTCCACTGCGGCTTGAAGTCCGAGGATACAAGCTTCGTACTCGGCTATATTATTAGTGCATGGGAATACCAGCTTTGCTGCCACTGGGTAATGCTGCCCATCCGGGGATATTAAGACTGCCCCAGTACCGGAACCAGTTAAGTTCACGGCTCCATCGAAAAACATAGTCCACGCGTCTTCCTTTATCACTAAAATGCGATCATCTGGGGAATATCCGTCATCATCCGAGATTCCAGGATTCTCGGCTAACACATCAGCAATCACTCGACCTTTGACTGACTTCTGTGGCATCATCTTGACATCAAACTCTAAAATTAAAATCTGCCATTTGGCTAACTTCCCTACCAAAGCCGGTTGATCAAGCAAATACTTGACGGGATCATTCTCGGTTACTAGGAGAGTCTGGTGATGCAGTGTATACTGTCTCAACCGATGGAGCACCCATACTAGTGCAGCGCAAGTTTTCTCGGCTTCAGAGTAGTTCAATTCCGAGACAGTGAATTTCTTACTCAAATAATAAATGGCTCGCTCCTTCCCGTCTTCGGGACCTTTCTGTGCTAACATAGCTCTCAAAGACTCGCTATGGATCGTGAGATAGAGAATCAGAGGCTGCCCCGGCACTGGAGGGACTAGCACTGGTGGTTTCATCAAGTACTGCTTCAGTTCCCTAAATGCTTCTTGACAATTATCATCCCATTCCACCTGAGCATTCTTCCTTAGAAGCTTGAAGAACGGTTTAGCAGTTTCGGAGAGCTGGGAAATGAACCGAGCTATATAATTCAATCTGCCCAGGAGGCTACGTACTTCTTTCACGGTCGACGGGGGTTGTAGCTCACATATAGCCTTCACTTTGGAAGGATCGATTTCGATGCCCTTACTGCTTACTACAAACCCAAGTAACTTGCCTGACGTTGCCCCGAATACGCACTTGGCTGGGTTGAGACGGAGTTTAAACTCACGGAGTCGGTCGAACAACTTCTTCAGGGTATCAACATGACTCTCTCCGGGTCGAGACTTGGCAATCATGTCGTCAACATATATCTCAATCTCCTTGTGCATCATGTCATGGAAAAGAGTGACCATGGCGCGTTGATATGTTGCCCCGGCATTTTTAAGGCCGAAGGGCATGACCTTATAGTGAAACGTTCCCCAAGGAGTAATAAACGCCGTTTTCTCCTTATCACCCTCCTTCATTCTTATCTGATTATAGCCCGAGAAGCCATCCATGAAAGAGAACAGCTCGAACCCAGCAGTGCTGTCTACCAGGACATCTATGTGCGGTAATGGAAAGTCATCTTTAGGGCTAGCTTTGTTCAGGTCGCGATAGTCGATGCACACCCGAACTCGGCCATCTTTCTTCGTGACTGGCACGATATTAGCCACCCAAGTAGGGTATTGGGTGACCTCGATAAATCCCACTTTCAACAATTTCATGACCTCCTCTTCTATCTTCTTTGCAAGTTCAGGTTTGGTTCTTCGTAGCTTCTGTTTCTTGGGTGGCATGCCGGGGTTAGTAGGCAAGCCATGCTCCACAATAGACGAGTCTAAACCTGGCATATCGGCGTATGACCAGGCAAAGATATCCTGGTAATTTCTCAGCAACTGGACCAGGCGTTTGGCTTCATCTTCGGGAAGGGTTGCCCCTATCTTCACCTCCTTGGGTTCTCCGGAATTACTCAAGTTGACAACGATAGTTTGATCGACCGTCAGAACTTTAGGTCTTTCATGATGTTCTAGGTCGCGTTGAATATCCGAGGAATCGTTGAATTCATCGGCGTCATCTGGATCAAGCTCGGCGGAATATGATTCACCGGATTGGACCGTTCCCATACCCTCACGTATCATAAGATTGCCCCTGAAACATAAAGCAGCGGATTCAGAAGGACAAACAGGGCTAATCATCGCATTTTTTGCAAAATTTTTGTTTTTGTTTTTATTTTTCTGAAATTCATTTCGAAAGGATTTCAACACGAGGAAACATGAAGAAGTCCAGGCCTCAGAGTTCTCCTTGGACTATATTTTCTTTTATCGGTTGGATATCATCACCGGGCTGGTTTGATATACCTCATCATGCCCTCAAAAATGAGAAATTGAGAATAAAACTTTGTAATTTCATTGATTTTTGAAATGAATTACATTTATTGAATGGAAATTGCAATAATCAAAACCTAGAAATGAAAATGCAAACAGCACCCGAAATGGGGCAAATCCTAGAAAGCAGTAAAAATTCCCACGCAGGGGAGTGTGCGGAAAAGTAAAGATTTTACTCTTGTGGGCCTGTGCCCATTCCCTCTAACGGTCCTTTCTCGATAGCTCCGATGAAGACATCATCGAACAGAGTAGTGATTCCCTCTATCGCATCGTCGGGGTCTTCTATCTTTAGATTATCCATACCTCCCCATCCGTCAGGGACAATGTCGCGGGGATCCGAATAAAAGCTTGGGGGCGCCGAGTACTTCACATAGTAGTCAAACTTGCCACTCGGTTGCCCCAGCGTGTCGATTACTTCCATCTCTTCGTGCATCATCCTTGCTGGACCCGGAAACGTGGTGCGGATATGTGGAGGCATCCTACCACGCGCGGTCTCTTCATTATTCGACCCTTGGTTGGATCGCTGTCCGTTCTGCTCAACTCCTTGACCTCGACCTCGACCATATCCACGTCTCTCATTATTTAGTGCAGCCGGCCCTTGATACCCCAATCCAGAAGTGCGGGGTCTTTGAGAGACTTCGATCGGTCGGCGGATACCTTGACCATCCCTGCCAAGGCCTTCGCCCGGCACAAAACCATGCGAGACCATTACTCTTCCGACCATGACAGCAGCATTCGACACCTCAGGTACTGGTGGCGATGATCCTCTAGACGCGTGAATGGTCGATACGAGCTCGAGCGACTGATAGCTCGATTCAATTTTGCAGTCCGGCTCAACATAAGGGATAGCCGCTGCGTGATAGATTGGGTGTTCCTCTTCACCGTGGACAATTACTAGCTTCCTTTCCACCACGAACTTCACTTTCTGATGCAGACTGAATGGGACAGCTCCAGCAGTATGAATCTATGGACGACCAAGTAGAAAGTTGAATGCAGTGGGAATGTCCATAACCTGGAATAGGATGTTGAACACGGTCGGCCCAACCTGTATGTCGAGGTGAATTTCTCCCATAACTTCCTTCTTTGTTCCGTCGAAGGCTCGCACGGAAGTCTTTGCAGCATTTATCCTCGAGGGATCTACCTTAAGGCGATGTAGAGTCGCCAGAGGGCAAATGTTGAGGGCCGAACCGTTATCGATTAGGACCCGTGCCACGTGCGAGGCCTTGTACTTGACAGAAATGTACAGTGCCTTGGTATGTCCTCTGCCTTCTAGAGGGAATTCTTCATCCGAAAAGGCTATTAGGTCTTTGAGGAGTATGGAGCCCACGAACTCTTCCAGTCTCTCATGATCAATCGTCTCAGGAACATGGACTTCGCTCAGCACTTTCATCAGAGCTTTCTGGTGTTTGACAGATGTCTGGAGAAGCTCAAGTAGAGAAATTTGTGCGGGCATCTTGCGCAATTGCTCGACGATGCTATATTCACTGGCTTTGATGACAGCCAGAAACTCTTTAGCCTCTTCATCAGTGACCGGTTTTGCGGGTTGAGCATTGGCTTGGCCATAAGCACGTCCGGATCTGGTGACCAAATCAACATCAAGGCTGTAAGACCAGGGAACTGCCCTATCGTCAGAGTACTGATAAGGTTGAGGAATCTCGATCACTATCTCTTCATCAGCTGCGGGGGTGCTTATCTCCTCGTCGTCAGTTGCGTCTTCGAGCGGAGGCATGTCCTCGGGCAAAGGATTGAGCTTATCCTTCCCGGCGTTTAATGTGGCGAACTCCTCGTCCCAGTCAATGATGACCTCGGAGATAGTGGACACGATGCCGGTATGGTCGGCATAAACAATCATCTTAGCTTCCACCATCGCTGAGATTCTTTCCTTCATGATAGCCAGGGGAAGGGTCTCATTACCCGGGTAATACCCGGCTTTCACCAATTCACCGTAGACCTGAGCGGTGTACACCTTGACGTTTTTTATCCGACCAGCGTCGAAGCAGAATATAGCATTCACATTGCCCGCGTGGTCAGGAAGCGGGTTACTCTGAACATTCGGCTTGGTGGACTGGAATGAGAAAGCCTTCGTGTCCAGGAGGTTCTGGATTCGGTGCTTGAGGGCTAAGCAATCGTCGGTCGAGTGTCCGACCTCACCCATATGATAATCGCATTTTTTCGACGGGTCGAAGTTACGATACTGCTCAGGATTGGGCCGCTTTGGCTCGTTGGTGAGTAAACCTTTCTTCCGGAGTACCGCCAACACTTGTGACAATGAACCGGGGAGGGGGGTGAATTGTCTCCTGTTGTTCCACCTCTGGAAAGGTTGACGGCTCGTGTTTTGCTGCTGAGCTTCAGCCACCTGAATTGCCGGGGCTGGGTTAGTATTCCGCCGGCTCGGTTGGTTATAAGCCATATTCACCTCCGCAGCCGGTTCTTTCTCCTTTCTCGCACTGTATCTCTTGGTTGACGCAGACGGCTCGACAAACCACCCATCCTTCAGTCCTATCTCGATCTGTTCGCCTATGGGGATCAGCTGGTTGAAGTTGTCAGCTGGAATGGCGACCATTCGATTACGGTACTCGAACGGGAGAGTTTTGACAAACATCCTCTTGAGCTCACTGTCAATAGGTTCCGGGACAACCTGAGCGGATAAATTTCTCCACCTGATGGCATAGTCTTTGAAAGACTCGGTCTTCTTCATTTGAGCGCGCTCGAGATCATCACGAGTGGGAGCGATGTCCGTTATGAACCGGTATTGTTTGAGGAACGCCTCACTGGCCTCCTTCCAGCTTTTGAGGCTATTGATCTTCTTCATGAGGTACCAGTGCAGAGCGGGGCCGGTCAAACTCGCTTGGAATGCATGGATCATCAGAAGCTCGTTGTCAACGTACGAGGTCATTTGCACGTGGTATAACTGCAGGTGAGCTTTCGGGCACGTGGTGCCATTGTATTTATCGAAATCCGGCATCTTGAACTTCTTCGGGATTTTGATTTGGGAGTACATGGACAGATCAATTGTGGGCGAATCTTGTGAACCCTCTAACTGTTTCACCCTCTCTTCCAGCTTATTGACTCGTTCATCAGGCTTGGATTTGTTGACGACAATATGGACGGGGTCATCTTCTAACTCAGGCATATCATCATTCTCTTCGAGGTCAACACTCTTTACACCTTTGTGCTTCGGGACTAACACTTCAGGGGATGTCGGAACAGGGACCGACCGAAGAGCCTTGATTTCAGCGGTCATTTGCTGCATGGCGACGGCGAGTTGATTGATCTGGTCTGCCATACCGTCAACACGTTCCTGCAACTCAGTTTGATCGGCCATTCTAGCTCTTGACCGCGTGCGAATAGGGGAACGTGATCGGTCCGTAGTTACCTAATTTCAGAATGAAACAGGGGATACATAAGTATTGAGTAGAAATCACACGCCGATCCATGACATTAGTCTAACCGCTTTGAATTGAAAAGACCTCTTTATTGAAATGACGAAGGTTTTTACATCGACTAATGATTTGAAATCAAACTGAATTAAAAACAAACGACGCAATTCCTAAGCAAATTTAGAACTGAAATGGAAAAGAAGAAAAACAACTTCAAGCTTCGACTCATTTTTTATTAAGCTTGATCTATAGACATATGAGAGGCGACATCCTTCTTCAGCTGCTCATAAGCCCGAGCTATCTTGGCTGCCTTCTCTTCAGCTTCCTCGACTTTCCTTTTGAGGCGGTTGTTCTCTGAGCGATTGGCGGACTTGAGAGGCACCTTGGGTATCGTCGGGCGTATCTCCTGAGGGATCTTGTGTCGTCGGATGTACTGGGTCGTCGCGAAGTAGGACTTCTGCTCCCCTTTGAGCTCTCCTTCGGGTCGGGCTATTTTTAAAACACGACACTTCTTCCACATCTTCTGGAGTTGAGCTATGGTCCCTTCATGTTCCTCACTCTGGTCGGAGAAATCGGCACGGAGGAGCTCGGGTTGTAACGCCGGAGGGAGCCCCTGAAGAATCTGATACTGTCGGGAGACTCTGGCGGGGTAGTACTCGATTGCGCCAGTGAAACCCAGAAGTGGCACCGGTCCAACACCATTACACGTAAGCCGAGCTTCCTCGACATTGAACCAACTAGCATGCCATTGGAAACCTTGGGGTCTAGCATTTTTCATAAAAATGATCCACTCGGAATAATGGTAATCCGGTGCATTCTCTTGTTTTTCTTTATAGCTCAAAATGGGATGACTAGAATCACTGAGTTCGGAAATCTTGAGTAAATCGCCACACCCTTTTATGTGAGACAAAAACCAGATTTGCAATAGTTCAATGGGTGCATGAAATGTCTTGTCACCATTTTGCTTGAATTTAGTGAGAGAAATGAAGATCTCGGCTAAAATGGTGTTGACGAAATTCTTTTGAAGACAAACTTGTTGGACCAACCATGCAATTGACGGGCTACATGCGTTTTTACAATGAGGAAAAATGACAAACCCGAAAAATGCTAGTAAAAAGACTCTGCCCTTTTGAAAAGGTGTGGCTTTTTCGAAACATTGACTCAGGAATGAGAAAGGGCATGACCCACGGTTTGCTTTCAAAACTTTTTCTAAGTCATGTTTTTCGACCCTCAAAAATTCTGAGAACATTAGAGTGGAATCGACTCCCAAAGGTGGTGAGATTAACTCTGACTCCAAAGATTTTCCAATGAGCACACTGTATTCTTCCAAAGTCGGGGTAAGCTCATGCTTACCGAATATAAAGGTGGCTGTCTCGGGACACCAAAAATGGGCTAATGCTCGAACGAGGCCGGTACGGACCTTGACCTCCAGTAAGGGGAGCAATCTTCCGATGTGGCCCTCGACTAGCTTGCGGTTGGTCGGACTGAGTAGACTCCACCAGGCACGGAGCTCGTCCTTAGGAACATCAAGAATCCGGATGTCCGACACTCCCATAGTGTGTAGACCAAAAACTCGCGACCGACCTAACGTCATGGACCGACCAAAGAAAAAGAACGAAAGGTAAATAAATTGCGAGATAAGGGTCAAAGAAATCTTACTTCACCGGGTAAGGAAGTGGCAAACACATAGACATGCGCATGAAATGTGAGGTTCGATTTCTACCTAGACTCTGGCTTGCAAAATGGAGACGAGAGGATTACCGAGCTAAACCAGTCATGGTGGTGGTTAGGCTAAGATTCCCCTGACTCCGGCTTGGTCAAAGAGCCGACCCGGGTTGAGTGGAATACAACCGTGGTGGGTACTCAATGACACCTTGAAAGAAAATTCGGGACCGAGGAGGGCGACCCGTACCAAATGGTTTTGATCGGGGTGTCCACTGTCTCAGTACCATCCTAAACCTATGCCGCCCAGGTCCGGCAGCGGGTAGTGTGTGCGGTGTAGTGAAAATGTAAGGCATGCACAGCAGGTTATATCAAACAGCGCTTCGTGCATAAATTAAATCATACATTCAACCACCTCCCTGCAAAACAAGGGTTAACAATCACGCCTCCCCTTATACCTCCCATACTGCAAGAACATTTAACACCTGAAAATGTTAGGGACGTACCTGGGATCCTCGCTGCCAAACAAAAATTTTTGAAATCAAATATTGGCCTAAGTCCACTAAGAGTTTTACTCAAATCCCCAGCGGAGTCGCCAAGCTGTCGCGACCCTAAAAAAATCAGTTCAATTTCTTTCGGGCTAATGGATTATTAAGATTGAACTTAACTCGGGCCCTCCCAAGCCCTACCAATTCGCAACTTAGGGTTTAAGTTCTTAACATGCCAATGTTTTCATGCTTGGAGTCGCCACTAATCATTTTACGGTAGGCTGATTAGAAACCTAAATACAACATAGGGAGATATGTTTTATTCCTACGAACCAGAGATTCTAAGCCCGGGGACTTGATTACGCTAGATCTAGTCTAACGCCCTTTCGGTACCTTTTCATTTCAAAAATATTTTGGCAGGCAGTTCGGATCCATTTTAACTTAATTTCTAACATGTGAGGTGTTCATGCGGGTGCGCAAACCACCAATTTAACACTCATAAATCAAAGCATTAAATAAATTGCTAGTTTAGGAGAACAACTTACCCGGGATCCAGCAAGCATCTGCATTGTTAGCGAAAAATCATACAGACAATCCTAATATGATTTCTAATTAACAAAGCATTCACTCAATTTCTTTTTTTGGATTTTCACTTTATTTAAATGAAATCTAACCTATATGCAATGACGTACAAATATGACATGCGAAATAATGCAACCTAACATGCATACTATATGTCATGCGACAACGTGACATAATTCTAATGACGGATGAATGACATATTTTTGGTATTTTTCTTTAAGGAAATTCGGAATTAAATGAAATTCGGAATTAATGAAAATGCCTAAAATAACATGCAACCTAATGACTTCTATTTTTGGTATTTTCTGTTTAAAATTCGAAATGCAAAAATACTTAAGTTAACATGCAAAATATGATGACCTAATCTACCCTAGAATGATTTATTTTTGGGATTTTTGATTAAAAATTCGGAATAATAAAATAACGTGAATAATCCGTTAGGACTTGAAATAATGCCTAATTTAAATTAGGAAACTTGCCATGTTAAATCCTAATTTAAATTAGATATTTATCTCATCCTTCGGGATATATTCAAAAAAACCTAGACATGCAAAAATTCTAATTTAAATCAAAACAGAAAATATTTTTGGGTTTTTTTTATTTGAAAAGGAAAACAATTTAAAACAAGGATAACAATCAAACTCAAATCAACCACGCAATCCGCCAAATTTGTTTCAAACTCAGATTAGGCACAAAAATCAAATTATCGGTCATATCTAAAGGGTTATAGATATTGACGGATAATTGATTATTCAAATTTGGAAAGCAAATCGAAATCATTATCGTATTCAAGTGGTTATGAATAGGATAATGATTTTCCGTACCGCCGCGTATCGGACTTTAGGGTTAAAGTCGGATAGTCGTCCCGATACGTTGCTAAATTAGGAAAGTTTCCTAATTTGAATATTCTGAAAATATTGCGGATATCTAGAATGTTATCTAAACATATCAAATTATCCACTAGATATTCATGCAATATTCCAAACGATCCAAAACAGGAAATTAAATATTTGAAACTTTACTGGATAATCATCTTACCTAATTTAGATAATTACCAAATTTGAATTGGCTCGGGATCGGGATTGGGACGACGACGGCGGGACACGACCGGCGAGACTCACGGCACCGGCGGGACTCACGGCGAGGGCACGGCGGCGGGACTCCGGGTTAGTGCTCAGCACGGTGGGGAAACACGGCGAGGACGGCACGGGATCACCGGTGGGGGGGCTGCTCCGGCGACTTCACGGCAAGAACAGCGGCTGATCAGGCGTCGGGCTGGCGGGAACAGTGGCGATCAGCGAGGCAGGACGTCTCCGGGGCAGCAACGGTGGCGGTGTTTGACCGGCAAGGTGGAAGGCGCGGCTGTTCGCGACTCCGGAGGGTGTTCTCCGGCACGGCGGCGACGACGTGATGGCAGGGCGTCACGGGGCAGAGACAACGCGGCAGTGTCGACGTTCTCCTCGCGGCAGCGTGCAGCGGCTGAGGCGCGGCAGGGCGACGAACTGGGATGTCTGGCACGGCGGCGTGAAGGGCAGAAGCTCACGGCGGCAGTCGGGGCGAAGGAGCAGCGTGCGGCAAGGTGGCGCGCGGCGAGCGGCGGTGCGCGGGCTCCGGACAGCGACGGGTTGAGGCGGCGTTGTGCGTGGCGGGCTGGCGACGGCGTGGCCGACCTCCGGTGCAGCGGTGGCACGCGGTGGCGGGTAGCGGCAGCAGCGCGTCTCTCCCTCTCTCTCCTTCAATCTCACTCTAAAAAAAAATCAGACCTGAATTATGACGTCCCCTCCCCTAATTTGACCTAATGTATGTTTATATAGTCTAATCTAGGTCAAATTAGATGGGCTTAATTAACCTAATGGGCTTAGGCTTGGGCTTAGGTCTTAATTAAATTAAATGGGCTGAATTAACTTGGGCTAAATTAATTAAACTCACATTATTAAATTAAGCCCAAATTAAATCAACCAAGCCCGTGTAACGTGAAATTCTCGGCCCTAACATTCCCGAGCGAACCGAGTCTCGTCCGATAAAATTTACGTTCGTTGCCATCGCCAATTTGATGCAAATGTAATTAAATTAAAAATGAACCTAAACTATATGTTATGCAAAAATCAAATATTTTTGTTTAGGGGTTAAAATTAATCCCTAATTTTCTATGCAAATTTAAACTAAATGCTCGGTGAAATTTAGGTGTCAACAATGAAGATGGCAATGAAGTTCTTCGTCAATGGTGAGAACTTGTACAAAAGGTTATTACGATTCTATTTTGCTAAGATACGTGGATGCGATCGAAGCAACGCGAATTATGTAGGAATTGCATGAAGGAGTATGTGGTCCACACATGAATGAACACATGTTGGCTAGGAAAATAATAAGATTAGGTTATTGCTGGCTTTCCTTAGCAAGTGATTGCATCCGACAGGTTCGAAATTATTACCGTTGTCAGATTTATGGGAACAAGATAAATGCCCCACCAACTGAATTATACCAGTTGTCAGAGTCATGGCCATTTTCAATGTGGGGCATCGATGCGATCGGCCTAATTAATCCAAAAGCATCAAATGGACATCGCTTCATCTTAGCCGCAATTGATTATTTTTCCAAGTGGATTGAGGCCACGTCATATACCAATGTCACTGCTCGGAATGTGATGAAATTTATCATGCGAGATATAATCGCCCATTATGGCATCCCTGAAGCCATCATTACAAATAACGGGACAAATCTGAATAACAAGTTTGTTGATGATTTATTCAATGAATTCAAAATCCGTCATCTAAATTCGTCTCTTTACCGTCCCCAAATGAACGGAGTTGTTGAGGCTGCCCACAAAAACATCAAGAAAATCTTAGCCAAAACTGCTGAGAACTACCAAAATTAGCATGAAAGATTGCCTTTTGCATTAATGGCATACCGAACATCAATTCGGAAATCTACCTGGGCAACCGCTTCTTCTTTGGTGTATGGCATGGAAGTAGTCTTGCCTGTTGAGGTAGAAATCCCCTTGCTGCGAGTATTATCCCAAGTGAAACTGTCTGATGCAGAGTGGAAACAACAAAGACAAGAGCAGTTGAATATAATCAATGAAAAGCGGCTGAAAACTCTTTGTCATGGTCAATTCTATCAATAGAGGATAGCCAGACCATTCAACCGGAAGTTATGCCCAAGACACTTCGAAGCAGGCGATCTTGTCCTGAGAAAGGTACTACTACTACCCCCCGAGCTTGGAGGTAAATTCGCTCTAAACTACAAAGGTCCTCATGTCATAAAAAAGGCACTCCCTAGAGGGGTTTTGATTCTGGCCGAGATGAATGGACGTCAATTCTCCAACCCAGTCAACTCTGATGCTGTGAAGAAATATTATCGTTGAAATAACTTCTATGTTCCAATTGATAACAAGGGAATTGACAGAACAGTTATTGATAAGGACACTCCTGGTGGCAAGTCTAATTGGAAAGGATTTCGTACATGACAAAATGGCGTCAAGGCCGATCTTGATAACCACGAAAGTCTTGATGGTAGTCACGCCCATATCCGTCAAAGACCTTTAAAGCAGAAATTAGTTTTGCTGCAAAGATCCCCATGCAAGCAATTGCACATGCCCTGTGCAGTCAGAAATCACATGATTCCTGAGAAACTCCCCGACGTATCGGAGCCGTATTAACATAACAAGTGTCAAGAATAGGACCTTCTAATTGGGGGCACCCTTAGCTACAGAGGATTTCATTTGAGCTTCAAGACCAATTATGAAAGGAGTTTTGAAAGAAAAGACCCTGCTAACTTTGAAGGCAAAATGGAAGAAGGGTAAATTGTATCGTTCTCAATTTACCCTCAATCATCTCATTTCTAACATAAGCTCATTTGATTGTCATAAGGAAATTATCAACATCCAAGAAAACTCAAGAAATTGTCAATTTAATCTCAAATGAAGGGAATCATGAAGGGTAATGTTATATCGTTCCCGAATTTTGTCCCTCAAAGAGCCGTTCATTAACACGGTTTTTCTTATTACCTTGTAGCTTTGCTCTACTATTGCAGCATAGGTAAGTATCTCTTTCCCTAAAAATTTTTTCATAAGAGTACTAAAAAACAAAGAAAGAGAAAAAGGTTAAAGCAAATGAATGCTTAACCTTCCTCTAAGTGCATCGCATGTCTTTCGGAAGAATTTTGCATAGTAATTTTACCTATTTAATGCACCAATTCTCTATGAAAATTTTGACAATTTGACGAATGGTGTTGAACTGCTCCGATGTATTGAATGAGCTGTGTCAGGATGATGAGAGACAATCCTTAGTCTATACACATTATCACGTACCAAATCCTTGCAAGATGAGCGAAAAGGTTCTATTTCTACAAGGTGAAGGGCTTTCTCGCATAAGGTACAGTAGACAAAGTGACAAGAGGCAGTTCATTTCTTTACCCCATACACTACCATTGATCTTTTGCTTGACCATTTTTTGAGCCCATACACTCGGAGGTTCCTTTTAAATTATCCCTATCAAGAACCACCCCACACTGGGGTAGCTTGAGATAAATCGACATTACAGGGAGAATTCAAACTCAGAGGGAGCAAGAAGAGTGTCTTCCCCTTTCAATCACCACCCCCATGGCTTCGGCCTCGTCGTCTTCACAGATCTAGCGGTCCTCGATAGAGTCCTCCAGGATAAGTACACCATCGATGGCCAGATGGTTGAGGCTAAGAGCACCTTATCAGGAGAGGAGCAGCAAACTAAAACCTGTCTAAAATGCCAATGTATCATTGATAACAGTGATGTTCTTACCTAGGAACTAAGCAAGATAAGAAGGATGAAGAGTTTGTAATATCTAAAATTTTCTATGATCATTAGTCGCAACCGCTCGCACGAGGTGAAAAAGATAAACATAAATTTTCTTGCTCTCACTTATATTAATCTTTGAGTATTATTATTATAGATGAACTCTCACGATAATTTAAGTGCCCTAGAATGACGAAGAGCAATTCTTCTTCTATCCCATACACTTATATCCCTTGCTAGCCCAATTGAGCTGGCGATTTCATTTCATACGAACCCAGTTGGTGGTCATCCCCCACACCGGGGCAAGGCGAAAGTCACCATAGTTTGAGCATCGTGATCTAAAGTACCAAATGAAGATGAAAACTCCAAGAGCCTAATAATATTGTTCTGTTCAAACTTATTTAGGCTAGTCCTGACAACACCAAAAGAACAGCAAAAAAAAAAACTAAAAAAACTAGGGACATAGAAAATAGTGTGCCTGGTAAAAACAAAGCCGATACCCATGAAGGAAAAGAAGAAAAATGATGAAAAAGATGAAAAGAAATGATTCCCTAATTCTAGGTAACTGCTATGAAAAATAATGAAGTTTTAGTTGAGAAGATATCTGAGCATGATGAAGACGCTTTCAAATACCTCAAAGATATTAAGTGGTGTATAATAGACGACCCCAAAGGGTTTAAACTTGGGTTCTTTTTCGATACAAACCCCTACTTTAAGAACTCTGTCTTGACAAAAAATATCACATGATTGATGAAGACGAACCTACTCTAGAGAAAGCAATTGGGATAGAGATCGAATGGTATCTCAGAAGATGCTTGACGTAGAAGCTCCTCAAGAAAAAACCGTCTGAAAAGCCAAAGCACGGGATTACTCGGGGAGTTTTCTAAAAGGATCTTGACAGTGAAGAAGAAAACTGGTGACAATGCCAAGATGATCACCAATTCTCACCTTTACACACATTTTTTAGCCCAACGATCATTTCGTTCCTCAACCTGTGAACCAAACCTACGTTACATCTCTCATAAAGTCTCTTCTGACTAGGGCACTTGAATTAACGTAGAATTTTAAATATTTATAAACAACGGTCAAGAAAGTGCGAGCAAAACTACTTCTATCTCGTTTTACAGGGTTTTTGACTCGTAAACCTGGAGATGATTGTAGAATATTTTTTTTCATGGCCTCAACTCAAACAGTCTCCTTTGTTAAGCCATTGAACAAGCCTACATTACGACCCTAAAGAAAACCTCTCAGATTGGTAGCATCGTACCACTTGCGAGAAAACTCTGACCCTTATTGATATAATAACGGTCAAATTGAGTGTTTTCGATGTTCCCGCCTTATTGGTCGGGACAAACAACCCTTTTCAATGAGAGTGAGTGAAAAGTCCTTTTTGACTGAAGGTCCCTCGTTCAGCATCTCGAGAAGTCCACCTTGCAAGCGAAAATTGTCTTGATTGGTAATTACCCTCGGTGGATGTTTGGTGATGCAAACATGGAAAAATCATCATGCACGAACTTTCAAATACACGTTCTGGAATAGCCTAGCTTGTCCATCCTTGATGAATACATGCATGTTTGCGCTAATCGTCTTTGACAGGTAAAATATCCTCAAAGACTCAAAGAATATATGACCTTTGGAGCGTCTCTAAAGATGTCACAAAAAAAACTCTTCTGTTCCCCGAGTGGAATTGACAAAGCGTGCTTTTGCAGCTTAGAGTTTTAATTCCCAGTGATAGGACACGAAAATTCGAGCACTAGAGAAGCCCTCATTATCATCCCAAGAGAGATGCCCCGAAAAAGGTTGGGTATTCAGCAGATGATACATCAAACCTTCCGGTAAGAAACCCTAAGTATTTCATCAGAATTCTTTTCAAACTACCCAAAAGATAAACCAGATGTTTCTTTGAAAAAGAAAAGCATCTTGACTTACAGTCAAGATATTTCATACGATATTCTAGAATAGCTTTAATTGTCTATTTCTCTGATGAATGCGTATGTCTTTGCATAAAAAAACTTGTCTGACAGGAGACATGTCTTTAAGAGGCAGGAACGTACCCAGGTAAGTATATTCTACCTATACCTGGTTCCAAAAATCCATGTACCTATGATTGTTATGGTACCCTTTGAACATTAGACTGCCCCTTCTGTTCACCATGTACCTACAATTGTTATGGTACCCCTCCTGAGCATAAGATTAACCCCCTCTGTTCACATCAAGTCTTTTCAGGTACCCTTTATAAGATGCAGGTAATTTGGTAAAGCAAAATCCAGTCAAGGCGATCGAAGAAAGGTTCGGATCCTAGACAAAGCAAAATCCAGTCAAGGTGATCGAAGAAAGGTTCGGGTCCTAGACAAACGAAATCCAGTCAAGGCGACCGAAGATAGGTTTGGATCTTAGACAAGCGATTTCCCCGGTCAAAGCGATCGAAGATAGGTTCGAGTCTGAGACAAATGAAATCCAATCAAGGCAACCGAAGATAGGTTCGGGTCCTAGGCAAACGATTTCCCTAGTTAAGGCAACCGAAGAAAGGTTCGGGTCCTAGACAAAAGTAATCCCTGTCAAGGCGACCAAAGATAGGTTCGAGTTCTAAACAAATCATTTCCCCGTCAAGGCGACCAAAGATAGGTTCGGATCCTCGACACATAATATCAACTATCTAGAATTACTCTACCCTCCCAGTAAGGTAAGTAACCTCAGGTATGCTTTTATTTGCTTTAGCATGTATCATCTTATCGCATCGTAAAAAATGGGACTCACAGTCTCGCCAAAAATAGCATTCATTGAGCATGCATGGGCCAAATTTAGGTATCATTTTATCTTTGAATGTAATCTCTACGAGCTCAACCTCTGCGAGCTCACCTTCAAAGAAGAGTAGCTATTGACACTTATTTTAATTTGCCCGAAATTAATTACACAAAATTTAGGAGTTAATTTTATTTAATTCCTAAAATAAAAAATATTTCTATTTAAATGCATTGCATATAGAAATTAGGCACATTTGTATTAATAGGGTCTATTAGAGCATTTAAAAAAATTTCAAAAAAAAACTTCAAAAAAAATTTTAAAAAAAAAACGACAAGTTGGGCCTGGTTGGAGCTAAGTCGACCTAGCCCTTTTATTTTTTCTTTCCCCCCCACGGGAGCCCAGCTGCCCTTCTTTTTTCTTTCTTTCTTTTTCCCTGTGCAAGCTTGGCCCGACCCGACCTAGCTCCCTTTCTCTTCCTTCTCCCCCGCTGACCTCTCCCCTGTTCGCCCCTGCATTTGGCCATAGAAGCAATGAACGGCGGAGCGGCCTCGCTGTCCCCATCGAGCAGAAGATAAACAAGGGGACACGGCAAGGGACTAGCATTGATGGCTAGTCCCATACCCCCTCCTTTCCCGGGCTCTCCCTCTCCCCTTTTTCCTTTGCACACTCAACTGAGCGCCTCCCCTACACCGGCCTAAAATGGCCACCGAAGTCAAGACCACGCAATAGGACATCGTTAGCAGACGTAAGGGAGCAGAAGCAGTGGCTCTCGGCCACTACATAAGCCGAAGAGAGAGAGGGAGAGAGGTCGGGTCTGCCATTTTGGAGAGAGAAACAAAACAGAGAAAAGTGAGAGAACAAAGAGAGAGTCAGAGAGAAAAGAGTGAGAAAGAGAAGAGATTCGAGCTTTTACAGGTCCTTGTAGCTGCGTCGTCGCCCGCAGACCTCCGGCGACCCCCTAGACACGTCTTCACAGGTGCGACTCTCGGCACCCCCTGTTTTCCCCTATTTTTGTATGCAGGTTGGCTGGGACTCGTGCCGGCCTTTAGGCGCGAATCCTGGCCCATACCGATCCTCCTCCCGGTCCATAGTCGCCGTCGAGAGCGAGCCGTAGTCACCGGAGTTGGTTGGAGCCCTGAGAGAGGTCGGAGACCCCTGTTTTTGTCGACGCACTCCAAGTGTTCGATGGAATGCCTCAATGAGGCCGAGTTTATTTAACTTGCCGGCCGGCGAGTGAGTGGCCGGATGATGACCTAGGTGGTGAAGAAGCTCGGTTATGGTCCTCAAGGGGAGGATTTCAGTCGGTGCCGGTCTAGGTCGGTCGGCAAGAGGCCAAATTTTGGCTCTGCCGGCGTCCCCGCGTGCCTGTGTACGCCGGAGTCAACCCGACCTGGGTCAACCGACCCAACCCGGGTCAATGCCCTGGGTCGGATCTGTTGACCCAAGTCGGAACTGACTCGGGTCAACGGATCCGACTCGGATCAACGCCCTGGGTTGGATCCGACCAACCCAGATCCGTCGACTCGACCCAGTCGAATATTATACTATTTATATTATATTATATTTATTTTATTTTAAAAAATAAATAATAAATAATTTTTTTTCTTGTATTTACTTCTTATTATTATATTTTAAAAAAATTTCCTTCTCTAAATTATGTGATATATCTGAATGTTTTAATTTATTGTTGTATTATTATGCATGTTGTTATAATTGCATAAATTGTCATGTTTAAATTAGACAAGCCTATAGGGTTATGCGGTAGTATTTTGCATGTTATTTTTACTACTGCTTTATTATTATCATTATGCATATTTTTAATTAGACTTTAATTGCATAAATTGTTATGATTTAAATGTTGTTCGCCTTAGTTAGGATTAGAACCTTAAGCTGCATATCTATTTTGACTGCTAATTATTTGTGATTATGCACTCGTTTAATCACCTCACATGTTAGGAAAAAGGTCCTAAAATCAATCCAAATTACCTGACAAATGTTTTCAGAAATGAACAGGGTAAAAAGGTATAAAAAGGCCATTAGTTATCCAACTAGTGTAATCAAGTTCTCGAACTCATTTAATCTCTAATTCATAGGAATATGGTGATTCTCCCATCACCTTATTTGGATTTCTAATCGACCCACCCCAAATCGATTAGTGACGACTCTTTAATATAAACCACTTGCAGGTTAAAAACCTAAATCCTAAGTCGCGATATGGTATGGGCTTGGGAGAGCCCGAGTTAAGTCTCGAACCTAGATTTAGCGCGTACCAGGCGAGACCTCCTTTTTTTACGTGTTGATAAAAAATCAGAGGTCGGTCGCAACACTTCTTAGGAAAATTCAATCTACTGGTGAGCTCCCAAATAAATGTTCATAAGTTATCAGGACAGTATGAAATAATGAAGCAAATGTTGGTAAGTAGAGCCCAATAAAAGTTGGTAATTTCATATGAGAGTCAATAGCTTTATAAGTTGGTAAGTTGCACAAATATGTTTTGGTAAATTATTTGAAGGGTGAGGCTATTTCCATTCCATTTTGGCTAAGACACCACTTTCCAAATGTCTTTACATTAATCACCTTTTGACCACCTATAATAATCACCTATCTTAACTACAAAATTCAATTTATAGTATGAGCTTTATATATTACAGATTGTAGATTATAGATGAGCATAGTTTAATTTATAGGTAAATTCATAACTTGAAAAAAGAAGTGGATATTACCGTATACAATTTTCACAATTGTTATTTAATTATTAATAGAAACATCAAAGCACAATAATATATAAAAGAAAAAAAAATAAAATTCTTCATCGATGAGTTTAGATTTATTGATTTATATATCAAACTACATCCTAATTAATAAGTTATGAGGCAAATTGATGTGGATATATTAATTTAGAAATATCATACCAAATTAAATGAGATGATTAGATTTTTTTCTAAATAATGTATAGTAATACGTCTAATTAATGTTACGGAAGCAGGAGGGAATGGAGCTCTGTGATGGCGTGGCTAAACTATACAAAGCTCCATTCAACCCAAATTTCTTATTATTTATATATTTTTACTAATCTTGGAAAATTTGCACAAAATAATAATAAATAAATAAATAAAAGCAGTCAGAGGAGGAGATCACATATAAACCCAAATGATCTGTGTTTCTTGGTCTTTATTCTTGCATTCTTTCACAAATATAACATTTCTTTTTTCTTTCAACCTAAGGTGAAGCTACTATGCCTATTGAATTTGTATGGTTACGGGTGGAACACATTCTTTGATTATCCGTCACATAATCCAAATCTAAGCTCCTCAGGTATATTTCCACCGTTGAAATATTTAACAGCGACGCCGGCATTTCGAGCAGCACAATTGTTACTGTTCCAAGCACATCAGTTAAGTGATGCTCTTGGGATGTCTAGTGAGCCTGCCCTGGGATATAACCTTCTTGTCTCAGTGCTATATGATTCTGGGAACCGACCAGGAGGTTGCGAGATTCTTCCATTGTCTGGCTAAGGATGTCAGGTTCCTTAGTAGCGCGAGCTACTTGTCACGGTTCTTCGGGCAAGTGACCAGATACCACCAAAACAAATGGCACGCGAGATGGACGGAGATCAAGTGCACTTACTTTGGCAGCCCTTGGTCCTTCATCTAGATTGCTTTTGTTTTTTTAGACTCCATTTGTTTCACGAAAAATATAATATTTCTAGAATTTATTTTTCAAGAAGTCATTTTCCAAGAAAATGATGGTATTTTTCCGGTGTTTGATAGAAACCTGAAAATGAACTGAAAAATGTTTTCTGTCGTTTGGTAAAGAAAATCAGATAGACATACATTGTTGGGGTGTTAGTGATTTGCGCATAAGCGTCCGAAGGATTGGGTACTGGTGCCAGGGTCCCAGGTTCGGCCTTGATAGACCCCTACCGGGGCGTCGTGGACTCGGTTTGACCTCGATGGACTAGGGAGTGAGTGTCGAGAACCCTGGCTCGGGCACCAAGATCCTAGACCTGACCTCAATGGACACGTGCTTGGCCTCAATGGACCTAGGCGTGAGCACAAGGGTCTCGAGCGTGGCCTTAATTAAACCAGGTGGGCGCTAGGGTCCTAGACTTAGCCTCAATGGACTCGGGCCCCGGGCCCAAGCACCAGGGACCCGAGTAGGGATGTCATCCGAGGTCCAGGCGCCAAGGTCTTGGGCATGAGAAATGAGTTCCTAGGCCTAGCCTTGATGGACACGACATTGGTGCTAGGGATCCGAGCCTAGCCTTGATAGACCCCGGCCCAAGCACCAAGGTCTTGAGCCCGGCCTCAATGGACACAGGCCTAGGCACTAGCACTAGGGTCACGATCTCGACCTTGATGGAACCAATCTCGAGCGCGGGGTCTTGAGCCCAAGTGTTAGATATCCAAGCACAAGCATCGAGGACTCAGGCTCAGCCTTTGTGGACTTGGGCCTAGGCGCCAGGGAGTCTGGCAACGGTACTGTAGTCTTAAGCCTGGCCATAGGCGTTGGTGTCTCGAGCCCAACCTCTATGGACCTGGACCCAAGCACTAGGGTTCCGGGCTCAGCCTCTAGACCAGAGTCCGCTATCAAGGGCCCGGGAACAAGCTAGTGTTGGGGTTCCTATGCCCAAACGTAAAATTTTTTATCCAAGCACCAATAATTAGTCAAATTTTGGAAAATGATTTCCTATTTTTCAGAAAAGAAATCTCTTTCCTGAATTTAAATCCATTGTTTCATTTTCTTTAAACGCTCCAAATGTTGGAAAATGTTTAAACGGAGCATAGTTTTTACTGTCATTCTGGCCTTTTGGCCATTGACGTGCATTATTATCTCAACAACTAACTTACCTTAGAAACTCAGTTTTAGAAACATATTTAAAGAAATCTTATCAAACCAATGTAATTTTTTTTTTTTGGTAACCCAGGGAACCCCCGCACGGCCGACAGCCGGGAGGTAAACCCTGGGGGCGACACGTGCTAGCCACCACACACGTGCCACCGATTAAGTCACCCTGCGGCGCCCAGGATTCGAACACTCAACCTTTTGCGAGAGGAAGAGTGCCCGCGCCAGCAGCGCCACCCAGGCGGGTGGTAGACCAATGTAATTTGTGAAGTACCGGTTTCATTTTTTTTATAACACTTTGCTGCTACTCTTAATTTGCTTCCTAGAGCGTGCGCTACCACATGGAACTAGTCCATGAGATAATTTAAGGTACGACGAAGAGCATTTTACTAACTGCAGGATTTGACAATTCTAGAGGACTTACTATATGCTAGCCTGCTGATTGAAATTAGCAGACTATAATTCTTTTACAACGTGATTGTTGACTTGAAAGCAGCACCAATCACTATTTGATGAAGTGAACAAGTCACCCGGTTTCCAATTGCACGCACCAATAATGTGAATGCCATGCATCTTGTTACAGCTGGTAAGATGGCAACCTTCGCCCACTTTGGCACGGTACGTATTTGAAGAAATTATGTCATTCAAACTGAAAAAAATTTCTTTATTGAAGGACTTTCCTAGCAATTGACATACAGGTCTTGAATTTTTTTAGTCCGATCATCTCCTACTGGACGCACCTCCTCAGTTCTACTTCATAGACCATTGAAACTTATAGTGGAAAATGATGGAGAGGAAAAACTTCGTACTTAGACCCAAGTTCAGTGAAAACGATACCATTGCGAGAGTCTTGACAGCAAGTCATCCCAAAACTGATAATATGCACGCCTCCATGAACGGATAGATATTAGCGTACCACAAAAAACCCAGAAGCCGACAACAAATCTGAGTGGCATGCTCATGTAAAACGACTTTATGTCAATCCAGCCATTGTCCTCGTGATGTGTGGACCTTTTAGTTGGAACAGCATCTGCTTCTTCAGTATTGGTAGTTATTGGGCAACTTTTGTCCAGTGGAAACCCACATAGTCCTCCATTACCTTCAACCGAACCTTCTGAAAATTTGAGAAACTGTTTGCTTGCTGGGATTTTTCCAACAAGTTTATTATATGAGAGGTTCAGGAATGAAAGGAAGTTCAGATCTGAAAGCTGCACTGGAATGGTCTCACGGAGGTAGTTCTGTGACAAGTCTAGGGACTTGAGCTGCTGTATATTTCCTAATGAGGATGGGATAGGCCTGATAGCACATTGAGAGACAGGTTGAGAAAATAGAGTGCTCGGAAATCTCCCAAGGCTTCTGGTATTGGACCTCCAAATCTGTTGCTTGAGAAGTCAATCGAGGTGAAAACAGTTAGGATCTTCATGAGTTCTAGCTGCAGACCTTTAAAAGTAAGACTAACTGTGTCCTGCTAATAGAGCTTGCTCCACCGAAGAAATTGCTATTGAAGATGGTTAAAGTGCGAATTAACCTTCATGACCTACCAAGACATCAGGAAATCTTTAGGAAGCATACCACTGAAATTGTTGAAAGATAGGTCAACAATTTGAAGCATCTTCCATGTGCCATTAATGAAGGGACAACCAATTTGCCCGTGGAATTTGTTGGAATGTAGAACAAGGACTTTCAAGGAAGATATGTTCTTCAACTGACACGGGAATAAACCCTTAATCCGATTTTTTCCAGTGTCCAACACCTCCAACATGGAACATTTAGCCAAAGAAATCGGGAGCTTTCCTGTCAAGAGATTACCATTAACATCCAAAGTCCTTAAAAGGCATGTGGCCGGTAATGCATGCGGAATTCCTCCAGTCAGGTTGTTATTCCTCGAGTTCAACACCTTGAGAGTCTTTAACATTAAGCACTGAGGGATGGTTCCCATCAAATGGTTGTTGGAAAGGTCAAGTACCTCGAGATACAGGGCTTCGCAAATTGATTCTGGGACGGGGCCATGAAAATAATTGTTTGAGAGAGAGAAGAAAATTGTGAAAACCAGGTGTTTTCCAATATCATTTTGAAGAACTGAAATTGTTACTCGAGAAATCCAGGTAGGCACCATTCAGGGGCAGAGGTAACGTTTTCCCCTGGAGCTTGTTTCTGTGGAGATCAATAACAGAGAGACTGGAAGGGAGATTAATTAAAGGTTCTCCCAATTTATCGAAGAAATTGAAGGAAAGATTGACATAAGAAATTTATGCATCCTCCCATATCCGTTTTGGTATCTCTCCTTGAATGTGATTGTCGGAGAGGTCTAGATGGGCTAATGTGGGTATATTTTCCAAGAATTTAGGTAACAAACTCGGCTGACAGGAAGCCAGCTTTAAAGTGTATAGAGTAGGGAAACCGACCATAGCAGAAGTGGAAGCAGTAGCCTTAATTGACAAACGATTGTGGGAAAGATCGAGATATGTAAGGTTCTTGAGCCGCTGAAACACATCAATGTGCAATGAGCCACTGAAATTATTAGAAGAAAGTGAGAGGTAGCTAAGCCCTCGAAGTTCAAAAACATACGCTGGTATGGGCCCCTCTAAATTGTTGCCACTCAAATCAAGCAGGGTTAGCTGATAGCAAGTGACATTTAAAGAACCACTCAGCTCACCAGAAAACTGACTGTTGGACAAATTTATGATCTTGACCGAAGGAAGTATAAAGAGAGACGGGGGAATGCTGCCCTCCAGTGAGTTGTACCGCAGATCTAGATATACAAGGCTTAGAAGTTCTGTCCATCGGGTGGATTTAATCTCTCCTGTTAGAGCATTGCGGAATAGCATAATGTCTCAGATTCTTGGACATACTGAACAAAGTAACTAAACCAGTAAGATTATTTAAAGACAAGTCCAAATAAGTCAGCTCTGACAGGTTCTCCACCAAGCTCGGGATCGATCCACTCAATCTGCAATTAGACAATTCCAATCTTGAAAATTTTCTAAGATTACCGATTGAATCTGGAAGCCTCCCTGGAATACTCGTGTAAGTCAGGACCAGATTCTCAAGAGAACTATCCTCTGGAAAATTGGGCAAAGGACCCTGAAGAAGTTGGTTGCCTGATAAGTCAAGGATCTGAAGTGCCTGCACCTGAAAGATTTTACTAGGAATCTCTCCATACAACCCACTATAACTCATATGCAGAGCGGTTAGATTGGGGAATCTGTCGAGGAACTCAGGAATTGTGGTTGACAGGTTGTTGCCATTGAGTTGAATGAATGACAAATGATGAAGATTCACGAGGGAAGAGTCGACAGGACCAGAGAGAAAGCAATTAGATATGCTCAGCACATGAAGTTTTCACACTGAAGAGGACAATGCATTGCACCACTCATTTCCCTCGGAAGACAGGTCAATGCCATCAAGATGTAACTGTCGCAGCTCCGTGAGATTTCTGATCAAGGTCTTCAAATTGGGATTCTTGAGCTTTAGTGTATCAGTTCCACGGAAATAAAGAAGAGAGATCGAGAATGCTTAACTTCCTCAAGCGCGCTATCTCTATTGGAATCTGCCCAAAGAATGCAGCATTGGACAAATTCAGATAAACCAGGCCACTGAGAATTGTGAAGCCAGACGGAATTGCTGAGGATTTGAAATTGTTGAAAGCCAAGTTTAGCTTTTGAAGATGCTTTAGTCTAAAGAGACTTGACGAACTGCTAATATTGCAAGAGATTGATTCGAAGCTCAAGTCTAGACTGATGACCTTTCCATCCTTGTCACATGTCACACCATTCCAATGGCGAGCGTTCTGATTCCACGTCACCAGCTTAGAAGACACAGATGCATTGAAGATAAGGCTATTTTTCAACTTGACCAGCAACAGTTCTTGATCGCCGAGACATGGACTAGAAGCTGATGCCAATGAATGGCAAGAGAAGCCACAACAACTGCAAGGTTCTCATTGAGTGCAAACTTCAATACTATTTTGCAGAGTTAGTGAGTGAACACATACAAGGAGGAGTTTTGTTCCTATTGGAAGGCAGATAAACAGGAACCTCCTTGTATGGGATCTCAATGGAGCTGTGTTTGCTCTAATTCTTATCGCATCCATATCATTAATTTTTTAGTCCCTATGCGCGACTAACCTATGTTGACTTGACTTATGAATGCAAATTCATCAAACCACTTGATTGAGCCAGTGGCGGCCTTCGGTGGTTCTTGACTGCTGACGAAGAAAAGCCAAAGAAAGAAAAAACAAGAGCATCTCTTTCCCTAGGGCATCATTCCCCGCTTTCTACAGTACAAGTTCCCCTCTTGAGAGCAGATATTCATGTCGCTCCCACTTTATATCTAAAAGGGTCATTGTAATCAGGACCTGATTTTCTTTTTAATTAGTGTTCACTATCGCGAAAATAAGGAAATCAAAGATGGAGCTCTCAGACTCGATTTCCTGTTACCTATGGACTGATCTTCGCAAAATAAGTGATCCGTGTTTCTTGGTCTTTACTTTTGCATCCTTTCCCATATGTCAGATTTTATTTTTGCATTCTTTCGCATGTCAGATTTTACTCCTTTCAAACTAAGGTCAAGTCCTCGACCAAAAAAAAAAAAACTGAGGTCAAGTCCTCATTGTACTTACAGAATTTGTGATTAATGGACGAACAGTCTCTTTGATTATCCTGTCTCGTGATTTAGAGCTAAGCTCCTGAGGTACATCATTTCTGCCCTTGAAATATATAATCAATATATTGGGATTTCGAGCAGCGGTGTACCGCTACCGTTACTGTTCCAAGCTCGTCTGCACTAACGTGAATCTTGTGAGGTTGTGATATTCTTCAATGATATCCCTAACGATGTTAGGATCGATATTGGCTCAAGCTATTTGACCGAGTAATTTGGGCGAGTGGCCAGATACCACCGGAACAAATGGCACATGAAATGGACCGGGATCAAGCGCAAGTGCTTTGGCAACCCATGGTCTGGCTACTGCTTTCATTCTCTTTGTTTTTACCGTCATTAAGACCTTCTTTGCTATTTACGAATATCATCATCCCAAGAATTAACCAACCTCAACAATTCTGTTTTGTAAACATAATTAGAGAAATCTTATCAAAGCAATGAAATTTGTAACCTGCCTGGTTTCATTTTTTGATATCGCTTCGGGTGCTACCCTTAATTTAATTTAGATTGCTTAAAACTTGCATCTTCATTGCAGTTAGATCATGTGCGACCACGTGGAACTAGTCTGTGACACAATTTAACGTATGACGGGGAGCATCACATAACTGTTAGGATTTAACATTTCCAGAGAACTAACTAGATCTTAATGAAGCCAATTGAAATTAGTATAATGTATTTCATGTACAACATGATTATGACAACTACCGATTGTTCTAAAAGTTTACGGTGTTAGATGCAGGTGTGATTTAATATTTAATTATTTTAACACTTTTTCTCATGCTTTGTCTGATCTTTTTGCTTAGTATTAGGCATGGACATATTTAATTAGAGAGGCAAATGGAGCTTGAAAATATTCAAACTCAGTATCTCCAGCTCTGATATCATGTTATCACTGTCAATTGTTCTAAAAGCTTAAGCTGTATAATGAAGATGTGGTTTAATATTTAATTAGTTGACAAGAAAGCAACAGTCATCACTAATCAGACCATGGATGAAGTAGTCAAACCCAAAAGCTGCATGGACCACCTTTGGACCAGTTTTGGCGGGTACACGCTTGAAGAATTTTTATATTATCCAAATTTGACAAATGCTCTTGATTGACGGACTTTCGTTCAGTAGACAGACAGAACAGGTCTTAAAATTCTTAATTTATTCATCTCCTCCGTTAACCATTAACAACTATGGAGAGGAAACACATTAAACTACTCCAATCATTCGTAACCCAAAGTAAGTGCAATAGCTTTCAGTTGACATGACTACTTCAATATGCTGATTTCTGAAATTACGTTTACGACAAAAACGGAATTTGTTCCGTCAATGGTGATTATAACTTTGGTAGTAAATTCAAAACATTTTTCATGAGAAAAAATTGACCAATAATTTGTTAGTTCAGTCAACTATATTTAAATTAGAGTTAATATCACGAAAAGCCTCAAATTGGCATACATATAATAATTTTATCCCGAATTAATTTTTTTACCATAAAAATCCTAAATTGGTATACATGTAATGAATTTATCCTAAACTAATTTTTTGACCACAAAAAATTCAAAATTGGTATACCTGTGATAATTTTACCCAGAACTAATTTTTTGACTACCAAAAACTCTAAATTGGTATACTTGTGACAAATTTACCTTCCATTAAATTGGATTAATATCACGAAAAATCACAAATTCGTAAACTTGTGACAAACAGAGAGGTAAAACCCAAAACCGGTACACCTATCAACTACCATATGTCATCAAACTCAGCAATTTGACAGTAAAATTTAACGAAAACTAACAGAGGGTAAATTTATCAAATGTATACTAGTTCGGGATTTTTGGTGGTAAAAAAATTAGTTCAGGGTAAAATTATCACAAGTGTACCAGTTTAAGATTTTTTGTTGTCAAAAAATTAGTTCGGAGTAAAATTGTCACAGGTATACCAATTTAGGGTTTTTCGTGGTCAAAAATTTAGTTTGGGGTAAATTTATCGCAAGTGTATCAGTTTGAGGTATTTCGTGGTATTAACCCTTTAAATTACTAATGAATTAACAATTCTATGATAGGCAACTCCAAAGGTACCACTTATGTTTAGATTTTACAAGTGAGCGCATAATTATTTGTAAGTTATCAATAAAACAACAAGCAAATCAACATTTTTTAACGCGTTTAATCCACATGAGAATATGACCCCAAAAAAATTCCACATGAGAAAAAATTCATCACTAGAACGGTTCAAAGTTGCACGGAGACCCTTGTGCATAAGTATTGTGAAATTTTGTGGGACCACTGCCAATTGTTCTAAAAGCTTAAGCTGTTAAATGAAGGCATGATTTAATATTTAATTACTATACCACTCTCTCTCACGCTTAGTTTAGTCTTTTTACCTAGCACTAAGCATGGATATTTTTAATAGTGGAGGCAATTGGAGGCTGGAAAGATTTGAACTTAGGACCTCCAATTCCGATACCATGTGAGATTTTATGGGACGACTGTTAACTATTCTAAAAGTTTAAGTTGTTAAGCTTTTATAATAGTTGACAGTAGTCTTACAAAATCTCACAAGTACGAGAACTATTTTCAACAAAAGAAAAGTAAAGGAACGATTTTGAATTTCAAGTAAGAGCATAGGACATTGTTTTTTTTTTGGTAAAGGTAAGTGTATGAGCATAGGACATTGTTTGTGATAGATACTTTGAAAAAAAATTTCCTATTTAATATCCTTCTAGTTACAAAGAGGATAAGTTTTTGGACGATTCTAGTGTTCTATGAAACAAAATACGGAACACTGTTCTACATTGTTGAATTCGTGAAAGAGGGGATAAGAACACTAGAAGTGCCAAAACTTGTGTTCGGCGCTCACTTTAGTGCTAAAAGTTTTTGCCGGCTCACTTAAGTATCAAATCGGAGGAAAAACGATCACTTAAGTGCCAACGGTGAGAAATTCCGGCCAAATTAATATGTTGCTTTTATAATTAAAATTTTAAACCAAGTTGGAATTTTTTTTTAAAAAATCGGTCTACATGGCATTTCTACGTGTATAATTCAATTTTTTAAATATTTTTTTCTGAAATTTTTTTCCTTCTTTTCTTTTTTCTTTTTCTTTCTTTTTTTTCTTCTACCTTGGGTTACCACCGGTGACCAGAGGCCGGCCTCGCCGTCTCCAAACCCAACGACGGCGAGGCTAGCCTCGCCATGCCCGGGCGAGGCTCGACCTCGCCCAGATCCGGCGAGGTCGAGCCTCGCTCGGCCATGGCGAGGCCGGCCTCGCCGTCGCCAAACCCAGCGACGGCGAGGCTAGCCTCGCCATGGCCAGGAGAGGCTCGAGCCTTGGTCGGGCGAGGCTCGACCTCGCCTTAGATCTGGCGAGGTTGAGCCTCGCCCAGCCATGGCGAGGCCGACCTCGCCGTCGCCAAACCTAGTGACGGCGAGGCCGGCCTCTCCATGGTCGGGCGAGGCTCGACCTCGTTGAATCTGGGCGAGGTCGAGCCTCGCCCAACCATGGCGAGCCGGCCATGGCGAGGCCGACCTCGCCATCGCTAAACCTAGTGAAGGAGAGGTCGGTCTCGTTGTCGCCAAACCCAGCGACGGCGAGGTCGGCCTCGCCGTTACTGAGGCCAGGCGGCCGGCCTCTAGTCACCGGCAGTGACCGAAGAAGAAGAAGAAACAAAAAGAAAAAAAGAAAAGAAAGAAAAAAATTCAAAAAAAAATATTTAAAAAATCCAAGTGTACATACTAAACTACGTCGTTTTGATGTGTATATGCTGACTCAACCTTCGGCGAGCCACATCGGCTTCAAAAATTAATAAAAAAAAATGCCATGTTGGATTTCCAGTCAAACTAACCAGAGTTGACACTTAAGTGATTGTTTTTCAAAATTTTTGGCATTAAAGTGATACAAAAGAAACTTTTGGCACTAAAGTGAGCGTCGTACACAAGTTTTGGCACTTCTGCTATTCTTCTCCCCGTGAAAGAGTTGACAACTGTAAAACCCCATTGGTAGCAAATGTTGACAGTGCGATTTGCTTGTCTATCACACGTTATTAACTTACAACTATTTTAAGAGAAGTGCCATCATTATTTGGTTCTTTCAAATTATCGACTATTCCAAAAAAAATTACCAATATTTAATTTCTTAAGTTGCCAATGTGTTAAAGTTAATAACTTTTACACGAGACTACAAACCTTAATTTCAGTTACTTACCAAAGTTAATTTTATTGTTTCAATTTACCGACCCTTTCAACGAGTCAAACACTAGCATGATAAACTTACCATGTAAGAGTCATTAGTTTCATATTTTGGTAAATTATCAGAATAACTGCTAATTAATAAAAAATCAAATAAAGGTCGGTAACTGAATTTAGATAAAGTTAATAATTACATATAAAAGTTTGTAACTTAATTTCCACCAATAAATAATAGTAATTGTTGGAATAGTTGGTAATTTTAAAAAGAATTGATAATTTCTTATAAGAATTGATACCCATTGCTGAACTCCCAAATCAATAATCACAAGTTATCAAAACAGTATGAAATAATAATAAAAAAGAAGAAGTTGGTCGGTGGGCTCCAATAAAAGTCGGTAGCTCAAACAACCTAGTGACAAGTTTTCACATTTTTCAATCGTCGCTGGTGAGGGCTGCCGCCACCAAGTCCTCCACCCCTTCTGGTGTCTCTCCCGATCCCACTTTTGTCTTCTACATTTTTACTTTCCTTTTTTTTAATAGTATATAATTAATTTTCTTTGATTTTAACATTATTAACTTTTACTTTTTTTTATAACAAGAAAAATATCATCTCAGCATACCACATCTAACATACTCACAGTTATTTAAGGACTTGATTGAGAATTGGGTAGAGTTAGAGGCGTTGATTCCAAAAAGAAAAAAGAAAAAAATTGAAGGATCCAATTGGAAAAGCAACAAAAGTGTAAATACTCTAGATGCGGATCAATAAACAGTGCGTCTTTTGTAAAGGTGATGGAAAATTATGTAGAGGAGAGCAAAGAAAAATACTGTTTTTCAAGTTTAATAACTGAACCTCAGCACAAATCTTCATAGACGTTAGTGTCTGATTAGCACTTTATCCCAGAATCGATAGTAAACAAACCTCCATGATTTGATAAATGCTAACGGACCACAAATTACCCAGAAACCAACCACGAACCCAAGCGGTATGCCCATGTAAAACCACTTCTTCTCACTGTCATCAATGTCACCATCGTCATTTGTCGCTTTGAGTTGGAACACAACCTGCTTCTTCCGTCCTGTTCGTGGCAATTGAGCAAGTTTTCTCGAGCGGAAAGCAACTTGTTTCCAGTGGTGGTCCACACAATCCGGCATTGCCTTCGAAAGAACTTGCTGAAAATGTGAGAAATTGTTTGACTGCTGGGATGCTTCCCTCGAGCTTATTGTATGAAAGGTTCAGGAAGGAAAGAAAATTAAGGTCCGAAAGCTGGGTGGGGATCGTCCCATTAAGGTGGTTGTATGAAAGGTCCTAGGACTCAAGCTGTTGCAAGTGTCCTAGGAATGAAGGAATCGACCCGGAAAATGCATCCCTTGATAAGTTGAGGACATGAAGCGCTTTGAGATCCCCCAGAGTATCATGTATTGGACCTTCTAAATTGTTGCATGAGAAGTCGATTGAAGTGAAAAGAGTCAAGATCTTCACCAGCTCCACTTGCAGACCTTTGATGGTGACGCTTACCGTGTCCTGATAATAGAGTCCAGAAGCGCGAAGGAATGGATATTGGATATAGTTGAAGTCTAGATCAGCCTTCATAGCCTCCCAAGTTCTGAGGTATTGAGCAGGCATAGTGCCACTGAAATTGTTGGAAGATACGTCCACAATTTGAAGTATCTTCCAAGTGCCATTAGGCTCTGGACATCCAACCCCTCCATGGAACTTGTTGGATCGTAAAACAAGGACACGTAAACTTGAAATGCTCTTCAATTGACATGGAAACACGTCATTAATCTGGTTGTTTCCCACGTCTAAAACCTCCAGAGTTGTGCAATTTGCCAACGACTCTGGGAACTTGATGTAGAACAGTTAGCCTGTGATTATCTTGAAGAATGTGATCGCCGTAATCGCCGGAAATTTCGGTAGTTTTCTGGATTTGGAGAAAACAACCATTCAGGCAGTTTCCAATATTACCATTTAGGCAGTTTCCAATATTACCATTCAAGCAGTTTCCTATATTAGTTCATTAGATGTTATTTTTAATTATTTGGTTTCCATTAATATTAGGAGTCCTATCTCTATATAAGATGTTCGTCTTGTAATAAAAAATCATACTATTATTGAATAAAATTTCGAGTTCTTTGGAGTTGTTCCAAATCTACGCTTTCTTTCTGCGTCATTTGGTATCAGAGCAGGTTTCTCCTGTGACGATGGTGAATAACGTGAATGTCAATCTCCCCGCTGCTGAGGGCCGTGAGAACGAGCCTATTACGCCGGCTGAGTTCAATCAGTTCGTGGGTCAAACCGATCGGAGATTTTAAGAGATCCTTGATGCCATCCAGCGTTTGTCCACAAACCATGCGCCTGGCATTCTTCCAGCCGAGCGAAATCCTGTCGCTCGTGATCCCGAAGATGCTATGGGGCGTGGAGGAATTCCCCGACATAGGCGTCAAGACTATGTCAAGGATACGGAAGACGAAGACGAAGATTTCCAGGAGATGCAGATTCGTGGTGGTCGCCGATACAGGGGATTCTAGGAGGAGCATGTTCGTGGAAATCAACGACATGTGGGCTATCGACGAGATCCTTAACAGTATCAACTAAAGGTAGATCTCCCTACTTTTGATGGGAATTTGGATATTGAAGATTTCCTGGACTGGCTTTGGGAGGTCGAGAAATTCTTCGACGCTATGGATATTGATGACGATCGCCAAGTGAAACTTGTGGCGTACAAGTTGAAGGGTGGCGCTTCAACTTGGTGGGAACAAACTCAATTGACGCGACGTCGACAAGGCAAGGCTCCTATTCGATCATGGAGTCAGATGAAACAGAAGTTGAAGAAGAGATTCCTCCCAACGGACTATGAGCAACTGTTATTTCAGCAATTCCAGAATTGCCGACAATCAAATAGATCGGTCCAAGCTTATACGGAAGAGTTTCTTCGACTCTCCACTCGCAACAACCTGGATGAGTCCGAGGCACAACAAACTGCTAGGTACACTAATGATTTGCAACTTAATATTCAGGATCGAGTTTCTTTACATCGACTATTCTCTGTCGAAGATGCCCAGGATATGGCGTGAAAAATTGAGATGCAATTGGAGAGGACTAGCCCTAGTACTCGTGTTAATAATTATTCGAATCGCGGGTCATTCGGGAAAGGAAGACGGCCTGATGTTACAAGTTCTTCTAGTCGACAAATCCTTGATTCGAGCCGAGTTCCAGGGGATACTACTGGGACACCTAAGGAAGCAGTCACAGTAAGTAATCGCACTCCCAATCAGAATATCCAGAATCCATATGCCAAGCCCCAACCGATCAAGTGCTATAAGTGTAACGAGTTAGGCCATCGTTCCGGCGATTGTTCTCGTCGTAGAATGGCCAACATCGTTGAACATGACGAAGATGTGTATGAGAAAGATTGGGAAGAGGAAGAAGAAGTGGGAGTGGAAGATGAAGTGGGCGAGCAAGTTAATTGTGTTGTGCATCGTCTATTACTTGCTCCGCGGATAGAAGATACCCAACGGAATCAGCTTTTCCGCGCTCGCTGTACTGTCAAAGGCAAAGTATGCGATATCATTATTGACAGCGGAAGTTGCGAGAATATAGTGTCAAAGACCTTGGTGGATCACTTGCAACTAAAAACGGAGCCGCATCTCGCGCCCTACACAATCGGATGGATTCGCAAGGGTGCAGAACTTAAGGTAAACCAATTATGTCGTTTACCTATTTCAATCGGAAAATCATATCAAGATATTATTGTCTGTGATGTTGTGGAGATGGATGCGTGTCATGTTTTACTGGGTCGGCCATGGCAAAATGATGTTGATGCTATACACCGAGCTAGGGAGAATACGTATTCTTTTGTGTGGAAAAGGACTAAAATTACTTTGAGACCCAAGAGTAATCTCCCTCAAATTGTGAAGAAGCAGAATGCAGGAGTTATGATGAACATCCGAAAGCGTGAAGGGATATATATGATTGTGGACAAGAGCGACCAACAAGTTGTGGCTCGTGTTCCCGACATTCTTAAGCCCTTATTAAAAGTATTCAGTGATGTTATGTCTGAGGATTTACCTAACGGATTACCTCATTTGAGGGATATCCAGCATGAGATTGATTTCCTTCCAGGTGCTAGTCTTCCTAATTTGCCGCATTATCGGATGAATCCGAAAGAGAATCAGATGCTACAGGAGCAGGTGGGGGAACTCCTTCGAAAGGGCTTCTTGCGTGAAAGCAAAAGTCCATGTGCAGTTCCTGCTCTTCTCACGCCAAAGAAAGACGGCACCATGCGCATGTGTATAGACAGTCATGCCATTAACTGGATTACTGTCAAGTATAGGTTTTCAATTCCACGACTAGATGATATGCTAGACAGACTTGCTGGATCACAGATTTTTACAAAGATCGACCTTCGAAGCGGATATCACCAAGTTCGCATCCATCCTGGCGACGAATGGAAAACGGCCTTCAAGACAAGTGCAGGTTTGTACGAATGGCTTGTTATGCCGTTTGGACTCACTAACGCACCTAGTACTTTCATGCGTTTGATGACTCAGGTTCTCAAACTTTTTATTGGCAAGTTTGTGGTAGTTTTCTTTGATGATATACTCATGTATAGTCCGGATGAGCATCAACACATGGAGCACTTGAGGGATATCCTATTAACCTTGCAGCAAAATAAATTATTCATTAATATGAAAAAGTTCAGCTTCATGACAGAACGCCTCTTGTTTTTGGGTTTTGTTGTTGGCGCGGATGGACTTCACGTTGATGTAGATAAGGTGGCCGTGATTCGCAATTGGCCAGTTCCAAAGAATGTTGGTGAGGCCCGAAGTTTCCATGGCCTTGCAACATTCTATAGGCGTTTCATTCGAGATTTCAGTACTATTATGGCCCCGATCACTGACTGTTTAAAGAAGGGCAAATTTCATTGGGGAGATGAAGCTTCAGCCAGTTTTGCTCTTATAAAAGAAAAGCTCTCCACGGCGCCGGTATTTTTTTTTTTTGGTAAGGACGGCGCCGGTATTGATGCTCCCTGATTTTGAAAAAGTGTTCGAGCTGGACTGTGATGCTTCCGGTGTCGGAATTGGCACTATCCTTTCCCAAGAAGGTAAACCTATAGCCTTCTTTAGTGAAAAACTTAATGAAGTTCGCCGGCGTTGGTCGACGTATGAGCAAGAATATTATGCTATCGTGCGAGCTATAAAGTATTGGCAGTCCTATCTTTATCAGCAGGAATTTGTTCTTAACACTGATCATCAGGCTCTTAAATATATCAAGAGTCAGAAGCACTTAAATCGAATGCATGCACGATGGGTTTCTTTTCTAGAGCAATTTAATTTTGTGCTTCGTCATAAAGCAGGCCATTTAAATAAAGTGGCTGATGCGCTGAGTCGACGTGCTGCGACACTCGTGACCATGCGCACTGATGTTGTCGGTTTTGATCACATATGTTCTCTTTATCCTGAGGATGATGATTTTGGTGAGATATGGGAGAAGTGTTCTAAAACAGGTTGTCATGGCGATATGATAATTCAAGAAAAATTCTTGTTCTTTGGCAATAGACTATGCATTCCTCGTGGTTCCTTGCGTGAACAACTCATTCGAGAGCTTCATGGTGGTACTCTCAGCGGACATTTGGGGCGAGATAAAACTGTAGCATTGGTGGAGGAGCGGTACTATTGGCCTCAACTGAAGCGAGACGTGGGGCGATTTGTCAGTAAATGCTACATTTGCCAGACCGCTAAGGGCCACTCTTAGAACACTGGTCTTTATACCCCCTTGCCTATTCCTTCGGGTCCTTGGATAGACATATCGATGGACTTTATGTTAGGACTTCCTCACACTCAACGGAGTTTAGATTCTGTTTTCGTGGTGGTTGATCGGTTTTCGAAGATGGCGCACTTCATCCCTTGTAAGAAAACTTTGGATGCTTCGCATGTGGCAAGTTTATTCTTTCGAGAAGTAGTCCATCTCCATGGTGTGCTGAAAACAATCACTTCCGATCGTGACACGAAATTTCTGAGCTATTTTTGGCATACTTTATGGCGTTTGTTTGGGACTGATTTACAGTATAGTAGTTCTTTTCATCCCCAAACGGATGGTCAGACGGAAGTTGTGAATCGCACTATAGCGGATATCATTCGCTGCCTCTGTAGTAACATGCCTAAGCAGTGAGACCGGTATCTTGCTCCTGCTGAGTTCGCCTTCAACAACTCGGTTAACCGCTCTACCGGTACATCTCCCTTTCAAGTCGTTTATGGGCGTACACCACAGCATACTTTGGATTTGGTTCCTTTGCCCAAGATTCCTAGCTATAGTGTCGCGGCGGAAAATTTGGCAACTAGAATTAATGAAGTCCAAGCTGCTGTTGCTAATCAATTGGCTGCTTCTAATTCAAAGTATAAGGAGGATACTGACAAATGGCGACGTTTGAAAATTTTTGAGGTAGGCGATGAGGTAATGGTTTTCCTGCGAAAGGAGCGTTTTCCTGTAGGTACCTATAATAAACTGAAGCACAAGAAAATTGGTCCTTGCCGTATCCTGAAGAAGATCAACGACAATGCCTATGTAGTTGACCTTCCTGGTGATCTCAACATTCCTCCTACATTTAATGTGGTAGACTTATTTGAGTATCATGCTCCTGATACACCCCTCTATCCTGATTATAACTCGAGGGCGAGTTTTTCCGAAGAGGGAGGGAATGATGTAGAACAGTTAGCCTGTGATTATCTTGAAGAATGTGATCGCCGTAATCGCCGGAAATTTCGATAGTTTTTCTAGATTTGGAGAAAACGACCATTCGGGCAGTTTCCAATATTACCATTCAGGCAGTTTCCAATATTACCATTCAGGCAGTTTCCAATATTACCATTCAAGCAGTTTTCTATATTAGTTTATTAGATGTTATCTTTAATTATTTGGTTTCCATTAATATTAGGAGTCATATCTCTATATAAGATGTTCGTCTTGTAATAAAAAATCATACTATCATTGAATAAAATTTCGAGTTCTTTAGAGTTGTTCCAAATCTACGCTTTCTTTCTGCGTCAGAACTTCCCTTGTAATAGATTACTGCTGAGATCCAAAGTCTTCAAACCACATGTTACAGGGAAATTGAAAATGCTACCATCCAAGGCATTATTTCGCAGATTTAATACCTTGAGAGACTCCATCACTAAGCAATCAGGAATATTTCCCGTCAAATTATTTTGAGATAGGTCGAGCACCTCGAGATATTCAGCTTCGCAAATTGATTTCGGGATAAACCCCTGGAAACTGTTATGGGACAGGGAGAAGAATATTGCCACAGAAAGGTTCGTTCCAATAGCAGATGGAATGAATGAAGTGAAGTTGTTACTCGAGAAGTCCAAGTGTGTGGCAAATGGTGGCAAGGGCAACATTTGCCCACGGAGCCTGTTCTTATAGAGGTCAAGAACAGACAGACTAGAAGTAAGAATATGTGACAGTATTTCAATATCGTCTAGTAAATTAGACGACACATTGAGATACAGTAGATTTTGAAGCTCCCATATCCATTTCGGTATCTTTCCCTGAATTTGATTGTCAGAGAGGTCTAGATTTGTCAATCTGTGTTGCTCAGCCACGAACTCTGGTAAAGTCCTCAACTGGCAAGAAGCTAACTTCATAGTTGTAAGATCATGGAATGAAGATGCCTGGGTAGTAGTATTTGTGGTATTAATGGAAAAACGATTGTAAGAAAGATCCAAATAAGAAAGATTTTTCAGCTGGTGAACCATATCAATATGGAACGAGCCACTGAAATTATTGGTAGAAAGTGAGAGGTACTTGAGCCCTTGGAGTTCCCATATAGACATTGGCAGTTCTCCTCCTATATTGTTGTTGCTCAAATCAAGTGTATCCAGGTTGTCCGATTTACCATTAAAAAATGCCTTCACTTCACCAGAAAATTGGTTGTTGGAAAGTTGAAGCTTCTGAATCGATAGAAGTGTGAACAGAGATGAAGGAATATTTCCTTCAAGTAAATTGAATCGCAGGTCAAGAACAAGAAGACTCAAGAGGGATTCCCATTGGGTTGAATTAATCCGACCAGTTAGGTTATTGTGGGACAAGTTGATTTGTGTCAGATTCTTGGACTTACCGAGTGATGGAATTGAACCAGTAAAATTGTTGAATGAGAAGTCCAAATAGTCTAGTTGCAAGAGATTGATGAAAGAGGTTGGGATATTTCCATGAAAGCTGCAATTCACCAATTCTATTCTTGACAGATAGCGTGAAACTAAGAACCAGTGTCTGAAGAGAACCATTCTCCTAAAATTCTGGTAAAGAACCCTGAAGGAGTTCATTGAATGATAGGTCAAGGGTCTGAAGAGTTTGTACCCGGAAGATTTTTTGAGGAAATTCTCCCTGCAGGCCAGAGTAACGGAGATCCAGAGTAGTTAGATTGTAGAAGTTGGCAAAGGACACTGGGACGGTGGTAGACAGATTATTTTTTCCCAGTTTAATTACAGAGAGAAAGCGAAGATTCACAAGGGAAGAGCTAGACTCAATGGGACCTGATAAATAACAATTCAGCATGCTCAACACTTGAAGTTTCGGCAGTGACGAAGACAAGGCATTGCATAATTCATTGCCTGTAGCAGAGACGTTCACTCCGTCAAGGTACAACTCTCTCAGCTCGCTAAGATTCCCAACAAGCATCTTTAGATTCGGATTCTCGAGTTTCAGTGAAGCTAGCCCGGGAAAATAAAGCAGGGATATATCAAGGGTAACCAACCTTGTCAAACATGATATTCCAATTGGACCCTGTCCGGCGAACCCCGCATTTGAAAGATTCAAGTAGACCAAGTTGGTGAGATTACCGAGGCCAGATGGAATCTCCAAAGACGGGAAGCTGTTGAAAGCCAAATTCAGCCTCTGAAGATAATTGAGTCTGAAAAGACCCGATGAATCATCAAGTCCACTAGTGATCCACTCGTTGCTCAGAACAAGACCCGTGACTTGGCCACCTTTGCAGGTCACGCCGTCCCAAGAATCATTGCTCTGATTCCATTTGACCAATTTCGTGGACAAAGAAGTGGAGAAGTTGAGGCTATTCTTCAATTGCAGCAGCAGCGATTTCTGATCGCCAAGACACTGGCCCGAGACCAAAACCGTGCCTATGCTGAAGGGGTTGGTATGTGCGAGTATTAAGACCAACCATAGGAGGAGCCAAATCCTCATTTGTTTCGAACAGATTAGGAAACACTATTTTACAGGCAGATGAACATGAAGTTCCTTGTATGAGATTCCTCTGGAGCTGTGTTAGGTCTTCTTATCACATCCTATCATTAATAATTTAGTCCCTACGTGTGACTATCTTAAGTTGACTTGACTTGCAAATGCAAATTCATCTAGTCATTTTGGTTGAGCTTGTGGTGGCCTTCGGTGGTTCTGAACCGTTGATGAAGAAAAGCCAAGAATCAAAAACCAGGAGCTACTCTTTCCCTCGTATATTTTTACCTGCTTTCTACAGTACGAGTGCCCTTCTAGAGAACAGGTATTCATTTCTCTCCCATTATATTTCTACAAGGTTCATTGTCTTTGGATCCTGATTTTCTGATTACTGTTCCCTCTTGGGAAAATAACACACTCAAAGATGGAGCTCTCAAGACTTATTTTCATGTTACATTTTGACTGATCTTCGAAAATTAAGGAAAACGGAGACATCAGTCGGAGGACATCACCAATAAAACTGACTGATTCTTGTTTCTTGGTCTTTACTTCTGCATAAATTCCCATATATCGGATTTTTTTTCCTTTCAAACTAAGGTCGTGTCCTTATTGTGCCTATGGACTGTACGATCTAAGGTCAAACAATTTCTCCGATTATCCTCTCTCGTGATTCGGAGCTAAACTCCTGAGGTACATTTCCGCCTTACAAATATTTAAGCAATGTTGGGATTTCGAGCGGCGCTACATTGCTACTGTTTGTGTTCCAAGCATGTCTCCTCTAAAGCGATCCTTGTGAGATGTCTCGTGAGTACAAATTTTCTGGATACTGACAAGGAGGTTGCGAGATTCTTCAATGATCTCCCTCAGGATGTCAGGTTCAATATTGGATCAAGCTACTAGACCGAGTAAATCGGGATACCAGCGGAACAAATGGTGTGTGAGATGGACGGGAATTAAGCTCGAGCACTTTGGCAGCCCATGGTCCTTCATTACGGTTACTGCTGCTTTCATTCTCTTTGTTTTTACTGTCACGCCCCACACCCCACGAAGCGTTAACATCCCGCGTACAGGTCGAAATGTGGTGTGACGCTCCCAGGTTACGGCACCAACCCGAAAACCCAAATCAGAGAAAACACGCCTCATGCGGAAACGACGTATATATAATAGATATATATATATACACCCAGACAATTTACAAGCAACCATGAATAGCAAGAGATAACAAATTACGAACTATTAAAACAATATATAAATTCATTATAAGACTTACATACAATATCCATCTATAAACAGGAGATACAACAAAAAGGCCACTAAAACAAAAAGGGATCGATGGCCTAGGGGATCGGGTTAACAACCGGAGGGCTACAGTCAAAAGGTATCGGCCCTTGCTCCTAAAAACTGAGGTCTGCCCTAGGGTATCCAGTCGGGGTCAGATCCAGACGTCTCGGACTGCTCTGGCTCCTCCTCTGAACTCATAGCCTCAGACTCTGTCTCGGGCTCGGGGTCCTGCTCCTTGGCCCCAAAATTCATGGCCGGGGATCTGAAATGTCGGTTTTACCACAACCGTGAGAAATCTCAGCAAATACAAACCACTAATCCTAAACTAGGCTAATGTGCACCTCCAGAAGGGTAAATAAAACGCATCAAACAATGAACCAGTAAAACAAATTAATTCACCCGAGCTCACAGCCCAATATATTGTCTCATAGCCCTGCAGGTTAGGCATTTGACATCACTTAACTCATGTGCAATTATACCGACCCGAAGGCCACAATTGGATATACCGACCCGTAGGCCCGACCCGAAGGCCACAGTTTGAATATATCGACCCGTAGGCCCGACCTGAAGGCCACGATTGGATATACCGACCGTAGGCCCGACCCGAAGGCCAACAGTTTGATAAATCGACCCGTAGGCCCGACCCGAAGGCCAACATTTGAACAAAGCTCAGGCATGCACATCATTACGCTTAATTTCAATTCAATCACAACCTGGCATAAAAATGATACACTTGGAAATTCGTGCCAATACTCAAGCCTACGTGCCGAATACAGTTATTTACCAAGCCCATGAATCTAACGCACCCTCGGCATCATCAAATTATGACCCTTCTAGCTCAATAAACTCAACATTCATTCCGAGGTAGCTCAATGTGCTAAAGGCCCACCTTGGGCAATTAAATCTCGATAATAGTTCTCACCACTTCGGGGTCGTTCAATAGGATTTATACATGCCCTAATCAATCCCTAAAAATGCCTAAATTCTCGTCATTAATCCATTATTCTTAGAATATTCAATTTGGGCACAAATTAGGCATTTTCGGTACTGAATGAACAGTACCAGGTTTTAACACCAAATAAGCCTTAGACCATGTTTAAACCATTTCATAAATCCCCAATCACAACTACTAATCACCCAACAACCAAATAAACTTGATTAGGCCTCAAATAAGCCAAATTAGCCCCTAAAAAGTCCAATTCCAAGTCATTAGCACTTGAACTTAATTAGTGCCACACTTAGACAAAATTACACAAATTCGGTACTCAGTGAACAGTACCAGGGCAGATTAACATTTAGGCACTAAACCACCTTTAAACCATCTCATTAGGGCCTAATCACTTACCCTAACCATCCAACCACTAAATACACATAATTAAGCTTCAATTAAGCCTAATTAGCCCATAAAAATATCCAATTCTAAGTCATTAACCATTGAATTCACTTAGTACAAAACTTAGACAAAATTGCACATTTTCGGTACTTAGTGAACATTACCAGAACAGAGGGTTGTTTAGGCTTTAATCCACCATTAAACCATCTCATTAGGTCCTAATGACCTATACAAAACATCCCACACACAATTAAGCCTAATTAAACCCCAATTAGGCCTAATTAACCCCTAAAAATGCACAATTAAACTAATTAGGGGTTTAGGGGTTTATACTCGCCTATTAGTGACTCGGGACGACGGGAACGGGCGGTCGATCACCGACGCGCGGTAAGGATCGACGGCGGCGTTCCGGGTGCAAGCCGGCGGTCACGGCGACGACTGAAACGACGATTTGCTGCTGTTTCTTCACTGATTTAAGCTGGAAACGGGGCTGTGGGTGGCTGTGGTGGTACCAGGCGGTGGCGTGTGGTGGCTGGTGGCCAGCAGCTCCGGCGGTGGGTACTGTTCCGGCGTGAACAGTACCAGACCCAGCAGAAAAGTGTCCACGGTGGAGAGAAAACAATGAGGAAGAAGAGGAAGAGAGGAAACGGGAAAAATGAGGGGGAGAGGAGAGAGAGAGAAGGTCAAAACTGGTCCAAGGTCTGGTGAGTGGAGTCCAAGTGTCAAAATCTTAGCCAAAATGACCATTTTGCCCCTCATCCAAGGGCTAGAAATGCTTCTTATCCAATAATGCATGGGCAAAAGGGTCAAAAGTCCTTAACCAAGGGCTGACCAGACCTGAGTTAACCCTAATCAACCTTAGTTAACTCCCAAAAATGAAAGAAATTCGGAATTACCAAAAACGGGCCCAAGGGCAATTTGGTAATTTTCCGGTCCCGGGTCAAAATTTCAATTTTTGCACATATGCGTTCCATATGTGCGTGGCCAACATAATATGGCGTCGGAATCGCGAAATTCACTTTTTAAGCCCCCGAAAATCGACTGCAAATTTTCGGGAATAAAATAATATTATTTTCCAATTTTTGTCGAAATTCTAGTTTTTGTCCAAAACCACTTCTGGTATGCGTGGCCACCCAAAAATGGCGTCTGCCTTGAGAAATAATCTCAAATGGCCTCCAAATCGAAGCCGGGGTCCCGAGGGGCAAAATCGCAATTTTTCACCCCTGGACCGAAATTCCAATTTTTAACCGTACTTACTCAAAATGTGCGTAGCCAGCGTAGAATGACGTCAGAATTCCAAAATCAATCTCTTAAGCCATCGAAAATCGATATCCCAATCTGGGCCCAATCTTGTGCTCAAAATTCGCTCGGTTTTCAATTTTATGATCTCTCACTAACGGGTGGCTGTTTAGAGTATACGCGTATCGACCTAGGGTTATCCGAGTCGCAACGGTTTCGTCATTTGAGAGAATGAGAAATTATCACTAGCCCCAAGAATCTCGATCGTTCGGTTCAAGCTCGGGACTGATTGTCCTCGTGTACTTTCGGCTTTGCAGAATCACCTGCGATCCGATTGCACATCGTTGGCCTTGGCCAACTCAATCCATCGCCTTTTCTAAGATCGGTTCATATCGGTTCAAAATATTTTCTCATTATTTCTCAAGACCGGTATTCGATTCGCGATCGGGTCCCTGATCCACGTACTATTCCTAATTAGCCGTACCCTACTGGTTAGTATCCCAAGAGTGATCAGCTCTGGGTGAGACTTACTAAAATGAAATGCAAAATAATGTCAACTTCATTGATTCCGGATTTACATCAAAATTCGGGCTGTTACATTTACCATCGTTAAGGCCTTCTTCACCGCTTATGTGCTTTATCGTCCCGAGAACTAACCAACCTCAGGAACCCAGTTTCCGAAACATATTTAGAGAAATCTTATCGGACCAATGAAATTTGTGACATGCCCGGTTTCATTTCTTGATATCGTTTCGGCCGCTACTCATAATTGGTTTAGAATGCTTAAAACTTACATCTTCAGTGTAGTTAGATTATGTGCCACCACATGGAACTAGTCCATGACAGAAGAAGAGCGTCATATTAACCCTAGGATTTAACATTTCTAGAGATCTTACAAAATGTTATAGCAGTCAATCGAAATTAGCATACCATAATTTTCTGACAACACGATTGTTGACTTGAAAGGGGCAGTAATCATTGGTCAGGCCCCGTTTGGTTCATCATTCCAAATGCTTATTTGGGCTCTAAAGTCCCTTAGCCAAATGCAAATAGTGTTTGGCAATTTTTTTTACTCGCTTTAGGGAAATGCAATTGCATTTGGAATGCTCCCCAAGGGTCCTTTGGCCAATGTTTCATCGGAGGTACTTTGGGAAGTTGTATTTTCGGAATGCAACTTGAACTATTCATCAACACTGTTCATCTTCCCCAGACCGAGGTCCGGCGACCGCCGCCTGAGGGCTAGCCTGACTCCGGCAACCATCGCTTGGGGGTCGTGCGACCCCGGCGACCGCCGCCTGGGGTCGCGCGACCTTAGAGACCGCCGCCTGGGGTCGCCAGACCTTGAGTGTCGCTGAGGTCGCACGTCCCAGGCGACTACCTGAGGTCCGACGACCCCAGGTGGTGGTCGCCGGGGTCGCGCGACCCCTAGGCAGTGGTAGCTGGAGGGTCGCGTAACCCCGGCGACTGCCGTCTGGGGTTGCCGGAGGGTCGCGCAACCCTAGCAACTGCCACCTGGGGTCGCCGAAACTCGGGCGGTCGCCTGGGTCACTCGACCCAGGCGACCACTCAAGGTTCGGCGACCCCAGGCAATGGTCGCCGGCTACCAGATCTGGTTGTCGGCGATTGGCCAGTGACCAGATTTGGTTGTCGGCGATTGGCCGGCGACCAGATCTGGCCGGCGGTGTAGCTCCACCGGAGCCTTTTTTTAAAAAAAAAATTAGCAAAAGTCTTTTAGCCTAAGTTGATTTTAAAAAATACTTACCAAATACTATTTGCATATAGGAAAATCCTTTAGCGCAAAGGTATTTGCATTCCCCCAAATGCATTCCCCCAAAGTCAAACCAAATGGGCCCTCAGACCAATGATGCAGTGAACCAATCAACCAGGTCCAACTTCAAGACCACGAACTGAGCAGGAAGTCGAAGACCCCAAAATTTCCACGCACCTTCTTACTGTTGGGAAGGTTGCACCATTGGTCCAGTTTGGCGGGCACACGCGCGAAGAATCTTTATGTTATCCGAACTTGAAGAATGGTTCTGATTGAAGTACTTTCCGACAATAGACAATTATGGAAATGAAAGACAATTGAACTTTACTCCAATATAGCATGACGACCAAATTACACGCAATAGCTTTCAGTTGACTTAATTGACTAAAGAATGCAAATTTGTTGTTTCAGTGGAGCTCCCCGATTCAGTGATTCATAAAAATTCTGTTGACAGATAAAACAGAATTTATCTGTGGATGGTAATTACGCAAGGTCGACGATAAGTAAAAAGTGATCAGTAGATTATTGATTCGGTTAACCATTTGAAATTATCGATGAAACAACAATTTTATCCTCGGCAAACTCAATGGTATATTACCACTTGTTTTTAGATTTTACAAATGGACGTGTAAGTAAATGTTACTAATGAAATAACCACTTTATCATCCACAAATCTGATAGTGGATTAACACTTATTTTTATATTTTACAAGTGGTTGCATAACTGTTTGTAAGTTGCCAATGAAGGAACAATCTTACTATACACAAACCTCAGGATAGAAAATCATTTATCATGCTTTGATTTAGATTTGAGTAGTGAATATACAACTAGAATGTTTATGGTTATAAGTCACAAATATTGTTGCAAAATATCATCAATATACATGATCAGCAAGTTGCGCAATATTACCATCGTTATTTGAAACTTGATGAACGGTACTACGAATTTACTAATGAAAGGAGCATCATTTTGCGTGGGCCAAAAGGGAATGTTAAACACTTCTTCATGATTATTAAATGACTCATCATGATCGAGAAACAAGAAAAGATCCGCCGCCCTTCCCTTGTCTCAACATGGCAAGTTTCCTCTGGGAGTGGTAGTCGCCAGCTCAAAGAGCACAGGAACGTCTTTACGAGTGGGGTTAATTTGCGGAAAACTCAAAATTAGAAATGCAATTTCTCATTACAACCAAGCATAACGACCAAAGTACATGCAATAGTTTTGGGTTTGATAAATTGAAATATACATTATTTGTGTTTGATTTTGGGTCCCTTCTACAAGGATTCAACACAGCTTAAATAGCCAATACAAAATGTAATCGCTCCTAAGCGGTTGATATTCAAAATAGGAGTTATAACTCCACCTTCATGATTTTAGGCTCCGTGAACATGCTCCATAACTGCATGCTTACCTTATTTATAAGCAGTTACAACTTTTTTAGTTGTCATTGCACTCAACTCTCAACTATAACTCCGTGACTTTAGGCGGGAAAATTTAATAAATGGTCATGAACCTATTGCGCTTTTGCCAATTCAGTCATAAACTTTTTAATTTTATCAATTGAATCATAAACCTTTTATGTTTTGTCAATTAAATCCATCCGGCCAATTTTGATCGGAAAATCGCCGATGTGGATGCCGACTAGCCTATGTGGTATTGCCAACACTAACGTGAATAATTTTTAATAATATTTTTTGAAATTTTTTATTTTATTTTATTTTCCTTTTCTTTTTCTTTTTCTCTTTTTTCCTCTACTAGCCACCACCGGGCCTTGTCGATGGCTGGTGATCCACTAGGCGAAGGTAGCCCTTGCCAGCCTCGGGCGAGGCACGCCTGAGCTTGGGCAAGGCACGCCTAGGCTTGGGCGAGGGTCGCCCTCGCCAGGGTGAGCGTGGGCCACCCTCTCCTAGGTAGGCAATGGCCGCCCTCGACCGCCCAGGCGTGGTCCTGAAACAGGAGTTTGGTAAAAAGGTGAGACGGTACAATCTTCTAGATCAGGTCTCGAGCTGATGATGACAAATCAAACAAAATTAAGGTGAAGAGAAAACTGCTTATTGAGGTTTCACTTGTAAATTGGTATGGTAAAAATCGTTCCTTTTTTCCCTTTTCTTCTTTGCTTTTCTGGATACCAGTTTTGATCTGATGATAGAGAGACCACGGGATTGTCTGCAAGCTTCGGTGTGCAGAGGAACCCTAATGGTGAATGAGAGAGATGAGACATTATTAGGGTTAATTGATTAGATTATGGTGATGGGTGTAGACTTAATTTTGTTTTCTTCATCGAAAGGTTTCCTGTAAATGTCCAAAGAGAATACAATGTCACTATGTTGAGTGTGGAAGAATATGGAGATTAGGGGTGAGCATGGTTCGGATGGGCGGTTCCTATGCTGTTCCTACTCTTGAATCGAGAACCGCCACAAAGGACCGTTTCCAAAAAATTGGAACTGCTAACCGCCCATTAGTTCCGTGGACCTGCTCAATAACAGCACCGCATGGTCCGGCTCCCAAGTAAATCTTTAGAATTGATCAAAATGTTTCCAATAAATTCTTGCAGTGCACTGACAATTTTCAAACTGAAAATCAAGGACTTATTCTCATCTAGGTACTACATGCATTCAAGTGAAACGACAGAATCATAAGTAGAACAAGACACAATAGCACATGAACTATTGCAAAAAATAAATAAAAATTGATCCGTTTTCAGGGAAAAAATTTTCCTTCTGATGTGCTAAATTGGGGTAAGAAGGATTTGGAGATGGTCTTGAAGATCTTCAAGTCAATAACCAACCGTTAGCACTAGCAGAAAAAGAAGAAAAAAAATAATATTTTCGAACCTTATTTTACTCTGTTAGAAGTTTAGTACCCAACAATTTTATCTTAATTTATTCAACATATGCTTCTTGCATGGGAAATGCTACCATTGAAAAAGTTGCTTCCATAGAACAGTAAGATAAACAAGAGACTAAAAATACACCAACATAACTCTTTAGTGAAGACTAGCTAAAAGAATGGCAGAAGAAAACCAAGAGACAGAGACAATGAGAAGGGAACCTGTTGAATGTGATTAGTAGGGACGTTGCTGGGGTAATAAGCTGCCATTATGAGCTGCTTCTAGTTCTGCATCAGGTGCTTCTAACTGAATATTTTAAAAATATATATGTATATATAACGGTCCAGTCCGAGTGGGTAGGTGGGCGATTCTATATTAGAAACCGGGAACCGAACCAGTCTCTATGGGAATTGCCAGTTTTGGGCCGGATCGGTCCAGTTCGGAGCGGTCTGGGCGGTTCCTAATTCCTTCACACACCCTTAATGGAGATGCCTCACCTATAATTTTAATGGTGGTGAGGAGGAATTTTTCCTTTTTCTTTATGAAAATGGGTCCCGCCATTAGATGCCTCACCAGGCATCCCTCGCTCTAGGCCAGCGACCGCCAGCCATCAGTGAGGCCCGGCAGAGGGAAAAAGGAAAAAAGAAAGGAAAAAAGAAAAGAAAAGAAGGAAGAGAGTAGAAAGAAAATAAAAAATTAATAAAATTTTGAAAAATATTAAAATATTATTAAAATTATTCATGTCAACGACAGTCGAGCCACGCAGGCTGGCATCCATGTTAACAATTTCTGATCAAAATTGGCTAGATGGACTTAATTGACAAAACGTGAAAAAAAAAATTTAGAATTCAATTAGCAAAAGTGCAATATGTATAGGACTTTTTGGACAATTTTCCCACTTTAGGCTACACGATTGCCCTCCACAAACGCACGTCGATTTTTCTTTACAAGCTGTATATGACTCATCAATCGATGTCTTTGTTGAATCCATGTCTGCCTATAACACTTTACTGAATTTATCTAAGTGTCAATCGTCGACTGGTTGTTATTAGGGGTAAGCAGTTCCCGATCTAGTCCAATCTAACCCAAGAACCGGGAATCGGACCAGGAGGATTGGTTCTTAGTTTCTAGGACTAGGAACCAGACCGGCTAGTCTTGGAACCGTGGACCAGATCAGTCCAGTTCGATTCCAATGAGACCAATCACATATTGGTAAAGGCAAAAGGAAATTAGGGAAATTAGATTAGGCTTTCTATTTTTTTCAAAAATTTTAAAAAGTAAATAAATATATATGTGAAAAAATTAGAAAAATATATATTTATCGATCCGGTTAGATCTAGTCGGTCCGGTCCTATCCGGTTCCCACCCTAAAACCAGAAATCGGACCGCCCGGTAACCGGTTTCACTTTTAGGAATCAAGAACCGGACCGATATCCCAAGAACCGGACCAAACCGGTCGGTCCGGTCCGGTCCGGTCCAATCCAATCCCAATTTGGGCAGTCCATCTTGCTCAACCCTAGTTGTTATTGTATTCAAAAACTATTCTATGGTCATCAATATTTAAGAATAAGAATACTACAAGTGCCATAACTTTCGTACTATACTCACTCAAGTGTCATAATTTTTTTTCCGACCACTTGAATACCATAACTTTTGAAAAACGTTTACTTAAGTACTATAACTTTTAATTGATCACTTGAACGCCGAAACTTAAACATTCACTTGGGTGCCATAACTTTCAATTGATCACTTGAATGACATAACTTTTTAAAAATGTTTACTTAAGTGTTAAAAATCCGATGTAGCATGGTACTTGATAGACATTTTTAAAAGGTTATAACATTCAAGTGGTCAATTGAAAAGTTATGTCACTTAAGTTATCGGAAAAAAAGTCATAACTCTCAAGTGAGCGTCGTATATAAATTATGGCACTCAAGTGATCGAAAAAAAATCATGATATTCAAATGAATGACGTACGAAAGTTATAAGACTTATGTGTCCTTTTTCCCTCAATATTTATGTCTATTAACAGGTTTTTTTGTCATCAATAGCCTAACCACCCGACACCAAACTCCTCATGTCGATTATTGATATTCACGATCATTGAGGAGCTTCTCCACCGTTGACAATTCGTCGATAGTTATAATCGTCTAACACCGGGCTTTATATCGGCAACACATTGATTAAAAGAATTTGGTCATTTTTTTGTGTCTAAAAAATCTAAATCAACCACCAACTAATCTACGACTCTAATGGGAAATTAAGCTCAACCGCAAAAGAGCTTAATTATTAGCAGCCTCATCTTCAAGCTCCCACACCAACCCCTCGCACAGATCGATCGACCCTTGGCCTTCACCAACACCACCCCACAACCCATCCTTCTTCGCATACCGTCTCTAACTTCGCCGCTCTCTCTGCAAAGCAGTCCGAGCTCATCGTTGGAGGCCCCAGGCAAGTGCCTCATCAACCAAACGCATTACACATTTCACACATCATAAGGGGAGAGAGCAAGAGCGAAAGAGAGTACCAGAGGAAAAAAAAACAAAAGAAAGAATAAGATAATAATAGCTAGAGAGAGAAAATAGAGGAAGAAGCAGGATTTCGAAGGAGCAAGAAGTTCGCAGAGATAATGTCAATAAAGGCATCATAGCAGCAGCGGCCGCCGCAGCTGGCGCAGAACCTGTCGGGAAGTTTGCACTTCAGCAGCAGCCAGTCCATTTACTGCGAGGACGAGGAGATACCGAGATTGGCGCTATCCACCTTCAGGCCAAGGAGGAGGAGATCGAGCGGAAGAAGATGATGGCCAGAGAGAAGGTCATCTCACATTTGGGTCGTGTCGGGGAAGAGACCAAGAGACTTGCCATGATTCGAAAGATCAACGGCACCAAGAAGATAGACGGTGGTGAACGATTGGGTGCAATGGGAGAGTGCGGGAATTGATTTCCGATTTCTAAAAATAAGAAGTCGTTTTCCTTATTTTTCAATGTGGATTTTCTAGCTCAGGGAGGATATTTTCCATGGTCAATAAATGTTCCAGCACCAAATACCGAAAAAGAATGAAAATGTTTTCTTAGAATTCATTTTTCCGCAAACAAAGGGAGCCGTGATATTAGTTTTCTTATTTGGAGGGCAAATAATGTTGCAAGTTTCAAATCCCTGTAACTTTGGGGCGTTCAACAAGTTTCTATCTGCACTATGACTTTACGTTTAGACTTTACCTATTCAAAAGCATTTCATCTTAGTTAAAACAAATCTCACAAGAGAATTTTCTTAATTGCAAATTTTTCATTCCAAAACTCCGGGAAATTGGTTATATCATTCTGTCATGTTCTGGTTTCCACGCTAGATGCAAAACGTCTTTTCAATGGTGAAGAAGAATTATGAAGAGAAGAAAAAAAGGAAAATACTCTTCCTCAAGTTTAATAAATCAGTGGAAATCTTCATGGGTGTGAGTGTCTCAGCAACACTTTATCCCAAAATCGATAATAAGCAAACCTCCATGATCTGTTAAACACTAACGGACCCAAAAATGCCCAGAAGCCAACCACAAATCCTAGCGGTAAGCCCATGTAAAACCACTTCTTCTCACTATCATCATTGTTGCCATCGTCACCAGCTTCTTCCAACCCGTCCGTGGTATTTGAGCAATTTTTGTTGAGCAGAAACCCGCACAATCCAAGGTTTCCTTCGAAAGAACTTTTGGGAAACGTGAGAAACTGTCTACTTGCTGGGATGCTTCCCACAAGTTGATTCTTTGATAGGTTTAGGAATGAAAGGAAGTCAAGATTTGCAAGTTGATCTGGTATGGTTCCATTGAGGAAGTTCCATGACAGGTCCAACGATTCGAGCTGATGTAGATTCCCTAAAACAGTAGGAATTGAACCCGAGATGTCATTATGCGATAGGTTGAGGAAATAAAGTGCTTTTAGATCTCCAAGTGTGTCTGGTATCAGACCTTCCAATCTATTCCCCGAGAAGTCGATCGACGTGAAAATAGTCAGAATCTTGACGAGTTCTAGCTGTAGACCTTTTAAGGTTACACTCATTGTATCTTGATAATTGAGCCCACTCAGTGGGAGGAACTGATACTGCAGGTGATTGAAGTCTCTGTTGGCCTTCATAGCCTCCCAAGAAGCAAGGAGACTCGCAGGTAGTGTGCCGCTGAAATTGTTTGAAGACAGGTCGATGATTTGAAGCATGTGCCAGGTGCCATTACTACTTGGGCATCCAATTTTCCCATGCAATTTGTTGGATCGTAAAACAAGGACGCGGAGACTTGATATAGCCTTGAAATGGCATGGAAATGTCCCATCTATTTGATTGTCCCCGATGTTCACAACCTCCAATGTATTGCAATTAGCCAACGACAATGGAATCTGCCCCTGCAACAAATTCTCACTGATATCCAATGTCTTTAGATTACATGTTCCTGGGATGCTTTGCGGAATATCACCATTCAATTGGTTATTCCTCAGATTCAAAACCTTGAGTGTCTCCATCATTAAACAATCAGGAATAGTTCCATTTAGATGGTTATGCGACAAGTCGAGCACTTCAAGATAATGATCAGCTTTGCAAATCGACTTGGGGATGGACCCATAGATATTATTCTTTGAAAGGGAAAAGAACATGGTGACAGATAGGTAGTCGCCGATGTCATCTGGAATAACAGAATTGATGTTGTTACTTGAGAAATCCAAGTAGACGCTGTATGATGGCAAGGGTGGCATTTTTCCTCGGAGCATGTTCGAATGGAGGTCGACGACAGACAGAGATGAAGTAATATTGTGCAGAGGTGTTTCCAAATGTTTAAAGAAATTACAGGAAAGATTGAGATGCACAAGATCTTCCAGTCTCCATATCCATCTCGGTATTTCCCCGTGAATATAATTGTGGGAGAGGTCGAGGGAGACCAGTTTGGACTGGTTAGCCAAAAAATGAGGCAATGTTCGCAACTGGCAGGAAGCCAACTTTAAACTTTTAAAATTAGGGAAAGAGGATGCAGCAGCAGAAGCAGACGCCATAGCATTGATGGACAAGCCATTGTATGAAAGATCAAGACGAGTTAAATTTCCAAATCCCTTAAGCGCATCAATATTCATTGAGCCACTGAAATTATTAAAAGAAAGTGAGAGTTCCATAAGCCCTTGCAGTTTGAATATGGATGCCGGTATTGACCCTTGTAACTGATTGCTACCCAAATCAAGCATGAGCAGTTGATCCGAAGAGACATTCAAATATATGATAAGCTGACCAGAAAATCTATTGTGTGAAAGCTGTATCATCGTAAGTCGGGGAAGTGTAAACAGAGCTGGGGGAATGTCGCCTTCCAATAAATTGTTTTGCAGGTCCAGATTTACAAGATTCAGAAGGTCTACCCAGCCAACGGAGGTGATCTGACCCGTTAAAGCATTATGGGATAATCTTATTCGGGCCAGATTTTTGGATACACCAAACGGCGGAACAGGTCCAGAAAATTGATTAAATGAGAAGTCCAGAAAAGCCAGTAGAGAAAGTTTTGCAATCGAGCTAGGTATGGGTCCCGTGAAACTGCAATTCTCCAATTCTATAGTTGACAGATTTCTGAGATTACCAATTGAATCCGGGAGCCTCCCAGAAAAATTAGTGAAACTAAGAGAGAGTGTCTGAAAAGAACCATTCTCCGGAAATTCTGGCAAATAACCCTGAAGATGGAGGTTGAATGATAGGTCAAGGGTCTGAAGTGTTTGTACCTGGAAGATTTTTTGAGGAAATTCTCCCTGCAGGCCACAATTAGCGAGATGCAGAGAAGTTAAATTGTAGAAGTGGGCAAAGAACTCCGGGACGGTGGTAGACAGATTATTGCTGCTCAGTTTAATCACCGAGAGAAAACGAAGATTCACAAGGGAAGAGCAAGACTCAATGGGACCTGATAGATTACAATATATCATGCTCAACACTTGAAGTTTCAGCAATGAAGAAGACAAGGAATTGCACAATTCATTGCCTGTAGCAGACACGTTCACCCCATCAAGGTACAACTCTCTCAGCTCGCTAAGATTCCCAACAAGCATCTTTAGATTCGGATTCTCGAGTTTCAGTGAAGCTAGCCCGGGAAAATAAAGCAGGGATATATCAAGAGCAACCAACCTCGTCAAACGTGATATTCCAATCGGAACCTGTCCTGTGAACCCAGCATTTGAAAGATTCAGGTAGACCAGATTGGTGAGATTACCGAACCCAGATGAAATCTCCAAAGACTGGAAGCTGTTGTAAGCCAAATTCAGCCTCTGAAGATAATTGAGTTTGAAAAGACTCGATGAGTCATTTAGCCCACCAGTGATACCCTCGTTGCTCAGATCAAGACCCGTGACTTGGCCACCTTCGCAGGTCACGCCATCCCAAGAATCATTGCTCTGATTCCATTTGATCAATTTAGTGGACAAAGACGCATTGAATTTGAGGCTATTTTGTAATTCCAGCAGCAGCGATTTCTGATCCCCGAGACACTGGCCCGAGAAAAAAACCGTGCCTATGCTGAAGGGGTTGGTATGTGCGAGTATTAAGACCAACCATAGGAGGAGCCAAATCCTCATTTGTTTCAAACAGATTAGGAAACACTATTTTACAGAGTTTGTGAGTGAACACATACAAGGAGGAGTTGGGTTCTTTATGGAGGCAGATGAACATGAAGTTCCTTGTATGAGATTCCTCTTAAGGCTGTGTTTGGTCTAATTCTTATCACATCCTATCATTAATAATTTAGTCCCTACCTGTGACTATCTTAAGTTGACTTGACTTGCGAATGCAAATTCATCAAGTCACTTGGTCGAGCAAGTGGTGGCCTTCGGTTTTTCTTTGACTGTTGATGAAGAAAAGCCAAGAAAGAAAAAACAAGAGCTACTCTTTCCCTTTTATATCATTCCCCGCTTTCTACGGTACAAGTTCCCTTCAGAGAACAGGTATCCATTTCTCTCCCATTTTATTTCTGCAAGGTTCATTGTCCTTCGAACCTGATTTTCTGATTAATGTTCACTATTGGGAAAATAAGACACTAAAAAATGGAGCTTTCAAGACTCATTGGGATCTTACAATTTGAACGATCTTCGAAAATTAAGGAAAATGGAGACATCAATCGGGGGACATCACCAATAAAACTGCGTATTTCGTGTTCCTTGGTCTTTACTTTTGCATTAATTCCCATATATCAGATATTTTTCCTTTCAAACTGAGGTCATGTCCTTAATGTGCCTATGTAATGTACGATCAAAGGTCGAATAGTTTCCCTGATTATCCTGTCCTGTGATTCAGAGCTGAACTCCTGAGGTAGATTTTCGCCTTACAAATATTTAAGCAATGTTGGGATTTTAAGCAGCGCTACACCGCTCCTGTTTGTGTTCCAAGCATGTCTCCTCTAACGTGATCCTCATCAGATGTCTCGTGAGTACGCATTTTCTGGATACTGACCAGGACGTTGCGAGATTCTTCAATGATCTCCCTCAGGATGTCAGGTTCGATATTGGATCGAGCTACTAGACTGAGTAAATCAAGATACCACCGAAACAAATGGCGTGTGAGATGGACGGGGATTAAGCTCGAGCACTTTGGCAGCCCATGGTCCTTCATTACAGCTACCGCTGCTTTCATTCTCTTTGTTTTTACCATCGTTAAGGCCTTCTTCACCGCTTATGCGTATTATCATCCCAGGAAGTAAACAACTTTAGGAACTCAGTTTCTGAAACATGTTTAGAGAAATCTTATCAGACCAATAAAATTTGTGACATGCCCGATTTCATTTCTCGATATCGCTTCGGCCACTACTCGTAATTGATTTTAGATTGCTTAAAACTTACATCTTCATTGCAGTTAGATAATGGGCCACCACATAGAATTAGTCCACGACAGACAAAGAGCATCGTATTAACCCTAGGATTTAACATTTCTAGAGATCTTACAAAATGTTACTGCAGTGAATCGAAATGCAGACCATATTTTTCAGACAACATGATTGTTGACTTGAAAGCGGCAGTAATCACTAATCAGACCAATGATGAAGTGAACCGGTCAACCAGGTCCAACTTCAAGCCCATGAACTGAGCAGGAATTCGAAAACCCCAAAATTTCCATGCAGCTTCTTGGAGCCGGGAAGATTGCTCCTTTGGTCCAGTTTGGCGGGCGCACGCATGAAGAATCTTTATTATATCCGAACTTGAAGAATGTTTCTGATTGAAGGACTTTCCGACGATAGACAATTATGGAAAGGAAAAGACAATTGAACTTTACACCAATGTAGCATGACGACCAAATTACACGCAATAGCTTTCAGTTGACTTGACTAAAGAATGCAAAATTGTTGTTTAGTGGAGCTTCCCGATTCGGTGATATATAAAAATTCCGTTGACCAATAAAACGGAATTTTTTTTCTGTGGATGCTAATTACATAACATCGATGATAAGTACGAAGTTATCAATAGATTGTTGATTTGGTTAACGATTTGAAATTAGCGATGAAATTACAATTTTTTCATTGACAAATTCAACGGTATATCCCCACTTGTTTTTAGATTTTACAAAATGGACGCGTAAGTAAATGTTACCAACGAAATAGCAACTTTATCATCCCATCCACAAATCTGATAGTGGACTAACACGTATTTTTATACTTTACAAGTGGGTGCATAATTATTTGTAAGTTACCAATGAAGGAACAATCTTGCTATCCACAAACCCAATAGTAGAAAACCATTTATTGTGCTGTGATTTAGTTTTGAGTAGTGAATATATAACTAGAACTTTTACGGTCATAAGTCACTAATATTGTTGCAAAGTATCGTCAATATACATAACCGGTAGGGAGTGCGATTTTACCACCGTTATTTGAAATTTAATGAATGGTATTACAGATTTACTATTGAATGGAACATTATTCTGTATGGGCCAAACAGAATGTTAGACACTTCTTCGTGATTATTGGACGACTCATCATGATCAAGAAACAAGAAAACACCACTGCCCTTCCCTTGTCTCCACATGGCGAGTTTCCTCTTGTAGCGGTAGTCGCAAAGCTGGACATAGTCCCTCTTTAAAAAGTACGCCAGCCATTTTAAACAGGGACGATTTCAAATTAAGCAAGAGCAGAATTTCAACCATTTTAAACCTCAGCAACTCAGTTTCAGAAGCATATTTAGATAAATCTTGTCAGACCAATGAAATTTGTGAAGTGCTGGTTTCATTTCTTGATAACGCTTTGGCTGCTACTCTTAATTTATTTTTTAGACCATGCATGTGCTACCACATGAAACTACTCCATGACATAAATTATGGTCCGACGAAGAGCATTATATTAAATGCAGGATTTAACAATTCTAGAGAACTTACTAAATGCTAGCACCGGTGATTGAAATTAGTAGACTTCTTTCTTATACAACGTGATTGTTGACTTGAAAGCAGCAGTACATGTATGAAGAAATTTCATGTTATTCAAGCTTGAAGAATTTTCTTTATTCAGAGACTTTCCTAGCAATAGACATACAGGTCTTGAATTTCTCAAGTCCAATCTTCTACTAGATGCACCTCCTCAGTTCTACTTCATAGACCATTGACAGTTTATAATGGACAATCATGGAGAGGAAAAACTATTAACTTACTCCAATCAAGCATAATGACCAAAGTTCAGCGAACATGATAACATTGCAAAAGTCTGAACAGCAAGTCATCCCAAAACTGAAAATACGCACGCCTCCATGGCAGGATAAATATTAGCGTATTGCAAAAAACCCCGAAGCCGACAACAAATCCGAGTGGCATGCTCATGTAAATTGACTTCATGTCAATCCAGCCATTGTCCTCACGATATTTGGACCTTTGAGTTGGAACAGCATCTGCTTCTTCAGGATTGGTTGTTGTTGGGCAACTTTTGTCAAGTGGAAACCCGCATAGTGTTTCATTACCTTCAAAAGAACCTACTGAAAATGTGAGAACCTCTTTGCGTGCTGGGATCATTCCAACAAGTTGATTATAGGAGAGGTTCATGAATGAAAGGAAGTTCAGATCAGAAAGCTGCATTGGAATTCTCCCATTGAGGTAGTTCTGTGACAAGTCTAGGGACTCGAGCTGCTGTATTTTTCGTAATGAGGGGGGGATAGGACCTGAAAGCACATTGTGCGACAGGTTGAGAAAATAGAGTGCTCGGAGATCTCCCAATGCTTCAGGTATTGGACCCTCAAATCTATTGCTCGAGAAGTCGATCGAGGTGAAAACAGTTAGGATCTTCATTAGTTCTAGATGCGGACCTTTAAAAGTAAGACTAACTGTGTCCTGATAATAGAGATTCCTCAACTGAAGAAACGGATATTGAAGATGCTCAAAGTGCAAATTGACCTTCATGGCCTCCCAAGACGTCAGGAAATCTTCAGGAAGCATACCGCTGAAATTGTTGAAAGCTAGGTCAACAATTTGAGGCATCTTCCATGTGCCACTATTGACTGGACAACCAATTTGCCCGTGGAATATGTTGGAATGCAGAACAAGGACTCTCAGGGAAGATATGCTCTTCAACTGGCACGGGAATACATCTTTAATCTGATTGTTTCCAATGTCTAGTACTCTAACATGGAGTATTTTGCCAAAGAAATTGGGAGCTTTCCTTTCAAGAGGCTACCATTAACATCCAAAGTCCTCAAGAGGCATGTGCCTGGGAATGTATGCGGAATTCCTCCAGTCAGGTAGTTATTCCTCATGTTCAACACCTTTAGATTCTCCAACATTAAGCACTGAGGGACGGTTTTTGAAAGGTCAAGTACCTCAAGATTCCAGGCTTCGTAAATTGATTCTGGGACAGGGCCATGGATATGATTGTTTGAAATAAAGAAGAAACTTGTGGAACCCAGGTGTTTACCCATATCATTTTGAAGAGCTGAACTGAAATTGTTACTTGAGAAATCCAGGTAGACACTTCTCCTTGGCAAAGGTAACGTTTTTCCCTGGAGTTAGTTTCTCTGGAGGTCAATAACAGACAAAGTATAAGTGAGATTAGGTAAAGGTTCTCCCAATTTATTGAAGAAATTGAAAGAAAGATTGACATAAGAAAGATGTTTACTCTCCCATATCCATTTTGGTATCTCTCCTTGCATTTGATTGTCAGAGAGGTCTAGATAGCGTAATGGTTGATTTTCCAAAAATTCAGGTAATGAACTCAGTTGACATGAAGCCAGCTTTAAAGTGTATAGAGTGGGGAGCAGAAGTGGAAGCAGTAGCATTAATTGACAAATGATTGTGGGAAAGATCGAGATATGTAAGGTTCTTGAGCCACTGAAACGCATCAATGTGCAATGAGCCACTGAAATTATTAGAAGAAAGTGAGAAATAGCCAAGCCCTCGAAGTTCAAAACGATACGCTGGTATGGCCCCCTCTAAATTGTTGCTGCTCAAATCAAGCAGAGTTAGTTGATAGAAAGTGACATTTAGAGACCCACTCAGCTCGCCAGAAAACTGATTGTCGGACAATTTTATGATCTTGACCGAAGGAAGTATAAATAGAGACCAGGGAATGCTGCCCTCCAGTGAGTTGTACCGCAGATCTAGATATACAAGGCTTATAAGTTCTGCCCATAGGGTGGACTTAATCTCTCCTGTTGGAGCATTGCGGAATAGCACAATCTGTCTCTGATTCTTGGACATACCGAAGGAAGGAACTGAACCTGTAAGATTATTTAAAGACAAGTCCAAATAAGTCAGCGCTGACAGGTTCTCCATCAAGCTCAGGATTGATCCACTCAATCTGCAATTAGACAATTTCCAATCTCGACAATTTTCTAAGATTACCGATTGAATCTGGAAGCCTCCCTGAAATACTCGTGTAAGTCAGGACCAGAGTCTCAAGAGAACTATCCTTTGGAAAATTGGGCAAAGGACCCTGAAGAAGTTGGTTGTCTGATAAGTCAAGGATCTGAAGTGTCTGCGCCTGAAAGATTTTACTAGGAAACTCTCCATACAACCCACAATAACTCAGACGCAGAGTAGTTAGATTGGTGAATCTGGCCAGGAACTTAGGAACTGGGGTTGACAGGTTGTTGCCGTTGAGTTGAATGAATGACAAATGATGAAGATTCGCGAGGGAAGAGTCAACAGGACCAGAGAGAAAGCAGTTAGACATGCCCAGCACCTGAAGTTTTTGCACTGAAGAGGACAATGCATTGCACCACTCATTTCCCTCGGAAGACAGGTCGACGCCATCAAGATGTAACTGTCGTAGCTCTGTGAGATTTCCGATCAAGGTCTTCAAATTGGGATTATAGAGCTTTAGTGTATCAGTTCCAGGGAAATAAAGAAGAGAAAGATCAAGAATGCTTAACTTCCTCAAGGGCGCTAACTCTATCAGAATTTGCCAAGAGAATCCAGCATTGGACAAGTTCAGATAAACCAGGCCGCTAAGATTTACGAAGCCAGACGGAATTGCGGAGGATTTGAAGTTGTTGAAAGCCAAGTTTAGCTTTTGAAGATGCTTTAGTCGAAATAGACTCAACTTGCAAGAGATTGATTCGAAGCTCAAGTCTAGACCGATGACCTTACCATCCTCGTCGCACATCCCACCATTCCAAAGGCGAGCATTCTGATTCCACGTAACCAGCTTGGAAGACACGGATGCATCGAAGACAAGGCTATTTTTCGACTCGACCAGCAACGGTTTGTAAGTTACCGATGAAGGAACAATCTTACTATCCATAAACCCCATAGTAGAAAACAAGTTTTCGTGCTTTGATTTAGTTTTGAGTAGTAAATATATAACTAGAACATTTACGGTTATAAGTTACTAATATTGTTGCGAAGTATCGTCAATATACATGATCAGTAGGGCGCGCAATTTTACCACCGTTATTTGAAATTTGATGAATGGTATTACAGATTTACTATTGAATGTAACATTATTCTATATGGGTCAAACGGAATGTTAGACACTTCTTCGTGATTATTAAACGACTCGTCATGATCTAGAAACAAGAAAACATAGCTACCCTTCCCTTGTCTCCACATGGTGAGTTTCCTCCTTGTAGCGGTAGTCGCAAAGCTGGACATAATCCCTTTTAAAAAGTACGCTAACCATTTTAAACAGGGACCAGTTCAAATTTCAAGCAAGGGTAGAGTTTCTGACGGCATTTTCCTTTTGTGCTACTTTATAGGGCATTGTTTGGGATAGCTACTTTGCGATTTTCTCGTGTTTTAGGCTGAAGAGAGGATTAAGTTTTTGGACAAGTTTGGTGTTTCGTGAAACAAAATACGGAACAACATCAGCCTCGCTCATGAATGCAGTGTATAACTTCGCCGAAACGCTCTCGATCATCACCGACCAGGCCATCCCCCTTGCACAAGCTCTCTCTCCCTCTCTCTCTCTCTCAATCAAGCTAAGTGCTTGCGGCCGTGGGAGCTGGCTCTAGGGGTGTCAAAAAAGCCCGAGTTGACCCGGCCCGGCCCGGCCCGACCCGGCCCAGCCCTACCCCGAAATGTTTGGTATTTTGGGGTCAGGCATTAGTTTTCTTTGGATAAGGGTTTTTAAGTATGGGTATAGTTAGGGTCGGGCCGGGTTGTTTTGATACCCCTGGTACTACACTAGTGCCAGAGAGCAAAAAGGCTTGGGGAGGGGGGGGGGGACGAATTGTTATGGAGAAAGCTCTTTGGATCTCGATCGAAAAAAACACAGGTGCTCTCATCTCATGAGTTCCTCTCCCTCGGCCACCTTCGCTGCCAGTCACCACTGCCAGTCACCGCCACTTCCCAATCGCCACCTCGGCCACCGACAGGTGCTCTCATCTGTATGGCCGCCCCCCTCTCTCTCGTTTTCAACTAACCAACAATTATGTCTTCTTCGATGACAAAGACCAAGACGGGGTCGCAGGACCCGAGCGCCGAAGTCGCTCTCTCGACCCTTGTTTGAGGACGGCGGTGGGCTCGGCGGCGATGGCTGCTATGGCGACATGCCTTGCAAGGAATGTGGGTCAGGAGATTGATGCAGCCTAGTGTAAGCTACTCGAACGTTAGGATCGGGAGAGTGACTTGCACACGCGGAACAAGACAAATAGTAATTACAGTCCTGCGCAAGCTCGTGAAAATGGATGTAGCTTCGTCGATACAGATTGGAATGATCTGATTCCAAAGCCAAATGAACAAAGACTTCTGGATTGACAATTTCTCTTTTTGAGTTTTCTTAAATAAGTACTATAGGAAGGACGAAATTGGGGTGGAAGTGGACGGATGTAAATGGATAGAACAGAGGAAAAGATAGAACTTCGTTGGTTACTCTTCCAAGCCTCCAAGGAAGTGGATAGGGCACCGATTCTTCTAGATCGATGACTGCAATTCTTCATGGATGCAGATTTAAAAACCTCCGACTCTTTAAGGACGGAGTGAAAACTCTTCTAGGTTTTCAGGGGTATAAACTCTTCAAGGTTCAAGATAATCGCTTGATGCAATATTTTCATTAATCAAATTCGTCTGTTGAATACATAAAGTAGATGGTCTTTTATAGCCAAAGAAAAACAAATGAAAAGATTCAAGCAAATGAAGAGACTAAAGAGCATTAAAGACCCTAGAAGGCATAAAACATTAAAGAACTTAGAAACTAGAAACTAGATAAATGCCCAGTGTCTTCTTGATCATTCCCAAAGTATCTTTTAGGCTTCCAATGTATAGGGAAAGACAAGGACTTTATTGTGGCATGGACTCGTGGATGAGACTCTTGGTCTTCGAATTCCGTCCCTTCAATATCTCCAAGATTGATCGAGCAACTTGTCGAGCTCGGATGCGGGCTGATCTCCTTGGTTGAGTGAGCTCGTCTTCGATGCGGGCGGCATTATCAATCTGGCCTACATCAGAGATTTTGGCGACAAGTTGCTTCAACAAGTGCGATCTTCAGCTAGGCATCCCGGATTTGGATGGGTCATTGGTCCTGATGGCCTTGAGCCAGTCGAGGCAATCGCAGAACTTCGATATGCCGGGGAAGAAGTCGCTCTCGATGATCTTCTTGATCGCCGAGACGTAGGAGTCCTCATTGAGGACCGTGGGCCACTTCCGAGGATTCATCGGAGGAGGGGCAACGGTCGACGGAGGGGTAGCCTTCGGGGGCTGTAGGGTGGATTCGCTGGGGGCCGAAGATGGGGATGGCGATGGGGATGGGGATGGGGATGGGGATGGGGACGGGAGATGGCGAGGAGAATGGCTGGAACAGAGAAGCATCGTTGCGAGGAGAATGACACTGTCCATCACCACTTTTAGCTTTGCAATTTGTCCTCACGTAACTCAAGAGGAGCTGGTAGGGGTCATCTAAATGAGGTTTTGGGATCGAACAAAACCACCTTGAGCTGATTTTTTTCTCTAAAATACAAAAATTTTGAAAATATATTTTAAAAAAAATTGAAACCCGAAACCCGACCCGACCCTACCCTTGGGGTATATGCTGAATATGGTTTCGGGTCGGGTCAAATGCGAACCTATTAATTTCGGGCCAGGCCGGGTATAATGAAAACCCAACCCGACCCATTGACACCACTAGCTAGCTCCTATGGCGCGAGCCTCAAGCTCGGGTGGCTGCAGAGCCCTCTGAGACAGAGCTCATATCCATTTAAGTTCTGCACGAAGATCTCGCCGGGGTCCATGGCCAGCAGCAGCCATGGGACCCGATCTGGTCCAGTGGTTGGAGTCGGCCAACCTGGATCTGGACCAAATTCGAGGCAGTAACCATCGCTGGGCTCATACATGAGGCCTGGCTTGCAGAGGTCACGATGGTGACGCTCACAAATTACTCTTCAAAGGGACGTTCTTCGATGGCCATGCCACACATGGACGACTCTTCAATGGCTAGCCGATGATACGAGGAACACGATTCTATAATTCAACCTGTTTCCTTATTCTTATTGGCATTTTTTCAGTCTTTTTTATTTCTTAAAACTCGGGTTTACTTTTTAAATATTTTTTGGCCAACATCATTTAATTTTCAATTTGTCATTTTTTTGAATTTTCAGAATAATAAATGCGCCAAGTAAGTGCACCACTTAAGGAAAAGATAATGATTATCAATTTCGTCCTCGAGTAAAACTTCGTCAGGACATTTGGGGAATGATCTTTCTTGGGATTTGACTTGAGATTTAAATTAAAAGTAAGAAATTTTATCAAATTAAGAGAAATGATTTTTATAGACAATTATTAATTTTCTTTTAGATATTATCAAAGGAGATAGTAGAAATCCAACTTCCAAGCCTTCAGATCTTGGGAACGAAAATATCGACCAGAACTTTTCAACCGTTCATCGATAAACACGGATCAAGTGATCAGTGACAGATCAGTATGAGACCAGTAGACTCTCAGTAGAAATTCACTATATTGCATGATGTACATAAGACAATAGCTCAAAAACAAGAATCTTTTGCTAAGGATTAACTCACTCTCTTATCTTTATAGACAAAACAATAGCAAACTCCATCAACTATTAACTACAAGTGACAGGAGGATGATGACTGAATTTGTCACACACCTTTGATCGGCCTATAAGCCAAAACCCGCAGCTCCTATACATTATCCTCGTCTGCTGCTGAGCATCACCGAGAGACTTCAGCCACTAATCCGATAGGAAATCTAGCTTGTTGGGTAGAGTAACTCTTTTTCGCAGCAGGTACTCGATCGTCGGACATTTCCTCTTTCTCCCACCTCGGGGCCTGGAACAAAATTGCTCATCTGACTCCTCAAAATCACCCTGAACCCAAGGAGCCAAAATTTCCAGGTATGAGGATCATCCATCTCTCATGTGGTAAAAAGCTGGATTTCAACAGCAGTAAAATTGAATTTCAATATTTGAGAGAATGAGACATAAGGGCTCACTGGAGTGTAAACATGGCAACCGGTTTTCTCATGATGGTCTCTCACGTGCTTATACGCAAACTTCTTGCCACAATCCTTGTAGCTGCAAACAAATGGCCTCACCTCAAGATGGACAGCCTTCACATGCTGACGTAAATTTGATTTCTGTCAACAAGAAAAAAAAATCAGCCAATGTACACTCAGCAGCCACACAATAAAAGAACTCGAGCTTCAAAGTTCTGAACAATTATATTTCATGCACAGCCAGAAACTACTTTATAGGTGACTGCACCTTACCGTTGAAAAAACGAAGAGACAACCCTCGACATCACATCTGAATGCTCCTGAATCAGCCCAATTTTTCTTCTCATGCGTACGGAGATGCCGTTGGATATTCTTCCTCAACTGCTTAGTCCCGCATATGTCGCAATTGACTAATTGGTGAGCCGACTGCACATGCTCCTTCAGATAGTCAACATTGCTGAAGTATTTCATGCACTCACAACAGAAAGCCTCCACAGTCTCCAGTTTGACTGCAGCAGTTGAAATGACGTTATTATCAATTAGCACACTAAACACCTTGTAGATATCATTCGGCTTCACCAACACACTTCATAATAAGTGACTTACCATGAGAATCCTCATGCTTTCGCAACTTTGATGCAAACTTGAAAACCTTTCCACACCCAACCTCCGGACAAACATGCTGCTTCGGACTCTCAAATTCACCAGACATCGATGGTAGCTCATCACTATGAATATCATTCATGTGCCTCTTCATGTTCCCTTGATATGCAAATGACTTATTGCAACCATCGACAGGACAGCTGAAGATCTTGCCTTTATGCTGAAGAAAGTGACGAGCCAAATGGTCTTTTCTCCTATAGCTGGCAGGGCAATCCTCTATAGAACACTTGAAAGGCCTCTGCAAATAAATTTAGCATATTGACACATAGATACAGAGCATACCAAATCTCTAGATATCAATAGAAAAACTAGAGAAAGAAACGAACGACACTTCAAACCTCAAAATAGAACATGCGTGACCGAGGCTGACTTGATGGATCTTCTTAGGTGGTCCCCCAACCTGATACTAGTCCAATCAAGATACAAGAATGCAGCCTCTTGCATTTTGGAGTTCTTTTCGGTGGGATCCAATGCTTCACGCCATAACCATATCATAATCAGATGAGCCAACATACTTTATCCTGCAAGGTCTTGATTTCAGTATAGGTAAACCCGCAGTAGATCAATCGAAAGGAACAAGACAGCTTCCTTTTTCAACCAAAATTTAAACTTTTTTATCATAGAAATCTATCTGTGAAACCAGCCCACAATAAAAGATCGATGCTTTCTCATAAGTGCTTCCATGTGATGATGCTCCACAAGTTCACGGCACTATATTTGTAGGTAATCACTGTTCCACAGCCCAGAAAATCATGCACATCCCCAACAACAACATCCGAATTGCTGCTTCCAACACCTCATTATAAATTATAAATGTGAAAAGTTTGAAAGAAAAGACCACAACCGAGCATTGTACATCAAAACCAACTGTTCAACAAGACCGGTGCGACTGTGATCAGAACCTCTCCACTCCACAAACTGTACCTCACCGTCGACCACCTCAATGACAGGTGTAATCTAATGGAAACTCGACCGAAATTTTGAAGTTACTTGCTTTCACATCACACTATCAAGAACAACAAACGAACTCCGGTGAGACAAACAGAGTGAGATCGACATACCTCGAGCGAATGGCCCTGCATATGCTGCTTCAAGTACGCGGGCTTCTTAAACGTGACGCCACATTCTTCGCAGGTATTAGCCTTGGCTCCCTCCTTCCCCTCGACCCCTCGAGCCATTGCCGCTTCCATCTCCTCCTGATAAAGACCCAAAGCAACACGAAAAGAAAAAAAACCAGTTCACATCAGTCCCGCGACGCAAAACCGCAGCAATTGCCGATCGAACTAATAATAATCGCATCGCGGCATCAGAACTCGCGAGCCCAAGAACGAACCGAGCTGCACGGGAAGCATCGGGAAGGCAAACGAAGCGAAGAGAAGTGGGTAAAGAAAGGGGAAGGAGAAGGGACCTTGTGGTGGGATTGGATGTGAGAAGCGATGAGGGACTTCTTGGACCTGCAGATCCCGCAGTGCTCGCAGTAGTAACGCCTTACGTCTCTGAACACAGGCCCTCCTCCTGCCTTCTCGCTCCTCTCTTCCTCGCCCATCTCTGAGATGCTGCAGAGCTTCCCTGCGAACTGGAGGAGACTCGTCTAGGGTTTGTGCAGCAACCAACTGACATGCATACATATATAGGGATCGGTGTTTTGTTATGGGCCTCTTGACTGGGTTCAAAGCCATGATGAGTTTGGGCCCACATTAGGCCCAGCTCAATAAGCCTCCACCGGAGCCGGATTTGATCTGCGGAACGTGAAGCTGCTTGCTTCGCCATTGTTGCGTACATTCGATGCGAGCATGAAGATGGGTAGAGGAGAGTTGCTGTGAGGTTTTTCGTCGCTGGGATTTGCTGAAGTGAGATTTTCGGGATGGACATGGAGGTTGACGACGGTTCGGAAGCGCGAGTTAACGAGAAGTTGTCGACTCGAGTCGAGTCGAGTCGAGTCGGCGTTTTTTGTGATGCTTTTCGGATTTCTTTTCATGATTCGAGACATTCGAGGGTTCTGAGCTCTGACGCCTTTGAAATTCTTTTGTCGTCGTGGCGTTTGGAAGTGGGGGAGAAGGGGAAGCGGTTGGTGGTGATGCTGGTCGGAGCGCCCGGTAGCGGCAAGTCCACCTTCTGCGACGCCGTCGTCGGCGCTTCTCGGAGGCCCTGGGTCCGCATTTGTCAGGTCCGTCTTTGTCGCGCCCCATTTGTTTGATGAAATGCTTCACTGGGCCTAGCTCTGTTTTCGCTTTGGAAGGTTAGCCTTTTCCCTATTTCGTGCGGCTCGTGGTGTTTTTGCCCAATTGTGTTTGTTCTTCTTGCCTTCCTGGAGTCCTTGTAATTGGGTATTGCTGAACTTGTAGCTGTTTTTAGTCGCGTGTAATGTGGAAAGGCTCTAGCTTTTTTAGTTTTTCCATGGTGAGATTATAGAGTGTCGTAGGCTTTTGGGCGAGTTGGTCGATACTATTACTTTCGGCTTGTTCTTTGCAGGACACAATTGGAAATGGGAAAGCTGGGACGAAAGCTCAGTGCATCAAGAGTGCTTTGGGTGCGTTGAAGGATGGTAAGAGCGCTTTCATCGACAGATGCAATCTGGACAGGGAACAGCATGCGGAGTTCCTGAAACTTGGCTCTGCCCAAATTGATGTGCATGCCGTGGTGCTCGATCTTCCTACTCAGCTTTGTATTTCTCGATCTGTCAAGCGGACGGGGCATGAAGGGAACTTGCAAGGTGGAAAAGCCGCTGCTGTTGTGAATAGAACGCTACAGAAGAAAGAATTGCCCAAGCTGAGTGAAGGGTTTTCTCAGATTACATTTTGCCATAATGATGCTGAAGTTCAGGCTGCTCTGGGTACATACAGTGGTCTCGCTCCATCAGACAGTCTTCCACCGGGCTGTTTCGGCCAGAGAAGCCAAGATGCCAAGGTTCAAGTGGGAATCATGAAGTTCCTAAAAGAAAGCAGATGGGCCTTCTCCGGTTGTTTCCAAGGTCAACAGCGACCAGTTTGTTGCATCGATTGGGAGCTCAGAGAAGAAAAACTCTTTCTTGGAAAGAGAAGAAAGGCCTGTTCTTCCGAATGCTCCTCAGAAAGAAGAAAGCAAGGGCAAAGAAAATGCAGTCCACCCCATAGATAATGATGTTCCTACACTAGCATTTCCTTCTATTTCGACGGCCGATTTCCATTTTAACCTTGAAAAGGCTTCCGATATCATTGTTGAGACAGTTGAGGAATTTGTGCTTAAGCTTGGAAATGCCAGACTTGTTCTAGTGGACTTGACTCTCAAATCGAAAATCTTGTCTTTTGGTTCGGGCTAAAGCTGTGAAGAAGAGTATTGACTCAAGCAAGTTCTTCACATTCGCAGGCAATATAGTTGAGCTCTCTACAAAAGGAGGTTTAAACTGCAATGTCATAGCTAATGCTGCCAATTGGTGAGATTTCTGGAATAGAAATCATTCATGTTATCGAATAGAAGCCAATCTATTTCTATTTGAAATAGATAGTGAGATGCTGTACCATGGGAGTTTTGTGAAGCAATGCATGAAGGATATCCTTTAGGCTTTGGGTCATAACTTCTCATTGTAATTGGGTCAATTATTGTTTCCAACATCATTATGCATAAAAAATTTTAAAAGGAAAAATCATGAATGCATTTGGTTTTGTGATCATCTCTCTTATTTCTTTCACTTTTACAGGGTAAAAGAATTGAATAGTTCCTTACCAAAAAAAAAAGAATTGAATAGTTTGTTCTTACCAAAAAAAAACGAATTGAATAGTTTGTTTCTAATTTTTATAGCACTTCATGAGGATTAACCAGAACATAATATTGTGTAGGCGATTAAAACCTGGCGGTGGAGACGTTAATGCTGCTATTGTTAAGGCTGCAGGTGCGGATCTGGAAATGGCAACAAATGAATGAGCTAAGTCACTTTCCCCAGGTAGTGCTGTGGTTGTTCCTCTTCCTTCAACTTCTCCGCTGTACAACAGGGAAGGGATAACACATGTCATCCATGTCCTTGGGCCGAATATGAACCCACAACGACCAAATTGTCTTAATAATGATTATAATAAAGGCTGCATGGTTCTCCATCAAGCATATACATCACTCTTTGAAGGATTCTTGTCTTTATTGAAGATACAAGAAATATCAGTTACAAAAAGGAATGAAGAGTTCTTGCATCCCTCTGGACTTGGTCTTGATAAAAGTGTTGGAAATGGTGATTTGAAGAATAAGAGAGATGATACCGATGTATCTCTTAGCAGCAAAAAGAGTAGAGGATCTGAAGATGAAGTTGAGATTGACATCACACATCCCAGAACTGGATATTCAGATTCAGGTATCCAAACTACCAATAGAGGAATGACAAAAACCATGGGGCTCTTGGACCCAGGCTCTCTATCATATTGCCATGCATCCAGAAAAGCATAAGGATGACGTTTTGGAAATACTAGAGGATGTTGTTGTGCTAAATGATGCTTATCCTAAGGTAAATACTAACTTGCTTCTTTGTTCCTTTGGTTCTCTTGGTTGGCGAATTTAATTTATCTAGGATTTTTCTTTGAATAGGCACAGAAGCACATTCTCATCTTGGCACGAGCTAGTGGTCTTGATTGCCTGGCAGATGTGCATGAAGTACACCTTGAACTGTTGAGGAGAATGCATGCCCTTGGCTTGGAGTGGGTTGAGAAGTTCTTGCATGAAGATTCTCAACTAGTTTTCCGTCTCAGATGTCACTTGGTATGCTGCAACCTTTTTATCTGGGGCTATCGGTTGGTGCAAATGTCTTGATATTTGATGCAAGCACTTACACACCGGCATGCTCATGCACCTAAATGCTTACGGAAATGGCAATCTAGTGCACCACATGTGGAGTACCTTATTCCCCCCAATCTTTACAATATAAACTCTTCTATTATGTGCTCAAATAACAAAATTTAAAAGGCCCACAATTGTAATGACAATGCTTTTTTTGTAGTTTGCAGAAGGTATGTAGTGTACCGGCAGAACTTTCTGCCAGAATACCGAAATCAGTTATTAAGAACCCCGGCTTGGCTTTTGTTGGGAAAGTTTTGAGAATCATTCTGCTACCTGTCATTACTGTCTATTTCAATATTGCTGTAATCTCCTTTGGCTGCAAACTTTTTGGTAGAAAGCCTTTTGACGGTGATGTTGCCAATGCTTATACAAAATGTCAATGCAAGTAAGTCAGATGAGTATTGTTGCCTCTGGCTTTCATCACTGAGATGAGGTCTTCAGCCTCGCTGTAACTCGTTTCATAATGGTACCTTGAGCAACCAAACTTGTCTTGCTCCAATCCTCCAATGCGGCTAGCAATTGTTGATGTTGGAGAAAGACCTAATGCTATAGACAAGTGACAATTGTCTCAACTCTGCATCCACCAGCATGTACATTGTGTACTTTGGATTGTCTTCAGTATTAAATTAAAATTCTGCGATGAAACCTCAAAAGGGAAATTAACATACTTCCTCTTGCAGGCACCCTCAATGCGACAGCTTCACCTTCATGTTATCAGCCAAGATTTTAATTCAGTTCATCTCAAGAATAAGAAGCATTGGAACTCATTTAACACTGCTGTCTTCCGTGACTCAGTTGATGTCATTGAGGAGGTGAATAAGAATGGTAAAGCAATGATAAAAGACGACGAGAGTCTACTTTCTATGGAGTTACGTTGCCACAGATGTAGAAGTGCGCATCCAGACATTCCCCGGTTGAAATCACATATTCGGAATTGCCAGGTTCCTTTTTCAGCTTTTTTGCTTCAAAGTGATCGTGTTGTGCATGCACGGGATAGTAATTAAACCCTAGTCAGCAGGACATTGTCCTCGAAATTTTGTTGTACATAATGGTGGCTTTCACCTTCCTGTAGCCATTAAGTGTCTGCTGTCTCTCAGCCAATCGATCGATGTTGATTTTTTTTTTTGGGTGTTGAGTGTACTTGGCGGGCAAGATAATATGTTAAAATTACTGTACAGTGATTGTGTTCTCTATTACAGCGGAATACTCAATGACCAGACGTTACATAACTCTTGAAAACCACAAGTATCTGAATGCTGATTTATTTCGTTTGTTCACTTTAGAAGTTATAGTAGCAAATAGACCAATGCCTCACGCGAGTTTCCTGTGCATTATAGTTTATATAGGTTCTAAGATTGATTGGGCAGGAAGCTCAGAACTGCATGTAGTGTTGGCATTTTAGGCTCGCGCGAAATATGTATACTGGGAAAGAGTAGATTTTGACTTAAAAAGGTGAAACTGATTGTTGAGCAGGGGAAGAAAAGAGATGAGAACTTTACACGCAACTTACTGGAGGTTTCTAATCACTTCAGGTCCAGAATCACCACCGAATTTAACCAATCTTTGATTTCCAATGAATCACCACCGAATTCTTGCATGCTGAACTTCCCCAATTTCTTTTCTGTAGTGAAGAACTGGCATAATGGTATCACTACAAGAAAGAGGGCAAATTGGGACGAAATTTGAAGGGCATCAGTGATCAAGCATCTTAATCTTAAAAATGTACGTATAGTTGTTATTAAACCGGTGTGACGATGTGTAACGCTTTGGTGAGCGTCCTGGGATACGAGACTACGGGGACGCTATTTTTTCGTCCCAAACTATAGGCACAGGGACACGTGTCAGGCCACACTTGAGATCACGATAGTACGGTTGTTAGCCTTCCTTTACTCGTTCACCCCACGCTAGAGTCACGTAAGCTCCGCCTCTCCTACAGAGCATCGCTCATTCACTCACTTGGGACTAACGTACAGAATAAGTCACAGGATCGGTCCATTCTGCAGAATCATTCCAAAAAATTGGACTTATCTAGGACCGATCTGTCCCTGGACTGCTCTCGGGGACTGATATGCAGATAATTCTAGGACTGGGACTGATTTTCTTAGATCCTGTTTAACTTTTCAATAATAACTTTGATTCTATTTTTCATCATTTGTCCAGTTTTCAAAATAAAATATATATTTGAGCTTGTAATATTTCTGGGATAAAGCAACTGCTATAGTACAAAAGTGTCTTCAATCTGCAGAGTATCTCGAAAATAGTGCCTACGAGTTGATCGGAGAGGATCAGTATGGAAGAATGCCGGGTTACGGGTCTGTTGTCGCTCCTACATGCCTCTCCACATCACAAACATGCGCGCAATCTAGAAACGATAACAAAGTGTGCCAAATCTAAGTGAAGTCAATGGAGAATGGGAAAAAGATGGAGGAGAACGGGAGAAACCAAGAAGACAGGTGAGTTTGGGAGAGCAATTGTCCAAAGCCTTTACATAAATGCGATAGTGTTTGGTAAATACTGTCTGCAGTAACTTCGAAGGGATGTATTGATCCGGAAAATGGGTTTTGGAATTTCAGATGTTGATAAGAGCTAAAAACTGGATCTTGCCTTAGAGAACTTTGGAAATGCTAGTCCAAATGGGGTCTCAAAATTCTTTACCAAAAACACTTTAGCATTTGCCCAAGCGTCTTTTGAGGCCTGAGGGACCTCGGGAAAGCTCTGCCAAATGAGCCAAATCGGTGTTGTTCACTTTACAGACGAAGCATGATTCAGAGATGTCTATTGTGAAGGTCAATTGGCCGCACACTGTACTTTGATATAGCAATATCCGAGTGTGATGGAAGTATCCTCGGTGGATACACACGCATAGGTTGCATTTCAGAGCGAAAGGTTATAATAGGTGGTTTGCCCCCGATAGTCATATTGAATATTGTTTGTTTTATGCAGTTTGACCTGTCGATTTGGAGGAGTAAATGATGATCAAGAAGACCGAGAGAGAGCGAGGTCTTGGAGAAAGTGATGACACGAATTGATGGTTATATTATATTCCTTTTGCTTAACGTCATTTTGTAAGAAAATGTTAGCGCTTTGGAATACTTGTTACATTAGATAACTGCATTAGATGCTAACTGTTAGTACCATTTGCATGCAGACACATTTTGGGATCATTCGTAAGTTTATCATGCTAGCTGTTATTAATGTGCCCCATTCGGTTATAGCTATATATTCAGTTGTCTTATCGGTGGTGTCAATGCGCATTCGAGTTCATCGTGACAACAGGGATTGGTTCCTTTCAAGAGGTCAGACAAACATTTACAGTTATGCGGTATTGTAAAAGTGCACAAAAATAGGTTAATATGAGAAACATCCTAGCATTTTAATCTTTGGGACATTTGTCGTGGTGCATCCCAATGTTCCACCGGGACATTGTAAACCTCGACGCTGTTTGGACGTTTGGCCAAGACGTCCCGATTTAGTTGAGACGTTAAATGGATGTCCTGATCAGGCTTGAAAAATGTCCTAATTTGCACTGTTTCTTGAAGTGTATAATCCTTTGGATTTGGCAAAATCACCCGGTTCTGATGGTGGCAGTGATTGATGACTGATCCCCTTTGCACTATTGACGAATCATGTGAAAATTAGACAAATTCTACTCCACAAGGGGGACAAACCATGCTAACTCCGTTGCTGTATTTCTATCCTATTCTCTGGTTATCAGCAAAGTCAGGGACAACTTTACATTCCGCCGGCAAATCGTCCAACCAAGTATCAATTAATAAAGGAGCTGAAGGATCCAACTCAGTAGGCCAATCAGAGCTAACATCTATCTCATCGAAATTTATAGGTTTACATCTTCTGTCCCAGCTTTCCCGTATGGCTTTCAACCAAAGGTTGCAGTGCACGAAGACCAAATTGCCAAACTTTTCGAACTCTGCTGTGTTCCACTTCTTGGTATGCAGGCTCTCAAAGGTGGTCCAGTTCCATTTGCACCAGTGCAAACTACAAGGTTGGCTCAATATGCGAATTGCTACTTTCTGCAACATAGGGATTTCATATCCGTATGCCGCCCACCAATCACCTAGAGTTTGCATAGTGACAGTTTAGACAAAGTTCATCGATTAAAACGAATCAATGTTTAAGCTATTTGCATTGATGACGGAAAATGGGGTAAGAAAACCAGGAAGCATTGAACCAAATGTAGGAAGTAAAATCTGATCTGGTAAGCCAACCTATGATCAGCTCCATAGTCCCCAGATGATGCAACTAATTAAATCAATGCATCCCTGGGTCTTCAACCAAACATGCTGCTTCGGACTCTTAAATTCACCAGACGTCAATGGTAGCTCATCACTATGAATATCATTCATGTGCCTCTTCATGTTCCCTTGATATGCAAATGACTTATTGCAACCATCGACGGGACAGCTGAAGATCTTGCCTTTATGCTGAAGAAAGTGACGAGCCAAATGGTCTTTTCTCCTATAGCTGGCACGGCAATCCTCCATAGAACACTTGAAAGGCCTCTGCAAATAAACTTAGCATATTGACACATGGATACAGAGCATACCAAATCTCTAGATATCAATAGAACAAACGGAACGATGCTTCAAACCTCAAAATAGAACATGCGTGACCGAGGCTGACTTGATGGATCTTCTCAGGTGGTCCCCCAACCTGATACTAGTCCAATCAAGATACGAGAATGCAGCCTCTTGCATTTTGGACTTCTTTTCGGTGGGATCCAATGCTTCATGCCATTACCATATCATAATCAGATGAGCCAACATACTTTATCCTGCAAGGTCTTGATTTCAGTATAGGTAAACTCGCAGTAGATCAGTGGAACGGAAAAAAACAGCTTCATTTTTCGAACAAAATTAAAACTCTCTGATCATAGAAATCTATATGTGAAACCAGACCACAATAAAACATCAATGCTTTCTCATAGGTGCTTCCGTGTGATGATGCTCCACAAGTCCACGGCACTATATTTATAGGGCCCAGAAAATCTGTAATCCCCAACTATAATATCCGAATTGCTATTTCCTTACACCACTTTAGAAGTTATAAATGTGAACAGTTTAAAAGCAAAGACCACAACGGAGCACTGTACATCAAAACCATCTGTTCAACAAGTCCGGTGCGACTGCGATCAGAACCTCTCCACTCTACAAACTGTACCTCACCGTCGACCACCTCAATGACAGGTGCAATCTAATCGAAACTCGACTGAAATTTTCAAGGTACTTGCTTTCACGTCGCACTATCAAGAGCAACAAACGAACTGCAGTGAGACAAACGGAGAGCGCTCGATATACCTCGAGCGAATGGCCCTGCATATGCTGCTTCAAGTAGGCGGGCTTCTTAAACGTGGCGCCGCATCCTTCGCAGGTATTAGCCTTTGCTCCCTCCTTCCCCTCGACCCCTCGAGCCATTGCCGCTTCCATCTCCTCCTGATAAAGACCCGAGGCAACACGAAAACCAACCAGTTCACATCAGTTCCGCAACGCAAAACCACAGCAAATTGCCGATCGAACTAATAATAATCTAACCGCGGCATCAGAACTCGCGAGCCCAAGAACGAACCGAGCTGCATAGGAAGCATCGGGAAGGCAAACGAAGCGAAGAGAAGTGGGCAAAGAAAGGGAAAGAAGAAGGGACCTTGTGGTGGGATTGGACGTGAGAAGCGATGAGGGACTTCTTGGACCTGCAGATCCCACAGTGCTCGCAGTAGTAGCGCCTTACGTCTCTGAACACGGGCCCTCTGCCTGTACCGCATGTTCCCGGGATATTTTGCGGAATATCACCATTCAACTGGTTATCTCTCAGATTCAATACCTTAAGGGACTTTATCACGACACAATCAGGAATAGTTCCATTCATATGGTTACGAGATAAGTCGAGCACTTGAAGAAATTCAGCTTTGCAAATTGACTTCGGGATGGACCATGGAAATTATTTTTTGAAAGGGAGAAGAACATCGTATCCAATAGATAGTCGCCAATGTCATCGGGAACAGCATAGTCAATATAGTTACTCGAGAAATCCAAATAGACACCGTGTGATGGCCAAGGTAGCACATTGCCTTGGAGCATGTTTGAATGGAGGTCGACATCAGCCAGATAAGAAGGAATATTGGGCAGAGGTGTTTCCAATTCCACAAATAAATTAGAGGAAATATTGAGATAACTAAGATATTCTAGTGTCCATATCCATCTTGGTATCTCCCCTTGAATATAATTGTGGGAGAGGTCGAGGGAGACCAATGTAGACTGATTAGCCAAAAACTGAGGCAATGTACGCAACCAGCAGGAAGCCAACTTTAATGTGCAAAACTAGGGGAAAGAAGATGTAGTAGCATAAGCATACGCCGTAGCGTTAATGGACATGCCATTGTATGAAAGATCAAGATAAGCTAAATTTCCAAATCCCCGAAGCACATCGATATTCATCGAGCCACTGAAATTATTGGAGGAAAGTGAGAGGTAACCGAGCCCTTGCAATTCGAATATGGATGCTGATATTGGCCCCTGTAACTGATTGCTACCCAAATCAAGCATGCCCAGTTGATACGAAGACTGACTAAAATGTCCAGTTTTGACCAAGACTGATTTCCAAGCGGTGTTTGGAATATTTGTCAGCAAGTATGAACCTAAAACTTGTAAAAAAGAAGTGCAATCAAATCATAAAAATGTAAAAAAATAAAATCGAATCCCAAATTTATGAAAAAAGTGTATCGAAGTGCTTCCATTAATTTCTTCTATTTTGACGTGGTATTTTATTTTTATTATTTTGGAGAGCATGAAGTGCTAATGTGGCAAAAGTGGGCACCGCATTAAAAAAAGATATAGAAAGAAAAAAGTAGGGGAATAGAATGAGTAAGTAAAGAGAGGGGGGAGAAAATATTCAGTGATTAGTAATCACCACGTCATTAATCTATGTGGCACTCTTGAGACTAGTCAGCTCCATTGAAGAGGCGACACGTGTCATTTGACATGGACTGGTTGAAAAATAAAAAATTAAAAAAGCTTTCTTTTCTCTCTCCTCTGGCCAACAGAAAAGGACTGAACAACAATAAATGCTAAAAATAAAAATCTCGATTAGAACTCTTCTCTCCTCTTTTCAATTTTCAAGGACTTCTTTACCTATTCTCCTAAACAAGAACAACGAAGACACTCTCTCTCTTTCTCTAGTACTCCCCCTGTCTCCGCCTCGGCCTCTACCAAGTGCCATGCCGGTCGCTTCTAGCTCAGATTTGCCTCCGGCACGTCGCCTCCCCCAAGAGTCCCACTGGTTACAGCTATTGTATCCCAAGGCCCCTCCGCCTGTGTCGTCGTCTCTTGAGCCCCATTGGCGATTACGATTCATTAGCTAACTCCTCTCTTTGTCTTTCTTTCTCACACATGCACGATCATGCCGTCACGCAATGGACGGCACCAAATCCATGGCCGTTTCCAACGCGAGGATTGAGCACAAGGTCTACTTGCGTCGGTTTCCTGGGGAACCCTAGCGATGTATACTACGATCGCACCATCTCTCTCAGACTCAACAACTTCTTTCGGGCCTCTACAATATAGCGTGTGTGCATGTTATTGAAGGAAGAGGGCTTTGTCTATGTTATACTTGTGAAGAGAGAGAGAGAGAGAGAGAGAGAGAGAGAGCCTCCCTTCCGATTGCATCTCTCCGCAATATAGTGCGTGTGCATGTTATTGAAGGAAGAAGGCTTTGTCTATGTTATACTTGTGAACCGAGAGAGAGAGAGAGAGAGAGAGCTGATGAATCGTAGTTGCCAAAGGGGCTACAAAGGTGACGGCAGAGGTGGAGAGGGCTTGGGATCCAGCAACTGTGAACAGTAGGGCTCTTGGGAGAGGTGACATGCCAAAGGCAAATTTGAGATTGGAGCGACTGGCGAGGCTCTTGGGAGAGGTGGAGGCGGTGGGGGAATGATGGAGAAAGAGAGAGAGTGTCTTCGATGTTCTTCTCTAGAAAAGCAAGTAAAGAAGCCCTTGAAAATTGAAAAGAGGAGAAAGAGAGTTTTAAGTGGGATTTTAATTTTTAGCATTTATTGTTGCTCGGTCCTTTTCTGCTGGCCACAAGAAAAAACAAAGCTTTTTAAAATTTTTTTTATTTTTCAGCCATTCCATGTCATATGACACAAGTCGCCCCTTGAGTAATGTTAACTAGGCTCACACGCCACATAGACTGATGACGTGGTAGCTACTAACCACTGAATATTTTCAAGAGAGAGAGAGAGATTTTGCATTTTTCTAATATGTCGTTCACTTAAATCCACATCAACTCCAAATTTTATTGAGCATACAAGAATTCCGAGTTAATTTTTTTCAAGGAAGTAAATAAAGAAAATACTTGATTGTAATGGACAAATTTTGAATGAGATTGAACTATCTAAAAGTTTTTACACTTGGTCATAGTTTTGTTATAAGATTTAGGACTCATGATATACTTGATCCTCAATATTCCTTAGTTTTCTTATTTGGCAGATAAATAATGTTGCAAAGTAAAATTTTCAAATCCGACCTTAGGGGCCTTCAACTAGTTTCTAATAGCATTATGGCTTTAGGTTTAGACTTCACCAATTCAAAAGCATTCCATCTTAGTTAAAATAATCATCACTAAAGAATTTTCTCCATTGCAATTTTTCACTTCAAATCTTTGCAAAAATGGTTATGTAATTTTGTCATATTACAATTTCTATGCTAAACACAGGCCCACTTACTTTCTTGAATGGTAAGCAAGACTTCTATTGATCGATAAAGAGAATTGTCTTTTTTAATGGTGATGAATAAAAATTTTAAACTAAAAAACTTAAAACTTTTATTCATCACCATTAAAAAAACTTAAAACTTTTTATTTTTTTTTCCTTACCAAAAAAATAAAAGTTTTAAACTAAGTTTTCATTTATAGCTATTTAAACATCCTAACACTCCTAACGTGTAGGATGGACTTTCGTCTAAGATTAAGGGTGGATATATATAACAAGGAAGAAGGGATGCCATTAAGGTTACTGAAAATATTTGAATTCAGAATTTTGTGCTCTATACCAATTAGAATTTTGTGAGATTACTGTCAATTATTCTAAAAATTTAAGCTATTTGATAAAAATGTGATTTAATATTTAAATACTTTAATAGACAAAAGAAAATACTCTTTAAATTTAATATCTAAAATCTCAGTGGAAATCTTCGTGGATGTGAGTGTTTGAACAATACTTTATCCCAAAATTCATATAAGCAAACCTCCATGGTCTTATAAGCACTAACGGGCCACAAAATACCTAGAGACCAACCACAAATCCAAGTGACATGCTCATGTAAAACCATTTCTTCTCACCTTCAATTTTGTCGTTGTCGTTATCTGTATCACTTTGAGTTGGAACACTACCTGCTTCTTCCGTCCCGTTCGTGGTAATTGAGCAACTTTTGGCGAGCGAAAGCCAGCACAATCCAAGGTTTCCTTTGAAGGAACTTTTGGAAAACGTGAGAAGCTGTCTGCCTATCGGGATGCTTCCCACAAGTTGATTGTTTGAGTGGTTTAGGAATGAAAGGAAATGAAGATTTGCAAGTTGAGTCGATATGGCTCCATTGAGGTAGTTCCATGACAGGTCCAATGACTCGAGCTGCCCCAAATTCCCTAAAAGAAGAGGAGTTGAACCCAAGATGGTATTATGCAATACATTGAGGACATAAAGTGCTTTGAGATCGCCAATGTGTTTGGCATCCCGAGAAGTCGATCGACCTGGCATGGGTATGAGATTTCGATGCTACTGTGTTTGGTCCATAATTCTTATCACGTCGTATCATTAATTTTTTTGGTCTCTATGCGCAACTATCTTAAGTCGGCTTGACTTGGGAATGCAAATTCATCAAATCACGTGGTTGAACCAGCGGTGGGTTTCAACGGTTCTTGATTGTTGATGCAAATTCTTGATTGATCTTGTGAGGGATGTCATGTTAGATATTGACTCGAGCTACCTGATTGAGTAATTCGGGCGAGGAGCCAAATACCACCGGAGGAAATAGTGCACGAGATGGACAAGGATTGAGCACGAGTACTTTGGTTGCCCTTGGTCCTTCGTTATGTCTACTGTTGCTTTCAATCACCATCCTTATAATTGTCGTGGTGGTGCCCTCGATTCATTGATTTCTAAGACTCCATTTGTTTCACAGAAGATGAATAATTTATGAAAAATTTTCAAAAAATGATCTCTTGTATCGTTTGAAAAAATTAATCAATGAAAAATATTTTCATTATAAACAATAATTATATCTAAATTGTTTTGTGGATGATAAAATATTTTTTATTCATTTAATTTTGTTAGTGATATAAGTTATCATCTTTAGGTAATTGTTTTTCAAACATTCATTTTCCGCAAAACAAATATACCCAAAAATTTGGTGCAAATTCGTTAAGTCAATTGTCTGGTAGCAAAACTAAAATATTAGTGATAACTAAAAAGTGACCAGTAATTTATGAATCCGATCAATTTTTTGTAAATTATCAATGAATTAATAATTTTACCATCGATAAATTGAATAGTAGATTACCACTTATTTTAAATGTTACAAGTGGGCGCGTAATTGCTTGAAAGTTATCAAGAAAATAACAACTTCATTACTCACAAAACCTAATCATTCGATTTTACAAGTGGCCGCATAAATGTTTGTAAGTTACCAATGAAGTAAAAATTTTACCATCTACAAACCCAATAATAGCTTACCGTTTATTTTAGTTTTTACAAGTAGGCGAGTGAGCATTCTTGGTTGTTAATGAATGAACAAATTTTCCATTATCTAAACACAATAGTACATGACCACTTGTTTTTAGATCTTACAAGTGAGTGCATAAGCGCATGTAAGTTACACATTTAATAGTATTTTTACCATCCACAAGCCCCGTAGTAAATTACAACTTATTTTAATTTTGATAAGTGTGCGCGTAAGTATCTGGAGGTTTGAGATAACAATTCTACCATCCGCAAAACCTAGTAGTAGATTATCATTTGTTTTTAGATTTTAAAGTAGGCACTTAAGTGTTTGTAAGATACCTATGAACTAACAATTTCTACCATAATATCGACAAACCCAATAGTAGATCACGACTTATTTTTAGATTTTACAAGTGGGCGTGTAATTGTTTCTAAGTTATTAATGAACTAATTATTTTATCAACCAAAAGCCAACGGGAAGAGTATACCACAAGTGTCATAAATTTGTTACGATGCTCATTGTGCAATAACTTTTATTGCGATTACTTGAGTATCATAATTTATGTACGACACACACTTATTGGCATCTCCTGACGGGGGAAGAATGAGTTTAGAGGTAATATCGAGGGTCCTCAATCGATGCGGTCTCCCAAACTTTTACCTCGCGTGACATTGGAAATTTCATTTTAGTCGAGTAATCCTATGAGAATTCGATGCTACTAGTCTATTAGGCTCGGCTATAAGCCAAATGAGATACAAGAATATATCTCACTTCCTACACAACTAGAGATATAAAAACGGGGACTTGATTACACTAGTCATCTGGCTAATGCCCTTTTGGTACCTAAACTTGATTGTTTGTCAACTAAAATGTGCACAAGGTCTTTCTACCAAATTATGAATCCTAAAGTTCTCGTCTACTAAGTGTCCATAAAATTTTTATTTTTATTTTTATTTTTATTATGATTCTAAGATGTAACCTACCATTTAACTAGAACAAACAAGTCCCCACACAAAAGCAATAAAAAGAATCACAACAAATTCGACAAGAACAGCAATAAAAGAACGAGTAAAAGATTGAATGCAATAAATAAAGTAAACTATACGAGTCGATCAAAAATATAACATGTCCTTGTTATTAAGCCCCAAGACAGCAAGCCTCATGAGCTATATTCAAATCAAATCCAATTTTTCTAAGAGACTAAAATATTTAAATCTAAATTAAGCTAAATCTAGCACTTAAGTTTAACAGCTTAATCAAGGTCTCTACTTCTAACCATATTTCAATTTTTTTCGAAATTTTGATTTTTTTAATTAATTTATTTTTGTATTCTATTTTCATCATGCACCCTGTTAAAGTCTGCACAATCATTTTTGAACTTTTCCGAATTTTTTTGTATTTTTTTATATTTTTAATTTTTAGAAAATGGGGACTCGGACCGGACCCCTTAGGCCGGGCAGGAATATGGGCAGCACGATGGTCTCACGGATCTGGGCTAATATGGGCACAATTGGGCTCTCCTATTGAGCCATCTTTTCAATTAGGAAAGTAAGCCTATCTTTCTGAAAATCAGATTCAGCCCAAACCCATCTAACCTAAGTTAAGCCCAAACTAATACTAAGCCCAAATTCAGTCAAGATTTGAGTGTCACAGACCCAAAATCGAATATGGAAACCACCAAAGCCCGGTCATGAATATCGCCAGAAATGAAGGTGGAGAACCATAACTCCGGATCACATGCTCATCGCGGACCGCCGTGGAAAATCACCGGGACGTAGCACAAAGAACAAAGAAGTATAATGATTTAGAAATGTTCTCGGCCATTCTGAAAACACGAGAACTCACGCTTAAATGACTTGAAAATCGATTAATATCACTTAATCTATGTCAATGTACTTTCGGGTTCATAAAATGACAGAAACTAATTCGCATTGAAACCTCATAGACATTTCGTCGAACATGTTGTAGTCAATCGATATAGGAGCAGGTTTTTTGCGATTTGAAACTCGTGTTTGTGGCCACACGCAAACGAAATTAACATGTGAATTTCGTAATCAAATACATGACTCTAATATGACCGATCCGAACCGAAGCAAAATGAGCTTTACATTCACTTCGCCGCTGGCAGAACCATAGCACGAGATTACCTTGTCAATGAAACCAAGCTAAGTCGTAGTAGGCAGTCCAATCAACTATTGGGGGGCTCTCTCATGATCGTCATCAACTGAAAGGAAGACCGGTGGAAGAGCTTCAAGCGAGGTTTGGCCACTTCAATCTTCATGGCCGCAAAACAGAGTAGAACAGGACCTTCTCAGAGGCGGCAGTCCGCGGATGGCTACATCGCCTAGGGCGCGGCGATGAGCCAGAAACGAGATAGAAGTCTCTGGAAAAAAAATTTCCTGAGCGAAATCCAAAATGAGCTCCGATTGGAAATCAAGGACTGAAGTTTTATGGGTCAAAGGGAGCCGACTGAAGTATTATGGGTCAAATTCATGCATATAGGATACAGCTTGCTAGTTCATGTACATTAGTGAGAAAAATCATAAAAATTGCATCTTTGATCGTCATGTGGCATATAGGCTATTCATGATCACCTAGGTAGTTGCAACTAGAAAGATTAAAAAATAAGGACATCTTAGAATCATGCTAGGTGACCTTTTTTCCTTTGGTCTTGGCATGCTAGGCGACTTTGCATCTTATATTACGTGAGTTTTGATTAATTCATGTTCGTTTAAATTAATAGGGCGATTTTGACCATATAGCGCTATTCTCGATATGTAGGGAAATTTTAGGGTTTTAAATACTGTTTATAAAGTTAGACAAAAGAAAAGACAAAAAAAGAGAGAGATTAATTGCATCTTAATCACATGTCGGCAACTTCTGCATCATAGTGTTAGATAGTTCGCAATATTTGATTCATGCATGATGGCTCAGGCATGTTCGGCACTTAGACTGGGCATCTCATGTTTATTTTAATCTAGTGCACTTTTACTTTTGGTTTATAGCTCACGACAGTCCTGTCCCCGGGCTTAATAACGAGGCTTTGTTAAGTTTGCCCTATACTATTCGGGTTCTTTATTTTCCTAGTACTTTATTTGCTTTAGCTTTATTATCACTTGATTTAATATATATTGCTTGAACCCCCATTCATGATCACCTTTTTTTTTGTTACATGATTAGAGGATATTGGGAAAATAAAATTGAGAAGATTGCCAGCAAACAAATTTCACAAAAGAGAGAAGGTATTGGCAACAAATGTTAGATTTATCTGGTATAATCAAGTCCTCAAACTCACAAATCTTCGGTTTGCAAGAGTAAAGCGAGCTCTTACGTCTTACTCGGGCTCCTAATCGGCCCAAAATTGATCAGTGCCAGCTCCAAAGCAAATTAAACTAAGTGATTGAATTGGAAAACCAAGTCGCAACTGGTAGGACTTGGGAGTGCCCATGCTAGGCATAAGTGCCACCTTGGAAGAGGAGCCATTAGAGCTCGCTTAGCAACCGGTAAACATCCCTCAGCTATGCCAACCTCAGGAGGGTTGCAACATTACGTATGATAGTTTGTCACTTAAGTTCCTTCACTAAATGATGGTAATTGTTGGAATAGTCGGTAATTTAAAAAAGAATTGATAAGTTCGTGTAAAAAAATTGGCAAGTTTAACCCATTGGTGAGAAATAAATATAAATAAGCTATCGAAACCGTATGAAATAACAAAATAGATGTTGGTGAGTGGACTCTAATAAGAATTGGGAGCTCGATCCACTTGTGATAAGTTCTTCACATTTTTCAACCATCACCAATCATCGCTGGTGGTGATTGCTGCCACCAACTCCACCCCACCCCGCGTCTCTCTCGCTCTCTCTCCCTTGTGTTTTACATTTTACTTTGCTTTTTCTATAGAATAAATCAGTTGCTTTTGATTTTAACATTATTGACTTTAACCTTTTTTGATAATAAATAAATGTGATCATAGCATACCATGTCTAACATACTAAGAGTTATTTTAAGGACTTGATTGAGAATAGGGTAGAGTTAGAGGAGTTGATTCAAAAAAGAGAAACGAAATGAAGAATCCAATTTTGCACAAGCAAATTTGAAGGATCCAATTGAAGGTCTAGGCCACGTACTTACTTTTGAATGGTCATTTCTATGCAAGACACAAACCTACATTTTTTTCCCAATGGGTAAGCAAGAGTTCTATTGATCAGTAAACATAACCATCTTTTAGATGATGATGAAGAATTATGAAGATAAGAGAGAACAAAGATACTCTTTTTCAAGTTTAGTAACTAAACCTCAGTGGAAATCTTCATGGACGTGAGTGTTTGAACAACACTTTATCCCATAATCGATAATAAGCAAACCTCCATGATGTTATAAACACTATGGGACCACAAAATACCCAGAAGCCAACCACAAATCCAAACGGCATGCCCATGTAAAACCACTTCCTCTTGATATCATCATTGTCGCCGTCATCATCTGTGTTGCTTTGGGTTGAAACACTACCCGCTTCTTCTGTCCCATTCGTTGTAGTTGAGCAACTTTTGTTGAGCTGAAGCCCGCACAATCCAAGGTTTCCTTCGAAGGAACTTTTGGAAAATGTGAGAAACTGTCCCCTTGTTGGGATGCTTCCCACAAGTTGATTTTTTGAGAGGTTCAAGAACGAAAGGAAATCAAGATTCGAAAGTTGAGCCGGTATGGTTCCATTGAGGTAGTTCCATGACAGGTCCAGCGACTCCAGCTGATCCAGATTCCCTAAAACAGGAGGAATTGAACCCGAGATGGCATTATGTGATAGGTTGAGGAAATGAAGTGCTTTGAGATCTCCAAGCGTGTCTGGTATTGGACCCTCCAATCTATTGCTTGAGAAGTCAATCAACGTGAAAATAGTCAGAATCTTGACCAGTTCTAGCTTCCGACCTTTGAAGGTTACACTCATTGTATCTTCATAATAGATCCCCCTAATTACATTTGACGCTGCAATTAACTCACATTTCCATGAATATAGATAACATAAGTCACGACGTTCGTGTAACTCATATTGCAGGTGATTGAAGTCTATGTTGGCCTTCATAGCCTCCCAAGATGAGAGGAGACTCACAGGCAATGTGCCGCTGAAATTGTTGGAAGATAGGTCAATGATTTGAAGCATTTGCCAAGTACAGGGACTTTGCGGACATCCAATTTCCCCGTGCAATTTGTTGGATCGTAAAACAAGGACACAGAGACTTGATATAGCATTGAAATGACATGGAAATGTCCCGTCTATTTGATTGTCCCCAAGGTTCACAATCTCCAACGTCGTGCAATTTGCCAACGACGGCGGAATTTGGCCATGCAAGAAATTCTCACTAATATCCAATGTCTTCAAACCACATGTTGCTGGGATGTTTTGCGGAATATCGCCACTCAACTGGTTATTTCTCAGATTCAATATCTCGAGGGACGTCATCATTAAACAATCAGGAATAGTTCCGTTCAAATGATTATGCGATAAGTCAAGCACGTCAAGACTATCAACGTTGCAAATCGACTTCGGGATGGACCCATGGAAATTATTCTTCGACAGGGAGAAGAACATCAAGCTTCGTAGGTTGATGTCATCCGGGATAACGGCATTTATTTTGTTACTTGAGAAATCCAAGTAGTAAGCATCGAACGACAAGGGTGGCATATTCCCTCGGAGCATGTTTGAATGGAGGTCGATGGCAAACAAAGCAGCAGTAAGATTGTCTAGAGGTGTTTCCAAATCTTCAAAGAAATTAGAGGAAAGATTAAGTTGCTCAAGATTTTCTAGCGTCCATATCCATCTCGGTATATCCCCCTTTATATAATTGTGGGAGAGGTCGAGGAAGAACAATTTGGACTGGTTAGCCAAAAACTGAGGCAATGTCGTCAACTGGCAGGAAGCCAAATTGAAGTTCTGAAGGTCAGGGAATGAAGACGCCTGGGAAGTGGTATTTGTGGCATCAATGGAAAAACAATTGTTGGAAAGATCCAAATAAGAAAGATTTATCAACTGCTGAACCAAATTAATGTGGAATGAGCCACTAAAATTATTGGAAGAAAGAATGAGGTACTTGAGCCCTCGGAGTTCCCATATAGACGTCGGTAGTTCTCCTCCTATATTGTTGTTGCTCAAATCAAGTGATTTCAGCATTTGCGATGGAGCATTAAAAAATCCCTTCAATTGACCAGAAAATCGGTTGTTGGAAAGTCGAAGCCCTTGAATCGATGGATGTGTAAACAAAGATGAAGGAATATTTCCTTCAAGTAAATTGAATCGCAGGTCAAGAATAAGAAGACTCGAGAGGGATTCCCATTGTGTTGAATCAATCGGACCAGTTAGATTGTTGTTGAACAAATTGATATATGTCAGATTCTTGGACTCGCTGAGTGATGGAATAGAACCAGTAAAATTGTTGAATGACAAGTCCAAATAAGACAGTCGCGAGAGATTGGTGAGAGAGCTTGGGATATTTCCATCAAAGTTGCATCCCTCCAAGTCTATAATGGACAGATTTCTGAGATTACCAATTGAATCTGGGAGCCTCCCGGAAATACTTGTGACACTAAGAACCAGTGTCTGAAGAGAACTATTCTCTGGAAATATTGGCAAAGAACCCTGAAGGAGGACATTGAATGATAGGTCGAGGGTCTGAAGTGTTTGCACCTGGAAGATTTTTTGAGGAAATTCCCCCTGCAAATCACAGTCCCTTAGGCTCAATGCTTTCAAGCTGGAAAATTTCGCTAAGATACTAGGATCTGTGGTGGACAAGTTGTTGTGATTGAGTTGGATGACCGACAGATTAGCAAGACTCGTAAGAGAAGCGCCGATAGGACCGGACAGAGAACAGAAAGACATGCTCAACACCTCAAGTTTCGGCACTGAAGAAGACAACGCGTCGCACCACCCGCTTCCCTCAGCAGACACATTGACCCGATCAAGGTACAGCTCTCTCAACTCCCCCAAATCCCCAATCAGTGACCTCAAAGAGGGCTTCTCAAGGAACAGCATAGCCGGTCCAGGGTAATAAAGACCAGAGAGATCAAGAGCACGTAGCTTCATCAGGCGCGATAGCTTCGCTGGAATCTGCCCGTCAAATCCGGCATTGGACAAGTTGAGATGTACCAAGCGGCTGAGATTCGCGAGGCCGGACGGAATTGCTGAGGAGTTGAAATCGTTGAACGCCAAGTTCAGGCTTTGAAGGAACTTGAGCCTGAAGAGGCTCGATGAACGGCCGATTCCACCAGAGATTGACTCTTCGCTCAAATCGAGTCCCACGACGAGCCCGTCCTTGCATGTCACGCCGCTCCATGAATCAGCGCTTCGGTCCCACCGTACTAGCTTGGATGATGCGGAGGTGTTGAAGACGAGGCTGTCTCTCAGCTCGAGCAAGAGTGATCTCTGGTCGATGCCGAGACACTGGGCTGAAGCTGAAGCTGAAGCCATAGCAACGTCGGAGAAGATGGAGATGGTGGATGTCGCAAGAACAAGCCATGAGACGATCGAACCGTTCATCGTAAGGGTTGAGGAAGAGAGTGGGAGGAGGAGGGAACAGGGAAGAGAGACTCAACCAAAACAAAGTCGAACCCTTTGGGAGTGGAGTAGTCTTCAAAGGAATTGCGTTGATATTCGGGATGTCATCATTAGTCACCAAAGTTTGACTCATTTCACTTTCGACGATACTAGCACAAATATTTTTTATTAACATACTTTTGAAATCGAAACAAAAGGCCATATTTTTATTTTCAATGAGAAAAAGGGAAAATAAAATAAATCTGCCCAAAATGTTGAGATTAGGACTTGAGATCCCTTGGAAATATTTTTGGCTTATCTTATTTGAAGATCATAAAACAAATGATATTATGTGATCGATTTTGTTTTTGTACATCACATTTACATGTAGCGATCCATTAAAAGTAAATAATGGATATATATCATAGCATTTGATCATAACACCAAAATACATATATTATATACTATTTCTTTTATTAAATAAGTAGATTCAAGAAAAGAAATAAAACGATTTACTTATATTTGGATTTAATTGTAAATATTCTAAAGGATTAATACCTTAAATTGGTACGCTTGTAATAAATTTACACCAAACTAATTTTTTAATTACGAAAAACCCCAAACTGGTACACTCGTGACAAATTTACTCAAAACTAATTTTTTAATCACAAAAAACCCTAAACTGATACACCTGTAGTGAATTTACTCTCCGTTAAATTAGATTAATACCAAGAAAAATCACAAATTGATAAACATGTGACAAACAGAGGCGTAAATTCTCAAACTAGTACACCTATCAATTGCCACGTGTCATCCAACTGAGCAATTTAACGGTAAAATTTAACAGAAACTAATGGAGGGTAAATTTGTCACAAATATATCAGTCTGGGACTTTTCGCGACATTAACCTTATTCTATAGTACTTTCAAAAAGCAAAAATGTATAAACTATAGAATCAGAAAATACAATGTATTAATCATGAAATATGAAATAGAAAAATACAGTAATATGTTCAAAAATAGAATGAATAACCAAATAAGCAAAAACTAAGAATAAATTTCTCTTATATTAAACTGTAAGGAAAAAATAAGAAGAAAAAAAAAAGGAAAAAGGAATATGCAAAACGAGGAAATACGGGAGCTATCTTTACTTCGAGTGGTATAAAGGAAAATAAAAACAGGGAAAAATCCGAAAAGATTTTAAAAAATTAAACGAAAGAAGAGAAAAAGCGAACTGCAGGCACATGGAATTGATCCATCGTGCACGCTGAGAAAAGTACCATGCCCCCCCTCCACCGGGCTGTTACCATTCGGCGCGTGGAATTGATCCATCGTGCACGCTGGGATTGTACCATGGTCCACCTCCACTGGGCTATTTAATTGAATAGTAAGTGTGTGTGCTAGTTGGCTGAAGCAACAATCGATGTACGACGCATGGCAAAGGCTGATAGCCGCCCCGGGTTTTCTCTTTTGGTATTGCACATTGATATATTTAAAGGTTTTCTTCCTTATTTTTTTGGTTTCTTTGTGAGTTTTGCTATGCTAAGAGTGGTCTGAGAGAGATTCTTTGGGCTTTTGCTGTTTTTTTTCTTATTGTGCGGTCAAGTGCCGGGTTAGCTTACAATAAGACTCGAAACCGAGACCATAAGAAGAGGAACAAACTTCCTTACTATTTAAGGCAACACATTATTGTTGGATTTTCAGTGTAATTAAATTGTCGGATCTTTCAACAAGAGAAAGAGATCCTATTGAGTAATTCATAAATAAAAATCTACTCACAAATGAGCGCCACATTAGCTATGGTCTATATCTTCTCCAAATGAAAGAAAAAATGAGCACCACATTGTATGTTCACTTACACACTTATCGAGGGCTTGTCCTGCATGAAATGGGTCGAATAATTGCTAAGCTTTTCAAAATGGATCATAGACCCATTTCTTAACCCATTTTTGATGGGCTAAGTCATTATATGGATTAGCTATGTTTAGTAAATATGTTATAAATGGATTTATAATAACAAAACCTAAAAAGATATGAGTGCTAAATGGTTTCACAGTTTACCCAAATCTAACCCACATTTGTGACTCTTTTTGCCCTTAATGAGAAAATAATGGACTTCTCATACTGTTCCAAGTTCAGAGAAGTTTTGGTGGGCCTGCAAGATGAGCCCGACTTCATCTTTATTAAAAATATCAAGACGGCTACTTTTTTTCTCATTATTTTTTATTTTTATCAATATTGTTAGTGTCGCCTGTTAGTTATTGGAGTATATCTTTCATTGATTGCATTTGGCATTGTCATTTTTACATAATATTCTAATCTTAGTTCTTGTCATTCCAATCCATTGTCAATATAAATTATCTTATTCAATATCTTACAGTTCATTTAATTAAAATTTCAATTTCTCTGCGTTGTTTGTTGCTTTAATTTTATAAATTCACTATCAAGTACTAACTTTCTCTTATTCTTCATTGTGAATCAGTATAAAAAAAAAAAAAAAATTCTATGCAATGCTTATAGTCTAAATAACGATTTTATCCAACTAACATATACACATGAAGAGCTTAAAATGGGTTAACTAGGTGAATACGGATTTTCATAGATTGAATTAAATATGAAAGTATTTTAGTAAATGCGGTCGAGTACGGGGATGAGCTACTAATGGTAGAAATCTAACTTGAATTGTGGCAAGCTAAACTAATTCACCCCACGGTGCTCAACTTTGGCTACTTGATGAATGAGTGCTCGACTCGGACGCTCACAGCTATCCAGACACTTGACAAAGACTTCGCTCATTTATGACACGCGCAATTGCAAGAAAGTCCAACACATCTATGGTACGTGGGTGTTGCAGATTGGAGCACTAATGGCACTGTAGAAAACTCTAATTTGTGTTTTTCTTCATTTGGAATTGAAAAAGGACAAAAAAACATAAAATAGAAAAACACAAAAATAAACTAAGACCAAAACCAACAAACCAACAGTAGTTTGATCTTGACAAAGAAGCAGAACCAATGACCACAATCGAGAAGGATGCACGAAGGAGTGAAGATAGAGAACAAAGAGGCTGGACTTTTGGGAGACTTCACCAGCACAAGGATGTTTGCGACATGACCGACGAGGCCACAGAGAAAGGACAACTTCCTCTGACGACGAGGGAGAGTCCATCGACTCACGACATCGAACTACCTTCGGAGACAACGTGGGCGACGAGCAGATGCCTGCCAATGAAGCACTCTTCATGACGAAGACTTGTTGCGGTTGCTCTCGAAGATGAAAATACTCAAATGTCACATCTTTACATCTTTACTTTAATAAGTTACAATCAAGGGGTATTTATATCCGAACAATAGATACAAGAAAGGAAGTAATCTAATCTAATAAGGATATTAGTTGTCCTAGGAGATAACAAAATGTCAAACAAAATCCCTAATATCTAATAATATTTGTAACAGTATCTTTTAATATTGAATTCTTTAATATTCATAAATATAAAGCCCATAAAAATGACGACCTAGGAGAGAAGGATTCGGAAAATGTTATGCGAAATGGGCAATATCAAGAACAGGGAATTGCGTGGAAGAGGGGGAGGAAAATAGGGGATGGTGCAGATTGGAAAGGGGGAGTAGTCAAAGTAAACGCCTGCTTGTGGGGACGATTCTATTTAGTGTTAACGTTCGCTGTGGGACTGATGATGTTACTTGCTTTGTCCTCGTCCATGTTGTAGGGAATAGGAGCAGAAACGCGTTTATGTCATAAAGCTTTTCTTTATTTTGGGTGATGTTACCTGCTCTGTGGACTCGAGACGGCCTCTACTGCTTTCAGTCACTGTCCTTTTACCCTCATTAAGACCCCCTTCACTACAAACTTGACCGGAGAACGCAAAATTATCGTTTCAGTGCTGGTGGGGACTATTATGTCTAGTGTTAACGTTCATTGTGGGACTGATGATATTACATTTTTTTTTTGTTGAAACTAATGCTGTTACTTACTTTGCGGACACTTGTGTAGGGAATAGGAGTAGAAACGCGTCTGTGTCTGTGGGCTTTTCTTTATTCCTTTGTGGATTTCTTGGCATCAATTTATGTTACGCTGGCCAGACTAAGAAAAATCAAACTTTGATGGATAGGATATGACCAGCTTAGAGGATTGGAACACGAGCTATGGTTAGTGATGAAAATAGAGATTTTCAAATAGTGCCCAAATCCAAAGGGTGGTTCAGTATTAGAACGATCTAGCTGTTGCACTTCTAGAAGCATTGGATTTTATATTTGATCCAGCTATTGTATTCGGAATGTCATCATTAGTCACCAAAGTCTGACTTATTTCACTTTCGACGATACTAGCACAAATATTCTTTATTTAACATACTTTTTCAATCGAAACAAAAGGCTTTGTTTTTATTTTCAATGAGAAAGGGGAAAATAAAATAAATCTGCCTAAAATGTTGAGATTAGAACTTGAGATTCCTTGGAAATATTTTTGGCTTATCTAATTTGAAGATCATAAAACAAATGATATTATGTGATCGGTTTTGTTTTTGTACATCACATTAACATGTAGAGATCCATTAAAAGTAAATAATGGATATATATCATAGGATTTGATCATAACACCAAAGTTCATATATTACATTCTATTTCTTTTATTAAAAAAGTAGATTCAAGAAAAGAAATAAAACGATTTACTTATATTTGGATTTGATTGTAAATATTCTATAATACTATCAAAAAGCAAAAAAGTATAAACTATAGAATCAGAAAATACAATGAATTAATTGTGAAATATGAATTAGAAAAATAAAGTAATATGTTCAAAAATAGAATGAATAACCAAATAAGCAAAAACTAAGAATAAATTTCTCTTATATTAAACTGAAAGGAAAAAATAAGAATAAAAAAGAAAGGAAAAAGGCATATGTAAGACGATGAAAAATGGGCGCTATCTTTACTTCGAGTGGTATAAAGGAATATAAAGAGAGGGCAAAATCTGAAAAGATTTAAAAAAATTTAAAGAAAAAGCGAACTGCAAGCACATGGAATTGATCCATCGTGCACGCCGGGATCGTACCATGGTCCACCTCCACAGGGCTATTACCTTACTTTCTATTCCTTTAAGCAACTTTCATTTAATATATATGTCTGTGTGGGCGTTGGCTGCAGGAACAATTGATGTACAACATATGGCAAATGCTGATAGTCGCACCGGGTTTTCTCTTTTGGTATTGCACATTGATATATTTAAAGGTTTTCTTCCTTCTTTTTTTCTTTGTTTCTTTGTGAGTTTTGCTATGCTAAGAGTGGTCCGAGAGAGATTTTTTGGGCTTTTGCTTTTTTTTATTTATTGTGCAGTCAAGTGCGGTTTAGCTTACAATAAGACTTGAAACCAAGACCATAAAAAGATGAGCAAACTTCCTTACTATTTAAAACAACACCTTAGTGTTAGATTTTTAATGTAATTAAATCGTCAGATCTTACTACAAGAGAAAGAGATCCTATTGAGTAATTCATACATAAAAATCTACCCTCAAATGAGCGCCACATTAGCTATGCTCTATATCTTCTCCAAATGAAAGAAAAAATGAGTACACACTTCTCGAGGGCTTGTCTTGCATAAAATGGGTCGAATAATTGCTAGGCCTTCAAAATGGATTATAGACTTATTTCTTAACCTATATTTGATGGGATGAGTCATTATATGAATTAGCTATGTTCAGTAAATGTGTTATAAATGAATTTATAATGACAAAACCCAAAAAGATATGAGCATTAAATGGTTTCTTAGTTTACCCAAACCCAACCCACATCTGTCAATCTCTCTTTGCCCTTAATGAGAAAATAATGGACTTCTCAAACTGCTCTAAGTTCAGAAAGGTTTTAATGGGCCCGCAAGATGAGTCCGACTTCACCTTTATTAAAATTATCAAGACGGCTACTTTTTTCTCATTATTTTTTATTTTTATTAATATTGTAAGTTTCGCCTATTAGTTATTGGAGTATATCTTTCCTCAATTGGATTTGGCATTGTCATTTTTACATAATATTCTAATCTTAGTTCTTGTCATTCCAATCCATTGTCAATATAAATTATCTTATAAATTCACTACCAAGTAGTAATTTTCTCTTATTCTTCATTGTGAATCAGTATAAAAATAAAAATTCTATGCAATGCTTATAGTCTAAATAACGATTTGATCCAACTAACATATACACATGAAGAGCTTAAAATGGGTTAACTAGGTGGATACAGATTTTCATAGGTTGAGTACGGGGATGAGTTACAAACGGTAGAAATCTAACTTGAATTGTGGCAAGCGAAACTAAATCACCCTACGGTGCTCAACTTTGGCTACTTGATGAATAAGTGCTTGACTCGGGCACTCCCAGCTGCCTAGACACTTGACAATGACTTCGCTCATTTATGACACTCACAATTGCAAGAAAGTGCAACATATTTATGGTACGTAGGTGTTGCAGATTGGAGCACTAATGGCACCGTAGAAAACTCTAGTTTGTGTTTTTCTTCATTTGGAATTGAAAAAGGACAAAAAAACATAAAATAGAAAAACACAAAAATAGACTAAGACCAAAACCAACAAACCAACAGTAGTTTGATCTTGACAAAGAAGCAGAACCAATGACCACGATCAAGAAGGATGCACGAAGGAGTGAAGCTACAGAACAAAGAGGCTCGACTTTTGGTAGAATTCACCAGCACAAGGATGTTTGCGACATGACTGGTGAGGCCACAGAGAAAGGGCAACTTCCTCTGACGACGTGGGAGAGTCCATCGACTCACGAGATCGAGCTACCTTCGGAGACAACGTGACCGACAAGTAGATGCCTGCCAATGAAACACTCTTCATGACGAAGACTTGTTGCGGTTGCTCTCGAAGATGAAAATACTCAAATGTTACATCTTTACTTTAATAAGTTACAATCAAGGGGTTTTTATATCCGAACAATATATACAAGAAAGGAAGTAATCTAATCTAATAAGGATATTAGTGGTCCTAGGAGATAACGAAATGTCAAACAAAATCCCTAACATCTAATAATATTTCTAACAATATCTTTTAATATTGAATTCTTTAATATTCATAAATATACAGCCCATAAAAATGACAACATGGGGGAGACGAATCCGGAAAATTTCATGCGAAATGGGCAATTTCAAGACCCGAGAATTGCGGGGAGGAGGGGGAGGAAAACAGGGGATGGTACAGATTGGAAACAGGAAGCAGTCACTTACTCTGCGGTGGGGACGATTCTGTCTAGTGTTAACGTTCGTTGTGGGACTGATGATGTTACTTACTCTGCGGACACTTGTGTAGGGAATAGGAGCAGAAACGCGTCTGTCTGTCGGCTTTTCTTTATTCGTTTGCAGATTTCTCGGTGTCAATTTATGTTATGCTGGCCAGATAAAAAAAAAATCAAACTTCAATGGATAGGATATGACTCGCTTAAGGGATTGGAATATGAGCTGTGGTTAGTGATGAAAATAGAGATTGTCAAATAGTGCCCAAATCCAAAGGGTAGTTCAGTATTGTAACGATCCAACTATTGCGCTTCAAAAAGCGATGGATTTTATATTTGATCCATACTCGTCGCAGCCACTAAAGCCAAGATTGAATTAGAGATGGGTTCGATTTTCATGGGAATGGGCCTGTTTTTTGGATTGGAGATTGTCGATGGACAAAAGGTTGTTGAGAATATCACAAATTCTCGATTAAAAGAAAATACCTTTCAGATCACTTGTTAAAGTTTGATAACTAATTGAAAACGAAAATTTTCTATCGTCTGATAGTTGTTCTTTTGTTGATGTGTGCTTGTGTCTACTTAAGTGTTCCTCCTATATTAGTGATCTTGACTAGTGTGCAAATGATTCTTAATAGCAGACTCAATTTAATTATATCGCAATTGTATTGTGGGTCTGCACTGGCATTGGGAACGTATCTGCTGGGGCTGACGTAGACGCAAGGTAATACCCTGTCCAATTTTTCTTTGCTTTTCCACATGAAGTAATGTCATCTTGCACAAAGTCACAACCCACATGCAAGATTCTCTTAGAATGAATGTCAAGTGATTACCGAGACTGATTTCCAAGTTTTATTGGGAATATTTTTCGGCGGATATAAAAGAGGTCTAATCGATCGAGTCAGTATTCATATTTGAATCGAACTAAACTGGAAAATTTAAGACTGGACATTTTATTCAGACTCGATCTCGTCAAACATCAACTTATTTGGATTGAGTTTGACTCGTGAAATTTTTTTTATTAACTTGAAATGACTAAGTTTGATTCGACTCGGTTATCATAAATGCGTATCTATCGGATCTTGATTCAAGCTTGAGCTAAAATTCAACTTTCATAAAATCTGAACAAATGAGGCTCGGACTTGACTCATTCCCGCACTTTGAACTCGTAAATAATCTAGGTGAGCTCGAGTAGCTTGATTGGTTTCCACATAAAGAAGCAATTAAAACCTAATTTCGAAGAAGCATGTGACAAAATGTTGGTAAAGCACATAATCGTTTCAATCTCGAGTGTTACGTACTTCATTCTGGTTGAGTTTTGTCTTCGAATGGGGTTAAATCTATTTTTAATCCTTCAATTCATAATATGTGCGATCAGGTCCTCGAGCCGACAAGCTAGTACCACTACGATGCAAAGTTGGAGTCCACCATGACCGCTTCTCCGAAGGTCAAGCCCATCGCTTCACATTTTCCAACCCTTACCAATGGTCGCTGGTGGTGGCTTCGGCCACCAAGGGTGCGAATGGTAACCATTCTACTTCAGAAATCAAATTTTTGCCAAAAATTGATTTCTGGAATTCTTGCCAGAAATTGATTTTTGGAAGAGAAATCTGTTTGATAAAACATAACTAATTCTGCTCCAGAAATTGATTTCCGGAACAAAAACCTTTTTTTATTTTTTTTATTTTTTTGGGCACCTCAAAAAAATAAATTTCACTCAAAGTAGGTGCCCAAAGGTATTCTTAGCCAATTTGTGAAGTTTTGAAATTTTTTATTTTTTGATTTTTTGGGTATCTCAAAAAAATTAAATTTCGCTCAAAGTGGGTGCCCAAAGGTATTCTAAGTCATTTTGTGAAGTTTTGAAGTTTTTGATTTTTTTTGGCACCTCAAAAAAATTAAATTTCACTCAAAGTGGGTACCCAAAGGTATTTTAAGCCATTTTGTGAAATTTTGAAATTTTTCATTTTTTTGGACACCTCAAAAAAATTAAATTTCACTCAAAGTGGGTGCCCAAAGGTATTTTAAGCCATTTTGTGAAGTTTTGAAATTTTTGATTCTTTTATTTTTTTGGACACCTCAAAAAAAATTAAATTTCACTCAAAGTGGGTGCCTAAATATATTCTAAGCCATTCTGTGAAGTTTTGAAATTTTTGATTTTTTTATATTTTTTGAAAAAAAATTCACCAAATTTCCTATTTTCCCGAAATCTGACTTTTTTTTTTATTTTCTGGAGATTTTTATGAATTTTTCTGGAATTTTTCAATTTTTAAGCATTTTCTGAAAAAACAATTAGTGAGAAAAAGAGAGAAAATAGGGAGAATCCATTCTGGAAGAGAGAAGTTACAAAAAGTAGCTTCTCTTTTTCATGCCTAAAATTCATTCTAGAATCAAGAATGCATTTTGGAATCAAGTATTTTTAACAAATGCATTTTTATTCCAGAATGTAAAAATTGATCCAGAATACATTCTGGAAATTTTTTAACAAACGCATTTCTGTTCCGAAATCCATTCTGGAGCAGAATTTCTACTCCATAATGGATTCCATGCTCACCCCAAGTCGTCCGCCCCTTCTCGCATCTCTCGCTTTTCCACCTTTGTCTTCTACATTTGACTTCCTTATTTTTCTTAAACTAAAACTAGTTTCTTTTTATTTTAACATTATCGACTTTTACCTTTTTCAATAATAATAATAAAAAAAAATCATCCTAGAATACCACATCAACATGCTAAGAGTTATTTAAGGACTGAATTGAGAATAGGGTAGAGTTAGAGGAGTTGAATCCAAAAACAAACAAAAAATTGGAGTATCCAATTCCACAAGCAACATAAGTTTGGAGACTAAAATTGAACTTAATCTTCTCTACTAGCAAGGAAACACCGGTTTGCTGGGGCCTACAAAAAAATTATCAACTAATGGTAGAAGTCCTTAAATAATTGATAATGAGAACTGGAAAATATATTTGTAAAGTTCCAGCATTATAATGTAAAACTCTACCTACTGAAAACCAATAAGTGCCAATTTTTCTCATTAATCTCGACCAATATATTTTTTTAACATAACTATTTTTATAAATGAGGGTAATTTCAGTCTTTTTCTTTCTACATCAATCCTTTACTCCTTTCTCAACTTTCTTTAAAGAAAAATACCTTTTTTGCTATTTTGGATATTATTATTGAGGTTAGGTTTAGTTAAGGGTGGGGAAAATCACTAATTTAATACTGTACAGATTCCAACGTAGTTCGAAAGTTTTCAATTGATTAATGTTGTCCTGAAACCTTGCACCAAATTCCAATGTAATCATGCTTGCCAATTTTTGCCTGAAAATGCTGATGTGGTATTCCAGTTGTGACACTCTGAATTTCGACCCATTTTTGAGATTTACAAAACGTGTAATTCGTCAGTGTGCTTATAGTAAAATCTCGCCCGGGAACTGATCACTCCCGGTTATTGTTTTAAAATAGAGATTTCGCTATAATCGCATTCGATCGAATTTGGCCATTATTTAGAGCCCGAATTTTGGTGTCGGATTTTTCGGAGTTCCGTGACTAATTTAATTGGACGGTGTCGATATTATTGTGGCCAACCTCGAAATTACCCGGGTTAGGTGAAAAGTGAAATTTTTGACCAGGTGCGAATTTGGACTGGTAGACCACCCTCGCGGTGTGTTTTTATTATTATCCTCTAGCCAAATCCTAAAATTTATTAATTAGGATTTTTCGGGGACCGTCGGATCTTTTTTGGATTTAAATCGTGACCGTTGGATCGCAATTATTACGATTTTGACTTGTCTTTTCTCTCTCCTCTCTCTCTCTCTCTCCTCCCCCTTTTCCCGCTGACCACTCCCCCCTACGTTCTGACCTCCCCCACCAAACCCCATCATTTCCCCTTTTTCTTTCTTTTTCCTTTTCCCTTTTCTTTTCTTCTTCTTCCTTCTTCTCCCTTCTTCCCCGACGCTTCTGGCTTCTTGCTCTTGCTTCTGTTCACGCCGACCGCATGCTCGTCGGCCCAGCCACCGTGCGCCGTCCGGCCGCCGCGCCTCACCCCCAGCCGCTTCCTTTTTCCCGACGCCGTAGCTTCCGACCTCCGCTCCTCTGCAACTCGCCGGAACTAGCCGCAAGCGGGTCGCGCCTCCCGTCGGCCCGGCCGTCCACCGCCAAGCGCCGCTCCTCCCCGCCGTGAACCACCACCGTCCCAGCTCTCCCCTTGGCCTTGTGGCACCGCTCCCGGCCGCCTGGAACCTCTCGTCGCCAGTTCGCCCGAGCCGCGCGCGAGTTACGTCACTCGCCGGATGTCCGCCGCCATCCAAGCCGTTGCTTCCGCCGGCCACCAGCTCTGTCGTCCACCTCCGACCGTCGTCGCCACTGGCCCAGCCGTCGGGAACAGCCCGGGCCACGCCGGAGCAGCCCCTACAGTAGCTGTCTCCCCTCGTGGCGCTCGTTCGCCGCTCGCCGGAGCAAATCCGAGGACACCGCGGACCGCCCTCGTCGCCGTCGTCGTCCTCGCGTAGTCGCCAGCGTTAGCCAAGTAAGTTAACCCCTAATCCCGTGTTTAGGGTGTTAAACTTGCTTAGGGTAGTTTAAATTATGTTTAGATTATGTTAATTATGGGTTAGTATTTAGTTAATTGTGATTAGAGACTAAGTTATCAATTATTTTATTGTTATTGATTATTATATTAAATCAATTATTTTCGGAATTTAAATATTATTTTATTAGTTAATAAATTAATTCCGAATTTAATATTATTATTTTATTATTAAATAATTAATTCCCGAAAGTTAAATATTATTATTTTCGGAAAATTTTCTAGCATCAATTGTGATGCCAATGTTGGTTTTCGCCGTATAAATTTACGTATTGAGAAAATGGTTTGAATGATTTTGATTCAAGGAAATATTTTGACATTTTGGAAAATTAAATTATTTTCGGATTATTAATTAATTAATTCCGAATTTAATTTATTGTTATTTCGAAAAATTTATAATTTCAAATTATGATTTCGAGTTTGAATGTTGGCGAATATACCGTGAATTGTCGTATTAAATTGATTCTATGACAAATTGTTTCGATTGAAAGTTTTCAAGGAAAATTTATGAGGTTTTTGGAATTAAATTATTTTTATTATTATGCCAAGTAATGTTAGTGATGCTTGTGGTGGATAATTATGTTTAGTATCGAAGCTTGTGAGAATTTATTGAGTGGTTGCACGTGTGACCACTTGGCATGATTGTATGTCACTGGATGAGCATTATTCATGAATGCATGGGCTAATTGAGAAGATAATAATTGGTCGGAATGCTAGTGTGTTCGTGTGGTCACACGTTGGAGCCGTCTTGCCGTGTATCGCTTGACGTTGCCAGATTTATCGGATGCCTGGGGATAATCTGGAGTGCCGATACCCCGGATGCCTTGTCGCGGCCCGAGGTCGGACTTGATGCTCCTTACGGGATACCATCTTATTGTGTATTGTTTGATGTTGCCATATTGGAATGCCGTCATTCTGTGTATCGTTTGACGTAGCCGTGCCCGATGGGGCGGGACGGAGCCCGATTTTTACCGGTAGACCACCATCTTGCCGCGTATCGCTTGATGTGCGGTAGCCCCAAGGGGGCGTAATAATTGGAATACGTGTGATGCATAGTGCTTGATTATGGGGTCGAAACTGCTAGGCATGGTATGGGACGTGCCCAAGTGGATTCTATCTTATAATCGAGACACGCGCGACTGTGTTGCATTAATGCATGGAAAATCTCGTTAAATGCTTCAAGTATGTGACATATGCATTTCATCAACGTGTGTATCAAGACGAGGTAAGGATGCCTGTGGTTGTTAATGATGCTCTTGTTGCTGTTTTGCCTATTTAGGGACCCCCGTGCGAGTTGGCCTCGTAAGCGGGGCTTAGGTCGTTAACTTATTGAGACTTTGTCTCATTTGTTGTTGTTAACCCCTTTTTCAGGCCCTTAGCGTGTTGACACACCCAGCTTGGTTCAGGGTGTTTGGAAGCTGTCTTTTGGGGATCGACTTGTTAGAGGGAGTAGATTAATCCGGCTTTTGTCTTTTGCTGACCTTTTTGTGGTAGCACTCGATTTGGGCTTGTAAGAATGTTCCCAGGGGTTAATCAAGTGAAGATTAAAATAGTGTTGTGTTTTGCTTTTCCTAACTATCCCTATTTATTGTTATTGTCCGGGGATTGTTATGATCGTTTCCGCATGCGTATTAAAAGATAAAATGGAGGGTCGGCGACGAGTCCTGGGACGTCGCATCTCAGCGACCGAAGCGAGGTGTTGCACGTCCGTAGGGTTCGGGGCGTGACACCAGTCATCACCGGCTGTTCTATGAGCTCAACCGGCAATTTACGTATACAAATTTTATTCAAAACGACATCCTTTTGAGTAATTTTATTAATTTTTTTACATTTTAAAATGTGTTTATATCCTTTTTTTTTTCTTTTCCTTCCCTGTTTTCCCTCTTCCCATTTCCTTTTTTCTTTTCTTTCCCATTAACACCAGATCAAACCTATTTTGATGAGCAGGTCCTAGGTTCCAAAAATTGGGTAACCTGGAATAAGTTTTTGTGTTTCTCTTAGTTTATGTCTTTGTGCGATCCTGTAGCATTCCATGGCGTCCAATGATGAGTGTATAATCTTGAGCCAATAGTCTGACCTTCCATTTTATTACTAAGACTTTTACTATGTTAATGTTTTCATATATTTTTGTGTGTATAAATATAAGTTGTGGTTAGTGGATTATAGCAGCAAATGGAGGTCATTAAAGGTTCCAAAAATTGGGGAACCTATTTCGACGGGCAGGTTCCAGGATCCAAAAATTGGGTAATCTAGAACTTGGAACAAGTTTTTGTGTTTCTCTTGGTTTATGTCTTTGTGCGATCCTATGGTATTTAATGGTGTCTAATCTAGTCTGACCTTCCATTTTATGACTTAGACTTTTACTAAGTTAATGTTTCATGTTTTTCGTGTGTATAAATATAAGTCGAGATCAGTGGATTGTAGTAGCAAGTGGTGGTCATTAAAGGTGATAATTCATTGCAATTGTTCAATTAATAATACAAATAGAACTTGGGTAGACCCTATAACTGACTCTAGAACCTATGCTAGGATAAGTTCCAGGTTCCAGGGTATATAAGGTAGGTTCCAAGTTTAAAAAAATGAGGAACATGTTCCAATGAGTAGGTTCTAGGGAAAAGGTTCCAAGTGGGACTTATATAGAACGTGGAGCTGCTCACCCTTATATATTACTTTACAAATCTGGCTTATGAAATGAATTATAAAATGATTTGAGAAATACTTTATGTTGAACTGAATTAATGATAGGTAGTCGCAAATGTCATCCAGAATAAAAAAAAAAGTGATGTTGTTACTTGAGAATCAAGTAGTAAGCGTGTGATGGCAAGGGTGGCGTAGGAGTGGAGGAGTAGTCCAACGTAAGTGCAATCTAGTGTCAATTTTCGGGATGCCATTAGTCACCAAATTTGAATTATTTCACTTTCGAAAATCCTAACTATTAAAGTATTATCCCACATTGATTGACAACGGATCTTAGATGCTCGTTATATTCATGTGATTTCTCTCTACCTATTAGTTTAAGTTTTTGTGTTAGATTTTATAACATGATATTAGAGTAGAAGGTCATGAGTTCAAATTTTTTGAGCCTCTAAAGCTTAAGCTTTTAGAACGTGTGTGTAGATCCTCTTGACAACGGGCCTTTATATTCATGTGATCTCTTTTCGCCGATCAGCTTAAGTTTTTGGGTTGGATTTTCTAATATTAGCAAAAATTGGCAACATTGGGCAACAAAAATGATATTCTTTTTTTATCATAATTTTTCAATTGAAACAAAAGACCATATTTATGTTTTCTAAGAAAAAGGCAAAAAAATATGCCGAAGATGTTGAGATTAGAACTTGACATCCCTTGAAAATGCTTTTGGCTCATCTTATTTTAAGATCATAAAGCCAATGACATTATGTGATCAATGTTGTCTTTGTTCATCAACATTAACCATGCAGAGATCGGTTAAAAGCAAACAATATAGATATTATATCCGATCATTTAATTAAATAAGCAGATTCAAGAAGATAAGTAAAATGATTTACTTATATTTGGATTTAATTATAAGACTGTGGAAAATAAAAAAAAAATATAAGTTTTGAAATCGTATCAACATTAGGATTTCAACATTTTCAGACAACTTACTTAATATAAACCCAGCCAATGTAAAAATAGTAGACTATATATGATATGCAACATGATAGTTAACTATACTTGGTCAACCAAGCACATGAACTGAGCAGGGATTTGAAAACCCTAATTTGGGATGGAAATCTTCAAACCCGAAATTTCCATGCACCTTCTTAGAGCTGAGACGATTGCGCCTTTGTTCCAGTTTGGTGGGCCACACACGTGAAGAATCTTAATTTTGTCCGAACGCGAAGAATGGTCCTAATTGAAGGACTTTCCGACAATAGACAATTATGGAAAGGAAAAACATTGAAATTCCGCCAATCAAGGAATAGCTTTTAGTTGACTTGATTAGAGAATGCAAAATTGCTGTTTCGGTGGTGCTCCGCCGTTCGCGGATTTCCAAAATCCCATTTCCGAATAAAATTGAAATTCGTATGTGGATGGAAATACGTGACGTCGGTAATAAATTTGAAATGTGGATGATAACGAACCCAATAGTAGATTATCACTTGCTATCTTTTATTTTACAAGTGAGTGCGTAAATATTCGTAAGTTACCGATGAAATTAAGATTTTATCTTTCAGGGATTCAGCAGTAAATTGCCACTTATTTTAGGATCTACAAGTAGGCGCACGACTTTTTGCAATTTGTCGATTGAAATAACATTTCTACCGTTCACAAAACCCAATAGCAGTTACCACTTATTTTTAGATTTTAGATTTTATTAGTAAACGTGTAAGTAATTGTTTGTGTAATACCAATTAGATAACAATCACATCGTCCACAAATCTAATAGTAAATTAGCACTTTTTATATATTTTATAAGAAGGTACATAACTGTCTGTAAGTTATTAATGAAATAACAATTTTATCCACAAGCTCAATAGTAAATATATAACATAGGTGGTAAATTATTAGAACATTGACAATCATAAGTCCCTAACATTGTTGCACAATCAAGTCAATTTACTTAATCAATAGGAAGCAAGTCGGATGATTAACCACTGTTATTCTAAATTTATGAATGGTGTTGTAGATTTATTATTGAACGGAAACAATTCCATATGGGTCAATTAGAGTGAGAGACACTTCCTAGTGATTCTTCGACGAGTCATCGTGACCAAGAAACAAGGAAGAGTACGGGTTTGGATGGCATTTTTCTTCTGTCCTACTATGCAGGGGCATTGTTTGTCATAGCTACTTTTCAATTTTCCCCAGTTTAATATTTTTTGGGCTAAAAAGAGGATGATGTTTTGGAGGATTTTGGTCCGTGAAACACAATACGGGACACTGTTCTATGCTGTTGAATTTGTAAAAGAGTTGGCTATTGTAAAAAGCCATTGGTAGCGAAAATTGGCCGGTGACTTGTTTGGTTTGTCATACGTTAGTAACCTATAACCACTTTCAGAAAAAGTACCGGCGTTATATGATTCTTTAAAGTTATCAATTATTCTAAAATTTACCAACATTTATTTTCGAAAAAATTCCAAATAAAGGCCTAAAGTGCCCTCATTTTCTCAAATAAGGGATGAAGTGGACTTAGTGTCAAATAAGAGCATGAAGATTAGTCTCAAATAAAGGCCTGAAGTGGCCATGAGAGTCCAAATAAGGGCTTGACCACACCGGTCGCTGGCTGATCAGGGGTATTTTCGTCTAAAAATCATTTTAATTTTAAATGTTTTTATTTGTATTTCTTTTTTCTTTTTCTTTCTTTTTTCCTTTCTTTTCCTTTTTCCTTCTTTTGGTTTTGTCTTTGTGCTTCGCCGGTGGCCGCCCGGCCACTGCCGAAGCCTGGGAAGGGCTACGCGATGGCCACACTCACCGGCAACAAGCGAGGGACGGCCACACCGGCCATAGGCAAGGTGACCCTCGCCTAAATCTAGTGAGGACTGGCCTCACCCACCTGTTGCCAGCAGGGTGGCCCTTGCCAGATCGGGCTGGGTGAGGGTCACCCAGCCCTTCTCGGGCTTTGCTGGTGGTCAGCGGCGAAGAAGAAAACCAAAAAAAGAGAAAAAAAAAAGCAAAAGGGAAAAAAGAAAAGAAAGGAAAAAACTCAAAAAAGTAAAAAGACGAAATTCTCTTATTATCCAATAAGTCAGACTCTTTTTTGAAAGAAACATAGCCATTTCAGGCCCTTATTCAAACCCTTATTTGAGAAAAGAGCACTTCAAACTCTTATTTGACACAAAGTCCACTTCATATCCTTATTTAAGAAAATGAGGACACTTCAGGCCCTTATTTGGAATTTTCCCTTTATTTTCTTAAGTTGCCAGTGTATTAAAGTTACTAATTGTCATGCGAAACTACCAACCTTAATTTGTGTCACTTAGCAACATGTATTTCAATTTTTCAATTTACCAACCATTTCAATAGTTTATATGAAATTCAATTAAGTCAAATACGAACATGTTAAACTTACCGCACAAGAGTTTATACTTTTGTATGAGTTTAGTAGCTTCGTAGGTTGGTAGATTATCGGAACCTTTGGTGATTAATAAATAATCAAACAAAGGTTGGTGACTGAGTTTAAATAAAGTTAATAATTTCATGTAAAAGCTTTTAATATTAAGTTCCACCGATAAATGAGGGTAATTATGGGAATAGTTGGTAATTTTAAACGAGTTGATAATTTCTTTTGCAAATTTGATCCATTGGTGAGCTCCCAAATAAATGCTCCTAATTTATCTGAACAATATGGAATAATGAAGTAAATGTTGGTAAGTAGAGCCCATTAAGAGTTGGTAATTTCGTATGAGACTCAGTTTGTAAAGTTACACAAATATGGTTTGGTAAACTATTTAAAGGGTGAGGCTATTTCCATCCCATTTTGGTTAAGACACTACTTTCCAAATGTCTTTACATTAATCACCTTTTGACCACCTGTGGCAATCACCTATCTTAACTATACAATTTAATATATAGTATGAGCTTTATATATATATTAAAGATTGTAGATTATAGATGTGCATAGATAAATTTACAGGTAAATTCATGACTTTAAAAAAGAAATGGATATTACCCTAGATAATTTTCACAATTCTTATTTAATCATTAATAGAAACATCATATGATAATAATATATAAGAGAAAAACAAATAAATTTCTTCATCGGTGAGATTTATTGATTTATATATCAAAAACTACATCCAAATTAATTTTATAAGGCAAATTGATGTGGATATATTATTTTACAAATATCATAGTAAATTAAATGAGATGATGAGGTTTTTTCTAATTAATTTATAGTAATATGTCTAATTAATGTCACGGAAGCAGGAGGGCATTGAGCTTTGTGATGGTGTGGCGAAACTATACAAAGTTCCATTCTACCCAACTTTCTTATTATTTATAGATTTTGACTAATCATGGAAAATTTAAAGAAAATAAAAATATTACTCAGAGGATGTTAGAATATTTAAATAATAAATCGAGTCTTTATCTAACTGCTTAAACTTTTAGAACAGTCGGTAGGGGTTCCATAAAATTTGATATGGTATCAAAGCTAGAGGTCTTAAATTCGAATCTCTCCAAGCCCTATTTGTTAATTGATCTGTGTTTCTTGGTCTTTTTTTTTTTTTTCGTTCCTTCACATTTATGACATTTCTTTTCCTTTCAAACTAAGGTGAAGCAATTATCGTGCCTATTGAACTTATATGGTTACTAGTGAAACACATTCTTTGATTATACTGTCACACAATTCGAATCTAAGCTCCTCCAGTATATTTCTACTATTGAAATATTTAACAAAGATGTCAGCATCTAGAGCAGCACAACTGTTACTGTTCCAAGCACATCAGTTAAGTGATCCTCATGGGATGTCTAGTGAGCCTACCTGAGAGGGTACAGTCTCCTTGTCTCAGTGCTGTATGATTCTGGGAACTAATCAGGAGGTTGCGAGAGTCTTCAATTATCTTGCTAAGGATGTCGGTTTCCGTACTAGCGCGAGCTACTTGTCAGAGTTCTTCGAGCAAGTGACCAGATACCACCGGAACAAATGGCATGCGAGACGGATGGGGATCAAGTGCTTGCACTTCGGCAGCCCTTGATCCTCCATCTCAACTACCGCTGCTTTCATTTTCTTAGTTTTTACTATCGTTTTGGCCTTTTTGGCCATTTACGTGCATTTTCGTCTCAACAAGTAACCAACCTCAGAAACTCAGTTTCAGAAACATATTTAAGGAAATCTTATCAGACCAATGAAATTTGTGAAGTACCGGTTTCATTTCTTGGTAACACTTCGCTGCTACTCTTAATTTGCTTTCTAGACCGTCTGCTACTGCATGGAACTAGTCCATGACAAAATTTAAGGTACGATGAAGAGCATTATATTAATTGCAGGATTTAACAATTCTAGAGAACTTACTAAATGCGTGCGCCGCTGATTGAAATTAGCAGACTGTATGTTCTATATAACATTAATGTCGACTTGAAAGCAGCAGTAATCACTAATCAGACCATTGATGAAGTCAACGAGCCACCCGGGTTCCAATTGCACACGCCAAGCATGTGAATTTCATACACCTTGTTAGAGCTGGGAAGATGGCACCCTTGGTCCAGATTGGCACAGTACATATTTGAAGAAATCTTATGTTATTCAAACTTGAAGAATTTCTTTATTGAAGGCCTTTCCTAGCAATAGACATACAGGTCTTGAATTTCTCAAGTCCAATCATCTTCTACTAGATGCACCTCCTCAGTTCTACTTCATAGACCTTTGACAGTTTATAATGGACAATCATGGAGAGGAAAAACTGTGAACTTACTCCAATCAAGCATAATGACCAAAGTTTAGCGAACATGATGACATTGCGAAAGTCTGAACAGCAAGCCATCCCAAAACTGATAATACACACGCCTCCATGGCTGGATAAATATTAGCGTCCTGCAAAAAACCCAGAAGCTGATGGCAAATCCTAGTGGCATACTCATGTAAAACGACTTCATGTCAATCCAACCATTCTCCTCACGACATTCAGACCTTTGAGTTGGAACAGCATCAGCTTCTTCAGGATTGGTGGTGATTGAGCAATTGTCAAATGGAAACCTGCATAATCCTTTGTTAACTACAAATGAACCTTCTGAAAATGTGAGAAACTGTTTGCTTGCTGGGATCATACCAACAAGTTGATTATAGGAGGGGTTCAGGAATGAAAGGAAGTACAGATCTGAAAGCTGCACCGGTATTGTCCCATGGAGGTATTTCTGTGACTAGTCTAGGGACTCGAGCTGCTGTACTATTCCTAATGACGAGGGAATAGGCCTGAAAGCACATTGTGCGACAGGTTGAGAAAACAGAGTGCTCGAAAATCTCTCAATGCTTCTAGTATTGTACCCTCGAATCTATTGCTTGAAAAGTCGATCAAGGTGAAAACTGTTAGGATCTTCGTGAGTTCTATCTCCACACCTTTGAAAGTAACACTAACTGTGTCTTGATAATAGAGATTGATCGATGAAAGAAACGGATATTGAAGATGGTCAAAGTGCGACTTAAACCTTCATGGCCTCCCGAGACTTCAGGAAATCTTGAGGCGGCATACCACTGAAATCGTTGGAAAGCTAGGCCCTCCTACTTCCTCGCTCCTCTCTTCTTTGCCCATCTCTCTCTCTCTGAGATGTTACCTTGAGGTTTCGTTGTAGAGATTTCTGAGGTAGATTTTCGCATAAATGTATTCGGCCATTGTGAAAACACCGGAACTCCAATCAAAAAACGTCAACTTAATCTATGTCAGCATGCTTTCAGATTCAGGAAAACGACGAAACTAATTCGCATTGAAACCTCATAGACATTCTGTCAAACAGATTGCAGTCAATCGGTTAAGGAGCAGATTTTTGCGATTTTAAGCTCGTATTTGTGACCATACCGCAAACGAAATCAACATGCGAAGTTCGGAATCAAACACACGGCTCTAACATGACCGATCCTAATCGAAGCAAAACGAGCTTTGCATTTACTTCACCTTCACCAGATCATAGCACGATGGAGAATCGGAGATTACCTTGTTGATGAAGCCAAGCTAAGTCCGATCAACTATGGAGAGCTCTCATGATTGTCGTCGGCTAAACGGAAGACCCGCCGAAGAGCTTCAAGCGAGTTTGGGCCACTTCAATCTTCACGGCCGCGAAACAGAGTTGAACAAGGGGCTTCTCGGGGGAGGCCGCGGTCCGGCGATGGCTACGTCGCCTTGGGCGTGGTGATGAGCCAGAAACGAGAAAGAAGTCTCTGGAAATCGATTCCCTGAGGGAAATTTTATGGTCGAATCTCTCTCTAAAGTGTACTCCGGAATTGTTTCGAACTAAATCCGTGCGGAGGCGCGTCTCTCTCTACTGCGCGAGCGACGATCGGCAACAAGGTTGGAGCGGTCGAAGTTGGGGACTAGCGGCAATGGAGAAGGAACCAGTCTCTGTTTATATCTCGGAATCTCAACCCTTATGGGTCAGGTGAGCGCACACGTTGATTGAAGTCTTGCGGGTTAAATTCATGAGCAAACGGGTTTGGGTTTGAGTCAAGCTAACCGGGCCAAATTTGAATTCAATGGCCGAACGGGCTTCAAAAGTGATCTTTCGCTCACTTAAGTACAATAACTTTTTTTGCGATGACTTGAGTACTATGACTTATATAAGACTGTTGACACCTAAATTTTACCGAACATTTAGTGTAATTTGCATAAAAATTAGGGATTAAATTTTAACCCCTAAACAAAAATATTTAAATTACATTACATATAATTTAGATTTATTTTAATTTAATTGCATTTTGCATCAAATTGGCGGTGACGAATGAGCTTAAATTTCATCGAATGAGACTCGGCTCGCTCGGAATGCAAGGGCCGGGAATTTCAAGTCAAACGGGCTCGGTCGTTTTAATTTGGGTTTAATTTGGTATGTTGAGTTTAATTAATTAAAAGCCCAAGTTAATTTAGCACATTTAAATCTAATTAAGCCTAAGCCCAAGCCCAAGCCTAAGCCCATTAGGACTAGAGAGCCCATCTAATTGACCTAGATTAATACTATATAAACATGTTATTAGGTCAGAATTAGGGGGAACACAATTTTCAGATCAGAAAAAAATTAGAGAAACACAAGTGTGAGAGAGAGAGAGAGAGAAAAGAGCGACGTCGCGCATCACCACCGGGGACGCCGCACGCCGTCGCACCGCCGTCGTCGCGCCTCAACCGCCCTCCGACGTCGCTACCTTCCGTCAACGTCGCTGTCTTCATCACCGACTGCGCCACACCGCGCCTGCTCAGCCACCCCCACAACCACGAAGATGAGATGTCCATGCAGAATATGCTGAACACATGCAGAGACGGGGAGGAGACCGTGGGTTGAATTCGGTCAACAAGGAGTCATACGATAATACAGGGCAATAGAGAAGAATTAAAGAAAGAAGACCATAAAACAGAAGAGAAAAAAAGAGCCCTTGTTGGACTGACGCTAGTAGCTACGCCTTGAATGCTTCTGCTGCCCCGGTCCATCGTGCTTGTTGTCCTTTGCCGAACTGCTGATTTATTCCAACGACATTAAGCTCCAGTCAACGAAGACTTCTCTGATTCGTCATCGTCGTTGCTGTTCCACACGACGCAGTCACGAAAAAGCCACGCCAAAGTCGCGTCTTCACCTGCACCAAGACTCCCCTAGCCGAGGAGCTGCTTCACGTCCCCGACAATGACGACTTGCTGCTCTTTACTCCGCCGTTCGTGCACCGCCTCTCGTACGTCACCACCACCGCGAGCTGAGCCATTCCCCGCTGAACCAACGTTTCGGTGGTGGTGTTCGTGAGTCCAACCGTGAAGCCCCGGAGCTACCTGTCCCCGCCGTGCTGCCGCCCCGTCGTCGGCTCACTCGTCATCGTCTCGATCCGCAAGCCCGAGTTCGATCCGAGTTCAAATTTGGAGATTATCCGTAAATTAGGTAACAGACATTATCCGATAATTTTCAGAATATTCAATTTCCTATTTTGCGTGTTTTGAATATTGCGTGAATATCATGTGGATAATTAGAGATTTTAGGATAATGTTCAGAATGTTCGCGATATTTTCAAATATTCAAACATAGGAATCGTTCCTAATTTAGCAACGTATCTGGACGACTATCCGACCTTATTCCTAAGGTCCGATACGCGGCGATACGGAAAATTATTATCCTATCCATAATCACTTGGATACGATAATGATTTTTATCCGCTTTTCAAATTTGAATGATCGACTATCCGTTAATACCTATAACCCTATAGATATGACCGATAGTTCGATTTTTGTGCCTAATCCGAGTTTGAAACAAATATGGCGGATCGCATGGACGTTTTGAATGTGGTTGTTATCCTTATTTATTTAATTACTTTCCTTTTTTCAAATAAACAGAAAATTCAAAAAATATCAATTAGATTTGAATTAGAGTTTTTGCATGTTTGGGAATCCTAAATATATCTAGAAGATAGAGTAGTTATTTAATTTAAATTAGGACTTGAGATGATCTATTTCCTAGTTTAAATTAAGTAATATTCTAATCTTAATAGATTATTTAGGTTATTTTATTATTCCGAATTTTCATAAAAAAAAACCCCAAAAAAATGAATTGCTTCATGTTTGATTAGGATAGATTGCACTTTTAATTCAAGTATTTTATTATTTCGAATTTTAACAAAAAAATCTCAAAAAGAGATGTCATTAGGTTGCATGTTAATTTAGGTATATTTTTAATTCCGAATTTCATTGATAAAAAAAATACCAAAAATAAATCACTCGTCCGTCATTAAAATAGGACACGTCGTCGCATGACATATAATTTGCATGCTAGGTTGCATTAATTCGCATGTCATCTTTGTACGTCATTGCATATAAACTAGGTTTCATTTAAATAAATGAAAATCCAAAAAAATTGAGTGAATTGCTTTGTTAATTAAAAATCATATTAGGACTGTCTGTATGATTTTTCACTAATAATGCAGATGCTAGCATTGCACTGAGGAAGTTGTTCTCCTAAGCTTGCAATTTATTTAATGCTTTCCTGGGTGTTAAATTGGTGGTTTGCGCACCCGCATGAACACCTCACATGTTAGTAATTAAGTTAAAATAGATCCAAACTGCCTACCAAAACACTTTTGAAAAGAAAAGGTACCGAAAGGGCGTTAGACTAGATCTAGCGTAATAAAGTCCCCGGGCTTAGAATCTCTGGTTCGTAGAAATAAAACATATCTCCCTATGTTTTATTTAGGTTTCTAATTGACCTATCGCAAATTGATTAGTGGCGACTCCAAGTATGAAAACATTTACATGTTTAAGACTTAAACCCTAAGTTGCGAATTGGTAGGACTTGGGAGGGTCCGAATTAAGATTAGTCTTAATAATCCATTAGCCCGAAAATGAAAAATTTTTTAGGTCGCGACAGCTTGGCGACTCCGTGGGGACTTGAATTAAAACTCTTAGTGGACTTAGGCCAATTTTTCTTTTCAAAAATAATTTTTGTTTGGCAGCGAGGATCCCAGGTACGTCCCTAACATTTAAGGTGTTAAATGTTCTCGCAGAATGGGAGGTATAAGGGGAGGCATGATTGTTAACCCTTGTTTTGCAGGGAGGTGTTCGGATGTATGGTTTAATTTATGCACGAAGCGCTGTTTGATATAACCTGTTGTGCATGCCTTACATTTACACTACACCGCACACACTACCTGCTGCCGGACCTGGGTGGCATAGGTTTAGGATGGTACTGAGATAGTGGATACCCCGACCAAAACCATGTGGTACGGGTCGCCCTCCTCGGTCCCGAAAATTTCTTTCATGGTGTCATCGAATACCCACCTTGGTTGTATCCTACGCAACCCGGGTCGGCTCTTTGACTAAGCCGGAGTCAGGGGAATCCTAGCCTAACCACCACCATGACTGGTTTAGCTTGGTAATCCCCGCGTCTCCATTTTGCAAGCCAGAGTCTAGATAGAAATCGAACCTCACATTTCATGCGTGTGTCTATGTGATTGCCATTTTTCCACCCGGTGAAGTAAGTTTTCTGATTCTCTATCTCCCAATATTTATGTTTCGTCTTCTCTTTGGTCGGTCCATGACACTAGGTCGGTCGTGAGTCTTGGTTTATACACTATGGGAGGGGCAGATATCCGGATTCTTGATGCTCCTAAGGACGAGCTCCACGCTTGATGGAACCTACTCAGTCCGACCAACCGCAAGTTAGTTGAGGGTCACATCGGGAGGCTACTCCCCCTACTGGAGGTCAAAGTCCGTACCGGCCTCGTTCGCGCATTAGCCCACTTCTGGTGTCCCGAGACATCCACCTTTATATTCGGTAAGCATGAGCTCACCTCGACTTTGGAAGAATATAGAGTGATAATTGGAAAACCTTTGGAGTCGGAGTTAATCACACTACCTTTGGGAATCGATTCCACCTTAATGTTGGCTGAATTTCTGAATGTCGGAAAACATGACTTAGAAAAAGTTTTGAAAGCAAACCGTGGGTCATGACCTTTTTCATTCCCGAGTCAATGTTTCGAAAAAGCCATACCTTTTCAAAAGGGCAGAATATTTTTGCTAGCATTTTTCGGGTTCGTCATTTTTCCTCATTGCAAGAACGCATGTAACCCGTCAATTGCATGGTTGGTCCAACAAGTCTGTCTTGAAAAGAATTTTGTCAACACCATTTTAGCTGAAACTTTCATTTCTCTCACTAAATTCAAGCAAAATGTTGACAAAACATTTAATGCACCCCTTGAACTATTGCAAATTTGGTTTTTGTCTCACATAAAGGGGTGTAGCAATTTACTCAAAATATTCGAACTCAGTGATTCCAGTCATCCCATTTTAAGCTATAAAGAAAAACAAGAGAACGCACCTGATTACCATTACTCCGAGTGGATTATTTTTATGAAAAACGCTAGACCCCAAGGTTTCCAATGGCATGCTAGTTGGTTCAATGTCGAGGGAACTCGGCTTACGTGTAATGGTGTTGGACCGGTGCCACTTCTGGGTTTCACTGGCGCAATCGAATACTACCCCGCCAGAGTGTCTCGACAGTACCAGATTCTCCAAGGGCTCCCTCCGGCGTTGCAACCGGAGCTCCTCCGTATCGATTTCTCCGACGAGGGTGAAGACCACGAAGCGACCGTAGCTCAACTCACGAAGATGTGGATGAAGTGCCGTGTTTTAAAGATAGCCCGACTCGAAGGAGAACTAAAGGGGGAGCAGAAATCCTACTTTGCCACGATTGAATACATCCGACGGCACAAAATTCCACAGGAGCTACGCCCGACGATACCCAAGGTGCCTCTCAAGACCGCCAATCGTTCAGAGAATAACCGCCTCAAAAGGAAGGTCGAAGAAGCTCATGAAAGGGCAGCCAAGATAGCTCGAGCTTATGAGTAGTTGAAGAAGGATGTCGCCTCCCATATATCTATAGATCAAGCTAAATAAATAAAAAAAAAGAGCTTGAAGTTGTTTTCTCGTTCTAGTTTCAATCTTTCGGTTTGTTTAGGAATTGAGTCATTTGTTTTTTACATTCAGTTTAAAGTAATTTCAAGTCACTAGTCGTTGTAAAAATTTTCACCATTTCAATAAAGAGGTCTTTTCAATTCAAAGCGGTTAGACCAATGTCATGGATCGGCGTGTGCTTTTGCTTAACACTTATGCATGCCTGTTTTATCTTCGGATTAGGTAATTACGGACCGTTCACGATCGCCTATTCGCACACGGTCGAGAGCCAGAATGGTCGATCAAACCGACTTGCAAGAGCGTGTTGTCGGTATAGAAGACCAGATAAAGCAACTTGCCGTCGCAATGCAACAAATGACTGCTGAGATCAAGACCCTTCGGTCGATCCCCGTTCCAGCACCCCCTGAAGCATCAGCCCCGAAGCATACAAGTGGAAAACGTATTGACGTTGAGAAGGATGACGATATTCCTAATTTGGAAGATGACCTCGTCCAAATCATTGTCAATAAACACAAACCCGATGAACGAGTCAATAAGCTGGAAGAGAGAGTTAAGCAGTTAGAAGGTTCGCAGGATTCACCTTCAATCGATCTGTCTCTGTATTCACATATCAAAATCCCGAAGAAGTTCAAGATACCGGACTTTAATAAGTACAATGGCACCACGTGCCCAAAAGCTCACCTGCAGTTGTACCACGTACAGATGACCTCATATGTGGATAATGAACTCCTGATGATCCATGCATTTCAAGCCAGTTTAACAGGTCTTTCTTTGAACTGGTATCTCTTGAAGAAGATAAATAGCCTCAAAACCTGGAAGGAGGCTAGTGAGGCGTTCCTGAAGCAATACCGGTTCATAACAGACATCATTCCTACCTGTGATGATCTTGAGCGTGCTCAGATGAAAAAGACCGAGTCCTTCAAGGATTACGCCATCAGATGGCGAAATTTAGCCGTTCAGGTCATCCCAGAACCTATTGACAGTGAGCTGAAGAGGATGTTCATCAAGACTCTCCCATTCGAGTACTGTAATCGAATGGTGGCCATTCCGGCTGACAACTTCAACCAACTCATCCCCATAGGCGAACAGATCGAGATAGGGCTAAAGGATGGGTGGTTTGTGGAGCCGTCTTCGTCGACCAAAAGATTTGGCGCAAGGAAGGAGAAAGAACCGGTAGCTGAAGTGAATGTGACGTATAACCAACCGAGTCGGCGGAAAACTAATCCCGCCCCGGCAATTCAAGTAGCAGAAGCTCAGCAACAAGGCACGGCTCGTCAACCAACCCTTTCAGAAAAAGATCAATAAAAGACAATTCACCCCTCTCCCCGGGTCGTTGTCTCAAGTACTGGAGGTCCTCCAGAAGAAGAATTTGCTTACCACTGAGCCAAAGCGGCCTAACCCCGAGCGGTTCTACAATTACTATCCGTCCAAGAAATGTGACTATCATATGGGTGAAGTGGGGCATTCAACTGATAACTGCATCACTCTCAAGCACCGAATCCAGAACCTCCTGGACACTAAGGCTTTCTCATTCCAGCCCGCTAAGCCGAATGTTCAAAGTAACCCGCTCCCTGACCACGCGGGCAATGTGAATGCTGTATTTAGCTTCGATGCTGGTCGAATCAGAAATGTCAAGGTACACACCACCGACGTCTATGGTGAGTTGGTGAAGGCCTGTTATTGCCCAAGTAATAAGGTCATTCCCCTTGCTATCATGAGAGAAAGAATCTCAGGGATGGTAAAAGCCGGGTTGATCGTTTATGCTGACCACACTGGCATCGTTTCTACTATCTTTGAGGTCGTCATTAACTAAGATGAAGAATTTGCTACGTTGAATACCGGGAAGGACAAGCTCGATCCTTTGCTTGAAGATATGCCTCCGCTCGAAGACGCGACCGATGATGAAGAGATCGCAATAAACACGCCTGCAGCCGATGAAGGAATTGTGATCGAGATACCTCAACCTTATGAGTACTCCGACGATAAGGCAGTCCCTTGGTCCTACAGTCTTGACGTCGACTTAGTCACCAGATTTGGACATACCTATGGCCAAACTAATGCCCAACCTGCGAAGCTTATCACCGATGAAGAAGCTAAAGAATTCCTAGCTGTGATCAAGGCTAGTGAGTATAATATAGTCGAGCAGCTGTGCAAGATGCCTGCGCAAATCTCTCTGCTTGAACTCCTCCAGACATCGGTCAAATATCAAAAGGCCCTGATGAAAGTGTTAAGTGAAGTCCACGTGCCTGAGACGATCGATCATGAGAGATTGGAAGAATTTGTGGGTTCTATACTCCTCAAAGATCTTATAGTCTTTTCGGATGAGGAATTCCCTCTAGAAGGCAGAGGACATACCAAAGCTCTGTATATTTCTATCAAATACAAGGCCTCGTATGTGGCCCGAGTGTTAATCGACAATGGTTCAGCCTTGAACATCTGTCCTTTGGCGACTCTACACCGCCTCAAGGTAGATCCTTCGAGGATTAATTCCGCGAAGGCCTCCGTGCGAGCCTTTGATGGAACGAAGAAAGAAGTGATGGGAGAAATTCACCTCGACATACAGATAGGACCGACAACGTTCAACATCCTGTTCCAAGTTATGGACATCCCCACTGCATTCAACTTTCTGTTGGGTAGTCCATGGATTCATATTGCTGGAGCTGTGCCATCGAGCCTACACCAGAAGGTGAAGTTCGTTGTGGAAAGGAAGTTAGTCACGGTACATGGTGAAGAAGAGCACCTGATCTATCATGCCACGGCTATCCCTTATGTCGAGCCGGATTGCAAAATTAAATCGAGTTATCAATCGCTTGAGCTCGTATCGACCATACACGCGTCCAGAGGATCATCACCACCAGTTCCTGAAGTGTCAAATACTGCTGTCATGGTCGGAAGAGTACTGGTGTCCTATGGCTTTATTCCGGGTGAAGGCCTTGGCAGGAATGGTCAAAGTATCCGTCGACCGGTGGAAGTCTCTCAAAGTTTTTGCACTTCTGGATTGGGGTACCAGGGGTCAACTGTGCCAAATAATGAGGGACGTGGACGTGGACGTGGACGTGGTCGAGGTCGAAGTCAAGGAGACGAGCGGAATAGACAGCAATATGAAGAAGAGCCAAATGGTGAAGAACGTAACCGTGGAACTGCCCAAAATAATGGAGAACTCGGGCGTGGTGGGCTGCTTCCACACATCCGCACCACATTCCCTGGCCCTGCAAGGATGATGCACGAAGAAAAGGAAGTGATCGACACTCTGGGGCAACCGAGCGGCAAGTTTGATTACTATGTGAAGTACTCAGCGCCCCCAAGCTTCTATGTTGATCCTCGTGATATTCTCCCTGACGGTTGGGGAGGTATGGACAATCCAACACCTCAAATGACAGAAGACTCTGATGATGCTATGGAAGGAATCACTGCACTGTTCGATGATTGCTTCATTGGAGCTATCGAAGAAGGACCGTTAAAGGGAATGGGCATTGGTCCACAAGAGTAACAACTTTTACTTTTCCGCACACTCCCCTGCGTAGAAATTTTATTGCTTTTTTAGGACTTGCCCCGTCTCGGGTGCTGCTTTCATTTCCGTTTCTAGGTTTTGATTGCTGCAATTTCCATTCAATAAATGTAATTCATTTTGAGATAATCAATGAAATTACAAATTTCTATTTTTATTTTTGAGGGCATGTTGAGGTACATCAAACCAGCCCGGTGATGATATCCAACCGATAAAAAAAAATAAATATAGTCCAAGGAAATTCTGAGGCCTGGGCTTCTTCATGCTCTCTCGTGTTAAAATTTTTCGAAAAGAATTTCAAAACAGAGTAAAAAACAAAAAAGTCAAAAAAAAGTGCCAAAAAAATGCAATGTTTACCCATGTTTGTCTTTCTGAATCACTTATTTTATGTTTCAGGGGTAATCTTGTGACATGTAAGGGTATAGGAACGGTCCAATCCGATGAATTATGCGCCGCTGAGCCTGATCCTAATGATGCCGGCGAACTCGATGATTCCTCAGATATTCAGCGCGATCTAGAACGACATGAAAAGCCTAAAGTCCTGACGGTAGATCAAACTATCACCGTCAATCTGAGTGATTCTAGAGAAGCCAAGGAGGTGAAGATAGGGGTAACCCTCCCTGAAGATGAAGCCAAACGCCTAATCCAATTGCTGAAGGATTACCAGGATATCTTTGCCTGGTTGTACGCCGATATGCCGGGTTTAGACTCCTCTATTGTGGAGCATGGCTTGCCTACTAATCCTAGCATGCCGCCCAAGAAACAGAGGCTACGAAGAATCAAACCTAAGCTTTCGAAGAAGATAGAGGAGGAAGTTATGAAACTTTTGAAAGTGGGATTCATCGAAGTCACCCAATACCCTACCTGGGTGGCCAACATTGTGCCAGTCATGAAGAAAGATGGCCGAGTTCGGGTTTGCATCGATTATCGCGACTTGAACAAGGCTAGCCCTAAAGATGACTTCCCATTACCGCATATAGATGTTTTGGTAGACAGTATTGCTGGATTTAAGCTACTTTTCTTCATGGATGGCTTCTCGGGCTATAATCAGATAAGAATGAAAGACGGCGATAAGGAGAAAACAGCGTTCATCACTCCTTAGGGCACATTCCACTACAAGGTCATGCTTTTCGGCCTTAAAAATGCCGGGGCGACATACCAACGAGCGATGGTGACTCTTTTTCATGACATGATGCATAAAGAGATCGAGATCTATGTTGATGACATGATTGCCAAGTCTCAACCCAAAAAAAGTCATGTTGATACCCTGAGAAAGTTGTTCGACCGACTCCGTGAATTTAAACTCCGTCTCAATCCAACGAAATGCATATTCGAAGCAACGTCAGGCAAATTACTCGGGTTCGTAGTAAGCAGTAAAGGCATTGAAGTCGATCCTTCCAAAATAAAGGCTATATGTGAGCTTCAACCCCCGTCGACCGTGAAAGAAGTGCAGAGCCTCCTGGGTAGATTGAATTACATAGCCCGTTTCATTTCCCAACTCTCCGAAACTGCTAAACCGTTCTTCAAACTTCTAAAGAAGAATGCTCAAGTGGAGTGGGACGATAATTTCCAAGAAGCGTTTAATGAATTGAAGCAGTACTTGATGAAACCACCAGTGCTAGTCCCGCCAATGCCGGGACAGCCTTTGATCCTCTATCTCACGATTCATAGCGAGTCTCTAGGAGCGATGTTAGCCCAGAAAAGTCCTGAAGATGGAAATGAGCGAGTCATTTACTACTTGAGTAAGAAGTTTACTGTCTCGGAATTGAATTATCCCGAAGTCGAGAAGACTTGCGCTGCACTAGTATGGGTGCTCCATAGGCTGAGACAGTACACATTGCATCATCAGACTTTGCTTGTGACTGAGAATGATCCCATCAAGTATTTACTTGATCAACCGGCTTTGTTAGGGAAGTTAGCCAAATGGCAGATTTTGATCTCAGAGTTTGATGTCCAGATGATGCCACAGAAGTCAGTCAAAGGCCGGGTAATTGCTGATGTATTGGCCGAGAATCCTGGAATCTCGAATGACGATAGATATTCCCCAGAAGATCGTATTCTGTTAATAAAAGAAGATACATGGACCATGTTCTTTGATGGAGCCGTGAACTTGGCTGATTCCGGCACTGGGACAGTCTTAATATTCCCAGATGGGCAACATTATCCAGTTGTAGTAAAGTTGGTGTTCCCGTGTACCAATAACATAGCCGAGTACGAAGCTTGCATCCTCGGACTTCAAGCCGCAGTGGAAATGGGGATAACTAAGCTGAAGGTATTTGGTGATTCCGCTCTGATCATTCTCCAAACTGTAGGAGAGTGGAAGACGAGAGACACCAAACTAGTGCCGTATCATGAATACCTCGAAGAAATCATAAAGAAATTCGAAGACATTTCCTTCGAGTACTTATCGAGATCCCACAATCAGTTCGCTAATGCGCTAGCTACGTTATCTTCCATGTTGCAAGTGACCGGTGGAGTAGAGGTAGAACCCTTGAAGATCGAAGTCCTAACGAAACCGGCTTATTGTATGGTTGTGAACGGAGAACCCGACGAAAAGCCATGGTATTACGATATCATGAGTTATATCTAGAAACAGGAATTTCCTGAAGGAAGCACCCCGGCCGACAGGAAGTACATAATGAAAATGGCTTCAAAATTCTTTATCAGTGGTGAAAAGTTGTATAAAAGATCTTATGATTCAATTCTGCTAAGGTGTGTAGACGCAGCTGAAGCTACTAGAATCACGCAGGAAATACATGAGAGGGTATGTGGTGCACACATGAACGGCCATATGTTAGCCAAGAAGATCATGAGATTGGGCTATTATTGACTCAGTCTTGAAAGTGACTGCATCCAACATGTTCGAAGATGCCATCGCTGTCAAGTTCACGGGGATAAAATAAATGTTCCCCCCACGGAACTACATCAGTTATCCGAGCCATGGCCTTTTTCAATGTGGGGCATCGATGTGATAGGCACAATTAATCCCAAGGCATCGAATGGACACCGATTCATTTTAGTTGCAATTGATTATTTCTCCAAGTGGATTGAAACCGCGTCTTATGCAAATGTTACTGCAAAGAATGTTGTAAGATTCATCAGGCGAGACATAATCACTCGTTATGGTGTCCCCGAAGCTATTATCACTGATAATGAGACGAATTTGAACAACAAGTTCATGGATCAGTTGTTCAATGAGTTCAAGATTCGGCATCTGAATTCGTCTCCCTACCGTCCACAGATGAATGGAGCAGTTGAAGCCGCTAACAAGAACATCAAGAAGATCCTGGCCAAAACGGCTGAAAAATATCATGATTGGCACGAAAGATTGCCATTTGCACTAATGGCATATCGGACTTCCATCCGAACCTCTGTCGGTGCAACCCCTTTTTCCCTGGTGTATGGCATGGAAGCAGTCCTGCCCATTGAAGTTGAGATCCCTTCCCTGCGAGTTTTATCCCAAGTGGAGTGGTCTAAAGCAGAATGGATGCGACAAAGACACGAGCAGTTGAACCTGATTGATGAAAAGCGGTTGAGAGCCATTTGCCACGGTCAAACCTATCAGCAGAGGATAGCTAGATACTTCAACCAAAAGGTGCGTCCAAGACACTTCGAAGTAAATGATCTAGTCCTAAGGAAGGTGCTACCAATCTTCCCTGTTCCCGGAGGAAAATTTGCTCCAAACTACATTGGTCCATATGTGGTTAAGAAAGTGCTTCCCGGAGGTGCCCTGATTCTTGTAGAAATGGATGGTCGTGAGTTCTCCAAACCTGTTAATCCCCGATGCTGTAAAGATGTATTATCCTTGATAAAACCTGTCATTTTGCAGCAAAAGTTTTCAAATGATTGGTTCTATACCTCTGAATTGCAGACATTTCAATGATGAATAAATGATTTCAATCAATTTTGAGATGAAATGTGTGCATTGTCTTTAATTTCTGCATGGTTATTTTGTCGATCAGTATCGTCGACTTCAATGGAGAAGTCTATTTAGACAATTTGATAACTCATGTGGAATGAATTGAATGTGTCGAATGAGATACATCGGGATGATGGAAGGCAAGCCTTATCTTATACACGGTCCCATGCATTATTCCTCAGTGAGTTTGAGTGGAAAAATTCCATGTTTGCAAGGTAAAGAGTTCTCTCACAAAAGGTACGGCGACCGAAATGACAAGAGGCATTTCATTTCTCTATCTCAAACAATACAGGTTATCCCTTGTTTCGCCATTTTGAGCCTAAACATTTGGAGAAATTCATTCAAATTACCCCTGTCAAGAACCACCCCTCATCGGGGCAAACCGGAGGTAAATCAGTATCATAAGGTGAGAAATGTGTAGAAATCTTCTTACTCTCGCATCAATCTTCGAGTGTTGCTTTTTCAGACGAATTCACGTGAAGTTCAAGTGCCTTAGGATGACGAAGAGCATTTCTTTCTCTATCCTATACACTTTTTATCCTTTGCTAAGCCCAATTGAGCCTGCAAATTCGTTTCATATAAACCCAGTTGGTGATCATCCCCTACACTGGGGCAAGGCAAAAAGTCATCATTGTTCAAGCAGCATATCCAGATCGTCGATAGAAGACAAGAAGTTTCTAAGCTCAAACGGCGAGTCAATCAGGCAGATTAGATGACTAGTGTTTACATTGTAAGCAACATGTGTCAAGTCCAGAAAAAAAAAAAAAAGAAAAGGGCAAGAAAAAGCAGTGTGCCTGGTAAAAGCAAAGCCAATGCTCAATAAAATTGTCAGGATATGACATGTCAAAATCCCCAGTCGAGTAGTCTCAAAGGAATCAAGTGATGAACTCTCGAAGCCAATGGAATATCTACCGAGGAGACAATCCCTAGTGAAGAAGAAAACCGGTGACAATGCCGAGATGATCACCAACTTATTCACCCCAGTTATACACATTTTGAGCCTAATGATTTATTCATTTTTCAACCCATAAACCTAGCCTACGTTACGTCCCTTGCAAAGTCTCTTCAGATTAGGGCACTTGAACTAACGTAAAGTTTCTGATGTTTACAAGCTTTGCTCGAAGAAGGGCAAGCAAGTCCATTTCTATCTCATTTTGTAGGGTTCTTGACTTGTAAACCCGGAGACAATGGCGAAGTATTTTCTTTCAATAGCCTCGACTCAAAAAGGTCTCTTTTGCTAAGCCATTGACCTAGCCACGCTACATTCCTAGCAAAGACCTCTTGGATTGGTAAGGTCGTACCCCTTGCGAGAATACTCGGACCCTTGCCGACATGATGATGGTGAGATAGAGAAATTCTCATAAATCAGCTTTTTCGATGAGAATCAGAGAAAAGCCCTTTCAGACCGAAGGTCCCTCATTCGACATTTTCAAGATATCCGCTTGTGAGTTCGGATTGTCTTGTCATGATTTTTCCCCAACGGAGTTTGTAATGTCGATTTGACAAAACCATCGTGCATAAAAACCAGTTGAGTTCATAGTGCATGAGTATATGTGTTCTTGATAGTGCGTGAATTCATATTGCTTAAAATCGTGTCTAGCAGGAGACGCACCCTCAAGAGTCGGAGATATCGCCAGGTAAGTATATCTCTATATCCCTAACCTATTCGAGCAATCGTCAGGTCTCCCATATTTGATCATTTTGTTGTGATCTCTAGATGCCTTTGATGATGTTTAGGTGTCTATTGATCAAGCCTTTTCAAGTATCCCTGATGATGTCCAGGTACTCTGTCAAGGAACCCTCGAACATTCGGGCTAACCCCTCTGTTCACTAAAATCATATGTTTTCGTACAATCTCGAGAAGATTCCCCCGTGAGACATCTATGAGGAAGGTATAGGTGCCACGGCCAAATCTTTACAAGTACCTATGAGGAAGGTATAAGTATTTTGTAAATGTCGAAATATTCTTCTAATTTCGAGAAGATTCCCTCGCATTGTACTTATGAGGAAAGTATAAGTGCAGCGGCCAACTCTTTGCGAGTACCTATGAGGAAAGTATAGGTATTTCGAAAAGGTCGGAATATTCTCTTAATCTCGGAAAGTTCCCCCGTATTATACTTATAAGGAAGGTATAGGTGCATCGGCCAAATCTTTGCGAGTACCTATGAAGAAGGTATAGGTATCTCGTAAAGGTCGGAACATTTTTCCAATCTTTCAAGAGTTCCCCCGTATCGTGCCTATGAGGAAGGTATAGGCGTAGCAGCCAAATCTTTACAAGTACCTATGAGAAAGGTATAGGTATCTTGTAAAGGTCGGAACATCTATACGAATTGGACAAATTCCCCCGTTAAATACCTATGACGATATCTAGGTGTGACGGCTAAACTTTAACGAGTACCCATGAGGAAGGTATGGATATTTCGTTAAGGTCGGAATGGACTCCATTTCGTTGAATCTTTCTCTCAGGCACTTCCGATGATAATTGGATGCCTTGAGTTTTTCTTCGTGTGTCTTGACTGAATTGCAGGACACCAAAACCCCAACAGTTCGTCAAGCAACATCTTTGGGAATGAGCCCAAGCATTTGCCAAACAACTCACAAAATCAGAGTCATGCCTTAAATTACGCTACCACTTCTGTCAGGTAAGTAACTCCAAGTATGTTTTCATTATTGTCAGCATACATCATGACATAATGCATCTTAAAAATGGGACTCACAATCCCGACAAAAACAACATTCATTGCATTTGCATGGTTGAAATTTAGGTATCATTTAATCTTTGAATGCAACCTCTGCGAGCTCACCTTCAAAGAGGGGCAGCTGTTGATACCTAAATTTTACCGAACATTTAGTGTAATTTGCATAAAAATTAGGGATTAAATTTTAACCCCTAATAAAAAATATTTAAATTGCATTACATATAGTTTAGGTTTATTTTAATTTAATTGCATTTTGCATCAAATTGGCGGTGATGAATGAGCTTAAATTTCATCGAATGAGACTCGATTCGCTCGGAATGCAAGGGCCGGGAATTTCAAGTCAGACGGGCTCGGTCGTTTTAATTTGGGTTTAATTTGGTATGTTGAGTTTAATTAATTAAAAGCCCAATTTAATTTAGCCCATTTAAATCTAATTAAGCCTAAGCCCAAGCCTAAGCCCATTAGGACTAGAGAGCCCATCTAATTGACCTAGATTAATACTATATAAACATGTTATTAAGTCAGAATTAGGGGGAACACAATTTTCAGATCAGAAAAAATTAGAGAAACACAAGTGAGAGAGAGAGAGAGAGAAAAGACTGACATCGCGCATCACCACCGGGGACGCCGCACGTCGTTGCACCGCCGTCGTCGCGCCTCAACCGCCCTCCGACGTCGCTACCTTCCGTCAACGTCGCTGTCTTCATCACCGACTGGCGCCACACCGCGCCTGCTCAGCCACCCCACAACCATGAAGATGAGATGTCCATGCAGAATATGCTGAACACATGCAGAGACGGGGAGGAGACCGTGGGTTGAATTCGGTCAACAAGGAGTCATACGATAATACAAGGCAACAGAGAAGAATTAAAGAAAGAAGACCATCAAACAGAAGAGAAAAAAAGAGCCCTTGTTGGACTGATGCCAGTAGCCATACCTTGAATGCTTCTGCTGCCCCGATCCATCGTGCTTGCTGTCCTTTGCTGAACTGCTGATTTATTCCAACGACATTGAGCTCCAGTCAACGAAGACTCTCACTGCTTCTCTGATTCGTCATCGTCGTTGCTGTTCCACACGACGCAGTCACGAAGAAGCCATGCCAAAGTCGCATCTTCACTTGCACCAAGACTCCCTTAGCCGAGGAGCTGCTTCACGTCCCCGACAATGACGACTTGCTGCTCTTTACTCCAGCCAGCTGACCATCTTGCTGACCGTGAGCAACACCACCATCGTTGCCCTCGACGCCACGCCATCGTTTGTGCACCGCCTCTTGTACGTCACCACCACCGCGAGCTGAGCCGTTCCCCGCCGAACCAACGTTCCCGTGGTGGTGTCCGTGAGTCCAACCGTGAAGCCCCGGAGCTACCTGTCCCTGCCGTGCTGCCGCCCCGTCGTCGGCTCACTCGTCGTCGTCTCGATCCGCAAGCCCGAGTTCGATCCGAGTTCAAATTTGGAGATTATCCGTAAATTAGGTAACGGACATTATCCGATAATTTTCAAAATATTCAATTTCCTATTTTGCGTGTTTTGAATATTGCATGAATATCATGTGGATAATTAGAGATTTTAGGATAATGTTCAGGATGTTCGCGATATTTTCAAATATTCAAAATTAGGAATCGTTCCTAATTTAGCAACGTATCTGGACGTCTATCGGACCTTATCCCTAAGGTCCGATACGCGGCGATACGGAAAATTATTATCCTATCCATAATCACTTGGATACGATAATTATTTTTATCCGCTTTTCAAATTTGAATGATCGACTATCCATTAATACCTATAACCCTGTAGATATGACCGATAGTTCGATTTTTGTGCCTAATCCGAGTTTGAAACAAATATGACGGATCGCGTGGACGTTTTGAATGTGGTTGTTATCCTTGTTTATTTAATTACTTTCCTTTTTTCAAATAAACAGAAAATTCAAAAAATATCAATTAGATTTGAATTAGAGTTTTTGCATGTTTGGGAATCCTAAATATATCTAGAAGATAGAGTAGTTATTTAATTTAAATTAGGACTTGAGATGATCTATTTCCTAGTTTAAATTAAGTAATATTCTAATCTTAATAGATTATTTAGGTTATTTTATTATTCCGAATTTTCATAAAAAAAACCCCAAAAAAAATGAATTTCTTCATGTTTGATTAGGATAGATTGCACTTTTAATTCAAGTATTTTATTATTTCGAATTTTAACAAAAAAAATCCCAAAAAGAGAAGTCATTAGGTTGCATGTTAATTTAGGCATATTTTTAATTCCGAATTTCATTGATAAAAAAAATACCAAAAATAAATCACTCGTCCGTCATTAAAATAGGACACGTCGTCGCATGACATATAATTTGCATGCTAGGTTGCATTAATTCGCATGTCATCTTTGTACGTCATTGCATATAAACTAGGTTTCATTTAAATAAATGAAAATCCAAAAAAATTGAGTGAATTGCCTTGTTAATTAAAAATCATATTAGGATTGTTTGTATGATTTTTCACTAACAATGCAGATGCTAGCATTGCACTGAGGTAAGTTGTTATCCTAAGCTTGCAATTTATTTAATGCTTTCCTAGGTGTTAAATTGGTGGTTTGCGCACCCGCATGAACACCTCACATGTTAGTAACTAAGTTAAAATGGATCCAAACTGCCTACCAAAACATTTTTGAAAAGAAAAGGTACCGAAAGGGCGTTAGACTAGATCTAGCATAATCAAGTCCCCGGGCTTAGAATCTTTGGTTCGTAGAAATAAAACATATCTCCCCATGTTTTATTTAGGTTTCTAATCGACCTACCACAAATTGATTAGTGGCGACTCCAAGCATGAAAACATTTGCATGTTAAAGACTTAAACCCTAAGTTGCGAATTGGTAGGACTTGGGAGGGTCCGAATTAAGATTAGTCTTCATAATCCATTAGCCCGAAAATGAAAATTTTTTTAGGTCGCGACAAAGACACTCACTTGAGTGCCATAATTTTTATTTTTATTTTGTGATCGCCTGAATATCATATACCTATTGAATCGATAATTTGAGTGTCAAAACTTTTTGAAAACATTTACCACAAGTACATGGCACGTTGGATTTCTAGCACTTAGGTGATTGTTTTAAAAATATTTATGGCACTTAAATGATCAATTGAAAGTTATGGTACTCTGGAGTGAATGTTTTTTTTTTTTAAGTTGCGACACTCAAGTAGTCAGAAAAAAAAAAGGTTATAGCACTCAATTGAACGCTTTACAAAAATTATGACACTTGTGTTGTTCTTATCCTGTAGTAAATCACTAACATTGTTGCAAAATCAAGTCAACATACATGAGCAGAAGGTAGGAGGTTGCACAATATATTTTACAATCAGCGTGCTAGCAATATATTGTTTGAAAGTACACTCAAAGATGATTTGGTGCCTGAAACTTAGCCTTTTGAGTTCATATTAACCTCGAAACAAGCAAGAGAAGTTACTAAATCTGCCTCGTTGAATCAGAGAATTCACAAACTGTTCGTGCAGAGGCGTCCAATCCTCCAATCCCAATGTCCATAGTCAAGGTTGTGGTGCTCTCAGTGTTGGTGTCCATTGAAAGTAAAATTTTCATGCCTTACACCTAGGAATTGAATTCTATCTAGTCTCGAGTGCATATCCATCGGTTGGTGTCCACGATTCGATTGCATGTCTATGGCCACGTATTGATCATGATTTACGTGCAGGGATTGTTGATCCCATTTTTATCTCTAACTTGTTCATGTTAATAGGGTTGAGAGATTGCCATGCTTTGATTCCCCTTTGGATGAACTTAATCAGAGAAGGGTCGCATCTTTATTACTTAGATATATCTCTTTTTGCGTGGATTTGCCCTTGGTTGAATTATAAGGATGATCTTTTTGCATGTTAACATTTTAGGGATCGGATTGATAATTCCTTTGCATGTTGTTCATGGCCGGTCCCCTCGGTGCTTTTGGTCACGCCCCCTCCTTGTTTGATTGCATATGTCTAATGTTGTCACGTATTGATTGCCCTTATTTTAATTTCCTTGCATCTCGGTTACGGTTTGTCTTGCTTGGAAGAATTTTGATCTTCTGTTTTGCCGAGATTCATGGAAAATAGGCTAAAGCTTCGACCTTTATCAATGACTTCGCTCATGTAAAAAAGATAGAATCTTTCAAGGAAAGATTAAACCTTTACTGCGTTTTATTCATGCATATAGGGTGCAATTTGCTAGTTCATGTAGATTAGTGAGAAAAATCATAAAAATTGCATCTTTAATTGTCATGTGGCATATAGGCTAGTCACGATCACCTAGGTAGTTGCATATCAATAACAAAATGGAAAGATTAATAAATAAAGACATCTTAGAAGCATGCTAGGTGATGAAGAATTATGAAGAGAAGAAAGAACGAAAAGACTCTTTTCCAAGTTTAGCAACTGAACCTTAGTGGAAATCTTCATGGTCATGAGTGTCTAAACAGAACCTTATCCCATAATCGATAATAAGCAAACCTCCATGATCTGATAAACACTATCGGACCACAAAATACCTAGAAGCCAACCACGAATCCAAGCAGTATGCCCGTAAAACCACTTCTTGCTATCATCATTGTCTTCGTCATCATCTATGTCGCTTTGAGTTGGAAAACTACCCACTTCGTCTGTCTCATTGGTTGGAGTTGAGCAAGTTTTGTTGAGTAGAAGCCCACACAATCGGAGGTTTCCTTTTTGAAGAACTTTCAGAAAACATGAGAAACTATCGACTAGTCGGGATGCTTCCCACAAGTTGATTGTTTGAGAGGTTTAGGAATGAAAGGAAATGAAGATTTGCAAGCTGAGCGGGTATGGTTCCATTGAGGTAGTTCCACGACAGGTCCATAGGCTCCAACTGATCTAGACTCCCTAAAACAGGAGGAATTGAACCAGAGATGGCATTATGATATAGGTTGAGGAAATAAAGTGCTTTGACATCTCCAAGTGTGTCTGGTATTGGACCCTCCAATCTATTGCTTGAGAAGTCGATTGACGTGAAAATAGTCAAGATCTTGACGAGTTCTAGTTGTTGACCTTTCATGGTTATACTCACTGTAACTTGATAATAGACTTCACCAAATAGGGAAAATTCGTACTCCAAGTGATTGAAGTCTACATCGGCCTTCATAGCCTCCCAAGATGCGAGGAGACTAGTAGGTAGCATGCCGCCGAAATTGTTCGAAGACAGGTCAATGATTTGAAGCATTTACCAAGTGCTGGGATTGTGTGGACATCTAATTTCCCCATGCAATTAGTTGGATCGTAATACAAGGACACAGAGACTCAATATTGCCTTGAAATGGTATGGAAATGCCCCGTCTATTTGATTGTCCCCCATGTTTGCAATCTCCAATCTCGTGCAATTTGCCAACGATAACTGCCCCCGCAAGAAATTCTCACTGATATCCAATGTCTGCAAATGACATGTTGCTAGGATGTTTTGCAGAATATCACCACTCAACTAGTTATTTCTTAGATTCAATACCCGGAGGGAACCCATCATCACACAATTAGGAATAGTTCCGTTCAAATGGTTATGCGATAAGTCAAGCACTTTAAGATGATTAGCTTTGCAAATTGACTTCGGGATGGACCCATGGAATTTATTCTTTGAGAAATCCAAGTATAGAGAGGATAACGGCACAGGTAGCATCTTCCCTCGGAGCATGTTTGAATGGACGTCAATGGCATACAAACTAAGAGTAAAATTGTGCGAATATGTTTCGAAACCTTCAAAGAAATTAGAGGAAAGATTGAGATTCGACAGATTTTCTAGTGTCCATATCCATCGTGGTATTTCTCCATGAATATAATCATGGGAGAGGTCAAGGGAGAACAAGTTGGACTGGTTAGCCAAAAACTGAGGCAATGTCCGCAATGTTGACACCTAAATTTCGGCTCATCATTTAGTGGTTAATTGCATAGAAAATTAGGGATTAAATTTTAACCCCTAAACAAAAATATTAAAATTGTATAGCATATAGTTTAGGATCATATAGATTAATTGCATTCCGCATCGGATCGGCTGTGGCGAGAAAATTAAAATTCATCACTTGAGCTCGGGCATCGAAACGAGACTCGGCTCACTCGGAAGGCAAGGGCCGGAAATTACAAGTCAAACGGGTTCGGTTGTTTTAATTTGAGCTTAAATTAACCCATTAAGCTTAATTAAATAAAAGCCCATATTAATTCAGTCCACTTGAAATTTAATTAAAATTAGAGCCTAAGCCCAAGCCTAAGCCCATTAGGATTAGAAAGCCTAACTAATTGACCTAGGTTAGCATTATAAATATGTGTTTAGGTCTCATAATTAGGGGGGTCTCATAATTTTCGGAGAACAGAATTTTTGGAGAAGTCGGAGGCTGAAAAAATTGATACATAAGCGGCCACCATGGAAGAAAAGGTTTTTTGGTGCTCTGACATTGAAGAGAGGTAAGTGGAGGGGGGCTTCACTGCACGTAAGAGAAGAAAAAAAAAACAGAACAGAGAAAAGAAAAGAAGAAAGGGAGAAACACACCGTGAGAAGAAAAGTCCACCGTGAGAAACACACGCAAAGGAGGAGGAGAACGGGAGAAAGAATAAAATCGGTCAACAAAGGGGTTGGTCTTTCGGGGGGGCTCTCTGACAAGATTCAAAGAAAAAGACCAACAGAGAAGAAAAGTCCACGCCCATTCTTCATCAGCATCTCACCTTCATGCACGTGAAAGTGGATTCAACGAGTCCTTGCTACAATTCCTTCCATCGACGAAGCAGCCATCCTTCGCCGCGAGCCACCTCGACGACGTTGCCGTTCGCTGAGTCCGACGTTGTTGCCGAACCATTGTTGCTGTTTTACCCGTTGCCGGTCAAGCTTGCCGAACTGCTGCTGCCTCGCTTGACGCCGGGTTCACCAAGATCACTGCGGCTGCCCGTGAGTACTCCCCATCGCGTCCAATCGCCGCTCAAGCACCACTGCAAGCGTCATTGCCGTCGAATTCGTCCACACCGCCGCGCCGTTACCTCGCCACAAGCCGCGCCGTTACCTCGCCGCACGAGCCGCCACTTCCGACGCGCTAGTCATCGCCGATCCGCAATCCCGATCGCTGCAATTCAAATTAGGAAAGAAATCTGCAAATTAGGTAGTTATCCTATTCCGATTTAATTTGAATATTTTGTTGCCTAATTTGTACTTATTGATATCTAATTTTGCGTATTTGGATAATAAGCATTATTCCAATTAGGATTTTATTTCCTTTTTTGAAACCTTGGGTATCTACTTGCTAAATTTGGATAGAATCTAGAATTTTCAAAATCCTTTGAATATATCCAAGATATTTGAGATATCTACATTTTTTCAAGATATGACCGATTAGGAAAATTTCCTAATCCGCAACCGTACACGTGGAAATAAATCTATCTATTAGGCTTTAGATAGAATTATTTCCATAGCTGCTATTTTGAATTTTAGGATCGATCTGTCAAACTTCAGATCGAAACTTAATTGGAAAGATTTAGCGGTTATATTTTATGCTTGATTTTAATTTCGAATTTCAATAAAAAAAATACCAAAAAATATTACTCTAGAATAGGTTTATTTCTTTAGTTTAAAATTGCATGTTTAGATAATTGACATTTTTAATTCCGAATTTCATAAAATAATACAAAAAAATATGCCCGTCATTAGAAATAGGTCACGTTGTCGCATGACATATATTTTGCATGTTAGATTGCATTAATCGCATGTTAATTTTTGCACGTCATTACATATAGGTTAGTTCTCATTTAAATAAAAGAAAATCAAAAAGAAATTTCTGCACCTTTGAACTTTAAGTCAGAATTTTTCAAAATTGTCAAATTGAGTATTTTTCCTGAAATTGGTACCGAAAGGGCGTTAAGGAATTTAGTGTAACCAAGTCCCGAATTTGTAATTTCTGGTTCATAGAAATAAAATAGTATTCCCGCTATTTTATTTAGGTTTCTAATCAACCTACCTTAAATGATTAGTGGCGACTCCTATTAAAAATATTTGCATGTTTACAATTAGACCTAAGAAGTTTGGGAGAACTCGAGCTAGGTTAGTTAATTTAATTGATCTAGTAATCCATTAGCCTAAGATCAAACCTTCGATTTTTTTAGGTCGCAACACGCAACTAGCATGAAGCCAAATGTAACTTATGCAAATCAGGGAAATAGGATGCAGCAGAAGAAGCAGACGCCATAGCGTTAATGGACAAGCCACTGTACGATAGATCAAGATGAATTAAATTTCCAAATCCCTGAAGCACATCGATATTCATCGAGCCACTGAAATTATTGAAAGAAAGTGAAGAGGTAACCAAGCTCCCGTAGTTCGAACATGGATGTTGGTATTGACCCATGTAACCGATTGCTACCCAAATCAAGCATGTCCAATTGATACAAAGAGATATTCGGATATATGATAAGCTTACCAGAAAATCTATTGTACGAAAGTGACATGTTTTCCATTTTGGAGCAGAATTTCTGCTCCAGAATGCATTTCGAAATAGAAATGCGTTTGTTAAAAAATTTCCGGAATACATTCTGAAGCAATTTTTACATTATGAAACAAAAATGCATTCGGTAAAAATGCATTCTTTTTTTGGCTCCGGAATCAAATTTTGCTTCCAGAATGAGTTTTGGCCCAAAAAAGAGAAGCTACTTTTTCTAGCTTCTTTCTTCCAGAACGAGATTTCCTTCATTTCTTAATAAATTCCTAAAAATTAGAAAATCTGGAAAATTCCTAAAAATCTAAAAAAAATTCAGAAAATCAATAAAAATCGAAAAATTCCAGAAATATTCATAAAAATTTCTAGAAAATAGAAAAAAGTCAGATTTCGGGAAAATAGGAATTTTGTTGAATTTTTCCAAAAAATTTCAAAAATTCAAAACTTCACATAATAGCTTAGAATATCTATGGCTACCCACTTTAAGTAAAATTTAAATTTTTGGAGGTGCCCCAAAAAATCAAAAAATAAAAAATTTCAAAACTTCATAGAATGGCTTAGAATACTCGTGGCCACCCACTTTGGGTGAAATTTAAATTTTTTTAGGTGCCAAAAAAAAATCAAAATATCAAAAAATTCAAAACTTCATATAATGGCTCATAATACCTCTGGCTACCCACTTTGAGTGAAATTTAAATTTTTTGAGGTGCCCAAAAAAATCAAAAAATAAGAAATTCAAAACTTCACATAATTGCTTAGAATATCTGTGGCCACCCATTTTTAGTGAAATTTAAATTTTTTGAGGTACCCAAAAAAAAATCAAAAATTCACATGATTGCTTAGAATACCTGTGACCACCTACTTTGAGTGAAATTTAAATTTTTTGAGGTGCCCAAAAAAATCAAAAATTTAAAAATTCAAAACTTCATATAATTACTTAAAATACATGTGGCCACCCACTTTGAGTGAAATTTAAATTTTTTGAGGTGCCCAAAAAAATAAAAAAATAAAAAATTTCAAAACTTCACAGAATCGCTTAGAATACCTATTGCCACCCACTTTGAGTGAAATTTAAATTTTTTTATTATTTATTTTTGTTGGGCACCTCAAAAATTTCCACAAGCAGAAATCAATTTCTGGAGTAGAATTAGTCTTGTTTTATCAAACAGATTTCTCCTCCAAAAATCTATTTCTGGCAAGAATTTGATTTCTGGAGCAGAATGGAAAACATGCGCACCTTAAATGTGGATTCATTTCACTTTCGAAATTACTAGCAAAATCCCGCAATCCTTCACAACAAAATTACATCCTTTATTTAATATAATTATTCAATCACAACAAAAAACAAACCATATCTTTATTTTCTAAGAAAAACAAAAAAATAAACAAGTCCGCCTAAAATGTGGAGATTAGAACTTGACATCTCTTTTGAAAATACTTTTCGCTCATCTTATTTTACATAATAAAACAAATGACAAATTACAAATCAATTTTTTTTTGCTCATACATTAACGATGTAGAAATTTGTTAAACGTAAATAGATACCTAGCTTTTCACAGTAACATAAAAAATATATCTATCGTATCCTATTTTTTCATTAAATAAGTAAATTCAAGAAAAGAAATAGAATAATTTATTAACGTTTGCAGTTTGTGAGTAACACATAGGAGGAGGAGTTGTGTTCTTATTGGGAGGCCGATGAACATGAGTTTTTTTGGATGGGATTTCAATGGGGTTGTATTTGGTCTCATTCATATTAGATCAATATTAGGATTCGCCGCACAATCACAAAGAAATAGAAAATAAAAAGCAAGAAAGAGAAATCGAGACACAAGATTTTATTCTTCTTTGCCTTTAAATAAGGGTTACGTCCAGCAAGGGATTTCACTATAATTAGCACATTGCACCTCTATAGTTCATCTCTCAATTACAAAAGAAAAAGAATATATATATTCAATAGCTATTCATGAGCCCAAGCTGAGGACCCCCACCCTTAAACTACAGCATATCCTTGTGCCTTACTATAGCTGGGGAGTATGAATCACATCCCAATAATTGGATCATAAATTTTTTGGTCCCTATGCACGACTATATTAAGTTGACTTGACTTGTGAATGCAAATTCATCAAATCCCTTATTGAGCCAGTGGTGGGTTTCGGTGGTTTTTGACTGTGGATGCAAATTCTTGAATGATCTCACAAGGATGTCATGTTCGATGTTGGCTTGAGTTACTTGACCAAGTAATTCGGGTGAGTGGCATGATATCACTGGAATAAATGGCGCATGAGATGTACAAGGATCAAGTGCGAGGACTTTGGCAACCCTTGGTCCTTCATTGTGGCAACTGCTGCTTTCACTGTCTTTGTCTTTACCATCGTTAACGCCTTTGTTCGCCTTGACGATCATGGATATAGCAAAAAGAAGCCATGAGACAATCGAGCCATTCAATAGAAAAGGTTGAAGAAGAGCGCGGGAAAAGGGAGCAGGGAAGAGGGAGTCAATCGAAACAAAGTCGACACTAGAAAGTGGAGAAGTCGTCGTCGAACGTAAGGGCAATCTTGCGTCAATTTTCTGGATGTCATTAGTCCCCAAATTTGACTTATAACACTATAAAAAATCCTAGCAAAATTTGGCAACATTGCACAACAAAATGATATTCTTTTTCTATCATAATTTTTCAATCACTAAAGACCATATTTATGTTTTCTAGGAAAAAAGGAAAAATAAAAGAAATCTGCCTATGGTGTTGAGATCAGAACTTGACATCCCTTGAAAATGCTTTTGGCTCATCTTATTTTAAGATCATAAAACCAAATGATTTTATTATATTTGGAATTAATTGTAAAAATTTTATAAGATTATAAAAAGAGCAAACAAATATAAACTTGAGAATCATATTAACGTTGGGATTTCGACATTTCCAGATAACTCACTAAATGTTAACGTAGCCAATCGAAAATTAGCAGACTATATTTGATATACAACATGATAGTTGACTATATTTGGTCGACCAAGCACATGAATTGTGCTGGAATTTGAACCCGAAATTTCCATGCACCTTCTTAGATCTGCGAAGATTGCGCCTTTGGTCTAGTTTGGTGGGGTACACGCGTGAAGAATGGTCCTGATTGAAGGACTTTCTGACAATAGACAATTATGGAGAGGAAAACATTGAAATTCCTGCAATCAAGCGTAAAGACCAAAGTACACGCAATAGCTTTCAATTGACTTGACTAGAAAATGCAAAATTGTCGTTTCGGTGGTCCTTCCCCCTTTCGCGGATTTCCAAAATTTCGTTTCCGCATAAAATGCAATTTCATCCGTGGATGGTAAATATGTAACAATGGTATTAAATTTGGAATGTGATGATAACAAACCCAATAATAAATTACATTTTTTTTATTTTACAAGTGAGTGTGTAAATATTTGTAATTTACTAGTGAAATAAAACTTTTATCATTCACGAATTTAGTAGTAGATTGCCACTTATTTTAATTTTTACAAGTAGGAGGATGACTTTTTGCCACTGAAATAGCATTTCTATCGTCCACAAAACCCAATAGCAATTACCACTAATTTTTAGATTTTAAGAGTTGGCATATAACTGTTTGTAAGTTACCAATGAGATGAAAATCTTACTATAACATCGACAAACTCAATAATAGATTACTACTTGTTTTTAGATTTTACAAGTGAGCGCGTAATTGTTTGTAAGTTATCAATGAAATAATAATTTTATCATCTACAATCGCAATTGTAAATTACTGCTAGTTTTTAGGTTTTACTAGTAGACGGGTAAGTAACCGTTTGTATGTTAGCAATGAAATAATAATTTTTATATTTTTACAAGAAGGCGCATGACTGTTTGTAAGTTATCAATGAAATAACAATTTTACCATCCACAAACTCAATAGTAAATATATAACATAGGTGGTAAGTTATTAGAACATTGATAATCGTAAGTTGCTAACATTGTTGCTATAATATTTGGAAAAAAAAAGAAAAGAGAAAAAGGTCAAAATGTCAGAAATGTTGAAAAGTCAACATTTGCTACAGTGGACTTCAATTTATAAAAGAGGACCGAGAGCTTTCGGGGAGGAAGAAAAAGAAGAGAGAAAGGAAGGAAAGAAAGGAAAGAAGAAAGAAGGAAGGGGGGAGAAGGGGAAATTTAGCATGCTCATAATCCGGACGACTCGCCCAGCTGTCGCGACCCTAAAAAAAATCTTGTCAATTTTCGGGGCTAATGGATTATTAAGAATGAACTTAATTCGGACCCTCCCAAGTCCTACCAAATCGCAACTTAGGGTTTAAGTTCTTTAACATGCAAATGTCTTCATACCTGGAGTCGCCACTAATCAATTTATGGTAGGCTGATTAGAAACCTAAATAAAACATAGGGAGATATGTTTTATTTCTACGAACCAGAGATTCTAAGTCCGGGGACTTGATTACGCTAGATCTAGTCTAACGCCCTTTCGGTACCTTTTCTTTTCAAAAATATTTTGGCAGGCAGTTTGGATCCATTTTAACTTAATTACTAACATGTGAGGTGTTCATGCAGGTACGCAAACCACCAATTTAACACCCATAAATCAAAGCATTAAATAAATTGCTAGTTTAGGAGAACAACTTACCTCGAATCCAGCAAGCATCTGCATTGTTAGCGAAAAATCATACAGACAATCCTAATATGATTTCTAATTAACAAAGCATTCACTCAATTTCTTTTTTGGATTTTCATTTTATTTAAATGAAATCTAAACTATATGCAATGACGTGCAAATATATGACATGCGAATTAATGCAACCTAAACATGCAAACTATATATCATGCGACGACGTAACTTAATTCTAATGACGTGCAATGATGTATTTTTGGTATTTTTCTTTAAGGAAATTCGGAATTAAATGAAATTCGGAATTAATGAAAATGCCTAAAATAACATGCAACCTAATGATTTCTATTTTTGGTATTTTCTGTTTAAAATTCGAAATTCAAAAATACCTAAGTTAACATGCAACTTATGATGACTTAATCCATCCTAGAATGATTTCTTTTTGGGATTTTTGTTTAAAAATTAGGAATAATAAAATAACTTAAATTAAAATGCAATCTATCCTAATTTACCCTAAAATAATTCACTCTTTTTTGGGGTTTTCTTGAAAATTCGGAATTATAAAATAACGTGAATAATCCGTTGGGATTCAAACAATACCTAATTTAAATTAGGAAACATGCCACGTTAAGTCCTAATTTAAATTAGATATTTATCTTATCCCTTGGGACATATTCAAAAATCCTAGACATGCAAAATTCTAATTCAAATCTCAAAACGGAAATTTTTTTGGGTTTTCTTTTTATTTGAAAAGGAAAACAATAAAAACAAGGATAACAATCAAACTCAAATCAACCACGCAATCCGCCAAATTCGTTTCAAACTCGGATTAGGCACAAAAATCAAATTATCGGTCATATCTAAAGGGTTATAGATATTAACGGATAATTGATCATTCAAATTTGGAAAGCGAATTAAAATCATTATCGTATTCAAGTGGTTATGAACGGGATAATGATTTTCCGTACCGTTGCGTATCGGACTTTAGGGTTAAAGTCAGATAGTCGTCCAGATACGTTGCTTAAATTAGGAAAATTTCTTAATTTTGAATATTCTGAAAATATTGCGGATATCTAGCACATTATGCAAATATATCAAGACATTATTCAGATATTCATGCAATATTCCAAACGATTCAAAATAGGAAATTAAATATTCATGGTATATCCACTCACCTAATTTGAAAAATTTCCAAATTTGGACTTGGATCGGGATTGCGTTTGACGGACAACGACGAACGGCGACGGGACGACGATGGCTCACGGCACCGGCGGGGCTCATGGCAAGGCGCGCGATGGTGACAAACGGCAGTGGGATGGTGTCGGGAACGGCAACGGCGTCTCATGTATGGTGGTCTTTTTGGTGTTCTCGGTGGACTTCACGTTGTTCTCGGTGCTTGCCGTTGCTTAACTGGGACTTCAATCACGTCTGCATGGGACTGTGGAAGGCGTCGGTTAAGAGCTGGACGCTCACTGCAGCGGCTTCACGAAGAAGCTTTCTTCACGTCTTCTCCTCTTGACGTGTTGTCAAGCTGAGGCTGGGCTTCAACGTGGCTGAATCGGCAGTCAACGTGAAGAGTCTTCAACTGGAAATCTGACTCCGATGCATGCAGGGGCTCTTCGTCTTGGTGGTGTGGTAAACGTCAACGCGGCAAAGCAGCACCAACATCTTCGTCCATGCAGACCCGAAGCAACAGCAGCGTCAACTTGTGTTGGGAGACAGGGACGAACGCCACAGGTTGACTAGGCAGGGACAGTCTCGGCCACAAATCAGTGGATGAAGCAGTGTGTTGTTGGTGTGGTCTTGGACACAGGGAGGGGCGACTTCACCGAGGGAATTTGCAGCACCAACAGGAACCAAGAAGCATCTCAAGCGTTAATGCAGAAGCAAGTCAGCAGCAGGAGCAGCCCCATCGTCGGAGTTGACATCCAATTTCCACCCGGAAGCCACGATCCTCTTTCTCTTTTTCTTTTCACCTCTCTTGCTGAAATTTTCTGATCAAATTCTCTTCTCTCCTTCACTCTCACTCTCTCTAATTTCTGATTTGCAAATTATGAGGTCTCCTCCTAATTTCTGACCTAATGCATGTTTATATAGACTAACCCTAGGTCAATTTAGATGGGCTCTAATCCTAGTGGGCTTAGGCTTGGGCTTAATTTTAATTAACATTAAAATGGGCTGATTTAATGTGGGCTATTAATCAATTAATCACAATAGACTAAATCAAGCCCAAATTAAAAAACACCCGAGCCCATTTGTCTCGAAATTCCCGGCCCTTGCATTCCCGAGCGAACCGAATTTCGTTCGATGAAATTTAAGCTCATTTGTCACCGCCAATTTGATGCAATAATGCAATTAAATCTAAATGAACCTAAATTATATGTTATGCAATTTAAATATTTTTGTTTAGGGGTTAAAATTTAATCCCTAATTTTCTATGCAAATTACACTAATCGGTAAAATTTAGGTGTCAACACCAGCCGATTCGACTTTGATTAGCAATGCCTCATATGTATTCGCACCCCTCGTTCGTTCCATCAGGGTAGTTTCGGATTTAAAGCTTGAAATTCGGAATTATTAGAGATTTGTGCGGCGAAGTTCGATTTTTGAGTTGTTAAACTAAGTATTTATATAGAAATGATAGTTTAGGGTGTTGTGGAGCTATGGGATCTTACGGATCTTGATTTAAACTTACGGTTTGCCCAATATAAAATTTTGAAGTTGGCCGCACGAGATGAACAGTGCGCGACCAGCGGCTTTTACGCCGATTTTCGTCTGTTTTCGGCTCGATTTTGGGACGGCCAAGTTGGGATTCTTATAGTGCTCTGAATGAGCTTCCTATTGACTATAAGCTCGCTTGAAACGGGATTCAGTGGAGAAAATTATGGCACGATCAAGTTTCGCATTCAAGCTCTGCGTTGCGGACGGTTTGGATAATGGCTTTGGACGAGCAATTTGTAGGTGCCTTTGAGTTGTCTTGTTAGCGTTTAAGCGTCGTTTAGTTGTTTAGTAATTATCAAATTATTTTACTTGGTTTTGATGTCGATTCTCGTTCAATTGATAGGATCACAAAATCATTGGCGCGTTTAGCCACGTTATTCGGTTTTGGGGCATTCCAGGTGAGTGGTACTATCTCTTTTTTGAGTTTATAAAATCATATTTTCAAAGCGATAAGAATTTGAGTATCGTACAAGTTACTAAACCATGTTGCATAAAATTCTGGATCGGGGAATTACTACCTTTTTGATATTTGAGAACAATTTGAGAAATTTGAGAATGATTTTAAGAAAAATATTGTTAACAGATATATGTGTATTATGTTGCGAATTGGTTTATGAAACGAGTTTTAAGATAATTTGAGAAACGTTTGTCGTGACCTACAAAATTTTCATTTTTTGGGCTAATGGATTATTAAGACTAATCTTAACTCGAGCCCTCCCAAGCCCAACCAATTCGCAACTTAGGGTTTAAGTTGTTAACATGCAAATGTTTTCATGCTTGGAGTTGCCACTAATCAATTTGTGGTAGGCTGATTAGAAACCTAAATAAAACATAGGGAGATATGTTTTATTTCTACGAACCAGAGATTCTGAGCCCGGGGACTTGGTTACGATAGATCTAGTCTAACGCCCTTTCGGTACCTTTTCTTTTCAAAAAAATTTTGGCAGGCAGTTTGGTTTCGTTTTAACTTATTCACTAACATGTGAGGTGTTCATACGAGTGCGCAAACCACCAATTTAACACCCAATAAAGCGTTAAATAAATTGCAAGTTTGGAAAAATGACTTACCTCGAAGCAACCTAAGCATCTGCATTGTTAGCTAGAAAATCACATTGACAATCCTAATATGATTTCTAGTTAACAAGCAATTCACTCAATTTTTTTTGATTTTCACTTATTTAAATGAAAACTAACTTATATGCAATGACGTGTAAAAATGACATGCAATTAATGCAATCTAGCATGCAAACTATATGTCATATAACGACGTGACCTAATTCTAATGACGGATAAATAATTTATTATTTTTAGTATTTTTGATGAAATTCGGAATAATAAAAATGCCCAAAATAACATGCAATCTATGATGATTTAACATATCATAACATGACTTATTTTTGGGATTTTTGTTAAAATTCGAAATTAAAAAAAATTACCCAAATCATGAATGCAATCTATCCTAAGATGACTCTTTTTGGTTTTTTTATGAAAATTCGAAATTAAAAAATGACCTAAATAATCTATTAAGATTAGAATATTACTTAATTTAAACTAGGAAATAGATTAGCTCAAGTCCTAATTTAAATTAAATAATTACTCTATCTTCTAGATATATTTAGGATTCCCTAAACATGCAAAACTCTAATTCAAATCCTAACTGATATTTTTTGAATTTTCTTTTTTATTTGAAAAGGAAAAACAATTTAAAAAGAGATAACATCCACATTCAAACAGTGCATGCGATCCACTAGATTTGTTTCAAACTTGGATTAGGCACAAAAATTGAACTATCGGTCATATCTATAGGGTTATAGATATTGACGGAAAGTCGATCATTCAAATTTGGAAAGCAGATAAAAATTATTATCGTATCCAAGTGATTAAGGATAGGATAATAATTTTCCGTATCGCTGCGTATTGTACCTTAGGGATAAGGTCAGATAGTCGTCCAGATACGTTGCTGAATTAGGAAAATTTCCTAATTTTGAATATTTTTAAATATCGCGGATATATCGAACATTATCCTAAGATATCTAGTAAACCAATGAAGAATATCCACGAAATATCTAAATATTCAACTTAGGAAATTAAATATTCTGAAAATTTACAGGATAATGTCCAATTAACTAATTTGCGGATAATTTCCAAATTCGAATTGTAGATCGGGATCGGGCTTTGTGGATCGAGACGGCGACAGCGGCGGCGACGACACGGTGGCTCACGGCTCGCCGGTGACGTTGGGCTGCGTCACGGGGAGGGGCGCGTCCGGACAGCAGCTGTTGGTCCGGCGACGGTGGCTTCGGTGTGGCTTGGCTCTCGGTGAACCTGCAAAATTTAACTCAGTTTTGGCCTTAAGTTTGGATACGTTTCAGCGAACTCGTCCGTCTTCCTCCCGATGGACTGAAGATAAGCCAAGGTTTGCTAATGAATGGCTCAGCTAGGCTGCCTCCTGATGATTGGTGGAACTTTTGGTGCAGGATGGTTGTTGGTGCTATGGCTTTGCTTGATGAACACCTAAAGGAGCTGAACAGCAACAGCTGGATTGAGAAGCTTGTAGGAGTCAAGGTCGCTGATCAGAATCTCCTCCGAGTATTACTGATATTGGAAGAATGGCGTCTGGGAAGCTGCTAGAGTTGACCAGTGGCTGCTTTGACAACGCTGGGACTTCATTGGCGTCAGGCCGAAGTTCACGGGGGGTTGTTCGATGAAGCACCAGAATTGCTACAAGAATGTAACGCCAAGGTGGGAAACGTAGCAAGAAGAGTCCACGAATCTGCTGGCTCTTGACTTTTTCTCTCCTGATTTTTATTCTATACTCTCACTTTTTCTTCTTTGTGAGTGCAGGACGTGGAGACCTTTTACTCTTTGGCTTTGTATGTATGTTCACGCCTCCTGCATGGCCATGTTGTCTTCGGGGGAAGAAGTGACTCACGGCCACAAGTATGGCCGTGAGCAGGACATGGCAACAGCGGGCACCAAAGGCGCGGTGGGGCAGCAGCTCTCCGGGCGACGGCACGCAGCGGGAGAGGGGCGGCTGCGGTGGTCTTTGGGCGACGCAAAGGCGGGAGAGGCGCGGCCGAGGGAGAGCCATCGGTGTCTCTCTAAAAATCTGATCTAAAAATTGTGTCCACAAAAAATCTGACCTAAACATGTTTATATAATGCTAACCTAGGTCAATTAGATGGGCTTGCTAGTCCTAATGGGCTTAGGCTTAGGCCTTAATCTAATTTAAATGGGCTGAATTAATTTGAGCTTTTAATTAATTAAGCATAATGGGCTGAATTAAGCTCAAATTAAAACAACCGAGCCCGTTTGACGTATAATTCCCGGCCCTTGCATTCCGAGCGAGCCGAGTTTTGTTCGATGAATTTTAAGCTCATTCGCCATCGCCAATCCGATGCAAAATGCGATTAAATTAAAATGACCATAAACTATATGCTATGTAATTTAAATATTTTTGCTTAGGGGTTAAAAATTTAATCCCTAATTTTCTATGCAAATTACACTAAATGACGCGCCAAAATTTAGGTGTCAACAACGTTTTATGACAAACGTTACAAAAGGTTACTCATATCAATTTGTGAATTATGTTTATGAAATGATATATATGTATCACTTTGCGAATTGATTATGGAAGCGTATTATGATTTATGAAATGGTTTTGGAACCATATTGTGATTTATAAAATAATTTGAGAAATGACACATGGGCTATGTTGTGAAAAGTTAATTGTTTGTTTTATGAGATTGATTTTTGGTATTGTGGATTATTGGAGAATGTGTGTTGGTGCTCAATATTGCTATGAGCCTATTGAGGGGCTTGTGGGTATGTGTATACTAGTTTAGGATATCCTTGTGGGCCGAGCCACCAGCTTATAGTAGGTGGAGACCTTGCTAAGAGGGGAATCTTGGTCGCCTTGTCACGGGGCGAGATGCGTGATCATGGTTTGATATTGAGCAATTGATTGGTCGATGGATAGACCATCGATCTGTTTTTTGCTGTGCCAGGGCAAATCCTTAAGAGCAATGGCAGTGCGGCTGTGGCTCAAAAAGGATAATATCAGGTCGGGTTGAGGGATGGCAGTACGGTTACGCCTCTATCCCGAACGAGGCCTTTTATGATGAGATTCGTCAATGAAATAGACCATTGATGTGTGATTTGAGATTGACCAATGAAATGAACCATTAGTGTGTGTTTTTTTGATGAGATTGGTCAATGGAATGGACCATTGGTTTTTGCTTTAATATTATTGATTTAAATGAGTATTTTCTAGGTTGTATCAAGTTTTGTGAGAGGAAGATAACTAATATTTGATATGATATGTATATGATATTGTGGGTTTGAAACTATGAGTTTTTGGTATTGCTTTATGTGTGAATAGTGGTTGCTCGATCTGCTTAGAAGAGATACGCACTGCATACTGAGCTGTGGTTGCTCACTCCCCCCTTCTTTTCTCAATATTTTAGGTTCTTTAATTAGCAGCCAACAGAGCAAGAGCGATGTCATGGGAACTTTTGGGTGAATTAAGGCTGCGTCCTTCAGGAGAAAGGATGGCCGTGTCATCCCCCATCCTAGTAGGTTTTGGGATGGGATAGTTGCACAATCAAGTCAATTTACTTAATCGATATGTAGCAAGTGGAATGATTTTACCACCGTTATCTAAAATTTATAAATGGTGTTACGAATTTACTATTGAACGGAAACTATTATGTACGGCCAAATGGAATGTTAGACACTTCCTTAGACGACTCGTCATGACAAGAAACAATGAAAGAGTATGGAGTTTCGATGGCACTTTCCTTCTGTCCTACTGTACAGGGCATTGTTTGTGATAGCTGCTTGCAATTTTCTCCTCTTTCATTTATTGTGGGCTACAGAGACGATCAAGTTTTGGACAATTTTAATCCGTGAAACACGATACACTGTTGAATTTTTTAAGAGTTGGCAATTGTAAAAACCCTGTTGGCTGCGAAAATTGACTGGTGACTTGCTTGGTCTGTTAAACGTTAGGGTAACGTTCAACCACCTTTGGAAAAGTAATAGCATTATTTGATTCTTGAAGTCATCAATTATTCTAAAGTTTACCAACATTTATTTTCTTAAAGTCATGAGCGTGTTAAAGTTACTAATTTCCATACGAAACAACCAACCTTAATTTGAGTTGCTTAACAACATTTATTTTATTTTTCCAATTTACCTATCATTTCAATAGTTTATACGAGGTTTAATTAAGTCAAATACCGAAATGATAAACTTACCTCACCAGAGTTTATGATTTGGCATAAGAGTTTAGTAGCTTGAAGGTTAGTAGATTATCGAAACAGTTTTTGATTACTAAATAATCAAATAAAGGTTGGTCACAGTTTGTGTTTTTCAAATAGAAAAGTTTGCAAGTTTAAGTTCCACTGATAAATGATGGTAATTATGAGAATAGTTGGTAATTTTGAAAAAGTTGATAATTTCTTATGCAAATTCAATCCACTGGTGAGATCCCAAATAAATGTTCGTAAGTTATCAGAACGGTGTGAAATAATGAAGTAAATGTTGGTAAGTAGAGCCCAATAAAAGTTGGTAATTTCATATAAGAGTCAATAGCTTTATAAGTTGGTAAGCTGCACAAATATGTTTTGGTAAATTATTTGATGGGTGAGGTTATTGCCATTCCATTTTGCCTAAGACACTACTTTCCAAATGTCTTTACATTAATCGCCTTTTGACCACCCATAATAAGCACCTATCTTAACTACAAAATTCAATTTATAGTATGAGCTTTATATATTACAGATTGTAGATTATAGATGTGCATAGTTTAATTTACAGGTAAATTCATAACTTGAAAAAAGAAGTGGATATTACCGTACACAATTTTCACAATTGTTATTTAATTATTAATAGAAACATCATAGCACAATAATATATAAGAGAAAAATAATTAAAATTCTTTGTCGATGAGTTTAGATTTATTGATTTATTGAAATATTTAACAGCGATGCCGGCATTTCGAGCAGCACAATTGTTACCGTTCCAAGCACATCAGTTAAGTGATCCTCATGGGATGTCTAGTGAGCCTGCCTTGGTATACAGCCTTCTTGTCTCAGTGCTGTATGATTCTGGGAACCGACCTGGAGGTTGCGAGATTCTTCCATTATCTCGCTAAGGATGTCAGGTTCCTTAGTAGCATGAGCTATTTGTCACAGTTCTTCGGGCAAGTGACCGGATACCACCAAAACAAATGGCACGCTAGATGGACGGGGATCAAGTGCACGTACTTTGGCAGCCCTTGGTCCCTCACGTCGTTTGCTTTCGTTTTTTTGTACTCCATTTGTTTCATAAAAAATATAACATTTCTAGAATATATTTTTCAAGAATTATTTTTTAGGAAAATGACGATATTTTTCCAGTATTTGGCAGAAACTTGAAAATGAACCGAAAAATATTTTTTATCGTTTGGTAAGGAAAATCAAATAGACATATATTATTAGGGTGTTAGTGATTTGAGCATAAGCGTCCGGAGAATTGGGTACTGGTACCAGGGACTTTAAGTCCGGCCTTGTTAGACCCCGAGTGGGGTGTCGGGGACCCGGTCTGACCTCAATGGACCAAGGCATGAGTGTCGAGGACCCTAGCTCGGGCATCGAGGTCCTAGACCTGACCTTAATGGACATGTGCTTAACCTCAGTGGACCTAGGCATGAACACCAAGGTCTCAAGCCTGGCCTTAATTAACTTAGGTGGGAGCTAGGGTCCTAAACTCAGCCTCAATGGACTTGGGCCTCGAGCCCAAGCACCAGGGACCCAAGTAGGGATGTCGTTCGGGGTCTAGGCGCTAGGGTCCTGAGCATGAGAAATGAGGTCCTAGGCCCGGCCTCGATGGACATGACACTTGTGCCGGGGATCCGAGCCTAGCCTTGATAGACCCTGGCCCAAGCACCAAGCCCCTGAGCTCGCCCTCGATGGACATGGGCCTAGGCACTAGGGACCCGGGCACTAGCACCGGGGTCACGATCTCTACCTTGATGGACCCAATCTCAAGCGCAGGGGCTTGAGCCTAGGTGTTAGAGATCCGAGCACGAGCATTGAGGTCTCAGGCTCGACTTTTGTGGACTCGGGCTGGGGCGGCAGGGAGTCTGGAAACGGTACTGAAGTCTTAAGCTTGGCCATGGGCACTGGTGTCTCAAGCCCAACCTCTATGGACCTAGACCCAAGCACTAGGGCTCCTGACTTGGCCTCTAGACCCAAGTCCGCTACCAAGGGCCCAAGAACAAGCAAGCGTTGGGGTTCCTATGCCTCAACGTAGAGTTTTTTATCCAAGTGCCAATAATTAGTCAAATTTTGAAAAATGATTTTCGATTTTTTAAAAAGGAAATCACTTTCTTGAATTTAAACATAGATTTTTTTGTTGATTAGGAAAATATTTTCCGTCGTTTCATTTTCTTTGAAAGATCCAAATGGTGGAAAATGTTTAAACGGAGCCTAGTTTTTACTGTCATTCTGGCCTTTTGGTCATTTACGTGCATTATTATCTCAACAACTAACTTAACGCAGAAACTCAGTTTTAGAAACATATTTAAAGAAATCTTATCAGACCAATGTAATTTGTGAAGTACCGGTTTCATTTTTTGATAACACTGTGCTGCTACTCTTAATTTGCTTCCCAGACCGTGCGCTACCACATGGAACTAGTCCATGAGATAATTTAAGGTACAACGAAGAGCATTTTACTAACCGCAGGATTTGACAATTCTAGAGGATTTACTAAATGCTAGCCTGCTGATTGAAATTAGCAGACAATAATTCTTTTACAACGTGATTGTTGACTTGAAAGCAGCAGCAATCACTATTTGATGAAGTGAACAAGTCACTCGGGTTCCAATTGCACGCACCAATAATGTGAATGCCATGCATCTTGTCACAGCTGGGAAGACGGCAACCTTGGCCCACTTTGGCACGGGAAAATCGTCTAAAAAGTTTTAAGCCTATTGCACTTTTGTCAATTAAATCCTAAACATTTTAAATTTGCCAATTCAGTCTTAAACATTTTTACTTCTTACCAATTCAGTTCTAAGCTTTTTCACTTTTTGCTAATTGAGTTCATCCAACCAATTTGACTGCTCAACACTAACATGGCTGCTGGCTTGCCAACGCTGACATAACAATTTTTAAATATTTTTTTTTGAATTTTTTAATAATTTTTTTCTTTTTTTTTTCTGCCTTTCTTTGCTCTAGGCGACCTACAACCAATGACCTCGCCGGCCTTTGGCGAAGCTCGCCCCTACCGACCACTGGTGAGGGTGAGCCTCGCCTGTTGCTTCCAGGCTGACCTCGCCCAACCAAGGTGAGGTTGACCTTGTGGTCACTGGGTTTCCTCGCCCAGTGACGATGAGGTCGGCCTTGCCATGGCTGGTCGAGGCTTGACCTAGCCGGCCTTGCCTTGGCTGGGTGAGGTCGGGCCTAGTAGCGGCAGGCAAGGCTCGCCCTCGCTAGTGGCCAGTGGCCAATGGGGGCGAGCTTCGCCAGAAGTCGACAAGGTCAACCTCGCTGGCCCATGTCTCTAGCCGGTCGCTAGTCGCCGGTTGCAGATTAGCTAGAGGGGAAAGACAGAGAAAAAAAAAATAAAAAATTCAGAAAAAAATTTAAAAATTGTCACGTCAGCGTTGGCCGGACGGTTGGCTGAATTGGCAAGAAGTGAAAAAGTTTAGAACTGAATTGGCAAACTTAAAAGGTTTAGGACTGAATTAGTAAAAATGCAATAGGTTTAAAACTTTTTGGACAATTTTTCCCACGGTACATATTTGAAGAAATTATGTCACTCAAACTGAAAAATTTTCTTTATTGAAGGACTTTCCTAGCAATTGACATACAGGTCTAGAATTTTTTATGTCCAATCGTCTCCTATTGGATGCACATCCTCAGTTCTACTTCATAGACCATTGAAAGTTAGAGTGGACAATGATGGAGAGGAAAAACTTTGAACTTACTCTAATCAAGCATAACGACCGAAGTTCAGTGAAAACGGTACCATTGCGAAAGTCTTGATAGCAAGTCATCCCAAAACTGATAATATGCACGCCTCCATGAACGGATAGATATTAGCATACTGTAAAAAACCCAGAAGCCGACAACAAATCCGAGTGGCATGCTCATGTAAAATGACTTCATGTCAATCCACTGTCGAAATATTTAAAAGCGATGCTGGCATTTCGAGCTGAGCTTGTGTTATTGTTCCAACCTCAGCAACTTAGTTTCAGAGGCATATCTAGAGAAATCTTGTCAAACCAACGAAATTTGTGACGTACTGGTATCATTTCTTGATTACACTAAGGCTGCTACTCTTAATTTGTTTTTTAGACCATGTGCTACCAAATGGAACTACTCTGTGACATAATTTATGGTACGACAAAGAGCATTATATTAAATGCAGGATTTAACAATTCTAGAGAACTTACTAAATGCTAGCGCCGGTGATTGAAATTAGCAGAATTTATTTCTTATACAACATGACCGTGGACTTGAAAGCAGCAGTAATCACTAATCAGACCATTGATGAAGTCAACATGTCACCTGGGTTCCAATTGCACACACCAAGCTTAAGAATTCCATGTACATTGTCAGAGCAGGGAAGATGGCACCCTTGGTCCAGTTTGGCGCAGTACACGTCTGAAGAAATTTCATGTTATTGAAGCTTGAAGAATTTTCTTTATTCAACGACTTTCCTAGCAATAGACATACAGGTCTCGAATTTCTCAAGTCCAATCATCTTCTACTAGATGCACCTCCTCAGTTCTACTTCATAGACCATTGACAGTTTGTAATGGACATTCATGGAGAGGAAAAACTATGAACTTACTCCAATCAAGCACAATGACCAAAGTTCAGCGAACATGATAACATTGCGAAAGACTGAACAGCAAGTCATCCCAAAACTGATAATACACACTCCTCCATGGCTGGATAAATATTAGCGTACTGCAAAAACCCCAGAAGCCGACAACAAATCCGAGGGGCATGCTTATGTAAAACAACTTCATGTCAATCCAGCCATTGTCCTCGCGATGTTTGGACCTTTGAGTTGGAGCAGCATCTGCTTCTTCGGGATTGGTTGTTGTCGGGCAACTTTTGTTAAGTGGAAACCCGCATAGTCCTTCATTACCTTCAAACGAACCTTCTGAAAATGTGAGAAACTGTTTGCGTGCTGGGATCATTCCAGCAAGTTGATTACAGGAGAGGTTCAGGAATGAAAGGAAGTTCAGATCAGAAAGCTGAACCGGAATTCTCCCATTGAGGTAGTTCTGTGACAAGTCTAGGGACTCGAGCTGCTGTATTTTTCCTAATGAGGGGGGGATAGGACCTGAAAGCACATTGTGCGACAGGTTGAGAAAATAGAGTGCTTGGAGATCTCCCAGTGCTTCAGGTATTGGACCCTCAAATCTATTGTTCGAGAAGTCAATCGAGGTGAAAACAGTTAGGATCTTCATTAGTTCTAGATGCAGACCTTTAAAAGTAAGACTAACTGTGTCCTGATAATAGAGATTGCTCAACTGAAGAAACGGATATTGAAGATGCTCAAAGTGCGAATTGACCTTCATGGCCTCCCAAGACATCAGGAAATCTTCAGGAAGCATACCGCTGAAATTGTTGAAAGCTAGGTCAACAATTTGAAGCATCTTCCATGTGCCACTATCGACTGGACAACCAATTTGCCCGTGGAATTTGTTGGAATGCAGAACAAGGACTCTCAGGGTAGATATATTCTTCAACTGGCACGGGAATACATCCTTAATGCGATTGTTTCCAATGTCTAACACCTCTAACATGGAACATTTAGCCAAAGAAATCGGGAGCTTTCCTGTCAAGAGATTACCATTAACATCCAAAGTCCTTAAAAGACACGCAGCTGGTAATGTGTGCGGAATTCCTCCAGTCAGGTTGTTATTCCTCAAGTTCAACACCTTGAGAGTCTTTAACATTAAGCACTGAGGGATAATTCCCATCAAATGGTTGTTGGAAAGGTCAAGTACCATGAGAAACAGGGCTTCGCAAATTGATTCTGGGATGGGGCCATGGAAATGATTGTTTGAGAGAGAGAAGAAAATTGTGAAACCCAGGTGTTTACCCATATCATTTTGAAGAACTGAACTGAAATTGTTACTCGAGAAATCCAGGTATGCACCATTTGGGGGCAGAGGTAACGTTTTCCCCTGGAGCTTGTTTCTGTGGAGGTCCAAAACAGAGAGACTGGAAGGGAGATTAGGTAAAGGTTCTCCCAATTTCTCGAAGAAATTGAAGGAAAGATTGACATAAGAAATATATGCAATCTCCCATATCCATTTTGGTATCTCTCCATGAATGTGATTGTCGGAGAGGTCGAGATGGGCTAATGTGGGTATATTTTCCAAGAATTCAGGTAACGAACTCAGCTGACAGGAAGCCAGCTTTAAAGTGTAAAGAGTGGGGAAACCAAACATAGCAGAAGTGGAAGCAGTAGCATTAATTGACAAATGATTGTGGGAAAGATCGAGATATGTGAGGTTCTTGAGCCGCTGAAACGCATCAATGTGCAATGAGCCACTGAAATTATTAGAAGAAAGTGAGAGGTAGTTAAGTCCTTGTAGTTCAAAGACATACGCTGGTATGGGCCCCTCTAAATTGTTGCTGCTCAAATCAAGCCCCGTTAATTGATAACAAGAGACATTTAGAGACCCACTCAGCTCACCAGAAAACTGATTGTCGGACAATTTTATGATCTTGACTGAAGGAAGTATATATAGAGACGGGGGAATGCTGCCCCCCAGTGAGTTGTACCGCAGATCTAGATATACAAGGCTTAGAAGTTCTTCCCATCGGGTGGACTTAATCTCTCCTGTTAGAGCATTGCGGAATAGCATAATCTGCCTCAGATTCTTGGACATACTGAACGAAGGAACTGAACCAGTAAGATTGTTTAAAGACAAGTCCAAATAAGTCAGCTCTGACAGGTTCTCCATTGAGCTCGGGATCAACCCACTCAATCCGCAATTGAACAATTCTAATCTCGACAATTTTCTGAGATTACTGATTGAATCTGGAAGTCTCCCTGAAATACTTGTGTCACTCAGGATTAGAGTCTCGAGAGAACTATCCTCCGGAAAATCGGGCAAAGGACCCTGAAGAAGTTGGTTGCCTGATAAGTCAAGGATCTGAAGTGTCTGCACCCGAAAGATTTTACTAGGAAACTCTCCATACAACCCACAATAACTCAGACGCAGAGTAGTTAGATTGGTGAATCTGGCGAGGAACTCAGGAACCGTGCTTGACAGGTTGTTGCCATTGAGTTGAATGAATGACAAATGATGAAGATTCACGAGGGAAGAGTCAACAGGACTAGAGAGAAAACAGTTAGACATGCTCAGCACCCGAAGTTTTTGCACTGAAGTGGACAATGCATTGCACCACTCATTTCCCTCGGAAGACAGGTTGACGCCATCAAGATGTAACTGTTGTAGCTCTGTGAGATTTCTGATCAAGGTCTTCAAATTGGGATTCTGGAGCTTTAGTGTATCAGTTCCAGGGAAATAAAGAAGAGAGAGATCAAGAATGCTTAACTTCCTCAAGCGCGCTAACTCTATCGGAATTTGCCCAGAGAATCCAGCATTGGACAAGTTCAGATAAACCAGGCCACCGAGATTTGCGAAGCCAGATGGAATTGCGGAGGATTTGAAGTTGTTGAAAGCCAAGTTTAGCTTTTGAAGATGCTTTAGTCTAAAGAGACTCGATGAACTGTTAATATTGCAAGATATTGATTCGAAGCTCAAGTCTAGATCGATGACCTTTCCATCCTCGTTGCACATCACACCGTTCCAAGGACGAGCGTTCTGATTCCACGTAACCAGCTTGGATGACACGGATGCATTGAAGACAAGGGTATTTTTCAACTCGACCAGCAACAATTCTTGATCACCGAGACATGGACTGAAAGCCGATACCAAATCGATTCTGAAGAAATTGGTGCATATGAGTGGCAAGAGAAGCCACAACAACCGCGAGGTTCTCATTGAGTGCAAATTTCGATACTATTTTACGGCGTTTATGAGTGAACACATACAAGGAGGAGTTTTGTTCTTATTGGAAGGCAGATAAACAGGAACCTCCTTGTATGGGATTTCAATGACGCTGTGTTTAATCTAATCTTATCGCATCGTATCATTAATTTTTTAGTCCTATGCGCAACTATCTTATGTTGACCTGACTTGCGACTGCGAATTCATCAAACGACTTGATTGAGCCAGTGGCGGCCTTCGGTGGTTCTTGACCGCTGACGAAGAAAAGCCAAGAAAGAAAATAAGTTCCCTTCTAGAGAGCAGATATTCATATAGCCTCCAATTTTATATCTAAATGGTTCATTGTAATCAGGACCTGAGTTTCTGTTTAATGTTCACTATTGGGAAAATAAGGAAATTAAGGATGGAGCTCTCAGACTCGTTTTCCCATTACATTTGGACTGACCTTCGCAAATCAAGGAAAATGAAGACATCAGTCCGAGGAGATCACCAGTAAAACTAGGTGATCCGTGTTTCTTGGTCTTTACTTTTGCAGTATTTCACATATGTCAGATTTTTCTCCTTTCAAACTATGGTCAAGTCCTTATTGTGCCTATTGAATCTACGATTAATGGTCGAACAGTTTCTCCGAATATCCTATCTCAAGATTCAGAGCTAAGCTCCTGAGGTACATCATTTCTGCCTTCGAAATATATAAGCAAAATTTTGGGATTTCAAGCAGCCGTACATTGCTACTGCTATCGTTTTGAGCTCATCTCCACTAACGCAATCCTCATGAGGTTGTGAGATTCTTCAATGACCTCCCTAAGGATGTCAGGTTCGATATTGGCTCGAGCTACTTGACTGAGTAATCCAGGCGAGTGGCCAGATACCACCAGAACAAATGGCCCGTGAAATGGACGGGGATCGAGGGCGAGTACTTTGGCAACCCTTGGTCCGACTACTGCTTTCATTCTCTTTGTTTTTACCGTCATTAAGCCTTCTTCGCTGCTTGCGCATATTATCATCCCAAGAATTAACCAACCTCAACAACTCAGTTTCAGAAACGAATTTAGAGCAATCTTATCAAAGCAATGAAATTTGTGACATACCTGGTTTCATTTCTTGATATCGCTTTGGCTAATTGGTTTTAGATTGCTTTAAACTTACGTCTTCATTACAATTAGATCATGTGCTACCATATGGAATTAGTCCGTGACAGATGAAGAGCATAATGTTAACCCTAGGATTTAATATTTCCAGAAAACTTACAAATGTTATTGCAGTCAAGCGAAATTATCGGACCATATTTTTCAGACAACATGATTGTTGATCAGCAATCACTAGTCGGACCAATGATGAAGTGAACCGGTCAACCAGGTCCAACTTCGAGCCCAACAACTGAGCAGGAATTCCAAAACCCCAAAATTTCCATGCACCTTCTCAGAGCTGGGAAGATTGCAGCCTTGGTCCAGTTTGGCGGGCACACGCGTGAAGAATCTTTATTTAATCCGAACTTGAAGAATGTTTCGGATTGGAGGACTTTCCGACAATACACAATTGTGGAAAGGAAAGACAATTTAACTTTACTCCAATAAAGCATAACCACCAAAATACACGCAATACCTTTCAGTTGACTTGACTAGAGAACACAAAATTATCGTTTCAGTGGAGCTCCCCAATTCGGTGATTTATAATTTATCTGTAAACGGTAATTACGTAACGTAGATAATAAGTAAAAAGTGATCAATTAGATTGTTGATTCGGTTAATCATTTGAAATTATCGGTGAAATAACAATTTTATCATTGACAAACTCAACGGTATATTACCACATTTTTTTAGATTTTACAAATGGACGAGTAAGTAAATGTTAATAATGAAATAACAACTTTATCATCCACAAATCAGATAGTGGATTAACACTTATTGTTATATTTTACAAGTGGGTGTACAGCTGTAATTTACCAATGAAGGAACAATCTTATTATCCACAAACTCAATAGTAGAAAATCATTTGTCGTGCTGTGATGTAGTTTTGAGTAGTGAATATATACCTGGAATGTTTATGGTTATAAGTCACAAATATTGTTGCAAAATATCGTCAATATACATAACCAGCAAGGACCGTGATTTTACCACCGTTATTTAAAACTTGATGAATGGTACTACAAATTTACTAATAAAAGGAGCATTATTCTGTGTGGGCCAAAAGGGAATGTTAAACACTTCTTGGTGATTATTAAACGACTCATCATGATCGAGAAACAAGAAAAGAGCTGCCCTTCCCTTGTCTCAACATGGCAAGTTTCCTCTTGGAGTGGTGGTCGCCAGCTCAGAGTGCAAAGGAACATCTTTAATGGTGCATTTGTTTCGCGAAAAACTCAAAATTAAAAGTACATTTTTCGAGAAATAATCACTTGTATCACTTACAAAAATAAATTAAAAATATTTCCATCACCTACCAAAATAATTAAGCCTAAATTGTTGGCGATCACGAAAACATTCCGTTGATTAACTTTTTTAAACAATGTAACCAATCATTTTACATCTCGCAAATCAAATGCACCTGAATTTCAAACGAGAGTAGAGGCTCCGATGGCCTTATCCTTTTGTGCTACTGTTTTTTTTTGGTCGGACCTTTTGTGCTTACTTTACAGGGCATTGTTTGTGATAAGCTGCTTCGCAATTTTCTCTTGTTTTCTGGGCTACAAAGGGGATAAAGTTTCTGGACGAGTTTGGCGTTTCGGAAAACAAAATACGGAACACCAGCAGCCACGCTCACGAATGCAGTGAACAACTTTGCTGAAACCGCTCTCAATCGTCACCGACAAGCCCATCCCCCTCTGCACACACACACACACTCTCTCTCTCTCTCTCGAGCTAGTGCTCGCGACCGAGGGAGCTCCTATGGCACGAGCCTCAAGCTCGGGGTGGCTGCAGAGCCCTCTGAGACAGAGCTCCCAGCACGAAGAGCTCGTGGGCGTCCATGGCTGCGCCATGGGACCCGATCTGGTCCAAGGCTTGGGGTCGCCCAACCTCGATCGTGGACCAGATTCGAGGGGGTAACCGTCGCTGGGCTCATTCACGAAGTTTGCAGCAGTCACGATGGTGACGCTCACGAACAACTCTTCCAGGGACGATGATCCTAGGCAATGACGAGAGGAAGACTGCTTCTATAATTCTCAACCTGTTTTGAGTATTTTCATTGGCATTTTTCAGTTTTTTCATTCCTTAAAAACTCTGGTTTACTGTCCAGCATTTTTCAGCCAACATGATTTAGTTTTTAATTTGTTGATTTTATAAATTCTTAGAATTTATTAAAAGCGCCACGTCAGTGCGCCACTTAAACACCGTTAGCCACGTCGTCATCCGCCACAAAGGATAGTTTACATGGAAAAGATAATGACGGTCAATTTCAACCCTCGAGTAAAACTACCATGATTTTTTCCGGACATTTGGCGAGGTCATTTGTATCCGCTGGATAAAAAATTTCTCCATCTTGGGATTTGGCCTGACATTCAATCAGGTGATCAGTAACAGATCAGTATGAGACTAGTGGATTCTTAGTTGAATTTTACTATATATATTGCATGATGCACAGCTGACGATGGCTCATCACAAGAATCTTTGCTGAGGATTAACTCGCTCTCTTATCTTTATAGACAAAACAATAGCAAACTCATCAACTATTAACTACAACAAGTGACAGGACAATGATGAGTGAATTTGTCACCTTTGGCCAGCCTTTACGGCAAAAAACCACAGCTCCTATACATTATAATCCTTGTCTGCTGCCAAGCGCTGCCAAGTGTCTTCAGCCACTAATCTGAAAGGAAATCTAGCTCGCTTGGTAGAGTAACTCTTTTTCGCAGTAGGGACTCAATCATCGGACATTTCCTCTTTCTCCCGCCTCTGGGCCTGGATTGAAATTGCTCATCTGACTCCTCGAAATCACCCTAAACCCAAGAAGCCAAATTGCTAGGTATGAGGATCGATCATCCAACTCTCATGTTTAAAAAAGCTGGATTTCAACAGCAGTAAATTGAATTTCAATATTTGAAAGAATGAGAGAATAGGGCTAACTGGAGTGTAAATATGGCAACCGGTTTTCTCATGATGGTCTCTCACGTGCTTGTACGCGAACTTCTTGCCACAATCGTTGTAGCTGCAAACAAATGGCCTCACCTCAAGATGAACAGCCTTGACATGCTGACGTAAATTTGATTTCTGTCAACAAGCCAAAAAAATCAGCTAATGTACAATCGGCAGCCACAAGATAAAAGAACTCGAGCTTCAAAGTTCCAAACAATTATAATCCATGCGCAGCCAGAATCTACTTTATAGGTGACTGCATCTTACCGTTGAAAAGATGCGGAGACAACCCTCAACATCACATCTGAATGCTTCTGAATCAGCCAAATTTTTCTTCTCATGTGTGCAGAGATGGCGTTGGAAATTCTTCCTCAACTGCTTAGCCCCACATATGTCGCAATTGAATAATTGGTGAGCCGACTGCACGTGCTCCTTCAGATAGTCAACATTGCTGAAGTATTTCATGCACTCACAACAGAAAGCCTCCACGGTCTCCAGTTTGGCTGCAGCAGTTGAAATGACATTATTATCAATAAGCACACTAAACACCTTGTGGATATCATTTGGCTTCACCAACACACTTCATAATTAAGTGACTTACCATGACAATCCTCATGCTTTCGCAACTTTGATGCAAACTTGAAAACCTTTCCACACCCAACCCCCGGACAAACATGCTGCTTCGGACTCTTAAATTCACCGGACGTCAATTGTAGCTCATCACTATGAATATCATTCATGTGCCTCTTCATGTTCCCTTGTTATGCAAATGACTTACTGCAACCAACAACTGGACAGCTGAAAATCTTGCCTTTATGCTGAAGAAAGTGACGAGCCAAATGATCTTTTCTCCCATAGCTGGCAGGGCAATCCTCTATAGAACACTCGAAAGGCCTCTGCAAATAAATTTAGCATATTAACACATAGATACAGAGCATACCAAATCTCTAGATATCAATAGAAAAAAATGAACGATGCTTCAAACCTCAAAATAGAACATGCGTGACAAAGGCTGACTTGATGGATCTTCTCAGGTGGTCCCCCAACCTGATACTCATCCAATCAAGATACAAGAATGCAGCCTCTTGCATTTTGGAGTTCTTTTCTGTGGGATCCAACGCTTCACGCCATTACCTTATCATAATCAGATCAGCCAACATATTTTATCCTGCAAGGTCTTGATTTTAGCATAGGGAAACTCGCAGTAGACAAACGGAAAGGAACAAAACAGCTTCATTTTTCAACCAAAATTTAAACTTTTTTATCATAGAAATCTATCAGTGAAACCAGCCCACAATAAAAGATGGATGCTTCCTCATGAGTGCTTCCATGTGATGATGCTCCACAAGTTCACGGCACTATATTTGTAGGTAATCACCATTCCACAGCCCAGAAAATCATGCACATCCCCAACGATAACATCCGAATTGCTGCTTCCGACACTCCTCATTATAAATTATAAATGCGAAAACTTTAAGAGCAAAGACCACAACCGAGCATTGTACATCAAAACCATCTGTTCAACAAGACTGACACGGAGTGCCTAATCCTATGTGATCAGAACCTCTCCCCTTTACAAACTGTACCTCACCGTCGAAACTCGACTGAAATTTTCAAGGTACTTGCTTTCACGTCGCACTATCAAGAACAACAAACGAACTCCGGTGAGACGAACAGAGAGAGATCGACATACCTCGAGCGAATGGCCCTGCATATGCTGCATCAAGTAGGCGGGCTTCTTAAACGTGGCGCCGCATTCTTCGCAGGTATTAGCCTTCCCTCCCTCCTTCCTCTTCGACCCCTCGAGCCATTGCCGCTTCCATCTCCTCCTGATAGAGACCCAAAGCAGCACGAAAGAAAAAAAAAACAGTTCAGATAAGTTCCGCAGCGCAAAACCAGCAAATCGCCTCGACCGAACTAATTGATAATCGCATCGCGGCATCAGAACTCGCCAGCCCAAAACGAACCGGACTGCTCAGGAAGCATCAGAAACAAATGATATTTATATATATGGGATCTGTATTGTCCTGGGCCTAACTTGACTGGGTTCAAAGCTATGATCATTTTGGGCCCGAATTAGGCCCGGCCGAATAAGCTTTCAACAGAACGAAATCAGATCTGCGAACGGGAAGCTGCTTACATTCGCGATTGTTGCGCACATTCAACACGAGCTTGAAGATGTATAGAGAGTGTAACCGTGAGGTTTCGTTGCAGAGATTGCCGAGGTAGATTTTCGCAGGAATGTATTCGGTCATTGTGAAAACATCAGAACTCAAATCAATTAATATCATCTTAATCTACGTCAGCATAATTTTGGAATCAGGAAAACGAAGAAACTAATTTGCATTGAAACCTCACAGACATTCCGTCAAACACATTGCAGGCAATCGATTAAGGAGCAGATTTTTTTGCAATTTTAAGCTCGTATTTGTGATCATACGCAAACGAAATCAACATGCGAAGTTCAGAATCAAACACACGACTCTTACATGTCCGATCCTAATCGAAGGGAAAACGAGCTCCACATTCGCTTCGCCTTTGCCAGAATCATAGCATGATGGGGAATCAAATATTACCTTGTCGGTGAAGCCAAGCTAAGTCCAATCATCTAGTGGGAGCTCTCATGATCGTTGTCGGCCAAAATGAAGGCCGGTGGAAGAGCTTTGTCATGGGCAGGTCACGACAGCTTCAAGCGAGTTTGGGCCACTTCAATCTTGGGAAAAGTGTTAAAAAAAGTCATAAACCTTTTATATTGGTGTCAATTTAATCATAAATCTTTTTTTTTGGTCAATTCGGTCCTAAACCTTTATTCGGCACCAATGCAAAAGGTTTATGACTTTTTTTATACTTTCGCCCTTCAATCTTCGTGGCCACGAAACAGAGTTGAACAAGGGGCTTCTCGGGGAGGCCACAGTCCGATGATGGCTACATCGCCTTGGGCACAATGATGAGCCAGAAACGAGAAAGAAGTCTCTGGAAATTGATTCCCTGAGGGAAATTTTATGGTGGAATCTCTCTCAAAAGTGTACTCCGCCATTCCCTGAGGGAAATTTACATCAGTGTGCTAACAATATATTGTCGGAAAGTACACTCGAAGATGATTGTTTGGGTGCTAGAAACATAGCCTTTTGAGTTTATAGTGACCTCGAAACAAGCAAGAGAAGTTACCAAATCAGCCTCGTTCAATAAGAGAATTCACGAACTATTCGTGCAGAGGAGTCCAATCCCGACGTCCAATCCTCCAATCCTAGTGTCCATAGTCATGGTTGTGGTGTTCTCGGGGTTGGTGTCCATTGGAAAGTAATATTTTTCAATTCCTTGGACCTTGGAATTGAATTCTATCTAGTCTCGAGCGCATATCCATTGGTTCATGTCCATAATTTGATTGCATGTCTATGGCAACGCATTGATCAGGATTTACGTGCAGGGATTGTTGATTCCAAGTTTATCTCTAAGTTCCTCAAGTTAATAGGATTGAGAGATTGCTGTATTTGATTCCTCTTTGCATGAACTTAATCAATCAAAGGTCGCATCTTTATTACTTAGATTAATCTCTTTTTGCGTGGATTTGCCCATGGTTGAATTATAAGGATGATCTTTTTGCATGTTAACATTGAATCAGATTGGACTGATGATTCCTTTGTATGTTGTTCTTGGACGGTCCCCTTGGTGCTCTTGGTCACGCCCCCTCCTTGTTTGATTGCATTTGTTTGATGTAGTCTCGTATTGATTGCCCTTACTTTAATTTCCTTGCATCTCGGTTAGGGTTTGTCCCGCTTGGAAGAATTTTGATCGTCTATTTTGCTAAGACTCATGGAACATAGCCAAAGCTTCTATCTTTATCAACGAATTCGCTCGTGACAAAAAGATCGAATTTTTCAAGGAAAGATCAAACCTTTACTGCTTTTTATTCATGCATAAAAATTGCATCTTTAATTGTCATGTGGCATATACGATAATCATGATCACCTAGGTAGTTGCATATCAATAATAAGAGGGAAAGATAGAAAAGAAGAAGAAGAAGAAGAAGGTATCTTAGAAGCATGCCAGGTGACTTTGCATCTTAATTAGATTATGCAAGTTTTGATTAATTCATGTTCATCTAAATTAATAGGGTAATTTCGGCCAAAAAGGGGTATTCTTGACATGTAGGGTAACTTTATGGTTTTAACTAGTGTTTATAAACTTAGACAAAAGCAAAGACAAAAAAATTGGGTTGGAATGGCTCTTAATCTTATTTAGACTCGTTCTGCATCACAGTGTCAAATAGTTCTTATTTGATTCATGAATGATGGCTTAGGCGAGTGCGGCACTTAAATTGGCCATCTCATGTTTATTTTAATCTATCATACGTTTACTTTTGGTTTAATAGCTCACGGGGCCTAATACTGTTCGAGTTCTTTATTTTCCTAGTACGTTGTTTATCACATGTTTAGCATCACTTGATTTAGTATTTATTGGTTGAACACCCATTCATGTTCACCTTTTTTTTAATCACAATTAGAGTATATTGGTGAAAAAAATTGAGAAGATTGCATGCAAAAAAATTTTCACAAAGAGTAAAGGTACTGAGAATGAATGTTAAACTTATCTAGCATAATCAAGTTTCTGGACTCACAAATCTCTAGTTTGCAAGAGGAAAGAGAGCTCCTGCATTTCACCGAGGCTCCTAATTGGCCCGTTGATTGTGACGACTCCAAAGCAAATTAAATTAAGTGATCGAATTGAAAAACCAAATTGCCATTGGCAAGGCTTGAGAAATGTCCGTGCTAGGTGTAGGCGCCACTTCAGAAGATGAACCGTTCACGCCCTCTTAACAATTCGTCAACATCCCTCAAGGATCTCAACATTGGGAGGGTTGCGGCATCACATATAAAAGTTTGTCACTTAAGTTTCTCCAATAAATGACTGTAATTGTTGAAATAATTGGTAATTTTAAAATGTTGATAATTTCTTATAAAAAAAATTGGAAAATTTAACCAATTGGTGAGTTCCCTCAATAAATATTCTTAAGCTATTAAAACAATATGAATAAATAAAATAAACAGTAGTAGGTAGACTACAATAAGAGTCGGTAAGCTCAATCAACCTTGTAATAAGTTCATTCACATTTTTCAACCATCACCAATCATTGCTGCTGTTGGTTGCCTCTACCTAGTCCTCCACTCCCTCCTCGCACCTCTCTCGCTCGCCCACCCTTGCGTTTTACATTTTGCTTTTTTTATTTTTAGAATAAAATTAGTTTTTGATTTTAACATTTTTGACGTTAACCTTTTTTAATAATTAAAAAAAAAACCAACTTAGCATACCACGTCTAACATACTAAGAGTTATTTAGGGAGGACCTGAATGAGAATAGGGTAGAGTTGGAGGAGTTGATATCAAAAATAAAATAAAATGAAGGATCCAATTTTGCCAAAGAAAAATTACTTTTAAATGGTGATTTCTACGCTAGACGCAAACCTACTTTTTTCCCCATCGATGAGCAAGAGTTCTATTGATAAGGAAGTTGAACCATCTTTCAAATGACGAAGAAGAATTATGAAGAGAAGAAAGAATGGAAATACTCTTTTTCAAGCTTAGTAACTGAACCTTAGTGGAAATCTCCATGGACGCGAGTGTCTGAACAACACTTTATCCCAGAATCGATAATAAGCAAACCTCCATGATCTGATAAACACTAAGGGACCACAAAATACCCAGAAGCCAACCACGAATCCAAGCGGTATGCCCGTGTAAAACCACTTCTTCTCGCTATCATCATTGTCACCATCATCATCTATGTCGTTTTGAGTTGGAACACTACCCGCTTCTTTTGTCCCATTCTTTGTAGTTGAGCAACTTTTGTCAAGCTGAAGCCCACACAATCCAAGGTTTCCTTGGAAGGAACTATTGGAAAATGTGAGAAAATGTTCTCCTGCTGGGATGCTTCCCACAAGTTGATTGTTTGAGAGGTTTAGGAATGAAAGGAAATCGAGATTCGCAAGCTGAGCTGGTATGGTTCCATTGAGGTAGTTCCATGATAGGTCTAGCGACTCCAGTTGATCCAAATTCCCCAAAATAGGAGGAATTGAACCCGAGATGGCATTGTGTGATAGGTTGAGGACATAAAGTGCTTTGAGTTCTCCGAGTGTGTCTGGTATTGGACCCTCCAATTTGTTGCCTGAGAAGTCAATCGACGTGAAAATAGTTAGGATCTTGACGAGTTCTAGCCGTACACCTTTCCAGGTCACACTCATTGTATCTTCATAATACATCCCACCCATTTGCTTTAACTCATATTGCAGGTGATTGAAGTCTACTTTGGCCTTCATAGCCTCCCAAGATGCGAGGAGACTTGCGGGCAACGTGCCGCTGAAATTGTTGGAAGATAGGTCAATGATTTGAAGCATCTGCCAAGTACAGGGACTATGCTGACATCCAATTTCCCCGTGCAATTTGTTGGATCGTAAAACAAGGACACGGAGACTTGATACAGCATTGAAATGACATGGAAATGTCCCGTCTATTTGATTGTCCCCAATGTTCACAATCTCCAACGTCGTGCAATTTGCCAACGATAGCGGAATATGGCCCTGTAGGAAATTCTCACTAATATCCAATGTCTTCAGACTGCATGTTGCTGGGATGTTTTGCGGAATATCGCCACTCAATTGGTTATTCCTCATATTCAATACCTTGAGGGATGCCATCATTAAACAATCAGGAATAGTTTCGTTCAGATGGTTATGAGATAACTCAAGCACTTCAAGACTACCAGCTTTGCAAATTGACTTCAGGATGGACCCATGGAAATTATTCTCCGAAAGGGAGAAGAACACAACCTGTGCTAGGTTGTTGCCAATGTCATCCGGAATAACAGAATTTATTTTGTTACTTGAGAAATCCAAGTAGGAAGCATCTGACGGCAAGGGTGGCATATTCCCCCGGAGCATGTTTGAATGGAGGTCAACAACACCCAGAGCATAAGTAAGATTGCCCAGAGGTGTTTCCAATTCTTCAAAGAAATTAGAGGAAAGATTGAGAAAAAAAAGTTCTTTCGACGTCCATATCCATCTCGGTATATCCCCTTTTATACAATTGTGGGAGAGGTCGAGGAATTCCAATTTGGACTGGTTAGCCAAAAACTGAGGCAATGTCGTCAACTGGCAGGAAGCCAAATGTAAGGATTGAAGGTCAGGGAACGAAGAGGCCTGGGAAGCAGTATTTGTGGCATCAATGGAAATACGATTGTAGGAAAGATCCAAATCTGAAAGATTTCTCAGCTGCTGAACCACATTAATGTGGAATGAGCCACTAAAATTATTGGAAGAAAGTGAGAGCTCATTGAGCCCTCGGAGTTCCCATATAGGCGTCGGTAGTTCTCCTCGTATATTGTTGTTGCTCAAATCAAGTGTATTCAGCATGTACGATGGAGCATCCAAAGATCCCTTCAATTGACCAGAAAATCGGTTGTTGGAAAGTCGAAGCTCTTGAATCGAGGGATGTGTAAGCAGAGATGAAGGAATATTTCCTTCAAGTAAATTGAATCCCAGGTCGAGAATAAGAAGACTTAAGAGAGATTCCTATTCTGTTGAATCAATCGGACCAGTTAGATTATTGTAGTACAAAATGATATGTGTCAGATTCTTGGACTTGCTGAGTGATGGAATAGAACCAGTAAAATTGTTGAATGACAAGTCCAAATAAGACAGTCGTGAGAGATTGGTGAGAGAGCTTGGGATATTTCCATCAAAGCTGCATCCCTCCAAGTCTATAATGGACAGATTCCTGAGATTACCAATTGAATCTGGGAGCCTCTCGGAAATATTCGTGTAACACAGAATCAGTATCTGAAGAGAACTATTCTCCGGAAATATTGGCAAAGAACCCCGAAGGAGTTCGTTGAATGATATGTTAATAGTCTGAAGTGTTTGTACATGGAAGATTTCAGGAGGAAATTCCCCCTGCAGGTCACAATAACTTAGGCTCAGAGTTTTCAAGTTGGAGAAATTCGCTAAGAAACTGGGAACTGTGGCGGACAAGTAGTTTCTATCGAGTTTAATGACCGACAGATTAGCAAGACTCGTAAGAGAAGCCTTAATAGGACCGGACAGAGAACAGGAAGACATGCTCAACACCTCAAGTTTCGGCACTGAAGAAGACAATGCGTCGCACCACCCGCTTCCCTCAGCAGACACACTGACCCAATCAAGGTACAGCTCTCTCAACTCCCCCAAATCCCCAATCAGTGACCTCAAAGAGGGCTTCTCAAGGAACAGCATAGCCGGTCCAAGGTAATAAAGACCAGAGAGATCAAGAGTACGTAGCTTCGTCAGGCGCGATAGCTCTGCCGGAATCTGCCCGTCAAATCCGGCATTGGACAAGTTGAGATGTACCAAGCGGCTGAGATTCGCAAGGCCGGACGGGATCGCTGAGCAGTTGAAATCGTTGAACGCCAAGTTCAGGCTCCGAAGGAACTCGAGCCTGAAGAGGCTCGATGAACAGCCGATTCCACTAGAGATCGACTCTTCGCTCAAATCGAGTCCCACGACGAGCCCGTCCTTGCACGTCACGCCGCTCCATGAATCAACGCTTCGGTCCCACCGTACTAGCTTGGACGACGCGGAGGTGTTGAAGACAAGGCTGTCTCTCAGCTCGAGCAAGAGTGATCTCTGGTCGATGCCGAGACACTGGGCTGAAGCTGAAGTTGAAGCCGTAGCAACGTCGGAGAAGATGGAGATGGTGGATATAGCGAGAACAAGCCATGAGACGATGGAAGTGTTCATCGGAAGAGGTTGAAGAAGAGCGCTGGAAGAGGGCAAGGGGAAGCGGGAGCAGAACGAAACAAAGTCGACACTTATTATGGAGTCGTCGTCCGAAGTCAGTGCCAGCTGGTGTCGATTTTCGGGATGTGATTGGTCACTAAATTTGGACTCATCTCACTTTCGAAATTACTAGCAAAAATCCCGCATTCCTTTGCAACAAAATTACGTCCTTTATTTAATACAATTTTTCAATAGAAAAAAAACCATATCTTTATTTTCTAAGAAAAACGAGAAAATAAACAAGTCCGCCTAAAATGTGTAGATTAGAACTTGACATCTCTTTTGAAAATGCTGTTTGCTCATCTTCTTTTACATCACAAAACAAATGACATATGACGAATTAATTTTTTCTTTGCGCATACATCAACGATGTAGAAATTTGTTAAACGTAAATAGATACCTAGCTTTTCACGGTAACATAAAAATGCATCTATCGTATCCTTTTTTTTGTATTAAATAAGTAGATTCAAGAAAAGAAATAAAATGATTTATTAACGTTCGAATGCAACTTCATTACAGAATTTGTGAGTGAACACATAAGAGGACTTGTGTTCTTATGGGAAGGCAGACGAACATGAGCTTCCTTGAACAGGAGTTGTGTGTTTTGGTCCCTATGTGCGACTATCTTAAGTTGACTTGACTTGTGGTGGGTTTCGGTGGTTCTATGACTGTGGATGCAAATTCTTGAATGATCTCGCTAAGGATGTCATGTTCGATATTGGCTCGAGTTACTTGACTGAGTAATTCGGGCGAGTGGCGAGATACCACCAGAATAAATGGCGCGTGAGGTGGACAGGGATCAAGTGCGAGGACTTTGGTAGCCCTTGGTCCTTCCTTACGGCAACTGCTGCTTGCACTATCTGTCTTTTTCCTCGTTAATGCGTTTGTTCACCTTGACTAGAAAATGCAAAATTGTCGTTTCAATGGTGCTTTCCGATAGGCTAATTTCCAAAATTCTATTTACGACAAAAACGGAATTTTTTCTATGAGCGTTAAACACGTAACGTCCGTACCGGCATTCAATTGAACCACGTAAACCTTTTGTTCTCGTTCTCTATTGATTTCTCTGGTAAGCTTCAATTAAGGGTAATTCATACTCTGAGCAATATGTGCATGGAAGAAAGTGCTCTAACCTAACAAGACAGTTAGTTATCTTAATCTAGCAAGGAAACTAGTTGTATTAGGAACTAATAAAATGTCAAGTAATAACCCTAAAATCTAATAATATCTCCAATAATATTTTTTGATAATTCCTCAACTATCAATAAATATACTAAGAACAAAGCCCATAAACATGATGATCCGTGAGCGAGGGATCTGGAAAAATTTCGTGCGAAATGGGCAATTCAAGAACTGAGAATTGCGAGTAGGAGAAGATAAACAGGGGATGGTTCAAATTGGATCAGGGAGTAGTCAAAGTAAACACCTGATGGGGACAATTTTGTCCGATGTCTACGTTATTGTGGGACTGATGATGCTACTTTCTTTGTGGGACTCATGTGTAGGGAATATAATCAAACTTCAATGCGATGGGATAGGACCAGCTTTGGGAATTGGCATCTTAGCTGGTCAATGATGAAAAGAGAGATGGTTAAATGGTGCCCAAATCCAAAGTTTGGTGTTTGAACAATTGAGATTTGCGCATCAACAAGCGTGAGTTATGTTTGGTCCATAATCGTCGCTCCCACTAGAGCCAAGATCGAATGGGAAATAGATTCGCTTGTCATGTGAATGGACCTATTTTTTTATTGGATCAAAGATGTCGCGACCTAAAATAAAAATCGGCGTTTCGATCCTAGGCTAATGGATTACTAGATTAATTAAATTAACTAACCTAGCTCGAGTTCTCCCAAACTCTATCAAATCGCAACTTAGGTCCAATTGTGAACATGCAAATATTTTCAATAAGAGTCGCCACTAATCATTTAGGGTAGGTTGATTAGAAACCTAAATAAAATAGCGGGAGTACTATTTTATTTCTACGAACCAGAAATTATGGATTCGGGACTTGGTTACGTTAAACTCCTTAACGCCCTTTCGGTACCAATTTCAAGGAAAACACTCAATTTGACAATTTTTGAAAAAATTCTGATTTGAAGTTCAATGGTGCAGAAATTTCTTTTTGGGTTTTCTTTTATTTAAATGCAAACTAACTTATATGTAATGACGTGCAAAAATTGACATGCGATTAATGCAACCTAACATGCAAACTATATGTCATGCGACGACGTGACTTATTTCTAATGACGGGTATATTTTTGTATTTTTTAAAAGAAATTCGGAATTAAAAATACGAATTATCTAAACATGCAATTTTAAACTAACCTATTCTAGATCAACCTTTTTTTTTGGTATTTTTTTATGAAAATTCGAAATTAAAATCACGTAAAAAAAATAAAACCGCTAAATCTTTCGAATTAAGTTTCGATCTGAAGTCTGGCAGATCGACGCTAAAATTCGAAATTCCCGCTATGGAAATAATTCTATCTAAAGCCTGATAGATAGATTTATTTCCACGTGTGCGGTTGCGGATTAGGAAATTTTCCTAATCAATCACATCTTGAAAGATTTAGATATTTCAAATATATCGGATATATTCAAAGTATTTTTGAAAATTCTGAAATCTATCCAAATTTAGTAAGTAGATATCCAAAGTTTCAAAAGAGGAAATAAAATCCTAATTGGAATATACCTAATATTCAAATATGCAAATCTAGATATCAATGAACACAAATTAGGCAATCAAATATTTAAATCAAATCAAGATAAGAATATTACCTGATTTGCAAAATTCCTTTCCTAATTTGAATTTACGACGATCGGGATTGCGGATCGGCAGTACGTTGGTGCGGTGTCGGGAACGACGGCACGGCGACGACTCGCGGCGGGTGCTCGCGGCGCGTTGCGATGCCGATGGCTCTCCGGCGCGGCAGCAACAGGTCGTGAGCAAGACAGTCAGAGCAGTGAGCAGTTCAAACGACTTCACGAATCAGCCAATGGAAGCACGTCGAGTAGCTAAATCAGAGAGTCTCCTCCACGTCTTCATCTTATGGGTACGTTTGAAGGGAAAGGCGGACAGCGCAAGAGATCACCGTGAACTTTTTTATGAAGACCAGCCTTGCTATGACTTCCCCCGCCGTACTCAAGCGTTGAAAACCTGCAAAAAATTATCAAACGGTGGGACGTTCTGTAGGTTAATGACAGGAAAGAGGGGGATGCTTCCTCCCTCTCTAATTCTTGTCTTTTCTCTCAAATTTTTGGGCGTGAATTCCCCCTTCCTTCTGACTTCTCTCTCTTCAATGTCAGAGCACCCCCTTTCCTTTTCTTCTTTTTTCTCTTTCGCTCGTGGATCTCTCCGATTGATTCTTTTTTTCCACGTTCAGAACTTCATCAAATTGTCTTCTTGTATCCTTGCTCCGTGGGCCTTCTCATTGTCTAAGCGGCGGGTGATGGTTGGTTGCAAAGCACACGAGGAACCACTGTGGGATTTCAACCGTGAATCTCTCTTTTTCTCTCACTTTTGCTCTCTCTAAAAATCTGATCTGAAATTGTGTGAGAGTCCCCTCAATTCTGACCTAATGTTATGCTTATATAGTACTAATCTAAGTCAATTTAGATGGGCTTTATGTCCTAATGGGCTTAATTAACTTGGGCTTTTGATTAATTAAACTCAACGTATCAAATTAAACCCAAATTAAAATGACCGAGCCCGTTTGACTTGAAATTCCCGGCCCTTGCATTCCGAACGTGCCGAGTCTCATTGAATGAAATTTAAGCTCATTCGCCACAACCAATTTGATGCAAAAAAAATGCAATTAAACTAAATGAACCTAAACTATATGTTATGCAAGTTTAATATTTTTGTTTAGGGGTTAAAATTTAATCCCTAATTTTTTATGCAATTTAACACTAAATGATGCGCCGAAATTTAGGTGTCAACAAAAGATGAGTTCAGTGGATGTATTAAAGGTTGCTGAAAATATCACCCGATCCCTATTAAAATAAATTACCTTTCGATCACTTATGTTGTACTTGTATTGGGGTGTATAAGGGAAATGTAACTGCTAGGCTGACTTCCGTGGTGGTAGATCTAAAGTAATTTACCATGTCATAATTTTCTTTTGTTGTCCCCACCAAGTAGTGTCATCTTGCACAAAGTCTCGACTATGTGCTAGATTGCCCTCAATTGAATGAATGTCCATGAAAAAATTATCCAAAAAATCTTAAACCTATTGCATTTTTGCCAATTTAATCCTAAACCTTTTAATTTTGCTAATTAAGTCCTAAACATTTTAACATTTTTCCAATTGAGTTTATTCGGCCAATTTTAGTTTGAAATCTCTAACGTGGACACTAGGCATCCTAAATGATGCAATTGTCGCTGACATGAATAATGTTTAATAATATTTTAATATTTTTTTCCTACATTCTTCCTCTTCTAGCTAGTCGCCGACCTCTGGCAAAGCTCGCTCGCCAACCACTAGCGAGGGCAAGCCTCACCCGCCCTTGGCGAGGTCAAGGCTTGTCTGGCCGGGCTCGTCTGATCAGTTGTCAACCATTGCCAATGCCCCGTCGACTGGCTAGAGGAGAAAGAAGGAAGAAAGAAAAGAAAAAGAAAAAAAATGAAGATACTAATAATAAATAAATTCAAAAAATATTTAAATATTATTAAAAATTATCCAAGTCAGAGCCGGCCATTCTACATGGCATGATCGGCATCCACGTTAGCAATTTATGATCAAAATTGGTCGAATTGACTCAATTGATAAAGAATAAAAAGGTTTATGACTCAATTGGTAAAATTGAAATGTTTAGTACACAATTGACAAAAGTGAACACTATTGACTTTCACCTTTATAAATAACAAAAAAGTATTATCTTAGCATATCTCATCAACATTTTAAGAATTATTTAAAGAGGACTTGATTGAGAATAAGATAGAGTTACAGAAACTGATACCCAAAAAAATTTGTTTTTGAAGAATCCTATTGCACAAGCAACATAAGTTAGGAACTAGGGCTCTGCCGTTTCGCGAAAAATGAGTCATTTTTGTAAAATATTTTTTAGGAAGTCATTTTCTAGGAAAATGACAATATTTTTCAGTTTTTGGCTAAGATGTGAAAATCAACTTGGAAAATATTTTTCATCATTTGATAAGGAAAATCTCATTTGATCGAAAATTGCTGACTACGTGGCACGGCCGCGCTAACATAGACAATTTTTGTAATTTTTCTAAAAAAATTTGAATTTTTTAATTTAATTTTTTCTTTTCTTTTTCTTTTTCCTTTTTCCTCCCTTGGTTGCCGGGCCTTGGTGACAGGCCACATGCAAAGGCTGACCTCACCGGCCTTGCGCTAGCTCAACCTCGTCATATCCGGCAGGGTTGAGCCTCACTTGAGGCCGACCCACGCTTGTGGTCATTGTGGCCAGTAGCTAGCCATTGCTGAGGCCTGACAACTGGCGGAAGAAGAAGGAAGAAAAAAGAAAGAAAAAATACATATAACATGAAAATATTTTAAAATTCGAAATTTTTTAACATATTTTGGCCTCAATGGACCCAGGCACAAGCATCGATGACCTAGAATCAACCTTTTTATTACTGGGCCTGGCGTCTCGAGCTTAGCCTTGATGGACCTAAGCGCGATAGCCAGGGTCTCGGGCGCGACCTAGATGGACCCGAGCCTAGAGGCTAGAATCCTAGGCCCGGCCTCAATGGACGCAGGCTCGGGAATCAAGGACTTGACCTTGCTACCAAGCATCTGAGAACGAGCGTTGGGTTCCCATGCTCAGGCGCAGAGTTTTTTGTACAAACACCGATACCTAGTCATATTTTGGAAAATGATTATCAATTTTTTAAAGAAGATATCATTTTCTTGAATTTATTAGTAAGAAAACATTTTCCTAAGCGATCCAAACGTCGAAAAATGAGAAAAATATTTTTCGCAAAAGAAATAGAGCCTAAAACTTAAATTCAGGAAAATAATTTCCTCTTTAAATTTTGAGAAATGGATCTAACATATCTTTTTTTCTCATTAAATAAGTAAATTCAAGAAAAGAAATAAATAAATTTGCTTACATTTGAGTGCAACTTCAATAGAGTTTGTGAGGGAACACATCCAAAGAGTTGTGTTTTTATTGGAAGGCAGATGAACACGAACTTCCTTGTACGTGATTTCAATGAAGCGGTGTTTGGTCTCATTCATATCACGTCGCCTAATAAATTTTATGGTCCCCAAGAGCGATGACTTGACTTGGGAATGCAAATCCATCAAATCACGCGGGGTTGAGCCAACGGTGGCGTTCAGTGGTTCTTCACTGTCGATGCAAATTCTTGACTGATCTTGATAAGGATGTCGCGTTCGGATATCGACTTGAGCTACTTGACCGTGTAATTCGGGCGAGTAGCCAGATACCGCCGGAGCAATTGTCGCGTGAGTTGGACGGGGATCAAGCACTATTTCTTTGGCTGCCCTTGGTCCTTCACGACGCGGCTACTGCTGCTTTCGGCCAGTGTCCTTTTACCCTCGTTAAGACCACCTTCGCTGCAAACTTGACTTGACTGGAGAACACAAAGTTGCCGTTTCCGTGGTGGCTCCCCGATGGGCTGACTTATAAAGTTCCGTTTACGACGAAAACGGAATTTATTCTGTCCGTGGTAAATACACGGCGTCGTTGTTAGTAAATTTAAAATATCAATGATAGCGATAGGTAATTTGTTAATCTAATTAACTATTTATAAATCGTTAACGAAATAAAAATTTTACTATCAACAAACCGAATAGTAGATTACCACTTTATATTTTACAAGCTGGCGCGTAGGTATTTGTAAGTTATCAATGAAATAACAACTTTACCACTCACAAAATCTAATAATAAATTACCACTTGGTTTTTTATTTTACAAATGGATGCGTAAGTGCTTGTAAGCTACCAATGAAATAGCGAGCAATGAAATAACATTTTTACCACTCTCAAAACCCAATAGTAAATTTTCACATATACAATTGGGCCCATAAGTGTTTGTAAGTTACCAGTGGACTAAAAATGTCACCATCTGCAAACCCAGTTGTATATTACTCCTCGTGGATAAATGCACTAGAAGTTTTAAAACTTATCGTGAAAGTACAATTGAGTCCTAAAATTTTTTAAAAATGTAATTAAATCCTAAAACTTGTCAAATTTATGCAATCGAGTCCTAAAATTAATACCGTCAATTTGTCTAACAGAAAATGTTGATATGGCATTTTTAAATTCTCCTAGTTGGACTTTGTCGAAGCTTGATTCAAGAAGCAATTAAAACCTGATTTGGAAGAGGCATTTGAGAAAATGCTGGTAAAGCGCTTAATTGTTTCCATCTCGAGCCTCGTGGGTCTCATTCTAGTTAGATCCATTTCTTATCCTACCTTAAATTGTTGGTGCGATTGAGTCCTCGAGACGACAAGCAATTAGTGCTGGAAGGTTAGCTGTAGTTCACCACGATCGCTTCTTCAAAGGCCAACCTTGTGATAAGTTCTTCACATTTTCCAAACGTCACCAATCATCGGTGGTGGTGGCGTCCTCCACCATTCTGGCGTCCCTCTTGCTCTCCCACACTTGTCTTTTACATTTTACTTTCCTTTTTTTTCTAGAAGAAAATTAGTTTCTTTTGACGGTCGCCGGCTGGCCGGCATCCACATCAGAAAAATCTAGCCAAAATTAGCCGGAATAACTGAATTGGCATAAAGACAAAAGATTTATGATTCAATTAGCACAAAAAAAGTTTAGAACTCAATAGGCACAAGTGTAGAAAATTTAGCATTTTTTTGACACTTTTCCCCATTTTCCAACCATCACCAATCATCGTTGGTGGGGGCTGCCGCCACCGAGTCCTCCACCCCTTGTGTGTCTCTCGCGATTCCACTCTTGCCTTCTACATTTTACTTTCCTTTTTTTTTGTAGAGCATAATTAATTTCCTTTGATTTTAACATCATTGACTTTTACTTTTTTTTTATAACAAGAAAAATGCCATCTTAGCATACCACATCTAACATACTAAGAGTTATTTAAGAAGGACTTAATTGAGAATTGGGTAGAGTTAAAGGAGTTCATCCCAAAAAAAAAAAATTGAAGGATCCAACTGCACAAGCAACAGAAGTTTAAGTACCGTTGACGCGGATCAACAAACAGAACGTCTTTTTAAAGGTGGTGGAGAATCATGAAGTGAAGAACAAACGAAAATACTATTTTCAAGTTGAATAACTGAACCTCGGCAGAAATCTTCGTGGACGTGAGTGTCTGAACAGCACTTTATCCCAGAATCGATAGTAAGCTAACCTCCATGATCTGATAAAAGCTAACGGACCAAAAAGTACCCAGAAGCCAACCACGAATCCATACGGTATGCCCATGTAAAACCACATCTTCTCGCTATCATCATTGTCGCCGTTGTCATTTGTGTCGCTTTCAGTTGGAGCACAACCCACTTCTTCCGTCCCGTTCGTGGCAATTGAGCAAGTTTTCTTGAGTGGAAAGCAAATTGTATCCAGTGGTGGTCCGCACAATCCGGCATTGCCTTCGAAAGAACTTGCTGTAAAGGTGAGAAATTGTTTGACTGCTGGGATGCTTCCCACAAGTTTATTGTATGAGAGGTTCAGGGAGCAAAGAAAATTAAGGTCTGAAAGCTGTGTGGGAATCGTCCCAATGAGGTGGTTCCGTGAAAGGTCCAAGGACTCAAGCTGTTGCAAGTTTCCTAGGGATGAAGGAATTGGCCCTGAGAATCCATTCCTTGATAAGTTGAGGGCATAAAGCACTTTGAGATCCCCAAGAGTATAAGGAATCGGACCTTCAAAATTGTTGCACGAGAAGTCGATTGAAGTGAAAAGAGTCAAGATCTTCACCAGCTCCACTTGCAGACCTTTGATGGTGACGCTTACTGTGTCCTGATAATAGAGACCAGTCAAGCGAAGGAATGGATATTGGATAGGATTGATGTCTACATTAGCCTTCATAGCCTCCCAAGTTGTGAGGCATTGAGCAGGCAGAATGCCGCTGAAATTGTTGGAAGATATGTCTACAATTTGAAGCATCTTCCAAGTGCCATTAATCTCTGGACATCCAATCTCTCCATGGAACTTGTTGGATCGTAACACAAGGACACGTAGACTTGCAATGCTCTTCAATTGACATGGATACACGTCATCAATCCAGTTGTTGCCGATGTCTAAAACCTCCAAATTTGTGCAATTTGCCAATGACTATGGGAACTTCCCTTGTAGGAGATTACTGCTGAGATCCAAAGTCTTCAAACCACAAGTTGCTGGGAAATTGAAAATGCTACCATTCAAGGAATTGTTCCGCAGATTTAATACCTTGAGAGACTCCATCACTAAGCAATCAGGTATACTTCCCATCAAATTATTATGAGATAGGTCAAGCACCTCGAGATATCCAGCTTCACAAATTGATTCTGGGATAAACCCCTGGAAACTGTTATGGGACAGGGAGAAGAATATTGCCATAGAAAGGTTAGTACCAATAGCAGGTGGAATGACTAAAGTGAAGTTGTTGCTCGAGAAGTCCATGTATGTGGCAAATGTTGGCAGTGGTAACGTTTGTCCGTGGAGCCTGTTCTTATGGAGGTCAAGAACTAACAGAGAAGTAAGATTAGGTAACGGTGTTTCAATATCGTCTAGTAAATTAGACGAAAGATTGAGATACAGAAGATTTTGAAGCTTCCATATCCATTTCGGTATCTTGTCCTCAATTTGATTGTCAGAGAGGTCTAGAAATAACAATCTGTGTTGCCCAGCCAAGAACTCAGGTAAAGTCCTCAACTGGCAAGAAGCCAACTTTAAAGTTGTAATGTTAGGGAATGAAGACGCCTGGGAAGCAGTTCTTGTGGTATTAATGGAAAAAGGATTGTAGGAAAGATCCAAATACAAAAGATTTCTCAGCTGTTGAACCAAATTAATATGGAATGAGCCACTGAGATTATTGGAAGAAAGTGAGAGGTACTTGAGCCCTTGGAGTTCCCATATAAACACTGGTAGCTCTCCTCCTATGTTGTTGTTGCTCAAATCAAGTGTATCCAGTTCGTGCAATGTAGCATTAAAAGATGCCTTCACTTGACCAGAAAATTGGTTGTCGGAAAGTTGAAGCTTCTGAATTGATGGAAGTGCGAACAGAGATGAAGGAATACTTCCTTTCAGTAAATTGAATCGCAGGTCGAGAATAAGAAGACTCGAGAGATATTTCCATTGGGTCGAATTAATCTGACCAGTTAGCATATTGTGGGACAAAGTGATTTGTGTCAGATTCTTGGACTTACTGAGTGATGGAATTGAATCAGTAAAATTGTTGAATGAGAAGTCCAAATAGTCTAGTTGCGAGAGATTGGTGAAAGAGGTTGGGATATTTCCATCAAACCTGCAATTCACCAATTCTATTCTTGACAGATACTTGAGATTACCAATTGAATCTGGGAGCCTCCCAGAAATATTCGTGAAACTAAGAACAAGTGTCTGAAGAGAACCATTCTCCGGAAACTCTGGCAAAGAACCCTGAAGAAGTTGGTTGAATGATAGGTCAAGGGTCTGAAGTGTTTGTACCTGGAAGATTTTTGGAGGAAATTCTCCCTGCAGGCCACAAGAACTGAGATGCAGAGTAGTTAAATTGTGGAAGCGGGCAAAGAACTCCGGGACGGTGGTAGACAGATTATTGTTGCCCAGTTTAATCACTGACAGAAAACGAAGATTCACGAGGGAAGAGCAAGACTCAATGGTACCTGATAAATAACAATTCATCATGCTCAACACTCGAAGTTTTGGCATTGAAGAAGACAGGGCATTGCACAACTCATTTCCTGTAGCAGAGACGTTCACTCCGTCAAGGTACAACTCTCTCAGCTCGCTAAGATTCCCAACAAGCATCTTTAGATTCGGATTCTCGAGTTTCAGTGAAGTGAGCCGAGGAAAATAAAGCCAGGATATGGATACATCAAGAATAGCCAACCTGGTCAAACGTGATATTCCAATTGGAACCTGCCCTACGAACCCGGCAGTTGAAAGATTCAAGTAGACCAAATTGGTGAGATTACCAAAGCCAGATGGAATCTCCAAGGACTGGAAGTTGTTGAAAGCCAAATTCAGCCTCTGAAGATAATTGAGTCTGAAAAGACTTGATGAATTGTTAAGTCCTCTAGCGATCCCCTCGTTGCTCAGATCAAGCCCTGTGACTTGGCCACCTTCGCAGGTCACGCCGTCCCAAGAATCATTGCTCTGATTCCATTTGATCAATTTCGTGGACAAAGAAGCATTGAAGTTGAGGCTATTCTTCAATTCCAGCAGTAGCGATTTCTGATCACCGAGACACCGGCCCGAGACCAAAACCGTGCCTGTGCTGAAGGGGTTGGTATGCGCGAGTATTAAGACCAGCCATAGGAGTAGCAAAATCCTCATTATTTTTCAATCAGATTAGGAAACACTCGTGTAGTTGAGAGAATAAGCTGTTCTGAGTTCAACAAATTGAAAGCCTATAAATATTCTTGACGTGGAGAGAAAAAATACTTGGAAGGCAATATTTTTACTCAATCATTCGACTTTATAACGTGTCACAGTCAAGGTCTGTCCATATTATAACAAGGAATTCTATAATATCCATAAATATACTTCTACACTCTTCAAATTGGAGCATCCAGCTTGTATATGACTAGTGCAACTACTGTGAACAAAGCACCACGTAAGCTAGACCTTACGCTAAACAAGGGATATGGATACATCAAACCAGATTTAGGCCATTTTTTTGTTTGGTTGAAGATTAGGCCATTGACAACTAAATATTTTTGGGTCATTGGTACAAATTTGGGTATTTAAAAAAGAGTTTGACAAAGTATTGGTGTCACACTGAATAAAGTTTAGGGTTTTTGGTGGATGCACTGCAATGACAATTGGGTCATTTTGGGTCCATCACACAATAGTGAGGAGATTCATTACACAAAAACAAGTTTATGATATCGGTATGGTAGTTGGTATAGTTATTATGTGAATCAGTTTTCTCTTTATACATCACATTAAGGATTAGAGATCAATTAAAAGTAAATAGTATAACCGTACCACCAAAATGCACCTATGATGTCCTATTGTGCCCATTAAATAAGTAGATTCAAGAACAGAAATTAAATGATTTACTTATTTTTGAATGCAACTTCGATACTGTATTACAGAGTTTGTGAGCAAACACATAAAGAAGGATTTGTGTTCTTATTGGAAGGAAGATGAACATGTACTTCCTTGTGCAAGAATTTCAACGGTGCTGTGTTTGGTCTAAATCTTATCACATGGTATCGTTAATTTGTTGGTCCCCATGCGCGACAATCCAAAGTTGACTTGACTTGCGCATGCAAGTTCATCAAATCGCTGGGTTGAGCCAGTGGTCGTCTTCGGTGGCTCTCGATTGTTGATGAAGAAAAGCCAAGACAGAAAAAACAAAGAGCATCCCTTCCGTGTATCATTCCCTGCTTTCTACAGTATAAGTCCCCTCATAGAGAAACAGATATTCATTTCGCCCCCATTTGTTGAATAACAGTTTCTCTGATTTCCAGTCTCATGATTCAGAGCTAAACTACTGTTACTGTTCCAAGCTCATCTCCATTAACGCAAATGACAAGGATGTGAGGTTTGATATTGGCTCGAGCAACTTGACCAAGTAATTCAGGCGAGTGGCCAGATACCACCGGCACAAATGGCTCATGAAAATGGACGGGGATCAAGTGCGAGTACTTTGGCAACCCTTGGTCCGGCTACTGCTACTTTCATTCTCTTTGTTTTTACCATCATTAAGGCCTTCTTCGTCCCTTACGCATAGCATTTAACTAACCTCAACAACTCAGTTTCAGAAAACATATTTAGAGACATCTTATCAGAGCAATGAAATTCGTCACATGCTCGGTTTCATTTCTCAACATCACTTCAACCGCTACTCGTAATTGGTTTTAGATTGCTTAAAACTTACATCTTCATTGCAGTTAGATCATGTGCCACTACATGGAACTAGTCCATGACAGACACAGAGCATCATATTAACGCTAGGATTTGACATTTCCGGAGAACTTACAGAATATTATTGGAGCCAATCGAAATTAGCAGACCATATTTTTCATACAAAATGACTGTTGACTTGTCATCGGCAGTACTCACTAGCCAGACCAATGATGAATTGAACCAGTCAACCAGGTCCAACTTCAAGCCCTTGAACTGAGCAGGAATTCGAAAACCTTTCGGGATTGAAATTTTCATACCCAAAATTTCCATGCACCTTCTTAGAAAAGCTGGGAAGACCTTTGGTCCAGTATGGTCCAGTTTGGTGGCGGTTTCACGGTTGAAGAATCTTCATTTTATTCAAACTTGAAAAACTTTCCTACAATAGACAATTATGGAGAGGAAAAACATTGAACTCAGCAACTTACTGCAATCAGGCATAACGACCAAAGTACATGCAATGGTTTTCAGTTGACTTGACTAGAGAATGCAAAATTGTCGTATATAAAAATTCTGTTTACAAATAAAACGGAATTTCTTCTATGGACGGTAATTACGTAACATCAATAATAAATTCGAAATACCAATGATAAGTAAAAAGTGATCAATAGCTTGTTAATCCGGTTAGCCATTTGTAATTAGCGATGAAATAACATTTTTACCATTGACAGACTCAATCGGTATATTTCCACTTACTTTTAGACTTTACAAATGGACGCGTAAGTAAATGTTACCAAAGAAATAACAACTTTATCATCCATGAATATAATAGTAGACTAACACTTATTTGTATATTTTACAAGTCGGTGCATAATTGTTTGTAAGTTTCCAATGAAATAACAATCTTACTATCCACAAACCCAATAATAGAAATCCATTTTTCATGACGTGATCTAGTTTTGAGTAGTAAATATATAACTAGAACATTTACGATTATAAGTGATAAATATTGTTCCAAAATATCATCAATATACATTACCAATAAGGAGCGCAAATTTACCATTGTTATTTGAAATTTTCATGAATGGTATTACGCATTTACCGTTGAAAGGAATATTATTTTGTATGAGCCAAACGGAATGTTAAATCGTGACTATTAAACAACTCATCATGATCAAGAAACAAGAAAACAGAGGCCCTTCCCTTGTCTCAACATGGCGAGTTTCCTCTTGAAGTGGTAGTCGCAAGCTCGGAGAGCAAAGAAGGGTCCATTTTGTTACACGACAAACTCGAAATTAGGAATACATATTCCGAGAAATAATCTCTTATATCCCTTACAAAAATAAATGAATAAATAAAAATATTTCCATCACCCACTAAAATAGTTAGGCATAAATTTTTGTCAATCACGAAAATATTTTCCGTCAATTAACTTGTCTAAAAGACAACCAATCATTTTTCAAAAAATATTTTTCAAATCTTGAATCTTTTATAAAACAAATGCACCCTGAATTTCAAACAAGAGTACAGAAGCTTCGATGGCATTTTCCTTTGTGCTACTTTACAGGGCATTGTTCGTGATAGCCACTTTGCAATTTTCTCTTGTTTTCTGCGCTTCAAAGTCGATTATGTTTCTTGGTAGGCTCAAGGAGGATAAGGGGAGAGAAAACCTCAGTGGAGGTGGGAAGTTTGTGACTTCTTACCTCTCCGAGGTTGGCTCTCTCAAACTCCTCTGTATTCCCTCTCTCCAAAGAAGAAAAATATTTGGAAGGAACTTAGGGGGTCTCTTGGGTGGAGAGGGTATACTTCATGTCAAGCTTCGGCTTGGCTACTTTCTAGGTAGGCTAGTATAGTAGCCACCCGTGCCCAGGAGTGACAGAAGAGAGGTGAAAACCTTAGCAAGTTGGCCTGTGCCTCGCACAAAGTCTTACAAAATAAATGAATAAATGAAAATATTTTCATCACCCACTAAAATAGTTAGTCATAAATTTTTGTCAATCACGAAAATATTTTCCGTTAATTAACTTTTCTAAAAGACATAACAAATCATTTTTTGAAAAATATTTTTTAAATCTTGAATTTTTTATAAAACAAATGCACCCTGAATTTCAAACAAGAGTACAGAAGCTTCGATGGCATTTTCCTTTTGTGCTAGCATTGTTCGTGATAGCCACTAGGCAATTTTCTCTTGCTTTCTGGGCTTCAAGGAGGATTATGTTTCTGGACGAGTTTTGTGTTTCGTAAAACAAAATACGGAAACACCATCGGCGACGCTCATGATTGCAGTGAATCCTCGCCGATAATCTTGCGGTGGCTGCAAAGCCCTCTGGGACAAAGCTCACATCCATTCAAGCTCTGTACGAAAGAGCTCGCAGGTGTCCATGGCCGCAGCCATGGGACCTGATCTGGTCTAGTGGTTGGGGTCGTCCAACCGGACCACTTAAGCACCGTTTGCCACATCATCCGCCACAGAAAATAGTTTACATTAGGGGTAAGCAAAGTTCCAATTACAGGTTTAGGGGTAAGCAAGGTTCCAATTATAGGTTCCAAGGTATGCAGATTTCAACCGGTAAATTCTAGATAAGTAGAACTTCAAACCTGAAACCCTAATTAAGTTTTTTGTATTTTTTATTGATCTATGTTTTCACGTAATCCTGCAGCGTTCATGACATAACTTTCATTTTATGACTTATTAATGTTTCATATATTTCGTGTATATAAATATAATTTTTGGTCAGTAGATCTTAACAAGTAATGATCATTAAAAGTGATGTTTCAAAATATGTAATGTAGATTTCAAGTTTTTGGTCAGTAGATCTTTTCGGAGTTGCCTCTATGGCAAAAAACCACAGCTCCTGTACAATATAATCGTCAGCTGCTGCGGAGCGCTGCCGAGAGACTTCAGCCACTAATCCGAAAGGAAATCTAACTCGTTGGGTAGAGTAACTCTTTTTCGCAGTAGGGACTCGATCGTCGGACATTTCCTCTTTCTCCCGCCTCTGGGCCTGGATCGAAATTGCTGAACTAACTCCTCAAAATCACCCTGAACCCAAGGAGCCAATTTGCTACGCATTAGGACATCCAACTCTCATGTTATAAAAAGCTGGATTTCAACGGCAGTAAATATTTGAATTTCAATAATTGGGAGAATGAGAGAATGGGGCTCACTGGAATGTAAACATGGCAGCCAGTTTTCTCATGATGGTCTCTCACGTGCTTATATGCAAACTTCTTGCCACAATCCTTGTAGCTGCAAACAAATGGCCTCACCTCAAGATGAACAGCCATCATATGCTGACGTAAATTTGATTTCTGTCAACAAGAAAAAACATCAGTTAATGTACACTCAGCAGCCACAAGATAAAAAGAACTCGAGCTTCAAAGTTCCAAACAATGATAATCCATGCACAGCCAGAATCTACTTTATAGGCGATTGCATCTTACTGTTGAAAAGATGCGGAGACAACCCTCAACATCACATCTGAATGCTTCTGAATCAGCCGAATTTTTCTTCTCATGCGTGCGGAGATGCCGTTGGAAATTCTTCCTCAACTGCTTAGTCCCGCATATGTCGAAATTGACAAATTGGTGAGCCGACTGCACGTGCTCCTTCAGATAGTCAACATTGCTGAAGTATTTCATGCACTCACAACAGAAAGCCTCCACGGTCTCTAGTTTGACTGCTGCAGTTGAAATGACGTTATTATCAATTAGCACACTAAACACCTTGTAGATATCATTCAGCTTCACCAACACACTTCGTAATTAAGTGACTTACCATGAGAATCCTCATGCTTTCGCAACTTTGATGCAAACTTGAAAACCTTTCCACACCCAACCTCCGGGCAAACATGTTGCTTTGGACTCCTAAATTCACCAGACGTTGATGGTAGCTCATCATTATGAATATCATTCACGTGCCTCTTCATGTTCCCTTGATATGCAAATGACTTATTGCAACCATCGACAGGACAGCTGAAGATCTTGCCTTTATGCTGAAGAAAGTGACCAGCCAAATGGTCTTTTCTCCTATAGCTGGCAGGGCAATCCTCCATAGAACACTTGAAAGGCCTCCGCAAATAAATTTAGCATATTGACATAGCAATACAAAGCATACCAAATCTCTAGATATCAACAGAACGAAACAAACGATGCTTCAAACCTCAAAATAGAACATGCGTGACCAAGGCTGACTTGATGGATCTTCTCAGCTGGTCCCCCAACCTGATACTAGTTCGATCAAGATACAAGAATGCAGCCTCTTGCATTTTGGAGTTCTTTTGTGTGGGATCCAATGCTTCACGCCATTACCATATCATAATCAGATGAGCCAACATACTTTATCCTGCAAGGACTTGATTTCAGTAAAGGTAAACTCACAGTAGACAAATGGAAAAGAACAAAACAGCTTCATTTTTCACCAAAAGTAAAACTTTTTTTATCCTGGAAATCTATCTGTGAAACCAGATCGCAATAAAAGATCGATGCTTTCTCATAAGTGCTTCCATGTGATGATGCTCCACAAGTTCACGGCACTATATTTGTAGGTAATCACCAATCCACAGCCCAAATAATCATGCGCATCCCCAACAATAACATCCGAATTGCTGCTTCCAACACCACATTATAAATTATAAATGTGAACGTTTTAAAAGCAAAGACCACAACCGGGCACTGTACATCAAAACCATCCGTTCAACAAGACCGGTGCGACTGTGATCAGAACCTCTCCACTCCACAAACTGTACCTCACCGTCGACCACCTCAATGACAGGTGCAATGTAATCGAAACTCGACTGAAATTTTCAAGATACTTGCTTTCACGTCGCACTCTCAAGAACAACAAACGAACTCCAGTGAGGCAAACAGAGAGCGCTCGACATACCTCGAGCGAATGGCCCTGCATATGCTGCTTCAAGTAGGCGGGCTTCTTAAACGTGGCGCCGCATTCTTCGCAGGAATGAGCCTTGGCTCCCTCCTTCCCGTCGACCCCTCGAGCCATTGCCGCTTCCATCTCCTCCTGATAAGGAACCAAAGCAACACGAAAACCAGTTCAGATCAGTTCCGCAACGCAAAACCAGCAATTGTTGATCGAACTAATAATAATCGCATCGTAGCATCAGGACTCGCAGCCCAAAACGAGCCGAGCTGCGTAGGAAGCATCGGGAAGGCAAACGAAGCGAAGAGAAGTGGGCTAAGAAAGGGGAAGGAGAAGGGACCTTGTGGTGGGATTGGATGTGAGAAGCGATGAGGGACTTCTTGGACCTCCAGATCCCGCAGTGCTCGCAGTAGTAACGCCTTACGTCTCTGAACACAGGCCCTCCTCCTGCCTTCTCGCTCCTCTCTTCCTCGCCCATCTCTCTCTCTCTCTCTCGCGTGCGCTCTCTGATGTCGCAAACTGGAAGAGACGCTCGGCTCGAACTCCCCCCGAACTCACGAGATCGCCACGACTTGGGCCTCTTCCGGCTCAACTCCTATTGGGCCCCCACTGATCGGGCCCATTTTCGTGGCTCGCATGAATGATGATGGGCCGAAGCATTGTTACGCACACGAACACGTACGGACATTTTTGCTGTTAGGTAGACCTATCAAAATGAAGCATAACGTAACCCATATTTGATGAGCTAAGTTGTTATATGGATTATTTATATTCAGTAAATGGGTTGTAATTTTGTAAATGGGTTAGAATGATAAAACCCAAAATAATATGGGTGTTAAATAGGTTTTTTTTTTGGTTAAAGGGTGTTAAATAGGTTCGCGACTTACTTAAAGCCAATTCACCTATATGACTCTCTATTCACTCTCACTCTCGCCCTCACTCCATCTTGCGCTCGCTCGCTCGCTTCGCACTCTCACCTCAGTTTGGGTATGAGTTTTCATAAATTGAGTTAAATGTGGAAGTATTTTAGTGATATAGATCGAATCGGAAATAGCTCACTATATTTGTATTATATAGAAATGGGTTAATTTGGGTATGACCATTTTCAACCGACCCAAATCTAACCCACCCGCTCTGTTAAGTAGCTGTTTGTCAGCATGTTAACATCCATTGTGGCATCTGAAGTGACATAACCGTTTAAATTCAGTAATATGCGCTTTTCTCAAAGCAAAAGGGTGCCATCTTGTTTTGCTCAAAGAATCTCTAGCGTGCTCTCCTGAACCAGTCAGATTTTTTTTTTTTTTTTTTTTATGTTTAGAGGCTCATATTTAGATTTGTAATCTACTTACGATGTGCTTTAGCATAGAATGTTACATCTGCATTTTTATATTTCCTTTGATACATTAGTCTAGTTTAGAACTCGCATGGACTTTCCATTTACAGCTCACATGAATCCCATCCTGGGGCATTATAACAAGCTCTTTTTATTTGTTGCCCGAGACGATTCAGTTTTTATCTTCTGCCTTTTTTACTTTTTAATCTGCTCACCGCTTTTCATACATTGTTTGTATTTGGTAACTGTTTAAATGTTTGAGTCATTACCGTAAATGCATGAACGTGTAGATGCATGTTAGGAAATAAAAGTCACTCAAGATTGTATGTGAAATTTTCCTTAAAAGAGAAAACAAATTGCCAATCCATTGGTGTTAGTTTATTCTAGGCAACCAAGTCCCTTCGCCAAGCTAAAGCGATCTCACTCGCTTCTATCGAGTTCTTAACCGGCTTAGTAAATGGTTACCGGAGACTCTAAAATATTTTTGCAATAATTATATAAGCATTGTGGCGTTTGACATGACATAACTGAGTGGAAAGGTTATTTTATTTTAGATTAAAGGAAAACTAGGATTAAAAAACGTTGGGGACAAAATTTCAAAAATATGCATTTTGCTCAAAGAATCCCCGGTGCGCTCTCTCAAACCAATTAGGGTTCTTCGATTTTGACATGTATCGAGTGAGATACATAGCAATTTCAGAAGTTGCAAGCGAAATCTATATGGGAAAAGTGTTAGAAAAATCTTAAACTTATTGCATTTGTGTCAATTTAATTTTAAATATTTTTTTTGTGCCAATTCAATTCAAAATATTTTGTCTTTTCTTTACCAAAAAAAAAAAATATTTTGTCTTTGTGTCAATTCATTCCTTTTGACTAATTTGCGGCTGGCCTACATGGTACTGCTGGTGCTAACGTAGACAATTTTAAATAATATTTTAATATTTTTTTCGATTATTTATTTATTTTTAATTTTTTCCTTTCCTTTTTTCTTCCTCCAGCCGATCGCCAAACCTCAGTGACGGGCTAGAGGCCAGGGTCGACAAGGTCAACCTTGCCGACCGCAGGCAAGGCACGCCCTCGCCATGGCTAGGTGAGGCTCGACCTTGCCAGAGGCCGCAAGGGCAGCCTCGTGCTGGGCTAGCGAGGATTGAGCCTCGCCAGCCATGGGGGAGGTATGACCTCGCCAGATCCGGCGAGGACGTGCCTTGCCGGATGGCCACAAAGGTGGCCTTGCATTGGGCTGGCGAGGCTCAAGCCCTTGCTGGATGGCCACAAGGGTGGCCTCACATTGGGCTGGCGAGGGTTGAGCCTTGCCGGCCATAGGGGAGGTCGAACCTCGCCAGATCTGGCGAGGTCAGACCTCGCTAGCTAGAGGAAGAAGAAAGGGAAGGAAACAAAAGGAAAAAGAAAAAAAAGAAAAAATTTAAAATAATAAATAAATAATTCAAAAAAATATTACAATATTATTAAAAAATTATCCACGTCAGCACCGACTGTGTCACGTAGGCCGGCCGACATCTACGTTAGTAATATCTAGCCAAAATTAGCCGGAAGGACTGAATTGGTACTATATTAAAAAAGTTTAGGGCTGAATTGGCACCAAACAAAGGTTTAGGACGCAATTAACACAAATACAATAGGTTTATAAATTTCTTGACACTTTTCCCGAATCTATAGATATACATTTTAAATTCATAGTTAGGGCATGATTAATAAATCACATCTTAGATTAATCTGGAAGTCTGCAATATAGGAAATTGCGTCTTGAATATCTGCATGGTTAGAAAAATTCATATTTGCATGTCTGATTGTGCTCACGTTTGCAACTTTAAGCATGTAATTATTTTGCATAATTTTGCATATTAAAATATCTTTTCATATTTCATTTGCAACTTAATAATTGCTATGTTAGGAAAATTAGGATTCTCATGGATGAATGTTTTTGTATACATTTAATTATTTCGTTTTTTTATGCCATAAAGAGAAACAATAAAAGAGACCATATCTTGGATGTCAATACTCTAAGATTGCATATTCACAAAATATCACATAGATCTAGGATTGTATTTGCGTTTAGGGTAAAATTACACTTTCCATTATTTAGACTAGATTTAATTTCCTCTTATGCACAATTTGAGAGTCATTAAGGATTACATTACACGTAGAAAAGTATTAGAAAAGTCATAAATTTATAGTACTGGTGTCAATTTAGTCATAAACCTTTTAATTGCGTCAATTATATCCTAAACTTTTTGATCTAGAGCCAATTCAGTACTTCTTATTAATTTTGCTGACATGGAGGCCAATCATCTTACGTGGTACAGCTGACACTGACGTGGATATTTTCAATAATATTTTAATAATTGTCGATTTTCTTCTTTTTTTTTTCTTTTTCGGTAGAAAGCCTTCCGATGGTGATGTTGCCAATGCTTATTTCAAAATGTCAACCCAAGTCAGATGAGTATTGTTGCCCCTGGCTTTCGTCACTGAGACGACGTCTTCGGCCTTGCTGTAGCTCTTTTCATAATGGAACATTGAGCAACTAAACTTGCCTCCATCCTCCAATGCGGTTAGGAATTTTGGATGTTGGAGAAAGACCTACTACTACCATAGACAAGTGACAATTGTCTCGATTCCGCATCCACCAGCATGTAAATTGTGTACTTCTTCGGATTGTCTTCAGTACCGAATTAACAGTCTGCGATGCAACCTCAAAAGGGAAATTTACATGCTTCCTCTTGCAGGCACCCTCAATGAGACTGCTTCGCAGGCACCCTTAATGAGACTGCTTCGCCTCCATGTTATCAGCCAAGATTTTAAGTCAGTTCATCTCATTTGAGACTGTCACAAACCCAAATTTGAATATGGAAACACCCAATCCCTGTCTCTATAGAAATCACCCTTAGCCCAGAATAAGCTTATGATAACACTAAACCCAAATTCCTATTATTCCCTATTTCTCTCTCTTTATTCTTGTTTTCTTTTTATTTACTGATATTTGTCCCTCTCGCCCTTTTTCCTAACAGATCAAGAACCACCAGATTATACCAGATTATACTCAAGAACTACATGAGTTTCAAAGCCACGATTTGAGATCATCAAGACACCCAGACTCCGAGCTGCACATAGACAAACTTAGCCGTCAACCGCTTGTATTCTTAACCAAACGACTGCGATCGGTCACCATCTCCGGCCACCGGCGTTAACCGTTATAATCCACCGGGACTCATCCATGGACTCGCAAGGAAACTGAGCGTGGAAGACTAGCACGGTAGAAGCCTCAGTCATGAGTATCACCAGAAATGAAGGTCAAGAACAATAACTCCAGACCACATACTCATCGCCGACCGCCACAGACAATCACCGGAACGTAGCACGGAGCACAGAAGTATAATGATTCCGAAACGTATTCGGCCAATGTGAAAACATTAGAACTCGTGCTTAAATGACTTGAAAATCAATTAAAGTCACTTAATCTATGTCAACATAATTTCGGATTCACAAAATGACTGAAACTAATTCGCATTGAATCCTCATAGAGGTTTCGTCGAACAGATTGCAGTCAATCGATTAAGGATCAGACTTTTTGCGATTTCGAACTCGTATTTGTGACCATAGGCAAACGAAATTAACATGTGAAGTTCAGAATCAAAATACACGACTCTAACAAGACCCCGATCCTGAGCGAAGCAAAACGAGCTCCGCATTCACTTCACCTTCGCCAGAATCATAGCGTGATGGAGAATCGGAGACTACCTTGTCCATGGAGAAGCCAAGCTAAGTCGCAGCAGCAGGCGGTCCAATCAGCTATGGGGAGAATGAAGACCGGTGGAAGAGATTCAAGCGAGTTTTGGCCACCTCGATCTTCACGGGACGCGGCGGTCCGGCGATGGCGACGTCGCCATGGGGCACGGTGATGAGCCAGCAGAAACGAGAAAGAAGTCTCCGTGGAAATCAATCGATTCCCTGAGAGAAATCCAAAAATGGGCTCCGATTGGAAGTCGAGGACTGAAGATTTACGGGTCAAAGTGAGCCCACACGGCGATTGAAGTTTTATTATGGGTCAAATTCATGAGCAAACGGGTTTGGGTTTGACTTGCTAGGTTTGGATTAAGCTATCGGTCCAAATTTGAATTCAATGGCCGAATGGGCTTTAAAAATGATCTCTCTCTCTCTCTCTCTCTCTCTCTCTCTCTCTCTCTCTAATTCTTCTTATTTTTATTTTTCCGATTTATGTATCCTATATAAGCATATACAATTTTGTCGATGAAAAATTTCGGTGTCAATATCACTTCAGTGCCGTATAACTTTTTAATGGATTATTTAAGTGCCATAACTTTTAAATACGTTCTCCATAAGTGTCGTGCCATGTTAGGCTTCCGCATTTTTAAAAGTTATAACATTCAAGTGGTTGAAAAGAAAAAAGTTATGGCACTCAAGTGAGCATCATTCGAAAGTCATGCCATTTGTGATGTCCTTATCCTCAAATATAATAGCAAATTAGCTCTTGTTTTAATAATTTACAAGTGGGCACATAACTATTAGAAAGTTACCATTGAAATTTCAATTTACCATACACAATAGTAGATTACCAATTATCATACTATGATTTAGTTTTGAATAGTAATTATATAATATAATCTGTAAGTTATTAGACCATTGACAGTAGTAAGTTGGGAAAAACACATTACAATGTCACAATTTTCGTATGACGCTCACTTAAATACCATAACTTTTTTTCTTAAGTGTCATATACCTTTTGAATCGATTACTTGAGTGTCATAATTTTCCGCAAGTGTCATGCCACTTTGGATTTCCAACACTTAGGTAAACGTTTTTTGAAAACATTATGACACTTAAGTGATCAATTGAAATTTATGATACTCAAGTGAACTTTTTTTAAAACTTATGATACTCAAGTGGTTGAACAAAAAATTGTGACGCTCAAATGACTATCATACGAAAATTATGACACCTGTTGTTAACATCACTTGAGTGCCAACATCACTTGAGTGCCATAATATATTTTCTGATCACTTGAGTGTCATATAACTTTTCAATTGATTACTTGAGCGCTATAACTTTTTAAAAAACGTTCTCCACAAGTGTTATGCCACATCAGATTTCGAGCACTTAGGTGAACATTTTTGAAAAGTTATGGCACTCAAGTGGTCAATTGAAAGTTATGGCATTGAAATGAACGTTTTTTTAAATATTATGGCACTCGAGTGATAAAAAAAAAGTTATGGTAATCAAATGAGCATCATACGAAAGTTATAGCTATCCCCAAAACTAGTAGCAGATAGCTCTTGTTTTAATAATTTGGGTTAATACTATGAAAAACCTTAAACTAGTATGCCCGTGACAAATTTACCCCAAACTAATTTTTTAACTACCAAAAATTCTAAACTGGTACACTTATGACAAACTTACCCCAAACTAATTTTTTGACCTTCAAAAACCCCAAACTTGTACATTTTGTGACAAATTTACCCTCCTTTAGTTTTCGTTTAATTGGATTAATACCACAAAAAATCACAAATTTGTACACTATGACAAACGGAGGGTAAAACCCAAAACCGGTATATCCATAAATTGATGTGTGCCATTTAACAAAATAATTTGACAGTGAAATTTAACGAAAATTAACAAAGGGTAAATTTATCACAGGTGTACTAGTTTGAGGTTTTTGGTGGTCAAAAAATTAGTTTTGGGTAAATTTTTCATAAGTGTACCAATTTAGGGTTTTTCGTAGTATTAACCCTAATAATTTACAAGAGGGCATATAACTATTTGAAAGTTACCAATGAAATATCAATTTTGCCATACCCAATAGTAGATTACCACTTATTATACTATGATTTAGTTTTAACCGGTAATTATATAACATAATTGGTAAGTTATTAGACCATTGACAGTAATAAGTTGGGAGAAAGACATCACAAGTACCAAAAATTTCATACAACGCTCACTTGAATGCCATAATTTTTTTTTCGATCACTTGAGTGTCACATACATTTTCAATCGATTACTTGAGTGTTATAATTTTTTAAAAACATTCATCACAAAGTGCCATGCCACATTGGATTTTCGGCACTTAGGTGAACGTTTTTTAAAAAATTAATAATACTCAAGTGATCAATTGAAAGTTACGATACTCAAGTGAATATTTTTTTTAAAGTTATGATACTCAAGTGGTCGAACAAAAAGTTATGACACTCAAATGAGTACTGTACAAAAGTTATTGCATACATGAGCATGAGGTAGGAGGTTATGCAATATATTGATGAATCAACGCAACATATTTAGAATCGGCGTGAGCAGTATATTATTGGAAAGTACACTCGAGGATGATTGTTTTGGTTCCTGAAACCTAGTCTTTTGAATTTGTATAGACCTAGAAACAAGCAAGAGAAGTTACCGAATCTGCCACGTTGAATCAAAAGATTTACGAACTGTTGGTTCAGAGGAGTCCAATCCTGGTGCCCAAGGCTCCCAAGCCCAGTGTCCATACTCACGGTTGCAGTGTTCTCGGTGTTTGTGTCCACTGAAAGTAAGCTTTTTGATCTGTTACACTTAGGAATTGAATTCCATCTTGTTTCGAGCGCAAATTCATCGGATTGTGTCCTCGATTCAATTGCATGTCTACGGCCAAGAATTGATCACGATTTACATGTAGGGATTGTTGATTCCATGTCTACCTCTAAATTCCTAATGTTCATAGGATTGATAGATTGCCATGTTTTGATTCCCCTTTGCATGAACTTAATCAGAGAGAGGTCGCATCTTTGTTACTTAGATTAATCTCTTTTCTGCGTGGACTTGCCCTTGGTGGAATTATATGGATGATCTTTTTTGCATGTGAACATTGAATCGGATTGGATTGATGATTCCTCTGCATGTTGTTCATGGCCGGTCCCCTTGGCGCTCTTGGTCACGCCCCCTCCTTTGTTTGTCTTGCTTGGAAGAATTTTGATCATCTTTTTTGCAGTGATTCATGGAAAATAGGCTAAAGCTTCGACCTTTATCGGTGACTTCGCTCATGTCAAAAAGATCAAATCTTTCAAGGAAAGATCAAACCTTTACTGCTTTTTATTCTTGCATATAGGATACAGTTTGCTAGTTCATGTAAATTAGTGAGAAAAATCATAAAACTTGCATCTTTTATTGTCATGTGGCATATAGGATATTCATGATCACCTAGGTAGTTGCATATCAATAATAAAAAGGAAAGATATAAAAAAAGAAATTTAGAAGCATGCTAAGTGACTTTGCATCTTAAATTATACAAGTTTTGATTAATTCATGTTGATCTAAATTAATAGGGTAATTTCGGCCATAAAGGGGTATTCTCGACTTGTAGGGTAATTTTACGGTTTTAACTGGTGTTTATAAAAATTAGACAAAAGAAAAGACAAAAAAAATTAGAATTGCATCTTAATCACATTTAGGCGAGTTATGCATCATAATGTTAGGTAGTTCCCAATATTTGATTCATGATGGCTTAGGCAAGTTCGGCACTTAGACTAGGCATCTCGTGTTTATTTTAATACAATGCACGTTTACTTTTGGTTTAATAGCTCACGAAGGTCCTATCCCGAGACTTAATAACGAGGCTTTGTTAATTTTGCCCTATACTGTTTAGTTCTTTATTTTCCTAGTACTTTATTTGCTTCATCTTTATTATCACTTGATTTAATATATATTGCTCGAACGCCCTTTCAAGATCACCTTTTTTTGACATAATTAAAGGATATAGGGAAAACAAAATTGAGAAGATTGCTTGCAAAAATATTTCATAAAGGAGAAAAGGTACCGGCGATGGACGTTAGATTTATCTAGTATAATCAAGTTCTTGAATTCACATATCTCCGGTTCACAAGAGTAAGGCGAGCACCTGCATTGTACTCGGGCACCTAACGAGCCCAAAATTGATTAGTGGAAGCTCCAAAGCAAATTAAATTGAATGATTGAACTGGAAAATCAAGTTGCAACTGGTAGAGCTTGGGAGTGTTCGTGTTAGGCGTAGGTGCTACCATGGAAGAGGAACCGTTAGTGCTTGCTTATGAACATGTCAACATCCCTCAAATATCTCAACCTTGGGAGGGTTGTGACATTACATATGAAAGTTTGTCACTTAAGTTCCTTCACTAAATGATGGTAATTGTTGGAATTGGTAATTTTAAAAAGAATTGATGAGTTCATATTAAAATTGGTAAATTTGACCCACTGAGGAGAAATAAGTATTCATAAGCTTTCAAATCCTTGTGAAGTAATAAAAAAAGTTAATAAGTAGACTACTATAAGAATTGGTAGCTCAATCAACATAAGTTCTTCACATTTTTCAACCATCACCAATCGTCACTGGTGGTTGTTGCTGTCTCCAAGTCCTTCACCCCTCCTCGCGTCTCTCTCGCTCCCCCTCCCTTGTGTTCTATATTTTACTTTCTTTTTTCTATAGAATAAAATCAGTTTCTTTTGATTTTAACATTATTTACTTTAACCTTTTTTGATAATAAAGAAATTATGAACTTAGCTTACCACGTCTAACATACTAAGAGTTATTTAAGGACTTGATTGAGAATAGGGTAGAGTTACGGGAGTTGATTGAAAAATAAAATAAAATGAAGGATCCAATTCCGCACAAGCAAATTTGAAGGATCCAATTGAAGGTCTAGGCCGTGTACCTACTTATGAATGGTCAGTTCTACACGAAACACGGACCTACATTTTTTCCAATGGGTAAGTAAGAGTTCTATTGATCAATAAATAGATCTGTCTTTTAAATGGTGATGAAGAATTATGAAGGGAAGAAAGAACGAAAATACTCTTTTTCAAATTTAGTAACTGAACCTCATTGGAAATCTTCATGGAAGTGAGTGTCTGAACAACACTTTATCCCAGAATCGATAATAAGCAAACCTCCATGATCTTATAAACACTATGGGACCACAAAATACCCAGAAGCCAACCACGAATCCAAACGGTATGCCCATGTAAAACCACTTCTTGATATCATCATTGTCGACGTCATCATCTGTGTTGCTTTGAGTTGAAACACTACCCACTTCTTCTATCCCATCCATTGTAGGTGAGCAACTTTTGTTGAGCTGAAGCCCGCACAATCCAAGGTTTCCTTCGAAGGAACTTTTGGAAAACGTGAGAAATTGTCCCCTTATCGGGACGCTTCCCACAAGTTGATTGTTTGAGAGGTTCAGGAACGAAAGGAAATTAAGATTCACAAGTTGAGCCGGTATGGTTCCATTGAGGCAGTTCCATGACAGGTCCAACGACTCTAGCTTATCTAGATTCCCTAAAACAGGAGGAATTGAACCTGAGATGACATTATGCGATAGGTTGAGGAAATAAAGTGCTTTGAGATCTCCAAGTGTGTATGGTATTGGACCCTCGAATCTATTGCCCGAGAAGTCGATCAACGTGAAAATAGTCAGAATCTTGACGAGTTCTAGCTTCAGACCTTTGAAGGTTACACTCACTGTATCTTGATAATAGATATCCACTAATTGGAATAACTCATATAGAAAATGATTGGAGTCTACGTTGGCCTTCATAGCCTCCAAAGATGCGAGGAGACTCATAGGCAATGTGCCGCTGAAATTGTTGGAAGATAGGTCAATGATTTGAAGCATTTGCCAGGTGCTGGGACTATGCGGACATCCAATTTCCCCGTGCAATTTGTTGGATCGTAAAACAAGGACACGAAGACTCGATATTGCTTGGAAATGGCATGGAAATGCCCCGTCTATTTGATTGTTGCCGAGGTTCACAATCTCCAATGTCATGCAATTTGCCAGTGACAACGGAATCTGGCCCTGCAAGAAATTCTCACTAATATCCAATATCTTCAAACCACATGTTGCCGGGATGTTTTGCGGAATATAGCCACTCAATTGGTTATTTCGCAAATTCAATACCTTTGGGGATGCCATCATTAAACAATTAGGAATAGTTCCGTTCAGATGGTTATGTGATAAGTCAAGCACATCAAGATAACCAGCTTTGCAAATTGACTTCGGGATGGACCCATGGAAATTATTCTTCGAAAGGGAGAAGAACATCGAGTTTAGTATGTTGATGTCATCCGGAATAATAGCATTTATTTTGTTACTTGAGAAATCCAAGTAGGAAGCATATGTCGACAAGGATGGCATATTCCCTCGGAGCATGTTTGAATGGAGGTCGATGAAATCCAAAGGAAAGGTAAGATTGCCTAGAGGTGTTTCCAAATCTTCAAAGAAATTAGAGGAAAGATTGAGATGCTCAAGATTTTCTAGTGTCCAGATCCATCTCGGTATATCCCCTTTTATATAATTGTGGGAGAGGTCGAGGAAGAACAATGTGGACTGGTTAGCCAAAAACCGAGGCAATGTCGTCAACTGGCAAGAAGCCAAATTTAAGTATTGAAGGTCAGGGAATGAAGAGGCCTGGGAAGCAATATTTGTGGCATCAATGGAAAAATGATTGTAGGAAAGATCCAAATCCCCAAGATTTCTCAGCTGCTGAACCAAATTAATATGAAATGAGCCACTAAAATTATTGGAAGAAAGTAAGAGGTACTCGAGCCCTTGGAGTTCCCATATAGACGTTGGTAGTTCACCTCCTATATTGTTGTTGCTCAAATCAAGTGTTTTCAGCATTGGCAATGGAGCATTAAAAAATCCCTTCAAGTGACCAGAAAATCGGTTGTTGGAAAGTCGAAGCTCCTGAATCGATGGACGTGTAAACAGAGATGAAGGAATATTTCCTTCAAGTAAATTGAATCCCAGGTTGAGAATAAGAAGACTCAAGAGGGATTCCCATTCTGTTGAATTAATCGGACCAGTTAGATTATTGTAGTACAAAATGATATGTGTCAGATCCTTGGACTTGCTGAGTGATGGAATAGAACCAGTAAAATTGTTGAATGACAAGTCCAAATAAGAAAGTCGCGAGAGATTGGTGAGAGAGCTTGGGATATTTCCATAAAAGCTACAATCCCCCAATTCTATTCTGGACAGATTCCTGAGATTACCAATTGAATCTGGAAGCCTCCCGAAAATATTCGTGTCACTCAAAACCATTGTCTGAAGAGAACTATTCTCCGGAAATATTGGCAAAGAACCCCGAAGGAGTTTGTTGCCTGATACGTCAAGGGTCTCAAGTGTCTGTACTTGGTAGATTTTAGGAGGAAATTCTCCCTTTAGGCCACAATAACTTAGGCTCAGAGTTTTCAAGTTGGGGAAATTCGCCAAGATACTAAGATCTGTGGTGGACAAGTCGTTGTGATTGAGTTGGATGACGGACAGATTAGCAAGACTCATAAGAGAAGCACCGATAGGACCAGACAGAGAACAGTAAGACATGCTCAACACCTCAAGTTTCGGCACTGAAGAAGACAACGCGTTGCACCACTCACTTCCCTCAGCAGACACATCAACCCAATCAAGGTACAGCTCTCTCAACTCCCCCAAATCCCCAATCAGCGGCCTCAAAGAGGGCTTCTCAAGGAACAGCATTGAGAGATCAAGAGTGCGTAGCTTCATCAGGCGCGATAGCTCCGCTGGAATCTGCCCACCAAATCCGGCATTGGACAAGTTGAGATGTGTCAAGTGGCTGAGATTCACGAGGCTCGAAGGAATTGGCAAGTCGTTGAAGTCGTTGAGCGCCAAATTCAATCTTCGAAGGAACTCGAGCTTGAAGAGACTCGACGAACCGTCGATTCCGCCAAAGATCGACTCGTTGCTCAAATCGAGACCGATGACAAGGTCATCTTTGCACGTCACGCCGCTCCATGAATCGGTGCTTCGGTCCCACTGCACTAGCTTGGAAGACGCGGAGGCGCTGAAGACAAGGCTATTTCTCAGCTCGAGCAAGAGCAATCTCTGGTCGACTCCGGGACACCGGGCTGGAGCTGAAGCCCCAGCAATGTCGGAGAAAATGGAGATGGTGGATATTGCAAGAACAAGCCATGAGACAATGGAAATGTTCATCGGAAGAGGTTGAAGAAGAGCACTGGAAGAGGGCACGAGGAAGAGGGAGTGGAACGAAACAAAGTCGACACTTATTATGGAGTCATCCAACATAAGGGCAATCTTGTGTCAATTTTCCGGATGTCATTAGTCCCCAAATTTGATTTATAACACTTTAAAAAATCCTAGCAAAATTTGGCAACATTGCGCAACAAAATGACGTTCTTTTTCTATCATAATTTTCAATCAAAACTAAAGACCATATTTATGTTTTCTAGGAAAAAAGGAAAAATAAAAGAAATCTGCCTATGGTGTTGAGATCAGAACTTGACATCTCTCGAAATTGCTTTTGGCTCATCTTATTTTAAGATCATAAAACCAATGACATTATGTGATCAATGTTGTATTTGTACATCAACATTGACCCTGCAGAGATTGGCTAAAAGCAAACGCCATAGATATTCTATTCGATTATTTAATCAAATAAGTAGATTCAAGAAGAGAAATAAAATGATTTGATTATATTTGGAATTAATTGTAAAATTTTTCTAAGACTATAAAAAGAGCAAACAAATATAAACTTGAGAATTATATTAACATTGGGATTTCAGCATTTCCAGATAACTTACTAAATGTTAACGTAGCCAACAGAAAATTAGCAGACTATATTTGATAAACAACATGATAGTTGACTATATTTGGTCAACCAATCACATCAACTGAGCTGGAATTTGAACCCGAAATTTCCATGCACCAACTTAGAGCTGCGAAGATTGCGCCTTTGGTCGAGTTTGGTGGGGTACACGCGCGAAGTACGGTCCTGATTGAAGGACTTTCCGACAGTAGACAATTATGGAAAGGAAAGACAATTGAACTTTACTCCAAGAAAGCATCACGACCAATATACACGCAATAGCTTTCAGTTGACTTGACTAGAGAATGCAAAATTGTCGTTTCGGTGGTGCTTCCCCCTTTCGTGGATTTCGAAAATTTCGTTTCCGGATAAAACGCAATTTCATCTGTGGATGGTAAAAAGGTAACGACGGTATTAAATTTGAAATGTGATGATAACCAACCCAATAATAAATTATCATTTTTTTTATTTTACAAGTGAGTGCGTAAATATTTGTAATTTACTAGTGAAATAATAGTTTTATCATTCACGAATTCAGTAATAAATCGCCGCTTAGTTTAATTTTTTCAAGTAGGCACGTGACTTTTTGCCAGTGAAATAACATTTCTACCATCCACAAAACACAACAGCAATTACCACTTATTTTTAGATTTTAAGAGTTGGCATATAACTGTTTGTAAGTTACCAATGAGATGAAAATCTTACTATAACATCGAGAAACTCAATAATAGATTACTACTTGTTTTTAGAATTTACAAGTGACTGCGTAATTGTTTGTAAGTTATCAATGAAATAATAATTTTATCATCTACAAACTCAATTGTAGATTACTGCTAGTTTTTAGGTTTTACTAGTAGACGCGTAAGTAACCGTTTGTATGTTACCAATGAAATAACAATTTCATCATCCATAAATCTAACGGTAAATTAGCATTTGTTTTTACATTTTTACAAGAAGGCACATGACTGTTTGTAAGTTATCAATAAAATAACAATTTTACCATCCACAAGCTCAATAGTAAATATTTAACATAAGTGGTAAGTTATTAGAATATTGATAATCGTAAGTCGCTAACATTGTTCCACAATCAAGTCAATTTACTTAATCAATAGGTACCAAGTCGGACGATTTTACCACCGTTATTTAAAATTTATAAATGGTGTTTCAAATTTACTATTGAACGGAAACTATTATGTATGGCCAAACGGAATGTTAGACACTTCCATGTGATTCTTAGGGGACTCATCATGACAAGAAACGAAAAAAGAGTACGGAGTTTCGATGACATTTTCCTTCTGTCCTACTATGCAGGGCATTGTTTGTGATAGCTACTTAGCAATTATATCCTCTTTCATATATTGTGGGCTACAAAGAGGATCAAGTTTTGGACAATTTTGGTCCGTGAAACACGATACACTGTTGAATTTTTGAAAGAGTCGGCAATTGTAAAACCCTGTAGGTAGCAAAAATTGACTTGTGACTTGCTTGGTCTGTTAAACGTTAGGGTAACGTTCAACGACTTTTAGAAAAGTAATAGCATTATTTGATTCTTGAAGTCATCAATTATTCTAAAATTTACCAACATTTATTTCTTAAAATCACGAGCGTGTTAAAGTTACTAATTTTCATAGGAAACTACCAACCCTAATTTGAGTTGCTTAACAACATTTATTTTATTTTTCCAATTTACCAATCATTTCAATAGTTTATAAAAAGTTTAATTAAATCAAATGCCGACATGATAAACTTGCCGCACAATAGTTTATGATTTTGTATAAGAGTTTAGTAGCTTGTAGGTTAGTAGATTATTGAAACAGTTGGTGATTACTAACTAATCAAATAAAGGTTGGTAACTGAGTTTAAATAATGTTAATAATTTCAAATAGAAAAGTTCGTAAGTTTAAGTTCCACTGATAAATGATGGTAATTATGAGAATAGTTGGTAATTTTGAAAAGAGTTTATAACTTCTTAGGCAAATTCAATCCACTGGTGAGCTCCCAAATAAATGTTCGTAAGTTATCAGAACCGTATGAAATAATGAAGTAAATGTTGGTAAGTAGAGCCCAATAAAAGTTGGTAATTTCATATGAGAGTCAATAGCTTTATAAGTTGGATAGCTGCACAAAAATGTTTTGGTAAATTATTTGAAGGGTGAGGCTATTTCCATTCCATTTTGGCTAAGACACTACTTTCCAAATGTCTTTACATTAATCACCTTTTGACAACCTATAATAATCACCTATCTTAACTTCAAAATTCAATTTATAGTATGAGCTTTATATATCACATATTGTAGATTATAGATGTGCATAGTTCAATTACAGGTAAATTCATAATTTGACAAAAGAAGTGGATATTACCGTACACAATTTTCACAATTGTTATTTAATTATTAATAGAAACATTATAGCACAATAATATATAAGAGAAAAATAATTAAAATTCTTTGTCGATGAGTTTAGATTTATTGATTTATCTATCAAACTACATCCTAATTAATAAGTTATGAGACAAATTGATGTGGATATATTAATTTAGAAATATCGTATAAAATTAAATGAGATGATTAGATTTTTTTCTAAATAATGTATAGTAATACGTCTAATTAATGTTACGGAAGCAGGAGGGAATGGAGCTTTGTGATGGTGTGGCTAAACTATACAAAGCTCCATTCTACCCAAATTTCTTATTATTTATAGATTTTTACTAATCTTGGAAAATTCACACAAAATAACAATAAATAAATAAATAATAAAAGCAGTCAGAGGAGGAGATCATACATAAACCCAAATTTGAAGCCGTAGCAACGTCAAAGAAGATGGAGATGGTCAATATCGCAAGAAGAAGCCATGAGATGATCGAACCATTCATCGGAAGACGTTGAGGAAGAGAGTGGGAAGAGGTAACAGAGAAGAGAGACTCAATCGAAACAAAGTCAATCACTTTGGAAGCGGAGAGGAGTCTTCCAAGGAAACTGCAAAGCCTGTGTAGGGTTGATATTCGGAATGTCATCATTAGTCACCAAAGTCTGACTTATTTCACTTTCGAAGATACTAGCACAAATATTCTTTATTTAACACACTTTTTCAATCGAAACAAAAGGCTTTGTTTTATGTTCAATGAGAAAAGGGAAAATAAAATAAATATGCCTAAAATGTTGAGATTAGAACTTGAGATCCCTTGGAAATATTTTTGGCTTATCTAATTTGAAGATCATAAAACAAATGATATTATGTGATCGGTTTTGTTTTTGTACATCGCATTAACACGTAGATATCCATTAAAAGTAAATAATGGATATATATCATAGGATTTGATCATAACACCAAAGTTCATATATTATATTCTATTTCTTTTATTAAAAAAGTAGATTCAAGAAAAGAAATAAAACGATTTACTTATATTTGGATTTGATTGTAAATATTCTATAATACTATCAAAAAGCAAAAAAGTATAAACTATAGAATCAGAAAATACAATGAATTAATTGTGAAATATGAATTAGACAAATACAGTAATATGTTCAAAAATATAATGAATAACCAAATAAGCAAAAACTAAGAATAAATTTCTCTTATATTAAACTGAAAGGAAAAAATAAAAATAAAAAAGAAAGGAAAAAGGCATATGTAAAACGATGAAAAATGGGCGCTATCTTTACTTCGAGTGGTATAAAGGAAAATAAAAAGAGGGAAAAATCCGAAAAGATTTAAAAAAAATTAAAGAAAAAGCGAACTGCAAGCACATGGAATTGATCCATCGTGCACGCCGGGATCGTACCATGGTCCACCTCCACAGGGCTATTACCTTACTTTCTATTCCTTTAAGCAACTTTCATTTAATATATATGTCTGCGTGGGCGTTGGCTGCAGGAACAATCGACGTACAACATATGGCAAATGCTGATAGTCGCCGCGGGTTTTCTCTTTTGGTATTGCACATTGATATATTTAAAGGTTTTCTTCCTTCTTTTTTTCTTTGTTTCTTTGTGAGTTTTGCTATGCTAAGAGTGGTCCGAGAGAGATTTTTTGGGCTTTTGCTTTTTTTATTTATTTATTGTGCAGTCAAGTGCAGGTTAGCTTACAATAAGACTCGAAACCAAGACCATAAAAAGATGAGCAAACTTCCTTACTATTTAAAACAACACCTTAGTATTAGATTTTTAATGTAATTAAATATTGTCAGATCTTACTACAAGAGAAAGAGATCCTATTGAGTAATTCATACATAAAAATCTACCCTCAAATGAGCGCCACATTAGCTATGCTCTATATCTTCTCCAAATGAAAGAAAAAATGAGTACCGCATTGTATGTTCACTTACACACTTCTCGAGGGCTTGTCTTGCATAAAATGGGTCGGATAATTGCTAGGCCTTCAAAATGGATCATAGACTTATTTCTTAACCTATATTTGATGGGATGAGTCATTATATGAATTAGCTATGTTCAGTAAATGTGTTATAAATGAATTTATAAGGACAAAACCCAAAAAGATATGAGCATTAAATGATTTCACAGTTTACCCAAACCCAACCCACATTTGTCAATCTCTCTTTGCCCTTAATGAGAAAATAATGGACTTCTCAGACTGCTCTAAGTTTAGAGAAGTTTTAATGGGCCCGCAAGATGAGTCCGACTTCACCTTTATTAAAATTATCAAGACGGCTACTTTTTTCTCATTATTTTTTATTTTTATTAATATTGTAAGTTTTGCCTGTTAGTTATTGGAGTATATCTTTCCTCAATTGGATTTGGCATTGTCATTTTTACATAATATTCTAATCTTAGTTCTTGTCATTCCAATCCATTGTCAATATAAATTATCTTATAAATTCACTACCAAGTAGTAATTTTCTCTTATTCTTCATTGTGAATCAGTATAAAAATAAAAATTCTATGCAATGCTTATAGTCTAAATAACGATTTGATCCAACTAACATGTACACATGACGAGCTTAAAATGGGTTAACTAGGTGGATACAGATTTTAATAGGTTGAGTACGCGGATGAGTTACAAACGGTAGAAATCTAACTTGAATTGTGGCAAGCGAAACTAAATCACCCTATGGTGCTCAACTTTGGCTACTTGATGAATAAGTGCTTGACTCGGGCACTCCCAGCTGCCTAGACACTTGACAATGACTTCGCTCATTTATGACACTCGCAGTTGCAAGAAAGTGCAACACATCTACGGTACGTAGGTGTTGCAGATTGGAGCACTAATCGCACCGTAGAAAACTCTAGTTTGTGTTTTTCTTCATTTGGAATTGAAAAAGGACAAAAAAAACATAAAATAGAAAAACACAAAAATAGACTAAGACCAAAACCAACAAACCAACAGTAGTTTGATCTTGACAAAGAAGCAGAACCAATGACCACGATCAAGAAGGATGCACGAAGGAGTGAAGCTACGAACAAAGAGGCTTGACTTTTGGTAGACTTCAGCAGCACAAGGATGTTTGCGACATGACTGGTGAGGCCACACAGAAAGGACAACTTCCTCTGACGACGTGGGAGAGTCCATCGACTCACGAGATCGAGCTACCTTCGGAGACAACGTGACCGACAAGTAGATGCCTGCCAATGAAGCACTCTTCATGACGAAGACTTGTTGCGGTTGCTCTCGAAGATGAAAATACTCAAATGTTACATCTTTACTTTAATAAGTTACAATCAAGGGGTTTTTATATCCGAACAATATATACAAGAAAGGAAGTAATCTAATCTAATAAGGATATTAGTGGTCCTAGGAGATAACGAAATGTCAAACAAAATCCCTAACATCTAATAATATTTCTAACAATATCTTTTAATATTGAATTCTTTAATATTCAGAAATATACAGCCCATAAAAATGACGACCTGGGGGAGACGAATCCGGAAAATTTCGTGCGAAATGGGCAATTTCAAGACCCGAGAATTGCGGCGAGGAGGGGGAGGAAAACAGGGGATGGTACAAATTGGAAACAGGAAGCAGTCACTTACTCTGCGGTGGGGACAATTCCATCTAGTGTTAACGTTCGCTGTGGGACTGATGATGTTACTTACTCTGCGGACACTTGTGTAGGGAATAGGAGCAGAAACGCGTCTGTCTATCGGCTTTTCTTTATTCATTTGCGGATTTCTCAATGTCAATTTATGTTATGCTGGCCAGATAAAAAAAAATCAAACTTCAATGGATAGGATATGACTCGCTTAGGGGATTGGAATATGAGCTGTGGTTAGTGATGAAAATAGAGATTGTCAAATAGTGCCCGCGTCCAAAGGGTGGTTCAGTATTATAACGATCCAACTATTGCGCTTCAAAAAGCGATGGATTTTATATTTGATCCATACTCGTCGCAGCCACTAAAGCCAAGATTGAATCAGAGACGGATTCGATTTTCATGGGAATGGGCCTGTTTTTTGGATTGGAGATTGTCGATGGACAAAAGGTTGTTGAGAATATCACAAATTCTCGATTAAAGCTTGATAACTAATTGAAAACGAAAATTTTCTGTCGACTGATAGTTGTTCTTTTGTTGATGTGTGCTTGTGTCTACTTAAGTGTTCCTCCTATATTAGTGATCTTGACTAGTGTGCAAATGATTCTTAATAGCAGACTCAATTTAATTATATCGCAATTGTATTGTGGGTCTGCACTGGCATTGGGAACGTATCTGCTGGGGTTGACGTAGACGCAAGGTAATATACCATGTCCAATTTTTCTTTGCTTTTCCACATGAAGTAATGTCATCTTGCACAAAGTCACAACCACATGCAAGATTCTCTTAGAATGAATGTCCAGTGATTACCGAGACTGATTTCCAAAGTTTTATTGGGAATATTTTTCGGCGGATACATAAAAGAGGTCTAATCGATCGAGTCAGTATTCATATTTGAATCGAACTAAACTGGAAAATTTAAGACTGGACATTTTATTCAGACTCGATCTCGTCAAACATCACCTTATTTGGATTGAGTTTGACTCGTGAAATTTTGTTTATTAACTTGAAATGACTAAGTTTGATTCGACTCGGTTATCATAAATGCGTATCTGTCAGATCTTGATTCAAGCTTGAGCTAAAATTCGACTTTCATAAAATCTGAACAAATGAGGCTCAGACTTGACTCATTCCCGCACTTTGAACTCGTAAATAATCTAGGTGAGCTCGAGTAGCTTGATTGGTTTGCACATAAAGAAGCAATTAAAACCTAATTTCGAAGAAACATGTGACAAAATGTTGGTAAAGCACATAATCGTTTTCAATCTCGAGTGTTGCGTATTTCATTCTGGTTGAGTTTTGTCTTCGAATGGGGTTAAATCTATTTTTAATCCTTCAATTCATAATATGTACGATCAGGTCCTCGAGCCGGCAAGCCAGTACCACTACGATGCAAAGTTGGAGTCCACCATGACCGCTTCTCCGAAGGTCAAGCCCATCGCTTCACATTTTCCAACCCTTACCAATGGTCGCTGGTGGTGGCTTCGGCCACCAAGGGTGCGAATGGTAACCATTCTGCTCCAGAAATCAAATTCTTGCCAGAAATTGATTTCTGGAGGAGAAATCTGTTTGATAAAATATGACTAATTCTGCTCCATAAATTGATTTCTGAAACAAAAATCTATTTTTATTTTTTTATTTTTTGGGCACCTCAAAAAAAATAAATTTCACTCAAAGTAGGTGCTCAAAGGTATTCTTAGCCATTTTGTAAAGTTTTGAAATTTTTTATTTTTTGATTTTTTTGGGCATCTCAAAAAAAATTAAATTTCACTCAAAGTGGGTGCCCAAAGGTATTCTAAGTCATTTTGTGAAGTTTTGAAGTTTTTGATTTTTTTGGGCACCTCAAAAAAATTAAATTTCACTCAAAATGGGTACCCAAATGTATTTTAAGCCATTTTGTGAAATTTTGAAATTTTTGATTTTTTAATTTTTTTGGACACCTCAAAAAAATTAAATTTCACTCAAAGTGGGTGCCCAAAGGTATTCTAAGTCATTTTGTGAAGTTTTGAAATTTTTGATTTTTATATTTTTTTGGTCACCTCAAAAAAATTAAATTTCACTCAAAGTGGGTGCCCAAATGTATTCTAAACCATTCTGTGAAGTTTTGAAATTTTTGAAACTTTTATATTTTTGAAAAAAATTCACCAAATTTCCTATTTTCCCGAAATCTGACTTTTTTTATTTTTTGGAAATTTTTATGAATTTTTCTGGAATTTTTCAATTTTTATGCATTTTCTGAAAAAAAAATTAGTGAGAGAAAGAGAGAAAATAGGGAGAATCCATTCTGGAAGAGAGAAGTTACAAAAAGTAGCTTCTCTTTTTCATGCCCAAAACTCATTCTGGAATTAAGAATGCATTCTGGAATCAAGTATTTTTAACAAACGCATTTTTATTCCAGAATGTAAAAATTGATCCAGAATGCATTCCGGAAATTTTTTAACAAACGCATTTCTGTTCCGAAATCCATTCTAGAGCAGAATTTCTACTCCAGAATGGATTCCATGCTCGCCCCAAGTTGTCCGCCCCTTCTCGCATCTCTTGCTTTTCCACCTTTGTCTTCTACATTTGACTTCCTTATTTTTCTTAAACTAAAACTAGTTTCTTTTGATTTTAACATTATCAACTTTTACCTTTTTCAATAATAATAATAAAAAAATCATCCTAGAATACCACATCAACATGCTAAGAGTTATTTAAGGACTGAATTGAGAATAGGGTAGAGTTAGAGGAGTTGAATCCAAAAACAAACAAAAAATTGGAGTATCCAATTCCACAAGCAACATAAGTTTGGGGACTAAAATTGAACTTATTCTTTTCTACTAGCAAGGAAACACCGGTTCGCTGGGGCCTACAAAAAAATTATCAACTAATGGTAGAAGTCCTTAAATAATTGATAATGAGAACTGGAAAATATATTCGTAAAGTTCCAGCATTATAATGTAAAACTCTACCTACTGAAAACCAGTAAGTGCCAATTTTTCTCATTAATCTCGACCAATATATTTTTTTAACATAACTATTTTTATAAATGAGGGTCATTTCAGTCTTTTTCTTTCTACATCAATCCTTTACTCCTTTCTCAACTTTCTTTAAAGAAAAATACCTTTTTTGCTATTTTGGATATTATTATCAAGGTTAGGTTTAGTTAAGGGTGGGGGAAATCACTAATTTAATACTTTACAGATTCCAACATAGTTCTAAAGTTTTCAATTGATTAATGTTGTCCTGAAACCTTGCGCCAAATTCCAATGTAATCATGTTAGCCAATTTTTGCTTGAAAATGCTGATGTGGTATTCCAGTCATCACCGACCGTTCTATGAGCTCGACCGGCAATTTACGTATACAAATTTTATTCAAAACGACATCCTTTTGAGTAATTTTATTAATTTTTTTTACGTTTTAAAATGTGTTTGTATCCTTTTTTTTTTCTTTTCCTTCCCTGTTTTCCCTCTTCCCATTTCCTTTTTTCTTTTCTTTCCCATTAACACCAGATCAAACCTATTTTGATGAGCAGGTCCTAGGTTCCAAAAATTGGGTAACCTGAAACAAGTTTTTGTGTTTCTCTTAGTTTATGTCTTTGTGCGATCCCGTGGCATTCCATAGTGTCCAATGATGAGTGTATAATCTTGAGCCAATAGTCTAACCTTCCATTTTATGACTGAGACTTTTACTATGTTAATGTTTTCATATATTTTTGTGTGTATAAATATAAGTTATGGTTAGTGGATTATAGCAGCAAGTGGTGGTCATTAAAGGTTCCAAAAATTAGGGAACCTATTTCGACGGACAGGTTCCAGGATCCAAAAATTGGGTAATCTAGAACTTGGAACAAGTTTTTGTGTTTCTCTTGGTTTATGTCTTTGTGCGATCCTGTGGTATTTAATGGTGTCTGATCTAGTCTGACCTTCCATTTTATGACTTAGACTTTTACTAAGTTCATGTTTCATATTTTTCGTGTGTATAAATATAAGTCGAGATCAGTAGATTGTAGTAGCAAGTGGTGGTCATTAAATGTGATAATTCATTGCAATTGTTCAATTAATAATACAAATAGAACTTGGGTAGACCCTATAACCGACTCTAGAACCTGTGCTAGGATAAGTTCCAGGTTCCAAGGTACATAAGATAGGTTCCAGGTTTCAAAAAATGAGGAACATGTTCCAATGAGTAGGTTTTAGGGAAAAGGTTCCAAATGGGACTTGTATAGAACGTGGAGCCGCTCACCCTTATATATGACTTTACAAATCTGGCTTATGAAATGAATTATAAAATGATTTGAGAAATACTTTATGTTGAACTGAATTAATGATAGGTAGTCGCAAATGTCATCCAGAATTAAAAAAAAAAGTGATGTTGTTACTTGAGAATCAAGTAGTAAGCGTGTGATGGCAAGGGTGGCGTAGGAGCGGAGAAGTAGTCCAACGTAAGTGCAATCTAGTGTCAATTTTCGGGATGCCACTAGTCACCAAATTTGAATTATTTCACTTTCGAAAATCCTAACTATTAAAGTATTATCCCACATTGATTAACAACGGATCCTAGATGCTCGTTATATTCATGTGATTTCTCTCTACCTATTAGTTTAAGTTTTTGTGTTAGATTTTGTAACATGATATTAGAGTAGGAGGTCATGAGTTCAAATTTTTCGAACCTCTAAAGCTTAAGCTTTTAGAACGTGTGTGTAGATCCTCTCGACAACAGGCCTTTATATTCATGTGATCTCTCTTCACCGATCAGCTTAAGCTTTTGGGTTGGATTTTCTAATATTAGCAAAAATTGGCAACATTGGGCAACAAAAATGATTTTCTTTTTTTATCATAATTTTTCAATTGAAACAAAAGACCATATTTATGTTTTCTAAGAAAAAGGCAAAAAAATATGTCGAAGATGTTGAGATTAGAACTTGACATCCCTTGAAAATGCTTTTGGCTCATCTTATTTTAAGATCACAAAGCCAATGACATTATGTGATCAATGTTGTCTTTGTTCATCAACATCAACCATGCAGAGATCGGTTAAAAGCAAACAATATAGATATTATATCCGATCATTTAATTAAATAAGCAGATTCAAGAAGATAAATAAAATGATTTACTTATATTTGGATTTAATTATAAGACTGTCAAAAAGCAAAAAAGAATGTAAGTTTTAAAATCATATCAACGCTAGGATTTCAACATTTTCAGACAACTTACTTAATATAAACCCAGCCAATGTAAAAATAGTAGAATATATATGTGTTGACACCTAAATTTTACCGACATTCATTTAGTATAATTTGCATTAGAAAATTAGGGATTAATTGTTAACCCCTAAACAAAAATATTTAATTTTGCATAACATATAGTTTAGGTTCGTTCTAGTTTAATTGCATTATTGCATCGGACCGGCGAGGGTGAGCGAGTCTAAAATTCATCGAACAAAAACGGGACGCTCGGGAATGCAAGGGCCCGGGAATTTCATGTCGCATGGGCTTGGTCGTTTTAATTTGGGCTTAATTTAGTGATATTGAATCGATTAATTCAGCCCATTTAATTAATGAGAAGCCCACATTAAATCAGCCCATTTAAATTAATTAAACCTAAGCCCACTAGGATTAGAAAACCCATCTAAGTTGACCTAGGGTTAGTCTATATAAACATGCATTAGGTCAGAAATCAGAGGGGGGGAGGTCATAATTTTCATATTAGAAAGTTCAGAGAGAACAAGTGAAAGAGAGAAGAGGCCGGCGATCACCTTTCACGTGCACCACCGCCCTTGCCTCGCCGGACCGCCGTGCAGCCTCGCCGCTCGCCGTCCTCGCCTGAACAGCTTTTGTTCGTGCTCGGTGAAACCACCACCGCCCGTGCCGGAGCCCGCTGAACGCCTGCAGCCACCGTCCCTGCCGCAAGTCACCGCCCCGGAGAAGCCCCTGCACTAGTCCGCGTTGAAGACCTGCTGATTTTGTTCTTCTTCGTCCACTTCCACCCAGAATCGCTCACTCCACAGTGCTTTTTTGTGGAAACTCAAAACACGAAAGTTGTAGATCTACGAGTCCTTGATCTGTGGCTTTTGGAATCAGGTCAATCCGACGTGTATTGAGGAAGTTACGCCCATTTTTCCGGAATCGTGCAGTCCTGAAATTTTCTGCTCGCGTCCCTCACCGACCGGAGAGCCGTCCACCGCCGGAGCTCCCCTCACCGACGCCGTTCACCGCCAGACGCAGCTGCTGTCCCGACGGTGCCGTGAGTCACCGTTCGCCGCCGGCGTTGCCCCGTTGTCGTCCGTCGCAAGTCGATCCCGACCGATTCGAATTTGGAATTATCGGTAAATTAGGTAATTGATCATTATCCGATATATTTTCAAATATTCAGTTTCCTAATTTGGGTATTTGAATATTTTGTGAATATTGCATGAATATCACGTCAGTAATTTGATATCTTTAGGATAATGTTCGATATCCGCAATATTTTCAGAATATTCAAATTAGGAAAATTTCCTAATTTAGCAACGTATCGGGACGTCTATCCGACTTTAACCCTAAAGTCCGATACGCGGCGGTACGGAAAATCATTATCCTATTCATAACCACTTGAATACGATGATGATTTTGATTCGCTTTCCAAATTTGAAGAATCAAATATCCGTTAATATCTATAACCCCTTAGATATGACCGATAATTTGATTTTTGTGCCTAATCCGAGTTTGAAACGAATCTGGCGGATCGCGTGGATGATTTGAATTGTTTGCTATCCATATTTAATTTGATTGTTTTTCCTTTTCAAATAAAAAGAAAACCCAAAAAAAAATTATGTTTTGTTATTTAAATTAGAATTTTTTGCATGTCTAGGATTTTTGAATATGTGCCAAAGGATAAGATAAATATTTAATTTAAATTAGAACTTAACGTGGCATGTTTCCTAATTTAAATTAAGTATTATTTCAAATCCTAATGGATTATTCACGTTATTTATTATTCTGAATTTTAATCAAAAATCCCAAAAACAAGTCATTCTAGGGTAGATTAAGTCATCATAGATTGCATGTTATTTTAGGTATTTTTATTATTCCGAATTTTAACAGAAAATATCAAAAATAGAAGTCGTTAGCTTGCATGTTAATTTAGGCATTTTCATTAATTCCGAATTTTAATAGAAAATACCAAAAAATATATCATTGCACGTCATTAGAATTAAGTCACGTCGTCGCATGACATATAGTCTGCATGTCTAGGTTGCATTGTCTCGCATGTCATATTTGTACGTCATTGCATATAGACTAGGTTTCATTTAAATAAAGTGAAAATCCAAAAAAGAGAAATTGAGTGATTGTTTGTTAACTAGAAATCATATTAGGGTTGATTGATGTGATTTTCTAGCTAACAATGTAGATGCTTGCGGGACTCGAGGTAAGTAATTCTTCCTAGCTTGCAATTTATTTAATGCTTTGATTTATGAGTGTTAAATTGGTGGTTTGCGTACCCGCATGAACACCTCACATGTTAGTGGCTAAGTTAAAATGGATCCAAACTGTCTGCCGAAATATTTTTGAAAAGAAAAGGTACTGAAAGGGCGTTAGACTAGATCTAGCGTAATCAAGTCCCCGGGCTTAGAATCTCTGGTTCGTAGGAATAAAACATATCTCCCTATGTTTTATTTATGTTTCTAATCAGCCTACCGTAAAATGATTAGTGGCGACTCCAAGCATGAAAACATGTGCATGTTAAGAACTTAAATCCTAAGTTGCGATTTGGTAGGACTTGGGAGGGTCCGAATTAAGTTCAGACTTAATAATCCATTAGCCCGAGAAAATTGACATTAGATTTTTTTTTAGGGTCGCGACAATATGATATACAACATGATAGTTAACTATATTTGGTCAACCAAGCACATGAACTGAGCAGGGATTTGAAAACCCTAATTGGGGATGGAAATCTTCAAACCCGAAATTTCCATGCGCCTTCTTAGAGCTGAGACGATTGCGCCTTTGGTCCAGTTTGGTGGGCCACACACGTGAAGAATCTTAATTTTGTACGAACGCGAACAACGGTCCTGATTGAAGGACTTTCCGACAATAGACGATTATGGAAAGGAAGAACATTGAAATTCCGCCAATCAAGGAATAGCTTTCGATTGACTTGACTAGAGAATGCAAAATTGCTGTTTCGGTGGTGCTCCGCCGTTCGCGGATTTCCAAAATCCCGTTTCCGAATAAAATTGAATTTCGTTTGTGGATGGAAATACATGACGTCGGTAACAAATTTGAAATGTGGATGATAACGAACCCAATAGTAGATTATCACTTGCTATCTTTTATTTTACAAGTGAGTGCGTAAATGTTCGTAATTTACAAACAAAATTAAGATTTTATCATTCGGGAATTCAGTAGTAAATTGCCACTCATTTTAGGTTCCACAAGTAGGCGCACGACTTTTTGCAATTTGTCGATTGAAATAACATTTTTGCCATCCACAAAACCCAATAGCAGTTACCACTTATTTTTAGATTTTAGATTTTATTGGTAGACGTGTCAGTAATTGTTTGTATAATACCAATTAGAAAACAATCACATCGTCCACAAATCTAATGGTAAATTAGCACTTTTTATATATTTTATAAGAAGGCACATAACTGTCTGTAAGTTATTAATGAAATAACAATTTTATCCACAAGCTCAATAGTAAATATATAACATAGGTGGTAAATTATTAGAACATTGACAATCATAAGTCCCTAGCATTGTTGCACAATCAAGTCAATTTACTTAATCGATAGGAAGCAAGTCGGACGATTAACCGCTGTTATTCTAAATTTATGAATGGTGTAATAGATTTATTATTGAACGGAAACAATTCCATATGGGTCAATCAGATTGATAGACACTTCCTCGTGATTCTTCGACGACTCATCGTGACCAAGAAACAAGGAAGAGTACGGGTTTGGATGGCATTTTCCTTCTGTCCTACTATACATGGCATTGTTTGTCATAGCTACATTTCAATTTTCCACGGTTTAATATTTTTTGGGCTACAAAGAGGATGATGTTTTGGAGTATTTTGGTCCGTGAAACACAACACGGTACATTGTTCTATGCTGTTGAATTTGTGAAAGAGTTGGCAATTGTAAAAAGCCATTGGTAGCGAAAATCGGCTAGTGACTTGCTTGGTTTGTCATACGTTAGTAACGTATAACCACTTTTAGAAAAGTTAGTACCGTATAACCACTTTTAGAAAAGTACGGGCATTATTTGATTCTTTAAAGTTATCGATTATTCTAAAATTTACCAACATTTATTTTCGAAAAAATTTCAAATAAAGATATGAAGTGCCCTTATTTTCTCAAATAAGGGCATGAAGTGGACTCAGTGTCAAATAAAAGCATGTAGGTTAGTCTCAAATAAAGGCCTGAAGTGGCCATGAGAGTCCAAATAAGGGCTTGACCTCACCGGTTGCTAGCCAATCAGGGGCATTTTCGTTTAAAAACCATTTTAATTTTAAATATTTTTATTTGTATTTCTTTTTTCTTTTTCTTTCCTTTTTCCTTTCTTTTCCTTCTTCCTTCTTCTGGTTTTCTCTTTGTGCTTCACCGGTGGCCGGCCGGCCACTACCGAAGCCCGAGAAGGGCTACGCAGGGGCCACACTCCCCGGCAACAGGCGAGGGATGGCCACGCCGGGCATGGGCGAGGTGATCCTCGCCTAAATCTGGCGAGGACTGGCCTCACCCACCTGTTGCCAGTGAGGGTGGCCCTTGCCAGATCGGGTTGGGCGAGGGTCACCCAACCCTTCTCGAGCTTTGCCGGTGGTCGGCTGTGAAGAAGAAAACCAAAAAAAGAGAAAAAAAAAAAGCAAAAGGGAAAAAAGAAAAGAAAGGAAAAAAACTCACAAAAAGGAAAAAGACGAAATTCCCTTATTATTCAATAAGTCAAACCCTTTTTTGAAACAAACATAGCCATTTTAGGCTCTTATTCAAACCCTTTATAGAAAAGAGCACTTCAGACCCTTATTTGACACAAAGTTCACTACATGCTCTTATTTGAGAAAATGAGGGCACTTCAGGCCCTTATTTGGAATTTTCCCTTTATTTTCTTAAGTTGCCAGCGTGTTAAAGTTACTAATTGTCATGCAAAACTACCAACCTTAATTTGTGTCACTTAGCAACATGTATTTTAATTTTTCAATTTACCAACCATTTCAATAGTTTATATGAAATTCAATTAAGTCAAATACGAAGATAAACTTACCACACAAGAGTTTATACTTTTGTATGAGTCTAGTAGCTTCGTAGGTTGGTAGATTATCGGAACCTTTGGTGATTAATAAATAATCAAACAAAGGTTGGTGACTGAGTTTAAATAGAGTTAACAATTTCATGTAAAAGCTTATAATATTAAGTTCCACCGATAAATGAGGGTAATTATGGGAATAGTTGGTAATTTAAAACGAGTTGATAATTTCTTTTGCAAATTTGATCCATTGGTGAGCTCCCAAATAAATGCTCGTAATTTATCTGAACAATATGGAATAATGAAGTAAATGTTGGTTAGTACAGCCCATTAAGAGTTGGTAATTTCGTATGAGACTCAGTTTGTAAAGTTACACAAATATGGTTTGGTTAAATATTTAAAGGGTGAGGCTATTTCCATCCCATTTTGGCTAAGACACTACTTTCCAAATGTCTTTACATTAACCACCTTTTGACCACCTGTGGCAATCACCTATCTTAACTACAAAATTTAATATATAGTATGAGCTTTATATATTAAAGATTGTAGATTATAGATGTGCATAGATAAATTTACAGGTAAATTCATGACTTTAAAAAAGAAATGGATATTACCCTAGCTAATTTTCACGATTCTTATTTAATCATTAATAGAAACATCATACGACAATAATATATAAGAGAAAAAAAATAAATTTCTTCATCGGTGAGATTTATTGATTTATATATCAAAAACTACATCCAAATTAATTTTATAAGGCAAATTGATGTGGATATATTATTTTACAAATATCATACTAAATTAAATGAGATGATCAGGTTTTTTCTAATTAATGTACAGTAATATGTCTAATTAATGTCACGGAAGCAGGAGGGCATTGAGCTTTGTGATGGTGTGGCCAAACTATACAAAGTTCCATTCTACCCAACTTTCTTATTATTTATAGATTTTGACTAATCATGGAAAATTTAAAGAAAATAAAAACATTACTCAGAGGATGTTAGAATATTTAAATAATAAATTGAGTATTCATCTAATAACTTAAGCTTTTAATCAGTCGGAATAAAATTTGATATGGTGTCAGAGATAGGAGTCTTAAGTTCGAATCTCTCCAAGCCCTATTTGTTAATTGATCTATGTTTCTTGGTCTTTTTTTTCCCTTCCTTCACATTTATGACATTTATTTTCCTTTCAAACTAAGGTGAAGCAATTATCGTGCCTATTGAACTTATATGGTTACTAGTGAAACACATTCTTTGATTATACTGTCACACAATTCGAATCTAAGCTCCTCCGGTATATTTCTACTATTGAAATATTTAATAGATATGTCAGCATCTCAAGCAGCACAATTGTTACTGTTCCAAGCACATCAGTTAAGCGATCCTCATGGGATGTCTAGTGAGCCTACCCGAGAGGGTACAACCTCCTTGTCTCAGTGCTGTGTGATTCTGGGAACCGACTAGGAGGTTGCGATAGTCTTCAATTATCTCGCTAAGGATGTCGGTTTCCGTACTAGCGCGAGCAACTTGTTAGAGTTCTTCAGGCAAGTGACCAGATACCACCAGAACAAATGGCATGCGAGATGGATGGGGATCAAGTGCTCGTACTTCGGCAGCCCTTGGTCCTCCATCTCGACTACCGCTGCTTTCATTTTCTTAGTTTTACTGTCGTTTTGGCCTTTTTGGCCATTTACGTGCATTTTCGTCTCAACAAGTAACCAACCTCAGAAACTCAGTTTCAAAAACATATTTAAGGAAATCTTATCAGACCAATGACATTTGTGAAGTACCGGTTTCATTTCTTGATAACACTTCGCTGCTGCTCTTAATTTGCTTTCTAGACCGTCCGCTACTACATGGAACTAGTCCATGACATAATTTAAGGTACGAGGAAGAGCATTATATTAATTGCAGGATTTAACAATTCTAGAGAACTTACTAAATGCGTGTGCCGCTGATTGAAATTAGCAGACCATATTTTCTATATAACATTAATGTCAACTTGAAAGCAGCAGTAATCACTAATCAGACCATTAATGAAGTCAACGAGCCACCCGGGTTCCAATTGCACACGCCAAGCATGTGAATTTCATACACCTTGTTAGAACTGGGAAGATGGCACCCTTGGTCCAGATTGGCATAGTACATATTTGAAGAAATCTTATGTTATTCAAACTTGAAGAATTTTTTTATTTAAGGCCTTTCCTAGCAATAGACATGCAGGTCTTGAATTTCTCAAGTCCAATCATCTTCTACTAGATGCACCTCCACAGTTCTACTTCATAGACCTTTGACAGTTTATAATGGACAATCATGGAGAGGAAAAACTGTGAACTTACTCCAATCAAGCATAATGACCAAAGTTTAGCGAACATGACAACATTGCGAAAGTCTGAACAGCAAGCCATCCCAAAACTTACACACGCCTCCATGGCTGGATAAATATTATCGTCCCGCAAAAAACCCAGAAGCCGACAGCAAATCCTAGTGGCATGCTCATGTAAAACGACTTCATGTCAATCCAACCATTCTCCTCACGACGTTCAGACCTTTGAGTTGGAACAGCATCAGCTTCTTCAGGATTGGTGGTGATTGAGCAATTGTCAAGTGGAAACCTGCATAATCAATTGTTATCTACAAACGAACCTTCTGAAAATGCGAGAAACTGTTTGCTTGCTGGGATCATACCAACAAGTTGATTATAGGAGGGGTTCAGGAATGAAAGGAAATTCAGATCTGAAAGCTTCACCGGTATTTAGGGGTGTCAAAACCGAACCGAAAAACCGAACCGAGATACGAACCGAACCGAAAATTTCATGCATTTCGGTTCGGTTTCGGTTTCGGTTCGGATCATCAAAATAAACCAATTTTTCTTTTCGGTTCGGTTTAGTTCGGTTCGGTTCGGTTCGGATCGAACCGAACTAAAATAAACACTTTGGTTTATGGCTATTTTTCCCTCTCTCTCTCTCCTTCTCTCTCCTCTCTCCTCTCTCTCTTTGCTTAATAAACTTGAAACCGAAAACCGATCCGAACCAAACCGAACCAAATTGAGTTTTCGGTTCGGTTCGAATTCGGTTCGGTTCAAATTCGGTTCGGTTCAAAAGGGCACCCTTAATGGTTCGGTTCGGTTCGGTTTTCTCGAAAAACTGAACCGAACCGAACCATTTACACCCCTACCGGTATTGTCCCATGGAGGTAGTTCTGTGACAAGTCTAGGGACTCGAGATGCTATACTTTTCCTAATGACGATGGAATAGGCCCTGAAAGCCCATTGTGCGACAGGTTGAGAAAATAGAGTGCTCAAAAATCTCTCAATGCTTCTGGTATTGGACCCTCGAATCTATTGCTCGAGAAGTCGATCAAGGTGAAAAACTGTTAGGATCTTCGTGAGTTCTATCTCCACACCTTTGAAAGTAACACTAACTGTGTCTTGATAATAGAGATTGATCGATGAAAGAAACGGATATTGAAGATGGTCAAAGTGCGACTTAACCTTCATGGCCTCCCAAGACTTCAGGCAATCTTGAGGTAGCATACCACTGAAATTGTTGGAAAGCTAGGCCCTCCTGCTTTCTCGCTCCTCTCTTCTTTGCCCATCTCTCTCTCTCTGAGATATTGCCGTGAGGTTTCGTTGTAGAGATTGCTGAGGTAGATTTTTGCAGAAATGCACAAGGCCATTGTGAAAACATCAGAACTCAAATCAATTAATATCATCTTAATCTATGTCAGCATATTTTCGGAACCAGGAAAACGACTATACTAATTCGCATTGAACCTCAGACATTCCGTCAAACAGATTGCAGTCAATCGATTAAGGAGCAGACTTTTTGCGATTTCAAACCCGTGATTGTGACCATACGCGATCGGAATTAACATGTGGAGTTGATAATCAAATACACAACTCTAACTTGACCGATCCTAATCGAAGCTAAACGAGCTTTACATTCACTTCACCTTCGCCAGAATCTTAGCGTGATGGCGAATCGGAGACTACCCTGTCAATGAAGCCAAGCTAAGTCACAGTAGGCAGTCCAATCAACTACTGGGAGCTCTCATTGCCGTCGTCGGCTAAAATGAAGACCGGTGGAAGAGCTTCAAGCGAGTTTTGGCCACTTCAATCTCCACAGCAGCGAAAATGAGTTGAACAGGGGCCTTCTCGGGAGGTGGGGGTCCGGCGATGCCTACGTCGCCTTGGGCGCGGTGATGAGCCAGAAACGAGAACTGAAGTTTTATGGGTCAAAGTGAGCCCACGCATTGACTGAAGTTTTATGGGTCAAATTCACGAGCAAACGGGTTTGGGTTTGAGTTGATGGGTTTTGATCAAGCTATCGGCCCAAATCTGAATTCAATGGACGAACGGGCTTCAAACATGATCTTTCTCTCTCTCTCTCGCTTTTTTTGCTCATTCTTTTTGTTATTTATTATTTATTTATTTTTTCGATTTATTTATTCTATATATGCATACACGATTTTGCCAACAAAAAACTCTGGTGTCAACATCATTTGAGTGCCATAACTTTCGTACGGCGCTCACTTGATTAAAAAAATTTATGACACTCAAGTGATCAATTGAAAATTATGGTGCTCAAGTGAACGTCTTTTAAAAAGTTATGATACACAAAAAGACAAACCAAAAGTTATAACACTCAAATGACCATCGTATAAAGGTTATGACACTTGTCATGTCCTTATCCCATAGAAAATCACTAACATTATTGCAAAATCAAGTCAATATACATGAGCAGTAGATAGGAGGTTACGCAATATATTGTTGAATCAACACAATATATTTTGGAATCAACATGCGAGCAACACATTATTTGGAAGTACGCTCGAAAATGATTGTTTTGGTGCCTAAAACTGAAGTCTTTTTTGTTCCTATCGACCTCCAAACAAGCGAGAGAAGTTACCAAATCTGCCACGTTGAATTAGAGAATCCACTAATTGTTCGTTTAGAGGAGTCCAACCTCAGTGTCCAATCCTCCAATCCCAGTGTCCACACACACAGTTGTGGTGTTCTCGGTGTCAGTGTCCATAATTCAATTGAATGTCTATGGCCCAGAATTTATCATGAATTACATGCAGGGATTGTTGATTCCCTGTTTATTTCTAAATCCCTCATGATAGTAGGATTTAGAGATTGCCATGTTTTGATTCCCCTCTTCATGAACTTAATCAGAGAAAGGTCGCATTTTTCGTACTTAGATTTATCTCTTTTTGGCATGGATTTGCCCTTGGTTGAATTATATGGATGATCTTTTTTCCTGTTAACATTGAATGGGATCGGATTGATGATTCCTGTACATGTTGTTCGTGGCCTGTCCCCTTGGTGCTGTTGATCACGCCCCCTCCTTGTTTGATTGCATATGTTTAATGTTGTCTCGTATTGATTGCCCTTATTTTAATTTCCTTGCATCTCGGTTGGGTTTTGTCTTGCTTGGAAGAATTTTGATCATCTGTTTTGCTGAGATTCATGGAAAATAGGCTAAAGCTTCGACCTTTGATCGATGCTTTCGCTCATGTCAAAAAGATCGAATCTTTCGAGGAAAGATCAAGCCTTTACTGCTTTTTTATTCATGCATATAGGATACAGTTTGGTAGTTCATGTACATTAGTGAGAAAAATCATAAAAATTGCATCTTTAATTTTCATGTGGCATATAGGCTATCCATGATCACCTAGGTAGTTGCAACTGGAAAGATTAAAAAATAAGGACATCTTAGAAGCATGCTAGGTGACCTTTTTTTCTTTGGTCTTGGCATGCCAGGCGGCTTTGCATCCTAGATTACGTGAGTTTTGATTTATTCATGTTCATCTAAATTAATAGGGCAATTTCGGCCATATAGCGCTATTCTCGATATGTAGGAAAATTTTAGCGTTTTAAATAGTGTTTATAAAAGTTAGACAAAAAAAAAGAGAGTGATTAATTGCATCTTAATCACACGTCGGCAATTCTGCATCACAGTGTTGGATAGTTCATGATATTTGATTCATGCATGATGGCTCAGGCATGTTCGGCACTTAGACTGGGCATCTCGTGTTCATTTTAATCTAGTGCACTTTTACTTTTGGTTTATAGCTCACGACAATCCTGTCCCCGGGCTTAATGACGAGGCTTTGTTAAGTTTGCCCTATACTGTTCGGGTTCTTTATTTTCCTAGTACTTTATTTGCTTTATCTTTATTATCACTTGATTTAATATATATTGCTTCAACCCCCATTCATGACCACCTTTTTTTTTTTTATTGTTACATGATTAGAGGATACTGGAAAAATAAAATTGAGAAGATTGCCAGCAAAAAGATTTCACAAAACAGAAAAGGTATTAGTAACAAATGTTAGATTTACCTGGTATAATCAAGTCTCCCAAACTCACAAATCTCCAGTTTGCAAGAGTAAAGTGAGCTCCTACGTCTTACTCGGGCTCCTAACCAACCCATAATCGATCAGTGCCAGCTCCAAAGCAAATTAAACTAAGTGATTGAATTGGAAAACCAAGTCGCAACTGGTAGGACTTGGGAGTGTCCATGCTAGGCGTAAGCGCCACCTTGGAAGAGGAGCCATTAGCGCTCGCTTAGCAACCGGTAAACATCCCTCAGCTATGTCAACCTCAAGAGGGTTGCAATATTACGTATGATAGTTTGTCACTTAAGTTCCTTCACTAAATGATGGTAACTGTTGGAATAGTCAGTAATTTAAAAAAGAATTGATAAGTTCGTGTAAAAAAAATTGGCAAAGTTTAACCCATTGGTGAGAAATAAATATAAATAAGCTATCAAAACCGTATGAAATAATAAAATAGATGTTGGTGAGTGGACTCCAATAAGAATTGGGAGCTCGATCCACTTGTGATAAGTTCTTCACATATTTCAACCATTACCAATCATCGCTGGTGGTGATTGCTGCCACCGAGTCCACCCCTCCTTGCGTCTGAGATTCATGGAAAATAGGCTAAAGCTTGGACCTTTATCAATGACTTCGCTCATATCAAAAAGATAGAATCTTTCAAGGAAAGATCAAACCTTTACTACGTTTTATTCGTGCATATAGGATACAGTTTGCTAGTTCATGTAGATTAGTAAGAAAAATCATAAAAATTGCATCTTTAATTGTCATGTGGCATATGGGCTATTCATGATCACCTAGGTAGTTGCATATCAATAATAAAATGGAAAGATCAATAGATAAGGACATCTTAGAAGCATCCTAGGTGATGAAGAATCATGAAAAGAAGAAAAAACGAAAAGACTCTTTTCCAAGTTTACCAACTGAACCTCAATGGAAATCTTCATGGTCATGAGTGTCTGAACAACACTTTATCCCAAAATCGATAATAAGAAAACCTCCATGATTTGATAAACACTATCGGACCACAAAATACCCAGAAGCCAACCACGAATCCAAGCGGCATGCCCATGTAAAACCACTTCTTGCTATCATCATCGTCTTCGCCATCATCTATGTCACTTTGAGTTGGAACACTACTCGCTTCTTCTGTCCCATTCGTTGTAGTTGAGCAACTTTTGTTGAGCGGAAGCCCACACAATCCGAGGTTTCCTTCGAAGGAACTTTTGGGAAATGTGAGAAACTGTCCTCTTGTCGGGATGCTTCCCACAAGTTGATTGTTTGAAAGGTTCAGGAACGAAAGGAAATTAAGATTAGCAAGCTGAGTTGGTATGGTTCCATTGAGGTAGTTCCATGATAGGTCCAACGACTCCAGCTGATCTAGACTCCCGAAAACAGGAGGAATCGAACTAGAGATGGCATTATGCGATAGGTTGAGGAAATATAGTGCTTTGAGATCTCCAAGTGTGTCTGGTATCGGACCCTCCAATTTATTGCCCGAGAAGTCGATCGACGTGAAAATAGTCAAGATCTTGACAAGTTCTAGCCTCAGACCTTTGAAGGTTACACTCACTGTATCTTCATAATAGAGCTGATTCGATTGGGTAACGTAAGACGGATAATGTAAGCGATTGAAGTCTACATTGGCCTTCATAGCCTCCCAAGATGCGAGGAGACTCGCAGGCAGTGTGCCGCTAAAATCATTTGAAGACAAGTCAATGATTTGAAGCATTTGCCAGGTGCTGGGATTATGCGGACAACTAATTTCCCCGTGCAATTGGTTGGATCGTAAAATAAGGACACGGAGACTTGACATAGCCTTGAAATGGCATGGAAATGTCCCGTCTATTTGATTGTTCCCAATGTTCACAATCTCCAACGCTGTGCAATTTGCCAACGACAATGGAATCTGCCCCTGCAACATGTTCTCACTGAGATCCAATCTACTTAGACCACATGTTGCCCGGATGTTTTGCGGAATATGGCCACTCAACTGGTTATTTCTCAAATTCAATACCTCGAGCGAGGCCATCATTAAACAATCGGGAATAGTTCCGTTCAGATGGTTATGTGATAAGTCAAGCACTTTAAGATAAATGAGAAAACCAGCTTTGCAAAATGACTTTGGGATGGACCCATGGAAATTATTCTTCGAAAGGGAGAAGAAAAATGGGGATGATAGGTCGCTTATGTTATCCGGAATAACAGCATTGATGTTGTTACTTGATAAATCAATGTATTCAGCCCGTGACAGCATGGGTGGTATAATTCCTCGGAGCCTGTTTGAATGGAGGTCGATGACATTTGGAGCAGAAGTAAGATTACACGAAGGTGTTTTGAAATCTTCAAAGAAATTAGATGAAAGATTGAGATTACCAAGATGTTTTAGTGTCCATAGCCATCGCGGTATCTCCCCTTGAATCCAATTTTGGGAGAGGTCGAGGATGATCAATTCGGACTGGTTAGCCAAAAACTGAGGCACTGTCCGCAACTGACAGGAAGCCAAATTTAACACTTCAAATCTAGGAAAAGAGGATGCAGCAGCAGCAGCAGACGCCATCGTGTTAATGGACAAGCCACTGTATGATAGATCAAGATAAATTCCATATCCCCGAAGCGCACCGATATTCATCGAGCCACTGAAATTATTGAAAGAAAGTGAAAGGTACCAAAGCCCCTGCAGTTCGAATATGGATGCTGGTATTGACCCTTGTAACTGATTGCTGCCCAAATCAAGCACGCCCAGTTGATACGAAGAGACATTGGGATATATGAGAAGCTGACCATTAAATCTATTGTGTGAAAGCTGTATCCTCCAAAGTCGGGGAAGTGTAAACAGAGCTGGGGGAATGTCACCTTCCAATGAATTGTCTTGCATGTCCAGACTTTCAAGATTCAGAAGGTCTTCCCAGCCAACGGAGGTTATCTGACCCGTTAAAGCATTATTGGATAATATAATTTGGGCCAAATTTCTGGATGCACCATATGGTGGAACTGAACCAGTAAGATTATTAAAAGACAAGTCCAAGTAAGTCAGCTCTGACAGGTTCTCCATCGAGGTCGGGATCGATCCACTCAATCTGCAATAAGCCACATCTAATCTCGACAATTTTCTGAGATAACCGATTGAATCTGGAAGCCTCCCTGAAATATTCGTGAGTCTCATAACCAGAGTCTCAAGAGAACTATCCTTTGGAAAATTGGGTAGAGAACCCTGAAGGAGTTTGTTTGATGATAGGTCAAGGGTCTGAAGCGTTTGTACCCGGAAGACCTCTTGAGGAAATTCTCCCAGCAGGCCACAACTACCTAGGCTCAAAGTTTTCAAGCTGGAGAAATTCGCTAAGAAACTAGGAACTGTGGTGTTCAAGTAGTTGCCATCGAGTTGAATGACTGATAGATTAGTAAGATTCATGAGAGAAGCGTCAATAGGACCAGACAGAGAACTGTCCGACATGCTTAACACCTCAAGTTTCGGCACTGAAGAAGACAAAGTGCGGCACCAGTCACTTCTCTCAGCAGACACATAGACCCCATCAAGGTACAGCTCCCTCAACTCCCCTAAATCCCCAATCAGCGACCTCAAATTGGGCTTCTCAAGTTTCTGCAAAGCCCATTTAGTGACAGAGAGATCAAGAGTACGTAGCTTTGTCAGGCGCGATAGTTCTGCCGGAATCTGCCCGGCAAATTGGGCATTAGACAAGTTGAGATGTACCAAGCGGCTGAGATTCGCAAGGTCGGACGGAATTGCTGAGTAGTTGAAGTTGTTGAACGCCAAGTTCAGGCTCCGAAGGAACTCGAGCCTGAAGAGGCTTGACGAACCGTCGATTCCACTAGAGATCGACTCTTTGCTCAAATCGAGACCCACGACGAGCCCGTCCTCACACGTCACTCCGCTCCATGAATCGGAGCTTCGGTCCCACTGTACTAGCTTGGACGATGCGGAGGTGTTGAAGACGAGGCTGTTTCTTAGCTCGAGCAAGAGCGATCTCTGATCGACACCGAGACACTGGGCTGAAGCCGAAGCCCTAGCAACGTCAGAGAAGATGGAGATCGTGGATATAGCGAGAAGAAGCCATGGGACGATTGAACCGTTCATTGGAAGAGGTTGAAGAAGGGCACGGGAAGAGGGGGCAGGGAAGAGGCAGTCAACCGAAACCAAGTCGACAGTTGGGATCGGAGGAGTCGTCCAACGAAAGTGCAATCTAGTGTCAGTATTCGGGATGTCATTAGTCGCCAAATTTGACTTATAACCCTAATTTGGGATTGAAATCTTCAAACACGCGTGAAGAATCTTTATTTGATCCGAACGTGAAGAATGGTTCTGATTGAAGGACTTTCCGACCATAGACAATTATGGAGAGGAAAAACAGTTGAACTTACTCCAATCAAGCCTCACAACCAAAATACACGCTATAGCATTCAGTTGACTTGACTAGAGAATGCAAAATTGTCGTTCCGGCCTTGCTCACCGCACCCACCACCTCCCCCCGCCACCCCCCCCCCCCCCCCCAACGTTCGCTGATTTCCAAAATTCCGTTTCTCAATAAAACGGAAAATTGGCCGTGGATGGTAAATACGTAACATCGTTAGATTATCACTAATATTGATGATAACAAACCCAATAATAGATTATCACTTGTTATTTTATTTTATTTTACAAGTGAGTGCGCATATGTTTGTAAGTTACCAATGAAATTGTTCCAAGAATTCAACAGCAGATTGCCACTTATTTTAGTTTCTACGTGTAGGCTCATGACTTATTGAAATAACATTTTTACCATCCATAAACCCAATAGCAGTTGTCACTTATTTTTTTATTTTACAAGTTGGCACATATCTGTTTATAAGTTACTAATGAAATGAAAATCTTACTATAATACCGACAAACACAATAGTAGATTACTACCTGCTCTTAGATTTTTACAAGTGAGCCGTAATTGTTTTGAAGTTATCGACGAAATAATAACTTTATCATCTACTAACTCAATTGAAAGAAAGTCCAACACGTCTATAGTACGGAGGGGTTGCAGATTGGAGCACTAATGACACCATAAAAAACTCTATTTTGTATATTTCTTCACTTGGAATTGAAAAGGACAAAAAAACATAAAATAGAAAAAAGAAAAGAAGAAGAAACTAAGACCAAAACCAACGAACCAACAGTAGTTTGATTTTGACGAGGTGGCAGAACCAATGACCACGATCAAGAAGAATGCACGACGGAGTGAAGCTAGAGAAAAAAAGAGATTCCAATTTCGGTAGACTTCAGTGGCACATGGATGTTTGCGACATGACTGATGAGGCCTTAGAGAAACAACTTCCTCTGACGACGAGGGAGAGACGATCGACTCACGAGATAGAGCTACTCTCAAAGACAACATGAGCATACTTGTGACCGTGACAAGTAGATGCCAATGGGGCACTCTTGAAGACCACGATTTGTTGTGGTTTCTCCGGAAGATATAAAAACTAAAATGTTAGATCTTTACTTAATGATTGATCTTTATAATGTTTTACAATCAAGGGGTATTTAAACTCGAACAATATATACAGAAAAGGAAGTAATCTAATCTAAAAAGAAAATTAGTTATATTAATCTAACCAAGATATTAGTAGTCCTAAGAGATAATGAAATGTCAAACAATATTCCTAACATCTAATAATATATTCGACAGTATCTTTTCATAGTAAATTCTTTAATATTCATAAATATAAAGCCCATACAGTGCGAAATGGGCAATTTCAAGAACAGAGAATCGCAGGGAGGAGGGGGAGGAAAACAGGGGTTGCTTCGGCTTGGAAACATGGAGCGGTCAAAGTAAACGCTTGCCGGTAGGAATGATTCTGTCTTGTGTTAACATTGGTTGCGGGACTGATGATGTTTTATTACTCTGTGGACTCGTGTTGGGAATAGGAGCAGAAACGTGTTTGTGTCTGTCGGCTTTTCTCTTTTTGTTTGCGGATTTCTCGATGTCAATTTATGTTACGCTGGCCAGACCAAGAAAAATCAAACTTCAATGAATAGTATATGACCAGCTTAGGGAATTGGTATATAATCTATGGTTAGTGATGAAAATAGACATGGTTAAATAGTGCCCAAATCCAAAGGGTGGTTCAATATTAGAACGATCGAGATATTGCGCTTCCAGAAGCAATGGATTTTATATTTGGTCCATACTCAAGGCAGCCACTAGAGCTAAGATTGAATCGGAGATGGATTTGGTTTTCATGTGAATGGGCCTGCTTTTTGGATTGGAGATGGTCAACAGACAAAAGGTTGCTGAAAATATCACATGATCTACTGAAAGAAAGTACCTTTTGATCGCTTGCTAAAGCTTGACAACTAATTGAAAGCGAAAATGTTCTACCGATTGATGGTAGTTCTTTTGTTAATGTCTGTGTCTCTACTTAAGTGTTCCGACTATTCTAGTAATCTTGACTAGTGTGCAAATGATTCTTATTAACAGACTCAATTTAAGAATATCGTAATTGTATTACGGGTCTGCATTAGGAATGTTTCTGCTGGGCTAACTTCCATGGTAGATGCAAGGTAATTTATCATGTCCCAAGTTTCAAGATAAATTATTCAAAAAATCTGAAATTTATTGTACAACGGCTAATTCAATTTTAAACATTTCAATTATGCCAAGCCATCACCTGTAGCCGGTGAGGGCTTCGCAGCCCTCGCCCAAAGGCCAGGGGGTTTGCTGGACCTCACGCGAGGCTACCGGCCCTATGGAAAAAAATAAAAAAATAAATAAATAAATAAAATCCATAAAAAATTCACGAAAATTTTAAAAAAATTCTAAAAAATTATCCATATTAGCACCGGTCATCCCCCATAGGATGTTTGGCATCCATGTCAGCGATTTCCAACTAAAATTAGCCGAAAGGACTAAATTGACAAATTGTCAAAATGTTTGAACTAAATTGGTATAATTAAAAGGTTTAGAACTAAATTGACTACCATATAACATGTTTAGGACTTTTGGACAATTTTCCCCTCAATTTTATGTGTTTTAACCACACTGGGTAGTGTCATCTTGCAAAAACTCACGACCATATGCAAGATTCTCTTTGAATGAATGTCTAGTGCTGACCAAGACTAATCTCTAAGTGGTGTTGGGAATATTTTTCAGGGGCACTTAAAAGAGGTCTAATCGAATCTAGTTGAGTCGATATTAATATTTGAACCGGATTGAACTAGAGAATTCAAAGACTGGATACTCGAGTCAAACTAGATCTTGTCGAAACTCAACTTTTTCAGATCAAGTTTGACTCGTGAAATTCCTTTTATAAACTTGAGATGACTTGGTTTAATTCGACTCGATTATTATAAATGAGTTTTTGTTGGAGCTTGATTCAAGCTTAAGCTCAAATTCGACTTCCGTAAAATCCAAACCGATGTGGCTTGGACTTGACACGGTCTCGCATTTGAACTCGTAAATAATTCAGGCGAGCTCGAGTAGCTTGATTGGTTTGCACATGAAGAAGCAATAAAAACCTGATTTCGAAGAAGCCTGTGAGATAATTCTGGTAAATCACATAATCGTTTCAATCTTGAGTGTCGTGTATCTCATTCTACTAGAGTTTTGTCTTCAGAAATTGGGTCAAATATCCTCCTAACTTATAATATTTGTGCGATTGGGTCCTCGAGACGGCAAGCCATTACCACTTCGACGGATAGCTGGAGTCCACCATGACCGCTTCTCCGAACGTCGAGCCTCTGATAAGTTCTTCACATTTTCCACCAGCAAGGTGGTGGTTGCAGCCACCAAGTCCCACACCCGTTTTGCTCGTCTCTCGCTTTACGACCTTTTTCTTCTACATTATTGACAAGACTAGTTTCTTTTGATTTCAACAATATTGACTTTTACCTTTTTCAATAATAATAAAAAAATTATCCTAGCATACCACATCAACGTACTAAAGAGTTATTCAAGAAGGACTTGATTGAGAATGGGGGTAGAGTCAGAGGAGTTGATTCTCAAAAAATTTGAAGGATCCAATTGCTCAGGCAACATAAGTTAGGGGGCTAAACGTGAACTTAATCTTCGTAAATTACTTTTCCACTAGCAAGGGAACACCGGTTTGCTGGGGCATACAAAAATTTAACAACTAATAATAAAAGTGCTAAACTAATTGATAATAAGATTAGGAAAATATATCCGTAAAGTTCCAATATTGTAACATAACCTCTGTCTATTGAAAATAAATAAGTGCCATTTTTCGTTACAAATTTTGACTATCATAGTTTGTAAAATAACTTTCTTTTAAAACAAATAAGGGTCACTTTATTCTTTTTAGTTTCTTTACATCAATCCTTTACTCCTTTCTCGACTTTCTTCCAACAAAGATTCCGTTTCTTGCTATTTTCGGATGGTAGTATTGAGGATAAAGTTTAGTTAAGGGTCAGTTTTAAATTCTTTTAACATTTTGTAATCTCTAGATGAAAAACTCACACATACCATGGGCCTCCTATATATGTTTGATATTTTTTGAGGTAGTGCACGAGAAATCATAGCGAAAGTTTATGCGGTGAGTGTAATCAAGTACTTCAATTAACTTTGTCTACTTTGATGTGATATCTTTTTATTATTATTTAGGAGTACTATAGATATGGAGAAAGTTGGCAACACATTTAAATATATATATTTATAAAGAAAAACAATAGAGAGAGAGAGAGAGAGCTTCTTATTTTTTTGCTCTTCGTATTTTTCTAATGTATCACCCACTTAGATCCACATTAATGCCAAGTATCATTAATATGCCAAGTATTATTACTTATAATTAAGAATCCAAGTCAATTTTTTTGGTTATTTATGGATGTAATTACAAAAGTATCTGTTTATAACTCATTATGCTCAGTCAAGCTCATGCACTTGCCCGAGACACTCATCTAATTGAGAGAATCACCTGCTCTGAGATCAAGAAATTGAAAGCCTATTAATAATATTCAGGAATCTTCAAGAGGGGGGAAGAGAAAAAATACTGACAGATTACATCTTTACTCAATTACTTAACTTTATAATGTGTTACAATCATTGAATTTAATATGTATAGAAAATGAAATGATCTTATTCAACAAGGGGATATCTTAATATAACAAGAAAACTAGTTATCCTAGAAGATAAGTTAATAGCAAACATCTCAATATTTTAGCTTAATATTTCAACTTTATAATGTGTCACAATCAAGGTGTATCCATACTATAATAGGGAATTCTGTAATATCCATAAATATATTTAAACACTCCTCAAATTGGAGCATCCAACTTGCATATGAGTGGCGCGACTTTCTTCCAAAGTCTCTGTTTAACAAAGCACCATGTAAGCCAAACCTTACACTAGCCAAGGGATATGGATAAGGCCATTGACAATTGGACTGGTGCGAGTTTGGAGTGTTGTTAACACAAAAAAAAAAAAAAAGAGTTTGACAAAGCATTAGGGTCACACTAGACAAAGTTTAGGGTTTTTGGTGGATATAGGGCAATGATAATTGGGTACTTTTGGGTCACTCACACAATAGTGGGGAGATTCATTATACAAAAACAAGTTTATGGTATTGAGATCATAGTTGGTTATAATTATTATGTGAATCAGTTTTCTCTTTATACATCAATTAAGGATGTAGAGATCGATTAAAAGTAAAAAGTGTAGATACCCCAACTTTTGATCTTACCACCAAAATGCATCTATGATGTCCTATTTTGTCCATTAAATAAGTAGATTCAATAACAGAAATTAAATGATTTACTTATATTTGAATGCAACTTCGATACTATATTACAGAGTTTGAGAGCAAACACATAAGGGAGGATTTGTGTTCTTATTAGAAAGGCAGATGAACATGAACTTCCTTGTGCAAGAATTTCAACAGAGCTGTGTTTGGTCTAAATCTTATCACAGGGTATCATAAAATTTTTGGTTCCCACACGCGACAATCCAAAGATGCCTTGACTTGCGAATGCAAGTTCATCAATTCACTTAATTGAACCAGTGTTCGCCTTCGGTGGCTCTCGACTGTTGATGAAGAAAAGCCAAGACAGAAAAAACAAAGAGCATCTCTTTCCCTTGTGTATCCTTCCCTGCTTTCTATGGTGCAAGTCCCCTTCTAGAGAAACAGATACACATTTCGCTCCCATTTATTGAATAACAGTTTCTCTGATTTCCTGTCTCATGATTCTGAGCTAAACTCCTGAGCTGCCTTTCAAATATATAAGCAATATGTTGGGATTTCGAGCAGTGGCACACTACTACCATTACTGTTCCAAGCTCGTGTCCACTAACGCGAACCTCATGGGGTTGTGAGATTCTTCAATGGTCTCCCTAAGGATGTCAGGTTTGATATTGGCTCAAGCTACTTGACCGAGTAATTCGGGCAAGTGGCCAGATACAACCGGAACAAATGGCACATGAAATGGACGGGGACCGACCGCTAGTACTTTGGTAACCCTTGGTCCGGCTACTGCTGCTTTCATTCTCTTTGTTTTTACCATCATTAAGGCCTTCTTCGCCACTTGCGCATATTATCATCCCAAGAACTAACCAACCTTCATAAACATAATTAGAAGAATCTTATCAAACCAATGAAATTTGTGACATGCCCTGTTTCATTTCTAGATATCACTTTGGCCACTACTTGTAATTGGTTTTGGATTGCTTAAAACTTACATCTTCATTGCAATTAGATCATGTGCCATCACATGGAACTAGTCCATGACAGATGAAGAGCATCATATTAACGCTGCGATTTGACGTTTCCAGAGAACTTACAGAATATTATTGCAGCCAATCGAAACCAGCAGACCATATTTTTCACACAAAATGACTGTTGACTTGTAATCGGCAGTACTCACTAGTCATACCAATGAAGTGAACCAGTCAACCAGGTCCAACTTCATGCCCTTGAACTGAGCAGGAATTCGAAAGCCTTACTCCAATCAAGCATAACGACCAAAGTACATGCAATAGTTTTCAGTTGACTTGACTAAAGAATGCAAAATTTTCGGTTATTTTTCTGTGATCGGTAACTACGTAACGTTGATGATAAATTCGATATATCGATGATAAGTAAAAAGTGATCAATAGCTTGTTAATCCGGTTAGCCATTTGTAATTAGCGATGATATAACAATTTTACCATTGACAAACTAAAGGGTATATTTCCACTTCTGTTTAGATTTTAGAAATGGACGAATAAGTAAATGTTACCAATGAAATAACAACTTTATCATCCGCAAATCTGATAGCAGATTGACGCTTAATTTTATAGTTTACAAGTAGTTGTATAACTGTTTGTAAGTTACCCAATGAAATAACAATCTTACCATCCGCAAACCCAATAATAGAAAACCAATTACCCTTCTGTGATTTAGTTTTGAGTAGTAAATATATAAATAGAACATTTATGATTACAAGTCACTAATATTGTTGCAAAATAACGTCAATATACATGACCAGTAGAGAGCGCAATTTTACCACCGTTATTTGAAATTTTGATGAATGGTATTACAAATTTACTATTGAAAGGAACATTATTCTGTATGGGCCAAACGGAATGTTAAACACTTCCTGTCTCATCATGATCAAGAAATAAGAAAACAGCTACCCTTCCCTTGTCTCAACATGGCGAGTATCCTCTTGGAGGGGTTGTCGCAAGCTTGGAGAGCAAATGAATGATTTTAAAGATACGTTTATTTCACAAAAAATTCAAAATTTGAAATATATCTTCTCGTTTAAAAAAATGAACGAATAAAAAATATTTTTATCACATACGAAAATAGTTAGACATAAAACATGCCCACCGTGAATTTCAAATAAGAGTACAAGCTCTGATGGCATTTTCTCGTTTCCCGGGCTACAGAGAGGAAAAAGTTTCTGGACTGAGTTTCGTGTTTTGGGAAACAAAATATGGAACACCATCGGCAACGTTCATGAATGCAGTGCGGCCATGGGAACCGAACCGGAACCGGTCCAGTGGTTGAGGTTGCCCATGAATGCAGTGCGGCCATGGGAACCGAACCGGTCCAGTGGTTGAGGTTGCCCAAGCTCGATCTGGACAAGAATCGAAGCAGCAATCATCGCTTATACACGAGGTTTGCAGTAGTCGCGATGGCGACGCTCGCAATACTCCCCCTAAGGGACGCTCTTAGGCAAATGATCTGAGGAAGACGATTCTATAATTCAACCTGTTTCAGTATTTGCAATGGCATTTTTCAGTTTTTTCATCCCTTGGAACTCCGTTTACTCTCCAATTTTTTTTTTGGGCCAATATCATTTAGTTCTAAATTTGTTAGTTTTTTATATTTTTAGAATTAATTAAAGCGCCACGTCAGTCCACCGTCAGCTGCCTCGCCATCCGCCACAAAGAATTGTTGACACGGAAAAAGATGATGGTGGTCACTTTCATCCCTGGAGATGGTAGAAATCCTGACATCCAAGCCTTCAATAATCTCAGAAGGAAAGTACCAAGGCCTTTCGACTGTTCAGCGTTAAATATGGATCAGGTGATCCGTATGAGAGCAGTGGATTCTCAGTTGAATTTTACTATATATATTGCATGATATACAGCTGACAATAATAGCTCAAGTACAAGAAACTTTTGCTAAGGAGTAACTCGCTCTCTTATCTTCATACACAAAACAATAGCAAACTCTATCAACTATTAACTACAAACAAGTGACAGGAGGATGATGAGTGAATTTTTCACCTTTGCAAGGCCTTCACGGCAAAAAAACCACAGCTCCTATACATTATTATCCTCAACTGCTGCCGAGCACTGCCGAGAGACTTTGGCCACTAATCCGAAAGGAAATCTAGCTCTTTGGGTAGAGTAACTCTTTTTCGCAGTAGGGACGCAATTGTTGGACATTTCCTCTTTCTCCCGCCTCTGGGCCTGGATCGAAATTGCTCATCTAACTCCTCAAAATCACCCTGAACCCAAGGAGCCAAATTGCTAGGTATGAGGATCATCCAACTCTCATGTAGTAAGAAGCTGGATTTCAACAGCAGTAAAATTGAATTTCAATATTCAAGAGAAAATGAGAGAATAGGGCTCACTGGAGTGTAAACATGGCAACCAGTTTTCTCATGATGGTCTCTCACATGCTTATACACAAACTTCTTGCCACAATCCTTGTAGCTGCAAACAAATGACCTCACCTCAAGATGAACAGCCTTCACATGCTGACGTAAATTTGATTTCTGTCAACGAGAAAAAACATCAGCTAATGTACACTCACCAGCCACGCGATAAAAGAACTCGAGCTTCAAAGTTCCAAACAATTATAATCCAAGCACAGCCAGAATCTATTTTATAGGTGACTGCATCTTACCGTTGAAAAAATACGGAGACAACCCTCAACATCGCATCTGAATGCTTCTAAATCAGCCGAATTTTTCTTCTCATGCGTGCGGAGATGCCGTAGGATATTCTTCCTCAACTGCTTAGTCCCACATATGTCGCAATTGACAAATTGGTGAGCCGACTGCAAGTGCTCCTTCAGATAGTCAACATTGCTGAAGTATTTCATGCACTCACAACAGAAAGCCTCCACAGTCTCCAGTTTGACTGCAGCAGTTGAAATGACGTTATTATCAAATAGCACAATAAACACCTTGTAGATATCATTCGGCTTCACCAACACACTTCATAATTGTGTGACTAACCATGAGAATCCTCATGCTTTCGCAACTTTGATGCAAACTTGAAAACCTTTCCACACCTAACCTCCGGACAAACATGCTGCTTCGGACTCTTAAATTCACCAGACGTCGATGGTAGCTCATCACTATGAATATCATTCATGTGCCTCTTCATGTTCCCTTGATATGCAAATGACTTATCGCAACCATCAACAGGACAGCTGAAAATCTTGCCTTTATGCTGAAGAAAGTGACGAGCCAAATGGTCTTTTCTCCTATAGCTGGCAGGGCAATCCTCTATAGAACACTTGAAAGGCCTCTGCAAATAAACTTAGCATATTGACACATAGATACAGAGCATACCAAATCTCTAGATATCAATAGAACAAAACGAACTATGCTTCAAACCTCAAAATAGAACATGCGTGACCGAGGCTGACTTGATGGATCTTCTCAGGTGGTCCCCCAACCTGATACTAGTCCAATCAAGATACAAGAATGCAGCCTCTTGCATTTTGGAGTTCTTTTCTGTGGGATCCAATGCTTCACGCCATTACCATATCATAATCAGATGAGCCAACATACTTATCCTGCAAGGTCTTGATTTCAGTATAGGTAAACTCACAGTAGATCAATGGAAAGGTATAAAACAGCTTCATTTTTCAACCAAAATTAAAACTTTTTCATCATAGAAATCTATATGTGTAACCAGACCACAATAAAACATCGATGCTTTCTCATAGGTGCTTCCATGTGATGATGCTCCACAAGTTCACTGCACTGTATTTATAGGGCCCAGAAAATCATGTAATCCCCGACTATAATATCCGAATTGCTATTTCCTTACACCTCATTAGAAGTGATAAATGTGAAAAGTTTAAAAGCAAAGACCACAACCGAGCATTGTACATCAAAACCATCCGTTCAACAAGACCGGTGCGACTGCAATCAGAACCTCTCCACTCCACAAACTGTACCTCACCGTCGACCACCTCAATGACAGGTGCAATGTAATCGAAACTCGACTGAAATTTTCAAGGTACTTGCTTTCACGTCGCACTCTCAAGAACAACAAACGAACTCCGGTGAGACAAACAGAGAGCGCTCGATATACCTCGAGCGAATGGCCCTGCATATGCTGCTTCAAGTAGGCGGGCTTCTTAAACGTGGCGCCGCAGTCTTCGCAGGAATGAGCCTTGGCTCCCTCCTTCCCCTCGACCCCTCGAGCCATTGCCGCTTCCATCTCCTCCTGATAAGGAACCAAAGCAACACGAAAACCAGTTCAGATCAGTTCCGCAACGCAAAACCAGCAATTGTTGATCGAACTAATAATAATCGCACCGTAGCATCAGGACCCGCAGCCCAAAACGAACCGAGCTGCGTAGGAAGCATCGGGAAGGCAAACGAAGCGAAGAGAAGTGGGCAAAGAAAGGGGAAGGAGAATGGACCTTGTGGTGGGATTGGATGTGAGAAGCGATGAGGGACTTCTTGGACCTCCAGATCCCGCAGTGCTCGCAGTAGTAACGCCTTACGTCTCTGAACACAGGCCCTCCTCCTGCCTTCTCGCTTCTCTCTTCCTCGCCCATCTCTCTCTCTCTCTCTCTCGCGCGTGCGCTCTCTGATGTCGCAAACTGGAAGAGACGCTCGGCTCGAACTCCCCCCGAACTCACGAGATCGCCACGGCTTGGGCCTCTTCCGGCTCAACTTCTATTGGGCCCCCACTGATCGGGCCCATTTTCGTGGCTCGCGTGAATGATGATGGGCCGAAGCATTGCTACGCACGCGAACACGTACGGACATTTTTGCTGTGAGGTAGACCTATCAAAATGAAGCATAACGTAACCCATATTTGATGAGCTAAGTTGTTATATAGATTATTTATATTCAGTAAATGGGTTGTAATTTTGTAGATGGGTTAGAATGATAAAACCCAAAATAATATGGGTGTTAAATAGGTTCACGACTTACTTAAAGTCAATTCATCTATATGACTCTCTATTCACTCTCACTCTCGCCCTCACTCGATCTCGTGCTCGCTCGCTCCGCACTCTCATCTCAGTTTGGGTATGAGTTTTCATAAATTGAGTTAAATGTGGAAGTATTTTAGCAATATAGATCGGATCGGAAATAGCTCACTATATTTGTATTATATACAAATGAGCCAATTTGGGTGTGATCATTTTCAACCGACCCAAATCTAACCCACCCGCTCTCTGTTAAGTAGCTGTTTGTCAGCATGTTAACATCCATTGTGGCATCTGACGTGACATAACCGTTTAAATTCAGTAATATGCGCTTTTCTCAAAGCAAAAGGGTGCCATCTTGTTTTGCTCAAAGAATCTCTAGCGTGCTCTCCTGAACCAGTCAGATTTTTTTTTTTAATGTTTAGAAGCTCATATTTAGATTTGTAATCTACTTACGATGTGCTTTAGCATAGCATGTTACATCTGCATTTTTATATTTCCTTTGATACATTAGTCTAGTTTAGAACTTGCATGGACTCTCCATTTACAGCTCACATGAATCCCATCCTGGGGCATTATAACAAGCTCTTTTTATTTGTTGCCCGAGACGATTCAGTTTTTATCTTCTGCCTTTTTTACTTTTTAATCTGCTCACCGCTTTTCATACATTGTTTGTATTTGGTAACTGTTTAAATGTTTGAGTCATTACCGTAAATGCATGAACGTGTAGATGCATGTTAGGAAATAAAAGTCACTCAAGATTATATGTGAAATTTTCCTTAAAAGAGAAAAAAAATTGCCAATCCATTGGTGTTAGTTTATTCTAGGCAACCAAGTCCCTTCGCCAAGCTAAAGCGATCTCTCTCGCTTCTATCGAGTTCTTAACCGGCTTAGTAAATGGTTACCGGAGACTCTAAAATATTTTTGCAATAATTATATAAGCATTGTGGCGTCTGACATGACATAACTGAGTGGGAAAGGTTATTTTATTTCAGATTAAAGGAAAACTAGGATTAAAAACCGTTGGGGACAAAATTTCAAAAATATGCATTTTGCTCAAAGAATCCCCCGCGCGCTCTCTCAAACCAATTAGGGTTCTTCGGTTTTGACATGTATCGAGTGAGATACATAGCAATTTCAGAAGTTGCAAGCGAAATCTATAGGGGAAAAGTGTTAGAAAAATGTTAAACCTATTGCATTTGTGTCAATTTAGTCTTAAACCTTTTTTTATGCCAATTCAATTCAAAACATTTTGTCTTTGTGTCAATTCATTCCTTTCAACTAATTTGCGTCTAGCCTACGAGGTGTGCTGACGTGGACAATTTTAAATAATATTTTAATATTTTTTAAAGATTATTTATTTATTTATTTTTTAATTTTTTTTCTTTTTTTTTTCCTTCCCTTTCTTCTTCCTCCAGCCGATTGCTAGACCTCAGTGACGGGCTAGAGGCTAGGGTCGGCAAGGTCAACCTTGCTAACCACAGGCAAGGCACACCCTCACCATGGCTAGGTGAGGCTCGACCTCGCCAGAGGCCGCAAGGGCAGCCTCGTGCTGGGCTAGCGAGGATTGAGCCTCACCGGCCATGAGGGAGGTATGACCTCGTTAGATCCGGCGAGGTCGTGCCTCGCCGGATGGCCACAAAGGCGGCCTTGCATTGGGCTGGCGAGGCTCAAGCCCTTGCTGGATGGCCGCAAGGGTGGCCTCACATTGGGCTGGCGAGGGTTGAGCCTTGCCGGCCATAGGGGAGGTCAAACCTCGCTAGATCTGGCGAGGTCAAACCTCGCTGGCTAGAAGAAGAAGAAAGGGAAGGAAACAAAAGGAAAAAGAAAGAAAAGAAAGAATTTAAAATAATAAATAAATAATTCAAAAAATATTAAAAATATTATTAAAAAGTTGTCCACGTCAGCACCGGCGGTGTCACATAGGCCAGCCGGCATCTACGTCAGTAATATCTGGCCAAAATTAGCCGGAAGGACTGAATTGGTACTATATTAAAAAAGTTTAAGATTGAATTGTCACCAAAAAAAGGTTTAGGATGGAATTAACATAAATACAATAGGTTTATAACTTTTTTGACACTTTTCCCGAATCTATAGATATACATTTTAAATTCATAGTTAGGGCATGATTAATAAATCACATCTTAGATTAATTTGGAAGTCTGCAACATAGGAAATTGCGTCTTGAATATATGCATGGTTAGAAAAATTCATATTTGCATGTCTGATTGTACTCACGTTTGCAACTTTAAGCATGTAGATTATTTTGATAATTTTGCATATTAAATATCTTTTCATATTTCATTTGCAACTTAATAATTGCCATGTTAGGAAAATTAGGATTCTCATGGATGAATGTTTTTGTATACATTTAATTATTTCGTTTTTTTATGCCATAAAGAGAAACAATAAAAGAGACCATATCTTGGATGTCAATACTCTAAGATTGCATATTCACAAAATATCACATAGATCTAGGATTGTATTTGGATTTACGGTAAAATTACACTTTCCATTATTTAGACTAGATTTAATTTCCTCTTATGCACAATTTGAGAGTCATTAAGGATTACATTACACATAGAAAAGTATTAGAAAAGTCATAAACTTATAACATTGGTATCAATTTAGTCCTAAACCTTTTAATTGTGTCAATTATATCCTAAACTTTTTGATCTAGAGCCAATTCAGTACTTCTTGCTAATTTTGCTGACATTGAGGCCAACCGTCTTACGGGGTACGGCTAACACTGATGTGGATTTTTTCAATAATATTTTGATAATTGTCGATTTTTTTTCTTTTTCGGTAGAAAGCCTTTCGATGGTGATGTTGCCAATGCTTATTTCAAAATGTCAATGCAAGTGGGATGAGTATTGTTGCCCCTAGCTTTCGTCACTGAGACGAAGTCTTCGGCCTTGCTGTAACTCTTTTCATAATGGAACATTGAGCAACTAAACTTGCCTCCATCCTCCGATGCGGTTGGCAATTGTGGATGTTGGAGAAAGACCTACTACTACCATAGACAAGTGACAATTGTCTCGATTCCGCATCCACCAGCATGTAAATTGTGTACTTCTTCGGATTGTCTTCAGTACCGAATTAACATTCTGCGATGCAACCTCAAAAGGGAAATTTACATGCTTCCTCTTGTAGGCACCCTCAATGAGACTGCTTCGCAGGCACCCTTAATGAGACTGCTTCGCCTCCATGTTATCAGCCAAGATTTTAAGTCAGTTCATCTCATTTGAGACTGTCACAAACCCAAATTTGAATATGGAAACACCCAATCCCTGTCTCTATAGAAATCACCCTTAGCCCAGAATAAGCTTATAATAACACTAAACCCAAATCCCTATTATTCCCTATTTCTCTCTTTATTCTCGTTTTCTTTTTATTTACTGATATTTGTCCCTCTCGCCCTTTTCCTCTGACAGATCAAGAACCACCAGATTATACCAGATTATACTCAAGAACTACATGAGTTTCAAAGCCACGATTTGAGATCATCAAGACACCCAGACTCCGAGCTGCACATAGACAAACTTAGCCGTCAACCGCTTGTATTCTTAACCAAACGACTGCAATCGGTCACCATCTCCGGCCACCGGCGTTAACCGATATAATCCACCGGGACTCATCCATGGACTCGCAAGGAAACTGAGTGCGGAAGAATAGCACGGTAGAAGCCTCGGACATGAGTATCACCAGAAATGAAGGTCAAGAACAATAACAATAGATCACATACTCATCGCTGACTGCCATGGAAAGTCACCGGAACGTAGCACGGAGCAAAGAAGTATAATGATTCCGAAACGTATTCGGCCAATGTGAAAACATTAGAACTCGTGCTTAAATGACTTGAAAATCAATTAAAGTCACTTAATCTATGTCAACATAATTTCGGATTCACAAAATGACTGAAACTAATTCGCATTGAATCCCAATAGACATTTCGTCGAACAGATTGCAGTCAATCGATTAAGGATCAGACTTTTTTGCGATTTCGAACTCGTATTTGTGACCATAGGCAAACGAAATTAACATGTGAAGTTCAGAATCAAAATACACGACACTAACAAGACCCCGATCCTGACCGAAGCAAAACGAGCTCTGCATTCACTTCACCTTCGCCAGAATCATAGCATGACGGAGAATCGGAGGCTGCCTTGTCGATGAAGAAGCCAAGCTAAGTCGCAGCAGTAGGCAGTCCAATCTACTATGGGGAGAATGAAGACCGGTGGAAGAGATTCAAGCGAGTTTTGGGCTACCTCGATCTTCACGGGAGGCGGCGGTCCGGCGGTGGCGACGTCGCCTTGGGCGCGGTGATGACCCAGAAACGAGGACTGAAGATTTATGGGTCAAAGTGAGCCCACACGGTGATTGAAGTCTTATTGTGGGTCAAATTCATGAGCATACGGACTTGGGTTTGGGTTTGGGTTGATGGGTTTGGATCAAGCTATCGGTCTAAATTTGAATTCAATGGCCGAATGGGCTTTAAAAATGACCTCCCTCTCTCTTTTTCTCATTCTTCTTATTTTGATTTTTCCATTTCATGTATCCTATATAAGCATATACGATTTTGTAGATGAAAAATTTCGATGTCAACATCACATGAGTGCTGTTTAACTTTTTAATGGATTATTTAAGTGCTATAACTTTTAAATATGTTCTTCACAAGTGTCTTGCCATGTTAGGCTTCCGCATTTTTGAAAAATTATGGAACTCAAGTGGTTGAAAAGAAAAAAGTTATGGCACTTAAATGAGTACCATACGAAAGTCATGTCACTTGTAATGTCCTTATCCTCAAATCTAATAGCCAATTAGCTCTTGTTTTAATAATTTACAAGTGGGTAGGTAACTATTAGAAAGTTACCAATGAAATTTCAATTTTACCATACACAATAGTAGATTACCACTTATCATACTATGATTTAGTTTTAAATAGTAATTGTATAATAAATCGGTAAGTTATTAGACCATTGACAGTAGTAAGTTGGGAAAAATACACTGTAATTCTACAACTTTCGTATGACGCTCACTTAAATACCATAACTTTTTTCCCTGAGTGTCATATGCCTTTTGAATCGATTACTTGAGTGTCATAACTTACCGCAAGTGTCATGCCACGTTGGATTTCCAGCACTTAGGTGAACATTTTTTGAAAAAATTATGACACTCAAGTGATCAATTGAAAGTTATGATACTCAAGTAAACTTTTTTTAAAAACTTATGATACTCAAGTGGTTGAACCAAAAAGTATAGCACTCAAGTGACCACCATCATACGAAAATTATGACACATGTTGTTAATATCGCTTGAGTGCCACAACCTATTTTCTGATCACTTAAGTGTCATATAACTTTTCAATCGATCACTTGAGCGCTATAACTTTTTAAAAAACGTTCTCCACACGTGTTATGCTACATTAGATTTCGAGCACTTAGGTGAACATTTTTGAAAAGTTATGGCATTCAAGTGGTCAATTGAAAGTTATGGCATTGAAATGAACGTTTTTTTTAAAATTATGGCACTCAAATGATAAAAAAAAAAGTTATAGCAATCAAATGAGTCTTATACGAAAGTTATAGCTATCCTCAAAACTAGTAGTAGATAACTCTTGTTTTAATAATTTGGGTTAATACTATGAAAAACCCCAAACTGGTACGCATATGCTAAATTTACCAAAAATTAATTTTTTAACCACCAAAAATCCCAAACTTGTACACTTATGACAAATTTACTCTAAACTAATTTTTTAACCACCAAAAGTCTCAAACTTGTACATTTTGTGACAAATTTAATCTCCTTTAGTTTCTGTTTAATTGGATTAATACAACAAAAAATCACAAACTTGTACATTGTGACAAACGGAGGGTAAAATCCAAAATCGGTATATCCATCAGCTGCCGTGTGCCATTTAATAAAGCAATTTGACAGTGAAATTTAACAAAAATTAACGAAGGGTAAATTTGTCATAGGAGTACTAGTTTGAGATTTTTAGTTGTCAAAAAATTAGTTTTAGTTAAATTTGTCACACTTGTACCAGTTTAGGATTTTTCGCAGTATTAACCCTATTAATTTGCAAGAGGGCATATAACTATTTGAAAGTTACCAATAAAATATCAATTTTGCCATACCCAATGGTAGATTACCACTTATTAGACTATGATTTAGTTTTAATTGGTAATTATATAACATAATTGGTAAGTTATTAGACCATTGACAGTAATAAGTTGGGAGAAAGACTTCACAAGTACCAAAATTTTCGTATAACGCTCACTCAAGTATCATAATTTTTTTTTTCGATCACTTAAGTGTCACAAATATTTTCAATCGATTACTTGAGTGTTATAACTTTTTAAAAACATTCATCACAAAGTGCCATGACACATTGGATTTTCGGCACTTAAGTGAACGTTTTTAAAAAAATTAATAACATTTAAGTGACCAATTGAAAGTTACGATACTCAAGTGAATGTTTTTTTTTTTAAGTTATAGCACTCAAGTGGTTGACAAAAAAGTTATGGCACTCAAATGAGTACCATATAAAAGTTATTACATACATGAGCAGGAGGTAGGAGGTTATGCAATATATTGATGAATCAACACAATATATTTAGAATCGGTGTGAGCAATATATTGTTGGAAAGTACACTCGAGGATGATTGTTTTGGTGCCTGAAACCTAGTCTTTTGAGTTTGTATAGACCTCGAAACAAGCAAGAGAAGTTACCGAATCTGTCACGTTGAATCAAAGGATTTACGAACTGTTGGTGCAGAGGAGTCCAATGCCGGTGCCCAATGCTCCCAATCCCAGTGTCCATACTCACGGTTGCGGTGTTCTCGGTGTTTGTGTCCACTTAAAGTAAGCTTTTTGATCCGTTACACCTAGGAATTGAATTCCATCTTGTTTCGAGCGCAAATTCATCGGATCGTGTCCATGATTCAATTGCATGTCTACGGCCAAGAATTGATCACGATTTACATGTAGGGATTGTTGATTCCATTTCTATCTCTAAATTCCTCATGTTCATAGGATTGATAGATTGCCATGTTTTGATTCCCCTTTGCATGAACTTAATCAGAGAGAGGTCGCATCTTTGTTAATTAGATTAATCTCTTTTCTGCGTGGACTTGCCCTTGGTGGAATTATATGGATGATCTTTTTGCATGTGAACATTGAATCGGATTGGATTGATGATTCCTCTGCTTGTTGTTCATGGCCGGTCCCCTTAGCACTCTCGGTCACGGCCCCTCCTTTGTTTGTCTTGCATGGAAGAATTTTGATCTTCTGTTTTGCAGTGATTCATGGAAAATAGGCTAAAGCTTCGACCTTTATCGGTGACTTCGCTCATGTCAAAAAGATCAAATCTTTCAAGGAAAGATCAAACCTTTACTGCTTTTTATTCATGCATATAGGATACAGTTTGCTAGTTCATGTAAATTAGTGAGAAAAATCATAAAACTTGCATCTTTTATTGTCATGTGGCATATAGGATATTCATGATCACCTAGGAAGTTGCATATCAATAATAAAAGGGAAAAAGCCACCAAAAACCCCAAACTTTGCCCTCAGTGACACATTTACCCCGAACTTTTCTTTGTGACACCAAAAACCCCGAACTTTGCTTTTTGTGACACATTTACCCCAATTCATTTTGTCCATGGGCATTTTCGTCTTTTTGACTTTTTCTTTTTGTTTTTTCTTTTTTTTCCTTTCCGGCGAGGGGCTCGCCGGCGTCCGGCGAGGGCTGCCCTCGCCGGATCCGGCGAAGGGGGCCCTCGCCGGCGTCCGGCGAGGGGGGCCCTCGCCAGATCCGGCGAGGGCGGCCCTCGCCGGCGTCGGGCGAGGTTCGCCCTCGCCTGGGCGAGCGAGGGCGGCCCTCGCCGGCGTCGGGCGAGGGTCGCCCTCGCCTGAGTCGGGCGAGGGCCGCCTCGCTCGCCCAGGCGAGGGCGGACCTCGCCCGACGCCGGCGAGGGCCGACCTCGCCTGAGTCGGGCGAGGGCCGCCCTCGCCCGATCTGGCGAGGTCGACCTCGCCGGCGAGGTCGACCCTCGCCCGACGCCGGCGAGGGTCGACCTCGCCTGAGTCGGGCGAGGCCGCCCTCGCCGGCGTCGAGCGAGGGCGGCCCTCGCCCGATCTGGCGAGGTCGACCCTCGCCGGCGTCGGGCGAGGGTCGTCCTCGCCTGGGCGAGCGAGCCCTCGCCCGACGCCGGCGAGGGCCGCCTCGCTCGCCCAGGCGAGGGCGACCCTCGCCCGACGCCGGCGAGAGCCGCCCTCGCCGGCGTCGGGCAAGGTCCGCCCTCGCCTGGGCGAGCGAGGGCGGCCCTCGCCCGACTCAGGCGAGGTCGACCCTCGCCGGCGTCGGGCGAGGGTCGACCTCGCCTGAGTCGGGCGAGGCGCGCCTCGCCGGCGTCGAGCGAGGGCGGCCCTCGCCCGACTCAGGCGAGGTCGGCCCTCGCCGGCGTCGGGCGAGGTCCGCCCTCGCCTGGGCGAGCGAGGGCGGCCCTCGCCCGACTCAGGCGAGGTCGACCCTCGCCCGACGCCGGCGAGGGTCGACCTCGCCTGAGTCGGGCGAGGGCCGCCCTCGCTCGCCCAGGCGAGGGCGAACCTCGCCCGACGCCGGCGAGGGCCGCCCTCGCCGGATCTGGCGAGGGCCCCCCTCGCCGGACGCCGGCGAGGGCCCCCTTCGCCGGATCCGGCGAGGGCAGCCCTCGCCGGACGCCGGCGAGCCCCTCGCCGGAAAGGAAAAAAAAGAAAAAACAAAAAGAAAAAGTCAAAAAGACGAAAATGCCCATGGACAAAATGAATTGGGGTAAATGTGTCACAAAAAGCAAAGTTCGGGGTTTTTGGTGTCACAAAGAAAAGTTCGGGGTAAATGTGTCACTGAGGGCAAAGTTTGGGGTTTTTGGTGGCTTTTTCCCATAATAAAAAGGAAAGATATAAAAAAAATTAGAAGCATGCTAGGTGACTTTTGCATCTTAAATTACACAAGTTTTGATTAATTCATGTTGATCTAAATTAATAGGGTAATTTCGGCCATGAAGGGGTATTCTCGACATGTAGGGGTAATTTTAGGGTTTTAACTGGTGTTTATAAAAATTAGACAAAAGAAAAGACAAAAAAATTTAGAATTGCATCTTAATCACATTTAGGAGAGTTATGCATCATAGTGTTAGATAGGAATGTCAGAACCAAATCGAAAAATTGAATCGAACTAAACCAAACCGAAAATTCATGCATTTTCGGTTCAATTCGGTTTCGGTTCGGATAATAAGTAAATGAATTTGGTTAGCATAACGGTTCGGTTTGATTTAGTTCAAATCAGTTCGAATTTTGGTTTTTTAATGTGTTTTTCTTCCTCTCCCGCGCTCTCTCTTCTCAATCTCAATGTTCACTACTGCTCACCTCTCACTCACTTTTCTCTCTCTCTCTCTCACTTTTTTACTTTATTCTCTCTCTTCCTCTGTCTTCGCACTCTCACTGGTCTCCTCTCTCTCTCTCTCTCTTCTGCTTTATTCTCTCTCTTCCTCTTCCCTCACAGCATTATCATCTCCCAACAAGTGACGAAACACATTTTTCTCTCTGGCTTATTGAAGTTGGGCCAGGTGCCGCGCTTGAGGTGCTCGGAGGCAGTCCGCGACGGGTTAGAGGCGGAGAAGATGGCTTCGTAGAGGGAGTGCAGGAGCTTCACGGCCTTGGCGAGGCCGGTGTCGGCGTTGTGGACGAGCATGGGCTCGAGGTGCGCCCAGTACCATGCGCCCTTCCCCTTGACGGCCTTTGGCCGTAGCATGATGAGCCCCTCGTAGCACTTGTTCACGACCTCGGCCGTCAGCTCGTCAGTCGATGCCGACATCGAGACCGAGTCCACCTGGGCCGACGATGGCGGCTCCAAGGTGTTTGTGATGGCCGCCATTAACCAAACGGCTCGTTCGAGTCCCGGTCCTCGCTTTTTTGTTGTTAGAGCGAGTTCAGTTGCCGAAAGTTCGGTCTCCAGCGAGTGTCCATGGCCGACTCCGGTGATCTGGTGGGGCCTTTCGGTGGTGGGTCATCAATTGAGCTGCTTCTTGACGGGAAGAAGAAAGAAGAAGTAGTCCCACAGAGAAGGGAAGAGAGAGAGCGGAAGAAGAAGACGAGGAGGAGGAAGGGAAGAAGTGCAAAAAAAGATAAAAAAGAAAAATTGAAAACCGAACCGAATTGATCCGAACCGAACTACATTTTCGGTTCGGATCATATTCGGTTTGTGTGGTGTTTCAATTCGGATCAAGCGCACGTCTAAACGGTTCGGTTCGATTTTCCTAGACACCCAAATTGAATCAAACCATTGACACCCTTAGTGTTAGATAGTTCCCGATATTTGATTCATGATGGCTTAGGCAAGTTCGGCACTTAGACTAGGCATCTCGTGTTTATTTTAATACAATGCATGTTTACTTTTGGTTTATAGCTCACGAAGGTCCTATCCCGAGACTTAATAACAAGGCTTTGTTAATTTTGCCCAATGTTATTTGGTTCTTTATTTTCCTAGTACTTTATTTGCTTCATCTTTTTTTTTTTGGTAAGAATTTATTTGCTTCATCTTTATTATCACTTGATTTAATATATACTGCTCGAACGCCTTTTCACGATCACCTTTTTTTGACATAATTAAAGGATATAGGGAAAACAAAATTGAGAAGGTTGCTTGCAAAAAAATTTCATAAAGGAGAAAAGGTACTGGCGATGGATGTTAGATTTATCTAGTATAACCAAATTCTTGGATTCACATATCTCTGGTTCACAAGAGTAAGGCGAGCACTTACATTGTACTTGGGCTCCTAACCAGCCCAAAATTGATCAGTGGAAGCTCCAAAGCAAATTAAATTGAGTGATTGAACTGGAAAATCAAGTTGCAACTGGTAGGGCTTGGGAGTGTTTGTGTTAGGCGTAGGCGCTACCACGGAAGAGGAACCGTTAGTGCTTGCTTAGCAGCATGTCAACATCCCTCAAATATCTCAACCTTGAGAGGGTTGTGACATTGCATATGAAAGTTTGTCACTTAAGTTCCTTCACTAAATATTTCGCAACATCCAATCAAAGCCTCCTCACAGGTCGCCATCATCTCCTCGTGATCATCGATGGAGCTCTCTCTACCGCTCTGTGTAGCTATGGCTTCCTATACCTTAAACCCAAACCCAAACCCTACCAAAATCCCCAACCTTCCACCATGATTTAGCCAGATCTCCTGTTTTCTCTACTTTCTTCATTAAGTTTTCAGGTGCTCGCTTCGCATCTGTGGTTCAACTCTTTGTTCTCTTCTACAGCTTCTTCCCTATCCGACAACCATTGTAGTATTTGCATGTCTTCGGCTCTTGGGTTCTCAGCTTTGTCACCCACCTTTGACACATGCCCACAAATCCATTCCCATACTCACAGCTTTGTCACGCACCCATGTTGCCCTCCACAAATTTCTTGGCTCCTTCGGCGATTTTTGGCTTTCTGAACCTTTTGACCTCTACTACCAGTGATTGCTCCCAAGCGTTATGTCCCATTTTCAATAGAGTTTTGAGCTACTAATCAACGTCGATGATGGATGACGACGAAGGTGCTGCTGAGCGTTTGGCACATCTCTGCAATAAACTGGGCAAGTTAATGTACGAAAATGATATGAATATTCTAGATGAGGAAATCTCAAAGGAAAAAATCATGGAATGTCGGGCCTCTCTTATTGGGCAACTTTTCCAAAACCCTAGTGTAAATTTCCAAGCGCTCCAAACAGCTATGAAGAAGGCTTGGAGAAATGAGCATGTGGAGGTCAAACCCCTCGAAAATGGCAAGTTCAGTTTTGCATTTCGCAATGAAGGAGAAAAGAATCGAGTGCTGGAAAGAGGTCCTTGGTCTTTTTCTAATCATTTACTTCTCTTGAAACCCTGGGAACCGGACACTCCTCTCCATTGTTATGAGTTCAAGACCTGTGCCTTTTGGGTCAAAATTTTTGGACTCCCCCTTGAATGGAATTCTGAAGGTATGGTAAAGAAAATTGCTAGCTCGATGGGGAAGGTACTAGAAGTGAAAATAGATGCTCGAGGCCCTACAGCCCAAAGAATTGGGAAAGCGAGAGTCGAAATGGACATGGATACTGAACTGAGAGTTAGACAATTGATGCGCCACCAAAATAGGAAGGTCTGGCTTGATTTTAAATACGAAAGGCTGCCTTTCTTTTGTTACTCATGTGGGAAGATTGGACACTATGCTAATTACTGCAAAGACTTTCTCTACGATGAAGAAAAATTTACGATAGAGTTAGGAAGCTGGCTGAAAGCTGAAACTACAGGGCACAGTCCCTTTTGGAAAGTTTTCTAAAAGAAGGAATCTATGGTAGAAGAAATTAAAGAGAATATCCCTAAAACTCCTGAGCACCAAAGGCAAAATGCGGTAACGGAAGTTGTTCAGCCCATCTCTCCCACTTTTAACTCCAATATACAACAGGGAGATCACATGAGGACAGATCCCCACTATACGCAGGAGATAACACCGTATAATTCTGGTAAAAGAGCACTTTTGCTTACAGGCCCTACTCATGAGAAAGGCTTGAATTCTCAGTTTGCCCAAACAAGATCAGAAGGCAACAGAAAGAAGAGCTGTAAGAAACCAAAAACTCCCTCAGCCGAAAAACAAAAGAGGTTCAGTCCTTACACTTCACTTCCTACAACCCCAACTTGGCTGGATGAAACTCAACTTCTTGACACACCTGTTCGTATAACTGCAGAAGTCGCTGCATGGGCTTTGGTGGCTAGCTTTAATAAGCCACCAAGTGAACCATGAATATACTATGCTGGAACTGTCAAGGGTTGGGCACACCCCTGACAATCCGAGAATTAAGAGCTTTAGTGGCTCGTTTTAGGCCCACTGTGGTTTTTCTGATGGAAACAAAAAATTAGGCTGAAGTTATCCAGAGAATAAAGAGAAGACTCCACTTTCAGAGTTGTTTTGTAATCAATCCTGTGGGCACGGCAGGAGGCTTGGTTGTTCTATGGGATGATAGAATTTCACTGGAAATAGACTCAATGCCTAAGGAATTTGTGAATTTGAGGAGTAAAGATTTGGTTAGTGGAAAGGAAATGAGAGTTACATTTGTTCATGCTTCTTATTTGTTCCAAAAGAGGCTACAACTTTGGGAGGAATTGCGGAATATAAGTTCCATGAATGTACTGCCTTGGGTGTGTTTGGGTGACTTTAACGAGGTACGGTTTTATTGGGAAAAAGTTGGAAAGCGTTTGGCTGAAAACTATAGAATGAATGCTTTTCGAGATTTTCTAGAGGCCTGTTCATTGATGGACATTGACAGTAAAGGGTGTGCATTCACTTGGGCCAATAATAGAGAAGGGGATGAGTACGTTAAAGAACGACTTGACAGGGTGGTATGCACGATTGAATGGAGGTTGATGTTCCCTGAAGCAGAAGCTTATGCTCTCCCAGCAATAGGATCATATCACAGTCCTATACTTCTATCTCTTTGGGCCAACTCTGTAAAACGAAAAAAGGAATTCAAGTTTGAAGCTTTCTGGCTTGAGAGTGATGAATGTAGAAAGGTGGTGAAAGAAACTTGGAGCTCTCCTACTCATTTTGAAAAGGATTTAGTCGGGAAGTTGCAGGCCGTCACTTTTGCTCTTTCCAAATGGAGTAAGAAGAAATTCGCAAATGAACATAGGGAAATCAACTTGCCGAAACAGGAAGTGATGTGGCCGACAAACAATACCATAGAGTCCTTTGACAAAGTGAGAATCAAAAACCTGCAAGAAACTATTGATTATTTATGGAGGCAGGAAGAGATGTATTGGGGGCTGCGATCGAGAATTAATTGGTTGAAATGGGGAGATAGAAACACAGTTTTTTCACGCAGCTACCATTCAAAGGCGACAGAGGAATAGGATCTCTATGCTTCAAAATTTAGAGAATACATGGCTATTTGAGCAGTGCCAGTTGAAAGAACATACTCTAATTTTTTTCCGAGATCCATATCAATCTATCGGCCCTCGAAATTTCTCCCCAGTTTTGGATCAGCTATCTTGGGTGGTGACAGAAGAGATGAATCACCTCTTGCTTGCTGAGGCAACCTTGGAAGAAGTAACGAATGCAACTTTCCAGCTCAGCGCAGCAAAAGCACTGGGGCCTGATGGCCTTAGTGGTTTGTTTTATCAGCACAATTGGGAAGAGATTAAATGGGATATTCTAAAGGAGGTGAGGAATTTCTTCAACACTGGATCCCTGCCAGTAGATTTAAATAAAACACACATCTCCCTTATCCCGAAAGTCCCAAACCCAGAAAGACTAGATCAATACCGCCCAATTAGTTTATGTAATTTTGGCTACAAGATTATCTCAAAAGTATTGGCTAATAGACTCAAACCACTTCTACCAGAACTTATTGCAATGGAACAAAGTGCTTTCGTCGGCGGGAGGCAAATTCAAGATAACATCTTTATTGTCTAGGAGGTGTTGCATCAAATTAGAATTCGAAAGAGAAGAAAGAAATTTCAAGCGGTTCTCAAGTTAGATATGAAGAAAGCCTACGATCGAGTGGAATGAGATTTCTTGGAGGCATGCCTAAACAAGATTGGCTTTGATGAGAAATGGGTGGGATGGATTATGGAATGTGTCGCAATAGTTTTATTCAGCGTTAAGTTTAATGGAGAACCTCTCCATTACTTCAAACCTTCTCGAGGGATTAGGCAAGGGGATCCCCTATCTCCCTGCCTTTTCATTCTGGTGGCAAATGTACTGTCCTCATTAATGAAGACAGTTGTGGACGATGGAAGTATCACATGGATTAAACTGAACAGGTGGTGTCCTACCCTTTCTCATTTACTCTTTGCGGATGACTCAATATTCTTCTTGAATGGTACAATTCTAGAGTGTTAGGATTTGGCATCTATCCTGAATCAATATTGCCTAGCATCTGGACAAGCTATAAACTTAAATAAATCGGGGGTTTTCTTTAGTAGGGATTGCCCCCAAACTCTGAAAGACAATTGGCAAGGGAATTGAGAGTACCCATTATTGACAAAACTGGCAAATATCTTGGAATTCCTTCGGATTGGGAAGTATCGAAAAAACAAATGTTTGCTTGGATTTTAGGACGAGTCAATTCCAAACTAGAAGGGTGGAAGGAAAAACTAATGTCAAAAGCTGGTAAATAAGTTTTGCTTAAAGCGGTGGTTCAATCATTACCACAATATACCATGTCTGTTTTTAAGATCCCGATTTCTATTTGTAAGGCTATTGAACAGAAGATTGCTTCATTCTGGTGGAAAACTAATGAGAACAAAGCCGGAATTCACCGGAAGAGATGGGATATTCTGAAGACAAGAAAGGATAAAGGTGGCCTGGGATTTAGAGATATGCTCTCCTTCAATAAAGCAATGTTGGGAAAGCAAGCTTGGCATCTGAGTAACAGTCCAAACTCTCTCTGGAGCATTCTTTTTAAGGGCCTTTATTTTCCTCATAGAGATTTCTGGCATGCGGAAAAGGGACAACGCCCCTCATGGGGTTGGCAAAGTCTAATCTTCGGAAGAGATACTATCTCACCCCAAGTGATGTGGGCAGTAGGGGATGGCTCACAGATCAGAATCCGGGAGGATAAATGGCTGAAGAGGGGAATCATAGGAGGTTCTGCTAATAGAAACGAACCATGTTTTGTCTCCAAACTCATTACTCATGAGGAGGGCATATGAGATGAAACAGTTCTAACTGCACATTTTGAGGATCAACTAGTGAGAGAAATACTTGCTATCCCAATTAAACCCCAAACAGAGAAAGACCGGCTCGTATGGACTGGAACTCAAGCAAGCAAGTACACAGTTAAAAGTGGATACAACTACGCTCGAGAGAAAGCAAATAAACAGAATGAAAATCAAGCCTCAACTTCTTTTCAACCTCCTCCCACCCTTTGGACAGATATATGGAAATTGCAATCTCCACCCAAGGTTAGAATTTTCATGTAGAATTTATGCCGGAATGCTCTCCCAACTAAAGAGAATTTATTTCGAAGAAAAGTTATACTCGATCCCATATGCTCTTTATGCAATCGAGGCGTGGAAACGGTGGAGCACCTGTTTTTATTGTGTCCTTGGACGAAGGAAATTTGGTCGAACCCTATGTTGAATGTTCATATATCAAGTCAGGGTCTTACTCGAATTGAAGATTGGTTCGGGAGCTTGAAAGGAAAGTCAAGCAACTCACCTAATCTACAGCTAGTTGCTGCAACACTATGGAATATATGGAAGGCATGCAACCAAGCCATCTTCAAGAATAGAAAACCCAACACAATCAGCCTCCTCGACTCTGTTCTAGCTGGGTTGAAGAGTTTTAACAGATGGAACCCCAGATCAAGCAGATATGGGAACAAAACTGACGATCTTTCAAGGACTTGGACTCCACCGTTGTATGGAACTTATAAGATCAACATAGATGGAGCGTACGAACCTGGAGCTTCGGACGGTTTGGTTGCCTGCGTTTGTCGTGATTCCATCGGAAGGTTGCTGGACGGAGCTCGCAAGGTCGCAACGTCGTCCCCCCTGATGGCCGAGTCTCTTGCTCTGTTAGAAGCCCTAACTCGCTTCTTTCCCAAATGACATGAATCCCTTATAATTGAGTTTGACAGCTTGGACTTAGTAAATGCCTTAGAGAGCCCAGACCTACTTAGTTGGGAAGTTCACGCGATTATCTTGAAATACAAAGACCTGCTACAGTCCTTCTCTAGTATTCGGATTACTCACTGTTATAGAGAGGCCAACTTTGTGGTGGACTGGATTGCTAAAGCCCACAAAAAACACTACCTACCTTTGAATTGGGTTTTCTCCCCTCCCCAAGCACTTTGGGAGCTCTTATGTATTGATGCCCATTTTTCCGGGTCCTACTATCCTTTCTTAGTGAATGAAATATTTATCTTTCCGACCAAAAAAAAAAAGTTCCTTCACTAAATGATGGTAATTGTTGGAATTGGTAATTTTAGAAAGAATTGATAAGTTCATATTAAAAATTGGTAAATTTAACCCACTGGGGAGAAATAAGTATTCATAAGCTTTCAAATCCCTGTGAAGTAATAAAAAAAATGTTAGTAAGTAGACTACTATAAGAATTGGTAGCTCAATCAACATAAGTTCTTCACATTTTTCAACCATCACCAATCGTCACTAGTGATTTTTCTATAGAATAAATCAGTTTCTTTTGATTTTAATATTATTGACTTTAACCTTTTTTGATAATAAAGAAATTATGAACTTAGCTTACCACGTCTAACATACTAAGAGTTATTTAAGGACTTGATTGAGAATAGGGTAGAGTTACAGGAGTTGATTCAAAAATAAAATAAAATGAAGGATCCAATTCTGCACAAGCAAATTTGAAGGATCCAATTGAAGGTCCAGGCCGTGTAGCTACTTATGAATGGTTAGTTCTACGCGAAACACGGACCTACATTTTTTCCAATGGGTAAGTAAGAGTTCTATTGATTAGTAAACAGATCCGTCTTTTAAATGGTGATGAAGAATTATGAAGGGAATAAAGAACAAAAATACTCTTTTTCAAATTTGGTAACTGAACCTCATTGGAAATCTTCATGGACGTGAGTGTCTGAACTGCACTTTATCCCAGAATCGATAATAAGCAATCCTCCATGATCTTATAAACACTATGGGACCACAAAATACCCAGAAGCCAACCACAAATCATTGCCTGTAGGGAGACACGTCTATGGGAAAACCAAGATTCAATAGGGAAGACCAAGACTCTATGGGACCTGATAAATGGCAATTCATCATGCTCAGCACTTGAAGTTTAGGAAGCGAAGAAGACAAGGCATTGCACAATTCATTGCCTGTAGCAGACACGTTCACTCCGTCAAGGTACAGCTCTCTCAGCTCGCTAAGATTCCCAACAATCATTTTTAGATTCGGATTCTCCAATTTCAATGAAGTGAGCCGAGGAAAATAAAGCAGGGATAAATCAAGAGTAACCAACCTTGTCAAACGTGATATTTCAATTGGAACCTGTCCCGTGAACCCGGCATGTGAAATATTCAGGTGGACCAAATTGGTGAGATTACCGAACCCAGGTGGAATCTCCAAAGACAGGAAGCGGTTGAAAGCCAAATTCAGCCTCTGAAGATAATTGAGTCTGAAAAGACTCGATGAATCGTTAAGTCCACCAGCGATGCTCTCGTTGCTCAGATCAAGACCCGTAACTTGGCCACCTTCGCAGGTCACGCCGTCCCAAGAATCATTGCTCTGATTCCATTTGATCAATTTTGTGGACAAAAGAAGCAGAGAAGTTGAGGCTATTCTTCAATTCCAGCAGCAGCGATTTCTGTTCGCCGAGACACTGGCCCAAGACCAAAACCATGCCTATGCTGAAGTGGTTGGTATGTGCGAGTATTAAGACCAGCCATAGCGGGAGCCAAATCCTCATTTGCTTCAAGCAGATTAGGAAACACTTTTTTGCAGAGTTTGTGAATGAACACATAGGAGTTGTGTTCTTATTGGCAGGCAGATGAAAATGAACTTCCCTGTTTGGGATTTCAATGGAGCTGTGTTTGGTCTAATTCATATCACATCCTATTATTATTTTTTAGTCCTTATGCGCCACTATCTAAAGTTGACTCAACTTGCGAATGCAAAATGATCAAATCACTTGGTTAAGCCAGTGGTGGACTTCGGTGGTTCGTGACTGTTGATGAAGAAAAGCCAAGAACGGAAAAACAAGAGCGACTCTTTCCCTTGTATATCATTCCCTGCTTTCTACAGTACAAGTTCCCTTCTAGAACAGGTTTTCATTTAGCTCCCATTTTAATTTTCTACAAGGTTCATTGTTATTTTCCCAATGTTCACTATTAGGAAAATAAGACGCTCAAAGATGGAGCTCTCAAGACTCCCTTTCACGTTACATTTTGACTGATCTCCGACAATTAAGGAAAATGGAGACATCAGTCGGAGGACATCACCAATAAACTGAGTATTTCGTGTTTCTTGGTCTTTACTTTTGCATTAATTCCTTTCAAACTAAGGTCATGTCTTTATTGTGCCTATGCAATGTACGATCAATGGTCAAACAATTTCTCTGATTATCCTGTCTCATGATTCAGAGTTGAATTCTTGAGGTACATTTCCGCCTTACAAATATTTAAGCAATGTGGGGATTTCAAGCAGCGCTACACTACTATTGTTTGTGTTCCAAGCATGTCTCCTCTATCATGATCCTCATGAGATGTCTCGCGAGTACAAATTTTCTGGATACTGACTAGAAGGTTGCAAGAATCTTCAATGATCTTTACAGTCATAAGTCACTAATATTGTTGCAAAGTATTGTCAATATACATGATCGCTAGGGAGTGCGATTTTACCACCGTTATTTGAAATTTGATGAATGGTATTACAGATTCACTATTGAATGGACCATTATTCTGTATGGGCCAAACGGAATGTTAGACACTTTTTCGTGATCATTAGACGACTCATCATGATCAAGAAACAAGAAAGAAGCTCTGCCCTTCCCTTGTCTCCACATGGCGAGTTTCCTCTTGCAGCAGTAGTTGCAAAGCTGGACATAGTCCCTCTTTAAAAAGTACGCCAACCATTTTAAACATGGATGATTTCGAATTAAGCAAGAGTAGAATTTCAACCATTTTAAACCTCAGCAACTCAGTTTCAGAAGCATATTTAGATAAATCTTATCAGACCAATGAAGTTTGTGAAGTGCTGGTTTCATTTCTTGATAACGCTTTGGCTGCTACTCTTAATTTGTTTTTTAGACCATGTGCTACCACATGGAACTACTCCATGACATAAATTATGGTACGACGAAGAGCATTATATTAAATGCAGGATTTAACAATTCTAGAGAACTTACTAAATGCTAGCGCCGGTGATTGAAATTAGCAGACTTTATTTCTTATACAACATGCTTGTTGACTTGAAAGCGGCAGTACATGTATGAAGAAATTTCATGTTATTCAAGCTTGAAGAATTTTCTTTATTCAGAGACTTTCCTAGCAATAGACATACAGGTCTTGAATTTCGCAAGTCCAATCATCTTCTACTAGATTCACCTCCTCAGTTCTACTTCATAGACCATTGACAGTTTATAATGGACAATCATGGAGAGGAAAAACTATGAACTTACTCCAATCAAGCATAATGACCAAAGTTCAGCGAACATGATAACATTGCAAAAGTCTGAACAGCAAGTCATCCCAAAACTGATAATACACACTCCTCCATGGCTGGATAAATATTAGCGTACTGCAAAAACCCCAGAAGCCAACAACAAATCCGAGGGGCATGCTTATGTAAAACAACTTCATGTCAATCCAGCCATTGTCCTCACGATGTTTGGACCTTCGAGTTGGAACAGCATCTGCTTCTTCAGGATTGGCTGTTATCGGGCAACTTTTGTCAAGTGGAAACCCGCATAGTCCTTCATTACCTTCAAACGAACCTTCTGAAAATGTGAGAAACTGTTTGCGTGCTGGGATCATTCCGGCAAGTTGATTATAGGAGAGGTTCAGGAATGAAAGGAAGTTCAGGTCAGAAAGCTGAACCGGAATTCTCCCATTGAGGTAGTTCTGTGACAAGTCTAGGGACTCGAGCTGCTGTATTTCTCCTAATGAGGGTGGGATAGGACCTGAAAGCACATTGTTCGACAGGTTGTGAAAATAGAGTGCTCGGAGATCTCCCACTGCTTCTGGTATTGGACCCTCAAATCTATTGCTCGAGAAGTCGATCGAGGTGAAAACAATTAGGATCTTCGTTAGTTCTAGATGCAGACCTTTAAAAGTAAGACTAACTGTATCCTGATAATAGAGATTGCTCAACCGAAGAAACCGATATTGAAGATGCTCAAAGTGCAAATTGACCTTCATGGCCTCCCAAGACATCAGGAAATCTTCAGGAAGCATACCGCTGAAATTGTTGAAAGCTAGGTCAACAATTTGAAGCATCTTCCATGTGCCACTCTTGACTGGACAACCAATTTGCCCGTGGAATTTGTTGGAATGCAGAACGAGGACTCTCAGGGTAGATATGTTCTTCAACTGGCACAGGAATACATCCTTAATCTGATTGTTTCCAATGTCTAGCACCTCTAACATGGAGCATTTTGCCAAAGAAATTGGGAGCTTTCTTGTCAAAAGATTACCATTGACATCCAAAGTCCTCAAGAGGCATGTGCCTGGGAATGTATGCGGAATTCCTCCAGTCAGGTTGTTATTCCTCATGTTCAACACCTTTAGATTCTCCAACATTAAGCACTGAGGGATGGCTCCCATCAAATGGTTGTTTGAAAGGTCAAGTACCTCAAGATTCCAGGCTTCGCAAATTGATTCAGGGACAGGGCCATGGATATGATTGTTTGAAAGAGAGAAGAAAATTGTGGAGCCCAGGAGTTTACCCATATCATTTTCAAGAACTGAACTAAAATTTTTGCTTGAGAAATCCAGGTAGACACTTCTCCATGGCAAAGGTAACGTTTTCCCCTGGAGTTTGTTTCTATGGAGGTCAATAACAGACAAAGTATAAGTGAGATTAGGTAAAGGTTCTCCCAATTTATCGAAGAAATTGATGGAAAGATTGACATAAGAAAGAAATTTACTCTCCCACATCCATTTTGGTATCTCTCCTTGAATTTGGTTGTTGGAGAGATCTAGATAGCGTAATGGTTGATTTTCCAAGAAGTCAGGTAACAAACTCAGCTGACAGGAAGCCAACTTTAAAGTGGATAGAGTAGGGAAACCGAACACAGCAGAAGTGGAAGCAGTAGCATTAATTGACAAATAGTTGTGGAAAAGATCGAGATATGTAAGGTTCTTGAGCAGCTGAAACACATCAATGTGCAATGAGCCACTGAAATTATTAGAAGAAAGTGAGAGGTAGTTAAGTCCTCGAAGTTCAAAAACATACGCTGGTATGGGCCCCTCTAAATTGTTGCTGCTCAAATCAAGCACTGTTAGTTGATAGCAACTGACATTTAGAGACCCACTCAGCTCACCAGAAAACTGATTGTTGGACAAATTTATGATCTTGACCGAAGGAAGTATAAATAGAGACGGGGAATGCTGCCCTCCAGTGAGTTGTACCGCAGATCAAGATATACAAGGCTTAGAAGTTCTGCCCATTGGGTGGACTTAATCTCTCCTGTTAGAGCATTGCGGAATAGCATAATCTGTCTCAGATTCTTGGACATACTGAACGAAGGAACTGAACCAGTAAGATTATTTAAAGACAAGTCCAAATAACTCAGCTCTGACAGGTTCTCCATCGAGCTCGGGATCGATCCACTCAATCTGCAATTAAACAATTCCAATCTCGACAATTTTCTAAGATTACCGATTGAATCTGGAAGCCTCCCTGAAATACCCGTGTTAGTCAGGACGAGAGTCTCAAGAGAACTATCCTCTGGAAAATTGGGCAAAGGACCCTGAAGAAGTTGGTTGCCTGATAAGTCAAGGATTTGAAGTGTCTGCACCTGAAAGATTTTACTAGGAAACTCTCCATACAGCCCACAATTACTCAGACGCAGAGTAGTTAGATTGGTGAATCTGGTGAGGAACTCAGGAACCGTGGTTGACAAGTTGTTGCCATTGAGTTGAATGAATGACAAATGACGAAGGTTCACGAGGGAAGAGTCAACAGGACTAGAGAGAAAACAGTTAGACATGCTCAGCACCTGAAGTTTTTGCACTGAAGTGGACAATGCATTGCACCGCTCATTGCCCTCGGAAGACAGGTCGACGCCATCAAGATGTAACTGTCGTAGCTCTGTGAGATTTCCGATCAAGGTCTTCAATTTGGGATTCTGAAGCTTTAGTGTATCAGTTCCAGGGAAATAAAGAAGGGAGAGATCAAGAATGCTTAACTTCCTCAAGTGCGCTAACTCTATCGGAATTTGGCCAGAGAATCCAGCATTGGACAAGTTCAGATAAACCAGGCCACTGAGATTTGCGAAGCCAGATGGAATTGCAGAGGATTTGAAGTTGTTGAAAGCCAAGTTTAGCTTTTGAAGATGCTTCAGTCTAAAGAGACTCGATGAACTGTTAATATTGCAAGAGATTGATTCGAAGCTCAAGTCTAGATCGATGACCTTTCCATCCTCGTCGCACATCACACCGTTCCAAGGACGAGCGTTCTGATTCCATGTAACCAGCTTGGATGACACGGATGCATTGAAGACAAGGGTATTTTTCAACTCGACCAACAACAATTCTTGATCACCGAGACATGGACTGAAAGCCGATACCAAATAGATTCTGAAGAAATTGGTGCATATGAGTGGCAAGAGAAGCCACAACAACTGCGAGGTTCTCATTGAGTGCAAATTTCGATACTGTTTTACGGCGTTTGTGAGTGAACACATACAAGGAGGAGTTTTGTTCTTATTGGAAGGCAGATAAACAGGAACCTCCTTGTATGGGATTTCAATGAAGCTGTGTTTAATCTAGTTCTTACCGCATCGTATCATTAATTTTTTAGTCCTATGCGCAACTATCTTATGTTGACCTGACTTGCGATTGCGAATTCATCAAACGACTTGATTGAGCCAGTGGCGGCCTTCGGTGGTTCTTGACTGCTGACGAAGAAAAGCCAAGAAAGAAAATAAGTTCCCTTCTAGAGAGCAGATATTCATATAGCCTCCAATTTTATATCTAAATGGTTCATTGTAATCAGGACCTGAGTTTCTGTTTAATGTTCACTATTGGGAAAATAAGGAAATTAAAGATGGAGCTCTCAGACTCTTTTTCCCATTACATTTGGACTGATCTTCGCAAATTAAGGAAAATGAAGACATCAGTCCGAGGAGATCACCAGTAAAACTAGGGGATCCGTGTTTCTTGGTCTTTACTTTTGCATTATTTCACACACGTCAGATTTTTCTCCTTTCAAACTATGGTCAAGTCCTTATTGTGCCTATTGAATCTACGATTAATGGTCGAACGGTTTCTCCGATTATCCTGTCTCAAGATTCAGAGCTAAGCTCCTGAGGTACGTCATTTCTGCCTTTGAAATATATAAGCAAAATTTTGGGATTTCGAGCAGCCGTACATTGCTATTGTTACCGTTTTGAACTCATCTCCACTAATGCGATCCTCATGAGGTTGTGAGATTCTTCAATGATCTACCTAAGGATGTCAGGTTCGATATTGACTCGAGCTCCTTGACTATGTAATCCAGGCGAGTGGCCAGATACCACCGGAACAAATGGCGTGTGAAATGGACGGGGATCGAGCGCAAGTACTTTGGCAACCCTTGGTCCGACTACTGCTTAATTTCATTCTCTTTGTTTTTACCATCATTAAGGCTTTCTTCGCTGCTTGCGTCTATTATCATCCCAAGAATTAACCAACCTCAACAACTCAGTTTCAGAAACGTATTTAGAGAAATCTTATCAAAGCAATGAAATTTATGACATGTCCGGTTTCATTTCTTGATATCACTTCGGCTAATTAGTTTTAGATTGCTTTAAACTTATATCTTCATTGCAATTAGATCACGTGCTACCACATGGAATTAGTCCATGACAGATGAAGAGTATCATATTAACCCTAGGATTTAATATTTCCAGAGAACTTACAAATGTTATTGCAGTCAATCGAAATTAGCGGACCATATTTTTCAGACAACATGATTGTTGATCAGCAACCACTAGTCAGACCAATGATGAAGTGAACCGGTCAACCAGGTCCAACTTCAAGCCCAACAACTGAGCAGGAATTCCAAAACCCCAAAATTTCCATGCACCTTCTTAGAGCTGGGAAGATTGCAGCTTTGGTCCAGTTTGGCGGGCACACGCGTGAAGAATCTTTATTTAATCCGAACTTGAAGAATTTTTCGGATTGAAGGACTTTCCGACAATGCACAATTATGGAAAGAAAAGACAATTGAACTTTACTCCAATAAAGCATCACGACCAAAATACACGCAATGCCTTTCAGTTGACTTGACTAGAGAACGCAAAATTGTCGTTTCAGCGGAGCTCCCCAATTCGGTGATTTATAATTTATCTGTAAACGGTAATTACGTAACGTCGACGATAAGTAAAAAGTGATCAATTAGATTGTTGATTCGGTTAATCATTTGAAATTATCGATGAAATAACAATTTTATCATTGACAAACTCAACGGTATATTACCACTTTTTTTTAGATTTTACAAATGGACGAGTAAGTAAATGTTAATAATGAAATAACAACTTTATCATCCACAAATCAGATAGTGGATTAACACTTATTGTTATATTTTACAAGTGGGTGTACAGCTGTAAGTTACCAATGAAGGAACAATCTTACTATTCACAAACTCAATAGTGGAAAATCATTTGTTGTGCTATGATTTAGTTTTGAGTAGTGAATATATAACTAGAACGTTTATGGTTATAAGTCACAAATACTGTTGCAAAATATCGTCAATATACATGACCAGTAAGGAGCGCGATTTTACCACCGTAATTTGAAACTTGATGAATGGTACTACAAATTTACTAATAAAAGGAGCATTGTTCTGTGTGGGCCAAAAGGCAATGTTAAACACTTCTTCATGATTATTAAACAGACTCATCATGATCGAGAAACAAGAAAAGAGCTGCCCTTCCGTTGTCTCAACATGGCGAGTTTCCTCTTGGAGTGGTAGTCGCTAGCTTGAAGAGCAAAGGAACGTCTTTAAGGGTGCGTTTATTTTGCGAAAAACTCAAAATTAGAAATACATTTTTCAAGAAATAATCACTCGTATTGCTTACAAAAATAAATGAAAAATATTTCCATTACCCACTAAATATAATTAAGCCTAAATTGTTGGCGATCATGAAAACATTCCGCTGATTAACTTTTTTAAACAACGTAACCAATCATTTTACATCTTGAAATTTTCGTAAATCAAATGCACCTGAATTTCAAACGAGAGTAGGGGCTCCAATGACCTTATCCTTTTGTGCTACTTTTTTTTTTTTGGTCGGACCTTTTGTGCTTACTTTACAGGGCATTGTTTGTGATAAGCTGCTTCGCAATTTTCTCTTGTTTTCTGGGCTACAAAGAGGATAAAGCTTCCGGACGAGTTTGGCGTTTCGGAAAACAAAATACGGAACACCAGCAGCCACGCTCACGAATGCAGTGAACAACTTTGCTGAAACCGCTCTCAATCGTCACCGACAAGCCCATCCCCCTCTGCACACGCACACACACGCACTCTCTCTCTCTCTCTCTCTCTCAATCGAGCTAGTGCTCGCGACCGAGGGAGCTCCTATGGCACGAGCCTCAAGCTCGGGGTGGCTGCAGAGCCCTCTGAGACGGAGCTCCCAGCACGAAGAGCTCGTGGGCGTCCATGGCTGCGGCCATGGGACCTGATCTGGTCCAAGGCTTGGGGTCGCCCAACCTCGATCTTGGACCAGATTCGAGGGGGTAACCGTCGCTGGGCTCATTCACGAAGTTTGCAGCAGTCACGATGGTGACGCTCACGAACAAGTCTTCCAGGGACGATGATCCTAGGCAATGACGAGAGGAAGACTGATTCTATAATTCTCAGCCTGTTTTGAGTATTTTCATTGGCATTTTTCAGTTTTTTCATTCCTTAAAAACTCTGGTTTACTGTCCAATATTTTTCAGCCAACATGATTTAGTTTTTAATTTGTTGATTTATAAATTCTTAGAATTAATTAAAAGCGCCACGTCAGTGCGCCACTTAAACACCGTTAGCCACGTCGTCATCCGCCACAAAGGATAGTTTACATGGAAAAGATAATGAGGGTCAATTTCAACCCTCGAGTAAAACTACCATGATTTTTTCCGGACATTTGGCGAGGTCATTTGTATCCCCTGGATAAAAAATTTCTCTATCTTGGGATTTGGCCTGACATTCAATCAGGTGATCAGTAACACATCAGTACGAGACCAGTGGATTCTCAGTTGAATTTTACTATATATATTGCATGATGTACAGCTGACGATGGCTCATCACAAGAATCTTTGCTGAGGATTAACTCGCTCTCTTATCTTTATAGACAAAACAATAGCAAACTCATCAACTATTAACTACAAACAAGTGACAGGACGATGATGAGTGAATTTGTCACCTTTGGTCGGCCTTTACGGCAAAAAACCACAGCTCCTATACATTATAATCCTTGTCTGCTGCCAAGCGCTGCCAAGTGTCTTCAGCCACTAATCTGAAAAGAAATCTAGCTTGCTGGGTAGAGTAACTCTTTTTCGCAGTAGGGACTCGATCATCGGACATTTCCTCTTTCTCCCACCTCTGGGCCTGGATCGAAATTGCTCATCTGACTCCTCGAAATCACCCTGAACCCAAGAAGCCAAATTGCTAGGTATGAGGATCGATCATCCAACTCTCATGTTTAAAAAAGCTGGATTTCAACAGCAGTAAAATTGAATTTCAATATTTGAAAGAATGAGAGGATAGGGCTAACTGGAGTGTAAATATGGCAACCAGTTTTCTCATGATGGTCTCTCACGTGCTTGTACCCGAACTTCTTGCCACAATCCTTGTAGCTGCAAACAAATGGCCTCACCTCAAGATGAACAGCCTTCACATGCTGACGTAAATTTGATTTCTGTCAACAAGCCAAAAAAATCAGCTAATGTACAATCAGCAGCCACAAGATAAAAGAACTCGAGCTTCAAAGTTCCAAACAATTATAATCCATGCGCAGCCAGAATCTACTTTATAGGTGACTGCATCTTACTGTTGAAAAGATGCGGAGACAACCCTCAACATCACATCTGAATGCTTCTGAATCAGCCAAATTTTTCTTCTCATGTGTGCGGAGATGGCATTGGAAATTCTTCCTCAACTGCTTAGCCCCGCATATGTCGCAATTGATAATTGGTGAGCCGACTGCACATGCTCCTTCAGATAGTCAACATTGCTGAAGTATTTCATGCACTCACAACAGAAAGCCTCCACAGTCTCCAGTTTGGCTGCAGCAGTTGAAATGACATTATTATCAATTAGCACACTAAACACCTTGTGGATGTCATTCGGCTTCACCAACACACTTCATAATTAAGTGACTTACCATGACAATCCTCATGCTTTTGCAACTTTGATGCAAACTTGAAAACCTTTCCCCACCCAACCTCCAGACAAACATGCTGCTTCGGACTCTTAAATTCACCATACGTCGATTGTAGCTCATCACTATGAATATCATTCATGTGCCTCTTCATGTTCCCTTGATATGCAAATGACTTATTGCAACCAACAACAGGACAGCTGAAAATCTTGCCTTTATGGTGAAGAAAGTGACGAGCCAAATGATCTTTTCTCCCATAGCTGGCAGGGCAATCCTCTATAGAACACTTGAAAGGCCTCTGCAAATAAATTTAGCATATTGATTCATAGATACAGAGCATACCAAATCTCTAGATATCAATAGAAAGCAATGAACGATGCTTCAAACCTCAAAATAGAACATGCGTGACCGAGGCTGACATGATGGATCTTCTCAGGTGGTCTCCCAACCTGATACTAGTCCAATCAAGATACAAGAATGAAGCCTCTTGCATTTTGGAGTTCTTTTCGGTGGGATCCAATGCTTCACGCCTTTACCATATCATAATCAGATGAGCCAACATACTTTATCCTGCAATGTCTTGATTTCAGTATAGGTAAACCCGCAGTAGATCAATGGAAAGGAACAAGACAGCTTCACTTTTCAACCAAAAGTAAAACTTTTTTTATCCTAGAAATCTATCAGTGAAACCAGATCGCAAAAAAAGATCGATGCTTTCTCATAGGTGCTTCCATGTAATGATGCTCCACAAGTTCACGGCACTATATTTGTAGGTAATCACCGTTCCACAGCCCAGAAAATCATGCACATCCCCAACAATAACATCCGAATTGCTGCTTCCGACACTCCTCATTATAAATTATAAACGTGAAAACTTTAAGAGCAAAGACCACAACCGAGCATTGTACATCAAAACCATCTGTTCAACAAGACTGACACGGAGTGCCTAATCCTATGTGATCAGAACCTTTCCACTTTACAAACTGTACATCACCGTCGAAACTCGACTGAAATTTTCAAGGTACTTGCTTTCACGTCGCACTATCAAGAACAACAAACGAACTCTGGTGAGACAAACAGAGAGAGATCGACATACCTCGAGCAAATGGCCCTGCATATGCTGCATCAAGTAGGCGGGCTTCTTAAACGTGGCGCCGCATTCTTCGCAGGTATTAGCCTTCCCTCCCTCCTTCCTCTTCGACCCCTCGAGCCATTGCCGCTTCCATCTCCTCCTGATAGAGACCCAAAGCAACACGAAAGAAAAAAAACAGCTCAGATAAGTTCCGCAGCGCAAAACCAGCATATTGACTCGAGCGAACTAATTGATAATCGCATCGCGGCATCAGAACTCGCCAGCCCAAAACGAACCGGACTGCTCAGGAAGCATCAGAAACAAATGATATTTATATATATGGGACCTGTATTGTCCTGGGCCTAACTTGACTGGGTTCAAAGCTATGATCATTTTGGGCCCAAATTAGGCCCGGCCGATAAGCTTCCAACAGAACGAAATCAGATCTGCGAACGGGAAGCTGCTTACATTCGCGATTGTTGCGTACATTCAACACGAGCGTGAAGATGTATAGAGAGTGTAACCGTGAGGTTTCATTGCAGAGATTGCCGAGGTAGATTTTCGTAGGAATGTATTCGGTTATTGTGAAAACATCAGAACTCAAATCAATTAATATCATCTTAATCTACGTCAGCATAATTTTGGAATCAGGAAAAAGAAGAAACTAATTCGCATTGAAACCTCACAGACATTCCGTCAAACACATTGCAGTCAATCGATTAAGGAGCAGATTTTTTTGCAATTTTAAGCTCGTATTTGTGATCATACGCAAACGAAATCAACATGCGAAGTTCAGAATCAAACACACGACTCTTACATGTCCGATCCTAATCGAAGGGAAAACGAGCTCCACATTTGCTTCACCTTTGCCAGAATCATAGCATGATGGGGAATCAAATATTACCTTGTCGTTGAAGCCAAGCTAAGTCCAATCATCTAGTGGGAGCTCTCATGATCGTTGTCGGCCAAAATGAAGACCGGTGGAAGAGCTTTGTCATGGGGAGGTCACGACAGCTTCAAGCGAGTTTGGGCCACTTCAATCTTGGGAAAAGTATTAGAAAAGTCATAAACTTTTTGTATTTGTGTCAATTTAGTTCTAAACCTTTTTACATTGGCGTCAATTTAATCATAAATCTTTTTTTTTGTGTTAATTCGGTCCTAAACCTTTATTCGGCACCAATGCAAAAGGTTTATGATTTTTGTTACACTTTCGCCCTTCTATCTTCGTGGCCACGAAACAGAGTTGAACAAGGGGCTTCTCGGGGAGGCCGCAGTTCGATGATGGCTACGTCGCCTTGGGCACGATGATGAGCCAGAAACGAGAAAGAAGTCTGTGGAAATTGATTCCCTGTGAGAAATTTTATGATGGAATCTCTCTCAAAAGTGTACTCCGCCATTCCCTGAGGGAAATTTACATCAGTGTACTAGCAATATATTGTCGGAAAGTACACTCGAAGATGATTGTTTGGGTGCTAGAAACATAGCCTTTTGAGTTTATAGTGACCTCGAAACAAGCAAGAGAAGTTACCAAATCAGTCACGTTCAATAAGAGAATTCACGAACTATTCGTGCAGAGGAGTGCAATCCCGGCGTCCAATCCTCCAATCCTAGTGTCCATAGTCATGGTTGTGGTGTTCTCGGGGTTGGTGTCCATTGGAAAGTAATATTTTTCAATTCCTTGCACCTTGGAATTGAATTCTATCTAGTCTCGAGCGCATATCCATTGGTTCATGTCCATAATTCGATTGCGTGTCTATGGCAACGCATTGATCAGGATTTACGTGCAGGGATTGTTGATTCCAAGTTTATCTCTAAGTTCCTCAAGTTAATAGGATTGAGAGATTGCTGTATTTGATTCCTCTTTGCATGAACTTAATCAATCAAAGGTCGCATCTTTATTACTTAGATTAATCTCTTTTTGCGTGGATTTGCCCATGGTTGAATTATAAGGATGATCTTTTTGCATGTTAACATTGAATCAGATTGGACTGATGATTCCTTTGTATGTTGTTCTTGGTCGGTCCCCTTGGTGCTCTTGGTCACGCCCCCTCCTTGTTTGATTGCATTTGTTTGATGTAGTCTCGTATTGATTGCCCTTATTTTAATTTCCTTCCATCTCGGTTAGGGTTTGTCCCGTTTGGAAGAATTTTGATCATCTATTTTGCTAAGACTCATGGAACATAGCTAAAGCTTCTATCTTTATCAACGAATTCGCTCATGACAAAAAGATCGAATTTTTCAAGGAAAGATCAAACCTTTACTGCTTTTTATTCATGCATAAAAATTGCATCTTTAATTGTCATGTGGCATATACGATAATCATGATCACCTAGGTAGTTGCATATCAATAATAAGAGGGAAAGATAGAAAAGAAGAAGAAGAAGAAGAAGATATCTTAGAAGCATGCCAGGTGACTTTGCATCTTAATTAGATTATGCAAGTTTTGATTAATTCATGTTCATCTAAATTAATAGGGTAATTTCGGCCAAAAAGGGGTATTCTTGACATGTAGGGTAACTTTATGGTTTTAACTAGTGTTTATAAAAATTAGACAAAAGAAAAGACAAAAAAAATTGAGTTGGAATGGCTCTTAATCTCATTTAGACTCGTTCTGCATCACAGTGTCAAATAGTTCTTATTTGATTCATGAATGATGGCTTAGGCGAGTTCGGCACTTAAATTGGCCATCTCATGTTTATTTTAATCTATCATACGTTTGATTTTGGTTTAATAGCTCACAGGGCCTAATACTGTTCGAGTTCTTTATTTTCCTAGTACTTTGTTTATCATATGTTTATCATCACTTGATTTAGTATTTATTGGTTGAACACCCATTCATGTTCACCTTTTTTTTAATCACAATTAGAGTATATTGGTGAAAAAAATTGAGAAGATTGCATGCAAAAAAATTTTCACAAAGAGTAAAGGTACTGACAATGAATGTTAAACTTATCTAGCATAATCAAGTTTCTAGACTCACAAATCTCTAGTTTGCAATAGTAAAGAGAGCTCCTGCATTTCACCGAGGCTCCTAATTGGCCCGTTGATTGTGACGACTCCAAAGCAAATTAAATTAAGTGATCGAATTGAAAAACCAAATTGCCATTGGCAAGGCTTGAGAAATGCCCGTGCTAGGTGTAGGCGCCACTTCAGAAGATGAACCGTTCACGCCCTCTTAACAATTTGTCAACATCCCTCAAGGATCTCAACCTTGGGAGGGTTGCGGCATCACATATAAAAGTTTGTCACTTAAGTTTCTCCAATAAATGACTGTAATTGTTGAAATAATAGGTAATTTTAAAATGTTGATAATTTCTTATAAAAAAATTGGCAAATTTAACCAATTGGTGAGTTCCCTCAATAAATATTCTTAAGCTATTAAAACAATATGAATAAATAAAATAAACAGTAGTAGGTAGACTCCAATAAGAGTCGGTAGCTCAATCAACCTTGTAATAAGTTCATTCACATTTTTCAACCATCACCAATCATTGCTGCTGTTGGTTGCCTCTACCTAGTCCTCCACTCCCTCCTCGCACCTCTCTTGCTCGCCCACCCTTGCGTTTTACATTTTGCTTTTTTTATTTTTAGAATAAAATTAGTTTTTGATTTTAACATTTTTGACGTTAACCTTTTTTAATAATTAAAAAAAAACCAACTTAGCATACCGCGTCTAACATACTAAGAGTTATTTAGGGATGACCTGAATGAGAATAGGGTAGAGTTGGAGGAGTTGATGTCAAAAATAAAATAAAATGAAGGATCCAATTTTGCTAAAGAAAAATTACTTTTAAATGGTGATTTCCACGCTAGACGCAAACCTACTTTTTTCCCCATCGATGAGCAAGAGTTTTATTGATAAGCAAGTTGAACCATCTTTCAAATGACGAAGAAGAATTATGAAGAGAAGAAAGAATGGAAATACTCTTTTTCAAGCTTAGTAACTGAACCTTAGTGGAAATCTCCATAGACGCGAGTGTCTGAACAACACTTTATCCCAGAATCGATAATAAGCAAACCTCCATGATCTGATAAATACTAAGGGACCACAAAATACCCAGAAGCCAACCACGAATCCAAGCGGTATGCCCATGTAAAACCACTTCTTCTCGCTATCATCATTGTCGCCATCATCATCTATGTCGTTTTGAGTTGGAACACTACCCGCTTCTTTTGTCCCATTCGTTTTAATTGAGCAACTTTTGTCAAGCTGAAGCCCGCACAATCCAAGGTTTCCTTGGAAGGAACTATTGGAAAATGTGAGAAAATGTTCTCCTGCCGGGATGCTTCCCACAAGTTGATTGTTTGAGAGGTTTAGGAATGAAAGGAAATCGAGATTCGCAAGCTGAGCTGGTATGGTTCCATTGAGGTAGTTCCATGATAGGTCTAGCGACTCCAATTGATCCAAATGCCCCAAAACAGGAGGAATTGAACCCGAGATGGCATTGTGTGATAGGTTGAGGACATAAAGTGCTTTGAGTTCTCCGAGTGTGTCTGGTATTGGACCCTCCAATTTGTTGCCTGAGAAGTCAATCGAAGTGAAAATAGTCAGGATCTTGACGAGTTCTAGCCGTACACCTTTCCAGGTCACACTTATTGTATCTTCATAATAGATCCCACCCATTCGCTTTAACTCACATTGCAGATGATTGAAGTCTACTTTGGCCTTCATAGCCTCCCAAGATGCGAGGAGACTCGCGGGCAGCGTGCCACTGAAATTGTTGGAAGATAGGTCAATGATTTGAAGCATCTGCCAGGTACAGGGACTATGCTGACATCCAATTTCCCCGTGCAATTTGTTGGATCGTAAAACAAGGACACGGAGACTTGATACAGCATTGAAATGACATGGAAATGTCCCGTCTATTTGATTGTCCCCAAGGTTCACAATCTCCAACGTCGTGCAATTTGCCAACGACAGCGGAATTTGGCCCTGCAGGAAATTCTCACTAATATCCAATGTCTTCAAACCACATGTTGCCGGGATGTTTTGCGGAATATCGCCACTCAACTGGTTATTTCTCAGATTCAATACCTCGAGGGACATCATCATTAAACAATCATGAATAGTTCCGTTCAAATGATTATGCGATAAGTCAAGCGCTTCAAGACTACCAGCTTTGCAAATTGACTTCGGGATGGACCCATGGAAATTATTCTTCGACAGGGAGAAGAACATCAAGCTTCGTGGGTTGATGTCATCCGGGATAAGAGCATTTATTTTGTTACTTGAGAAATCCAAGTAGTAAGCATCTAACGACAAGGGTGGCATATTCCCTCGGAGCATGTTTGAATGGAGGTCGATGACAAAAGGAGCAGCAGTAAGATTGTCCAGAGGTGTTTCCAAATCTTCAAAGAAATTAGAGGAAAGATTGAGATGCTCAGGACCTTCTAGTGTCCATATCCATCTCGGTATATCCCCTTTTATATAATTGTGGGAGAGGTCGAGGACGACCAATGTGGACTGGTTAGCCAAGAACTGAGGCAATGTCGTCAACTGGCAGGATGCCAACTGTAAGCTTTCGAGGTCAGGGAATGAAGACGCCTGGGAAGTGGTATTTGTGGCATCAATGGAAAAACGATTGTAGGAAAGATCCAAATCTGAAAGATTTCTCAGCTGCTGAACCAAATTAATGTGGAATGAGCCACTAAAATTATTGGAAGAAAGTGAGAGCTCATTGAGCCCTCGGAGTTCCCATATAGACGTCGGTAGTTCTCCTCCTATATTGTTGTTGCTCAAATCAAGTGTATTCAGCATGTGCGATGGAGCATCAAAAGATCCCTTCAATTGACCAGAAAATCGGTTGTTGGAAAGTCGAAGCTCCTGAATCGATGGATGTGTAAACAGAGATGAAGGAATATTTCCCTCAAGTAAATTGGATACCAGGTCGAGAATAAGAAGACTCAAGAGGGATTCCCATTGTGTTGAATCAATTGGACCAGTTAGACTGTTGCTGGACAAAATGATATATGTCAGATTCTTGGACTCGCTCAGTGATGGAATTGGACCCGTAAAATTATTGAATGAAAAGTCCAAATAAGACAGTCGTGAGAGATTGGTGAGAGAGCTTGGGATATTTCCATCAAAGCTGCATCGCATCAAGTCTATTATGGACAGATTCCTGAGATTACCAATTGAATCTGGGAGCCTCCCGGAAATATTCGTGTCACTCAGAACCAGTGTCTGAAGAGAACTATTCTCCGGAAATATTGGCAAAGAACCCCGAAGGAGTTCGTTGGATGATACGTCAATGGTCTGAAGTGTTTGTACCTGGAAGATTGCAGGAGGAAATTCCCCTTGCAGGCCACAAGAACTTAGGTTCAGAGTTTTCAAGTTGAAGAAATTCGCTAAGAAACTAGGAACTGTGGTGTTCAAGTTGTTGTGATCGAGTTGAATGACCGACAGATTAGCCAGACTCATAAGAGAAGCCTTAATAGGACCAGACAGAAAACAGCGAGACATGCTCAACACCTCAAGTTTCGGCACTGAAGAAGACAAAGTGTCGCACCACCCACTTCCCTTAGCAGACACATTGACCCCGTCAAGGTACAACTCTCTCAACTCCCCAAAATCCCCAATCAGCGACCTCAAAGAGGGCATCTCAAGGAACAGCATTGAGAGATCAAGAGTACGTAGCTTCGTCAGGCGCGATAGCTCCGCCGGAAACTGCCCGTCAAATCCGGCATTGGACAAGTTGAGATGTACCAAGCGGCTGAGATTCGCAAGGCCGGACGGGATCGCTAAGTAGGGGAAATAGTTGAACGCCAAGTTCAAGCTTTGAAGGAACTCGAGCTTGAAGAGGCTCGATGAACGGCCGATTCCACCAGAGATCGACTCTTCGCTCAAATCGAGTCCCACGACGAGCCCGTCCTTGCACGTCACGCCGCTCCATGAATCAGCGCTTCGGTCCCACTGCACTAGCTTGGACGACGCGGAGGGGTTGAAGACGAGGCTGTCTCTCAGCTCGAGCAAGAGTGATCTCTGTGCGATGCCGAGACACTGGGCTGAAGCTGAAGCTGAAGACGTAGCAACGTCGGAGAAGATGGAGATGGTGGATATCGCAAGAAGAAGCCATGAGATGATCGAACCGTTCATCGGAAGAGGTTGAGGAAGAGAGCGGGAAGAGGGAACAGGAAAGAGAGACTCAACCGAAACAAAGTCGAACACTTTGGGAGTGGAGTAGTCTTCCAAGGAATTGCGTTGATATTCGGGATGTCATCATTAGTCACAAAAGTTTGACTCATTTCACTTTCGACGATACCAGCACAAACATTCTTTATTTAACTTACTTTTTCAATACAAACAAAATGCCATGTTTTTATTTTCAAGGAGAAAAGGGAAAATAAAATAAATCTGCCTAAATTGTTGAGATTAGAACTTGACGTCCCTTGGAAATATTTTTGGCTTATCTTATTTGAAGATCATAAAACAAATGATATTATGTGACCGGTTTTGTGTTTGTACATCACATTAACGTGTAGAGATCCATTAAAAGTAAATAATGGATATATATCATAACATTTAATAATAACACAAAGTACATATATTATATTCTATTTCTTTTATTAAAAAAGTAGATTCAAGAAACGAAATAAAACGATTTACTTATATTTGGATTTGGTTGTAAATATTTTATAGTACTATCAAAAAGCAAAAAAAGTATAAACTATAGAATCTGAAAATACAATGAATCAATTATGAAATATGAAATAGAAAATTACAATAATATGGTCAAAAATAGAATGAGAAACCAAATAAACAAAAACTAAGAATAAATTTCTCTTATACTAAACTGAAAATAAAAACAAAAAAGAAGAAAAAGGAAAAAGACATAAGTAAAACGATAAGAAAATGGGCGTTATCTTTACTCTTGTTTTTTTCTTTTGGTCAGTGGGCGTTATCTTTGCTTCGAGTGGTATAAAGAGCAGTATAAAGGAAAATAAAAAGAGTGAAAAATCCGAAAAGATTTAAAATTAAAAGAACGAAAAGAAAAAGCGAACTGTAGGCGCGTGGAATTGATCCATCGTGAACCCCGGAAAAGCACCATGGCCCACCTCCACCCGTCGACCGGGCTATTACCATACTTTCTACGCCTTTATGGAACTTTCACACTATATATTATAGAAATGCGTGTTAGTTGGCTGAAGGAGCATTCCACGTATATCACACGGCAAATCCTGATGGTCGCCACGGTTTTTCTCTTTCCGTACTGCACATTGCACATTGATATGTTTAAAGGTTTTCTTCCTTCTTTTTTCGTTCCGTTGTGTTTTTTTTTTTTGGTAAATAAAAGGTACAAAACTAAATAGATTAACGTCTAAAGTTCACTATTCCAACTTTATTACTAAACAAAACATGAGATAATTCGCTAGGAGGTTGCAAGTAGAACGTCGTATCCAATAGCTTCTCGCAAGAAGATCGGCAGGTCGATTGCCTTCTTGAAAATTATGCCATATTTTGAACTCAAAATGAGGGCCCAAGAGTCTTCTAATATCTTTAAGTGGAGCTGGTCCAGTGTTATCCATTATACTCTCTGGGTTGACAAGTTCGGTGATAATTTTGGAGTCCATCTCAATGATAATTTTATAGAAATCATGTTGCTTTGCGATGGGGATCCTAACCATAGTGCCCATAGTTCTGCTTGTGAAGACGAACATATTCCAAGAAATGAGGTAAAACCTCCAAGCTAGTCACCCTCTTCATTTCTGAATAATCCTCTTACTCCTGCAAATCCAAGATTACCTTTAGATGCCCCATTTGTCTTCAGTTTAATCCATCCGGGAGGTGGAGGATCCCAAGTGACTAAAATGGGAGAAGTATGTGATCCACATGACGACAAGTTGATCATAGACGAAGCTATGATTTCCTTCGTGTGTGATTTGATAGAGATTGTTTGGGCTTTTAATTATTTTGTTTATTCGGTAGTCATGTGCCGGGTTAGTTTCCAATAAAGCTCGAAACCAAGACCATAAGAAGATGAGCAAACTATCTTACCATCTAAGACAACAAGTTATTGTTAAGTTTTTTTAATGTAATTAAACTGTTAAAATCTTGGGTTAATACTATGAAAAACCCCAAACTGGTAAACCTGTGACAATTCTACCCAAAACTAATATTTTGACCACAAAAAATCCCAAACTGGTACACTTGTGACAAATTTACTCTCAGTTTGTTTCCGTTAAATTTTGCTATTAAATTACTTTGTTAAATGACACGCGACAGTTAATTAATGTATTAGTTTTACATTTTACCCTCCATTCGTCACATGTGTACCGGTTTGTCATTTTTTGTGGTATTAATTCAATTTAACAGAAATTAACGGAGGGTAAATTTGTCACAAATATACAAGTTTGGGGTTTTTAGTGGTCAAAATATTATTTTGGGGTAAATTTATTATAGGTATACCAGTTTGGGGTATTTCGTGGTAAAAAAAATAGTTTATGGTAAAATTGTTACAGGTGTACTAGTTTAGAGTTTTTCGTGGTATTAACTCTAAAATCTTACATCATCCAAAAGAAATCTTATTGAGTAATTCATAAATACAAATCGACCCTCAAATGAGCACCACATTGCTCAAGCTAATGAAAAGCTCTATCTTCTCCAAACAAAAGAAAAATGAGCACCACATTGCGTGTTTACTTACACTTCACGCGGGCTTGTCCTGCATGAAATTGGTTGGATTATTGCATATGTTATCCACATAAACATAAGGCATAGGCTCAAATCTTTTCCTGAATTAAATTACACTTCTCTCTATCTAGACTTGTGAATTGTGTGACTTGTTGGATTCAAGTCAACTATATTAGCTCCTAAACCGAAGAAAAGTCAAAGAAAAACAACTAAGACATTTTTTAAGGGAATTAGCTAAAGTGTCCCTCTTGGTACCACACCAAGAGAGACCAACATTAGAGAAGATCCTTGATTTGCGCAAATTCTATTGAAAGATTCCAATCAATTACACTGCATCCTCGAAGAACTTTCTGTATTGAAGGACCTTTTTAGCAGCAAGAGATAGAACCGGTCACGAAATTCTTTAGCCTAGTTATCTTCTCGTGGATGCAAACCACAAATCTACTTCACTGACCACTGAGACAGCAAAGGGCAATCAAGAAGAGGAGAAGATTTGAACTTATTCCAGATCAAGCATAACAACCGTAATATTTGGGTTTGTTGACTTGGTAGTGGCTAACTAAAAAAAATTTACTAGTCAAAAAGAAAAAGGAAAGTGAACTCTCGTATTAAAGAGGAAAAGGCGAGCACGCCGAGAATAGAGGAAAGGAAAGAAAAACAAGAAGAAAAGAAAAAAAGGGAATTTAAGAAAAAAAAAAGGGAAAGGAGTACACGCCATGAGAGTCTCACCAAGCCAGATTAACTTCGTTTCGCAATGCCCGGTAAGGATTTAAGCCATTTCGTTCAACTAATCTGAGTAGTTTTTGGAATTAGGGCACACATTTAAAGTTATGTGAAATTTGAACTGCGATGTCCGATTTTTAAGTTGTTAAGCTGAGTAATTTCATAGAAATGATAGATTAGGGCACTGTGGAACCATGGGGTTTGACGAATGGTTTAGTTGAAGCGAAATTTTAAAATTCTGCACTCAAGTTCGGCGTTACGGATAGATTTGAAAATCGTCTTTGGACGAGAGTTTTGTTAGCGAGTTAGAGTCATTTCATTAGCCAGTAAACTTGGTTTAGCCAATTCGTAGTTGAGGTAGCGTTTTTACTTGTTTTTTACATTGTTTCTTGCTTATTTGATTGGATTGTGAGCTTGACGGTTCGAGTAATCTGCGTAGTTTGGTGTACATCACATTAACATGTGGAGATCCATTAAAAGTAAATAATGGATATATATCATGGAATTTGATCATAACACCAAAATACATATATGATATTCTATTTTTTTATTAAATAATTAGATTCAAGAAAATAAATAAAACGATTTACTTATATTTGGATTTAATTGTAAATATTCTAAAGGATTAATACCTTAAATTGGTACGCTTGTAACAAATTTACATCAAACTAATTTTTTAATTACGAAAAACCCCAAATTGGTACACTCGTGACAAATTTACTCAAAATTAATTTTTTAATCACAAAAAACCCTAAACTGATACACCTGTAGTGAATTTACTCTCCGTTAAATTATATTAATACCAAGAAAAATCACAAATTGATAAACATGTGACAAACAGGGAGGTAAAATCCCAAATCGGTACACCTGTCAATTGCCACGTGTCATCCAACTGAACAATTTAACGGTAAAATTTAGCAGAAACTAACGGAGGGTAAATTTGTCACACATGTATCAGTTTGAGGCTTTTCGCAGTATTAACCTTATTCTATAGTACTATCAAAAAGAAAAAATGTATAAACTATAGAATCAGAAAATACAATGTATTAATCATGAAATATGAAATAGAAAAATACAGTAATATGTTCAAAAATAGAATGAATAACCAAATAAGCAAAAACTAAGAATAAATTTCTCTTATATTAAACTGAAAGGAAAAAATAATAAGAAAAAACAAAGGAAAAAAGGCATATGTTTACTTCGAGTGGTGTAAAGGAGAATAAAAAGAGGGAAAATCCGAAAAGATTTAAAAAAAATTAAACAAAAGAAGACAAAAAGCGAACTGCAGGCACATGGAATTGATCCATCGTGTACGCTGAGAAAAGTACCATGGCCCCCCTCCACCGGGCTATTTACCATTCGGCGCGTGGAATTGATCCATCATGCACGTTGGGACTGTACCATGGTCCACCTCCACTGGGCTATTTAATTGAATAGTAAGTGCGTGTGTTCGTTGGCTGAAGGAACAATCGACTTACGACGCATGGCAAACGCCGATAGTCGCCCCGGGTTTTCTCTTTTGGTATTGCACATTGATATATTTAAAGGTTTTCTTCCTTCTTTTTTTGGTTTCTTTGTGAGTTTTGCTATGCTAAAAGTGGTCTGAGAGAGATTCTTTGGGCTTTTGCTGTTTTTTTTTTCTTATTGTGCAGTCAAGTGCCGGGTTAGCTTACAATAAGACTCAAAACCGAGACCATAAGAAGAGGAACAAACTTCCTTACTATTTAAGACAACACATTATTGTTGGATTTTCAGTGTAATTAAATTGTCGGATCTTTCAACAAGAGAAAGAGATACTATTGAGTAATTCATAAATAAAAATCTACTCACAAATGAGCGCCACATTAGCTATGGTCTATATCTTCTCCAAATGAAAGAAAAAATGAGCACCACATTGTATGTTCACTTGCACACTTCTCGAGGGCTTGTCCTGCATGAAATGAGTCGGATAATTGCTAAGCCTTTCAAAATGGATTATAGACCCATTTCTTAACTCATATTTGATGGGTTGAGTCATTATATGAATTAGCTATGTTCAGTAAATGTGTTATAAATAGATTTAGAATGGCAAAACTCAAAAATTTATGAATGTTAAATGGTTTCACAGTTACCTAAAGTAACCACATTCGTGACTCTCTCTTTACTTTTTGTGAGAAAATAATAGACTCCTCATATTATTCAAAGTTCAAAGAAGTCTTGGGGGTCCCGCAAGATGAGCCCGATTTCACCTGTATTAAAAATATTAAGACGACTTCTTTTTTCTCATTATTCTTTTATTTTTATTAATATTGTAAGTTTCGCCTGTTAGTTATTGGAGTATATCTTTCTTTGATTGCATTTGGCATTTTCATTTTTACATAATATTCTAATCTTAGTTCTTGTCATTACAATCCATTGTCGGTATAAATTATCTTATTAAACATCTTACAATTCATTCAATTAAAATTTCAATTCCTCTGCGTTGTTTGTTGCTTTAATTTATAAATTCACTACCAAGTACTAACTTTCTCTTACTCTTCATTGTGAATCGGTATAAAAATAAAAAATTCTATGCAATGCTTATAGTCTAAATAACGATTTTATCCAGCTAACATATATACATGATGAGCTTAAAGTGGGTTAATTAGATAGATACTGATTTTCATAGGATGAATTAAATATGAAAGTATTTTAATAAATGCGGTCGAGTACCGGTATGAGTTACTAACGGTGGAAATTTAACTTGAATTGTGGCAACCTAAACTAAATCATCCCACGGTGCTGAACTTTGGCTACTTGATGAATAAGTGCTTGACTCAGGCGCTTACAGCTACCTAGACACTTGACAATGACTTTGCTCATTTATGGCGCTCGCAATTGCAAGAAAGTCCAACACATCTATGATACGTAGGTGTTGCAAATTGGAGCATTAATGGCACCGGAGAAAACTCTATTTTGTGTTTTTCTTCATTTGGAATTGAAAAGGGACAAAAAAACATAGAATAGAAAAGCACAAAAATAGACTAAGACCAAAACCAACAAACAAACAGTAGTTTGATCTTGACAAAGAAGCAGAACCAATGACCACGATCAAGAAGGATGCACGAAGGAGTGAAGCTAGAGAACAAAGAGGCTCGACTTTGGGTAGACTTCACCAGCACTAGGATGTTTGCGACATGTGATGAGGCCACAGAGAAAGGACAACTTCCTCTGACGACGAGGGAGAGTCCATCGACTCTCGAGATAGAGCTACCCTAAGAGACAACGTGAGCGACAAGCAGATGCCTGCCAGTGAAGCACTGTTGATGACGAGGACTTGTTGCGATTGCTCTCGACGATGAAAATACTCAAATGTTACATCTTTACTTTAATGAGTTACAATTAAGAGGCATTTATATCCGAACAATATATACAAGAAAGGAAGTAATCTAATCTAATAAGGATATTAGTTGTCCCAGGAGATAAAGAAATGTCAAAAAAAAAAATCCCTAACATCTAATAATATTTCTAACAATATCTTTTAATATTGAATTCTTTAATATTCATAAATATAAAGCCCATAAAAATGACAACCTAGGGGAGAGGTATTCGGAAAATTTTGTGCGAAATGGGCAATTTCAAGAACCGAGAATTGCGGGGAGGAGGGGGAGGAAAACAAGGGATGGTACAAATTGGAAACAGGGAGCAGTCAAAGTAAACGCTTGCTGGTGGGGACGATTCTGTCTAGTGTTAACATTCGCTACAGGACTGATGATGTTACTTACTCTGGGATACTTGTGTAGGGAATAGGAGCAGAAACGCGTCTGTCTGTCGGCTTTTCTTTATTCGTTTGCGGATTTCTTGGTGTCAATTTATGTTATGCTGGCCAGACCAAGAAAAATCAAACTTCAATGAATAGGAGATGACTCGCTTAGGGGATTGGAATATGACTGTGGTTAGTGATGAAAATAGAGATTGTCAAATAGTGCCCAAATCCAAAGGGTGGTTCAGTATTAGAACGATCCAACTATTGCGCTTCAAAAAGCGAAGGATTTTATATTTGATCCATACTCGTCGCAGCCACTAAAGCCAAGATTGAATCAGAGATGGATTCGATTTTCATGGGAATGGGCCTGTTTTTTGGATTGGAGATTATCGATGGACAAAAGGTTTTTGAGAATATCACAAATTCTCGATTAAAAGAAAATACCTTTCATATCACTTGTTAAAGCTTGATAACTAATTGAAAACGAAAATTTTCTATCGACTGATAGTTTTTTTTCGCTAAATCCTATCGACTGATAGTTGTTCTTTTGTTGATGTGTGCTTGTGTCTACTTGAGTGTTCCTCCTATACTAGTGATCTTGACTAGTGTGCAAATGATTCTTAATAGCAGACTCAATTTAATTTTATCGCAATTGTATTGTGGGTCTGCACTGGCATTGGGAACGTTTTTGCTGGGGCTGACGTAGACGCAAGGTAATACCATGTCCAAATTTTCTTTGCTTTTCCACATTAAGTAATGTCACCTTGGACAAAGTCACAACCACATGCAAGATTCTCTTAGAATGAATGTCCAGTGATTACCGAGACTGATTTCCAAGTTTTGTTGGGAATATTTTTCAGCAGATACATAAAAGAGGTCTAATCGATCGAGTCGGTTTTCATATTTGAACCGAACTAAACTTGAAAATTTAAGACTAGACACTTTATTCATACTCGATCTCGTCAAACATCAACTTATTTGGATCAAGTTTGACTCGTGAAATTTTTTTTATTAACTTGAAATGACTAAGTTTGATTCGACTCAATTATCATAAATGCATATTTGTCGGATCTTGATTCAAGCTTGAGCTCAAATTCGACTTTCATAAAATCTGAACAAATGAGGCTCAGACTTGACTCATTCCCGCACTTTGAACTCGTAAATAATCAGGCGAGCTCGAGTAGCTTGATTGGTTTGCACATAAAGAAGCAATTAAAACCTGATTTCGAAGAAGCATGTGACAAAATGTTGGTAAAGCACATAATCGTTTCAATCTCGAGTGTTGCGTATTTCGTTCTGGTTGAGTTTTTGTCTTCGAATGGGGTTAAATCTATTTTTAATCCTTCAATTCATAATATGTGCGATCTGGTCCTCAAGCCGGCAAGCCATTACCACTGTGATGCAAAGTTGGAGTCCAGCATGACCGCTTCTCCGAAGGTCAAGCCCATCGCTTCACATTTTCCAACCCTTGCCAATGGTCGCTGGTGGTGGCTTCGGCCACCAAGTCGTCCGCCCCTTCTCGCATCTCTCGCTTTTCCACCTTTGTCTTCTACATTTAACTTTCTTATTTTTCTTAAACTAAAACTAGTTTCTTTTGATTTTAACATTATCGACTTTTACCGTTTTCAATAATAATAATAATAATAATAAAATCATCCCAACATACCACATTAATATACTATGAGTTATTTAAGGATTGAATTGAGAATGGGTTAGAGTTAGAGGAGTTGATTCCAAAAACAAAAAAAAAAAATTTGGAGGATCCAATTGCACAAGCAACATAAGTTTGGGGACTAAAATTGAACTTAATCTTTTCTACTAGCAAGGGAATACCGGTTCGCTGGGGCCTACAAAAAAATTATCAACTAATGGTAGAAGTCCTTAAATAATTGATAATGAGAACTGGAAAATATATTCGTAAAGTTCCAGCATTATAATGTAAAACTCTACCTACTGAAAACCAATAAGTGCCAATTTTTCTCATTAATCTCGACCAATATATTTTTTTAACATAACTATTTTTATAAATGAGGGTCATTTCAGTCTTTTTCTTTCTACATCAATCCTTTACTCCTTCTCAACTTTCTTTAAAGAAAAATACCTTTTTTACTATTTTGGATATTATTATCAAGGCTAGGTTTAGTTAAGGGTGGGGAAAATCACTAATTTAATACTGTACAGATTCCAACGTAGTTCTAAAGTTTTCAATTGATTAATGTTGTCCTGAAACCTTGCTCCAAAATCCAATGTAATCATGCTCGTCAATTTTTGCCTGAAAATGCTAATGTGGTATTCCAGTTATCATCGGCCGTTCTATGAGCTCGACCAGCAATTTACGTATACAAATTTTATTCAAAACAACATCCTTTTGAGTAATTTTATTAATTTTTTACTTTTTAAAATGTGTTTATATCTTCTTTTTTTTTTCTTTTCCTTCCCTGTTTTCCCTCTTCCCATTTCCTTTTTTCTTTTCTTTCCCATTAACACCAGATCAAACCTATTTCGATGAACAGGTCCTAGGTTCCAAAAATTGGGTAACCTGGAACCTGGAACAAGTTTTTGTATTTCTCTTAGTTTATGTCTTTGCGCGATTCTGTGGCATTCCATGGCGTCCAATAATGAGTGTATAATCTTGAGCCAACAATATGACCTTTCATTTTATGACTGAGACTTTTACTATGTTAATGTTTCATATTTTCTGTGTGTATAAATATAAGTTGTGGTTAGTGAATTGCAGCAGCAAATGGCGATCATTGAAAATTCTAAAAATTGGGGAACCTGTTTCGACGAGCAAGTTCCAGGATCCAAAAATTGGGTAATCTAGAACTTGGAACAAGTTTTTGTGTTTCTCTTGGTTTATGTCTTTGTGCGATCCTGTGGTATTTAATGGTGTCCGATCTAGTCTGACCTTCCATTTTATGACTTAGACTTTTACTAAGTTAATGTTTCACGTTTTTCGTGTGTATAAATATAAGTCGAGATCAGTAGATTGTAGTAGCAAGTGGTGGTCATTAAATGTGATAATTTACTGTAATCATTCAATTAATAATATAAGTAGAACTTGGGTAGACCCTATAACCGATCCTATAACCTATGATAGGATAAGTTCTAGGTTTCAAGGTATGTAAGGTAGGTTCCGGGTTTCAAAAAAATGAGGAACCTATTCCAATGAGTAGGTTCTAGGGGAAAGGTTCTAGGTGGGACTTATACAGAACGTGGAGCCGCTCACCCCTATATATTACTTTACAAATCTGGCTTATGAAATGAATTATAAAATGATTTGAGAAATACTTTATGTTGAGCTGAATTAATGATAGGTAGTCGCAAATGTCATCCAAAATTAAAAAAAAAAAAGGTGATGTTGTTACTTGAGAATCAAGTAGTAAGTGTGTGATGGCAAGGGTGGCGTAGGAGCGGAGGAGTAGTCCAATGTAACTGCTTTCGAGATGCCACTAGTCACCAAATTTGAATTATTTCACTTTTGAAAATCCTAACTATTAAAGTATTATCCCATATCGGTTGATAATGGATCCTAGATGCTCTTTATATTCACGTGATTTCTCTCTATATATCGGCTTAAGCTTTTGTGTTAGATTTTATAACATGATATCAGAGTAGGAGGTTTTGAGTTCAAATTTTTCGAGCCTCTACAGCTTAAGCTTTTAGAACGTGCATGCAGATCCTCTTGACAGCGGGCCTTTATATTCATGTGATCTCTTTTCATCGATCAGCTTAAGCTTTTTGGTTGGATTTTCTAATATTAGCAAAAACTGGCAACATTGGGCAACAAAATGATATTCTTTTTTTTATCATAATTTTTCAATTGAAACAAATGACCATATTTATGTTTTCTAAGAAAAAGGAAAAAAAAATATGCCGAAGATGTTGAGATTAGAACTTGACATCCCTTGAAAATGCTTTTGGATCATCTTATTTTAAGATCACAAAGCCAATGACATTAAGTGATCAATGTTGTCTTTGTTCATCAACATTAACCATGCATAGATCGGTTAAAAGCAAACAATATAGATATTATATCCGATCATTTAATTAAATAAGTAGATTCAAGAAGATAAATAAAATGATTTACTTATATTTGGATTTAATTATAAGACTGTCAAAAAGCAAAAAAAAATATAAGTTTTAAAATCATATCAACGGTAGGATTTCAACATTTTCGGACAACTTACTTAATATAAACCCAGCCAATGTAAAAATAGTAGACTATATATGATATACAACATGATAGTTAACTATATTTGGTCAACCAAGCACATGAACTGAGCAGGGATTTGAAAACCCTAATTTGGGAAATCCTCAAACCCAAAATTTCCATGCACCTTCTTAGAGCTGAGACGATTGCGCCTTTGGTCCAGTTTGGTGGGCCACACACGTGAAGAATCTTAATTTTTTCCGAACGCGAAGAATGGTCCTGATTGAAGGACTTTCCGACAATAGACAATTGTGGAAAGGAAGAACATTGAAATTCCGTCAATCAAGGAGTAGCTTTCAGTTGACTTGACTAGAGAATGCAAAATTACTGTTTCGGTGGTGCTCCGCCGTTCGCGGATTTCCAAAATCCCATTTCCGAATAAAATTGAATTTCGTATGTGGATGGAAATATGTGACGTCCGTAATAAATTTGAAATGTGAATGATAACGAACCCAATAGTAGATTATCACTTGCTATCTTTTATTTTACAAGTGAGTGCGTAAATGTTTGCAAGTTACCAACGAAATTAAGATTTTATCATTCAGGAATTCAGCAGTAAATTGCCACTTATTTTAGGTTCCACAAGTAGGCGCACGACTTTTTGCAATTTGTCGATTGAAATAACATTTTTGCCATCCACAAAACCCAATAGCAATTACCACTTATTGTTAGACTTTAGATTTTATTGGTAGACGTGTAAGTAATTGTTTGTATAATACCAATTAGATAACAATCACATTGTCCACAAATATAATAGTAAATTAGCACTTTTTATATATTTTATAAGAAGGCACATAACTGTCTGTAAGTTATTAATGAAATAACAATTTTATCCACAAGCTCAATAGTAAATATATAACATAGGTGGTAAATTATTAGAACATTGACAATCATAAGTCCCTAGCATTGTTGCACAATCAAGTCAATTTACTTAATCGATAGGAAGCAAGTCGGATGATTAACCACTGTTATTCTAAATTTATGAATGGTGTAATAGATTTATTATTGAATGGAAACAATTCCATATGGGTCAATCAGATTGATAGACACTTCCTCGTGATTCTTCGACGACTCATCGTGACCAAGAAACAAGGAAGAGTACGGGTTTGGATGGCATTTTCCTTCTGTCCTACTATACAGGGCATTGTTTGTCATAGCTACATTTCAATTTTCCCCGGTTTAATATTTCTTGGGCTACAAAGAGGATGATGTTTTGGAGTATTTTGGTCCGTGAAACACAACACGGGACACTGTTCTATGCTGTTGAATTTGTGAAAGAGTTGGCAATTGTAAAAAGCCATTGGTAGCGAAAATTGGCCAGTGACTTGCTTGGTTTGTCATACGTTAGTAACGTATAACCACTTTTAGAAAAGTTAGTACCGTATAACCACTTTTAGAAAAGTACGGGCATTATCTGATTCTTTAAAGTTATCGATTATTCTAAAATTTACCAACATTTATTTTCGAAAAAATTTCAAATAAAGACCTGAAGTGCCCTCATTTTCTCAAATAAGGGCATGAAGTGGACTCAATGTCAAATAAGAGCATGAAGGTTAGTCTCAAATAAAGGCCTGAAGTGGCCATGAGAGTCCAAATAAGGGCTTGACCTCACCAATCGCTGGCCAATCAAGTGCATTTTCGTCTAAAAATCATTTTAATTTTAAATATTTTTATTTGTATTTCTTTTTTCTTTTTCTTTCTTTTTTTCCTTTTTCCTTCTTCTGGTTTTCTCTTTGTGCTTCACCGGTGACCGGCCGGCCACTACCGAAGCCCGAGAAGGGCTACGTGAGGGCCACACTCGCCGGCAACAGGCGAGGGACGGCCACGCCGGCCATGCGCGAGGTGACCCTCGCCTAAATCTGGCAAGGACTAGCCTCACCCACTTGTTGCCAGTGAGGGTGGCCCTTGCCAGATCGGGCTGGGCGAGGGTCACCCAACCCTTCTCGGGCTTTGCCGGTGGTCGGCGGTGAAGAAGAAAACCGAAAAAAGAGAAAAAAAAAAGCAAAAGGGAAAAAAGAAAAGAAAGGAAAAAAACTCAAAAAAGGAAAAAGACGAAATTCCCTTATTATCCATTAAGTCAAACCCTTTTTTTAAACAAACATAGCCATTTCAGGCCCTTATTCAAACCCTTTATAGAAAAGAGCATTTCAGACCCTTATTTGATACAAAGTTCACTATATGCTCTTATTTAAGAAAATGAGGGCACTTCAGGCTCTTATTTGGAATTTTCCCTTTATTTTCTGAAGTTGCCAGCGTGTTAAAGTTACTAATTGTCATGTGAAACTACCAAACTTAACTTGTGTCACTTAGCAACATGTATTTTAATTTTTCAATTTACCAACCATTTCAATAGTTTATATGAAATTCAATTAAGTCAAATACGAAGATAAACTTACCACACAAGAGTTTATACTTTTGTATGAGTTTAGTAGCTTCGTAGGTTGGTAGATTATCGGAACCTTTGGTGATTAATAAATAATCAAACAAAGGTTGGTGACTGAGTTTAAATAGAGTTAATAATTTCATGTAAAAGCTTATAATATTAAGTTCCACCGATAAATGAGGGTAATTATGGGAATAGTTGGTAATTTAAAACGAGTTGATAATTTCTTTTGCAAATTTGATCCATTGGTGAGCTCCCAAATAAATGCTCGTAATTTATCTGAACAATATGGAATAATGAAGTAAATATTGGTTAGTAGAGCCCATTAAGAGTTGGTAATTTCGTATGAGACTCAGTTTGTAAAGTTACACAAATATGGTTTGGTAAACTATTTAAAGGGTGAGGCTATTTCCATCCCATTTTGGCTAAGACACTACTTTCCAAATGTCTTTACATTAACCACCTTTTGACCACCTGTGGCAATCACCTATCTTAACTACAAAATTTAATATATAGTATGAGCTTTATATATATTAAAGATTGTAGATTATAGATGTGCATAGATAAATTTACAGGTAAATTCATGACTTTAAAAAAGAAATGGATATTACCCTAGCTAATTTTCACGATTCTTATTTAATCATTAATAGAAACATCATACGACAATAATATATAAGAGAAAAAATAAATAAATTTCTTCATCGGTGAGATTTATTGATTTATATATCAAAAACTACATCCAAATTAATTTTATAAGGCAAATTGATGTGGATATATTATTTTACAAATATCATACTAAATTAAATGAGATGATCAGGTTTTTTCTAATTAATGCATAGTAATATATCTAATTAATGTCACGGAAGCAGGAGGGCATTGAGCTTTGTGATGGTGTGGCTAAACTATACAAAGTTCCATTCTACCAAACTTTCTTATTATTTATAGATTTTGACTAATCATGGAAAATTTAAAGAAAATAAAAACATTACTCAGAGGATGTTAGAATATTTAAATAATAAATCGAGTTTTCATCTAATAACTTAAGCTTTTAAAACAGTCAGAAGGGGTTTCATAAAATTTGATATGGTGTCAGAGCTGGGGGTCTTAAGTTCGAATCCCTCTAAGACCTATTTGTTAATTGATCTATGTTTCTTGGTCTTTTTTTTTTTTGTTCCTTCGCATTTATGACATTTCTTTTCCTTTCAAGCTAAGGTGAAGCAATTATCGTGCCTATTGAACTTATATGGTTACTAGTGAAACACATTCTTTGATTATACTGTCACACAATTTGAATCTAAGCTCCTCCGGTATATTTCTACTATTGAAATATTTAACAAATATGTTAGCATCTCAAGCAACACAACTGTTACTGTTCCAAGCACATCAGTTAAGTGATCCGCGTGGGATGTCTAGTGAGCCTACCCGAGAGGGTACAATCTCCTTGTTTCAGTGCTGTATGATTCTGGGAACCAACTAGGAGGTTGCGAGAGTCTTCAATTATCTCGCTAAGGATGTCGGTTTCCGTACTAGCAGTAACTACTTGTCAAAGTTCTTCGAGCAAATGACCAGATACCGCCAGAACAAATGGCATGCGAGATGGATGGGGATCAAGTGCTCGTACTTCGGCAGCCCTTGGTCCTCCATCTTGACTACCGCTGCTTTCATTTTGTTAGTTTTTACTTGTCGTTTTGGCCTTTTTGGCCATTTATGTGCATTTTCATCTCAACAAGTGACCAACCTCAGAAACTCTGTTTCAGAAACATATTAAAGGTAATCTTATCAGACCAATGAAATTTGTGAAGTACCGGTTTCATTTGTTGATAACACTTCGCTGCTACTCTTAATTTGCTTTCTAGACCATCCGCTACTACATGGAAACTAGTCCATGACATAATTTAAGGTGTGACAAAGAGCATTATATTAATTGCAGGATTTAACAATTCTAGCGAACTTACTAAATGCTTGCGCCGCTGATTGAAATTAGCAGACTATATTTTCTATATAACATTAATGTCGACTTGAAAGCAATGGTAATCACTCATCAGACCATTGATGAAGTCAATGAGCCACCCGAGTTCCAATTGCACACGCCAAGCATGTGAATTTCATACACCTTGTTAGAGCTGGGAAGATGGCACCCTTGGTCCAGATTGGCACAGTACATATTTGAAGAAATTTCATGCTATTCAAGCTTGAAGAATTTTCTTTATTCAAGGACTTTCCTAGCAATAGACATGCAGGTCTTGAATTTCTTAAGTCCCATCATCTTCTACTAGATGCACATCCTCACTTCTGCTTCATAGACCTTTGACAGTTTATAATGGACAGTCATGGAAAAGAAAAACTGTGAACTTACTCCAATCAAGCATAACGACCAAAGTTTAGCAAACATGATAACATTACGAAAGTCTGAACAGCAAGTCATCCCAAAACTAATGATACACGCCTCCATGGCTGGATAAATATTAGTGTCCTGCAAAAAACCCAGAAGCCGACAGCAAATCCTAGTGGCATGCTCATGTAAAACGACTTCATGTCAATCCAACCATTCTCCTCCCGACATTCAGACCTTTGAGTTGGAACAGCATCAGCTTCTTCAGGATTGGTGTTGATTGAGCAATTGTCAAGTGGAAACCCGCATGATCCTTTGTTAACTACAAACGAACCTTCTGAAAATGTGAGAAACTGTTTGCTTGCTGGGATCTTACCAACAAGTTGATTATAGGAGATGTTCAGGAATGAAAGGAAGTTCAGATCTGAAAGCTGCACCGGTATTGTCCCATGGAGGTAGTTCTGTGACTAGTCTAGGGGCTCGAGCTGCTGTACTTTTCCTAATGACGAGGGAATAGGCCCTGAAAGCACATTGTGCAACAGGATGAGATAATAGAGTGCTCAAAAATCTCTCAATGCTTCTGGTATTGGACCCTCGAATCTATTGCTTGAGAAGTCGATCAAGGTGAAAAACTGCTAGGATCTTTGTGAGTTCTATCTCCACACCTTTGAAAGTAACACTAACTGTGTCTTGATAATAGAGATTGATCGATGAAAGAAACGGATATTGAAGATGGTCAAAGTGCGACTTAACCTTCATGGCCTCCCAAGACTTCAGGAAATCTTGAGGTAGCATACCACTGAAATTGTTGGAAAGCTAGGCCCTCCTGCTTTCTCGCTCCTTTCTTCTTTGCCTATCTCTCTCTCTGAGATGTTACCGTGAGGTTTCGTTGCAGAGATTGCTGAGGTAGACTTTCACAGAAATGTATTCGGCCATTGTGAAAACATCAGAACTCAAATCAATTAATATCAACTTAATCTACGTCAGCATACTTTCGGATTCAGGAAAACGATTAAACTAATTCACATTGAAACCTCACAGACATTCTGTGGAATAGATTGTAGTCAATCGATTAAGGAGCAGACATTTTGCGATTTCAAACTCGTGTTTGTGACCATACGCAATCGGAATTAACACGTGGAGTTGATAATCAAATACACAACTCTAACTTGACCGATCCTAATCGAAGCTAAACGAGCTTTACATTCACTTCACCTTCGCCAGAATCTTAGCGTGATGGAGAATCGGAGACTACCCTGTCAATGAAGCCAAACTAAGTCGCAGTAGGCAGTCCAATCAACTACTGGGAGCTCTCATTGTCGCGAAAAAGAGCTCTCATTGTCAATGAAGCGAGTTTTGGCCACTTCAATCTCCACAGCCGCGAAAAAGAGTTGAACAGGGGCCTTCTTGGGAGGTGGCAGTCCGGTGATGGCTACGTCGCCTTGGGCGCGGTGATGAGCCAGAAACGAGAAAGAGGTCTCTGGAAATCGATTCCCTGAGGGCAATCCAAAATGGGCTACGGTTGGAGATCGAGGACTGAAGTTTTATGGGTCAAAGTGAGCCCACACATTGACTGAAGTTTTGTGGGTCAAATTCATGAGCAAACGGGTTTGGGTTTGACTTAATGGGTTTTGATCAAGCTATCAGGTCAAATTTGGATTCAATGGACGAACGGGCTTCAAGCATGATCTCTCTCTCTCTCTCTCTCTCTCTCTCTCTCTCTCTCTTTTGCTCATTCTTTTTATTATTTATTTATTTATTCGATTTATTTATCTTATATATGCATATACGATTTTGCCAACAAAAAATTTGAGTGCCATAAGTTTCGTACGGTGCTTACTTGATTCAAAACACTTATGACACTCAAGTGATCAATTGATAGTTATGGTGCTTAAGTGAGCGTCTTTTAAAAAGTTATGATACACAAATAGCTGAACCAAAAGTTATAGCACTCAAATGACAATCGTATAAAGGTTATGACACTTGTCATGCCCTTGTCCCATAGAAAATCACTAACATTATTGCAAAATCAAGTCAATATACATGAGCAGTAGATAGGAGGTTGCGCAATATATTGTTGAATCAGTGCAATATATTTTACAATCAACATGTGAGCAATACATTATTTGGAAATAAGCTCGAAAATGGTTGTTTTGGTGCATGAAACTTAAGTCTTTTCAGTTCCTATCGACCTCCAAACAAGCAAGAGAAGTTACCAAATCTACTACGTTGAATTAGAGAATTCACTAATTGTTCGTGTAGAGGAGTCCAATCTCAGTATCCAATCCTCCAATCCCAGTGTCCACACACACGGTTGTGGTGTTCTCGGTGTCAGTGTCCATAATTCAATTGCATGTTATGACCCAAAATTTATCATGAATTACATGCAGGGATTGTTGATTCCATGTTTATTTCTAAATCCCTCATGATAGCAGGATTTAGAGATTGCCATGTTTTGATTCCCCTCTTCATGAACTTAATCAGAGAAAGGTCGCATCTTTTTTTTTTTTTTTGGTAAGGTAAAATAGATAACTTTTCATAACCCAAGTACAACCTAAAGCTATAGGCAACCAAGGACCCAACAAGGACAATTTGTCAAAATGGGGTCAAAGGCCTTAGCGGGAACTATACAACCAGCTAACAACGGGGAAAAAAAACATAAAGGAAACAAGCAGCCTAAATAGCAGCTGAACTAGCGTCAAAGATAGTGGCTGAAAGGCCCCAATTCCTTTGAAATCTTCGATTTGTAGGAGTGTCAGGAATTGTCCCCATTGCAATCGCTTTGTCTTTGACAACCTTGAGAAGGTGCTTATACATTCCTAGGATAAAAACAGCCTTGTTTTTTAAAATGGAGTTGTTCCTTTCTGTCCATATGATGTGACATAAGGCTCCAAATGCGAATCTGGATAGACTATGGGCAAAGGAGGAAGAATTGCAAACTTTCATTGCCCAGGTAATTAGATCGAGCCAGGCCATATTACGCCACGGGAGGTTGCATCTAGTCGCCCAGAAAAAGGCAAGCCTTCTTGTAGTCGAGCACTCAAAGAATAAATGGTTGATAGAGTCCGGGACCTCACCACAATACGTACATACAGCAGCTTCAATGGTCGCATCTTTCGTACTTAGATTTATCTCTTTTTGGCATGGATTTGCCCTTGGTTGAATTATATGGATGATCTTTTTTCATGTTAACATTGAATGGGATCGGATTGATGATTCCTTTACATGTTGTTCATGGCCTGTCCCCTTGGTGCTGTTGATCACGCCCCCTCCTTGTTTGATTGCATATGTTTAATGTTGTCTCGTATTGATTGCCCTTATTTTAATTTCCTTGCATCTCGGTTAGGTTTTGTCTTGCTTGGAAGAATTTTGATCATCTGTTTTGCTGAGATTCATGGAAAATAGGCTAAAGCTTCGACCTTTGATCGATGCTTTCGCTCATGTCAAAAAGATCGAATCTTTCGAGGAAAGATCAAGCCTTTACTGCTTTTGTATTCATGCATATAGGATACAGTTTGGTAGTTCATGTACATTAGTGAGAAAAATCATAAAAATTGCATCTTTAATTGTCATGTGGCATATAGGCTATCCATGATCACCTAGGTAGTTGCAACTGCAAAGATTAAAAAATAAGGACATCTTAGAAGCATGCTAGGTGACCTTTTTTTCTTTGGTCTTGGCATGCTAGGTGGCTTTGCATCTTAGATTACGTAAGTTTTGATTTGTTCATGTTCATCTAAATTAATAGGGCAATTTCGGCCATATAGCGCTATTCTCGATATGTAGGGAAATTTTAGGGTTTTAAATAGTGTTTATAAAGTTAGACAAAAGAAAAGACAAAAAAAAAGAGAGAGATTAATTGCATCTTAATCACATGTCGGCAACTTCTACATCACAATGTTAGATAGTTCGCGATATTTGATTCATGGATGATGGCTCAGGCATGTTCGGCACTTAGACTGGGCATCTCATGTTTATTTTAATCTGGTGCACTTTTACTTTTGGTTTATAGCTCACGACAGTCCTGTCCCCAGGCTTAATAACGAGACTTTGTTAAGTTTGCCCTATACTGTTTGGATTCTTTATTTTCCCAGTACTTTATTTGCTTTATCTTTATTATCACTTGATTTAATATATATTGCTTGAACCCCCATTCATGATCACCTTTTTTTTTGTGGTTACATGATTAGAGGATACTGGGAAAATAAAATTGAGAAGATTGCCAGCAAAAAAATTTCACAAAATAGAAAAGGTATTAGTAACAAATGTTAGATTTATCTGGTATAATCAAGTCCCCAAACTCACAAATCTCCGGTTTGCAAGAGTAAAGCGAGCTCCTATGTCTTACTTGGGCTCCTAACCGGCCCATAATTGATCAGTGCCAGTTCCAAAGCAAATTAAACTAAGTGATTGAATTGGAAAACCAAGTCGCAACTGGTAGGATTGGGGAATGTCCTTGCTAGACGTAAGTGCGACCTTGGAAGAGGAGCCATTAGCGCTCGCTTAGCAATCGGTAAACATCCCTCAGCTATGTCAACCTCTGGAGGGTTGCAACATTACGTATGATAGTTTGTCACTTAAGTTCCTTCACTAAATGATGGTAATTGTTGGAATAGTCAGTAATTTAAAAAAGAATTCATAAGTTCGTGTAAAAAAATTGGTAAGTTTAACCCATTGGTGAGAAATAAATATAAATAAGCTATCAAAACCGTATGAAATAACAAAATAGATTGGTGAGTGGACTCCAATAAGAATTGGGAGCTCGATCCACTTGTGATAAGTTCTTCACATTTTTCAACCATCACCAATCATCTTTGGTGGTGATTGTTGCCACCAAGCCCGCCCCTCCTCGCATCTCTCTCGCTCTCTCTTCCCCTTGTGTTCTACATTTTACTTTGCTTTTTCTATAGAATAAATCAGTTGCTTTTGATTTTAACATTTTGACTTTAACCTTTTTTGATAATAAATAAATGTGAACATAGCATACCACGTCTAACATTCGTACTAAGAGTTATTTTAAGGACTTGATTGAGAATAGGGTAGAGTTAGAGGAGTTGATTCAAAAAAAGAAACGAAATGAAGAATCCAATTTTGCACAAGCAAATTTGAAGGATCCAATTGAAGGTCTAGGCCACGTACCTACTTTTGAATGGTCATTTCTATGCAAGACACAGACCTACATTTTTTCCCAATGGGTAAGCAAGAGTTCTATTGATCAGTAAACATAACCATCTTTTAGATGATGATGAAGAAATATGAAGATAAGAGAGAACGAAAATACTCTTTTTCAAGTCTAGTAACTAAACCTCAGTGGAAATCTTCATGGACGTGAGTGTCTGAACAACACTTTATCCCACAATCGATAATAAGCAAACCTCCATGATCTTATAAACACTATGGGACCACAAAATACCCAGAAGCCAACCACGAATCCAAACGGCATGCCCATGTAAAACCACTTCCTCTTGATATCATCACTGTTGCCGTCATCATCTGTGTTGCTTTGAGTTGAAACACTACCCGCTTCTTCTGTCCCATTCGTTGTAGTTGAGCAACTTTTGTTGAGCTGAAGCCCGCATAATCCAAGGTTTCCTTCGAAGGAACTTTTGGAAAACGTGAGAAACTGTCCGCTTGTCGGGATGCTTCCCACAAATTGATTTTTTGAGAGGTTCAGGAACGAAAGGAAATCAAGATTCACAAGTTGAGCCGGTATGGTTCCATTGAGGTAGTTCCATGATAGGTCCAGCGACTCCAGCTGATCCAGATTCCCTAAAACAGGAGGAATTGAACCCGAGATGGCATTATGCGATAGGTTGAGGAAATGAAGTGCTTTGAGATCTCCAAGTGTGTTTGGTATTGGACCCTCCAATCTATTGCCTGAGAAGTCAATCGATGTGAAAATAGTCAGAATCTTGACCAGTTCTAGCTTTCGACCTTTGAAGGTTACACTCATTGTATCTTCATAATAGATCCCACTACTTACGTGTGACTCATATTTCAGCGGATCTATATCTTCATAAGAGATCTCACTACTTATGTGTAACTCATATTGCAGGTGATTGAAGTCTACGTTGGCCTTCATAGCCTCCCAAGATGCAAGGAGACTCACAGGCAGCGTGCCGCTGATATTGTTGGAAGATAGGTCAATGATTTGAAGCATCTGCCAGGTGCAGGGACTATGCATACATCCAATTTCACCGTGCAATTTATTGGATCGTAAAACAAGGACACGAAGACTTGACATAGCATTGAAATGACATGGAAATGTCCCATCTATTTGATTGTCCCCAAGGTTCACAATCTCCAACGTCGTGCAATTTGCCAACGACAGCGGAATTTGGCCCTGCAGGAAATTCTCACTAATATCCAATGTCTTCAAACCACATGTTGCTGGGATGTTTTGTGGAATATCACCACTCAACTGGTTATTTCTTAGATTCAATACCTTGAGAGACATCATCATTAAACAATCAGGAATAGTTCCGTTCAAATGATTATGCGATAAGTCAAGCGCTTCAAGACTACCAGCTTTGCAAATTGACTTCGGGATGGACCCATGGAAATTATTCTTCGACAGGGAGAAGAACATCAAGCTTCGTAGGTCGATGTCATCCGGGATAACAGCATTTATTTTGTTACTTGAGAAATCCAAGTAGGAAGCATCTAACGACAAGGGTGGCATATTCCCTCGGAGCATGTTTGAATGGAGGTCGATGGCAAGCAGAGTAGAAGTAAGATTGTCCAGAGGTGTTTCCAAATCTTCAAAGAAATTGGAGGAAAGATTGAGATGCTCAAGAAATTCTAGTGTCCATATCCATCTCGGTATATCCCCTTTTATATAATTGTGGGAGAGGTCGAGGATGAACAATGTAGACTGGTTAGCCAAAAACTGAGACAATGTCGTCAACTGGCAGGAAGCCAAATTTAACTCTTGAAGGTCAGGGAATGAAGAGGCCTGGGAAGCAATATTTGTGGCATCAATGGAAAAATGATTGTAGGAAAGATCCAAAGCTGAAAGATTTCTCAGCTGCTGAACCAAATTAATGTGGAATGAGCCACTAAAATTATTGGAAGAAAGCAAAAGGTACTCGAGCCCTCGGAGTTCCCATATAGACGTTGGTAGTTCTCCTCCTATATTGTTGTTGCTCAAATCTAGTGCATACAGCATGTGTGATGGAGCATCAAAAGATCCCTTCAATTGACCAGAAAATCTGTTGTTGGAAAGTTGAAGCTGCTGAATCGATGGATGTGTAAACAGAGATGAAGGAATACTTCCTTCAAGTAAATTGAAACCCAGGTCGAGAATAAGAAGACTCAAGAGGGATTCCCATTGTGTTGAATCAATCGAACCAGTTAGACTGTTGCTGAACAAAATGATATGTGTCAGATTCTTGGACTCGCTGAGTGATGGAATTGAACCAGTAAAATTGTTGAATGAGAAGCCCAAATAATACAGTCGCGAGAGATTGGTGAGAGAGCTTGGGATATTTCCATCAAAGCTGCATTGCACCAATTCTATTCTTGACAGATTCCTGAGCTTACCAATTGATTCTGGGAGCCTCCCGGAAATATTCGTGAAACTAAGAACTAGTGTCTGAAGAGAACCATTCTCCAGAAATTCTGGCAAAGAACCCTGAAGAAGTGGGTTGAATGATAGGTCAAGGGTCTGAAGTGTTTGTAACTGGAATATTTTTAGAGGAAAGTCTCCTTGCAGACCACAATAACTTAGGCTCAGAGTTTTCAAGTTGAAGAAATTCGCTAAGAAACTAGGAACTGTGGTGTTCAAGTTGTTGTGATCGAGTTGAATGACCGACAGATTAGCCAGACTCATAAGAGAAGCCTTAATAGGACCAGACAGAAAACAGCGAGACATGCTCAACACCTCAAGTTTCGGCACTGAAGAAGACAAAGTGTCGCACCACCCACTTCCCTCAGCAGACACATTGACCCCGTCAAGGTACAACTCTCTCAACTCCCCAAAATCCCCAATCAGCGACCTCAAAGAGGGCATCTCAAGGAACAGCATTGAGAGATCAAGAGTACGTAGCTTCGTCAGGCGCGATAGCTCCGCCGGAAACTGCCCGTCAAATCCGGCATTGGACAAGTTGAGATGTACCAAGCGGCTGAGATTCGCAAGGCCGGACGGGATCGCTAAGTAGGGGAAATCGTTGAACGCCAAGTTCAGGCTTTGAAGGAACTCGAGCTTGAAGAGGCTCGATGAACGGCCGATTCCACCAGAGATCGACTCTTCGCTCAAATCGAGTCCCACGACGAGCCCGTCCTTGCACGTCACGCCGCTCCATGAATCAGCGCTTCGGTCCCACTGCACTAGCTTGGACGACGCGGAGGGGTTGAAGACGAGGCTGTCTCTCAGCTCGAGCAAGAGTGATCTCTGTGCGATGCCGAGACACTGGGCTGAAGCTGAAGCTGAAGACGTAGCAACGTCGGAGAAGATGGAGATGGTGGATATCGCAAGAAGAAGCCATGAGATGATCGAACCGTTCATCGGAAGAGGTTGAGGAAGAGAGCGGGAAGAGGGAACAGGAAAGAGAGACTCAACCGAAACAAAGTCGAACACTTTGGGAGTGGAGTAGTCTTCCAAGGAATTGCATTGATATTCGGGATGTCATCATTAGTCACAAAAGTTTGACTCATTTCACTTTCGACGATACCAGCACAAACATTCTTTATTTAACTTACTTTTTCAATACAAACAAAATGCCATGTTTTTATTTTCAAGGAGAAAAGGGAAAATAAAATAAATCTGCCTAAATTGTTGAGATTAGAACTTGACGTCCCTTGGAAATATTTTTGGCTTATCTTATTTGAAGATCATAAAACAAATGATATTATGTGACCGGTTTTGTGTTTGTACATCACATTAACGTGTAGAGATCCATTAAAAGTAAATAATGGATATATATCATAACATTTAATAATAACACAAAGTACATATATTATATTCTATTTCTTTTATTAAAAAAGTAGATTCAAGAAACGAAATAAAACGATTTACTTATATTTGGATTTGGTTGTAAATATTTTATAGTACTATCAAAAAGCAAAAAAAGTATAAACTATAGAATCTGAAAATACAATGAATCAATTATGAAATATGAAATAGAAAATTACAATAATATGGTCAAAAATAGAATGAGAAACCAAATAAACAAAAACTAAGAATAAATTTCTCTTATACTAAACTGAAAATAAAAACAAAAAAGAAGAAAAAGGAAAAAGACATAAGTAAAACGATAAGAAAATGGGCGTTATCTTTACTCTTGTTTTTTTCTTTTGGTCAGTGGGCGTTATCTTTGCTTCGAGTGGTATAAAGAGCAGTATAAAGGAAAATAAAAAGAGTGAAAAATCCGAAAAGATTTAAAATTAAAAGAACGAAAAGAAAAAGCGAACTGTAGGCGCGTGGAATTGATCCATCGTGAACCCCGGAAAAGCACCATGGCCCACCTCCACCCGTCGACCGGGCTATTACCATACTTTCTATGCCTTTATGGAACTTTCACACTATATATTATAGAAATGCGTGTTAGTTGGCTGAAGGAGCATTCCACGTATATCACACGGCAAATCCTGATGGTCGCCACGGTTTTTCTCTTTCCGTACTGCACATTGCACATTGATATATTTAAAGGTTTTCTTCCTTCTTTTTTCGTTCCGTTGTGTTTTTTTTTTTTGGTAAATAAAAGGTACAAAACTAAATAGATTGAACCACCCGTCTGGGTGGCGCTGCTGAAGAGGGCACTCTTCCTCTCGCAAAAGGTTGAGTGTTCGAATCCCGAGTGCCGTAGGGTGACTTAACCGGTGCACGTGTGTGGTGGCTAGCACGTGTCACCCCCAGGATTTACCTCCCGGCTGTCGGCCGTGCAGGGGTTCCCTGGATTATCAAAAAAAAAAAACTAAATAGATTAACGTCTAAAGTTTACTATTCCAACTTTATTACTAAACAAAGCATGAGATAATTCGCTAGGAGATTGTAAGTAGAACGTAATATCCAATTGCTTCTTGCAAAAAGATCAGCAGGTCGATTGCCTTCTTGAAAATTATGCTATATTTTGAACTCAAAATGAGAGCCCTAGAGTCTTCTGATATCTTTAAGTAGAGCTGGTCTAGTGTTATCTATTATACTCTTTGGGCTGACAAGTTTGGTGATAATTCTGGAATCCATCTCAATGATAGTTTTATGGAAACCATGTTGCCTTGTGATGGTGATCCTAACCATGGTGCCCATAGTTCTACTTGTGAAGATGAACATATTCCAAAAAATGAGGTAAAATCTCCTAGCCAGTCACCCTCTTTGTTTCTGAATAATCATCCTGCTCCTGCAAGTCCAGGATTACCTTTAGATGCTCCATCCGTATTCAGTTTAATCCATCTCGGAAGTGGAGGATCCCAAGTGACTACAATGGGAGAAGTACGTGATTCACGTGATGACAAGTTGATCAAAGACGAAGGAAGCTATGATTTCCTTGGTGTGTGATTTGATAGAGATTTTTTAGGCTTTTAATTATTTTTTTTATTCAGGAGTCAAGTGCCAGGTTAGCTTCCAATAAAGCTCAAAACCAAGACCATACGAAGATGAGCAAACTATCTTACCATCTAAGACAACAAGTTATAGTTAAGTTTTTAATGTAATTAAATTGTTAAAATCTTGGGTTCATACCATAAAAAATCCCAAACTAGTACACCTATGATAATTTTACCAAAAACTAATTTTTTGACCATAAAAAATCATAAACTGGTATACTTGTGACAAATTTACTCTCAGTCTATTTCCGTTAAATTTTACTGTCAAATTGCTTTGTTAAAAGACACGCGACAGTTAACTATGTACCAGTTTTATGTTTTACCCTCCATTTATTACATGTGTACCAGTTTGTGATTTTTTATGGTATTAATTCAATTTAACAGAAACTATCAGAGGGTAAATTTGTCACAAAAGTACCAGTTTGGGGTTTTTAGTGGTCAAAATATTATTTTTGAGGTAAATTTATCATAAGTGTACCGATTTAAGGTTTTTCGTGATAAAATATAGTTTAGTGTAAAATTATCACAAGTGTTCCAGTTTTGGATTTTTCGTGGTATTAACCCTAAAATCTTTTATCATCCAAAAGAAATCTTATTGAGTAATTCATAAATACAATCGACCCTCAGATGAGCACCACATTGCTCAAGCTAATGAAAGCTCTATCTTCTCTAAACAAAGAAAAATAAGCACCATATTGTATGTTTGCTTGCACTTCACGCGGGCTTGTCTTGCATGAAATGGGTTGGGTTATTGCATATGTTATCCACATAAACATAAGGTATAGGCTCAAATCTTTTACTGAATTAAATTACACTTCTCTGTATCTAGACTTGTGATTTGTGTGACCTGTTGGATTCAAGTCAACTATATTCGCTCCTAAACCGAAGAAAAGTCAAAGTAAAACAACTAAGACATATTTTTTAAGGGAATCAGCTAAAGTGTCTCCCTTGATGCCACACCAAGAGAGACCAACATTAGAGAAGATCACGGATTTGCGCAAATTCTATTGGAAAGATTCCAATCAATTACACTGCATCCTCGAAGAACTTTCTGTATTGAAGGACCTTTTTAGCAGCAAGAAATAGAATCGGTCTCGAAATTCTTTAGCCTAGCCATCTTCTCGTGGGTGCAAACCACAACTCTACTTCACCGACCACTGAGACAGTAAAGGGCAATCAAGAAGAGGAGAAGATTGAAACTTATTCCAGATGAAGCATGACAACTGTAATATTTGGGTTTGTTGACTTGGTCAAATGAAGTGGCTAATTAAAAAAAATATATAGTCTGAAAGAAAAAGGAAAGTGAACTCTCATGTTAGAGGGGAAAAGGACAGCAGGCCGAGAATAGAGGAAAGGAAAGAAAAAGAAGAAGAAAAGCAAGAAAGGGAAATTAAAAAAGAAAAGGGAAATGAGTATACACTACGGGAGCCTCGCTAAGCCAGATTAACTTTGTTTTACAATGCCTAGTAAGGATTTAAGCCCTTTTGTTTATCTAATCGGAGTAGTTTTCGGAATTAGGGCACAAATTCAAAGTTATGTGAAATTTAAACTGCAATGTCCGATTTTTGAGTTGTTAAGCTGAGAAATTTCATGGAAATGATAGATTAGGCATTGTGGAACCATGAGACTTGACGAAAATCGATTAGGAATAAGAATAACGGTTTAGCCAGAGCGAAATTATAAAATTCCATGCTCAAGTTCCGTGCTATGGATAGATTTGAAAATCGGCTTCGGACGAGAGTTTTGTTAGCACATAAGAGTCATTTTGTTAGCGAGTAAACTTGGTTTAGCCGATTCGTAATTGATGTAGCGGTTTTACTTGTTTTTGACATTGTTTCTCGCTTATTTGATGTTGTTTCTCGCTTTTTGAAATGCTCATATTTCAAAAAGCAATATGGATTAGATATAGTATTAGTTATGAAATAGCATTTTTGTTGCAAAAAAGTTTGGATTGAGCATTTACTACTCTATGGTTATTTGTGAATAGTTTTAGAAACGTGTTATGAAAGATATTGTGAAAGTTTATACATATGTATTGCTTTATACATCTGACTTATGAAATGAATTATGAAATGGTTCGAGAAATACTTTACGAAAAGCGTTTCTAGCGGTTGAGTTGAATTAATGATAGGTAGTCGCCAATGTCTACCAGAATACAAAGAAGTGATCTTGTTACTTGAGAAATCAAGTAGTAAGCGTATGATGGGAAGGGTGGCGAAGGAGTGGAGTGGTCCAATGTAAGTGCAATCTGCTGTCAATTTTTGGGATGTCATTGGTCACCAAACTTGAATTATTTCACTTTTGAAAATCCTAGCCATTAAAGTATTATCCCACATTGCTTAACGATGGGTCCTAAAACTCTCTTTATATATATATGGTCTCCCTCCACCTATCAGCTTAAGTTTTTATGTCAGATTTTATAACATGATATCATAATATGAGGTTCTGAATTCAAGTTTAAGCTTAACCTTTTAGAACATGCCACTTGTCTTGATAATGGGCATTTATCTTCATGCAGTCTCTCTCCACCGAACAACTTAAACTTTTGAGTTGAACTTTCCAACATTAGCAAAAATTGGTGACATTGCGCAAAAAAATGATATTCTTTTTTTATCATAATTTTTCAATCGAAACAAAAGACCATATTTATGTTTTCTAGGAAAAAAACGAAAAATAAAAGAAATATGCCTAAGATGTTGAGATTAGAACTTGACATCCCTTGAAAGCTTTTGGCTCTTCTTATTGTAAGATCATAAAACCACTGAAATTGTGTGATCAATGTTGTCTTTGTACATCAACATTAACCATGCAGAGATCAGTTAAAAGCGAACAATATAGATATTATATCTGATTATTTAATTAAATATGTAGATTCGAGAAGATAAATAAAATGATTTACTTATATTTGAATTTTATTTGTAAAAATTTATAAGATTATAAAAAAGTAAAAAAAATATAACTCTAGAATCATATCCAACCTTTCATATACAACATGATAGTTGACTGTATTGGGTCAAGCAAGCACATGAGCTGAGCAGGAATTTGAAAACCTTTTGGGAATCTTCAATTCTGAAATTTCCATGCAACTTTTTTAGTTCTGGGAAGATTGCGCCTTTGGTCCAGTTTGGTGGGGTACACGCGTGAAGAATGGTCCTGATTGAAGGACTTTCCGACAATATACAATTATGGAGAGGAAAAACACTGAACTTTAGTACAATCAAGCCTAAGACCAAAGTACACGCAGTAGCTTTTTGTTGACTTGACTAGAAAATGCAAAATTATGGTTGCGGTGGTGCTCCCCTCGTTCGCGGATTTCCAAATTTCCATTTCCAAATCCAAATAAAAAAAATTTTCATTTGTGGATGGTAAATACGTAACGTAACGTCGGTAGTAAATTTGAAATATCATTGATAACAAACCCAATAGTAGATTATCACTTGCTTTTTTATTTTACAAGTGACTTCGTAAATGTTTGTAAGTGACCAACAAATTAAAGTTTTATCATTCATGAACTCGGCAGAAAATTGCCACTTATTTTAGTTTCTACAAGTAGGTGCCTGACTTTTTTTGGACTGTCAATTGAAATAACATTTCTACCACCCACAAAACCCAATAGCAGTTACCACTTATTTTTTAGATTTTATATTTTACTAGTACACGCGTAAATTACTGTTTGTATGTTACCAAATAGATAACAGTTTATCGTCCACAAATCTAATAGTAAATAAGCACCTTTTTTTTTATATTTTACAAGAAGGTGGATAACTGTTTGTAAGTTATCAATAAAATAACTATTTTACCATTCACAAGTTCAAAAGTAAATATATAACATAGGTGGTAAGTTATTAGAACATTGACAATCATAAGTCCCTAACATTGCTACACAATAAGTCAATTTACTTAATCAATAGGTAATGAGACGGGCGATTAATCACTATTATTCAAGATTTATGGATGATGTTACAGATTTACTATTGAACGGAAACTATTTTGTATGGGCCAAATGGAAGGTTAGATACACATCCTCGTGATTATTAGATGACTCACGATGACCAAGAAACAACTACAGGGCCTTCAGGGCATTTTCTTCGGTCCTACTGTACAGGGCATTTTATGTGATAGTTACTTTGCAATCTTCTCCTGTTTAATATTTTCTGGGCTACAAAGAGGATCAAGTTTTGGACAATTTTGGTCGTGAAACATATTACGGAACATTGTTCCATGCTGTTGAATTTGGGAAAGAGTTGGCCATTGTAAATCCTGTTGGTAGCAAAATTGACCGGTGACTTGGTCAGTCATACGTTGGTAACCACAACCACTTTTTAAAAAGTACCGGCATTATTTGATTCTTTGAAGTTATCAGTTATTCTATAATTTACCAACATTTATTTTCTTCAGCCACCAACGTATTAAATCTACTAATTTTCAAAACGAAACTACCAACCTTAATTTGAGTCGCTTAGCAACATTTATCTTTATTTTTCCAAATTAGCAACCATTTCAATAGTTTTATGAAATTTACTTAAGTCAAATACCAACATGATAAACTTTCCACATAAGAGTTTATGATTGTGTATAAGGGTTTAGTAGTTTGTAGGTTGGTAGATATCAAAACAGTTGGTGATTACTAAATAATTAGTTGGTAACTGAGTTTAAATAAAGTTAATAATTTCATATAGAAGTTTATAGGTCTAAATTCCACCGATAAATGATGGTAATTATGGGAGTAGTTGGTAATTTTGAAAAGAGCTGATGATTTCTCTTATATTAAACTGAAAGGGAAAAAAAGGAAGAAAAAGGAAAAAAATGAAAAAAGTAAAGCGATGGAAAATTGGGGGTTATCTTTACTTAGAGTGGTATAAAGAGTAGTATAGAGGAAACTAAAAAGAGGGAATAATCCGAAAAGATTTCAAATTAAAAGAAAGACAAAAGAGGGAATGATCCATCGTGCACGCCAGAATGGTACCATGGCCCACCTCCACCCGTCCACAGGGCTATTACCATACTTTCTACACCTTTATGCAACTTTCACACCATATATTTAATAGAAATGCGTGTTAGTTGGCTAAAGGAGCAATCCACGTACAACGCACGGCAAATCCTGAGAGTGGCCCCGGGCTTTCTCTTTTGATATTGCACATTGATATATTTAAAGATTTTCCTCTTTCTTTTTTTTGTTTGTTTTGTTGTGAGTTTTTGCCATGTTAAGAGTGGTTCGATAAAGACTTTTTAGGCTTTCAAATTTTTTTTCCTTTGAATTGAGCAATCAAGTGTCGAGTTAGCTTCCAATAAGACTCGAAACCAAGATCATAAGGAAACGAGCAAACTCCCTTATCATCTAAGACTGACACCTTATTGTTAGATTTTTAATGTAATCAGATTATCAAAATTTTACATCAACTGAAAGAGATCCGATCGAAAAATTCATCAATATGGCATGCTCCTGCACAGAAGAAAAGTCAAAGCAAAACAACTAAGACATATTATTTACGGAAATCAGCTAAAGTGTCTCTCTTGGTACCACACCAAGAGAGACCAGCATTGGATAAGATCGCGGATTTGCGCAAATTCTATTGGAAAAATTCCAGTCAATTACACTGCATCCTCGAAGAATTTTATGTGTTGAAGGACCTTTTTAGCAGCAAGAGATAGAACCGGCCTCGAAATTTTTTAGCCTAGTCATCTTATCGTGCATGCAAACCACAATTCTACTTCACCGACCACTGAGACAGCAGAGGCCGACGAAGAAGAGGAGAAGATTGAAACTTATTCCAGATCAAGCATAACAACTGTAATAGTCAAAAAGACTTGGTCAAATGAAGTGGCTAATTAAAAAAACTTGACTAGTCAAAAAGAAACAGGAAAGTGGAATCCCATATTAAAGGGGAAAAGGAGTAAAAAAGAAAACGGAATGTGGAATCTCATATTAAAGGGGAAAAGGAGAGCACGCAGAGAATAGAGGAAAGGAAAGAAAGAGAAAAAGAAAACAAAGAAAGGGATAGAAGAAAGAAAAGGACAAGGAGTACACACCACCAGACCACCCCCCCCCGGGCCACAATACTAGATTTACTTCATTTGGCAATGTCGATTAGGATTTAAACTCTTTATTCATCTAATCAAAGCAGTTTTCGAAATTAAGACACATATTCAAACTTATATGAAATTTGAACTGCGAGGTTTGATTTTTTAGTTGTTAACTTGAGAAATTTCATGGAAATAATATATTGGGGCACTATGGAGCTGTGGGGTACGAAGGAAATCGATTTAGATTAACAGTTTGGTTAGAGCGAGATTCTGAAGTTTCGCGCTCAAGCGCCGCTTTACAGATAGTTTTGAATATCCGCTTTTGGATGAGAGTTTTGTTAGCGCGTAGGAGCCGTATTGTTAGTGAGTAAGCTTGGTTTAGTCAATTCATAGTTGAGATAGAATTTTTACTTGTTTTTTACATTGTTTCTCGTTTATTTGATAGGATTGCGAGTTCACAATTCGAGTAACCTTCGTAATTTGGATTTTAGGTATTTTCAGGTGAGTGGTGATATCTTTTCTTTGAGTTTGTAAACCCATATTTCAGAAATAATATGGATTAGATATAGTATGAGTTATAAAATGAAATTTTTATTGCATAAAAGTTTGGATCGAGCATTTACTAGGCTTTGATTATTTGTGAATTCTTTTAGAGACGTGCTTTATGAATCTGGTTTATGAAATGAATTGTGAAATGATTTGTAAAATACTTTATGAAAAGTATTTCTAGAGATTAAGTTGAGTTGCGAAAAGATATATGGTTTTGATTTGTGAAATGTATTATGGTTTATGATATGGATTCTGGATTTGAGTTCTCATATTGGAGAATGATGATTTGATACTCATTATAGCTATGAATCTGGTTAGGGGTATCTTAGTATGCATAATGGTTTCATAATAAGATTCTGGGCCAAACCACCAACTGATAATAAATGGAGACGTTGTCATGAGGGGAATCTTGATCTCCTTGTCTCCAGACGTTGTGTCGTGACCATGGTAAGATAGCGAGCAATAGATTGATCAATTGAATGGACTATTAACATGGTTTTTGATAGAATTGATCAATACACTTGACCATTACCGTTTGAATTATAATGATGGATTAAATAAGTTTTTCTAATTTGTATAAAGCTATGTTGAAATGAAACAATTCATATTTGATTTGAAATGTATATAATATCTTGGGTTTTTTTTTTTTGGTAAAGGTAAGATGTTTATAACTTTTCAACGCAAATATACAAGTGGGAGCCGAACACAAAAACCTTTGAACCAGGATGGACACAAAGTGTCCAACCAGGTTCAATGATGTTACGGCAAAAGCTAACGAAGACAAGGGCCCTGAAAAGCAAGGCTAAACAGAGACCAACTAACGGGCCAAAGAACTACAAAAGACTCTAGCTAGCATCAAGTGAAAATGGAGTCGGAAATGCCCCAATTTGCTAGTATTCTTCTATTATGAGGAATATCTTGGACCGGCTTGAGGGAGAGACCTTTGTCTCTAACAACCTTGGTGAGGTGGGACTGGAGGGATGACATGGAGAGAGTACCATTTCTGAACAAAATGTGGTTACGTTGTATCCAAATGAGATGGCAAAGTGCCTCAAAAGCAAACCGAGCAATGCGATGCTGGAAGGTATTTCCACTTATATACCGGGAGGCCCACTGGAGGTTGTATTGCCACGATCCATTCCTCCAAGGGAGGCAGCATTTAGTAGCCCAAAAACGTGCAAGGGAGTTCGTAACATAGCAACCGAAAAATAAATGATCGATAGAGTCCGGCCTACCTTGGCAATATGCACACACACCTTCAGCAATTCTATGATAGCTCAACAATAGAACCTGTGTGGGAAGCCTCTTAAGTGATATCAACCACAACAAAAAGCTATGTCTCGGTGCTATGTGGCAATCCCAGACAAAAGAATGCCAAAATACTAGTTGACCTCGTTTCCAGATCAAATCCCATGCTGAGGCGATAGAGAACACTCCCGAAGGATGTCCTTGCCAAATTAGTTTGTCCTCACTGTCCGTGTAAATAATAGGGAGAGGATCCGGCCAGGAGTTGAATGATTGCAGCACATTAGACTGGTTCCATTCCGCAGAAAGGAAGTCCCATAGAGAGGCAGCTCTTGAAATGCCCGAACGAAAGATATCCCTATTAGAGAAGAGTTTATAAAGCGATCCTTTGATGTGCCAATAGTCGAACCAGAAGGAGGTAGACTTTCCATTTCCAATTTGCCATAGGAACTGTTCCTGGAATTCCAACCGAATATCATGGATTTTCTTCCAAGCCCAAGAGCAAACCGTTGGCTTTGGGGCGATCCAAAAGTTTTTCGATTTGAGAAATGTGGAATGAATCTATTTGCACCATAGTGATTCTTTGTCCGTAAGGAGCACCCAAATGTGTTTGAGCGTTGCTGCTCGATTGCAGTCAACGAGTCTTCGGAGGCCCAAGCCACCTTCTTGTTTGGGGAGACATACCTTGTTCCACGCAACTTTCGCCCCTCCCGTCCCCAAATCTGGGTCTTTCCAAAGAAATTGTCTAAGAACAAGCTCAATCCTTGATGAGACCAACCGAGGGAGAGTGAATATAGAGGCCCAGAACACATTTATAGCTTGAAGGACTGACTTGATAAGTTGAACTCGACCCGCAAACGATAAAAAACACTGGGACCACGAGCGGGCTCGAGCAGTAATAGAATTCACTAGTGACGAACAGTCAGCCTTACTCAAACGAGATGCAATGATAGGGACACCAAGGTAGCGAAAAGGAAGCTTACCTTCCTGGAAACCGAAAGATTGCAAGATCTGGTCTCTTATGTCTTGCGTTCCCCCGGAGAAATATATCTCACTTTTAATGATGTTTGGCTTAAGGCCAAACCACCGAGAGAATCGCGTAAGGCCTTCCTTAAGGAGGGTGGTCAAAACCAAGTTTGCCTTAGCAAATAAGAGGACATCATCAGCAAAGAAAAGGTGAGTGATCCTCGTAGCTTTGCATCGCCAGAAATATTTGAACCCAGGGAGCCGTGTTTGAGCATTGAGGATTCCGGTGAACACTTCCATGGCCAAGGTGAATAGGTATGGAGACATAGGATCACCCTGGCGAATGCCTCTTCGGCTCGAAAAGAAACCATGGAGAGCACCATTGATGGCCACCGAGAATTTAGGGGTTGTGACGCATTCCATAATAAGCTTAATAAACATTCTAGGAAAGCCAAATGTTTGCAAAGTTAGCTCGAGGAAATCCTAATCAAGAGTGTCATATGCTTTCTGGAAATCCACCTTGATGGCACATTTAGGAAGATAGGGCTGGTGGTGAAAACCAGCAAACAGTTCTTGGGCAAGAAGGATGTTGTCCCCTATACGCCGTTTCTTGACAAAAGCATTTTGGGAAGGGCTTATAATAGAAGGCAAAACCGAGGCAATTCTCTTAGCTATAATCTTGGTGATGCACTTGTATACTGTATTACAGCATGCAATGGGCCTAAAATCATTCATAGATAGTGCATTAGGTACCTTAGGCACAAGTGTAAGAATGGTAGCGTTAGTCTCCTTGAGTAGAGATCCGGATTGGAAGAAGTCCTTAATAGCCTTCGTGAAGTCAGCCCCGACAATATCCCAAGAAGAGATAAAGAATTCAACATTGAAGCCATCAGGCCCTGGGGCTTTACCTTTAGGGAGGGAGAACAGAGTGTTCTTGATTTCTAAGTCAGTAACCTGCCTAGATAAAAATTGTATTTGGTTTTCATTGAGGGAGCATTGAATCATATCCTAAATATCCCGCCTTGCCGGCAAAGTGGATGAAGAAGTTGCCGTAAGCAAGTTTTGGAAATGAGCCAAAATATGTTGGTGAATCAAAGCCGGCTCAGTAAGAACAGAACCATCTTCATCAGAGACCGACATGATGCGGTTATGCATATGTCTTTTGTTGACAAAATGGTGGAAATATTTGGTGTTGCGGTCCCCTTCTTGCAACCATTTGATTCTAGATTTCTGCTTGTAGAACGATTCTTCCAGGTTTCTGAGTGCCGAGAAAGCCTGAAGTTGAACCTTTTCAAGATTAGCCAAAGACAAGCTAGAGGTGTTGTTGGCGAGAGCATCTTGGGTTTCAGATAACTTTGCCCTTGCCCTAGCAGTGCGCCTAGATATATTAGAGAAGGACTCCCTATTAAGAATTTTTAGATGACCTTTGAGAGCCTTTAGCTTATGACAAAGGATGAACATGGGGGTGCCGGTGATGTGAGAATCCCAGGCCTGGTTGACAACAGTCAAGAATGAAGGGTGGGACAACCTGCAATTAAAGAATTTAAAAGGTTTCTTAAAAGAAGATGTAGGCATAACTCTGACAATCATCGGAGTGTGGTCTGAAACACCTGGTGCTAAAAAAGTAGCCTCCGAGAATGAGAAGGTTATGGACCACTGATCATTGATCAACATTCGATCAATCTTTCTTTGTTTACGAGTAGTACCAGAAGAAGTTAACCACATATATCTGTGGCCTACATATTTAAGATCTTCGAGACCAGCTCGATCCAGGCAAGAAGCAAGCTCATCAAAAGCGGGGATCCAAGAGTTGGAGCTCCTGAGCCTATCAGAATGGTCACGGATGGCATTGAAATCCCCCGCAACCAGCCATGGTTCATTTGCAAAAGTCACACTCGACTGGACAAGGTCATTCCAGAGTGAACGTCTAGCAACAAAAGTATGCTCACCATAGACAATAGATACATGGCAGGTCTTATTCAAAATCAGCATATGTAGACGTGCGTGGAGAGCCTGAGCAGAAATAGAAAGGATGTCCACATGTACCTCCTGGGAAGTCCAGCCAAACCAAATTCTCCCACGAGGGGAGGAAGAGTAATTAGAAATCCAGTTCCATCCCGGCAAAAGACCAGCGGAGATGGTGTCAAAAAGAGACTGGGTTACCTTAGTCTCGATAATGCTAACACAAGAGAGGTTGAAAGATCTAATAAAGGATTTGATCTCGGGTTGTTTAAGGGGGTTCATGAGACCCCTGATATTCCAAACTCCAAAAAAAATTTGTACAGAAATGATAGAAACTACCTTCTCTTTGGGCCTCCCCGTCTTCTATACTTCGAGTTGGCCTTCTTAGTTGTACCTAGGCTATTGTTTGGAACAGAAGGAACCAGCAAAGGAGCAGGAGTAGAGGAAGTTGGGTAATCAATAGGAGGCTCACCACCATGAGGCAACCCTGATCTCAATCGAGTTGTTGGCGAAGCAGGGGAGGGGGATTCCTCTTCCATTTCACTGTCAATATTGCTGGCTGGACCATCTTTAGGGTCTTCCGATTCAGACAGGTCCTCAGAAGTGGCTGGAGATGGCAATTCTGGGATAGGGGGGCTATTTGGAAACAATGCCTGGTAAGGCCCCAGGGGCACGCGTAGCTGGATCGGGATCAAGGATCTTTAACGAAGCCGAGGCTCCAGAAATAACCAAGGCATTTCTTTTTCTTACTGTTTCCCCCCTGCCCTCTCTCGTAGGAGGGCCTTCCACAGCTTCAGCTGCTTGAGTTGAAGGTTCTTGAATGGGAGGTTGTACATCAGTGGTAGGAGTACACTTATGGCCAAAGGTACCGCATATCCCACACGACACAGGTCGCCATTCATACTCCACAGTAATGGACCAAACAGCCTCATTCAGCAAGACGTCAATCGATTTAGGGAGGGACTGAACAACGCTGATCACAATGCACACCCTTGCGTAAGAGATCATTCTCATCTTCTCAGTTCGAACATCAACATATAAAGGTTTGCCGATGGCACTAGCTGCCGCGCTAATACCTGCTGCCGACCACAGAGCATACGGGATGTTTCTCAACTTAACCCAAACAAGAAGTGATTCATGTTGGTCTTTCTTCAACTTCAGATCCGGTTGCCATTGTTGAAGGATCAACGACACTCTCAGGATGGTAAGAGGGCCACCATCCAGCACTTTCCGACGAAAGGAGTTGTCCGGAATATGGAAGAAAAAGAAGCCATCTACATTTGCAAGGACATCTACCAGCTGTGTCCCCCAAAGGTTCTTGACAGCATTCTCAGTCATCTTGAAGGGTAATTTCTTACCAATAAAGTAACCCACTAGACACTCTTGCCATTTGGGGTTTGTTTCCTGCAAAATCTCATCAGAAATTCTAACGATGGGTTTACCATTAACCATAACAGGTGGGATGTAAGAGAGGTTATACCCTTTCTCAGCCGATTTTGCAACTGCAGCCTAGGAACGCTGGGTAGTCTGAGGTGCATCTTCCCCTCTACTACGACTACGCCCAGCTATATTCCGAGTTTTAACTTGCATTTGTTGGGAAGTCCCAGCACCGACAGATTTTATAAGAGGCCTATTTGGATCAGTCCTACCAATTCTACACCCATGACTTTTCTGACGATGGCTTATCAGAGCAGAGTTGACAGCAGCGGGCACACTCTCTTCAGCATTTCCAGCAACAGATTTATCCTTTAATGCAGAAGTAGGTCGTACATTCGCATCCAGCTGGCCAATATTGTCACCAGAGGAGGGTTTAGTATGTACCTTAGGTATCTTGGCTGAAGCCACAGCCTTAGATTGTTCTGGCATTGAAGACTCCCCTGAAATGGCGAGATTGTGTGCCATGGATGTCTTCATTCCGATAAAGCCATAGAGAAATATGGTGGAGCAGGAGGCGGAACCCACCTATGCCGAAGGTGGCTATCCCTGGGTTCGAAAAAGAACGGGTGGATCAACCCGAAGCAGAAGAATCCAACGGGTGATGGTGTAGCACACCGATCCACGAGAAACCCAGTTGGTGATTCATATCTGCTCGTTCGTCCAAGGGAAGACACCACACGTGGATCCCTTTTAGTATGACCGAGAGTAGTGCTAGGCGAAGTAGGACACCAAATTCCAGAGGAATCGGACCATCGGAACACCCAGAATCATAGCAAAACCGGCCGGATGAATAGTGGCCCGAGAACTAGAGAGGAGAGAATTTGGGAGCTGTTGTGAACAAACCCTCCTGTATAGGCTGTGGTTTGGATTGGCAATTTCTAATATTTTTTTTATATATGTCCTTAGTGGTTGCTTAATATGCTTAGAAGAGACGTATTATTAAGCTATAGGCTGTGGTTGCTCATACCATTCGTTTTAAATGTTTTCAAGTTCTTCAGTTAGCGACAAATCGAATGAGAGCGTCACGTTATTGCAAAGACATTTTGATAAGAAGATTTTTTTTGGGTATTAACTTAGTTATATATTTTTAAGTTGCACACGACTTAGATGAGTTTGTTTGGTTTAGTTGTTAGTTGGAGATGTCCATATTCTTTTTTATGAATTATAGAAACTCTAATATTGTAACCAACATGCTAATTTATAGAAACTATAATGAAATTAAAACTGAGAAGAATAAAAGCACACATAGATTTATGTAGAAAGCCCTTGCCGGAAAAATCATGAGGAAAGGAGAAGCAAAATCCACTATGGAAATTCAAAAATTATAAAAAGTGGCTCAAAAACTTAAAACTCTTTCTATTTTTCCTTAAAACCTAATAACTTAAGAAAAATAATATTTATACTGCTCCATACCGTGGGGGACGTAGCTCCTGGGCCCCGCTAAGGATTAATGTTGGGCTACGTGCTTGTACCTAAGGCCCAAGCCCTTCACTACCAACACTAAACCTTCATTTTTTCTCAAGTCCAGTGGCCACAAATTTTGATTCGGGTATCAAAACTCAATTTGGGTCGAATACCTTGAACATAATTCATGACATACTCAATAAAGATTTAAATTTTGATAACAAGTCATTGGTTGTGTTTAAAGCTGCGTCTTTTGGATGGAAGGATGGCCGTATCATTCCTCTATTCTTGTTAGATTCGAAGTGTGACAACAACCACAATTTAGTGAAAATCACCAATATCATAGCTAAAACTTGAACAAGAGTTGTACCAAAACTCACCAGATCCAGAAGCCGACGGCAAATCCGAGTTGCATGCTCACATATACAACTTCATCTTATTGAGGAAAATCCCTAATGGATTTTGAAGGTGACAACTCTCCATATGTAACTTGTGATTCTGATATGAAGTTCTTTCCAGGTTAATATGATCTGGAAGTTCAGAAGGAAATATCAGACTTTACAAGTTTTTCAGAACAAGAAGTTCAGACTCAGAACGAGAAGTTCAGACTCAGGACGAGAAAGTTCAGAACAAAAAGTCCAGACTCTAATATCCAAACATTACTGAAAACCTACGCTGACTCAAGTTCTGAATCAGAAATTCTTCAGACGCAAAGTTTTGCAAACGCAGACGCTGAAGTTTTGCAGACGTAGACGCTGAAATTTTTCAGATGCTGAAGCTTTTCAGACGCAAACACAGATACTAAAATTTTTCAGATGCAGAAGCAAAACTTATTTAGAAGGAGTAACAACTGCTAGTGATTTGGCATGGATTTCACAAAAGGAAGGTTTTGATTTACTCTATCTCAATCAAATTGATTGACAATCAAAACATTATGCATTACAATGGATTAAGCTCTACTTATGGAAATCAAGATTCTGATAGCATGGGCGATCAAAATCAGCGGGATTCATAATCTATCGTCTAACGGCTACTCAATCCTTTCTATACAAATCTGTCCAAGAAGAAGATTGGAAGATGATCATTTGAAAACTGTCCAACGGCTAGTTTGGAAGTGGAGGAGTATTTAAGGAGATCAACGAGCAGCAAAAGGAATATAGATTCAAGAATCAACAAGTCCAAAGCTTGAGCATATTCTGATTCTCTTTTGTCTTTTTTGAGCCAAAATTTTAAAATCTTGAGGGACACTTTGTAAGAGTGATTGTGTGAGATAGAGAGTCATATCATACACAAGAGTATTGTCACTCTAAGTCTGTAATTCCTCTTGATTACATAGTGAAATCCAACCAGTAGGCTGTCAGCGTGGGAGAGTAGATGTAGGCTTACTATAAGCCGAACCACTATAAACTTGTGTGCAGTTTTTCTATCCCTCATATTTTACTTTATACACTGCACATTAAGAGCACTGACTTTATAGAATCTGAATATTATTCAGACTCAACTGTGATATTTCATTTCCGCTTAAATTTATTAAAATTGTTTAAGATCACCTATTCACCCCACTCTAGGTGATCCTTGCTAGTCACATCAATTGATATCAGAGTAGGTTGCTCGTTTATTGAAGTGTTTTACTTATGAGCTTACGATCTATATGGCTAGCTTTGGTGCTCCAGGTATCATTGAAGGTCAAAGTAACAACAGACCACCTTATTTTGATGGCAAGAAATACAATATCTGGAAGAACAAGATGAAGGCATTCATAAAGTTAATTGATCACATGCAATGGGATGTCATCATCAGAGGAGTCAGACCAAGACCTTCTGACTCAAAAGAAAAGATAGATGGAAATATACTAGCAGATCCTCCATTATCTCAATCTGAGATATCAAAAGGAGAATCCTTAGATTGCAAAGTAATTTATTCTTTTTATTGTGCTTTAGCAACTATTGAGTATAAAAAAATTGCTTCCTATGAATCAGCTAAGGATATCCGGGATACTCTCTACATCACCTATGAAGGAACAGATCGTGTCAAGGAAACTCAAATCAATATACTGCTTGGCCAATATGAATCTTTCAGAATGAAGCCTGAAGAATCTATTACTGATATGCATGACAGATTTACAGACATAGTAAATGGTCTTGCATATCAAGGACAACCTGTCCCAGATGCGATGAAAGTCAATAAACTCTTGAGAGGACTGACGAAACAGTGGGATAATATCAAAACGTCTATCCGAGAAACTCAAAGGATCATGCCTCTATTAGTAAATGAGCTTATTGGAACTCTTCAATCATATGAGACAGAGAAATAGACTGACGACAGTGAATCCAGAGGTAATAAATCAATTGCATTAAAAACTAACATTGATTCTGATGCAGATTCTGAAGATGAAGATGTCGATGATGAAAAGCTTGCTCTCTTCATAAATAAGTACAAGAAGATGAAAATCAAAGGAAGAAATCTCAAAGGGAAGAGGCCCTTTGAGAAGAAGAAGACCCTCGAGGAAGTAGACAAATCAAAAGAAATAATCTGCTTTCACTGTAGGAAACGTGGACATATCGAGCCAAACTGTCCACTTCTGAAAAAGAAGACTAAATTTGAGAAGGCAAAGAAGGCCTTAAAAGTAGAAACCTGGAGCGATACAGAGTGTGAAGACAGTAATAAAGATATCTCAAACTTTTGTCTAATGGCTAAGTCAGATGCAGACTCGGATTCAGATTCAGATGCAAAAGTTGAGATTGAGGTAAAGCATCCTGAAATGCCTATTAAAGTATCAAATTATATTGATGAATTGTGTTTCGAATTCAAGGCTGCTCTTAAAAGAATCTCTTTTTTGAAAAATGAAAATTCATCGCTAAGACAACAGGATATTTCACAAAAAGAAAAAATCAATTTCCTTTAAAAAGAATTTCATCAAGTCAAGGAAAATCGAGATTTTCTTTCCAAAGAAAATGCTACTTTGAAAAAGGAAGTTCAGAAATTATTTCCAAATTTTCAAAAGGTTCAAAAACCTTAAAGTATATTCTTTCTATACAGATTCCTTACTTCAACAAATTTGGTCTAGGATTTGTGAAGGAAAGTGATAGTTTAATTGATTTTCCAAAGGTTAAGGAGAGATTAAGATAAAGACCTCCTCAACAAGTTTATAAAAATCATTTCAAAAAAAAATTTATCAAACCTGTTGGTCGAAGTGCTCTAAAGTGCTCAAAATGTGGAGATTCACAATATTTTGAGAATGAATGTCCTAAGATTTGGAGACCTATTCGAAGAGACTTTGTTAAGACAACCTATACTAACTCTTAAGGACCCAAACAAATTTGTGTACAAAGAAAACTTGAGAAGTTGTGATTTTTGCCAATTACCACAAAGAGAAAAAGAAAGTGGTACGTGGACAGTGAATGTTCTAGACACATGACAGGAGATCCAAGCATATTTGTTGAATTATAAAGCCTGAATGGTAGGAAAGTTTCTTTTGGAGAAAATAACAAAGAAAGAATAGTTGGCAAAGGAACTGTTGAAATTGGAAGACTCACAATCAATGATGTTTTATTGGTAAAAGATCTCAACTACAATCTGATAAGCATAAGCCAACTATGTAATTCAGGATTCAGAATCAACTTTCAAGAAGATACTTGCTCAGGAACAAGCAAAGATAGTTCTCAAACATTCACAGGGAGGAGACATGACGACATTTATCTTCTAGATGTCAATTCAAACTCCACTCATTGATTGATCTCAGTCAAATAGGATGAAGATCTTTGACACGGAAGATTGGGGCATATCAGTATGAAGTAGTTCTAAAAAATCTCAAACAAGAAACTGGTATGGGGATTGCCAGATTTGAAATATATAAAAAACAGAACTATGCAATGCTTACACTCTAGGAAAATAAGTAAGAAGCTCTTTTAAGCCTATACATTAGGTTTCCATTAAACGTGCCTTGCAACTTCTTCATATGGATCTTTTTGGACTAACCAGAACACAAAGTATTGGTGGTAAGAAATATTATTTAGTCATTGTTGATGACTTCATAAGATTTACATGGGTGTTCTTTCTTGCTCATAAAAATGAAGCTTTTTCATATTTCTCAAATTTTACAAGAAGAATTCAAAATGAAAAGGGCTATACTATTTCCTGCATTAAAACTGATCATGGGGGAGAATTTGATAATCAAAGCTTTTCAAAATTTTGTGAGGAAAATGGCTTTCAACATAATTTCTCTACCCCATACACACCAGAACAAAATGGTATTGTGGAAAGGAAAAATTATTCTTTGCAAGAAATGACAAGAACTATGTTGATTGAAAGTAAGATTCCTTCTCATTTTTGGGCAGAAGCAGTTTTTACAACTTGTTATGTCATTAACAGAGCTTTTCTCAGATCCATTCTTGAGAAAATCCCCTATGAGCTTTTTAAAGGTAGAAAGCCCAACATTTCATACTTTTGTGTGTTTGGTTGTAAATGCTTTATTCTTAAAAATCCAAATGACCGCTCTGGCAAGTTTGATGAGAAAGCAGATGAAGGTTTCTTCCTTGGATATTCTACTACAAGCAAAGCATACAGAGCCTTCAACAAAAGTTCTCAGACTGTGAAAGAAATAATGAATGTGAAGTTTGATGAAAATATTCAAACTCAAAAAGATGAATCTAAACCATTTTCCAATGATCAAGAGGTATTTTAAGCTCAACTAGACTCTCCAAAGATCGTTGAGTCTGAAGAAGAAACAAGAGAAGAAACAATCCAGACTCAAGCTCATCATTCAAAGACTAATGATATTCAGAAGGAAAAATTTGACAGAAACTAGAAACACAAATCCAGTCATCCGAAGAACCTTATCATTGGAGAAATAGAAAATGGGATCAAAACTAGATCCAAACACAAAGAGAACATCAGCAACTTGACATTGATGTTAGAAATAGAACCAAAAGAAGTTAGTGAAGCATTATCAGACGAAAGCTAGATTGAAGCCATGCAGGAGGAACTTCAACAATTCAGAATCAATAAAGTTTGGGAACTTGTGCCAAGACCCAAAAATCATCCAGTAATTGGAACAAAATGGATATTCAGAAACAAACTGGATGACAAAGGGAAAGTCACAAGAAACAAGGCAAGGCTAGTTGCAAAAGGCTATTCTCAAGAAGAAGGCATTGACTATGATGAAACCTATACACCAGTTGCCATGTTAGAAGCTATTAGGCTGCTACTAGCTTATGCTTATTTCCATAACTTTAAATTGTTTCAGATGGACGTGAAAAGTGCCTTCCTAAATGGCTATATTAAAGAAAAAGTATATGTAGAACAACCACCTGGTTTTGAAGAACTAAAGAAGACTGACCATGTCTACAGACTCAAAAAGGCATTTTATGGTCTGAAATAAGCACCTCGTGCTTGGTACGAGAGATTAAGCAACTTCCTTCTGTAAAATGACTGTACAAAAGGTAAGGTTGATACAACCTTATTTATTAAGAGAAAAGGTAAGGACTTTTTACTTGTTCAAATTTACATTGATGATATCATATTTGGATCCTCTAACGAACTGTTGTGTAAAGAATTCTCAAAAAATATGCAGAACGAGTTTGAGATGAGTATGATGGGCGAATTGACATTCTTTCTTGGCCTACAAATGAAATAAACCAAGGATGGTACATTCATTTACCAAGAGAAGTATGCAAAAGAGATTGTCAAAGAAGTTTGGATTGCAAAACTACAAGAAAACATATATTCCCATGTCTCAGTCTTCCAAACTGGATAAGGATAAAAATGGTAAAAAAGTTGATCAGAAGGTATATAGAAACATGATAGGATCTTTACTATATCTTACTGCATCTAGACCTGACATTCTTTTTATTGTCTGTATGTATGCCAGATTTTAATCTAACCCAAGAGAATCACATTTTTCTGCAGTTAAGAGAATAATCAAATACATTAGAACATATCCAATGTTAGGTCTTTAGTACTCCAAAGATTCAGATTTTACTCTTACTGGTTATTCAGATGCTGATTTAGCCGATTGTAAAGTGGACAGGAAAAGTACTACATGTACATGTCAACTACTTGGAAACATGCTGGTGTCCTGGTACTCAAAGAAGCAAAACACAATCGCACTTTCAACAGCAGAAGCAGAATATGTGGCTTTAGGAAGCTGCTGTGCACAGATTCTGTGGATGAAGCAACATTTACGAGACTTTGCCATTGAAGATTCAAGTATTGCAATCAAATGTGATAACACAAGTGCTATCAATTTGACCAAGAACCCAATTCTTCATTCTCATGCAAAGCATATTGAAATCAAGCATCACTTTATTAGAGATCATGTTCATAATGATGATGTGAATATTCAATTAATTGATTCTAAAAATCAATTAGTTGATATATTCACAAAACCACTTGATAAGTCTTCATTTGAGTATATTAGAAATAAACTGTGCATTACTTATCCATTTTCCTGAAGTGTCTGTTAGATAGGAATTTTTCAGACTCAAATGTTCTCCGTTTGAATAATTAATTCAGACTCAAGAGACAGGTACTTCCTAAATTGTTCTGGTGGGAATATTTTTTTGGTATTTCTGGCAGGATATTTTCATGTTTTGGAAAGCAAGTCAGGTAAATATTCTAATATATCTGTTTGATCGTTCATGCTTATTATAAACATATATTCTTTGTATGATTGCCTCTTATAACTTTTACCCTTATCCTTTTACTATAAATACCATCCTCTTCTCTTTGAAAAACCCTACCAGTAAAAACCCTTCAGTACTTTTTCTCTCTCGACCATCTCGACACTCCAAGAGCCTACCTCTTCTTCTTTTCCAAAGATCAAAACTTTTTACTCCAAACCAATTCCAAAATGCCTTTCAAGATCCGATCTAACCGTATTCTCAATCGAGAATCAAAGTCTACAGTGCCACCAGAGTACATGGATATTTCTGACACAGGGTCCGATCAACAGAGCCCTACGGAATCGACTCAATAGGAACATCAGCCTTCATCTACACCAGAACCCATCGGTAAGTCAGATTTTTATTTCAAAAACATCAATATGATGTGGAAAGCGTATGAATGGCTGAAACACAGCAATGCCTCAGCATCTATCCTTCATTCTTGTCTAAAAGATAATGGTTTTCTTACTGAGGCAAGTCTTGTTCAAAGCTATACTCAGTCTTGTTCTAGAACTGATCAGGAACAGGTTAGTTCTACTCCCAAAGAGACTTCCTCTAGAAAAAGTAAAGAGAAAGTCGGGGAACCATCACATCCCTCTGTTAAGAAAACCGTTCATATTAGCCCTAAACCCCCCAGTGCATCAAAATTTGTAATTCCTGATGATGATACCAAGTTCTTTGAGAAATTTGTTATGAAAGTAGGAATTGCATCTGGGGTGCCAGGCATTGGCAGTCTATTCAGAAGCACAGAGCACAACGTCTTTTATCGGATGCTGCTTGCGCAAGGAGTTATGAACCATTGAAATGTTGATTTTGGATATCTTGACAAAGCTGGTATCCCTGTGTTACATTTGTTTGATAGATTGAGGATTTCTAAATATTGTATGCAGTCTGCCAATGTTTATGCTGAATTGACTGCTTATTTTTACTCCAATCTCTCTATATTATCACCAAACTGGCTGCAGTTTACTGTTGGTGATAGAAAGTATGACCTGAAAGTTGAAGAACTGGCCTTGATAATTAGAGCAAAACATTCAAAATTCACTCCTTTGGAAGTAAGTCTTGAAGATGCTTGGACATCAGCTTCAGAAAATTAGAATTTTGCTTTGGGCTCAAAGCGCAACATCACATATTCTGACCTGACCAAAACTTTTGTGATCTTACACAAGATCATAATCAATTGTTTGAGGCCCAAAGCTGCATCCAAAACAGATCTGTCAAAATCTGAAGTCAAGCTCATCTAGGCTATTCTAAATGGAAAGACTTTTTCTCTTCCACATATCATCATCTTTCACATGTATAGAGCATTCCAGAAGGACAAGGGACAACTTTCTTACGGTGCACTCATTTCTCGCATATTTCTGTTTCTAAATATCTCTGTTCCAAATGAGTTGCGCAAGACTGTTGTACCTTGTATGACTGTTGGAGAAAAAATGATTCAGAAGATGAAGAATTTTGATGATGTAAGGGAGAAAGCAAGCAAATCCAAAGGCAAAGATGCTCAACCTTCAGAAGCCAAGAAGAAGAATGAGAAAGAAAAAGGAGAAAATAAAAGGAAAGAACCAGAAAGAAAGCAGCATGTTTCTTCCACTCCAATCAAGGTATACAGAAAGAAAAGAAGAATCCTTCTTCAGGAAGATTTGTTGGTGTCGCGACCTTAAAATTTTTTTTATCAATTTCTCAGGTTAATGGATTATTAAGATTGAACTTAACTCGGGCCCTCCCAAGCCCTACCAATTTGCAACTTAGGGTTTAAGTTCTTAACATGCAAATATTTTCATGCTTGGAGTCGCCACTAATCATTTTATGGTAGGCTGATTAGAAACCTAAATAAAACATAGGGAGATATGTTTTATTCCTACGAACCAGAAATTCTAAGCCCGGGGACTTGATTACGCTAGATCTAGTCTAATGCCCTTTCGGTACCTTTTCTTTTCAAAAATATTTTGGCAGGCAGTTTGGATCCATTTTAACTTAATTACTAACATGTGAGGTGTTCATGCGGGTGCGCAAACCACCAATTTAACACCCAAAAAGCATTACATAAATTGCAAGTTTAGGAGAACAACTTACCTCGAACCAACGCAAACACCTGCATTATTAGCTAGAAAAATCACATCAATCAACCCTAATATGATTTCTAATTAACAAGCATTCCCTCAATTTCTTTTTTTTTTTTGGATTTTCACTTATTTAAATGAAATCTAGTCTATATGCAATGACGTGCAAAAATTGACATGCGAATTAATGCAACCTAGCATGCAAACTATATGTCATGCGACGACGTTACCTAATTCTGATGACGGGCAAAGGATTTATTTTTGATATTTTTTCTCATTGAAATTCGAAATTCAAAATGTGCCTAAATTAACATGTAACCTAATGACTTCTCTTTTTGGTATTTTTTTTTATTAAAATTCGGAATGACAAAATACCTAAAATAACGTGCAACCTATGATGACTTAATCTACCCTAGAATGACTTATTTTTGGGATTTTTGTGTAAAATTCGGAATAATAAAATAATCTAAATAATCTATTAAGACTAGAATATTACTTAATTTAAACTAGAAAATATATCATCTCAAGTCCTAATTTAAATTAAATAACTACTCTAGATATATTTAGGATTCCTAGACATACAAAACTCTAATTTAAATCTAGCTAATATTTTTGAATTTTTCTGTTTTATTTGAAAAGGAAGTAATCAAACAAATAAGGATAGTCACCGATTCAAATCAACCACGTGATCCGCCAAATTTGTTTCAAACTCGGATTAGGTACAAAAATCAAACTATCGGTCATATCTATATGGTTATAGATATTAACGGATATTTGATCATTCTAATTTGGAAAGCTAATGAAATTCATCATCGTATCTAAGTGATTATAGATAGGATGATAATTTCCCGTATCGCCGCGTATCAGACCTTAGGGATAAGGTCGGATAGTCGTCCAAATACGTTGCTAAATTAGGAAATTTTCCTAATTTGAATATTTGAAAATATCGCGATATCAAACATTATCCATATCTACCGGATATACATGCAATATTCCAAACAATTCAAACTAGGAAATTATATATTCTGAAAATATATTGGATAATATTCACTTACCTAATTTGAAATATTTCCGAACTTCGAATTGGATCGGATCGAACTTGCGGATCGGGGTCGAGATGACCGGTGACGATGACGGCGAGGCACGGGATCACCAGTGGGGCTGCTCCGGTGACTTCACCAGCAAGGACAGCGGCTGTTCGGTGAGGTGTGACGCGCCCGTGACGTCATGACGTAAGAAACGGCGACGCGGCGATACACGAGCGGCACTCCGGTTGGGCACGGTGGTGCGTGGCGGTGGCCGGCGGTGACGCTTCAGAATGTTCGGTTGAAATTATGACTAGATGATCGATGGAGCACCTGCAAAATCATATACTTGCTGGAACAGTTAATAGCACGAGGCTACATGGCTAGTCGTCGAAGGGTTCTCGTTGAGGCCGGCTTTGCTGTGATGGGGATCCGCCGGCGCTGTTGGAAGATCGGTGCAAAGCCTTGAAGTGTTACCGCAGCGGTTGAGGTCGTGCGGATGTGACCAGCAGCTCGTTGCTGGAGCTTCTTCGTTCATCGGCGTCACTGTGATGCTGCTCCCGTGATTAGTGCAAAAGGAAAACGCAGTCTGCAGCAGCGTCTCGGTGTAATGGAGGTCAACAAAGCTGATCGTCTCGGTGAAGGAGAAGAAAACGTTGACTGTGCAGGGGGAGACATGGCATGGGCAGCTTCTCTTCAAGCCATGGAAAGTCCAATTGATGAAGAACGTGGCATGAAGAAGCAGCAACGGCAGGGACAGCTCTTCTCGGTTCAGTGCAGCAGCAGCGACTTGTCAACGTGGAGCAATTTCTGTTGACCGATTCTCTCTTCTTCTCTGTTTGATTGTCTCTCTTTCTCTGCAGGTCTTCGTGGAAAACCAGTCAGAACCACTTGAGGGCGTGGACCTCTGATTTTTTATCAGCCAGCCTCCTGAAGAAAAGAAATAACCCTTAATTCAAGCGTGGGTCTTTCTTCTTGTGAACATCCCCCCTCTTTTGCGTGTTTCTTTTCATATTTCGCTGAATGATTCTCGGTCAAGCATCCAGCTGTTTGTCTTTTACTTCCCTTTTTATTTTATTTTCTTTCTTATTTTAGCCCCCCCACTTGCTGCGCTTGCCAATGAGAAAATATCCCCACGATTTTCTTTTCTATACTAGCTGAAATTTGCTGGTTGATTAGTTCGTTCCCGAACATTCAGCTTTTGCCCAGAATCATGCAAATATTTGGCCAAATATTCTCTGCATTCACCCGTGGATATGTGCTCTCTCCCAAGATTTCCATGCCTTAGCAAGTATATCGCTGAACATTCCTAGAGTATATTTCTTTTGTTCTTTCTTGCTCAGCACATATTCTGGTTTCTAACGACTCCTCCCGGTCCTTCGTGATTTCTTGCTATTTCAATTTTGCACGTACGTTCCTTCATTGAATTTGTTTCACATTCGCTCAATTAAAATGCATGTGATTTTTAGCCACCGCGGGCTTAGTCCAATTTTATTAAGTCCAGAGCCATTCACTCGAGTCCATCCACCGCTGGTCCAATGCAAATGCAACTAACCTATATGAACCTAAACTATATATTATGCAATTTTAATATTTTTGTTTAGAGGTTAAAAATTTAATCCCTAATTTTCTATGCAATTAACGCTAAATGATGCACCGAAATTTAGGTGTCAACAGTTAGTCCAGAAGTTGCTTCAGAACCTACTACAAGGGTTTCAGAACCAGTTTCTGGAGAATCACGTTTGCATGAACATGGTGATATGCAACATGGAATAGATGCCAGTCAATCTCTAGTTCATCCTGAAGAACCACTCAATGCAGATCCTTTTGAAGATTATGTAGGATTTCAGGGGGAGATTCCAACAAAACAGAGAAAAGGTTCGAACAGCCTGCACTAAAAAATATTCAGAACTAGACTTCTGCAAACATGACCATTATGACCCTTCTGCTGGAAATCAAGGAAAAACAAGCTGCACTGGAAAAATATGTGAAGAATCTTCACAAAATTGTTGAGGAAAATAACCGGGCTTAACTTCTTTAGGTAGAGAAAGACAAAGTAGAGTTAAGAGAGGCCATTGCTCAATATTCTACAAACATGGAGGAGGCCATGGGTCAATGCTCCACAAAAATTGATGAAGCTGTTTCCATTCTAGACAATTTTCAGCTTGTTCGAATCCCTTCTAAAAAATGACCTGCGTTTTTTTTCTTCCTTCTGCAACCATTCAAAAATTGTACTCATAACTTTTGCTTTTGATACATTGCTTGAATGATTTATATAAATTGTTTATTCTGCTCATTATTCTTTTTGCTGATGACAAAAAGGGGGAGAAATTATGCAAACAATGTTATACTAACACCTTGATTTACAGGTTATACAGGTTATATTCAAGTATAAGAGAAATACACATATCTTTCAAATTTCCACATTTTGATATATGTATTTCATACGCTTAAAATGTTTATTCCTTTCAATTTCAATTGATATTAATTGAATATGCATGGAAGTTTTGTCACCATAAAAAAGGGGGAGATTGTTGAGGAAAATCCCTAATAGATTTTGAAGTTGACAAAACTCTCCATATGTAACTTGTGATTCTGACATGAAGTTTTTTCCAGGTTAATATGATCTAGAAGTTCAGAAGGAAATATCAGACTTTACAAGTTTTTCAGAACGAGAAGTTTAGACTCAAGACGAGAAACTTCATAACAAAAAGTCCAGACTCTAATATCCAGTCATTACTGAAAACTTATGCTGACTCAAGTTTTGAATAAAAAATTCTTCAGACGCAGAAGTTTTGCAGACGCAGACGCTGAAGTTTTTTAGACACAGAAGTTTTGCAGACGCAGATGCTGAAATTTTTTAGACGCTGAAGTTTTTCAGACGCAAACACAGATGCTGAAATTTTTCAGACGCAGAAGAAAAACTTATTCAGAAGAAATAGCAACTGCTAGTGATCTAGCATGGATTTCACAAAAAAAGAAGGTTTTGATTCACTCAATCTCAATCAAATTGATTGACAATCAAAACATTATGCATTACAATGGATTAAGCTCTACTTATGGAAATCAAGATTTTGATTGTATGGGCGACCAGAATTAGCGGGATTCATAATCTGTCATCCAACGGCTACTCAATCCTTTCTATACAAATCTGTCCAAGATGAAGATTGGAAGATGATTCTCTGAAGACTGTCCAACGACTAGTTTAGAAGTGGAGGAATATTTAAGAAGATCAATGAGCAGCAAAAGGAATATAGATTCAAGAATCAACAAGTCCAAAGCCTAAGCATACTCCGATTCTCTTTTGTCTTTTTTGAGCCAAAATTTTAAGATCTTGAGGGACATTTTGTAAGAGTGATTGTGTGAAATAGAGAGTCCTATCATACATAAGAGTGCTGTCACTCTAAGTCTGCAATTCCTCTTGATTACATAGTGAAATCCAGCCAGTAGGCTGTCAGCGTGGGAGAGTAGACGTAGGCTTACTATAAGCCGAACCACTATAAACTTGTATGCAGTTTTTCTATCCCTCATCTTTTACTTTACACACTGTACATCAAGAGCATTGACTTTATAGAATCTGAATATTATTCAGACTCAACTGTGATCTTTCATTTCCGCTTAAATTTATTAAAATTATTTAAGATCACCTATTCACTCCCTCTAGGTGATCCTTGCTAGTCACATCACATCTCCGTAGAACCATTGTCTTTGTGATGTTTGGATCTGTATGTTGGAATGCCATTGGCTTTTTTTTTTTTTTGGATTGGCACTACTCGGGCAACTTTTGTCAAGTGGAGACGCGCAACGATTCATTACCATTGAACGAAGTTTCTGAGAATATAAAAGAATTGCTTGATTGTAGGGATAGGTTAGACAAGTTGATTATAAGCGAGACTTAGGAATGAAAGGAAGCTCAGATCTGTAAGGTGCATTGGAATTCTTTTCAGTAAGGTCATCTAACGAGAGCTCCAAGGACTCGAGCTATTGCAGTTTTCCTTTTGAAGAAGGAATTGGCACCAAAAGCTCATTGTGCGGGTCACATTCCAAGTTGCACATCAGATAGGAGAAACTCCACCGAGAGATATGTAATTTAAAACAAATCCTCTGGAACAAGAGGATTCGGACAGAGTGTGTCTACTGGGAGACTTCTAAGATGGTGGAAAGGGTAAGAATAGGTCGGCCCACAGATTGAATAGGAGTATCACTGATGATATGAGCCCAATACCAATGAGAATGAGGTCACTAACTTGTGTAGTTGCGTTAGAGCGATTCTTTTGAAGCTTGACCCACGTAAAACGAGCCGAGTTGTTACATTGCAACTGATTGAGAACATATAGGTATCTAAAAAGCCTCCTTTTGGAGGCTCAGCCCACATAGAATGCGATGAGCCGTTACAGTGCCCAAGTTGAGAACATAAGACTGCTTTTTTAGCCACTAATAGGAAAGAGTAAAGTCTCTAAGATTTAGAGAAAAAGTTTCTCTAAGAGATCCTAAGCCTTCTGGTATTGAATCATCAAATCTATTGCCCGAGAAGTCCATCAAGGTGAATACAGCTAGGATATCGTGAAGTTCTAGCTTCGGACCTTTAAAAGTAACACTCTTTCGTGACAATAGAGTTTGCTAAACCGAAGTAACTGATATTGAAGATTGTCAAAGTGCACATTGACCCTCATGGCCTCCCAAGATGTCAGGACATCTTCAGGAAGCGTACCACTGAAATCGATGGAGGACAGATCAATGATTTGAAGCATCTTCCAGGTGCCATTACTGACCGAACAGCAAATTTGCCCGTGGAATTTGTCGGAATGCTGAACAAGGACTCTTGGGGTGGATATGCTCTCCAACTGGCATAGGAATACATCCCTCATCCGTTTGTTTCCACTGTCTAGCACATCTAGCATGGTGCATTTTGCCAAGAAAATCGGGAAAATTCCTGTCAAGAGGTTACCATTCCTCCAGTCATGTTATCATTCCTTGTGTTCAACAGTCAACACCTTGAGAGTCTCCATCATTTCCCATCAAATGATTGTAGGAAAGGTTGAGTACTTCAAGAAACCGAACTTTGCAAATTGATTCCGGGACATGGCAATGGAAATGTTGTCTATGAGAGAGAAGAAGATCGTCTAATACAGGAGTATACCAATATCATCTGGAATCAGCGAATCAAAGTTGTTCCTCCATACCATTCGGTAGCAGAGGTAACGTTTTTCTGTTGAGCTTGTTGTTACGAAGGTCAGTAACGTTTGATATGCAAGTAAGAATCGATGGAGCTTCCCCCAAATATTCAAGAAGAGTAAAGGAAGATTGAGATGGATAAGCTTTTCTAGCTTCCATATCCATTTAGGATTCTCTCCTTGGATTTGATTTTTTGAAACGTCCAGCAACTTTAATGCTGATTCTTTTGCGAAGAATTCAGGTAACGAATTCAACTCAACTGGCAGGAAAGCCGACTTCAAAGTGTAAAGAATGGGGAACGAGTTCAAAGAAGAAGTGGAAGCAGTATCATTAATCGACAAATCGTTGTGGGAGAGATTGAGATGGGTGAGGTTTCCAAGGCGCTGAATCCATCAATATGCAACGAGCCACTGAAATTGTTGAAAAAAAGTGAGAGGTAGTTAAGCCCTCGAAGTTCAAAAACAAATGCCGGGATGGAAACCTCTAAATTGGTGCTGCTCAATCAAGCAATTGATAGTAAGAGACATTTAGAGACACTCTCAATTGACTGGAAAACTGATTGATGGAAAGGTGCATCGTCTTAATAGAAGGAAGTATGAAGAGAGGCGGCCGAATGGTTCTCTCCAATGAGTTGTACAGCAAATCTAGTTTTACAAGGTTTAGAAGTTCTTCCCATCGTGGGGACTCCTTGGACATACTGAATGAAGGAACTGAACCAGTTCGTTTGTTTAGAGACGAGACCAAATAAGTCAACTTCAAACTGCTCTCCATTGAGGTCCGGATTGATCCACTCAAACTGCAATTATTTGTTATTCCTTACGTTCACCACCTTGAGAGTCTCCAACATTAAGCACTGAGGGATCGTTCCCATCAAATGGTTGTTTCAAAGGTCCAGTACCTCAAGATTCCAGGCATTGCAAATTGATTCTGGGACAGGGCCATGGATTTGATTGTTTGAGAGAGAGAAGAAAATTGTTGAACCCAGGTGTTTACCCATATCATTTTCAAGAACTGAACTGAAATTGTTACTCGAGAAATCCAGGTAGACACTTTACTGTGGCAAAGGCAACGTTTTCCCCTGGAGTTTGATTTATGGAGGTCAATAACAGAACAAGTATAAGTAAGATTAGGTAAAGGTTCTCCCAATTTATCGAAGAAATTAAAAGAAAGATTGACATGAGAAAGAAATTTATTCTCCCATGTCCATTTTGGTATCTCTCCTTGAATTTGATTGTTGGAGCAGTCTAGATAGCGTAATGGTTGATTTTCGAAAGAATTTGGGTAACGAACTCAGCTGACAGGAAGCAAACTTCAAAGTGTATAGAGTAGGGAAACCGAAGACAGCAGAAGTGGAAGCAATAGCATGAATTGACAAACGATTGTGGGAAAGATCGAGATATGTAAGGTTCTTGAGCAGCTGAAACACATCAATGTGCAATGAGCCACTGAAATTATTAGAAGAAAGTGAGAGGTAGCCTAGCCCTCGAAGTTCAAAAACATGCGTTGGTATGGGCCCCTCTAAATTGTTGCTGCTCAAATCAAGCAGGGCTAGTTGATAGCAAGTGACATTCAGAGACCCACTCAGCTCACCAGAAAACTGATCGTTGGACAAATATATGATCTTGACCAAAGAAAGTATAAAGAGAGATGGGGGAATGCTGCCCTCCAGTGAGTTGTACCGCAGATCTAGATATGCAAGGCTTAGAGTTCTGCCCATCGGGTGGACTTAATCTCTCCTGTTAGAGCATTGCGGATTAGCATAATCTGTCTCAGATTCTTGGACATACTAAACGAAGGAACTTAACTAGTAAGATTATTTAAAGACAAGTCCAAATAAGTCAGCTCTGACAAGTTCTCCATCGAGCTTGGGATCGATCCACTCAATCTGCAATTAGACAATTCCAATCTCAACAATTTTCTAAGATTACCGAATGAATCTGGAAGCGTCCCTGAAATACTCGTGTAACTCAGGACCAGAGTCTTAAGAGAACTATCCTCCGGAAATTTGGGCAAAGGACCCTGAAGAAGTTGGTTGCCTGATAAGTCAAGGATCTCAAGTGTCTGCACCTGGAAGATTTTACTAGGAAACTCTCCATACAACCCACAATAACTCAGACGCAGAGTAGTTAGATTGGTGAATCTGGCGAGGAACTCAGGAACCGTGGTCGACAGGTTGTTGCCATTGAGTTGAATGAACGACAAATGATGAAGATTCACGAAGGAAGAGTCAACAGGACCAGAGAGAAAGCAGTTAGACATGCTCAGCACCTGAAGTTTTTGCACTGAAGAGGACAATGCATTGCACCACTGATTTCCCTCATAAGACAGGTCGACGCCATCAAGATGTAACTGTCGTAGCTCCATGAGATTTTCCATCAAGGTCTTCAAATTGGGATTCTAGAGCTTTAGGGCGCGCATAGAATCAATTCTGGAGCAAAATTTCTGCTCCAGAATGCAATCCGGAAAGAAATGTGTTTGTTAAAAAATTTCCGGAATGCATTCTGGAGTAATTTTTGCATTCTGGATAAAAAAAAGGTGTTTGGTAAAAACACATTCTTTTTTTGCTTCCAGAATCAAATTTTGCTTCCAGAATGAGTTTTTCACAAAAAAAGAGAAGCTACAAAAAGTAGCTTCTCTCTTCCCGGAACTCATTTTGACCATTTTTCTTTCTCTTCCGTTTCGTTCTCTCTTTGGGTCATTCTAGCCCTAATTTCTTTCATTCTCTTCCGTCTTGTGAAACTCTTCGAGCACTTTGCTACCCTCCCCTTCCCTCCTCGCGACTGCACCGGAACCGCCACTACACGCGGCGGCGATCGATTCGGCCCTTCATCCCTCCTCACGACTGCACCGGAACCTGCCTCTTCAGTTTCGTGCCCTCCATCCCTCCTCGCAACTGCACCGGAACCGCTAGCTCACACGGCGGCGATCGATTTGACTCTCCCTATCTCTGCTGCTTCCATTTTTTCGTGCGTAGCTGGTGAGTCTTCGATTCCTCCAATTGCTGCACCTCCTCTCGTTAGCTTTTTCCTTCGGTGCAATCCGTGGTGCGTGACGCAGCTGCCCGTTTAGGGCATGCGGCCCGCGTGAATCTCGCTCAATCAAGTCAGAACGAGGGAACGAGACGCCCATGTTGCGGATTGAGGTTGAGGTTGAAGTTGAGCCGCGAGATTTCGGTTTCGAAGGGCTATGATGTGTGGGTTGTGTGGCTAAATCTCTGTGTGATTGATTCATAACGAATTTTGGATGAAATATTACTTGTCTAGAGCACGTGGACTGTTTTGTTTAAGCAGATGGCAGTTTGTGTTTCACACTCTGCACTCCTGTCTTCATGAATCATTGTTTTTAGTCAACCTTTTTAGTTTACTACTTACCGTCTCACGAGATATTGAAGTTCTTGTTGCATTGCGAGTAGTTCATTTTGTGAGGATGTATGACCAGAACTCATCTACCTAGGATTCCTGAGTTATCAACATTGGTGTTGTTTTACAAGAATTTACCCACCAAGTTTCTGCTTGATGTTTCATGCTTCTTTTGGGAAAGCTAGTATTAGTAGCTCAATGTGTCAGTGCAATCATATTCATATTTTTTAGACGTGTGAAGGAAAACAAGAACTTCCTTTTTTCAAAATGTGGATTCTTCACAATAAAATCCAAAGTATAGGTATCAATTAATTCCATAAGCTCAAAGGATGTTCGAGGGGTGCGTTCATTACTTTGAGACTGTGATTTTCCAGAGACAGTTTACCTATGCACGTCCTGCATTCTGAGCTCATGATGAGACACTGAGTAATCTGTGAAGGTTGCAATATTATGATTTTCGTTTCCTGGTTTATCTGAACTAGAAGCAGGTCATCCAATTGCCTTGCTTTATATCTGTCTTTTAACTCGTAATTTGTTCTAGTTTCTTTCTCTCATTGTGAGGATGCACTGATAGGCTTCCTCTTTTCTGACAATCTAATTGTTGGGATGTCGTGCATATGTTGTTGAGTTATATTTAGGCTCATTATCTGTCTGCCAAATTAATCGACTACTTTTCCTCCATTTTTGGTAAACGTGTCATGGCATATGTTAGTTCTGATTTGTTCTGTCTCTGAAAGCACGTGGACTATAATCTAGATTCTTGCCACACATTGTGGATTAGTGGTCTTAAGTCCCGGATTGTTCCTAGTGGGTCGATCTTTTAGGCCAAGATTGTTGAGACAGCAGCATGATTTTGGGAGTTAATTGTTCATGTTCATGTTCATGTTCATCTTGTGATTGGATAGTTGTTTTCTTTGCAATTTTTTTTCCTTCCGTGGCCCATATTGCACTACAACTTGCTGATTTGGTGTTACTATGATAGATTCAAATGAGTTGAAACTATCATGCCTCTAGGATGCCGATTGAGTCTTAGAACATTTTATACATGTTTTGTGGTCATTGCGTTATCTTCTTTTGGGTTGTGTGCTTCTAAGTCTCCTCTTGCTGTGTACCACTATTAGGATTTACTGTCTACTATTTTTGTATTATTGCAAATTTACATAAAGTTTTCCTATGCTATACTATTTGTTAGCTCTTTGGTAGAGTTTCTCTATTTTAGGGTGTCAAATTCTCTACTCAGGTACAATTTATGTTCTCTTTTGTAGATGTGCTCCTCTTTTTAATTCTTGTTTATTTGTTGAATCGTCATTACTAGCATTTGTCCCTGAAATTTCATCGATTTTACATAAATGGAATCCCCCAAATACACGTACATGGCAAAGTGGACTGAGCCGTTGACCGAATTGTTTGTAAGTCTGATGGTAGATAAGGTAAAAAAGGGAAATCGCACATCATGTTCCTACAACAGAGTAGGGTGGATTAACATTGAAAAAAAATTCAATGAACAAACAGGACTTCACTTTAGTCTACCACAGTTCAAGAACAAGGCTCAGAAACTGAAGAGACAATATAGTAGTTTTAAGAAGCTGCTTTTAACAACGGGATTTGGATGGGACGATGATAGCAAGAGAGTTGTTGTGGACGATGAAACTATTTGGGCAAATCACATTAAGGTGATGTTACTTACTTAGGTCATCTTATTATTGTAACCTCAAATTTCAGATTTATAAAATGTTGAGTACTGTCTGACATTATTTTGAAAATGGCGCAGGCTAATACTGAATGGGCCAAGTTCAGGAAGGATGGATTTCCTTTGTATTCACAACTTTGTGTTGTGTTTGGAGATACATACGCCACTGGGAAGTTTGCAATAGGAAACACGCAAGGCGCGGCACCGTCGGAGGGTACAGGTGACAGTGGTGGTGGTGGTGACAATGATGTTCATGTTGTTGACACCTAAATTTTGGCGCGTCATTTAGTGTAATTTGCATAGAAAATTAGAGATTAAATTTTAACCCCTAAACAAAAATATTTAAATTACATAGCATATAGTTTAGGTTCATTTTAATTTAATTGCATTTTGCATCGGATTGGCGATGGCGAACGAGCTTAAAATTCATTGAATGGGATTCGACTCGCTCGGAAGGCAAGGACCGGAAATTACAAGTCAAACGGGCTCAGTTGTTTTAATTTGAGCTTAATTTAGTCCATTATGCTTAATTAAATAAAAGCCTATGTTAATTCAACCCATTTAAATGAAAATTAGAGCCTAAGCCCAAGCCTAAGCCCTTTAGGACTAGAGAGCCCATCTAATTGACCTAGATTAGTGTTATATATACATCATTAGGTCAGATTTTTGGGAGGGGGAACACAAAAAATTCATATCAGAAAAAATTAGAGAAAACACAAGCGTGAGAGAGAGAGAGAGAGAGAGAGAGAGAGAGAAAGGTCGCGCATCACCACCGGGGACGCCGCACGCTGTCGCAACCCCATTGTCGTGCCTCGACCGCCCGCCGACGTCACTACCTTCCACCCACCGCCGCTGCTCCGCCCCTCCTCGTTGCCGCACGCTTCGCCCCACTCCACTACGGAGACGTGAAGATCTCCCCCATGCAGCAGACTTAAGTCCACGTTCTTCCTCAGCTTGATGACATCCACAAAGTCTGTACGTGAAGAGGAGAAAGCCAAAGAGGAATCGGTCAACAGGGGAGGCTACCATCGAATAGAAAAAAAAAAGAAAAGGAAGGACCAAGAGCAAGTGGTGGAAAAAGTCAAAGGACTAGATCATCTGTTCCCGTTTCACTTGCTGCAGTGGTTCGTGGCATTAGAAGTCCTGGTCCATCAGCTTTGAAGGAGGCAAAGTCCACTCAACAGACCCTCCATCAGCAAGGGTGGACCAATAATTCGGGCCACCCGTCTAATAGCAGTGGTGGAGACGTTGGTTGAGCCAATCCAGTGAAGAGATTGACATATGCGCACGTACAAAGGGGGAGAAGACGACAGAGGGTGATCTGTGATCTTCCACACGCTTGTCCTTCACTATTGCTTGGCGTTTTGGCCCCTCCTACTGCGGTTAATCGTTGTTGCTATGCCTCATCAGCGGCAAACACTCTCCAACCATTATCCGACCGTGTTTCTAGCTTAGTGGAGTTCCAAGGTGTCCAGAACAAACCAACGCACCTGCATCAATCCAGACGAGCCTTTGGTGACATTAGCCCAGCAATCTCATAGAAGCTTTGCAGATCCTTAGCCGTGTTCAGTCAAGTCCAACCACGAAGCCTCGTGAGTCACCACTGTGACCGTCATTGAGCGAAGCGTCCCTACAGTGCCAAGCACCACCGCAAGTGTCATTGCCGCCGCGATCCCGACACCGTTCCCGACGCACCACCGATCCGCAATCTCGATCCCAAGCCGATTCAAATTTGGAAGTTATCCGCAAATTAGGTAAGATTATTATCCGGTAAATTTTCAGAATATTTAATTTCCTAATTTGCACGTTTTGAATATTTCGTGAATATCATGTGGAATATTAGATATCTTAGGATAATGTTCGATATATCCGCAATATTTTGAATATTCAAAATTAGGAATCGTTCCTAATTTAGCAACGTATCTGGACGACTATCCAACCTTATCCCTAAGGTATGATAAGCGGCGATACGGAAAATTATTATCCAATCCATAATCACTTGGATACGATAATGATTTTTATCTGCTTTCCAAATTTGAATGATCGACTTTCCGTCAATATCTATAACCCTATAGATATGACCGATAGTTCGATTTTTGTGCCTAATCCGAGTTTGAAACAAATCTGGCGGATCGCGTGATTGTTTTAAATGTGGATGTTATCTCTGTTTAAATTGTTTTTCCTTTTCAAATAAAAAGAAAATTCAAAAAAATATCAATTAGGATTTGAATTAGAGTTTTGCATGTTTAGAGAACCCTGAATATATCTAGAAGATAGAATAGTTATTTAATTTAAATTAGGACTTGAGATATCTATTTCCTAGTTTAAATTAAGTAATATTCTAATCTTAATAGATTATTTAGGTTATTTTTTAATTTCGAATTTTCATAAAAAAAAACCCCAAAAAGAGTTGTTTTAGGATAGAATAAATCATATTCTTTAGGATAGATTGCATTCTTAATTTAATTAATTTATAATTTCGAATTTTTACAAAAATCCCAAAAAGAAATCATGTTAGGATAAATTAAGTCATCATAGGTTGCATGTTAACTTAGGCCTTTTTTATTCCGAATTTCATTAGAAAATACCAAAAATAAATCATTTGCTCGTCATTAGAATTAGGTCACGTCGTCGCATGACATATAGTTTGCATGTTTAGGTTGAATTAATTTGCATGTCAATTTTTGCACGTCATTGCATATAGATTAGTTTTCATTTAAATAAGCGAAAATCCAAAAAATATCGAGTGAATTGCTTGTTAATTAGAAATCATATTAGGATTGTCGATGTGATTTTCTAGCTAACAATGCAGATGCTTACGTTGCTTCGAGGTAAGTAATTCTTCTAAACTTGCAATTTATTTAATGCTTTCTTGAGTGTTAAATTGGTGGTTTGCACACCCGCATAAACACCTCACATGTTAGTGACTAAATTAAAATAGATCCAAACTGCCGGCCAAAATATTTTTGAAAAGAAAAGGTACCGAAAGGGCGTTAGACTAAATCTAGCATAATCAAGTCCCCGGGCTTAGAATCTCTAGTTCGTAAGAATAAAACATATCTCCCTGTGTTTTATTTAGGTTTCTAATTAACTTATCATAAATTGATTAGTGGCGACTCCAAGCATGAAAATATTCCCACGTTAAGAACTTAAACCCTAAGTTGCGAATTGGTAGGGTTTGGGAGGGCCCGAGTTAAGATTAGTCTTAATAATCCATTAGCCTGAGAAAGAAAAATTTTTTAGGTCGTGACACATGTCAACCTAAGCAAACCTGAACTGTTTTTCGAAACCCAAGCTGATGTGGAACAATTTAACGTGTCAGCGAGCCTACCTCCAAAAAGTCACACGTTGGATAGGACTCCAAATGCCAAAAGGAGGAGAAAGAGCAGTTCGCATTCATTTGACGTGACCTGCAAAGCCATTCAAGAGATGATCAAAGCTAAGACGGTTCAAACATCAAGTGCCTCCGTCACCTCACAGTCCTTAACATCTGTGGACCCTTACTCTATAGCAATCGTGGGTGCTATCCTAAATGCCATGCATGACTTGGACAAGGTTCTCTATATCAAAGCTATGAAACATGCTGTCATTAATGCCTCTTGGAGAGAGGACTTCCTGACATGTTTTCCTGGAATGAGAGTTGCCTTTATTGAGGCTATAGATGAGTAGTTAGGGGCTGTTGAATAGTTGTTGGACTATAGTTTGCCGTTTTATGTTTAAGTTCATTTCGGCTTTTCACTTATGTATTTCAGACATTGACTTGTCTTTATGACTATGCGTTTGTGATGATGTTGAGACTTTGCTTTAATGTGAGTGAATTCCATAATTATCTGTTGAGTGGTATTAAATTCTCAACATAGAAGTTCAAATGTATTGGCTTCTCAACTGACATCTTGAGTTTGTCTTCTTCTTTCGCATGATGGCCTAGGTAATATGGAAGGGAGTCAAAGTAGCCGATCTAATGATGAAGTAGCATCGAGTGAAACAATTGTATCAGGTGAACAAGACTTTGATGAGGATGAGTTGAAAATATTATTGGCATGGTTGTGTACTGCTTGGTTGCATAGGTCCGTGCACAGGAAAGAACGTATTAGGTACAGCGTATTGACAGGACCTGAATGGGTTAGTGAGCTTCTTCATGGACATTCAGATAGAGTATACGAAGCATTTAGAATGAAGAGACATGTTTTTCTTAACCTTTGCAGCTTGCTCAAGTCAAGAGGTTGGTTGGCAGACAGTCGATATGTTAGAGTAGATGAACAGGTTGCCATGTTTTTATTAATGATTTGTCACAAGAACTCTAATAGAGCTTTATGTGAGAGATTCCAACGTTTAGGAGAGATTGTTAGCAAGTACTTTACAGCAGTGTTGAAAGCTATTTTGGAATTGGCGAATGAGATTATCATACCTCCTTCATTTGATGTTGTCCAAGAAGAAATTCGGATTGAGCCAAAGTTTAATCGTTACTTCAAGGTATGTTTTTCGTACATTTCCTTGCATCATTTGATTAGTTTTGTTCACAATCTTGTCTAATGTATGTATTTAATTAAATGACAGGGGTGCATAGGTGCTATTGATGGCACCCATATTCATGCTACCGTACCTGAACATATGCAGCCACGATTTAGAGGTAGAAAAGGCACAATCAATCAGAACGTGTTGTGTGCGTGTTCCTTTGATATGCAATTTACTTTTGTGTATGCTGGTTGGGAAAGATCCGCCAACGATTGTCGGGTATTATTGGCCGCACTTGACACACCTCACCTACAGTTTCCTTGACCACCTGCAAGTTCTATTTTGATATATGATGAGTATTTGTGTTTATGATTTTGCTAGGATTGCATTTCATGATCAATCCATGAATACTTTGTTGTAGGCAAGTACTACGTCGTCGATTCTGGTTATGCTTCAAGTCCAGGATTTTTAACACCATTTAAAGGCGAACGGTATCATATACCAGAATTTCGACGAAATGGGGGACCAACAACAGCAAAGGAATTGTTCAACCACAGGCATTCTTCATTAAGGAATATCATTGAGAGATCCTTTGCGGCTTTAAAGAATCGTTTTTTTGTTTTGAGACAGATGCCTCCATTTAAATTTGAAAAACAAACACATATTGTAATTGCATGTTGTGCGATCCATAACTATATCATTAAGCAAGATAGGATGGATAAGTGTTTGTCCATATATAGAGATCCAGATTATATGTGTGAACCTACTAAACAGGGTACAGACGATGTAGTAACGACCGAAGAGAGAACTGAGATGAACATTATTAGGAAATGTAATGCCAATAAAATGGCCAGGGATAATCATATGCTGGAGATTCCATGAAATTCGATTTTCCACTATTGTATTGTACTTCCATTAGTATTATTCAAGGATTATTTTCTTTTTTTGCCTTTTGTAATGTAATGTTGTATTGTAGGATTCGTACTATGTGTAATTGAGGATTTGGTACCAGGTCTTCTTGTAATGACATGTTATTTTGGAATTTATGTTCTTTTTATTTGAGGATTTAAAAAAATGTACTAGATTTTGCCTCGAATATCATGCATTGTAGGTTAAGATAAATAATATTTTGCAATTGAGTTCGGACTATCTTTGTTACGGAAATAGATTTGACGTACCATTATCAAATGTATTTTTGTCAAATCTATTTTTGGCGTACTTTGAGTGAAATTTAAATTTGTGGGGGCCCACAAATTTAAATTTCACTCAAAGTGGGTGGCCATATGTAACAGACTGAATTTTCGATTCTTTTCCCGGGATTTAGGAAATGAATATTGATCAATGCACTATAGTGAGATCTCGCCCGAAACTGTGCACTTTCGGGATGCTGACCTTAGGGGTAAGGCTAGCACGGGATTGAGTTCGTACGACCAAAGAACTCGATCTTGGTCTGATCTTCGATCATACTGATTGACGAGGGAATGTTTTGGGCCAACAGAGATCGGTCTATTTGATTGATCGTGTCCAAAGAGAACTAGCGACAGACCCTCGCAATTATATAACAATCAAGGTCGCCTCGGTTCGAATAAACTTAAACGTGATTTGACTTAGTGTCGGTCACGGGTCGAGAGCGCGTAATCCCAACGAGCCATCCGTTAGCTAGAGATAAGCTAAAGTTGCGATTGTTTGATTTTAGTCATTTCTTGAAATTCGGACCCGGGAATCGAGAATTTTGAAAGTGACAATTTTGGACGGCTGATGACGTTTTGGCTTGGCCAACCTTGGGGTCACCCATTTCTGCAAAAAAAATAGATTTCGATTCGAGATAGGAAAAATTTCGGTTTTGCCCCTGTGGACACTGATATTGGATTTTGATGTCGTTTGAGATTATTTTTCAAGGCCGGTGCCATTTTAGGGTGGCCACGCATATTTAGAGTGGTTTTGGGCGAAAATTGGAATTTTGGCTCGGAAGTGAAAAATAATATATTCAAAACGGGGATGTCACGCCCCGAACCCCAACGAGCTCACGACATCCCCTACTCCGGTTGAATTATTGCGACGTCCCAGGAACATCGCCGACCCAACCCAAACATCAGAGCCACATGCGAAAGCGGATATAAAAACCCCCGAACTAAAATGACGACAATGGGGTAGAACAACAGAACAGACAAACAACAACATATCCATACAACACCAAATATACAAACATATACAGCAAGCTAGCATCCGAAATCACCGTCATAACAAAATATCATAGTCTGGTTAACTTAACTTCCCTATAGGTCAACCCGATTTAAACAACCCCTAAAAATACCCTAGGGAAAGCCTGGGGATCGCCTTCCGTTCTGCTCCTGATTCTTTGGGCTTGAACCTCCGGACACTCGCCTGCAGCTCTACATACTTCCAAAAAGAGGAGGCGAACTCCCCGGGTTTACGGCTGGGGGTCTGAAAAGTGGCGGTTATACAATCGTGAGACGAATCTCAATAAGTGTACAACCCCAAACCCCACGTAGGCACTCACGTACCGCCAGACAGAACACGCATCAAACACAATGATCAACCATACTAACAATCACACACGACTCTACCTAGAATCCATCATGCACGTTCCTGCATGTTAGACCATAATACAGCCAGTACATTACAACAATACATCACAGATGCGTGCGTGCCTTAATTATAAGACAGAAACCACTTGGGCACGTCCCATACCATGCCTAGCAGTTTCTACCCCACAATTAAGCATCACATCACGCGATACAATCACACTCGCACACTAACTCGCACCATGCGTCACTTTCTCAAACCTCGCACCTCAAGCCAATTCCCGCTCATTCTCAACTTTTCCACCACTACCGCCCTCGCGTAAAACGCATCAGGCCAACGGTCTTCTGACCTCATCAGGCATCGTCACCCCGTCAGGCCGGGCATCGTCATCTCGTCAGGGACGGCATCGTCCCGCGTAAACATACATGCCTCATGACGGAATCCTACACACACTTTCCCTCTACCGCGCCCGCGTAAAACGCATCAGGCCAACGGTCTTCTGACCACGTCAGACATCGACACCTCGTCAGGTCGGGCATCGTCACCTCGTCAGGGACGGCATCGTCCCGCGTAAACGTACACGCCTCAGGACGGACTCTTTCCAACCAATCCCACATTTTCGAACCCTCGTTCCACTCAAAGCACACTTACACACGACTAACAGGCGCACAACCAAACATACACATCTCACGCACACTTCACAACTTACATTCCCGTCACACGAACACCACATAACCATACATATTTAACACGCAAATTCATTGCACAAACACACTACCACGCCATCACACCTCACGCTCACTCACACGAGGCACAACACCACACCACACGGCCATTCACACACGGCACACGGCCAGTCCACATTCAGCCCACAGCAATGCCAAAACAGCCCGCAATAACAACTACACAATCAATCAATTAAACCCAATTTAGCTATAATAATTCCAATCAATCACACATTTAATTCCCGATCAATCCCCAACATCACAGCCCTAACTTAGCCTCCTAATCCTCGAAATTTCATCGCCAACTCAGTCCCCAAATCAGCCCACGACAACCAAATAACCAGCCACGAAATTCAGTCCAACAGAGAGAAAAACCTGGAATATATAAATTCGGGTCCAAACTGGCAGTTACACAGTGGCCGAAATCCATTTGAAATAAACAGTAAATAAATTCTAAAAATTCTGAAATTTGGATATGTTGTACAAAACATCTCAATGAACATTTTCCATGAGAACTCAAAACCCAGTTCTAACCGTAAGCACATCGTTTTGACGCTCAAAGTCAGACGAAATCCGGTTCGCTCGGACAGCCCCTCAGGCCATCAAAATACAACTCATTCGGTACCCAAATCATTTTGGAAAACCTTGAAATTTTTATATGTTATAGTCACAAATTTCCCCAACAATTTTCGTGAAGTAAGTATTTTGAAAATAGGTCTGGAAAAATTTATAACAATTCGAACAGACCCAAAGGTCGGGTGAACAGTAAATCGGGCAGTTTTATTTCGGTCCAAAAATGGACTTACGAATGGCATCAAATGATTTCTAAAAATTCCCAAATTAAAATATGTTATACTTCGAGATGTTACGAACAACTTTCATGAAGAACACTTCCTCAAATTCGGGCCATACAAATTACAGTAAAAATAGCAAAATCTGGCAACGCAGCAACAGCCTAGCCGGAAATCAGTCCACATGCACCACCAAGCAAACCAGCCACTAAATCAGCCCAAAACAGCCACAAAAAACACCTAAACCGAACCCTAAACGAGCCTAGAAATACCCGAGGTCCTAAGTAGCGATTGGGGAAGTCACTTACCTAACAAAGGCGAGACGAACGGGCTGAATGGGTGGCTGGAACAGGCAGAACAGCAGCAGCCACAGCAGCAGCAGCAAATGAAGATGAAGAAAATGAAAAGAAGAAAGGAGAAGGAGGAGGAAAATGTGGGGGAGAGGGACTAATCTGTTGGGGGGAACCGAATGAGGGAGGAGGAGAGAGAATTAAGTCCAATCTGGTCAAAAATATCAGCCCCGAGTGCCACGTGTCACCGATCCGAGGGTTTTGACCGAAATACCCCTAATCCGACGGTCCAAAGTCATTCTAGCCAAATAATTGATGGGCAAAGTGGTCATTTGGTCCAATAATGCAGCTGATAAGCACTCTTAATTATCCCAAATAATTTCCCAAAAAAATTCGAAACTGAAACGGGCCTAGGGGCAAAATTGTCCTTTTTCCGGTCACGGGGCGAAATTCCAATTTTTGCACATACGCGTTCCATATGTGCGTGGCCAACATAATATGGCGTCGGAATCGTGAAAATAGCTTCTTAAGCCCTCGAAAATCGACTGCAAAGTTTCGGGAATAAAATAATATTATTTTTCACTTTCGAGCCAAAATTCCAATTTTCGCCCGAAACCACCCTAAATATGCGTGGCCACCCTAAAATGGCACCGGCCTTGAAAAATAATCTCAAACGACCTCAAAATCCAATATCAGTGTCCATAGGGGCAAAACCGAAATTTTTCCTGTCCTGAATCGAAATCTATTTTTTTGCAGAAATGGGTGGCCCCAAGGTTGGCCAAGCAAAAAACGTCATCAGCCGTCCAAAATTGTCACTTTCAAAATTCTCGATTCCCGGGCCCGAATTTCAAGAAATGACTAAAATCAAACAATCGCAACTTTAGCTTATCTCTGGCTAACGGATGGCTCGTTGGGATTACGCGCTCTCGACCCGTGACCGACACTAAGTCAAATCACGTTTAAGTTTATTCGAACCGAGGCGACCTTGATTGTCATATAATTGCGAGGGTCTGTCGCTAGTTCCCTTTGGACACGATCAATCAAATAGACCGGTCTCTGTTGGCCCAAAACATTCCCTCGTCAATCAGTATGATCGAAGATCAGACCAAGGTCGAGTTCTTTGGTCGTGCGAACTCAATCCCGTGCTAGCCTTACCCCTAAGGTCAACATCCCGAAAGTGCACAGTTCCGGGCGAGATCTCACTATAGTGCATTGATCAATATTCATTTCCTAAATCCCGGGAAAAGAATTGAAAATTCAGTCTGTTACACCATATGTATTCTAAGCCATTTTGTGAAGTTTTGAATTTTTTTATTTTTTTGGGACCTAAAAAAATTTAAATTTCACTAAAAATGGGTGGCCACATATATTCTAAGGCATTCAGTGAAGTTTTGAATTTTTTGAATTTTTTTGGGCATCTTAAAAAAATTAAATTTCACTAAACATGGATGATCATAGATATTCTAAACCATTCTGTAAAGTTTTAAAATTTTTTATATTTTGATTTGTTGATTTTTTTCGGCAAAATTCAATAAATTTCCTATTTTTCCGAAATCTGATTGTTTTCCATTATTGTATTATATTTCCATTATTATTATTCGAGGATCATTTGCTTTTTTTGCCTTCTGTAATGTAATGTTGTATGATAGGATTCATACTATGTGTAATTGAGGATTTGGTATCAGGTCTTCTTGTAATGACATGTTATTTTAGAATTTATGTTCTTTTTATTTGAGAATTTTAAAAAAAAATGTACCAGATTTTGCCTCGAATATTATGCATTGTAGGTTAAGATAAATAATATTTTACAATTGAGTTTAAACTATCTTTGTTGCTGAAATAGAACTAACGTGACATTATCAAATTTGTTTTTCATCCATAAATAGAAATTTCCTCTTATTTTACCAAACAGATTTCTATTCCAGAAATCAATTTCTGGAGCAGAATTAATCATATTTTACCAAACAGATTTCTCCTCTAGAAATCAATTTCTGGCAATAATTCCAAAAATCAATTTCTGGCAAGAATTTGATTTCTGGAACTAAATGGTTACCATTCGCACCCTTAATGTATCAGTTCCAGGGAAATAAAGAAGAGAAAGATAAAAAATGCTTAACTTCCTCAAGCGTGCTAACTGTGTCGGAATTTGCCCAGAGAATCCAGCATTGGACAAGTTCAGATAAACCAGGCCACTGAGATTTGCGAAGCCAGACAGCATTGCAGAGGATTTGAAGTTGTCGAAAGCCAAGTTTAGCTTTTGAAGATGCTTTAATCAAAATAGACTCGACGAACTGTTAATACTGCAAGAGATTGATTCGACGCTTAAGTCTAGACCGATGACCTAACCATCGTCGTCGCACATCACACCATTCCAAGGGCGAGCATTCTGATTCCATGTAACCAGCTTGAAAGATGCAGATGCATTGAAGACGAGTCTATTTTTCAACTCGACCAACGGCAATTCTTGATCGCTGAGACATGGACTAGAAGCCGATACCAAATAAATTCTGAAGAAATTGGTGCATATGAGTGGCAAGAGAAGCCACAACAACTGCGAAGTTCTCATTGAGTATAAACTTCAATACTACTTTACAGAGTTTGTGAGTGAACACACACAAGGAGGAGTTTTGTTCTTACTGGAAGGCAGATAAACATGAACCTCCTTGTACGGGATTTCAATGGAGCAGTGTTTGGTCTAATTCTTATCACGTCGTATCATTAAATTTTTAGTCCCTATGTGCGACTCTCTTATGTTGACTTGACTTATGAATTCAAATTCATCAAACCACTTGATTGAGCCAGTGGCGGCCTTCGGTCGTTCTTGACTGTTGAAGAAAAGTCAAGAAAGAAAAAACAAGAGCATATCTTCCCCTAGGACATCATTCCCCGCTTTCTACAGTACAAGTTCCCCTCTAGAGCGCAGATATTCATATCGCTCCCATTTTATATCTACAAGGTTCATTGTAATCCGAACCTGATGTTCTGTCTAATGTTCACTATTGGAAAAATAAGGAAATTAAAGATGGAGCTCTCAGACTCGTTCACATGTTACATTTGGACCCATCTTCGCAAATTAAGGAAAATGAAGACATCGTTCCGAGGAGATCAACAGTAAAACTAAGTGATCCTTGTTTCTTGGTCCGTACTTTTGCATTCTTCACACGTCGGATTTTTCTCCTTTCAAACTAAGGTCAAGTCCTTATTGTGCCTATTGAATTTATGATTAATGGACGAACAGTTTCTCTGATTATCCTGTCTCATGATTTAGAGCTAAGCCGCTGAGGTACATCATATCTGCCCTTGAAACATATAATCAATATATTGGGATTTCGAGCGGCAATGCACTGCTACTATTACTGTTCCAAGCTCGTTTGCACTAACGTGAACCTTGTGAGGTTGCGAGATTCTTCAATGATCTCCCTAAAGATGTCAGGTTCGATATTGGCTCGAGCTATTTGACCGAGTAATTTGGGCGAGTGGCCAGATACCATTGGAACAAATGGCGCGTGAAATGGACCGGGATTGAGCATGAGTACTTTGGCAACCCTTGGTCCGGCTATTGCTTTCATTCTCTTTGTTTTAACCATCATTAAGGCCTTCTTTGCTACTTACGGATATCATCATCCCAAGAATTAACCAACCTCAACAGCTCAATTTCAAAAACATAACTAGAGAAATCTTATCGGAGCAATGAAATTTGTGACACGCCTGGTTTCATTTCTTGATATTGCTTTGGCTGCTGCCTTTAATTTAATTTAGATTGCTTAAAACTTACATCTTCATTGCAGTTAGATCATGTGAGACCACGTGAAACTAGTCCGTGGCACAATTTAACGTATGGCGGGGAGCATCACATTACTGTTAGGATTTAACATTTCTAGAGAACTTACTAGATGCAAACGCAGCCAATCGAAATTAGCATCTTGTATTTTATTTACAACATGATAGTTGACAGGAAAGTAGCAGTAATCACTAATCATACCATTGATGAAGTAGTCAAACCCAAAAGCTGCATGCACTACCTTTGGTCCGGTTTGGCGGGTACACGCTTGAAGAATTTTTTTTTAATCCAAACTTGACAAAAGTTCTTGATTGAAGGACTTTCCTTCAGTAGATTAGACAGAACGGGTCTTAAAATTCTTTAATGTAGTCACCTTCTCCGTTCACCATTGACAGTTATGGAGAGGAAACACGTTAAACTACTCCAATCATGCGTAACGACCAAAGTATATGCAATAGCTTTCAGTTGACTTGACTAGAGAATGCAAAATTGTTGTTTTAATGGTGCTCGACGGTCCATCGATTTCTGAAATTCTGTTTACTAAAAGAACGGAATTTGTTCCGTCAATGGTGAATACATAATAGCTTCCGGTAGTAAATTCAAAACATTTTTCTTAAGTAAAACATGACCAATGATTTGTTAGTTCAGTCAACTATTTTTAAATTACTAATGGATTAACAATTTTACGATCGGCAACTCCGACGGTACCACTTAGTAAAATGACAAGCAAATCAACATTTTTTAACGGCATTTAATCCACATGAGAATGTGACCCCAAAAAAATTCCACAAAATTTATCACTAGAATTGCTCAAAGCTGGACAGAGACCCTTGTGCATAAGTATGAAAATCATTTTGAACAAAAGAGAAGTAAAGGAACGATTTTGAATTTCAAGTAACAAAAGTTGGACACTGTTTGTGATAGCTACTTTGAATTTTTTTTTTTCCTGTTGAATATCCTTCTAGTTATAAAGAGGATAAGTTTTTGGACAATTCTAGCGTTCCGTGAAACAAAGTACGGAATACATGTTCTTTGTTGTTGAATTCGTGACAATTGTAAAACCCCATTGGTAGCAAAAGTTGACAGGCGGTTTGCTTGTCTGTCACACGGTATTAACTTGCAACCATTTTTAGAGAAGTACCATTTGATTCTTTCAAATTATCGCCTATTCTCTGAACAAAAAACAAATTATCGCCTATTCCAAAAAATAATTACCAATGTTTAATTTCTTAAGTTACCAATTGTTAAAAGTTAACAACTTTTACACGAGACTACCAACCTTAATTTCAGTTACTCACCAATATTTACTTTATTTTTTTAATTTACCAACCCTTTCAACAAGCCAAATATTAGCGTGATAAACTTACCACGCAACTGTCGATAATTTTATATAAGAGTCAATAGCTTCCTACTTTGGTAGATTTTCAGAACAACTGCTAATCAACAAATAATCAAATAAAGGTTGGTAACTGAGTTAAAATAAAGTTAATAATTACATATAAAAGTTCGCAACTTAAGTTCCTCCAATAGATAATGGTAATTGTTGGAAAAGTTGGTAATTTTAAAAAGAATTATCATTTCCTTTAAGAATTGATAAATTTAACTCGTTGATGAGCTCCCGAATTAATAATCATAAGTTATCCAAACAGTATGAAATAATGAAAATAAAAAATAAAGCGGGTGGTAGGCTCCGATAAAAGTTGGTAGATCGAACTACTTGGGATAAGGTATCCAAACAGTATGAAATAATTGAGGTCGTTCCGTGAAAGGTCCAAGGACTCAAGCTGTTGCAAGTGTCCTAGGGATGGGGGAATTGGCCCTGAGAATCCATTGTTTGATAAGTTGAGGACATAAAGCGCTTTCAGATCCCCCAGAGTATCAGGGATTGGACCTTCTAAATTGTTGCATGAGAAGTCGATTATAGTGTAAAGAGTCAAGATCTTCACCAGCTCCACTTGCAGACCTTTGATGGTGACACTGACCGTGTCCTGATAATAGAGTCCAGCCAAGCGAAGGAATGGATACTGGATATGATTAATGTCTACATTAGCCTTCATAGCCTCCCAAGTTCTGAGGTATTGAGCAGGCAGAGTGCCACTGAAATTGTTGGAAGATACGTCCACAATTTGAAGCATCTTCCAAGTACCATTAGTCTCTACACATCCAACCCCTCCGTGGAACTTGTTGGATCGTAAAACAAGGACACGTAAACTTGAAATGCTCTTCAATTGACATGGAAACACGTCATCAATCTGGTTGTTTCCTACGTTTAAAACCTCCAGATTTGAGCAATTTGCCAATGACTTTGGGAACTTCCCTTGTAATTGATTACTGCTGAGATCCAAAGTCTTCAAACCACATGTTACTGGGAAATTGAAAATGCCACCATTCAAGGAATTGTTTCACAGATTTAATACCTTGAGAGACTCCGTTTCTAAGCAATCAGGTATACTTCCCGTCAAATTATTATGAGGTAGGTCGAGCACCTCGAGATATCCAGCTTCGCAAATTGATTCTGGGATAAACCCCTGGAAATTGCTATTGGACAGGGAGAAGAATATTGCTGTAGAAAGACTCGTTCCAATAGCAAGTGGAATGACTAAAGTGAAGTTGTTACTCGAGAAGTCCATGTGTGCGGCAAATGGCGGCAGTGGCAACGTTTGTCCACGGAGCCTGTTCTTATGGAGGTCAAGAACAAACAGAGCAGAAGTAAGATTACGTGGCAGTGTTTCAATATTGTCTAGTAAATTAGACGAAAGATTGAGATACAGAAGATCTTGAAGCTTCCATACCCATTTTGGTATCTTGCCCTCAATTTGAATGTCAGAGAGGTCTAGAAATACCAATCTGTGTTGCCCAGCCAAGAACTCAGGTAAAGTCCTCAACTGGCAAGAAACCAACTTTAAAGTTCCTAGGTCAGGGAATGAAGACGCCTGGGAAGCAGTGGCATTAATGGAAAAACAATTGTAGGAAAGATCCAAAAATAAAATTGTTAAATATGTCTTGAATTTTATGTACTTGGTTCGGTTCATGACCCGACCCGACATATTTTTTGTGTGACCCAAAGATGGAGAGAAAATTGAGATTTGGTTCGTGACGCGGAGGGTTGGGCCGATAGGGCCAATCCGTGGCAAGTGAACAAATCTCCATAGCGGACCGCCCAAGCTGGAGCAAACAAACCAATGTCTCGGGGAGTTCAGGGGCGTAGCCCCCGAGGAAAAATTTTGAGAGCCCTATTTATACTACGGCTAGATTTTCTCATTGATGTACAAAGAGAATTGTGTTTCTAGAGAGTTTTGTGAGCCGTGAGCTTTTGTGGTTGTTTCGACTTCTGAAAACTGTACTCTCTTTTGATTATAGTGGAATCTTGTCATGCCTCGCCCGTGGACGTAGATCACGTTGTGATCGAACTACGTAAATCTCTGTGTTCCGTGTTTTGCTCTTCCGCATATTTTCGCAACAAAAATATTTCTCAGCTGCTGAACCAAATTAATGTGGAATGAACCACTGAAATTATTGGAAGAAAGTGAGAGGTACTTGAGCCCTTGGAGTTCCCATATAGACTTTGGTAGTTCTCCTCCTATATTGTTATTGCTCAAATCAAGTGTATCCAGTTTGTGCAATGTCATGTTAAAAAATTCCTTCACTTGACCAGAAAATTGGTTGTTGGAAAGTTGAAGCTTCTGAATCGATGGAAGTGTGAACATTGATGAAGGAATATTTCCTTTCAGTAAATTGAATCGCAGGTTGAGAATAAGAAGAGTCAAGAGGGATTCCCATTGGGTTGAATTAATCTGACCAGTTAGATTGTTGTGGGACAAAGTGATTTGTGTCAGATTCTTGGACTTGCTGATTGATGGAATTGAACCAGTAAAATTGTTGAATGAGAAGTCCAAATAAGCCAGTTGCGAAAGATTGGTGAAAGAGCTTGGTATATTTCCATCAAAGCTGCAATTCACCAATTCTACTCTTGATAGATTTCTGAGATTACCAATTGATTCTGGGAGCCCACCGGAAATATTCGTGAAACTAAGAACCAGTGTCTGAAGAGAACCGTTCTCTGGAAATTCTGGCAAAGAACCCTGAAGAAGTTGGTTGAATGGTAGGTCAAGGGTATGAAGGGTTTGCACCCGGAAGATTTTTTGAGGAAATTGTCCCTGCAGGCCACAATTACTAAGATGCAGTGTAGTTAAATTGTGGAAGCGGGCAAAGAACTCCGGGACGGGGGTAGACAGATTATTGATGCCCAGTTTAATCACCGACAGAAAAGGTAGATTCACGAGGGAAGAGCAAGACTCGATGGGACCTGATAAATAACAATTCATCATGCTCAACACTTGAAGTTTCGGTAGTGAAGAAGACAAGGCATTGCACCATTCGTTGCCTATAGCAGACACGTTCACTCCGTCAAGGTACAACTCTCTCAGCTCGCTAAGATTCCCAACAAGCATCTTTAGATTCGGATTCTCGAGTTTCAGTGAAGTGAGCCCAGGAAAATAAATCAGGGATACATCAAGAGTAACCAACCTTGTCAAACGTGATATTCCAATGGGAACCTGCCCTGCGAATCCGGCATTTGAAAGATTCAGGTAGACCAAATTGGTGAGATCACTGAACCCAGATGGAATCTCCAAAGATGGGAAGTGGTTGTAAGCCAAATTCAGCCTCTGAAGATTATTGAGCCTGAAAAGACTCGATGAGTCGTTAAGTCCACCAGTGATGCTCTCCAAGCTCAGATCAAGACCCGTGACTTGGCCACCTTCGCAGGTCACGCCGTCCCAAGAATCATTGCTCTGATTCCATGTCACCAATTTCGCGGACAAAGAAGCGTTGAAGTTGAGGCTATTCTTCAATTCCAGCAACAGCGATTTCTGATGATCCCCAAGACACTGGCCCGAAACCAAAATCCTGCCTATGCTGAAGGGGTTGGTTTGTGCGAGTATTAAGACCAGCCATAAGAGGAGCCAAATCCTCATTTGTTTCCGTCAGATCAGGAGGCACTCGTGTAATCGAGAGAGCCAGCTACTCCGAGTTCAAGAAATCGAAAGCCCATAAACATGTCGACCTTTAGAGAGAGGGATCTGGAAAACTTCGTGCGAATTGGGCAATTTCAAGAACAGAGAATTGCAGGTTGGAGGTGGAGGAGGAAAACAGGGGACGGTTCAGATTGGGAGCAGGGAGCAGTCAAAGTACACGCCTGCCGGAGGGGACGATTTTGTCAAATGTTTACATTAGCTGTAGGACTATTGATGCTACTTTTTTCGCGGACTCGTGTAGGGAAAACGAAAAAACCTCTCTGCTCTCTTGCAGTCCTCTCTCCCATGGAAGAGCTTTACCCTATCCCTCTTGGTGATAGCATACCCATTCCTCTGAAACCCCCTTAAACCCTAAAACTTCTTCGTCCTATTCCTCACATCCCATACACAATACCCCTACCCAAGCTGATTATTTTTTCGTCCTGTTCTTGCCTCCTCAGAGCTTCTCGGTGGAAAGTGTCAGAGATTCCTCGCCTAAGTCTCCCTCCATTTGGCCTTGTGTGGTCTCTTTGTCCTCTTGTCACAAGAAAGGGTATTTAGTTCTTTCGATCTTTACATCTCAGGCATTTGGCTATTTCGTTCTCCATCGGCTTGTGCCCCAAATTTGCTTCACTCAAACTGAAATGGAAGAGCCCAAACCCTATTCCTCGGTGGTAGTTCTCACCTCCCTACCCTTCATCCTCTGTTTCCACTAGTGGAGTTGCTTCGCCCGACCCCTAACCTCTGTTTTCCCGGTGCTTTTTGGTCTCTTTCTTCTGGTGCTCTGTGTTGTTGTTCCCTGCAAATCAGACCCCGGGTTTTCCTCTATTGGAATCCAATGGAGGAGGATGATGCTTCAGATGCTCGCTCAGCTTCCATATGCAGTAAGTTGGGCAATGTATGGTCTGAAAGTGACTTAGCAGTTATTGATGGAGCGGTTCCTTTGGAAAAAATACACGAGTGCCGATTGAAGTTATATGGGCAATTGTTTTTAGCCTCTAATATTAATGTCCAGGCATTCCAAAGCACGATGAAGAGAGCCTGGAGAATTCAGTCAATATTACCCAAGTAGATCAAAAAACCTTTGCCTTTACCTTTAAATCCGAGAATGAGATGAAAAGGGTGAGGGATTCGGGGCCCTGGTCTTTCTCCAACATAGTGGTGCTCACACCTTTTGTCCCGGATATTCCACTGCAATGCTATGAATATACTCATTGTGATTTTTGGGTCCAAGTGCATGGTTTGCCTATGAATTGGATCTCGAAGGAATCCATAAGGAGAATCACGGCAGCTGCGGGCCTTGTTTCTGAAGTGAAATGCGACGCAAAAGCCTCTTCCACCTTTTCAAGTGGAAAGGCTATTTCAAGTGGAAAGGCTAAAGTCAGACTGAACTTAGCGGCCCCTTTGAAGCCTGGTACGATTGCTAGCCAAGAAGGAAAGAAATTATGGGTTGATTTTAGATATGAGAGGCTGCCACACTTCTACTATGCTTGTGGTCGGATTGGGCAGTATGCCAAATTCTGTGAAGTAGAACAATATGACGAGAGCAAGCTAGAGATGGATAACCCAGGATGTTTCAATCTTTGGCACCATGCGGAAACGAGAGAATGGAGCCCACTTTGGAAATCAGTCCATGCTACAAAAGTGAATGAAGTTAGGGATGAGGAGATAGATCATGATACACCAACCCCTACTCTTCAGATGGTGCCTTAAAAGTCACGGGGAAAGAGTCCAATGATCCCAAGCTCTGAGAATAAGATTGAGAAACCGGGACAACCCTTTATAAATGAACTAGTAGCAAGGGGAGTTGGTGGCTGTTTTTCTAAAGATGATCCTTACCAACCAATTCAGCCGCTAAATGCCCCTATCCTCCCCCTAGTGAGTGAAGGGTGCTCTAGTTGTCCTTAGAAGAATTATAGCAAGGGAAAGAAATCAGCAAGCAAGAAGATCCAAAGAAGGTAGAGTCCCTGCTCCCCCCAAAAGGGTCTCTCCCCTGCCTTGGACGAGACCCATCTTCTAGATACTTCGATCCAAGTTCTGAATGAGCCTCAGTTACGGGCTTTGGTGGCTAGCCCTTATAAGCCATCAGGTTTCTTATGAATATCTTAAGCTGGAATTGTCAGAGATTGGGCACACCCCTGACAAGCCAGGAACTGCGAGCCTTAATAGCTCGTTTTAAGCCCAGTATCCTCTTTTTAATGGAAACGAAGAACAAAGAAGTGAAGGTTCAAAGACTTATTGGGCGTCTCAATTTCCAGTTTTACGAAGTAGTAAACCCAACGGGAATAGCAGGTGGGTTAGCGGTGATGTGGACGAATTCGCTATCCTTAAATGTGGTAAGGGCCTCTCCGGAGCTATTTGACCTGATTTGCTCAGATAAAGTAAGCTAAACTCAGATGAGAATTACCTTTGTCCATGCCACAACAGTATACCAAGAAAGGCTCCAACTCTGGAGGGAGCTGCAAAGAGTTAGCCTTTCAAACCAGCTATCGTGGATTTGTATGGGCGATTTCAATGAAATCTTGCACCCGTGGGAAAAGATCAGAGGACGCATGGCGGATAACTACAGGTTAGCTGCTTTTCAGGAATTCCTTAACAATTGTTCCTTGCTTGATCTAGAGAGCAAGGGTTGCGTGTTTACCTGGGCAAATAATAGGGAGGGAGAGGCACATGTGAAAGAATGCATAGATAGAGCCCTATGCAATGTGAAATGGAGACTAAAGTTCCCAAGTGCAAAAGTTCTTGCCCTACCTGCAGTTGGTTCAAACCACAGCCAACTTTTGGTAGTACTCTCGCCAACCTCATCTAGAAGAAAGAGGGAGTTCAAGTTTGAAGCCTTCTGGATGGAAGATGAAGACTGCATTAAAGTTGTACAATCGGTGTGGAGTGTCCCTGGGTTGGGAAATGAGAAACTCACGAGGAAATTATTGAGAGTATCAGAAGCCTTGACGAAGCGGAGTAAAGAGAAGTTCTCAAAAGCGCAACGCCAAATAAACTCCCTAAAAAGAGAACTCCAAGAGATTACAAATGCCCCAACTTTGCAACTAAACAGGGAGAGGGTCAAATCTTTAAACCAACAAATTGAAGACCTATGGAAACAAGAGGAAATGTATTGGGACATGAGATCACGCATTAGCTGGCTACGTTGGGGAGACAAGAACACAAAGTATTTTCATGCAACCACAGTTCAGAGAAGAAAAAGAAACAAAATCTCTATGCTAAAAACGACGGAAGAAGAGCGGAGTTGTGATCCAAAAGAACTACAGGAATTGACAATGCATTTCTTTCAATCACTTTACACCACAGTGGGTCAAAGAAATTTTCAGCCAGTAATTGATATATGCCCTAGCATAGTGGAGGATCAGATGAATCGGCACATGCTGAGGAGTGTAACAATGCAAGAGGCCAAGGAAGCGACTTTTCAATTAGGTGCCAAGAAAGCTTCGGGACCGAACGGTTTAAACGGACAATCCTATCAACATCATTGGGAAATAATCCAACACGATGTGCTTAATATGGTGAGATCTTTCTTCAACACAGGTTCTCTTGACCCAAATCTGAATAAGACCCACATTGTTCTTATTCCCAAAAACCCCAACCGAGAAAGGATTGACCAGTTCAGGCCCATTAGTTTGTGCAACTTCAGCTATAAAATTATATCCAAGGTCTTGGCAAACCGTCTAAAACCTTGGCTCCCTATTTTGATAGCAATGGAACAAAGCGCCTTCGCCAACAGCAGACAGATACAAGACAGTATTCTAGTGGTACGGGAAGTCCTTCACCATTTGAGAATCAGCAAGCGGACAAAGAGATTTCAGTCAATTCTAAAGCTGGACATGAAGAAAGCCTATGATAGAGTTGAATGGGATTTCCTAAAAGCATGTATGATAAAGATGGGCTTTAGCACGAGATGGGTTTCTTGGATTATGCAATGTGTCTCCACCGTTTCTCTTAGCGTCAAGTTTAATGGGGAACCCCTCTCTTTCTTTAAGCCCTCGAGAGGTCTTCGCTAGGGGGACCCTTTGTCCCCATACTTATTCATTATTGTGGCAAATGTACTATCATTTCTCATGAAAAAAGAAGTAGATGACGAGAGCTTCAAACGAATCAAACTAAATAGGAACTGCCCCGGCCTATCCCATTTATTGTTTGCAGACGACTCAATCTTCTTATTGTATGGAAAGGTTAGGGAATGCCAAAACCTAGCATCTATCCCTCATCAATATTGCTTTGCATCGGGTCAGGAAATCAACCTCAACAAATCAGGTATCTTATTTAGTGATGGGTGTCCATTTCAGCTAAGAAGGAACATGGCCCAAGAGATGCGTGTTCCGGAGATCGACAAAACTGGCAAGTATTTGGGCATCCCCTCAGATTGGGACCAAACCAAAAAAGTTTGATTGGATACTGGCAAGAGTAAACATGAAGATGGAAGGCTGGAAAGAAAATTTTATCTCCAAAGCTGGAAAAGAAATATTAATCAAAGTGGCGGTACAAGCTTTGCCACAATATGCGATGTCTATTTTTAAAATTCCAGTATCCATTTGCAAAGCCATAGAAAGGAAGATAGCTTCGTTCTGGTGGAAAACACATGCCTCCAAAGCTGGCCTTCATTGGAAAAAATGGGAAACGCTAAAGAAAAGGAAAGACAAAGGTGGTTTGGGCTTTAGAGATCTTCTTACTTTCAATAGAGCAATATTGCATGTTGACACCTAAATTTTGACCGAACATTTAGTGTAATTTGCATAGAAAATTAGGGATTAAATTTTAACCCCTAAACAAAAATATTTAAATTGCATAACATATAGTTTAGCTTCATTTAATTTAATTGCATTATTGCATCGGACCGGTGATGGTAAACGAGCTTAAATTTCATCGAACGAAATTCGGTTCGCTCGGGAATGCAAAGGCCGGGAATTTCAAGTCGAACGGGCTCGGTTATTTTAATTTGAGCTTAATTCAGCCCATTGTGTTTAATTAATTAGAATCCCACATTAAATCAGCCCATTTAATTTAACTAGACCTAAGCCCAAGCCTAAGCCCATTAGAACATTAAGCCCACCTAATTCACCTAGGATTAACATTATATAAACATAACTAGGTCAGAATTTTAGGGGGAGAGGTCACAATTATTCAGATTTGATTTTTGAGAACACGTGCGAGAGTGAGAGAGAGAAGGAGAGGATCGGCGTGCTACCACCGCCGCGCCTGCCCCCTCCGCCGGTGTCCCGCCGCGCCTGACGCCACCGTCGGCGAAGCAGCCCCTTCGTCGACGCTACTATCCCGAAGCTGCTTGCCACGCCGGAGAGCTTCAGCAGCCTCCCTACACCGCCACTGATCGCAGCTGCCCTGGAGCCGGCGCCCTCACCGGACAGCCTCACCGACGCCGAACATTTCTCCCTCGCCGTGCTGCCGCTGTGACGCCACCGCCCGTGCTGTCTCTCGCCGTTCGCTGCTTTCACCGCCTTAGCCCTCTCGCCGGTGAAGCAGTCGCTCCTTCGCCGGTGTCCACGGTTGCTGTTGCTGCCACAGCCGCGTCGTGAGCCCTGCCGGCCTTGCTGTTGTTCCACTGTCCCCCACTGTCGCCTGTTGCCGGAGCAGCGCCTCAAGCCGTGCTGCTGTCGCCCTGCCTCATCGCCAGAACAGCCTCGCCAAGTTGCTGCCCTGCCTCGAGCACACCACCACAGAAATGCCGGAACAACCGCCGCGCCGGAACAGTACCTGGAGCCTCTGATCAGCCACTGTCCTTGCCGGTGAAGTCGCCGGAGCAGTCCCATCGGTGATCCCGCCGGCGTCGTGCATCCTCGTTATCGTCGTCTCGGTTGTTCGATCCCGATACGCGTCCGCGAGCCCGATCCCGAGTCGATTCAAATTTGGAAGTTATCCAAATTAGGAAAGTGGATATATTCAGAATATTTTCTTCAAATATTTAGTTTCCTAATTTACATGTTTAAATATTTCGTGAATATCACGTGAATATTTAGATATCTTAGGATAATATTTGATATATCCGCAATATTTTTAAAATATTCAAATTAGGAAAATTGCCTAATTTAGCAACGTATCTGGACGTCTATCTGACTTTAACCCTAAAGTCCGGTACGCGGCGATACGGAAAATTATTATTCTATTCATAACTATTTGAATACGATAATGATGTTGATTCGCTTTCCAAATTTGAATGATCAATTATCCGTTAATATCTATAACCCTATAGATATGACCGATAGTTCGATTTTTGTGCCTAATCCGAGTTTGAAACAAATTTGGTGGATCGCGTGGTTGATTTGAATTGGTTGCTATCCTTATTTGTTTTGATTATTTTCCTTTTCAAATAAAACAGAAAATTCAAAAAAAAATATTAGTTAGAGTTTGAATTAGAATTTTTTTGCATGTCTAGGAATTTCGAATATATCTAGAGGATAGAGTAATTATTTAATTTAAATTAGGACGTGAGACGATCTAGTTCCTAGTTTAAATTAAGTAATATGCTAATCTTAATAGATTATTTCAGCAATTTTATTATTCCGAATTTTGCACAAAAATCCCAAAAATAAGTCATTCTATGGTAGATTAAGTCATCGTAAGTTGCATGTTATTTTAGGTATTTTTGAATTCCGAATTTTAATAGAAAATACCAAAAAGAGAAGTCATTAGGTTGCATGCTAATTTAGGCACATTTTTGAATTCCGAATTTCATTGATTAAAAAATACAAAAAATAATCATCCTTTCGTCATTAGAATTAAGTCACGTCGTCGCATGACATATAGTTTGCATATTAGGTTGCATTAATTCACGTGTCATCTTTGCACGTCATTGCATATAGACTAGATTTCATTTAAATAAAGTGAAAATCCAAAAAAAGGAATTGAGTGAATGCTTGTTAATTAGAAATCATATTAAGGTTGATTGATGTGATTTTCTAGCTAACAATGCAGATGCTTGCGTTGGTTCGAGGTAAGTTGTTCTCCTAAGCTTGCAATTTATTTAATGCTTTTTGGGTGTTAAATTGGTGGTTTGCGCACCCGCATGAACACCTCACATGTTAGTAATTAAGTTAAAATGGATCCAAACTGCCTGCCAAAATATTTTTGAAAAGAAAAGGTACCGAAAGGACGTTAGACTAGATCTAGCGTAATCAAGTCCCCGGGCTTAGAATCTCTGGTTCGTAGGAATAAAACATGTCTCCCTATGTTTTATTTAGGTTTCTAATCAGCCTACCATAAATTGATTAGTGGCGACTCCAAGCATGAAAACATTTGCATGTTAAGAACTTAAACTCTAAGTTGCGAATTGGTAGGGCTTAGGAGGGCCCGAGTTAAGTTCAATCTTAATAATCCATTAGCCCGAGAAAATGAGAAAATATTTTTTAGGGTCGCGACAGCTTGGAGACTCCACTGGGGACTTGAGTTAAAACTCTTAATGGACTTAGGCCAATTTTTTTTATTTTAAAAATCTTTTGTTTGGCAGCGAGGATCCCAGGTACGTCCCTAACGTGTTAAGGTGTTAAATGTTTTTGCAGAATGGGAGGTATAAGGGGAGGTGTGATTGTTAACCCTTGTTTTGTAGGGAGGTGGTTGAATGTATGGTTTAATTTATGCACGAAGCACTGTTTGATATAACCTGCTGTGCATGCCTTACATTTACACTACACCGCACACACTACCCGCTATCGGACCTGGGCGGCATAGGTTTAAGATGGTACTGAGATAGTGGATACCCCGACCAAAACCATGTGGTACGGGTCGCCCTCCTCGATCTCGAAATTTTTTTCAATGTGTCATTGAGCACCCACCACAATTGTATCCCACTCAACCCGGGTCGGCTCTTTGACTAAGTCGGAGTCAGGGGAATCCTAGCCTAACCACCACCATGACTGGTTTAGCTCGGTAATCCTCGCGTCATTTGTAATCCTCGCGTCTCCATTTTGCAAGCCAGAGTCTAGGTAGAAATCGAACCTCACATTTCATGCGCATGTCTATGTGATTGCCATTTTCCTACTCGGTGAAGTAAGTTTTCTTCAACCCTTATCTCGCAATTTATTTACCTTTCGTCTTTTCCTTGGTCGGTCCATGACATTAGGTCGGTCATGAGTTTGGTCTATACACTATGGGAGGGGCAGACATCCGGATTCTTGATGCTCCTAAGGACGAGCTCCGTGCCTGGTGGAATCTACTCAGTCCGACTAACCGCAAGTTAGTTGAGGGCCACATCGGGAGGCTACTCCCCCTACTAGAGGTCAAAGTCCGTACTGGCCTTGTTCGCGCATTAGCCCACTTCTGGTGTCCTGAGACATCCACCTTTATATTCGGTAAACATGAGCTCACCCCGACTTTGGAAGAATATAGTGTGCTCATTGGAAAATCTTTGGAGTCAGAGTTAGTTTCACCACCTTTGGGGGTTGATTCCACTCTAATGTTGGCTGAATTTCTGAGTGTCGGAAAACATGACTTAGAAAAAGTTTTGAAAGCAAACCGGGGGTCATGCACTTTTTCATTCCTGAGTCAATGTTTCGAAAAAGCCACACCTTTTCAAAAGGGCAGAATATTTTTACTAGCATTCTTTGGGTTCATAATTCTTCCTCACTGTAAGAATGCATGTAACCCGTCAATTGCATCGTTTGCCCAACAAGTTTGTCTTCAAAAGAACTTTGTCAATACCATTTTAACAAAGATCTTCATTTCTCTCACCAAATTCAAGCAAAATGGTGACAAGACATTTCATGCACCCATTGAACTATTGCAAATTTGGTTTTTGTCTCACATAAAAGGGTGTGGCGATTTACTTAAAATATCCGAACTCAGTGATTCGAGTCATCCTGTCTTAAGCTATAAAGAAAAACAAGAAAGCGCACCAGATTACCATTATTCCGAGTGGATCATTTTTATGAAAAACGCTAGACCCCAAGGTTTCCAATGGCATGCTAGTTGGTTCAATGTCGAGGAAGCTCGGCTTACATGTAATGGTGTTGGACCGGTGCCACTTTTGGGCTTCACCGGCGCAATCGAGTACTACCCCGCTAGAGTGTCCCGACAGTACCAGATTCTTCAGGGGCTCTCTCCGGCGTTACAACCCGAGCTCCTCCGTGCCGATTTCTCCGATCAAAGTGAAGATCATGAAGGGACTTTAGCTCAACTCCAGAAAATGTGGAAGAAGTGTTGTGTTTTAAAGATAGCCCGACCCGAGGGAGAACTAAAAGGGGAGCATAAGTCTTACTTCGTGACGACCAAATACATCCGTCGACACAAGATCCCACAGGAGTTACTCCCGACGATACCCAAGGTGCCACTCAAGACCGCCAATCGCTCAGAGAACAACCGCCTCAAAAGGAAGGTCGAAGAAGCTGAAGAGAAGGCAGCCAAGATAGCTCGGGCTTATGAGCGGCTGAAGAAGGATGTCGCCTCCCATATGTCTATAGATCAAGCTAAATAAAGAGAGAGTCAAAGCTTGAAGTTGTTTTTCTTCATTTCCATTTCATTTTTAAATTTGCTTTGGAACTGGGTCATTTGTCTTTAATTCAATTTTATTTCGAGTCATTAGTCGATGTAAAAATTTTCGTCATTTCAATAAAGAGGTCTTTTCAATTCAAAGCGGTTAGACCAATGTCATGGATCGGCGTCTGCTTTTGCTTAACACTTATACATGCCTGTTTTATCTTCGGATTAGGTAACTACGGACCGATCACGATCACCTATTCGTACACGGTCAAGAGCTAGAATGGCCGATCAAACTGAGTTGCAGGAGCGTGTTGTCGGTATGGAAGACCAGATCAAGCAACTCGCCGTCGCCATGCAACAAATGACCGCTGAGATTAAGGCTCTTTGGTCGATCCCTGTTCCAGCACCCCTGAAGCATCAGTCCCGAAGCATACAGGTATAAAGAATGTTGATGTCGAGGAAGATGATGATATGCCTGAGTTAGAAGATGACCCCGTCCAGATTGTCGTCAACAAACCCAAGCCTGATGAACGAGTCAATAAGCTGGAAGAGAGAGTGAAACAGCTAGAGGGTTCACAGGATTCACCCTCGATTGATCTGTCTCTCTACTCACAGATCAAGATCCCGAAGAAGTTCAAGATACCGGACTTCGACAAATACAATGGCACCACGTGCCCGAAAGCCCACCTGCAGTTGTACCACGTGCAGATGACCTCGTACGTTGACAACGAGCTTCTGATGATCCATGCATTTCAAGCGAGCTTGACCGGCCCTGCTCTGCACTGGTACCTCAAGAAGAAGATCAATAGCCTCAAAACTTGGAAGGAAGCTAGTGAGGCGTTCCTGAAGCAATACCGGTTCATAACAGACATCACTCCTACCCATGATGACCTCGAGCGTACTCAAATGAAGAAGACCGAGTCTTTCAAAGACTATGCCATCAGATGGAGGAATATAGCCGCTCAGGTCGTCCCGGAACCGATAGACAGTGAGCTGAAGAGGGTGTTCGTGAAAACTCTCCCGTTCGAATACCGTAATCGAATGCTGGTCATTCCGGCTGATAACTTCAACCAACTCATCCCCATAGGCGAACAGATCGAAATAGGGCTGAAGGATGGATGGTTTGTGGAGCCGTCTTCGTCGAACAAGAGGTTCAATACAAAGAGGGAGAAAGAACCGGCAGCTGAAGTGAACGTGACGTATAACCAACCGAGCCGGCGGAATACTAATCCCGCCCCGGCAATTCAAGTAGCAGAAGCTCAGCAACAAAGCACGAGTCGTCAACCCTTTCAGAAAAAGATCAATAAAAGACAATTCACCCCTCTTCCTAGGTCATTGTCTCAAGTATTGGAGGTCCTCCAGAAGAAGAGTTTGCTTACCACTGAGCCAAAGCGGCCCAACCCCAAGCAATTCTACAACTATGATCCATCCAAGAAATGTGACTATCATACGGGGGAAGTGGGGCATTCAACTGACAACTGCATCACTCTCAAGCACCGAATCCAGAACCTCCTGGACACGAAGGCTTTCTCATTCCAGCCTACCAAGCCGAATGTTCAGAGTAACCCGCTCCTTAACCACACGGGCAATGTGAATGCCATATTTTGTTTCGATGCTGGTCGAATAAAAAATGTCAAGGTATATACTACTGAGATCTACGGTGAATTGGTGAAAGCCGGGTATTACCCAAGTAATGAGACCCTTCCCCTAGCTATCATGAGGGAAAGAATCTCAAGAATGGTGGAAGCTAAGATGATTGTTTATGCTGACCACACTGGCATCGTATCTACTATCTCCGAGGTCGTCATTAACTGGGACGAGGAGTTCGCCACATTAAATGCTGGAAAGGATAAACCCGATCCTTTGCCTGAGGACATGCCTCCGCTCGAAAACGCGACTGATGACGAGGAGATGGTAATAAGCACGCCCGCAGCCGATGAAGGAATTGTGATCGAGATTCCTCAGCCGTATGAGTACGCCGACGATAAGGCAGTCCCTTGGTCCTACAGTCTCGACGTCGACTTAGTCACCAGATCCGGGCGTGCCTATGGCCAAGCAAATGCTCAACCTGCAAAACCTGTCACTGATGAAGAGGCTAAGGAGTTTCTAGCTGTAATCAAAGCCAGTGAGTACAACATCGTCGAGCAACTGCGTAAGATGCCTGCACAAATCTCTTTGCTCGAGCTGCTCCAGACGTCTGTCAAGCATCAAAAGGCACTGATGAAGGTGTTAAGCGAAGTCCATATGCCTGAGACGATCGATCATGAAAGACTGGAAGAGTTTGTGGGCTCCATACTCCTCAAGGACCTAATAACCTTTTCAGATGAGGAATTCCCTCTAGAAGGCAGAGGACATACCAAGGCCCTATATATTTCTGTCAAATACAAGGCCTCGCACGTAGCCCGGGTGCTAATTGACAATGGTTCAGACTTGAACATCTGTCTTTTGACAACTCTACACCGCCTCAAGATAGATCCTTTGAGAATAAATTCTGCGAAGACCTCCATGCGAGCCTTTGATGGAACGAAGAAAGAAGTAATGGGAGAAATCCCCCTCAACATACAGATTGGGCCGACAGCATTTAATGTCCTATTCCAAGTTATGGACATTCCCACTGCATTCAACTTTCTGCTTGGCCGTCCATGGATTCATACTGCTGGAGCTATGCCTTCCAGTTTACATCAGAAAGTAAAGTTCGTGGTGGAAAGGAAGTTAGTAACCGTCCGCGGTGAAGAGGAACACCCGATCTATCATGCAGCGGCTATCCCCTATGTTGAGCCGGATTGCAAAATAGAGTCGAGTTACCAGTCACTCGAACTCGTATCGACCATTCATGCGTCTAGAGGATCATCGCCGCCAGTCCCTGAGGTGTCGAATGCTGCTTTCATGGTCGGAAGAGTAATGGTGTCCCATGGCTTTATTCCGGGCGAAGGCCTTGGCAGGGATGGTCAAGGTATCCGTCGATCGGTCGAAGTCTCTCAAAAACCCCGCACTTCTGTATTGGGGTATCAAGGGCTAACCGCACCAAATAATGAGAGACGTGGATATGGTCGAGGTCGAGGCCAAGGAACTGAGCAGAACGAATAGCGATCCAATCAAGGGTAGAATAATGAAGAGCCTGCGCGTGGTAGGATGCCTCCACATATTCGCACCACGTTTCCGGGTCCTGCGAGGATGATGCACGAAGAGAAGGAAGTGATCGACACGCTGGAGCAACCGAGTGGCAAGTTTGATTACTATGTGAAGTACTCGGTGCCCCCAAGCTTTTATTCGGATCCCCGTGACATTGTCCCTGACGGATGGGGAGGTATGGACGATCCAACGCCTCTAAAGACAGAAAACCCCAACGATACGATAGAGGGAATCACTACCCTGTTCGACGACGTCTTCATTGGAGCTATCGAAGAAAGACTGTTAGAGGGAATGGGCACAGGCCCACAAGAGTAAAACTTTTACTTTTCTGCGCACTCCCCTGCGTAGGAATTTTTATTGCTTTCTAGGATTTGCCCCGTTTCGAGAGCTGCTTTCATTTTCGTTTCTAGGTTTTGATTGTTGCAATTTCCATTCAATAAATGTAATTTATTTTCAAATGATCAATGAAATTACAAGTTATTTTCAGTTTTTGAGGGCATGTTGAGGTATATCAAACCAGCCCGGTGATGATATCCATCCGATAAAAGAAAATATAGTCCAAGGAAAATTCTGAGGCCTGGGCTTCTTCATGCTTCCTCGTGTTAAAATCTTTTCGAAATGAATTTCAGGAAAATATAAACACAAAAAAAATGCAAAAATTACAAAATGCAATGTTTAGCCCTGTTTGTCCTTCTGAATCCATTGCTTTATGTTTCAGGGGCAATTTTGTGACACGTGAGGGTATGGGAACGGTCCAATCCGGTGAATTATGCTCCTCCGAGCCTAATCCTGATGATGCTGGCGAACCCGATGATTCCTCTTATATTCAGCGCGATCTAGAGCTGTATGAAAAGCCTAAAGTCCTGACGGTAGATCAAACAATCACCGTCAATCTCAGTGATTCTGGAGAAACCAAGAAGGTCAAGATAGGGGCAACCCTTCCCGAAGGTGAAGCTAAATGCTTGGTCCAATTGCTAAAAGATTACCAGGATATCTTTGCCTGGTCGTACACCAATATGCCGGGTTTAGACCCTTCTATTGTGGAGCATGGCTTGCCTACTAATCCCGATATGCCGCCCAAGAAACAGAGGCTACAGAGAACCAAACCTGAGCTTTCGAAGAAGATAGAGGAGGAGGTCATGAAGCTTTTGAAAATGGGATTCATTGAAGTCACTCGATACCCTACCTGGGTGGCCAACATCGTGCCAGTCATGAAGAAAGATGGCTGAGTTCGGGTTTGCATCGACTATCACGACCTGAACAAGGCTAGCCCTAAGGCTAGCCCTAAGGACAATTTCCCATTACCCCACATAGACGTTCTGGTAGACAGTACTGCCGGGTTTGAACTATTCTCTTTCATGAATGGTTTCTCGGGTTACAATTAGATAAGAATGAAGGACACCAATAAAGAGAAAATCGCGTTCATCACCCCTTGGGGAACATTTCACTATAAGGTTATGCCCTTCGGCCTTAAAAATGCTGGGGCAACGTACCAACGGGCGATGGTAACCCTTTTCCATGACATGATGCATAAAGAGATCGAGGTCTATGTTGATGACATGATCGCCAAGTCTCGACCTGTAGAAAGTCATGTTGACACTCTAAAGAAATTGTTCAATCGACTCCGTGAGTTTAAGCTCCGTCTCAACCCAGCCAAGTCCGTATTCGGGGCAACGTCGGGCAAACTACTCGGGTTCGTAGTAAGCAGTAAGGACATTGAAATCGATCCTTCCAAAGTGAAGGCTATATGTGAGCTGAAACCCCCGTCAACGGTGAAAGAAGTACGGAGCCTCCTGGACAGATTGAACTACATAGCCCGTTTCATTTCCCAACTCTTCGAAACTGCTAAACCGTTCTTCAAACTTCTAAAGAAGAATGCTCAAGTAGAGTGGGACGATAATTGCCAGGAAGCGTTTAATGAACTGAAGCAGTATCTAATGAAACCACCAGTGCTAGTCCCTCCAATGCCTGGCTAGCCTTTGATCCTTTACCTCACGATTCACAGCGAGTCTCTGGAAGCCATGTTAGCCCAGAAAAATCCTGAAGATGGAAAAGAGCGGGCCATTTATTACTTGAGTAAGAAGTTTACCGTCTCGGAGTTGAATTATCCTAAAGCCGAGAAGACTTGTGCTGCACTAGTATAGGTGCTCCATAGGCTGAGACAGTATACACTGCATCACCAGACTCTCCTGGTGACTGAGAATGATCCCATCAAGTACTTACTTGATCAACCGGCTTTGGTAGGGAAGCTAGCCAAATGGCAGATTCTGATTTCAGAATTTGATGTCCAGATGATGCCACAGAAATCAGTCAAAGGTCGGGTAATTGCTGATGTGTTAGCCGAAAATCCTGGAATCTCGGATGATGATAAATATTCCCCAGAAGATCGCATTCTGTTAATAAAGGAAGACACGTGGACCTTGTTTTTCGATGGAGCCGTGAACTTAGCTGGTTCCGGCACCGAGGTAGTCTTAATATCCCCAGATGGGCAACACTATCTAGTAGTAGCAAGGTTGGTGTTCTCGTGTACCAACAACATAGCCGAGTACGAAGCTTGCATCCTCGGACTTCAAGCCGCAGTAGAAATGGGGATATCCAAGTTGAAAGTATTTGGTGATTCCGCTCTGATTATTCTCTAAACTGTGGGAGAATGGAAGACGAGAGACACCAAGCTAGTGCCGTATCATGAATACCTCGAAGAAATCATAAAGGAATTCGAAGACATTTCTTTCAAGTACTTGTCGAGATCCCACAATCAGTTCGCTGATACGCTAGCTACGTTATCTTTCATGCTGCAAGTGACCGGTGGAGTAGAGGTAGAATCCTTGAAGATCGAAGTACTAACAAAGCCGGCCTACTGTATGGTTGTGAACGGAGAACCTGATGAAAAGCCATGGTATTACGATATCATGAACTACATCCGGAGACAAGAACTTCCTGAGGAAAGCACTCCAGCTGACAGGAAGTACATAATGAAAATGGCTTCAAAATTCTTCGTCAGTGGTGAAAAGCTGTACAAGAGATCATATGATTCAATTCTGCTGAGGTGTGTAGACGTAGCTAAAGCTACTAAGATCATGCAAGAAGTACACGAAGGGATATGTGGTCCATACATGAATGGCCACATGTTAGCAAAGAAGATCATGAGGCTGAGTTATTATTAGCTCAATCTTGAAAGTGACTGCATTCAGCATGTTCGAAGATGTCATCGCTGTCAAGTTCATAGGGATAAAATAAATGTTCCCCCCACAGAGTTATATCAGTTATCCGAGTCATGGCCTTTTTCAATGTGGGGGATCGACGTGATTGGTCCAATCAATCCCAAGGCGTCGAATGGGCACCGATTCATCTTGGTGGCGAGTGACTATTTCTCCAAGTGAATCGAGGCGGCATCTTATACGAATGTTACTGCGAAAAATGTCGTAAGGTTCATCAGGCGAGACATAATTGCTCGTTATGGTGTCCCCGAAGCTATTATCACCGACAACGGGACGAACTTGAATAATAAGTTCATGGATCAGTTGTTCAATGAGTTCAAGATTCGGTATCTGAATTCATCTCCCTATCGTCCACATATGAATGGAGCAGTCGAAGCCGCTAACAAGAACATCAAGAAGATCCTGGCCAAAACTGCCGAAAACTATCGTGATTGGCACGAAAGATTGCCGTTTGCACTAATGGCATACCGGACTTCCATCCGAACCTCTGTCGATACAACCCCTTTTTCCTTGGTGTATGGCATGGAAGCAGTCCTGCCTGTCGAAGTAGAAATCCCTTCTTTGCGAGTCTTATCCCAGGTGGAGTTATCTGAAGCGGAATGGGTGCGATAGAGATACGAGCAGCTGAACCTGATTGATGAAAAACGGCTGAGAGCCATTTGCCACGGTCAAACCTATCAGCAGAGGATAGCTAGATCTTTCAACCAAAAGGTGCGTCCAAGACACTTTGAGGTAAATGATCTAAGTCCTAAGGAAGGTGCTGCCAATCTTCCCAGTTCCCGGAGGTAAATTTGCTCCAAACTACATCGGTCTGTATGTGGTTAAGAAGGTGCTTCCCGGAGGTGCCCTGATCCTCGCAGAGATGGACGGTCGTGAGTTTTCCAATCCTGTTAATTCTGATGCTGTAAAGATGTATTACCCATGATAAAACCTGTCATTTTGCAGCAAAAGTTTTCCAATGTTTGGCTCTATACCTTTGAATTGCAAACATTTCAATGGTGAATAAATGATTTCAATCAATTTCAAGCTAAAGATGTTTGCATTAGCTTTAATTTCTACATGGTTATTTTGTTAATCAGTATTACGGACTTCAAAAGGGGAAGTCTATTTAGACAATTTGATAACTCATGTGAAATAAATTGATTGTGTCGAATGAGGTACATCGGGATGATGAAAGGCAAGCCTTATCCTATACACAGTCCTATGTACTAATCCCCAGTGAAAAAATTTCCATGTCTGCAAGATAAAGAATTCTCTCGCAAAAGGTACGGTGACCGAGATGACAAGAGGCATTTCATTTCTTTACCTTAAACACTACAGGTTATCCATTATTCAATCTCTTTGAGCCTAAACATTTGGAGAAATTCTTTCAAATTACCCCTGTCAAAACCCACCCCATATCGGGGCAAACTAGAGGTAAATCGGTGTCATATGGTGGAAAATGTGTAGAAATTTTCTTGCTCTCACTTGCATCAATCTTCGAGTGTTGTTTTTTCAGATGAATTCACGCGAAGTTCAAGTGCCTTAGGATGACGAAGAGCATTTCTTTCTCTATCCTACACACATTTTATCCTTTGCTAAGCCCAATTGAGCCTGCAAATTCGTTTTATACAAACCCAGTTGGTGATCATCCCCCATACTAGGGCAAGGCAAAAGTCATCATTGTTCAAGCAATGTATCCGGAATGTCGGTTGAAGATGAGAGGCTTTTGAGATCAAACAACGAGCCAATCAGTCAGATTAGCTGCTACTATTTACATTGTAAGCAACAAATGTAAAAAAAAAAAAGGAGCAGTGTGCCTGATAAAAGCAAGGCTAATGCCCAATAAAAATGTCGGGATATGACATGTCAAAATCCCTAGTCGAGTAGTCTCAAAGGAATCAAGTGATGAGCCTTCGAAGCCAATTGAGCGTTTACCGAAGAGAAAATCCCCAGTGAAGAGGAAGACTGGTGACAATGCCAAGATGATCACCAACTTATTTACCCCAATCATACACATTTTGAGCCTAAATGATCCATTCATTTCTCAACCCATGAGCCTAGCTTACGTTACATCCCTTGCAAAGTCTCTTCAGATTAGGGCATTTGAACTAAAGTAGGGTTTCAGATGTTACAAGCTTAGCTCGAAGAAGTGCGAGCAGGTCCATTTCTATCTCATTTTGCAGGGTTCTTGACTTGTAAACCCAAAGACAATTGTAGAGTATTTTCTTTCAATAGCCTCGACTCGAAGAGTCACCTTTACTAAGCCATTGACCAAGCCCATGTTACAGTCCTGGCAAAAACCTCTTGGATTGGTAGGGTTGTACAGCTTGCGAGAATACTCGGACTCTTGTCGACATGATGATGGTGAGATGAAGCAATTCTCAATAAATTAGCCTTTTTCAATGAGAATGAGTGAAAGCCCTTTCGAAACGGAAGTCTCTCATTCGACATTTTCAAGATATCCATTTGTGAGTTAGGATTATCTTGTCATGATTTTCCCCAACGGAGTTTGTAATGCCGATTTGACAAAACCATCGTGCATAAAAACCAGTTGAATTCATCGTGCATGTGTATATGTGTTTTTGATAGTGTGCGAATGCATATTACATGTTGCTTAAAACTGTGTCTAGCAAAAGACACACCCTCAGAGTTGGGGAGATCGCCAGGTAAGTATATCTTTATCCCTTGGATGTCTTTGACTATCCAGGTATCCCTAACCTGTTCGAATAATCGTCAGTGTCACGCCCCGAACCCCAACGAGCTCGCGACATCCCCTACTCTGATCAAATAGTTGCGACGTCCCAGGAACATCGCCGACCCAATCCAAACATCAGAGCCACATGCGGAAGCGGATATAAAAATCCCCAAACTAAAATGACGACAACGGGGTAGAACAACAGAACAGACAAATAACAACATATCCATACAACACCAAATATACAAACATATACAGCAAGCTAGCATCCGAAATCACCGTCATAACAAAAGATCATAGTCTGGTTAACTTAACTTCCCTATGGGTCAACCCGATATAAACAACCCCTAAAAATACCCTAGGGAAAGCCTAGGAATCGCCTTCCGTTCTGCTCCTGATTCTTCGGGCTTGAACCTCCGGACACTCGCCTGCAGCTCCACATACTTCCAAAAAGAGGAGGCGAACTCCCCGGGTTTACGGCCGGGGGTCTGAAAAGTGGCGATTATACAACCGTGAGACGAATCTCAATAAGTGTACAACCTCAAACCCCACGTAGGCACTCACGTACCGCCAGACATAACACGTATCTCACGCAACGATCAACCGTACTAACAATCACACACGACCCTACCTGGAATTCATCATGCACGTTCCTGCATGTTAGACCATAATACAGCCAGCACATTACAATAATACATCACAGATGCGTGCGTGCCTTAATTATAAGACAGAAACCACTTGAGCACGTCCCATACCATGCCTAGCAGTTTCTACCCCATAATTAAGCATCACATCACGCGATACAATCACACTCGCACACTAACTCACACCATGCATCACTTTCTCAAACCTCGCATCTCAAGCCAATTCCCACTCATTCTCAACTCTTCCACCACTACCGCGCCCGCGTAAAACGCATCAGGCCAACGGTCTTCTAACCTCGTCAGGCATTGTCACCCCGTCGGGCCGAGCATCGTCACCTCGTCAGGGACGGCATCGTCCAGCGTAAAACGCATCAGTCTAACAGTCTTCTGACCACGTCAGGCATCGACACCTCGTTAGGCCGGGCATCGTCACCTCGTCAGGGACGGCATAGTCCCGCGTAAACGTACACGCCTCAGGACGGACCTTTTCCAACCAATCTTATATTTCCAAACCCTCGTTCCACTTAAACCACACTTACACACGACTAACAGTCGCACAACCAAACATACACATCTCACGCACATTTCACAACTTACATTCCCGTCACACGAACACCACATAACCATACACATTTAACACGCAAATTCATTGCACAAACACACTACCATGCCATCACACCTCACGCCCACTCACACGAGGCACAACACCACACCACACGGCCATTCACACACGGCCAATCCACATTCAGCCCACAGCAATGCCAAAACAGCCCGCAATAACAACTGCACAAGCAATCAATTAAATCCAATTTAACTATAATAATTCCAATCAATCACCCATTTAATTCCCGATCAATCCTCAATATCACAACCCTAACTCAGCATTCCTAAACCTCAAATTTCATCGCCCAATCAGCCCACAACCACCAAACAACCGGCCCCTAACTCAGTCCCGAAAACAGTCACAAAATAACCACAATTTCATCTAAATCTAGTCCAAACTAGCAGTTGCGCAGTTACAGAAATCCATTTGAAATAAATAGTAAATCAATTCTAAAAATTCTGAAATTTGGATATGTTGTATAACACATCTCGATGAACATTTTCCATGAGAACTTGAAACCCATTTCTAATAGTAAACACCTCGTTTTGACACTCAAAGTCAGACGAACTCCGGTTTGCTCGGACAGCCCCTCAAGCCATCAAAATATAACTCATTCGGTACCCAAATCATCTTGGAAAACCTTGAAATGTTTATATGTTATAGTCACAAATGTACCCAACAATTTTTGTGAAGCAAGTATTTTGAAAATAGGCCTGGAAAAATTTATAAAAATTCGAACAGACCCAAAGGTCGGGTGAACATAAATCGGGCAGTTTTATTTCGGTCCAAAGATGGACTTCCGAATGGCATCAAATGATTTCCAAAAATTCCCAAATTAAAGTAAGTTATACTTCAAGATGTTGGGAGCAACTTTCATGAAGAATACTTTTTCAAATTCGGGCCACACAAATCACAGTAAAAATAGAAAAATCCAGCGACGCAGCAGCCTTACCGGAATTCAACAAACCAAGCACAACCAGCATTATTTCAGTCCAAAACAGCCACAAAAATTACCTAAACCGAACCCTAAACGAGCCTAGAAATACCCGAGGTCCTAAGTGGTGATTGGGGAAGTCACTTACCTAAGAAAGGCGAGACGAACGAGCTGAACAAAAGCTGGAATAACCAGACCAGCAGCAGGAAATGAAGATGAAGAAAGAGAGAGAGAGAGAGAGAGAGAGAGAGAGGAAAACTGATCGTGGGGGTGGCTGAATGAGAAGGAAGAGAGAGAGAGGGAGTCCAATCTGGTCAAAAATATCAGCCCCGAGTGCCACGTGTCGCAATCCTACGCGATCTTCCCATTTTGCCCTTGATCCAACGGTCCAAAGTCATTCTAGCCAAATAATTGACGGCCAAAGTGGTCATTTGGTCCAATAATGTAGCTGATAAGCACTCTTAATTATCCCAAATAATATCCCAAAAAAATTCGGAACTGAAACGGGCCTAGGGGCAAAACTGTCCTTTTTTCGGTCCCAGGGCGAAATTCTAATTTTCGCACATACGCGTTTCATATGTGCGTGGCCAACATAATATGGCGTCGGAATCGTGAAAATAGCTTCTTAAGCCCTCGAAAATCGACTGCAATGTTTCGGGAATAAAATAATATTATTTTTCACTTCCAAGCCAAAATTCCAATTTTCGCCCGAAACCACTCTAAATATGCGTGGCCACCCTAAAATGGCACCGGCCTTGAAAAATAATCTCAAACGACCTCAAAATCCAATATCAGTGTCCATAGGGACAAAATCGAAATTTTTCCGGTCCCGAATCGAAATCTATGTTTTTTGCAGAAATGGGTGGCCCCAAGGTTGGCCAAACCAAAAACGTCATCAGCCGTCCAAAATTGTCACTTTCAAAATTCTCGATTCCCGAGCCCGAATTTCAAGAAATGACTAAAATCAAACAATCGCAACTTTAGCTTATCTCTGGCTAACGGGTGGCTCATTGGGATTACGCGCTCTCGACCCGTGACCGACACTAAGTCAAATCACGTTTAAGTTTATTCGAACCGAGGCGACCTTGATTGTCATATAATTGCGAGGGTCTGTCGCTAGTTCCCTTTGGACACGATCAATCAAATAGACCGATCTCTGTTGGCTCAAAACATTCCCTCGTCAATCAATATGATCGAAGATCAGACCAAGGTCGAGTTCTTTGGTCGTGCGAACTCAATCCCGTGCCAGCCTTACCCCTAAGGTCAGCATCCCGAAAGTGCACAGTTCCGGGCGAGATCTCACTATAGTGCATTGATCAATATTCATTTCCTAAATCCCGGAAAAATGATCGAAAATTCAGTCTGTTACAGTCAGGCCCCCACATTTAATCATTTTTGTTGCGATCTCTAGACGTCTTCGATGATGTTTAGGTGTCTATTGATTAAGCCTTTTCAGGTACCCCTGATGATGTCCAGGTACTCTGTCAAGGAACCCTCGAACACTCAGGCTAGCCCATTTGTTCGCCAAAATCATATGTTTTCGAACAACTTCGAGAAGATTCCCCCGCGATTCACCTATGAGGAAGGTATAGGTGCCACAGCCAAATCGTTACAAGTATCTATGAGGAAGGTATAGGTATCTTGTAAAGGTCGGAATTTTTCTCTAATTCCAGGTATTCTCCCGTGAGACACCTATGAGGAAGGTATGGGTGTCACGGCCAAATCTTTGCGAGTACCTATGAGGAAGGTATAGGTATTTCAAAAAGGTCGGAATATTCTCTTAATCTCGGAAAGTTCCCCCGCATTGTACTTATGAGGAAGGTATAGGTGCAGCAGTCAAATCTTTGCGAGTGCCTATGAGGAAGGTATAGGTATCTCGTAAAGGTCGGAACATTTTTCCAATCTTTCAAGAGTTCCCCCGTGTCGTGTCTATGAGGAAGGTATAGGCGCAGCAGCCAAATCTTTACAAGTACCTATGAGGAAGGTATAGGTATTTTGTAAAGGTCGGAACATCTATACGAATTGGACAAATTCTCCCGTTAAATACCTATGACGATATCTAGGTGTGACGGCTAAATTTTAACGAGTACCCATGAGGAAGGTATGGATATTTCGTTAAGGTCGGAATGGACTCCTTTTCGTTGAAACTTTTTCTCAGGCACTTCAGATGATAATTGGATGCCTTGAGCGTTCTTCGTGTGTTTTGACTTAATTGCAGATTATCGAAGTTCATCAGTGTATCAGGCAATACCTATGGGACTGAGCCCAGACATTTGCCAAACAACACAAATTCAGAGTCATGCCTCGAATTGCATTATCTCGCTTCTATCAGGTAAGTAATTCCAGGTATGTTTTCCTTTCATGTCAGCATGCATCATTTCTTAATGCATTTCAAAAATGGGACTCATAGTCCCGACAAAAATAACATTCGTTACATTTGCATAGTTGAAATTTAGGTATCATTTAGTCTTTGAATGCAACCTCTGCGAGCTCACCTTCAAAGAGGGGCAGCTGTTGACACCTAAATTTTGACCGAACATTTAGTGTAATTTGCATAGAAAATTAGGGATTAAATTTTAACCCCTAAACAAAAATATTTAAATTGCATAACATATAGTTTAGGTTCATTTAATTTAATTGCATTATTGCTTCGAACCGGCGATGGTAAACGAGCTTAAATTTCATCGAACGAAATTCGGTTCGCTTGGAAATGCAAAGGCCGGGAATTTCAAGTCGAATGGGCTCGGTTGTTTTAATTTGAGCTTAATTCAGCCCATTGTGTTTAATTAATTAGAAGCTCACATTAAATCAGCCCATTTAATTTAACTAGACCTAAACCCAAGCCTAAGCCCATTAGGACATTAAGCCCACCTAATTCACCTAGGATTAACATTATATAAACATAACTAGGTCAGAATTTTAGGGGGAGAGGTCACAATTATTCAGATTTGATTTTTGAGAACACGTGCGAGAGTGAGAGAGAGAAGGAGAGGATCGGCGTGCTACCACCGCCGCGCCTGCCCCCTCCGCCGGTGTCCCGCCGCGCCTGATGCCACCGCCGGCGAAGCAGCCCCTCCGTCAACGCTGCTGTCCCGAAGCTGCTTGCCACGCCGGAGAGCTTCAGCAGCCTCCCTGCACCGCCACTGATCGGAGCTACCCCGGAGCCGGCGCCCTCACCGGACAGCCTCACCGACACCGGACGTTTCTCCCTCGCCGTGCTATCGCTGTGACGCCACCGCCCGTGCTGTCTCTCGCCGTTCGCTGCTTCCACCGCCTCAGCCCTCTCGCCGGTGAAGCAGTCGCTCCTCCGCCGGTGTCTACAGCCGCTGTTGCTGCCACAGCCGCGTCGTGAGCCCCGCCGGCCTTGCTGTTGTTCCACTGCCCCCCACCGTCGCATGTTGCCGGAGCGGCGCCTCAAGCTGTGCTGCTGTCGCCCTGCCTCATCGCCAGAACAGCCTCGCCAAGTTGCTGCCCCGCCTCGAGCGCACCACCACAGAAACGCCGGAACAGCCGCCGCGCCAGAACAGTACCTGGAGCCTCTGATCAGCCGCTGTCCTTGCCGGTGAAGTCGCCGGAGCAGTCCCACCGGTGATCCCGTCGGCGTCGTGCATCCTCGCTGTCGTCATCTCGGTTGTTCGATCCCGATACGCGTCCGCGAGCTCGATCCCGAGTCGATTCAAATTTGGAAGTTATCCAAATTAGGTAAGTGGATATATTCAGAATATTTTCTTCAAATATTTAGTTTCCTAATTTGCATGTTTAAATATTTCGTGAATATCACGTGAATATTTAGATATCTTAGGATAATATTTGATATATCCGCAATATTTTTAAAATATTCAAATTAGGAAAATTGCCTAATTTAGCAACGTATCTGGACGTCTATCCGACTTTAACCCTAAAGTCCGATACGCGGCGATACGGAAAATCATTATCCTATTCATAACTATTTGAATACGATAATGATGTTGATTCGCTTTTCAAATTTGAATGATCAATTATCCGTTAATATCTATAACCCTATAGATATGACCGATAGTTCGATTTTTGTGCCTAATCCGAGTTTGAAACAAATTTGGTGGATCGCATGATTGATTTGAATTGGTTGCTATCTTTATTTGTTTTGATTATTTTCCTTTTCAAATAAAACAGAAAATTCAAAAAAAAAATATTAGTTGGAGTTTGAATTAGAATTTTTTTGCATGTCTAGGAATTTCGAATATATCTAGAGGATAGAGTAATTATTTAATTTAAATTAGGACGTGAGACGATCTAGTTCCTAGTTTAAATTAAGTAATATGCTAATCTTAATAGATTATTTCAGCAATTTTATTATTCCGAATTTTGCACAAAAATCCCAAAAATAAGTCATTCTAGGGTAGATTAAGTCATCGTAGGTTGCATGTTATTTTAGGTATTTTTGAATTCCGAATTTTAATAGAAAATACCAAAAAGAGAAGTCATTAGGTTGCATGCTAATTTACGCACATTTTTGAATTCAGAATTTCATTGATTAAAAAATACCAAAAATAATCATCCTTTCGTCATTAGAATTAGGTCACATCGTCGCATGACATATAGTTTGCATATTAGGTTGCATTAATTCACGTGTCATCTTTGCACATTATTGCATAAAGACTAGGTTTCATTTAAATAAAGTGAAAATCCAAAAAAAAGGAATTGAGTGAATGCTTGTTAATTAGAAATCATATTAAGGTTGATTGATGTGATTTTCTAGCTAACAATGCAGATGCTTGCGTTGGTTCGAGGTAAGTTATTCTTCTAAGCTTGCAATTTATTTAATGCTTTCTGGGTGTTAAATTGGTGGTTTGCGCACCCGCATGAATACCTCACATGTTAGTAATTAAGTTAAAATGGATCCAAACTGCCTGCCAAAATATTTTTGAAAAGAAAAGGTACCGAAAGGGCGTTAGACTAGATCTAGCGTAATCAAGTCCCCGGGCTTAGAATCTCTAGTTCGTAGGAATAAAACATGTCTCCCTATGTTTTATTTAGGTTTCTAATCAGCCTACCATAAATTGATTAGTGACGACTCAAAGCATGAAAACATTTGCATATTAAGAACTTAAACCCTAAGTTGCGAATTGGTAGGGCTTGGGAGGGCCCGAGTTAAGTTCAATCGTAATAATCCATTAGCCCGAGAAAATGAAAAAAAAATTTTAGGGTCGCGACATTAGGAAAACAAGCCTGGAGAGTCGCTCAAGCTCCAAACGCATTATGGTATAAAGTACTTAAAGGAAGGTATTTCCCAAACGGTGGCTTCTGGCATGCTACTAAGGGTTCTCACCCTTCATGGGGTTGGCAAAGCCTACTAATGGGTAGAGAAGCAATTTCAAGGGAGGTGAGATGGAAAGTGGGTAATGGCCAGCAAATCAGAATCAGAGAGGATAGATGGTTGGAAAGAGGTGTATTGGGAGGGCCATATAACCAACAAGATCCCAATATGGTTCTTGAATTGATTGACTCAACAGAAAAACAATGGAAGGGTCAGCTACTGGGGAATCTTTTTGAGGAGCAAGTTGTTAATGAAATTCTAGCAACTCTATTGCCAATCATCTCGACAGAGGATAAACTAGTTTGGTGAACAAATCAATATGGCTGCTACTCGATTAAAAGTGGTTATAATCAACTTCGAAAGATTGAAACCATACAAGACAATGGGCAGGCTTCAACCTCCTACCAAACACCTAATTCTCTGTGGGGCAAGATCTGGAAGCTAAAAACACTCCCCAAAGTCAAATTATTCATGTGGAGCATTTGCCAAAATGCTCTACCAATCAGGGTTAACTTGTATAAAAGGAAGCTTTTACCTAAGCCTTACTACCCCATGTGCCGCAAGGAACCCGAAACGGTGGAACTTCTATTTCTCCTATGTGATAGGACAAAGCAGGTTTGGTCTAGCCCAGAATTCAATTTTCGGTTCTCTCACCAACAAGTGACCAGAATCGAGGAGTGGTTGCTAAACAATGAAGATCTGACCCAAAAGAACCTATCATTTGAGATCATCACAACCACTCTCTGGATGTTTGGTTAGCGGGTAATTCCTTTGTCTTCCAACACCAGATTCCTAGTCCCAGCAGCATAGTAGACTCAGCTTTTGCAATGCACTACAACAATGCGAAGTGGAATGGGAGTAACAAGGCAGGAGAGCGAGCATCGGAGGATTTACCTTCGAGATGGAGACCACCACAGCCAGGGACACTGAAGATTAACGTCAATGGATCACATCTCCCAGGGTCTACAAAAGGGGCTTTTGCTTTCGTGTGCCGCGATTCTGAAGGGCGATTGATCAAAGGAGCTGCGTAACCAATCCGAGTGTCCTCCGCCCTTCACTCTGAAATCCTTGCTTGTCTCCACGCTTTTCGACACTTTGCTAGTCGATCTGGACAGAAATTTATGCTGGAAACTGACAGTTTCACCTTGATAAACTTCCTACAATATTCCTCTCTCTGCTCGTGGGACGTTGAGCCCCTTATCACAGAATGCTTAGGCTTCATGGCTCTTTTTGAGAGTCTTGAGTTAGCCTACTACCCTCGATATTTAAATAGATTAGCAGATTGGGTTGTAAAGGCCTCAAGAGTTAAGGCACTTCCACGTTATTGGGTTTTTTACCCACCACCCCCTCTATGGGAGATCCTGTGTTTTGATGCCCCTTTTTCTAGAGAGCTAGTTATTAAATGAAATGATAAATCTCTGCTATGTCCAAAAAATAAATGTGTAGGGAATAGCAGCAAAAGTGCGTTTTGTGTTTGTCGGCTTTCTTTATTTGTTTGCCGATTTCTTGGTGCCAAATTCTTCTCAATTTCAGACACCGGCCAAACCCGAAAAAAATCAAACTTCGGTTGGGTGGGATATGACCAGCTTTGGGAATTGGAATGCGAGCTAGTCAATGACTAAAATAGAGAGAGTTAACAAGTGCCCAAATCCGAAGTTTGGTTTACGGTTGGAAAGATTGGGACATTGCGCTTCAAGAAGCGTGAGGTTTTTTGTTTGGTCCATGCTCGTTGCAGCCCGCCGAGATTGAATTGGAGATGGATTCGGCTTTCATGTGATGGGCCCATTTTTTATTGGATTGGAGATGGGATTTAGTGGATGGATGAAACAATGGATGAAAATATCACCTGATTTCTACCAAAATAAAGTACCTTTCCATCACTCGTTGAAGCTTGATAGCCGATTGAAAACGAAAATTTTCTATCGATGATGATTGTTGTTTTCTTATTTGTGCTTCGGTCTACTTAAGGGTTGCCATTATTTTAGTAACCTTGACTAGTGTGACACCATCGTTGTTAAGAAATTCAAGTGAACATTAATTTAATTGTCTTGTGGGGGTCTGTAATGCGAATGTAACTGTTAGGCTAACTTCCGAGTTAGATGTAAGGTAATTAAACATTGTCCAAATTTTCTTTCTTTTTCCCCAGTGTCGTCTAGCAGAAAGTCTCGACCATGTGCTAGATTGAAATGTCCAGTTTTGACCAAGACAGATTTCCAAGTGGGGTTTGGAATATTTGTCAGCGAGCATGAACCTAAAACTTGTAAAAAGAAGTGCAATCAAATCATAAAAATGTAAAAAATTACAATCGAATTCCAAATTTATGAAAAAAAGTGTAACGAGGTGCTTCCATTAATTTCTTCTATTTTGACGTGGTATTTTATTTTTATTATTTTGGAAAGCATGGAGTGCTTAGGGCACCGCATTAGAAAAAGATATATAAAGAAAAAAGTAGGAGAATAGAGTGAGTAAATAAGTAATGAGAGGGGGGGGGGGAAGAAAATATTAAGTGATTAGTAATCACCATGTCATTAGTCTATGTAGCACGTATCGCGACCCTAAAAAATTTATCATTTTCTCGGGTTAATGGATTAGTAAGACTAATCTTAACTCAGGCCCTCCCAAGCCCTACCAATTCGCAACTTAAGGTTTAAGTTCTTAACATGCAAATGTTTTCATGCTTGGAGTCGCCACTAATCTATTTACGGTAGGTCGATTAGAAACCTAAATAAAACATAGGGAGATATGTTTTATTCCTACGAACCAGAGATTCTAAATCTGGGGACTTGATTACGCTAGATCTAGTCTAACGCCCTTTCGATACCTTTTCTTTTCAAAAATATTTTGGCAGGCAGTTTGGATCCATTTTAACTTAATTACTAACATGTGAGGTGTCCATGCGGGTGCGCAAATCATCAATTTAACACCCAAGAAAGCGTTAAATAAATTGCCAGTTTGGAAGAATTACTTACCTCGAAACCACGCTAGCATCTGCATTGTTAGCTAGAAAATCATATTGACAATCCTAATATGATTTCTAATTAACAATCATTCACTCAATTTCTCTTTTTTTGGATTTTCACTTATTTAAATGAAATCTAGTCTACATGCAATGACGTGCAAAAATTGACATGTGAATTAATGCAACCTAACATGCAAGCTATATGTCATGCGATGACGTGACCTAATTCTAATGACGGATGAATGATTATTTTTGGTATTTTCTAATGAAATTCAGAATTATGAAAATGCCTAAAATAAAATGCAATCTAATGACTCTTTTTGGTATTTTCTAATGAAATTCGGAATAAAAATATGCCTAAATTAGCATGCAATCTATGATGATTTAACATATCCTAACATGACTTATTTTTTTGGGATTTTTTATTAAAGTTTGAAATTAAAAAATGACATGAATAATCCATTGAGATTAAAATAACGCCTAATTTAAACTAGGAAACGTGTCATCTTCAGTCCTAATTTAAACTAGATAATTATCTCATTCTTTAGGATATATTCAAAACCTAAACATGCAAAATTTCTAATTAAATAACAAAACAAATTTTTTTGGGTTTTCTTTTTATTTGAAAAGGAAAATAATTAAACAAATAAGGATAGCAACCACATTCAAATCAACCACGCAATCTGCCAAATTTGTTTCAAACTCGGATTAGGCACAAAAATCAAACTAACGGTCATATCTATAGGGTTATAGATATTGACGGAAAGTCGATTGTTCAAATTTGGAAAGCGGATAAAAATCATTATCGTATCCAAGTGATTATGGATAAGATAATAATTTTCCGTATCGCCGCGTGTCGTACCTTAGGGATAAGGTCGGATAGTCGTCCAGATACGTTGCTAAATTAGGAAAATTTCTTAATTTGAATATTCAGAAATATTGCGAATATCACAAACATTATCCTAAGATATCTAATTATTCACACAATATTCACGAAATATTCAAACATGCAAATTAGGAAACTAAATATTTATGAAAATTTACCGGATAATAATCTTACCTAATTTGCGGATAACTTTCCAAATTCGAATCGACTCGGGATCGGGTTCTACTTTGCGGATCGGGATTGGGACAACCGGCGACGACGGGATCGACGAAATGGCACGGTGGGGCTCAAGGCAACATCGGGACTCACGGCAAGGCCGGCGTGCTCAATGCCTTTTCGTGGTGGTGTCCTTGCACGAGAGGCGGTGGCAGTGGTGTCTCCGATGCACGAGGGGCGATGCACGAACAATAACGGACAGCGACGAGATGGCTCGCGGTGGACTTGCAATAATAAAAATCGAAACAAAAGCAAAAACTGGCTCGCTAGCAATCTCGAGCACGTCAGGAAGAGCTGAGTTGATCCCACTGCTTGGACTCCTTGTGCACGCGAGGAGATTATGGGAAATTTCTGTTGAGTTGTGTGCGCTCCGTCCTTTTCTCCTGATGTCCCTCTTTGCCTTGACCATGTGCCAAGTGTGGGCGTGCGCAAGTGCTTGCCGGATTTTCCGGATGCTCCGCTTCAGTTTCACTTTTACCAAAGGATCAAATCTGCTTCCTTCGGTCTCCTCATCAATTCGCAAGCTTTGAATTGCTAAACCCCATGATCATATTCTTCACTTGGCTCCATGTTGTAAATTGATGCCCAAAACTTGCGTTCTCAATTGAAGGAGCAGCGGCAAATTAGCAGTGGGGCAACGCCAAGGAAGATTGTGGACTTCTCTAGATGCGACTGACGCAGCTGATGTAGGAGAATTGGACGAAGAAGTTCTTCTAGACGTCATCTCTTCTCGACGTTTTTTGCATAGACATCAAGAAGCACCAACAGCAACCACAGTATTGAGTTTGTCGATTTTGCGAACAGCAAGAACAGTGAACCGAAATCAGTGTGGGAGTGGCGACAGTCTACAGTGAAGCACGGCGTGGCGGCGCGGGGTGATGGCGCGCAAGGGGCGGCGACGCGGTAGCGCGAGGCACGGCGTGCGGCGGGATGATTCGCTGGCCTCTCCTCTCTCTCAAGCGTGACAAAAATTTCTGATCTGAAATTGTCGTCGTTCTCTAATTTCTGACCTAAAACATGTTTATATAATCCTAAACTAGGTCAATTAGATGGACTCTATAGTCCTAATGGGCTTAGACTCATATTTAGCATTTAAATTGGCTGATTTAATTAAACATGATGGGCTGAATTAAGCTCAAATTAAAACGACCGAGCCCGTTTGACTTGAAATTCTCGGCCCCTTGCATTTCGAGCGAGCCGAGTCTTGTTCAATGAAATTTAAGCTCGTACGCCATTGCCAATCCAATGCAAAAATATGCAATTAAATTAAATAAACCTAAATTATATGTTATGCAATTTAAATATTTTTGTTTAGGGGTTAAAATTTAATCCCTAATTTTCTATGCAAATTACACTAAATGGTCGGTAAAATTTAGGTATCAACAGCACGTGTGAGACTAGTCAGCCCCATTAAAGAGGTGACACATGTCATCTGACATGAATTGGCTGAAAAGTAAAAAATTAAAAAAGCTTTCTTTTCTCTCTCCTCTAGCCAATAGAAAAGGACTGAACAACAATAAATGCTAAAAATAAAAATCCCGATTAGAACTCTGTCCCTCCTTTTTTCAAATTTCAAGGATTTCTTTACCGGCTCTCCTAAAGAAGAACAACGAGGACACTCTCTCTCTTTCTTAAGTACTCCCCTTCTGTCTCTGCCTCTGCCTCTGCCTCTACCAAGTGCCCTATTGGTCGCTCCTAGCTCAGATTTGCCTCCGGTACGTCGCCTCCCGCAAGAGTCCCGCTGGTTGTAGCTACTGAATCCCAAGGCCCCTCCGCCTCTGTCATCGTCCCTTGAGCCCCATTGGCGGTTTACGATTTGTTAGCTAACTCCTCTCTGTCTTTCTTTCTTACACAAGCACAATCACGCCAACGCGCAAAGGATGGCACCAAATCCTCGGCCGTTTCCAACGCGGGGATTGAGCACAAGGTCTACTTGCGCCGGTTTCTTGGGGAACCCTGGTGATGTATACTACGATTGTACCATTCTCTCTTAGCCTCAACTTCTTTTGGGCCTCCTTCCGATTGCGTCCCTCCACAATATAGCGTGTGCACATGTTATTGAAGGAGGAAGGCCTTGTCTATGTTATACTTGTGAACAGAGAGAGAGAGAGAGAGAGAGAGGAGTTAGTTGATGAATCGTAGCCGCCAGTGGGGCTCCTAAGGCGACGGTAAAGGTGGAGGGGGCTCTTGGGGGAGGTGGCATGCCAGAGGCAAATTTGAGCTCTAAGCGACCGGTGAGGCTCTTAGGAGAGGTCGAGGTGGTGGGGGAATCCTAGAGAAAGAGAGTCTTCGATGTTCTTCTCTAGAAAAGCAAGTAAAGAAGCCCTTGAAAATTGAAAAGAGAAGAAAGAGAGTTTTAAGTGGGATTTTAATTTTTAGCATTTATTGTTACTCAGTCCTTTTCTGCTAGCCACAAGAGAAAAGAAAGCTTTTTTTATTTTTTTATTTTTCAGCCAGTCCATGTCAAATGACACAAGTCGCCCCTTGAGTAGTGTTAACTAGGCTCACATGCCACATAGACTGATAATGCGGTGGTTACTAATCACTGAATATTTTCGAGAGAGAGAGAGAGAGAGAGAGAGAGAGAGATTTTGCATTTTTCTAATATGTCGTTCACTTAAATCTACATCAACTCCAAATTTTATTGAGCATATAAAAAATTCCGAGTTAATTTTTTTATGGAAGTAAATAATGAAAATACTTGATTGTAATGGACAAATTTACGATGAGATTGAACTATCTAAAAGTTCTTACACTTGGTCATACTTTTGTTATAAGATTTAGGACTTATGATATAATTGATCCTCAAAATTCCTTAGTTTTCTTATTAGGTAGCTAAATAATGTTGCAAAGTAAAATTTTCAAATTCGACCTTAGGGGCCTTCAACTAGTTTCTAATAGCATTATGCTTTAGGTTTAGACTTCACCAATTAAAAAGCATTCCATCTTAGTTAAAATAATCATCAGTAAAGAATTTTCTCCATTGCAATTTTTCACTCCAAATCTTCACGAAAATGGTTATGTAATTTTGTCATATTCTAATTTCTATGCTAGACGCAGACGTGCTTATTTTCTTGATTGGTAAGCAAGACTTCTAATGATCAATAAAGAGAATTGTCTTTTTTTAATGGTGATGAATAAAAGTTTTAAACTTTCCTTACCAAAAAAAAAATAAAAGTTTTAAACTAAGTTTTCATATATATATATATATATATATATATATTTAAATATCCTAACACTCCTAACGTGTAGGATGGACTTTCGTCTAAGAATAAGGGTCGATATATATGACAAGGAAGAAGGGATGCAATTAAGGCAACTAAAAATATTTGAATTCAGAATCTCGTACTCTATACCAATTAAAATTTTGTCAACTTACTGTCAACTATTTTAAAAATTTAAGTTGTTTGATAAAAATGTGATTTAATATTTAAATACTTTAATAGACAAAAGAAATACTCTTTAAGTTTAACATCTAAAATCTCGGTGGAAATCTTCGTGGATGCGAGTGTCTGAACAATACTTTATCCCAAAATGATATAAGCAAACCTCCATAATCTTATAAGCAGTAACTGACCACCAAATATCTAGAGGCCAACCACGAATCCAAGCAGTATGCTCATGTAAAACCAATTCTTCTTGCCTTCAATTTTGTCGCTGTCGTTATCTGTGTTGCTTTGAGTTGGAACACTACCTACTTCTTCTATCCTGTTCATGGTAATTGAGCAACTTTTGTCGAGCGGAAGCCCGCACAATCCAAGGTTTCCTTCGAAGAAACTCTTGGAAAAAGTGAGAAGCTGTCCACTTGCCGAGATGCTTCCCACAAGTTGATTGTTTGAGTGGTTTAGGAATGAAAGGAAATAAAGATTTGCAAGCTGAGCCGGTATGGCTCCATTGAGGTAGTTCCATGACAGGTCCAATGACTCGAGCTGCCCCAAATTCCCTAAGAGAAGAGTTGAACCCAAGATGGTATTATGCAATACGTTGAGCACATAAAGTGCTTTGAGATTGCCAATGTGTTTGGCATTGGGCTCTCCAAACTATTGCCTGAGAAGTCAATCGACCTTTGTATGGGTATGAGATTTCGATGCAGGTGTGTTTGATCCATAATTCTTATCATATCGTACCATTAATTTTTTTTGGTCTCTATGTGGAACTATCTTAAGTTGGCTTTGACTTGGGAATGCAAATTCATCAAATCACGTGGTTGAACCAGTGGTGGGTTTCAGCGGTTCTTGATTATTGATGCAACTTCTTGAATGATCTTGTGAGGATGTCACGTTTGATATTGACTCGAGCTATTTGATCCAGTAATTTGGGCGAGGGCCTAGATACCACTGGAGGAAATGGCGCACGAGATGGACGGGGATCGAGCGCAAGTACTTTGGTTGCCCTTGGTCCTTCGTTATGGCTACTGTTGCTTTTAGTCACTATCCTTATGATTGTCATGGTGGGGCCCTCGATTCATTGATTTCTAAGACTTTATTTGTTTTACGGAAGATGAATGATTTATAAAAAATTTTCAAAAAATGATCTTTTGTATCGGTTGAAAAAATTAATCAATGAAAAATAATTTCATTATAGACAACAATTATATCTAAAATTGTTTTGTGGATGATAAAATATTTTTTATTCATTTAATTTTGTTAGCGATATAAGTTATCATCTTTAGGAAATTGTTTTTCAAAACATTCATTTTCCGTAAAACAAACACACTCTAAAATTTGGTGCGAATTCGTTAAGTCAATTGTCGGTAGTAAAACTAAAATATCAGTGATAACTAAAAAGTGACCAGTAATTTATGAATTCGATCAATTTTTTGTAAATTATTAATGAATTAATAATTTTACCATCGATAAATTGAATAGTAGATTACCACTTATTTTAAATGTTTCAAGTGGGCGCGTAAGTGTTTGTAAGATACCAATGAAATAGCAACTTGAACACTCACAAGCCTCAATAATAGATCACCGCCTAATTTTTTTATTTATTTTACAAGTGGGCGCGTAATTGCTTGAAAGTTATCAAGAAAATAACAACTTCATTACTCACAAAACCTAATCATTCGATTTTACAAGTGGCAGCATAAATGTTTGTAAGTTACCAATGAAGTAAAAATTTTACCATCTACAAACCCAATAATAGCTTACCGTTTATTTTAGTTTTTACAAGTAGGCGTGTGAGTATTTATAGGTTGTTAATGAATAAATAAATTTTCCATTAACTAAACACAATAGTAGATGACCACTTGTTTTTAGATTTTACAAGTGAGTGCATAAGCGCTTGTAAGTTACACATTAAATAGTAATTTTACCATCCACAAGCCCCGTAGTAAATTACCACTTATTTTAATTTTTATAAGTGTACGCGTAAGTATCTGGAGGTTTGGAATAACAATTCTACCATCCGCACCCAATAGTAGATTATCATTTGTTTTAAGATTTTAAAGTAGGCACTTAATTGTTTGTACAATACCTATGAACTAACAATTTCTACCATAATATCGACAAACCCAATGGTAGATCACGACTTATTTTTTAGATTTTACAAGTGGGCGTGTAATTGTTTGTAAGTTATTAATGAACTAATTATTTTATCTACCAAAAAGCCAATAGGAAGAGGACATCACAAGTGTCATAATTTTGTTACGGTATTCACTTGAGTGCAATAATTTTTATTGCAATCACTTGAATACCATAACTTATGTATGGCATGCACTTATCGGGATCCTCCTGACGGGAGAAGAATGGGTTTAGACGTAATGTCGAGGGTCCTCAATCGATGCGGTCTCCCAAACTTTTACCTTGCGTGACATTGAAAATTTCATTTTAGTCAAGTAATCCTATGAGAATTCAACACTACTAGTCTATTAGGCTCGGCTAGAAGCCAAATGAGATACAAGAATATATCTCACTTCCTATGCGACCAGATATATAAAAACGGGGACCTGATTACACTAGTCATTCGCTAATGCCCTTTTGGTACCTAAACTTGATTGTTTGTCAACTAAAATGTACACAAGATCTTTCTACCAAATTATGAATCCTAAAGTTCTCATCCACTAAGTGTCCATAAAATGTTTTTTTATATTTTTATTATGATTCTAAGATGTAACCTACCATTTAACTAGAACAAACAAGTCCCCACACAAAAGCAATAAAAAGAATCGCAATAAATTCGACAAGAACAGCAATAAAAGAACGAGTAAAGATTGAATGCAATAAATAAAGTAAACTAATATGAGTCGATCAAAAATATAACACGGTCTTGTTATTAAGCCCTAAGACAGCATCCCTGGTGAACTAAATTCAAATCGAATCCAATTTTTCCATGAGACTAAAATATTTAAATCTAAATTAAGCTAAATCTAGCACTTAAATTTAACAGCTTAATCAAGGTCTCCATTTCTAACCATTTTTCAAATTTTTTTTTTGAAATTTTGATTTTTGAATTAATTTTATTTTTGTATTCTATTTTCATCATGCACCCTGTTAAAGTCTGCACGATCAGTCTTTGAATTTTTCCGAATTTTTTGTATTTTTATATTTTTTTAATTTTCAGAAAATGGGGACTCGGACCGGACCCCTTAGGCCGGGCAGGAATATGGGCAGCACGATGGTCTCACGGATCTGGGCTAATATGGGCACTATTGGGCTCTCATATTGAGCCCTCTTTTCAATTAGGAAAATAAGCCTATCTTTCTGAAAATCAGATTCAGCCCAAACCCATCTAACCTAAGTTAAGCCCAAATTCAGTCAAGATTTGAGACTGTCACAGACCCAAATTCGAATATGGAAACCACCCAAGCCCGGTCATGGATATCGCCAGAAATGAAGGTCGAGAACCATAACTCTGAATCACATACTCATCGCAGATCGTCGTGGAAAATCACCGGGACATAGCACAAAGAACAAAGAAGTATAATGATTCAGAAATATTCTAGGCCATTATGAAAACACGATAACTCGTGCTTAAATGACTTGAAAATTGATTAATATTACTTAATCTATGTCAACGTACTTTCGGATTCAGAAAATGACAAACTAATTTGCATTGAAACCTCATAGACATTTTGTCAAACAGGCTGCAGTCATTCGATCAAGGAGCAGATTTTTTGCGATTTCGTACTCGTGTTTGTGACCATACGCGAACGAAATTAACATGTGAAGTTGATAATCAAATACACGACTCTAATATAACCGATCCTAACCGAAGCAAAACAAGCTTTACATTAACTTCGCCGTTGCCAGAACCATAGCACGAGATTACCTTGTCAATGAAACCAAGCTAAGTCGCAGTAGGCAGTCCAATCAACTATTGGGGGCTCTCTCATGATCGTCATCAGCTGAAAGGAAGACTAGTGGAAGAGCTTCAAGCGAGGTTTGGCCACTTCAATCTTCACGGCCGCGAAACAGAGTCGAACAGGACCTTCTCGGAGGCGGCAGTCCGGCGATGGCTACATCACCTTGGGCGAGGCAATGAGCCAAAAACGAGACAGAAGTCTCTGGAAAAAAATTTTCCTGAGCAAAATCCAAAATGAGCTCCGATTGGAAATCAAGTGTCGCAACCCTAAAAAATTTTATCAATTTTCGGGTTAATGGATTATTAAGATTGAACTTAACTCGGGCCCTCTCAAGCTCTACCAATTTGCAACTTAGGGTTTAAGTTCTTAACATGCAAATGTTTTCATGCTTGGAGTCGCCACTAATCATTTTACGATAGGCTGATTAGAAACCTAAATAAAACATAGGGAGATATGTTTTATTCCTACAAACCAGAGATTCTAAGCCCGGGGACTTGATTACGCTAGATCTAGTCTAACGCCCTTTCGGTATCTTTTCTTTTCAAAAATATTTTAGCAGGCAGTTTGGATCCATTTTAACTTAATTACTAACATGTGAGGTGTTCATGCGGGTGCGCAAACCACCAATTTAACACCCAAGAAAGCATTAAATAAATTGCAAGTTAGGAAGAATTACTTACCTTGAACCAACCCAAGCATCTGCATTGTTAGCTAGAAAATCACATCAAACATCCTAATATGATTTCTAGTTAACAAACAATCACTCAATTTCTCTTTTTTTTTTGGATTTTCACTTATTCAAATGAAAGCTAATCTACATGCAATGACGTGCAAGAATATGACATGCGAATTAATGCAACTTAGCATGCAAACTATATGTCATGCGACGACGTGACCTAATTCTAATGACGAAAGAATTATTTTTTTTTGGGTATTTTTCTCATCGAAATTCAAAAAATGTGCCTAAATTAACATGCAACATAATGACTTCTCTTTTTGGTATTTTTAATTAAAATTCGGAATGGTAAAAATACCTAAAATAACATGCAACTTATGATGACTTAATCTAACCTAGAATGGCTTATTTTTGGGATTTTTGTGTAAAATTCGGAATAATAAAATAACGTGAATAATCCGTTAGGATTTGAAATAATACTTAATTTAAACTAGGAAACATGCCACCTTAAGTCCTAATTTAAATTAAATACTCATCTCATCCTTCGGGATATATTAAAAAATCCTAGACATGCAAAACTCTAATTTAAATCTAGGTAATATTTTTGAATTTTTCTGTTTTGTTTGAAAAAAAAGAAAGATAATCAAACAAATACGGATAACAACCACATTCACATCAACCACATAATCCGCCAAATTTGTTTCAAACTCGGATTAGGCACAAAAATTAAACTATCGGTCATATCTATAGGGTTATAGATATTAACGGATAGTCGGTCGTTCAAATTTGGAAAGCTAATGAAATTCATCATCGTATCTAAGTGATTATAGATAGGATGATAATTTCCCGTATCGCCGCGTATCGGACCTTAGGGTTAAGGTCAAATAGTCGTCTAAATACGTTGCTAAATTAGGAAAGTTTCCTAATTTTGAACATTCAAAAATATTGCGGATATATAGAACATTATCCTAAGATTTCTAAATATCCACATGATATTCATGAAACATTCAAACATGCAAATTAGGAAATTAAATATTTGAAAAGAATATTCAGAATATATCCACTTACCTAATTTGAAAATATTTCCAAATTTCGAATTGGATCGGGATCGGCTTGCGGATCGGATTGAGACAACGACGGCAAGGCATGGCTCCGGCGAGGCTCACGGCAACACCGGCGAAACGGTGGCTATGACTTGGCGGTGAACAGCTCTCCGGCGACATCGGGACACGGCAAGCTAGCGGGAACGGTGTGCTTGGTGGCTCACGGCGAGAGGAAGTGCTCCGGTGGCTGTGGACGTCTGGCAAGGGAGGCGACGGCGAGGCTGCCTGGATGGGCGGCTGCTTGACGATCGAAGGTGCTGTGGAGGGTGCCGGGAAAAAGGCTGAGGCGCGGTGATCAGCGGCTATAGCTTCCGGCGTCGGGATGGCAACGCCAGCGGGGCTCTCAGCAGAGGCGGCGACGGTGGTACGGCAGCTGCAGCGGCGTCGACGGGGAGCTGCAGCGAGCAGCAACCGTGGATAGCGTCGACAGGAGGCAAGGTAAGCACGGCGATGAGCGACTCAGCAAAGGGGGACGTCAGCACGGCAGGCTGAGGCGGGTAGAGGCTCCGGAGGTGCTGTAGATGTCCGGCAAGGGCGGCGGCACGGCGAGGAGCTGCGGCGAGCAACAGCTGTGGACGGCGGTGCAGGGGGCTTCGCCGGTGGGTGCAGAACAGCAGTGGCTGAAGGTACGGCGGGCACCTCCGGCTTGGCACCGAGCGGCTCCAGACGACGGCAAAGGGGTGCAACGGCGGTGGGGCGGCGTCGCGTGCGGCGGCGGTTCCGGCGCGGTCCCTCGAGCGCTAGTCTCTCTCTCTTTTTTCTCGAAAAATTCTCACGTGTCTCTCCCTCAAAATTTCAGATCTGAAATTGTGTTGTCCCCCACCAAAATTCTGACCTAAAGTATGTTTATATAGACTAATCTAGGTCAAATTAAATGGGCTCTCTAATCCTAATGGGCTTAGACTTGGGCTTGGGCTCTAGTTAACATTTAAATGGGCTGAATTAACTTGGGCTAAATTAAGCTCAAAACATAATGGGCTGAATTAAGCTCAAATTAAAACAACCAAGCCCGTTTGACTTGAAATTCCCGGCCCTTGCATTCCCGAGTGAACCGAGTTTTGTTCGATGAAATTTAAGCTCATTCACCACCGCCAATTTGATGTAAAAAATGCAATTAAATTAACGTGAACCTAAACTATATGTTATGCAATTTAAATATTTTTGTTTAGGGGTTAAAATTTAATCCCTAATCTTTATGCAAATTACACTAAATGTTCGGTAAAATTTAGGTGTCAATATCAAGGACTGAAGTTTTATGGGTCAAAGGGAGCCGATTGAAGTATTATGGGTCAAATTCATGCATATATGATACAGCTCGCTAGTTCATGTACATTAGTGAGAAAAATCATAAAAATTGCATCTTTGATTGTCATGTGGCATATAGGCTATTCATGATCACCTAGGTAGTTGCAACTGGAAAGATTAAAAAATAAGGACATCTTAGAATCATGCTAGGTGACCTTTTCTCCTTTGGTCTTGGCATGCTAGGCGACTTTGCATCTTAGATTACGTGAGTTTTGATTAATTCATGTTCGTCTAAATTAATAGGCCGATTTCGACGATATAGCGCTATTCTCGATATGTTGGGAAATTTTAGGGTTTTAAATACTGTTTATAAAGTTAGACAAAAGAAAAGACAAAAAAAGAGAGAGATTAATTGCATCTTAATCACATGTCGGCAGCTTCTGCATCATAGTGTTAGATAGTTCGCAATATTTGATTCATGCATGATGGCTCAGGCATGTTCGGCACTTAGACTGGGCATCTCATGTTTATTTTAATCTAGTGCACTTTTACTTTTGGTTTATAGCTCACGATAGTCCTGTCCCCGGGCTTAATAACGAGGCTTTGTTAAGTTTGCCCTATACTGTTCGGGTTCTTTATTTTCCTAGTACTTTATTTGCTTTATCTTTATTATCACTTGATTTAATATATATTGCTTGAACCCCCATTCATGATCACGTTTTTTTTTTGTTACATGATTAGAGGATACTAGGAAAATAAAATTGAGAAGATTGCCAGCAAAAAAATTTCACAAAAGAGAGAAGGTATTGGCAACAAATGTTTGATTTATCTGGTATAATCAAGTCCCCAAACTCACAAATCTCCGGCTTGCAAGAGTAAAGCGAGCTCCTACGTCTTACTCGGGCTCCTAACCGGCCCATAATTGATCAGTGCCAGCTCCAAAGCAAATTAAACTAAGCGATTGAATTGGAAAACCAAGTCGCAACTGGTAGGACTTGGAAGTGTCCATGCTAGGCGTAAGCACCACCTTGGAAGAGGAGCCATTAGCGCTCACTTAGCAACCGGTAAACATCCCTCAGCTATGTCAACCTCAGGAGGGTTGCAACATTACGCATGATAGTTTGTCACTTAAGTTCCTTCACTGAATGATGGTAATTGTTGGAATAGTCGGTAATTTAAAAAAGAATTGATAAGTTCGTGTAAAAAAATTGGCAAGTTTAACCCACTGGTGAGAAATAAATATAAACAAGCTATCAAAACCGTATGAAATAACAAAATAGATGCTGGTGAGTGGACTCCAATAAGAATTGGGAGCTCGATCCACTTGTGATAAGTTCTTCACATTTTTCAACCATCATCAATCATCGCTGGTGGTGATTGCTGCCACCAAGTCCACCCCTCCCCGCATCTCTCTCGCTCTCTCTCCCTTGTGTTCTACATTTTACTTTGCTTTTTCTATGGAATAAATCAGTTGCTTTTGATTTTAACATTATTGACTTTAACCTTTTTTGATAATAAATAAATGTGAACATAACATACCACGTCTAACATACTAAGAGTCATTTTAAGGACTTGATTGAGAATAGGGTAGAGTTAGAGGAGTTGATTCAAAAAAAGAAACGAAATGAAGAGTCCAATTTTGCACAAGCAAATTTGAAGGATCCAATTGAAGGTCTAGGCCACGTACCTACTTTTGAATGGTCATTTCTACGCAAGACACAAACCTCCATTTTTTCCCAATGGGTAAGCAAGAGTTCTATTGATCAATAAACAGAACCATCTTTTAGATGACGATGAAGAATTATGAAGATAAGAGAGAACGAAAATACTCTTTTTCAAGTTTAGTAACTAAACCTCAGTGGAAATCTTCACGGACGCAAGTGTCTGAACAACACTTTATCCCATAATCGATAATAAGCAAACCTCCATGATCTGATAAACACTAAGGGACCACAAAATACCCAAAAGCCAACCACGAATCCAAGCGGTATGCCCATGTAAAACCACTTCTTCTCGCTATCATCATTGTCACCATCATCATCTGCATTGCTTTGAGTTGAAACACTACCCGCTTCTTCTGTCCCATTCGTTGTAGTTGAGCAACTTTTGTTGAGCTGAAGCCCACACAATCCAAGGTTTCCTTCGAAGGAACTTTTGGAAAACGTGAGAAATTGTCCCCCTGTCGGGATGCTTCCCACAAGTTGATTGTTTGAGAGGTTTAGGAACGAAAGGAAATCAAGATTCACAAGTTGAACCGGTATGGTTCCATTGAGGTAGTTCCATGACAGGTCCAGCGACTCCAGCTGATCCAGATTCCCTAAAACAGGAGGAATTGAACCCGAGATGGCATTATGCGATAGGTTGAGGAAATAAAGTGCTTTGAGATCTCCAAGTGTGTCTGGTATTGGACCCTCCAATCTATTGCCTGAGAAGTCGATTGATGTGAAAATAGTCAGAATCTTGACTAGCTCTAGCGTCCGACCTTTAAAGGTTACACTCATTGTATCTTCATAGTAGATCTCACCAAATAACTTATATTGCAGGTGATTGAAGTCTACGTTGGCCTTCATAGCCTCCCAAGATGCGAGGAGACTCACAGGCAGCGTGCCGCTGAAATTGTTGGAAGATAGGTTAATGATTTGAAGCATCTGCCAGGTGCAGGGACTATGCGCACATCCAATTTCCCCGTGCAATTTATTAGATCGTAAAACAAGAACACGGAGACTTGACATAGCATTGAAATGACATGGAAATGTCCCATCTATTTGATTGTCCCCAATGTTCACAATCTCCAACTTCGTGCAATTTGCCAATGACAATGGAATCTGGCCCTGCAGGAAATTCTCACTAATATCTAATGTCTTCAGACCACATGTTGCTAGGATGTTTTGCGGAATATCGCCACTCAACTGGTTATTTCTCAAATTCAATACCGTGAGGGACGCCATCATTAAACAATCAGGAATAGTTCCGTTCAAATGATTATGCGATAAGTCAAGTGCTTCAAGAAGACCACCAGCTTTGCAAATTGACTTCGGGATGGACCCATGGAAATTATTCTTCGACAGGGAGAAGAACATCAAGCTTCGTAGGTTGATGTCATCCGGGATAACAGCATTTATTTTGTTACTTGAGAAATCCAAGTAGTAAGCATCTAACGACAAGGGTGGCATATTCCCTCGGAGCATGTTTGAATGGAGGTCGATGGCAAACAGAGAAGCAGTAAGATTGTCCAGAGGTGTTTCCAAATCTTCAAAGAAATTAGAGGAAAGATTGAGATGCTCAAGATTTTCTAGTGTCCATATCCATCTCGGTATATCCCCTTTTATATAATTGTGGGAGAGGTCGAGGGAGAACAATTCGGACTGGTTAGCCAAAAACTGAGGCAATGTCGTCAACTGGCAGGAAGCCAAATTGAAGTTGTGAAGGTCAACGAATGAAGACGCCTGGGAAGTGGTATTTCTGGCATCAATGGAAAAACGATTGTAGGAAAGATCCAAATAAGAAAGATTTCTCAGCTGCTGAACCAAATTAATGTGGAATGAGCCACTAAAATTATTGGAAGAAAGAAAGAGGTACTCGAGCCCTCGGAGTTCCCATATAGACGTCGGTAGTTCTCCTCCTATATTGTTGTTGCTCAAATCAAGTGTATTCAGCATGTGCGATGGAGCATCCAAAGATCCCTTCAATTGACCAGAAAATCGGTTGTTGGAAAGTTGAAGCTCCTGAATCGAGGGATGTGTAAGCAAAGATGAAGGAATATTTCCTTCAAGTAAATTGAATCCCAGGTTGAGAATAAGAAGACTTAAGAGAGATTCCCATTTTGTTGAATCAATCGGACCAGTTAGATTATTGTTGGACAAAATGATATATGTCAGATTCTTGGACTTGCTGAGTGATGGAATAGAACCAGTAAAATTGTTGAATGACAAGTCCAAATAAGACAGTCGCGAGAGATTGGTGAGAGAGCTTGGGATATTTCCATCAAAGCTGCATCCATCCAAGTCTATAATGGACAGATTCCTGAGATTACCAATTGAATCTGGGAGCCTCCCGGAAATACTCGAGAAACTAAGAACCAGTGTCTGAAGAGAACTATTCTCCGGAAATATTGGCAAAGAACCCCGAAGGAGTTCGTTGAATGATACGTCAATGGTCTGAAGTGTTTGTACCTGGAAGATTTCAAGAGGAAATTCCCCTTGTAGGCCACAATATCTTAGGCTCAAAGTTTTCAAGTTGGAGAAATTCGCTAAGAAACTGGGAACTGTGGCAAGCAAGTCGTTGCTATCGAGTTGAATGACCGATAGATTAGCAAGACTCGTAAGAGAAGCCTTAATAGGACCAGACAGAGAACAGCCCGACATGCTCAACACCTCCAGTTTCGGCACTGAACAAGACAACGCGTCGCACCACCCGCTTCCCTCAGCAGACACATTGACCCAATCAAGGTACAGCTCTCTCAACTCCCCTAAATCCCCAATCAGCGACCTCAAAGAGGGCATCTCAAGGAACAGCAAGTCCGAGAGATCAAGAGTACGTAGCTTTGTCAGGCGCGATAGCTCCGCCGGAATCTGCCCACCAAATCTGGCGTTGGACAAGTTGAGATGTACCAAGCGGCTGAGATTTGCGAGGCTGGACGGAATCGCTGAGGAGTTGAAATCGTTGAACGCCAAGTTCAGGCTTTGAAGGAACTCGAGCCTGAAGAGGCTCGATGAACGGCCGATTCCACCAGAGATCGACTCTTCGCTCAAATCGAGTCCCACGACGAGCCTGTCCTTGCACGTCACGCCGCTCCATGAATTAGCGCTTCGATCCCACTGTACTAGCTTGGACGACGCGGAAGGGTTGAAGACAAGGCTGTCTCTCAGCTCGAGCAAGAGTGATCTCTGGTCAATGCCGAGACACTCGGCTGAAGCTGAAGTTGAAGCCGTAGCAACGTCGGAGAAGATGGAGATGGTGGATGTTGCAAGAACAAGCCATAAGATGATCGAACCGTTCATCGTAAGAGGTTGAAGAAGAGAGCAGGAGGACGGAACAGGGAAGAGAGACTCAACCGAAACAAAGTCGAACACTTTGGGAGTGGGAGTAGTCTTCCAAGGAATTGCGTTGATATTCAGGATGTCATCATTAGTCGCGAAAGTTTGACTTATTTCACTTTCGCCGATACTAGCACAAATATTCTTTATTTAACATACTTTCTCGATCGAAACAAAAGGCCATATTTTATTTTCAATGAGAAAAGGGAAAATAAAATAAATCTGCCTAAAATGTTGAGATTAGGACTTGAGATCCCTTGGAAATATTTTTGGCTTATCTTATTTGAAGATCATAAAACAAATTATATTATGTGATCGATTTTGTTTTTGTACATCACATTAACATGTAGCGATCCATTAAAAGTAAATAATGGATATATATCATAGCATTTGATCATAACACCAAAATACATATATTATATACTATTTCTTTTATTAAATAAGTAGATTCAAGAAAATAAATAAAACGATTTACTTATATTTGGATTTGATCGTAAATATTCTAAAGGATTAATACCTTAAATTGGTACGCTTGTAACAAATTTACACCAAACTAATTTTTTAATTACGAAAAACTCTAAACTGGTACACTCGTGACAAATTTACTCAAAACTAATTTTTTAATCATAAAAAACCATAAATTGATACACCTGTAGTGAATTTACTCTCCGTTAAATTAGATTAATACCAAGAAAAATCACAAATTGATAAACATCTGACAAACAGAGGGGTAAAATCTCAAACCGGTATACCTGTCAATTGCCACGTGTCATCCAATTGAGCAATTTAACGGTAAAATTTAACAGAAACTAATGGAGAGTAAATTTGTCACAGATATATCCGTTTGGGGCTTTTCGCGATATTAACCTTATTCTATAATACTATCAAAAAGCAAAAATGTATAAACTATAGAATCAGAAAATACAATGTATTAATCATGAAATATGAAATAGAAAAATGCAGTAATATGCTCAAAAATAGAATGAATAACCAAATAAGCAAAAACTAAGAATAAATTTCTCTTATATTAAACTGTAAGGAAAAAATAAGAAGAAAAAAAAAAGGAAAAAGGAATATGTAAAACGAGGAAATATGGGAGCTATCTTTACTTCGAGTGGTATAAAGGAAAATAAAAACAGGGAAAAATCCGAAAAGATTTAAAAAAATTAAACGAAAGAAGAGAAAAAGCGAACTGCAAGCACATGGAATTGATCCATCGTGCACGCTGGGAAAGTACCATGGCCCCCCTCCACCGGGCTATTACCATTCGGCGCGTGGAATTGATCCATCGTGCATGCTGGGATTGTACCATGGTCCACCTCCACTGGGCTATTTAATTGAATAGTAAGTGTTCGTGTTGGTTGGCTGAAGGAACAATCGACGTACGACGCATGGCAAACGCTGATAGTCGCCCCGGGTTTTTTCTTTTGGTATTGCACATTGATATATTTAAAGGTTTTCTTCCTTCTTGTTTTGGTTTCTTTGTGAGTTTTGCTATGCTAAGAGTGGTCTGAGAGAGATTCTTTGGGCTTTTGCTGTGTTTTTTTATCTTATTGTGCAGTCAAGTGCCAGGTTAGCTTACAATAAGACTCAAAACCGAGACCATAAGAAGAGGAACAAACTTCCTTACTATTTAAGGCAACACATGATTGTTGGACTTTTAGAGTAATAAATTGTCGGATCTTTCAACAAGAGAAAGAGATCCTATTGAGTAATTCATAAATAAAAATCTACTCACAAATGAGCGCCACATTAGCTATGGTCTATATCTTCTCCAAATGAAAGAAAAAATGAGCACCACATTGTATGTTCACTTACACACTTCTCGAGGGCTTGTCCTGCATGAAATGGGTCGGATAATTGCTAAGCCTTTCAAAATGGATCATAGACCCATTTCTTAACCCATTTTTGATGGGCTAAGTCATTATATGAATTAGCTATGTTTGGTAAATATGTTATAAATGGATTTATAATAACAAAACCTAAAAAGATATGAGTGTTAAATGGTTTCACAGTTTACCCAAATCTAACCCACATTTGTGACTCTCTTTGCCCTTAATGAGAAAATAATGGACTTCTCATACTGTTCCAAGTTCAGAGAAGTTTTGGTGGGCCTGCAAGATGAGCCTGACTTCATCTTTATTAAAAATATCAAGACGACTACTTTTTTCTCATTATTTTTTATTTTTATCAATATTGTTAGTGTCGCCTGTTAGTTATTGGAGTATATCTTTCATTGATTGCATTTGGTATTGTCATTTTTACATAATATTCTAATCTTAGTTCTTGTCATTCCAATCCATTGTCAATATAAATTATCTTATTCAATATCTTACAATTCATTTAATTAAAATTTCAATTTCTCTGCGTTGTTTGTTGCTTTAATTTTATAAATTCACTATCAAGTACTAACTTTCTCTTATTCTTCATTGTGAATCAGTATAAAAATAAAAAAATTCTATGCAATGCTTATAGTCTAAATAACGATTTTATCCAACTAACATATACACATGAAGAGCTTAAAATGGGTTAACTAGGTGAATACGGATTTTCATAGATTGAATTAAATATGAAAGTATTTTAGTAAATGTGGTCGAGTACGGGGATGAGCTACTAATGGTAGAAATCTAACTTGAATTGTGGCAAGCTAAACTAATTCACCCCACGGTGCTCAACTTTGGCTACTTGATGAATGAGTGCTCGACTCGGACGCTCACAGCTATCTAGACACTTGACAAAGACTTCGCTCATTTATGACACGCGCAATTGCAAGAAAGTCCAACACATCTATGGTACGTGGGTGTTGCAGATTGGAGCACTAATGGCACCGTAGAAAACTCTAATTTGTGTTTTTCTTCATTTGGAATTGAAAAAGGACAAAAAAACATAAAATAGAAAAACACAAAAATAAACTAAGACCAAAACCAACAAACCAACAGTAGTTTGATCTTGACAAAGAAGCAGAACCAATGACCACATTCGAGAAGGATGCACGAAGGAGTGAAGATAGAGAACAAAGAGGCTGGACTTTTGGGAGACTTCACCAGCACAAGGATGTTTGCGACATGACTGAGGAGGCCACGGAGAAAGGACAACTTCCTCTGACGACGAGGGAGAGTCCATCGACTCACGACATCGAACTACCTTCGGAGACAACGTGGGCGACGAATAGATGCCTGCCAATGAAGCACTCTTCATGACGAAGACTTGTTGCGGTTGCTCTCGAAGATGAAAATACTCAAATGTCACATCTTTACATCTTTACTTTAATAAGTTACAATCAAGGGGTATTTATATCCGAACAATATATACAAGAAAGGAAGTAATCTAATCTAATAAGGATATTAGTTGTCCTAGGAGATAACAAAATGTCAAACAAAATCCCTAACATCTAATAATATTTGTAACAATATCTTTTAATATTGAATTCTTTAATATTCATAAATATAAAGCCCATAAAAATGGCGACCTGGGAGAGAAGGATTCGGAAAATGTCATGCGAAATGGGCAATATCAAGAACAGGGAATTGTGTGGAAGAGGGGGAGGAAAATAGGGGATGGTGCAGATTGGAAAGGGGGAGTAGTCAAAGTAAACGCCTGCTTGTGGGGACGATTCTATTTAGTGTTAACGTCCGCTGTGGGACTGATGATGTTACTTGCTCTATTCTCGTCCATGTTGTAGGGAATAGGAGCAGAAACGCGTTTATGTCAGAAAGCTTTTCTTTATTTTGGGTGATGTTACCTGCTCTGTGGACTCGAGACGGCCTCTACTGCTTTCAGTCACTGTCCTTTTACCCTCATTAAGACCCCCTTCACTGCAAACTTGACCGGAGAACGCAAAATTATCGATTCAGTGCTGGGGGATACTATTCTGTCTAGCGATAACGTTCGTTGTGGGACTAATGATGTTACTTTTTTTTTTGTTGAAACTGATGATGTTACTTACTCTGTGGACACTTGTGTAGGGAATAGTAGTAGAAACGCGTCTGTGTCTGTGGGCTTTTCTTTATTCCTTTGTGGATTTCTTGGCATCAATTTATGTTATGCTGGCCAGACTAAGAAAAATCAAACTTTAATGGATAGGATATGACCAGCTTAGAGGATTGGAACACGAGCTATGGTTAGTGATGAAAATAGAGATTGTCAAATAGTGCCCAAATCCAAAGGGTGGTTCAGTATTAGAACGATCCAGCCATTGCACTTCTAGAAGCATTGGATTTTATATTTGATCCAACTATTGTATTCGGAATGTCATCATTAGTCACCAAAGTCTGACTTATTTCACTTTCGACGATACTAACACAAATATTCTTTATTTAACATACTTTTTCAATCGAAACAAAAGGCTTTGTTTTTATTTTCAATGAGAAAGGGGAAAATAAAATAAATCTGCCTAAAATGTTGAGATTAGAACTTGAGATTCCTTGGAAATATTTTTGGCTTATCTAATTTGAAGATCATAAAACAAATGATATTATGTGATCGGTTTTGTTTTTGTACATCACATTAACATGTAGAGATACATTAAAAGTAAATAATGGATATATATCATAGGATTTGATCATAACACCAAAGTTCATATATTATATTCTATTTCTTTTATTAAAAAAGTAGATTCAAGAAAAGAAATAAAACGATTTACTTATATTTGGATTTGATTGTAAATATTCTATAATACTATCAAAAAGCAAAAAAGTATAAACTATAGAATCAGAAAATACAATGAATTAATTGTGAAATATGAATTATAAAAATAAAGTAATATGTTCAAAAATAGAATGAATAACCAAATAAGCAAAAACTAAGAATAAATTTCTCTTATATTAAACTGAAAGGAAAAAATAAGCATAAAAAAGAAAGGAAAAAGGCATATGTAAAACGATGAAAAAATGGGCGCTATCTTTACTTCGAGGGGTATAAAGGAAAATAAAAAGAGGGAAAAATCCGAAAAGATTTAAAAACAATTAAAAGAAAGAAGAGAAAAAGCGAATTGCAAGCACATGGAATTGATCCATCGTGCACGCTGGGATTGTACCATGGTCCACCTCCACTGTGCTATTACCATACTTTCTATTCCTTCATGCAACTTTTAATTTAAACATACACACACACACACACATATGTGTGTGTGTGTGTTAGCTCGTTGAAGGAACAATCGACGTACGATGCATGGCAAATCCTGATAGTTGCTCGGGTTTTCTCTTTTGGTATTGCACATTGATATATTTAAAGGTTTTCTTCCTTCTTTTTTTCTTTGTTTGTTTGTGAGTTTTGCTATGGTAAGAATGGTCCGAGAGAGATTTTTTTGCTTTTGCTGTTTTTTTTATTGTGCAGTCAAGTGCCGGGTTAGCTTACAATAAGATTCGAAACCAAGACCATAAGAAGATGAGCAAACTTCCATTACTATTTAAGACAACACCTTAGTGTTAGATTTTTAATGTAATTAAATTGTCAGATCTTACTACAAGAGAAAGAGATCCTATTGAGTAATTCATACATAAAAATCTACCCTCGAATGAGCGCCACATTAGCTATGCTCTATATCTTCTCCAAATGAAAGAAAAAATGAGCACCATGTTGTATGTTTACTTACACACTTCTCGAGGGCTTGTCCTGCATGAAATGGGTCGGATAATTACTAGGCCTTTCAAAATGGATAATAGACCCATTTCTTAATCCATATTTGATAGGCTGAGTCATTATATGGATTAACTATGTTCAATAAATATGTTATAAATGAGTTTATAATGACAAAATCCAAAAAGATATGTGTGTTAAATGGTTTCACAGTTTACCCAAACCCAACCCACATTTGTGACTGTCTCTTTGCCCTTAATGACAAAATAATGGACTCCTCAGGCTGTTCCAAGTTCAGAGAAGTCTTGGTGGGCCTACAAGATGAGCCCGACTTCACCTTTATTAAAAATATCAAGACAGCTTCATTTTTATCATTATTTTTATTTTTATTAATATTATAACTTTGTTTGTTAGTTATTGGAGTATATCTTTCCTTCATTACATTTGACATTGCCATTTTTACGTCATATTCTAATCTTAGTTCTTGTCATTGCAATTCATTGTTAGTATAAATTATCTTATTCAATATTGTACAGTTCATTTAATTAAAATTTCAATTCCTCCACGTTGTTTGTTGCTTTAATTTTATAAATTCATTACCAAGTACTAACTTTCTCTTATTCTTCATTGTGAATCAATATAAAAATAAAAATAAAATTCTATGCAATGCTTATAGTCTAAATAACGATTTTATCCAACTAACATATACACATGAAGAGATTTAAGTGGGTTAACTAGGTGGATACGGATTTTCACAGGATGAATTAAATATGAAAGTATTTTAGTAAATGTGATTGAGTACGGGTATGAGTTACTAACGGTGGAAATCTAACTTGAATTGCGGCAAGCTAAACTAAATCACTCCACGGTGCTCAACTTTGGCTACTTGATGAACAAGTGCTCGACTCGGGCGCTCACAGCTACCTAGACACTTGACAATGACTTCGCTCGTTTATGACGCTCGCAATTGCAAGAAAGTCCAACACATCTATGGTACGTAGGTGTTGCATATTGGAGCACTTATGGCACCGTAGAAAACTCTATTTTGTGTTTTTAATTCATTTGGAATTGAAGGACAAAAAAAGATAAAATAGAAAAACACAAAAATAGACTAAGACCAAAAGCAACAAACCAATAGTGTTCTATGAGGGTACTTGGCACTCCAATAGCGGCGCTTCTCCAATATTGATATATACCACTCTAGGATTCCACGCCATACCTCTGTGCGAGAATTCTATTAGGGTACTTGGCAGCATTCAGCGATTCTTCAAACCATACTTAGCTGGCCGGAACCCGCTCCTTTGTTTGCGGATGAGAGTCCGGATGAAATTATATGGGCTTCCTCTCCCACGGCATCTTTTTCTGTTGCGCTCGCTTGGCAACAAATTAGAACAACAGGTCAGCCAGCCCCATGGCACTCCTTTATCTAGGACAGGCACATTACGCCTCGGCATGGCTTTCTCCTTTGGATTATCTCTCTCAACCGCCTCCCCTCTCAGGCCATCCTCCTTCAAAACCGCCGTATTAATACAGCTTTTTGTGCTTTCTGTGGTTCTGTCCCAGATTCTATTAATCATCTCTTCTTTGCTTGCCCGTCTACGAGAAGACTGGCCTTCTATTGGGCTACAAATTGCAACCTCCCATGGCGGAATAGACCCTGGCATAATCATATCACCTGGACTATGAAAGTCTGTGGTGGCTCTTCCTTTGGCCATCATGTTGCCAGATTTGCTTTCGGTGCCTTAGTTCACATCATCTGGACCGAAAGGAATAACCATCTCTTCATGAACAAAATTGTCCACATCCCGGGAATGCGTCTACACCTTAAAAAGGTGGTAAAGGACAAAGTGTTATCTATGGGGACAATTGCTGACACTTCAGCAAACCGGAAGATTCAAAGGCGTTGGGGTCTACCTTCTGCAATCTTTGAAGCCGATACAACTCCTTTTTAGGCTGTTCTTTCTCCTTTTTTTCTAGTTTGGTGGTCATCTTGTGGCTTTGTATAGTGTTGATTAACCTCTTTTGACCCCATTTGGACTTGTTGTCCTTCTTGGGTCATTGGGTGGTTTTGGCTTAGCTTGTATTTGGTGTTTTTTGAAAAGTTATACAAATTCTAACCTTTACCAAAAAAAAAAAAAAACCAACAGTAGTTTGATCTTAACAAAGAAGCAGAACCAATGACCACGATCAAGAAGGATGCACGAAGGAGTGAAGCTAGAGAACAAAGAGGCTCGACTTTTGGTAGACTTCACCAGCACTAGGATGTTTGCGACATGACTGATGAGGCCACAGAGAAAGGACAACTTCCTCTGACGACGAGGGAGAGTCCATCGACTGGCGAGATAAAGCTACCTTCGGAGACAACGTGAGCGACAAGTAGATGCCTGCCAATGAAGCACTCTGCATGACGAAGATTTGCTGCGGTTGCTCTCGAAGGTGAAAATACTCAAATGTTACATCTTTACTTTAATGAATTACAACCAAGGGATATTTATATCCGAACAATACATACAAGAAAGGAAGTAATCTAATCTAATAAGGATAGTAGTTGTCCTAGGAGATAACGAAATGTCAAACAAAATCCCTAACATCTTAATATTTCTAACAATACCTTTTAATACTGAATTCTCTAATATTCATAAATATAAAGTCCGTAAAAATGACGACCCGGGAGAGAGGGATCAGAAAAATGTCGTGCGAAAGGGACAATTTCAAGAACAGAGAATTGCGGGGAGGAGGGGGAGGAAAACAGGGGGATGGTACATATTGGAAATAGGGAGCAGTCAAAGTAAACGCCTACCGATGGGGACGATTCTGTCTAGTGTTAACGTTCGTTGTGGGACTGATGATGTTACTTGCTCTGTGGACACTTGTGTGGGGAATAGGAGCAGAAATGCGTCTGTGTCTGTCGGCTTTTCTTTATTCGTTTGCGGATTTCTCGGTGTCAATTTATGTTATGCTAGCTAGACCAATAAAAATCAAACTTCAATAGATAGAATGTGACCAGCTTAGGGGATTGGAATACGAGCTGTGGTTAGTGATGAAAATAGAGATTGTCAAATAGTGCCCAAATCCGAAGGGTGGTTCAGTATTAGAACAATCCAGATATTGCGCTTCAAAAAGCGATGGATTTTATATTTGATTCATACTCGTCACAGCCACCAAAGCCAAGATTGAATCGGAGATGGATTCGATTTTCAATGAAATGGGCCTGTTTTTTGGATTGGAGATTGTCGATGGACAAAAGGTTGCTGAGAATATCACAAATTCTAGATTAAAAGAAAATACCTTTTAGATCACTTGTTAAAGCTTGATAACTAATTGAAAACGAAAATTTTCTATTGATTGATGGTTGTTCTTTTGTTGATGTGTGCTTGTGTCTACTTAAGTGTTCCTCCTATTTTAGTGATCTCGACTAGAGTGCAAATGATTCTTAATAGCAGACTCAATTTAATTATATCGCAATTGTATTGTGGGTCTACACTGGCATTGGGAACATATCTGCTGGGGCTGACGTAGATGCAAGGTAACACCATGTCCAATTTTTTTTTTGCTTTTCCACATGAAGTAATGTCATCTTGCACAAATTCCCAACCTGATGCAAGATACTCTCAGAATGAATGTCCAGTGATTACCGAGACTGATTTCTAAGTTTTGTTGGGAATATTTTTCAGCGGATACATGAAAGAGGTCTAATTGATCGAGTCGGTATTCATATTTGAATCGGACTAAACTTGAAAATTTAAGACTGGGCACATTATTCAGACTCAATCTCGTCAACATCAACTTATTTGGATCGAGTTTGACTCATGAATTTTTTTTATTAACTTGAAATGACTAAGTTTGATTCAACTCGGTTATCATAAATGTGAATTTGTCGGAACTTGATTCAAGCTTGAGCTCAAATTCAACTTTCATAAAATCTAAACAAATTAGGCTTAGACTTGACTCATTCCCGCACTTGAACTCATAAATAATCCGGGCGAGCTCAAGTAGCTTGATTGGTTTGCACATGAAGAAGCAATTAAAACCTGATTTCAAAGAAGCATGTGTCAAAATGTTGGTAAAGCACATATTTGATGGGTTGAATCATTATATGGATTAGCTATGTTCAGTAAATGTATTATAAATGGATTTATAATGACAAAACCCAAAAAAATATGAGTGTAAAATAGTTTCATAATTTACCAAAATCCAACCCACATTTGTGACTCTCTCTCTACCTTTTGTGAGAAAATAATGGACTCCTCATACTGTTCCTAGTTCAGAGAAGTCTTGGTGGCCTCGCAGGATGAGCCCCACTTCACCTTTATTAAAAATATCAAGATGGCTTCATTTTTCTCATTATTTTTATTTTTATTAATATTGTAACTTTGTTTGTTCGTTATTGGAGTATATCTTTCCTTCATTACATTTGACATTGTCATTTTTACGTAATATTCTAATCTTAGTTCTTGTCATTGCAATTCATTGTTAGTATAAATTATCTTCTTCAATATCGTACAGTTCATTTAATTAAAATTTCAATTCCTCCACGTTGTTTGTTGCTTTAATTTTATAAATTCACTACCAAGTACTAACTTTCTCTTATTCTTCATTGTGAATCAATATAAAAATAAAAAATTCTATGCGATGCTTATAGTCTAAATAACAATTTTATCCAACTAACATATACACATGAAGAGCTTAAAGTAGGTTAACTAGATGGATACAGATTTTCATAGAATGAATTAAATATGAAAGTATTTTAGTAAATGCAGTCGAGTACGGATATGAGTTACTAACGGTGGAAATCCAACTTGAATTGTGGCAAGCTAAACTAAATCACCCCACAGTGCTCAACTTTGGCTATTTGATAAATAAGTGCTCAACTCGGGCGCTCACAGCTCCCTAGACACTTGACAATGACTTCGCTCATTTATGATGCTCGCAATTGCAAGAAAGTCCAACACATCTATGGTACGTAGGTGTTGCAGATTGGAGCACTAATGGCACCGTAGAAAACTCTATTTTGTGTTTTTATTCATTTGGAATTGAAAAAGGACAAAAAAACATAAAATAGAAAAACACAAAAAATAGACTAAGACCAAAACCAACAAACCAACAGTAGTTTGATCTTGACAGAGAAGCAGAACCAATGACCACGATTAAGAAGGATCCACGAAGGAGCGAAGCTAGAGAACAAAGAGGCTCGACTTTTGGTAGACTTCACCAGCACAAGGATGTTTGCGACATGACTGAGGAGGCCACGGTTACGGTTGCTCTCGAAGATGAAAATACTCAAATGTTACATCTTTACTTTAGTAAGTTACAATCAAGGGGTATTTATATCCGAACAATATATACAAGAAAGGAAGTAATCTAATCTAATAAGGATATTAGTTGTCCTAGGAGATAACGAAATGTCAAACAAAATCCCTAACATCTAATAATATTTCTAGCAACATCTTTTAATATTGAATTCTCTAATATCCATAAATATAAAGCCCATAAAAATGACGACCTGGGAGAGAGGGATCCGGAAAATGTCATGTGAAATGGGCAATATCAAGAACCGGGAATTGTGGGGAAGAGGGGGAGGTAAACAGGGGATGGTACAAATTGGAAATAGGGAGCAGTCAAAGTAAACGCCTGCTAGTGGGGACGCTTATGTCTAGTGTTATTGTTCGCTGTGGGACTGATGATGTTACTTGCTCTGTTCTCATCCATGTTGTAGGGAATAGGAGTAGAAACGCTCAGAAAGCTTTTCTTTATTTTGGGTGATGTTACTTGCTCTGTGGACTTGAGACGGCCTCTGCTGCTTTCAGTCACTGTCCTTTTACCCTCATTAAGAGCCCCGTCACTGCAAACTTGACTGGAGAACGCAAAATTATCGTTTCAATGCTGGTGGGGACTATTCTGTCTAGTGATAACGTTTGTTGTGGGACTGATGATGGTACTTTTTTTTTGGTCGAAATTGATGATGTTATTGACTCTGCGGACACTTGTGTAGGGAATAGGAACAGAAACACTTATGTGTCACTCGGCTTTTCTTTATTCGTTTGCGGATTTCTTGGTGTCAATTTATGTTAGGCTGGCCAGACCAAGAAAAATCAAACCTCAATGGATAGGATAAGACCAGCTTAGGGAATTGGTATATAAGCTATGGTTAGTGATGAAAATAGAGATGGTTAAATAGTGTCCAAATCCAAAGGGTGGTACAGCATTAGAACGATCGAGACATTGCGCTTTAAAAAGCGATGGATTTTATGTTTGGTCCATACTCATGGCAGCCACCATAGCCAAGATTGAATCGGAGATGGATTTGGTTTTCATGGGAATGTGCCGTTTTTCTTGGATTGGAGATAATTGACGGACAAAAGGTTGCTGAAAATATCGCATGATCCCTACTAATAGAAAGCACCTTTTGATCGCTTGTTAACTAATTGAAAACGAAAATTTTCTATTGATTGATGGCTGTTCTTTTGTTAATGTGTGCTTGTGTCCGCTTAAGTGTTCCAATTATTTTAGTAATCTTGACTAGTGTGCAAGTAATTCTTATTATCAGACTTAATTTAATTATATGGTAATTGTATTGCGGATCTGCATTAGGAATGTATCTGACGGGCCGACTTCCATGGTAGATGCAAGGTAATTTACCATGTCCCAATTTTCGAGATAATTATTCAAAAACTCCGAAACATATTGTATGACAACCAATTCAATACTAATCCTTTCAATTGTGCCAAGCCATCGCCTGCAGCGGGTGAGGGCTTTGCGACTCTCGCCCATTGCTAGCGAGGTAAGCTAGCCCTCTCCTGGGGCTGCCGGCCTTGTGGAAAAAAAGAAAGAAAAGAAAAGAAAAGATTTAAAAAAATCAATACAAAATTCAGATTTTTTTTTAAAAGTAAAAATTATCCGTATTAGCACTGGTCATCCCATGTAGGATGTTCGGCATTCATGTCAGTGGTTTCTGAACAAAATTAACTGAAATGACTAAATTGACAAATCGTTAAAAGGTTTTGAACTGGATTATCATAATTGAAAGGTTTAGAACTGAATTGATCGCCATACAATATGTTTAGAACTTTTTGGACAAATTTCCCCTCGATTTTCTTTGTTTTTTCCACATTAAGTAGGTTCATCTTGCACAAAATCACGACCATATGCATGATTCTCTTTGAATGAATGTCTAGTGCTGACCAAAAACTAATTTCTAAGTGGTGTTGGGAATATTTTTCGGCAGCTGCTTAAAAGAGGCCTAACGAGTTGATATTAATATTTGAACCAAACTAAACTCGAAAATTCAAGACTGGATACTCGATTCAAACTCGATCTCATCGAAGCTCAACTTTTTCAGATCGAGATTGACTCATGAAATTCTTTTTTTAAATTTGAAATGTCTCAGTTTGATTCAACTTGATTATTATAAATGAGTTTTTTGTTGGAACTTGATTCAAGATTGAGCTCAAATTCGACTTTCGTAAAATCCAACTAATGAGGCTCGGACTCGACACAGTCTCGCATTTGAACTCGTAGATAATTCAGGCGAGCTCGAGTAGCTTGATTGGTTTGCACGTGAAGAAGCCGTTGAACCTGATTTCGAAGAAGCATGTGAGAAAATGGTGGTAAAGCATATAACCGTTTCAATCTTGAGTGTCGTGTATCTCATTCTACTAGAGTTTTGTCTTCAAAAATTGGTTCAAATATCCTCCTATCATATAATGTTTGTGCAATTGGGCCCTTGAGCTGGCAAGTCATTACCACTTCGACGGATAGCTGGAGTCCACCATGACCGCTTCTCCGAACGTCAAGCCTCTGTAAAGTTCTTCACATTTTCCACCAGCGAGGTGGTGGTTGCAGCCACCAAGTCCTCCTCCCATTTTTCTCGTCTCTCGCTTTGCCACCTTTTTCTTCTACATTATTGACAAGACTAGTTTCTTTTGATTTCAACAATATTGACTTTTACCATTTTCAATAATAATAATAATAAATCATCCTAGCATTCCACATCAACATACTGAAGAGTTATTCAAGAAGGACTTGATTGAGAATGGGGGTAGAGTTAAAGGAGTTGATTCTCAAAAAATTTGAAGGATCCAATTGCTCAGGCAACATAAGTTAGGGGGCTAAACGTGAACTTAATCTTTGTAAATTATTTTTCCACTAGCAAGGGAACACCGGTTTGCTGGGCACACAACAATTTAACAACTAATAAAAAAAGTGCCAAACTAATTGATAATGAGATTAGGAAAATATATCCGTAAAGTTCCAATATTTTAATATAACCTCCATCTATTGAAAACAAATACGTGCCATTTTTCGTTATAAATTTCAACCATCATATATTGTAAAATAACTTTCTTTTAAAACAAATGAGGGTCATTTTAGTCTTTCTAGTTTCTTTACCCCGATCATTTACTCCTTTCTCGACTTTCTTCCAACTGTGCCCATGCTGAAGGGGTTGGTTTGTGCGAGTATGAAGACCAGCCATAGGGAGTGAAATTCTCATTTGTTTCGAGCACGTTAGGAAAACACTCGCGTAATTGAGAGAATCAGCTGCTCTGAGTTCAAGAAATTGAAAGCTTATTAATAATATTAAGGAATCTTCAAGAGGGAGGAAGAGAGAAAATACAGACAGATTACACCTTTATTCAATTACTTGACTTTACAATGTTTTAGAATCATTGAACAATATGAATAGAAAACGAAATAATCATATTCAACAAGGAGATATCTTAATATAACAAGAAAACTAGTTATCCTAGTAGATAACTTAATAGCAAACAACATCCCTAATATCTAATAATATCTCTAACAATACTCTTTAATAGGAAATCTGATAGCCATAAATACACTTCAACGCTCCCATCCAGCTAGAGGTGCAACTTGCAGTTCCACCTTATACTAGGCCAGGGATGTAGATAGATCGTATAAGCCGGATCTTAGGCGACAAATTGAATGTAATTTGCATTATCGCCGGCATTAACAAGCGCTAAAGAAACACATAATCATAAAGTTGACCTATATATTTTTCAGACAATCTTGATGAAACCGTTTGAAAATCCAACTTGAATTGCAGCAAGCAAACTACATCATCCCCAGTGCTCAATTTTGGTTGCTTAATGAATAAGTGCTCGACTCGGGCGCTCATAGCTGCCTCAAATCTTGACACTCGTCGACGACAACTGGAAAAACGTCCAACATTTCTGTGGTAGGCATTGTTGAGTGTTGACCAAATTAGGGAAGTTTCTGAAGATGAGGTGTTGCAGATTGGAGCACTAATGGCACACTGTAGAAGACACTATTATGGTATTGGTATCATAGTTGGTATAATTATTATGTCAATCAGTTTTCTCTTTATACATCACATTAAGGATGTAGAGATCAATTAAAAGTAAATAGTATACATAGCCCAACTTTTGACGTACCACCAAAATGCATCTAAGATGTCCTATTTTGTCCATTAAATAAGTAGATTTGAGAACATAAATGAAATGATTTACTTATATTTGAATGCAACTTCGATACTATATTACAGAGTTCGTGAGCAAACACATAAGGGAGGATTTGTGTTCTTCTTAGAAGGCAGATGAATATGAACTTCCTTGTGCAAGAATTTCAACGGAGCTGTGTTTGGTCTAAATCTTCTCACATGGTATCATTAATTTTTTGGTCCCCATACGCGACAATCCAAAATTGACTTGACTTGCGAATGCAAGTTCATCAAATCACTGGGTTGAGCCAGTGATCGTCTTCGGTGGCTTTCGACTGTTGATGTAGAAAAGCCAAGACAGAAAAAACGAACAGCATCTCTTCCCCTTGTGTATCATTCCCTGCTTTCTACGGTACAAGTCCCCTTCTAGAGAACAGATATTCATTTCGCTCCCATTTATTGAATAACAGTTTCTCTGATTTCTATTCTCATGATTCAGAGCTAAACTCCTGAGCCGTCTTTGAAATATATAAGCAATATGTTGGGATTTCGAGCAGCGGCACACTGCTACTGTTACTGTTCCAAGCTCGTGTCCACTAATGCGAACCTCTTGGGATTGTGAGATTCTTCAAATGATCTCCCTAAGGATGTCGGATTCGATATTGGCTCGAGCTACTTGACCGAGTAATTTGGGCAAGTGGCCAGATAACACCGGAACATATGGCATGTGAAATGGATGGGGATTGAGCATGAGTACTTTGGCAACCCTTGGTCCAGCAACTGTTGCTTTCATTCTCTTTGCTTTTATTGTCATTAAGGCTTTCTTCGTTGCTTACACATATCATCATCCCAAGAATTAACCAACCTCAACAACTCAGTTTCATAAGCATAATTACAGAAATCTTATCAGACCAATGAAATATGTGACATGTCTGGTTTCATTTCTTGATATCGCTTTGGTGTTACTCATAATTGGTTTTAGATTGCTTAAAACTTACATCTTCAGTGTAGTTAGATCATGTTCTACCACATGGAACTAGTTCATGGCAGACGAAGAGCATCATATTAACACTGGGATTTAACATTTCCATTTCCAGAGAACTTGCAAAATGTTATTGCAGCCAATCGAAATTAACAGACCATATATTTCATACAACGTGACTGTTGACTTGAAAGCAGCAGTACTCACTAGTCAGACCAATGATGAAATAAACCAGACAACCAGGTCCAACTTCAAGCACATGAACAGAAAACCTTTTGGGATTGAAATTTTCAAACTCGAAATTTCCATGCACCTTCCTAGAAAAGCTGGGAAGACTTTTGGTCCAGTCTGGTGGCGGGTACACACTTGAAGAATCTTGATTTTATCCAAACTTGAAGAACTTTCCTACAAGAGACAATTATGGAGAGGAAAAACATCGAACTTAGTAACTTACTCCAATCAAGCATAACGACCAAAGTACATGCAATAGTTTTCAGTTGACTTGACTAAAGAATGCAAAATTGTCGTTTATTTTTCTGTGATCGGTAATTATGTAACGTTGATGATAAATTCGATATACTGATGACAAGAAAAAAGTGATCAATAGCTTGTTAATCTAGTTAGCAGTTTGTAATTCGCGATGATATAACAATTTTACCATTGACAAACTAAAGGGTATATTTCCACTTCTTTCTAGATTTTAGAAATGGACGAGTAAGTAAATGTTACCAATGAAATAACAACTTTATCATCCGCAAATCTAATAGCAGATTGACCCTTATTTTTATAGTTTACAAATAGGTGCATAACTGTTTGTAAGTTACCAATGAAATAACAATCTTACTATCCACAAACCCAATAATAGAAAACCAATTACCCTTCTGTGATTTAGTTTTGAGTAGTAAATATATAAATAGAACATTTATGATTACAAGTCACTAATATTGTTGCAAAATAACGTCAATATACATGACCAGTAGAGAGCGTGATTTTACCACCATTATTTGAAATTTTGATGAATGGTATTACAAATTTACTATGGTAAGGAACATTATTCTGTATGGGCCAAACGGAATGTTAAACACTTCTTGTCTCATCATGATCAAGAAACAAGAAAACAGCTACCCTTCCCTTGTCTCAACATGGCGAGTATCCTCTTGGAGGGGTTGTCACAAGCTTGGAGAGCAAATGAATGATTTTAAAGGTACGTTTGTTTCACGAAAAATTCGAAATTTGAAATACATTTTCTCGCTTCCAAAAACGAATGAATGAAAAATATTTTTATTACATACGAAAATAGTTAGACATAAAACATACCCACCCTGAATTTCGAACAAGAGTACAAGCTCTGATGGCATTTTCCTTTTGTGCATCGTTTGTGATAGTTACTTTGAAATTTTCTCGTTTCCCGGGCTATACAGAGGAAAAAGTTTCTGGACTGAGTTTCGTGTTTCGGGAAACAAAATATGGAACATTCGGGAAACAAAATATGGAACACCATCACCATCGGCAACGTTCATGAATGCAGTGCGGCCATGGCAATCGAACCGGTCCAGCGGTTGAGGTTGCCCACGCACGATCTGGACAAGAATCGAAGCAGTAACCATCGCTTATACACGAGGTTTGCAGATACTCCCGCTGAGGGCCGCTCTTAGGCAAATGATCTGAGGAAGACGATTCTATAATTCAGCCTGTTTCAGTATTTACATTGGCATTTTTCAGTTTTTTCATCCCTTGGAACTCCGGTTTACTCTCCAAATTATTTTTTGGCCAACATCATTTAGTTCTAAATTTGTTAGTTTTTTACATTTTTAGAATTAATTAAAGCCCCACGTCAGTCCACCGTCAGCAGCCTCGCCATCCGCCACAAAGAATCGTTGTGGTCACTTTCATCCCTGGAGATGGTAGAAATCCTGACATCCAAGCCTTCAACAATCTCAGGAAGGAAAGTACCAAGGACTTTCGACTGTTCAGCGTTAAATATGGATCAGGTGATCCGCATGAGAGCAGTGGATTCTCAGTTGAATTTTACTATACATATTGCATGATATACAGCTGACAATAATAGCTCAAGTACAAGAAACTTTTGCTAAGGATTAACTCGCTCTCGTATCTTCATAGACAAAACAATAGCAAACTCTATCAACTATTAACTACAAACAAGTGACAGGAGGATGATGAGTGAATTTTTCACCTTTGCTCGGCCTTTACGGCAAAAAAACCACAGCTCCTATACATTACAATCCTCAACTGCTGCCGAGCGCTGCCGAGAGACTTCGGCCACTAATCCGAAAGGAAATCTAGCTCTTTGGGTAGAGTAACTCTTTTTCGCAGTAGGGACTCGATCGTCGGACATTTCCTCTTTCTCCCGCCTCTGGGCCTGGATCGAAATTGCTCATCTGACTCCTCAAAATCACCCTGAACCCAAGGAGCCAAATTGCTAGGCATGAGGATCATCCAACTCTCATGTAGTAAGAAGCTGGATTTCAACAGCAGTAAAATTGAATTTCAATATTCAAGAGAATGAGAGAATAGGGCTCACTGGAGTGTAAACATGGCAACAGGTTTTCTCATGATGGTCTCTCACGTGCTTATACGCAAACTTCTTGCCACAATCCTTGTAGCTGCAAACAAATGGCCTCACCTCAAGATGAACAGCCTTCACATGCTGACGTAAATTTGATTTCTGTCAACGAGAAAAAACATCAGCTAATGTACACTCACCAGCCACGCGATAAAAGAACCTGAGCTTCAAAGTTCCAAACAATTATAATCCATGCACAGCCAGAATCTACTTTATAGGTGACTGCATCTTACTGTTGAAAAAATACGGAGACAACCCTCAACATCGCATCTGAATGATTCTGAATCAGCCGAATTTTTCTTCTCGTGTGTGCGGAGATGCCGTAGGATATTCTTCCTCAACTGCTTAGTCCCACATATGTCGCAATTGACAAATTGGTGAGCCGACTGCAAGTGCTCCTTCAGATAGTCAACATTGCTGAAGTATTTCATGCACTCACAACAGAAAGCCTCCACAGTCTCCAGTTTGACTGCAGCAGTTGAAATGACGTTATTATCAAATAGCACAATAAACACCTTGTAGTTATCATTCGGCTTCACCAACACACTTCATAATTGAGTGACTAACCATGAGAATCCTCATGCCTTCGCAACTTTGATGCAAACTTGAAAACCTTTCCACACCCAACCTCCGGACAAACATGCTGCTTCGGACTTTTAAATTCACCAGACGTCGATGGTAGCTCGTCACTATGAATATCATTCATGTGCCTCTTCATGTTCCCTTGATATGCAAATGACTTATCGCAACTATCAACAGGACAGCTGAAAATCTTGCCTTTATGCTGAAGAAAGTGACGAGCCAAATGGTCTTTTCTCCTATAGCTGGCAGGGCAATCCTCCACAGAACACTTGAAAGGCCTCTGCAAATAAACTTAGCATGTTGACACATAGATACAGAGCATACCAAATCTCTAGATATCAATAGAACAAAACGAACTATGCTTCAAACCTCAAAATAGAACATGCGTGACCGAGGCTGACTTGATGGATCTTCTCAGGTGGTCCCCCAACCTGATACTAGTCCAATCAAGATACAAGAATGCAGCCTCTTGCATTTTGGAGTTCTTTTCTGTGGGATCCAATGCTTCACGCCATTACCATATCATAATCAGATGAGCCAACATACTTTATCCTGCAAGGTCTTGATTTCAGTAAAGGTAAACTCGCAGTGGACAAATGGAAAAGAACAAAACAGCTTCATTTTTCAGCCAAAAGTAAAACTTTTTTTATCCTAGAAATCTATCTGCGAAACCAGATCGCAATAAAAGATCGATGCTTTCTCATAGGTGCTTCCATGTGATGATGCTCCACAAGTTCACTGCACTGTATTTATAGGGCCCAGAAAATCATGCACATCCCCAACGATAATATCCGAATTACTGCTTCCGACACCTCATTATAAATTATAAATGTGAAGAGTTTGAAAGCAAAGACCACAACCGAGCATTGTACATCAAAACCATCTGTTCAACAGGACCGGTGCGACTGCAATCAGAACCTCTCCACTCTACAAACTGTACCTCGCCGTCGACCACCTCAATGACAGGTCAAATCTAATGGAAACTCGACTGAAATTTTCAAAGTACTTGCTTTCACGTCGCACTATCAAGAACTGCCGTGAGACAAACAGAGAGAGCTCGACATGCCTCGAGCGAATGGCCCTGCATATGCTGCTTCAAGTACGCGGGCTTCTTAAACGTGGCGCCGCATTCTTCGCAGGTATTAGCCTTCCCTCCCTCCTTCCCCTCGACCCCTCGAGCCATTGCCGCTTCCATCTCCTCCTGATAAAGACCCAAAGCAACACGACAAAAAAACCAGTTCACATCAGTTCCGCGACGCAAAACCGCAGCAAATTGCGGATCGAACTAACAATAATCGCATCGCGGCATCAGCACTCGCGAGCCCAGAACGAACCGAGCTGGTCGGGAAGCATCGGGAAGGCAAACGAAGCGAAGAGAAGTGGTAAAAGAAGGGGGAAGGAGAAGGGACCTTGTGGTGGCATTGGATGTGAGAAGCGATGAGGGACTTCTTGGACCTGCAGATCCCGCAGTGCTCGCAGTAGTAACGCCTTACGTCTCTGAACACGGGTCCTTCTCCTGCCTTCTCGCTCCTCTCTTCTTCGCCCATCTCTGAGATGCTGCGGAGCTCCCCTGCGAACTGGAGGAGACTCGTCTAGGGTTTGTGCAGCAGCCAACTGACATGCATACATATATATGGATCGGTGTTTTGTTATGGGCCTCTTGACTGGGTTCAAAGCCATGATCAGTTTGGGCCCACATTAGGCCCGGCCCAATAAGCCTCCACCGGAACCGGATTTGATCTGCGGAACGGGAAGCTGCTTGCTTCGCCATTGTTGCGTACGTTCGATGCGGGCATGGAGATGGGTTGAGGAGAGTTGCGGTGAGGTTTTTCGTCGCGGGGATTTGGTGAAGCAAGATTTTCGGGATGGACATGGAGGTTGACGACGGTTCAGAAGCGCGAGGTAACGAGAAGTTGTCGACTCGAGTCGAGTCTCTCGGCGTTTTTTGTGATGCTTTTCGGATTTCTTTCCATGATTCGAGATGTTCGAGGGTTCTGAGCTCTGACGCCTTTGAAATTTTTTTGTCGTCGTGGCGTTTGGAAGTGGAGGAGAAGGGGAAGCGGTTGGTGGTGATGCTGGTGGGAGCGCCCGGTAGCGGCAAGTCCACCTTCTGCGACGCCGTCGTCGGCGCTTCTCGGAGGCCCTGGGTCCGCATTTGTCAGGTCTGTCTCCGTCGCGCCCCATTTGTTTGATGAAATGCTTCACTGGGCCTAGCTCTTTGTTTTCGCTATGGAAGGTTAGCCTTTTCCCTCTTTCGTGCGGCTTGTGGTGTTTTTGCTCAAGTATGTTTGTTCTTCTGCCCTTCCTGTAGCCTTTGTAAATGGGTATTGCTGAACTTGTAGCTGTTTTTAGTCGCTTGTAATGTCGAAAGGTTCTTGCTTTTTTAGTTTTTCCATAGTGAGATTATAGAGTGTCGTAGGCTTTTGGGCGAGATGGTCGATACCATTACTTTCCGCTTGTTCTTTGCAGGACACAATTGGAAATGGGAAAGCTGGGACGAAGGCTCAGTGCATCAAGAGTGCTTTGGGTGCGTTGAAGGATGGTAAGAGCGTCTTCATCGACAGATGCAATCTGGACAGGGAACAGCGTGCGGAGTTCCTCAAACTCGGCTCTGCCCAAATTGATGTGCATGCCGTGGTGCTCGATCTTCCTACTCAGCTTTGTATATCTCGATCTGTCAAGCGGACGGGGCATGAAGGGAACTTGCAAGGTGGAAAAGCCGCTGCTGTTGTGAATAGAATGCTACAGAAGAAAGAATTGCCTAAGCTGAGTGAAGGGTTTTCTCGGATTACATTTTGCCATAATGATGCTGAAGTTCAGGCTGCTCTGGGTACATACAGTGGTCTCGCTCCATCGGACAGTCTTCCACCGGGCTGCTTCGGCCAGAGAAGCCAAGATGCGAAGGTTCAAGTCGGAATCATGAAGTTCCTAAAGAAAGCGGAGGGACCTTCTCCGGTTGTTTCCAAGGTCAATAGCGACCAGTCTGTTGCATCGATTGGGAGCTTGGAGAAGAAAGACTCTTCCTTGGAAAGAGAAGAAAGGCCTGTTCTTCCGAATGCTCCTCTGAAAGAAGAAAGCAAGGGCAAAGAAAATGCAGTCCAGCCCATAGATAATGATGTTCCTACACTAGCATTTCCTTCTATTTCGACGGCTGATTTTCATTTTAACCTCGAAAAGGCTTCTGATATCATTGTTGAGACAGTTGAGCAATTTGTGCCTAAGCTTGGAAATGCCAGACTTGTTCTAGTGGACTTGACTCACGAATCAAAAATCTTGTCTTTGGTTCGGGCTAAAGCTGCGAAGAAGAGTATTGACTCAAGCAAGTTCTTCACATTCGCAGGCAATATAGTGGAGCTCTCTACAAAAGGAGGTTTAAACTGCACTGTCATAGCTAATGCTGCCAATTGGTGAGATTTCTGGAATAGAAATCATTCATGCTATCGAGTAGAAGCCAATCTATTTCTATTTGAAATCGATAGTGAGATGCTGTACTGTGGGAGTTTTGTGAAGCAATGCATGAAGGATATCCTTTAGGCTTTGGGTCATAACTTCTCATTGTAATTGGGTCAATTATTGTTTCCAAGATCATTATGCATGAAAAATTTTAAAAGGAAAAATCATAAATGCATTTGGTTTTGTGATCGTCTCTCTTATTTCTTTCACTTTCCCAGGGTAAAAGAATTGAATAGTTTGTTTCTAATTTTTATAGCACTTCATGAGGATTAACCAGAACATAATATTGTGTAGGCGATTAAAACCTGGAGGTGGAGGTGTCAATGCTGCTATTTTTAAGGCTGCAGGTGCGGATCTGGATATGGCAACAAATGAACGAGCTAAGTCACTTTTCCCAGGTAGTGCCGTGGTTGTTCCTCTTCCTTCAACTTCTCCGCTGTACAACAGGGAAGGGATAACACATGTCATCCATGTCCTTGGGCCAAATATGAACCCACAAAGACCAAATTGTCTTAATAATGATTATAATAAAGGCTGCATGGTTCTCCGTCAAGCATATACATCACTCTTTGAAGGATTCTTGTCTTTATTGAAGATACAAGAAAAATCAGTTACAAAAAGGAATGAAGAGTTCTTGCATCCCTCAGGCCTTGGTCTTGATAAAAGTGTCGGAAATGGTGATTTGAAGAATAAGAGAGATGATGTCAATGTATCTCTTAGCAGCAAAAAGAGTAGAGGATCGGAAGATGAAGTTGAGATTGACATCACACATCCCAGAACTGGATATTCAGATTCAGGTATCCAAACTACCAATAGAGGAATGACAAAAACATGGGGCTCTTGGACCCAGGCTCTCTATCATATTGCCATGCATCCAGAAAAGCATAAGGATGACGTTTTGGAAATACTAGAGGATGTTGTTGTGCTAAATGATGCTTATCCTAAGGTAAATACTAACTTGCTTCTTTGTTCCTTTGGTTCTCTTGGTTGGCGAATTTAATTTATCTAGGATTTTTCTTTGAATAGGCACAGACGCACATTCTCATCTTGGCACGAGCTAGAGGTCTTGATTGCCTGGCAGATGTGCATGAAGTACACCTTGAACTGTTGCGGAGAATGCATGCCATTGGCTTGGAGTGGGTTGAGAAGTTCTTGCATGAAGATTCTCAACTAGTTTTCCGTCTCGGATGTCACTCGGTATGCTGCAACCTTTTTATCTGGGGCTATCAGTTGGTGCAAATGTCTTGATATTTGATGCAAGCACTTACACACCAGGATGCGCATGCACCTAAATGCTTATGGAAATGGCAATCTAGTGCACCTCATGTGGAGTACCCTATTCCCCCCAATCTTTACAATATAAACTCTTCTATCATATGCTCAAATAACAAAATTTAAAAGGAGCACAATGGTAATGACAATGCTTTTTTTGTTGTTTGCTGAAGGTATGTAGTGTACCGGCAGAACTTTCTGCCAGAATACCGAAATCAGTTATTAAGAACCCGGGCTTGGCTTTTGTTGGGAAAGTTTTGAGAATCATTCTGCTACCTGTCATTACTGTCTATTTCAATATTGCTGTAATCTCCTTTGGCTGCAAACGTTTTGGTAGAAAGCCTTTCGATGGTGATGTTGCCAATGCTTATACAAAATGTCAATGCAAGTAAGTCAGATGAGTATTGTTGCCTCTGGCTTTCGTCACTGAGATGAAGTCTTCAGCCTCGCTGTAACACGTTTCATAATGGTACCTTGAGCAACCAAACTTGTCTTGCTCCAATCCTCCAATGCGGCTAGCAATTGTTGATGTTGGAGAAAGACCTAATGCTATAGACAAGTGACAATTGTCTCAACTCTGCATCCACCAGCATGTACATTGTGTACTTTGGATTTTCTTCAGTATTAAATTAAAATTCTGCGATGAAACCTCAAAAGGGAAATTAACATACTTCCTCTTGCAGGCACCCTCACTGAGACAGCTTCACCTCCATGTTATCAGCCAAGATTTTAATTCAGTTCATCTCGAGAATAAGAAGCATTGGAACTCATTTAACACTGCTTTCTTCCGTGACTCAGTTGATGTCATTGAGGAGGTGAATAAGAATGGGAAAGCAATGATAAAAGATGACAAGAGTCTACTTTCTATGGAGTTACGTTGCCACAGATGTAGAAGTGCGCATCCAAACATTCCCCGGTTGAAATCACATATTCGGAATTGCCAGGTTCCTTTTCCAGCTTTTTTGCTTCAAAGTGGTCGTCTTGTGCGTGCACGGGATAGTAATTAAACCCTAGTCTGCAGGACATTGTCCTCGAAATTTTGTTGTACATAATGGTGGCTTTCACCTTCCTATAGCCAGAAAGTATCTGCTGTCTCACAGCCAATTCGATTTATTTTTTGGGTGTTGAGTGTACTTGGCAGGCAAGATAATATGTTAAAATTACTGTACAGTGATTGTGTTTTCTATTACAGCGGAATACTCAATGACCAGACGTTACATAACTCTTGAAAACCACAAGTATCTGAATGCTGATTTATTTCGTTTGTTCACTTTAGAAGTTATAGTAGCAAATAGAACAATGCCTCACGCGAGTTTCCTGTGCATTATAGTTTATATAGGTTCTAAGATTGATTGGGCAGGAAGCTCAGAACTGCATGTAGTGTTGGCATTTTAGGCTTGCGCGAAATTTGTATACTGGGAAAGAGTAGATTTTGACTTAAAAAGGTGAAACTGACTGTTGAGCAGGGGAAGAAAAGAGATGAGAACTTTACACGCAACTTACTGGAGCTTTCTAATCACTTCAGGTCCAGAATCACCACCGAATTTAACCAATCTTTCATTTCCAACGAATCACCACCGAATTCTTGCATGCTGAACTTCCCCGATTTCTTTTCTGCGGTGAAGAACTGGCATAATGGTATCACTACAAGAAACAGGGCAAATTGGGACGAAATTTGAAGGGCATCAGTGATCAAGCATCTTAATCTTAAAAATGTACGTATAGTTATTATTAAACCGGTGTCACGGTGTGGAACGTTTCAGTGAGCGTCCTGGGCACTGGGATACGAGACCACGGGGACGCTATTTTTTCGTCCCAAACTATAGGCACAGGGACACATGTCAGGCCACACTTGAGATCGCGATAGTACGGTTGTTAGCCTTCGTTTACTCGTTCACCCCATACTAGAGTCACATAAGCTTGGCCTCTCCTTCAGAGCATCGCTCATTCACTCACTTGAGACTAATGTACAGAATAAGTCACTGGATCAGTCCATTCTGCAGAATCATTCCAAAAAATTGGACTTATCTGGGACCGATCTGTCCCTGGACTGATCTTGGGCGCTGATATGTAGATAATTCTAGGATTGGGACTGATCAATCCGACTGGGACTGATTTTCTTAGATCTTGTTTAGCTTTTCAATAATAACTTTGATTCTATTTTTCATCATTTGTCTAGTTTTCAAAATAAAATATATGTTTGAGCTTGTAATATTTCTGGGATAAAGCAACTGCTATAGTACAAAAGCGTCTTCAATCTGCGGAGTCTCTCGAAAATAGTGTCTACAACGAGTCGATCAGAGAGGATCAGTATGGAAGAATGCCAGGTTACGGGTTTGGTGTCGCTGCTACATGCCTCTCCACATCACAAACATTGCACGCAATCTAGAAACGATAATAAAGTGTGCCAAATCTATAAGAGAGCATTTGTCCAAAGCCTTTACATAAATGCGATCGTGTTCGGTAAATACTATCTGCGGTAACTTCGAAGGGATGTATTGATCCGGAAAATGGGATTTGGAATTTCAGATGTTGATAAGAGCTAAAAACTGGATCTTGCCTTAGAGCACTTTGGAAATGCTAGTCCAAATGGGGCCTCAAAATTCTTTACCAAAACACTTTAGCATTTGCCCAAGCGTCTTTTGAGGCCTAAGGGACCTCGGGAAAACTGTGCCAAATGAGCCAAATTGGTGTTATTCACTTTGCAGACGGAGCATGATTCAGAGATGTCTGTTGTGAAGGTCAACTGGCCGCACACTGTACTTTGATATGGCAATATCCGAGTGTGGTGGAAGTATCCGAGTGAATTCACACGCATAGGTTGCATTCCAGAGCGAAAGGTTCTAATAGGTGATTTGCCCCCGATTGTCATATTGAATATTGTTTGTTTTATGCAGTTTGATCTGTCGATTTGGAGGAGAAGATGATGACCAAAAAGACCGAGAGAGGAGCGAGGTCTTGGAGAAAGTGATGATACGAATTGATGGTTATATTATATTCCTTTTGCTTAACATCATTTTGTAGGAAAATGTTAGCGCTTTGGACTACTTGTTACATTAGATAACTGCATTAGATGTTAACTGTTAGTACCATTTACATACGGACACATTTTGGGATCATTCGTAAGTTTATCATGCTAACAGTTATTAATGTGCTCCATTCGGTTATAGCTATATATTCAGTTGTCTTATCGGCAGGGTCAATGCGCATTCGAGTTCATCGTGGCGACAGGGATTGGTTCCTTTCAAGAGGTCAGACAAACATTTACAGTTATGTGGCATTGTAAAAGTGCACAGAAATAGGTTAATATGAGAAACATCCTAGCGTTTTAATCTTTGGGACATTTGTCATGGTGCATCCCAATGTTCCACCGGGACATTGTAAACCTTGACGCTGTTCCGACGTTTGGCCAAGACGTCCCGATTTAGTTAGGGACATTAATTGGATGTCCCGATCAGCCTTGAAAAATGTCCTAATTTGCACTGTTTCTTTAAGTATATAATCCTTTGGATTAGGCAAAATCACCCGGTCCTGATGGTGGCAGTGATTGATGACTGATCCCCTTTGCACTATTGACGAAACATGTGAAAATTAGACAAATTCTATTCTACAAGGGGGACAAACCATGCTAACTCTGTTGCTCTATTTCTATCCTATTCTCTGGTTATCAGCAAAGTCCGGGACAACTTTACATTCCGCCGGCAAATCATCCAACCAAGTATCAATTAATAAAGGAGCTGAAGGATCCAACTCAGTAGGCCAATCAGAGCTAACATCTATCTCATCGAAATTTATAGGTTTACATCTTCTGTCCCAGCTTTCCCGTATGGCTTTCAACCAAAGGTTGCAGTGCAGGAAGACCAAATTGCCAAACTTTTCGAACTCTGCTGTGTTCCACTTCTTGGTATGCAGGCTCTCAAAGGTGGTCCAGTTCCATTTGCACCAGTGCAAACTACAAGGTTGGCTCAATATGCGAATTGCTACTTTCTGCAACATAGGGATTTCATATCCGTATGCTGCCCACCAATCACCTAGAGTTTGCATAGTGACAGTTTAGACAAAGTTCATCGATTAAAAGGAATCAATGTTTAAGCTATATGCATTGATGACGGAAAATGGGGTAAGAAAACCAGGAAGCATTGAACCAAATGTAGGAAGTAAAATCTGATCTGGTAAGCCAACCTATGATCAGTTCCAGAGTCCCCAGATGATGCAACTAATTAAATCAATGCATCCCTGGGTCTTCAACCAACCATGGAAAGACCTCATCTGTTGATTTCATACATTTGCCCTCTGTAAAACTTTATTTTTCATGGCCTTTTCACTAAAAAAATTCAACCAGTAAAGCTAATCTTAAGGATTGTAAATCATAATGATGGACACCAACCCTGAATCTGCATACAGATAAGACAAATTTTACTCACAAGTGAGTCATGCCATGTTGAGAAACATTTATACTGTGCACCTGTTTATGTCTTGAAAAGGTATAAAATCTCCACATTGTGTGTCACGCGATATGAACGTTCAATCTTGCTGTTTATAGAACATACCTGGAGCATTCAAAGTTCGTCCCATGATAGCAAAATCGGTCCCAAGGGCACCATGCGCATTAATATATACAGGATGTTCTTTTGTAATTTCCACTTTATCCATGTCGCTGCAAGCCACCTTCCTCATGGCTTCCTGAAATCCATTCCTAATTCTAAGGTCGATTTTGAAGTTTGGGTTGTAAAAGATTGATGGATTCAGAAATGCAGCTGCAGCGTGTATTGACGACTGAAGCTGCATATTCCATCTGTGGTCAATTATATCCCAAAAAGGAATATATCTCTCTTCAACACCCTTGTAGTAATCTTTGATTGAGATCTTTGCCCTCTCCACTGCCTCAAGCAAATAACCCATTGCAGGCAAATCCCCATCAACCATCCTCAAGATTTTAATTAGTGGTTCTGACACACTCATGACTTCATGAGCGGACTTCCAAAATCTCTCGGAGTGTAACAAGGACTTAAAGGCCTGGGCTTCAGGGCATCTACTGTAGTCAGAAGAGAACCACTGCGTGTGAGAAGACATATGTTTCAAATTGTCCTCCTGGATAACTATGGACCTTAAGGAGAGGAAGCCAGTCACAAACTGAGTTATATTTGGCCTGATCAACTCCTTCCCGTCATCTAATTTCCTCATCATACCGAACCTCAAGGTATTGCTGTATATGTATTGTGCGATAATCTTTGCCTCCTCCAGCACTGTGCACACCCAGCCTTGTTTGCTCATGTCCTCCAACATCTTATTAACACAATAAGATGCACAGGGAGACCAAAAAAGGGATGGGTACTTATCCATGAGGAGTCTTCCTGCATAAATATAACTAGTGGTGCTGTCAGTTATCACCTGAACAACATTTTCCAAGCCAACCTCTAAAACAACGGTTTCTATCAACTCAAACAAATATGTAGCATCATCTTCATGACCCAATACATCGACTGACCGCAAAAACATTGCCCCTTTAGGACATGTGACTGTAAATACTACAAGTGATTTACTCTTGGTGCTGCACCAGCTCTCACATAAAACTGTACACCCACAATCCTTCCAGTTATCCTTAAATTTTCCATAGCAATCTTGTATATCATCTTTCACTTTCTCCGAAAGAACAGATCTCAGGCTGTCATACGTCGGGGCTTTATAGCCCAATCCACACTCTGCTATAGCATCCACCATTTCCTGATAGTACATGCATTTGGTAGCACCAAAAGGGATAGAATTATGGAAAAAGAATGTAGCAATTTTCTTGTCAGCGTAATCCTGTTTCTGTTTTTGGGCATCATCAACTGCTGGTCGACTAGGTGAAGTCTGTGCAAGAAACAGAGGGGGACAAGTGCTTCCACCCTGTCCACTAGAATAATGGTTTGCATGGGAGTTCTCACTGCCCGAAGAGCTATGTTGTTGACCATTAGCAGCCCAATCAGCCTTAGGTTTTTTGTGAGTTTTCTGTTTCTTGGGAGTGCTCAATATACTTCGAATATGGTCCCTCACATCATTTGGAACTTTTGAACAAGGCACAATGTCTTTGTTCTTGATCTGGGCTAAATGGAACTTCATCCTATAAACCCCTCCGCTGAACTCCCTTTCGCAATAATTACACCTAACCTTCTGTTTCGTTGCATCGACCAGGACACAATGCTCCCAACAGGCATCTCTACCCCGAACCATATCTTTAAATACACAAAGGAAAAATCAGTCACATACCATTATTCCCACTCAACACATGAAAAGTGATATTACTATAATAAATATAGCAGAACAGGTTCATCCTTCGTAAAGCACACCACTATGACAAGAACAAGTTAAGACATGGGGTTCAGATCGGGGGATCAAAATTTAGATTCCACTGCTTTCCGAGCATTGGAAACGATTACCCGCTGCTTTCAGCATCCAGCAACCATGGAGCATGATTTATAGACAAAAGCATCAATTAATCACTATGCATGCACACCGCCAACAGTATCACAGTAAATAAATATATAAACTAGATAATGATATCATAGTGTAGCATGCTTATCAAATGTAAATGGCAATCAAGTACCAAAATAATGATTAGAAGAATATAGTATTGAAAGTCAATACAGGTGAAACTATAAATGGGATCTTGCTGATTTAAAATCTTGTTCATAGATTTAAGCATACAAAGTAAGTCATGACATAGCGAATTCAGTTGGTTTTATTTAAGATCAGGATCTAACTTATACTTTGAAGATGCAACTGGCAGAGCTTGCTAAAGTTCAAGTTCACCATAATGTTAACCTAAGATAAATGTGAGCTAGTCGATAATCAGTAGGAGAATTTGATAATTTCCTCCTGCATCGGGATGAAAACCATTTTCTCCAAGAATGACAGAAACTACTATTTCTTGTACATGACCTACAGATGAGAGATTTAATTAACTGACTGAATTCTTTTATTACAATCTCAATCTGAACGTTCCTGCCCTGATTACCTTTACAAAGCAAACAGCTATGGAAATTCTGCAGAGAACTCACTTGGCACGTGGAATAAGTACTGATAATGCAGAAACCTTTGTCCATAAATTAATCCCCACAAAGTCAAATATGCTACTTCATTCCTTCCCTAGCATCAGGACACAAGAAGGTCTTTCGGCTGCATCCAATTTATGAAGGAAAGAGGATGCTTAGACTCATTCATAGAGCTGGACACAAGCTTAAAAGCTGCATGATCTCATACTTAAGGAGTTCTCCATCCAAGACTTAAATTATGATGAAGAAAATTTACTTTGGCACTTCATTTCAGGAGGAGCAGCCTTTCCCTCTATCATTTTCACCTACTTTGCCTAAATCATGCATGCCCGATTCCAAAGAAACGGTCCAAAATCCGAATCCCCGCGATGCAACAGATTCCTTCTCAACACATAGTTCAAAAAATTACTCAAATGGAGAGCAGCTACATCCAAATGGCTCAAAATTACGAAGAAAAAAAAGGCTCAGGGTTCACCTTGTGCACATATGTAAGCAAGATTTTACGCATTAAGTAGCCACCAAAAAAAAACACTAACATGATAACATGGACATTCATCAAATGAACAATTTTGACAGTGCAACTGTTCAACTTGAAGAATGCACAGCCATAAGAACACCGTAGCTTGTTCAACCAGACCTGTCAACAAGCATCAACGTGCCACATGCATATCGCACGGATCAAGCTGACAAGACAACGTTCTCAAAGAACTATCCAAACCCAAAATGTTACCTCGCACACCAGCTCGAACGCCACGATTATCATCCAACTTGGTGGGTTTTCCGTGGCAAAGTTTATCGTTTCCGGCTTCTTGAACGCCGACCCAATTCAAGATCGTCCCTGCGGAGCGAGATCGCGATGGACCCACATTCCATCGCCATCATCCGAAAGCTCCAGCTCGAACGGATACAATATTCAGCCAAGCTGCGCAGGAATCTCGAGGCTCAAGTGGGAGTTTCGATGGAAGAGGAGGTGAAATCTCCGGGGGTTCATAGCAGGGGCGAATCCTCCTCCGATGATGTCCTGATCTTCTTGTCGAAGCTGCACGGACAAAACTACCGCAAATCTCTCACTTCTCTCTTTTTCGAAAATTGCTGCATAAGTCCTTGAATTTTATGGTATTCGTACATTTAAACCCCAAATATTTTTACTTGACCCATTTAAATCCTAAAATTTATTATAATTTCGATACAAACTGTTCATTTCGTCAGTTTTAATCGAGGGAAAATTCCCTCGTTTTTGTCATTTTTGAATCTTATGCGGCTCGTGACAAAACTTTCTCAAACACAAAATCAGGTCGTTTTTTTAATGCTATGTCAGAAAATTTTTAAACAATTGAAAATAGAAAAACACAGCTGAAAATTATAAAAACAAAAAAAAAAATCAAAGGGGTGACAGTGCCATCCCTGTAGCCCTCGTCCCTAGTGTTTCCAAACCGGGAATGGACTGACCGGTTCAACTAGTTGGATTGGGAGCCGAACCATGGTCCGGTCAATTTCGGTATTGACCAGATTCAACCGTTCAATCCAATGAATCGGCCACCGATTGAACTGGATTGTTGACCAAACTATATGATTTTGTGATGAAATTTAAGTAATTGAGGTAGTTGGGTATCAAGCTATTGCAGTTTTTGAAGAACGCCTTTTATACGCCAGAGTGAACACTAATTTTTTGCTAATGGGAAAAATTTATGTATGATGATCTAACATGAATAAAGTTACATTAAACATTTCATCTACAATGACTATTGTCTTAGTCACATGATAAAAGCTTGGAAAATAGTATATTTACAAAAGAAAATTACTTATGTGACATCTCTATAAGCCTGTTAAGCTGGTGTATTTTTAATTTTTTTTCCAATTCTCTCCATAATTAACATAATCATTATAAATAAGCTCAAAAAGGAAGGCTGTTTATTATTCACCAAGGCACCCCATTCTTCTTTTTATGTAAAGTTGGTTTATTTATTCCATCTTTGAATGATTAAAATAGTCGATGGAATGATGTCAAATGCTAATTTAATCTGTTATAGATAAAGGGTAACTTTCTATTTATTCAACTATGAAGCACACTTCGATATGATAAAACCCAACTTGTGGCCGGTCGCCAGCCACGGCCTCATTTATTTTAATTTTTTATCAATGTCTTGCAAGAGTGTAATAAATATATATATGGAGTTGGGATGTTATCCACTTTAGCATTTGATGCGGTCCCTCGTCACGACAACAAATTTTACTTAACCTTAGTGTAAATTCCTCTAAAAGCGTTTAAACAACGATCCAAGTTAATGTTCCAATTTAAAGCCAATTAAGTGTGAAAAATATTTATGTACTCCAGATATGTACTCCCTCCTCTCACCCTCCTCTCACTACCGATTCCCATATGTCGGATGTACGTAAACATTTCTCATCACATGTACATCCTTTAATATTCAAGATGTTGTGCGACATTTGAGTGCCACTTTTTGTCCAATGTATCTTCTTTTGTCGCACAACCATGCTTGTAGAAATGTTTGCTAAAGGGAATAGGCTTTGGTACACGTGGAGTTTGTCCTTTCAGCACCATGGAGTATTCATGGATACATCAGTTAATGGCAACACGAGATGAGGTGGATTAGTACATACAAAAGTGGAGATTTTTGAAGTTTGTCTCTAGATTTTGACCTAAAACACGTGTGCACTTAATTTGAAAAACAAGATGTCAAGCTGTTTTACCAGTTACTTTTTAGAAGTCTTGATTAGATTAGACATGCAATAAAGTTGTTTGGGAAGTGTCATAAAGAAGGGTCAATATGTTTATGAGAATATTCTGCCGATCTGCATCGTGTCATAGATTGGGAATCGATGTGAATTTGCAACTGAACTTTATTACATTCCCTAAACTTTTAGAGGGTTGGTAGTTGGAGTTTACCAACCTGTTTGGGTAACTTGTGGAGATTAATTGATTCTTTATAACAAAAAAGGAAAGAATAGGGAGAACGATTGCAATGGAATACCAGAATTAAGTACCAGTAGGATGCTGTTAATGTGAATGTTAATATCAGTATTGTGACTTGAGATCATATGTCACGCCCCGAACCCTAACGGGCTCGCAACACCCCTTCAACGGTCGTAAAGAACGCGACGTCCCAGGACGCGTCGCCGACCCAACCAAATCACGCAAGCGGAAGCAAAAATAAATAAAACAACCCTGACGTTGAAAGAAATATGACTAAAGGATAGGACAACAAAAACTTTAACGAACATAGAATAAAAACCGAATCCATAGTAGTCGTACATTAGGCCACTAAGGTTAAATCCGCACCATTAACAAAAAGGGGCTGGGGCTGGGTAGACTGCAAACAATACCAAAAAGAGTGTGTCATTACCAAAAGGAAACATCCTAGCCCTACACCTAAGCGTCAATCCGGCGTCCAATCCGGATCGAACCCAAAGGAGTCTGAGTCTGAATCCGAGTCTATCTCGATCGGGTTCTCCTCTGTATCTCCCGGCTCGGCCGCCATAGGCTCCTCTTCGGGCTCAGGTTCGAGGACAGGAGTCGGCACTGGATCGGGATTCGCCGGGGGACCGTCGGGGTTTGACACCTCACCATCGGGAGCGAACTTGTCCCAGGGCTCCCAGTTAACCGCGTCTTCATTGAAGTGTCTCAACCCCTCAAAACCTCGGATTGGTCCCGAGTCCTCCAACCCGACCCGATGGGACCAGGCCAGGTACTCGTGACGCTCCAAGTGCTCTAGCCCAACGTCTACCAAAATAAATGTGCGGCGCCTAATGTAAGTCTCGCCCGGGTTCGGGCCCGGGTACTCATCGTCCACATGCCACATGAGCATGGGGATCGCAAAACGCCTAGGTGGCGCCATACTCAGGGACGGGGATCTGAAAATGGTTATATAATAACCGTAAGAACGAGTCTCAATAAGCGACACCCTAAACCCCACCTAGGCTAATGCGTACCCAGACAAGTCAAAATAGGCGAATCACCAGGCAATAAAACAAAATTCACACGACAACTTACCTCGCTTCGGATCCTGAACACGCCCTGCACATTAGTCGGTATAAAATAAAACAAGAATAATCCAGCACTATATCACAACCACCCGGCACACACTTCCCACTCACAATCAGTCAATCATCCCAACAATCACACATGCCAGTAGCCATTTCGATCATACGCTCAACCAGCCAAATTCAGTCACAACCAACAGCCATTCCAATCACACTCAAGTCGCATGCACGCGTCCAACCAACTTTTCTTTCACGGGCCCACGAGCCGCCCAATCACTCAAACCCATGCCCGCCGTCAACACGTCCCAAGCTATGTCAATCATACTATCCAGTGGCCGCCGTCAACACGTCCCAAGCCACATAATCAATCATTCCAATGACCGACGTAAACACGTCCCGGTCTATCACACCTTTAACGAGCCACCGTCAACACGTCTCAAGCCCGCATCCATTTGGCCCATCGGCCGTTCATGCCTTCACACAGACCGCCGTCAACACGTCCCAAGTCCGTAGCCCTCCGATCGATCCGGGCTCAAACCGACAGGCGAGCACACGCCATTTCATGAATAAATTTCAGGTCAATTACTCAACACTCAAAAATCATTACTTAAACCACAATTCACATTTCGCCATCTCAGCATACTAATTCGTCATACAAGTCAGCCGCGCATGAATATTCAATTCAAACATAGTAATTTAGCTTAATTAAATAACGCAGCATAATATAAAGTAGCTAATCTAACTTGCGCCCTAGCCATTCTAACCCGGGACATGCCAATTAAGTACCCAAAATACTAAGTAGGGCTTAGGATAGCACTTACCAAAATTTGGTTCGGGAAAAACCAACTCGGGCCCAAAATGGCCCGGGTGAACAGTAGCGGGCGGGCGCGGGAGCTGGCCACACGGGCACAGTGGCCGGACAGCACGCCTGGTGCACGGGCGCGGTGGCCGTGCGGCGTGCCCGGGAGCGGACGGCCGAGCAGGACGGGCTACGTGCCCAAGCCGGACGGGCGACGTGCCGGGCGGTGGGCTGGCCGAACGGGCGACGTGCCGGGCGCACGGGCGAGCGGCCGAGCGGACGGACGACGGGCGCGGGGCTCGGCCACGGGCGCGGCGACGGGCGCGGTGCTCGGCCACGGGCGCGGCGACGGGCGCGGGGCTCGACCACGGGCGTGGGGCTCGGTAGCGGCTACGGCGAGGGGCACGGCGTCGGCGGCAGCGGCTGGAACGGCCCAAGCACGGCGGGACAGAGGCTGGGGCGGCTCCGGCACGGTGGAACAGGGGCTGGAGTGGCTCGGGGGTGGCGGAACAAGGGCCGGGACGGCTCAGCCATGGCTGGACAGCGGCTGGAATGGCTCGGGGTGACGTCGGCGAGGCGGGACAGCGGCTGAGACGGCTCCGGCACGGCGGCAGCGGCTCAGGCGAGCTTGGCTACGGTCGGACAGAGGCTGGGGTGGCGTCGGCGAGCGGCTGCGAGCGGCGGACGCCACAGAGGAGAAGAGAGAGTGAGCCGGGGGCGGGGTGGTGCGGCCGTGAGGGCACTCGGCGGCAGTGACGGTGGCGTTCAGGCGTCGGGGTGGCGCTGGGGAGGCTAGCCGGGCGACTGGACGTCGGCCGGGACTCGCCGGACACGGCGGCGAGCGGCAGCGAGCGGTGGGAGGCCAAGAGAGGAAGAGAGAGAGACTGGGGCGGATGGAGCGGCTGTGGGGGGTGCACGGCGGCGACAGGGCGGAGCACGGGCGTCGGGGCGGCGCTGGGGAGCCGGCCGGACGTCTGGGCGACGGCCGGGACTCGCCGGACGCGGCGGCGAGCGGCGGCGAGCCGAGCTCGCACGCTCGGGCAGAGAGGAAAATAGCGCCGGCCTGGGCTGCCCGGCATCGTGGCGGTGCGGTGGCAGTGCGAGGGAGGACGGTGGCGTCGGGCGGAGGGTCGTCGGGCGGAGGTGGAGGGTAGTCGGGCGGAGGCTGTGGAGGCGGCGGGAGGAGCTGCAGAGGGAGGGAGCTGCGGAGGTGGTCGGGGAAGAAAGGGAAGCGGGGGAGGAAGGGGGGATGGCCGACAGGACTGCAGGCGGCTGGCACGCGGCGGTGCAGCCCGGTCGGGCTGCGGCGGCGCGAGGCGAGCGGTTAGGCTCGTCGGGCGCGGCGTCGGCGGCAGTGGGAAGCAAAAGCAGAAGCAGAATCGGCGGGGTGAGGGGGCGAGAAGCGAGGGAGCCGAAGAGGAAGGGAAGGGGGAGAGAGAGAAGAGAGAGAAGAAGAGGGAGCGGGAAGCTGCATGGGGAAGGGACGCGCTGATGCGTGCATGGGGGAAGGCTCGGGCAGGCGTGGGGAAGGGCGCAGGCGTCAGTGGCCGTTGCGTGCGTCGGGAAGAGAGAAGGGAGGGAGAGAGAGAGAGAGAGAGAGAGAGAGAAGAGAAGGGGAAGGCGAACGGTTGCATGGGGAGAGGGCGTGCATGGCCCCCTTTCGTGCGCGGGGAAGTGGCGCAGGCGTGCATGGGGGCGCGCGGGCGTGCATGGGGATTGCGTGTACCGGGGGGAAAAGAAGAGGAGAGAGAAAGAGAGAGGGAGAAAGAAGAGAAGGGGAAGGGGAAACGGCGAGCGTGTACCTGGACGTTGCGGGCGTCCAGGGGGAAAGAGAGAGAGAGGAGAGAAAATAAATGGCCCTCGAGTACGATCGGGTGGTCCGAAAAAAAGAAACCGAAAATGATCCTAGGACCCAGATAAATCTAAATAAAAATTAAGGGATAATTGGCCAAAGTAAATTAGAATAAAATGACTCGAAATCACGCTACGAGGGAGGTTTACTAGTCCGAAGTCGCACCCGGTCGAAAATCCATTTTTCGCACATTCCCGGCAATACTGACGCTGGCCACAATAATATCGATACCGTCCAATTTAATTCGACCCGGAACTCCCGGAAATTGGCTGCCAAGTTTGGGGTCTAAATAACTGCCAAATTCGATCGAGTGCGATTCTAACAAAAATCTCTAATTTAAAAACAAAAATCCGAGAGTGATCAGTTCCCGGGCGAGATTCAATTATAAGCGCACTGACAAATTATACGTTTAATAAACCCCAAAAAGGGGCCAAAATTCAGAATGTCACATCATAATACAAAATTGATTGATGGCAAAAGCACTTGTCATTAGAAGTGAGATAGATCTAAGCTAAAAATTCTATTTGGCATAGTGACAGTTGAGATGTATTCAAAGGTTAAGTGAAGAAGAATTGAACTAAAAGAAGTTGGAGAACTGAATAGATATTACATGATGTTTTTCTTAAAACGGGTCTTCGATAATCGGTAGAAGGGATTTCAGCTCGAAGAGAGGCTAATGCAAGCGCAAGTTAGGTGGCGAGCCAATTGAAATGAAAGATGTGTTTGTTTATTGCAGGGTTTTTTCCTGTTAATGCATTTAATGTTCAATTTTCATTATTGAGATTCAAGTAATTAGGGTTGTTGTATTTGTACTTCTCTTCGAGCTAGTTAGTACTCAATTTACATGGGTTTTTTTTGTCTATATAAATATTTTGCGGATTTTGTGATTGATTATTATTAAAACAGTGTTTTATTCTTCCAATGTTGTATTCGCTGCACTACATATCAACATTTCTTTGCCAAACTTTTGTTGACTACTATTTTGTACATCTCTATGCTTCCTATGTCATTGGACAATTCACAATTCTTGATGTTCTAAGACAGGCTTTCTGATTTTGGTTATGCCTTCTTTTCCTTTGTTGAATTGAATTTAAACAGGTTCATCTGACAAATTTGTTCGGAGTTGTGAAATCAGTCCATAAGTTATAAGATTGTATTCCAGAATTGTTGATCATTCTTTTCTTTTTGCGAGATTCGAATGATGGAAATATGGGTCTGGAGTTCTCCTACCTATAACAGTTCAACATATAGAGGAAAACGAATAGAAATATCGCATTTGCTATATCATGCGATTGTTTATTTCTCTTAAGCATTACCAACCAAAAAAACTTTTAGCATTCATCCTTTGTGATGAAATTCTTATGTAACTCTGAAGCTATCCGATTTACTGTTAATTGTAACTTGTTTGAAGTTAATGTTCTCTCTTGTGTGGTTCCTATTAAATTAGACTTGGTAAGTGGATTTTTTATTTTTGTCTTTAACATTAGTTGTCCATAAATGTCTTCAACACCACGTTTCCTATCTCCTTTAGCCAGACATCGCCATATGATGCTTGGCCACATGAACACTAATTGTGATAGCTTTAACGGGAGAAATACTTGTTTTGTGCTTTTGTAAACTTTTCATATAGAAACTATGTCACTGGACAAATGTAGGGATGCTATTGTGAATAAATATTAAGGTTTTTCAGCTTTCTTCTCTCTGTCAAGAAAGCCAGCAATTAGTGAAAGTGCTGAAATGATTTTCTTTTGCCCTTTTTTTCAGCCCACTGAGCTCACTGGTCACAAATCCGAAGCCAATAAGATAAATAGTATTGTAACAAAGTCTAACAACAACCATCATTTCTCAATCTTTGGTTGTTGACTATAGAAACCTTGCTTTTCTACATAAGTATTTATCTCTGTAAATTAAAAAGACTAAGCATGTATCCCCAACTATCCATAATTTGTCCATAGTTGTAGGTTAGGTCCCAAGGCTCTCGTTGTGACACCTCATGGAACAACTTCATCCTCTTCCATGACCAGTCTAGAGTTACAATGTAGCAAAAATCATCAGAGAGCGATTGCGCTTAATCTTTCATCCCTTCGATTGATAGTTTCGCTGTCTTCTCAATTAGTAAACCTTTATTTCCTCCAGACTATCAACCTCGATGACAATGGCTTCCACGGGACACTTCCCGAAGAAATGGGCTTCTTCAGACTCTTAGCCTGGTGAACAATTCTTCCGTCGGAGGATTGCCGAAAAATCTCCTTCGTTGTGTAAATCTTTCAACCCTAAATCTAAGTGGCGATGACTTTAGCGGGTCGATTCCTGATGCACTCAGTTATCTTCTGAAGCTAACCAGAATAGGCCTATCCGCGAATCAACTTACAGGCAAAATCCCACCTTCCCTCGGGAATCTCTCGTCTTCTCTTTATCGCCTATATATTGTGGACAATCTTTCAGAAGGAAGCACTTCCCAAGAACTTGGCCAGCTCTTCAACTTGACATTCCTTCAACTTTCAATAAATAACCTCTCGGCCCAATTAGGGGTGTGCAACCAAATCGGGTTTACCCAAGAACCGGACCGAACCACCCGAAAATCGGGTTCGGGAACCGGTTCTATTTTTTGGGAACCTGTTGGAACTGGTTTGGTTCCCAATTTCAAGTGAAGACCCACACGAACTAGTTTTGGAATCGATTTTTAGCTTGTTTAAAAAAAAAGAAGCTGTAGATCATACTATTGCTATATTTTGGATTGTTGCTTTTGATGGATAATAATTTTTATTCCTCATCTTGGGGACTAATGCCTTTGGTGGATAGTGTTCATCTTTTACTTTGAATCATTTCATTGCTACTCATATTATTTTACTGGAAAAAATAAAACAAAAAAAAGAACAAAAGTAAAACAGGTTCTCGGGTAGACCCCGAAACCAAACCGGAAAAATCGAATAGATTCCAAAACAAGCTCCGAGACAAATAGGGTAGGTTCCAAAATCTGGGAACCGGTTATAACAGGGTAAGTTGCAGATCTAGAACCTACCCATCCTGAAACAGATCATCCCTAGGCCCAATTCCCACTTCTCTGTATAATATTTCTTCAATCATATTGTTCTCGGCGGCTTTCAACAATTCAAGCGGGGTTCTTCCTTCAGATTTATTTCTTACTCTTCCAAAACTCCAAGCCTTCTATATTGGTGGTAATCAGTTTTTCGGGCCAATCCCCGACTCTATAGCAAATGCTACCGAACTGGTGCAAATAAACGGTGTCCTAAATACTTTTTCGGTGTCAGTATCACCAAATTTGGGAGGCCTGCGGAACTTGTAGCTTCTAAGTTTCAGTACAAACCTTCTAGGGCCAGAAAAGGGCAATGATCAGCGGTTTAGCATTTGGCCTCTCTTCACTCTCCATAGAACTTATTCGTCGCAGAAAATACATTGACACGCCCGATGACCATTGCAAGTAATAGGTAAGATGGTGAATCTCATGGCACTCGAAGTCTCCGAGAATGGCATGTCGAGAGTGTTGTTGACACCCAAATTCTTGCCAATAAGTCAAACATGGATTTTTTTTTGGTAATAAAACAATAAAAATAACCAATAAAAAAATGAATAAGAAGGCTTCATGCCTGTTTTGATAAAAAAAGAAAAAAAAGTACATAAGCGCAGCCCATCAGCATCACTTGAACCCAGCAGCCCAAAGAACAAATAAAGCCCATAAAAGAGAGCCCACAATCCGCAAGGCCCGGCTCCGTTTCTTTTTTCCCCTGATTTTCCGAGAATAAAAAAGGGCGCGAAAAGATTTTTTCTCGGCTTCTCATCATCTTCCCGATGTAGCCGAACGCCGCCGACCGCCGCCCGTAGGCTTTCGTCCGCCGCCGCTCGACTCTCTCGTGTTCGCTTTTTGTTCGTTCTCGGCGACGGTACCGACGAACGAGAAAGAAAAAGCCGTACACGAAGCAATCTTAATTTAATTTATTCATTTTCGGATTGAAGCAATTGAATAAAATAATAAATTTACAAAAAGCGAAAAAATAAATATATAAAAAAAAAGAGAGAGGAAATCTGTATCATGGTCTGGTGAAACTGCGCAGTACCAGGTAACGGTCGCTTCGCTTCGCTTCCATGGCGTCGAGCTCCGACCCTTCAAGATCCCCCGGCGACGACGACTTCTCGGCGTCTCGCTTCAGGAAAACAGTAAGTGCTCAAACTCTCTCTCTCTCTCTCTCTCTCTCTTCCAACTTCTCCTGATTTTCGTTCCTTGCGTTTCGTCGAGCAGGTTTGTCTCTACGATTGGTGGTTGACCCAAGCTGCTGCGGATGGTTCTCAGGAGAAAACGCTGGCTGTTTCTGGCTTCGCTTCGCCCAAGTAAGCGTCGACAATGATCTGCTAGGGCTCATCTTCCCGTTCGTGTTGTAAATTTTTCGCCTTTGAGGGGGGGAAAAAACGAAGCTTTCCGGTAGCTCAGCGGTTCTTTTTGGGAGAAATCTTAGTCACTTTGGGCCGAACATCGGAAAATGTGATCCTTTAGACACTGATCCATCGTAAAGCTGGCTTTTAATTGAGACGAATACTCATGTCTGCACTTGTTTTGTAAAATGTAGCTGGCAAGATAACTATTGGGGCTGGGGATTTGTGTCGTATGGTCGTGATTATGTTCGTGTCGGTTGTTCAAGTCATTGGCTGAATATTACAAAGCTGGTGCAATATGATGATAAATTGTTTATTTATTCTGGAAAAGTTTCCCAGAATTTGTCAAGCCATGTCTGTTTTGAGTTGGTTGTATTCGGGTTCTTTCATTTGGGTTTCTCCTATCCAAGTTGACTTGTTGTTTGAGTCATCTTATTGTGTCATGTAGAAAGTTGCCACCCCTCTATTAACTAGGACTACATCTTCAGGTCGTCATTGCTGTCCGTGTGACTTATGCTCTCAATGAGACTTCTTTGTTGGCATTTACTTTATTTTTGTGGTGTAGCAATTCCATGAGCTCAGAGGACTTTTTACTTCAGGCAACAATCTGTTCAGCAAGTGGTTCGGGTGTTCAAATCGGCTCCGATCACCAAAAGATATGATTTTTCAACTCTTGAAACAGCCGATGGTGTTTGTGTTGTGGTGTCTGGAATCATAAATAAGTCGCGCACTACAGAAAGTGGCTTCTCTTCTGAGGTTTGTGAGTCTGTTGCCATTTTCCTGCCCGTGCGGGCTCTATCACTTAGCATATACATCACTGGTTTTTCAGAGCAACAACCGTTGTTTTTTGGCTTAATTAAGCTTCAAGAAGCTATGAATTGTAGAAAACTTTACCATCCCACTCTAGTTTGAGCTCTCGGACCTTGACCATGGAAAACTTGACATGGGCAAATATGAATTGTTGTTAAAAGTGCTCGGGTTCAAAATGAAAGAAAACTAAAAAGGTCATCACATGGTGACCTGTTTACAAATGCGGAAGTATTCTGAACAAGTTGTTATGACTTATGAGCCGCTCTCAAATCTGCTTTTAATGCTGAACTTTAGTTGTTTTAGGGGAAAAATGTTTGAATGGATTGGAGACTTGTTTGTCCTTTGTGCAGTCATCTTACTATTTGATTATGTCATCTCATTGCAATTTCATACATTAGATTCAAAATTTGTGCTCTTTGTAGATTTTCAAGCATTTTGTGTTTGGATTTCCTCTTCATTGGGAAGATTGTGCTTCAAAATGCTTGGAGAAAGAAGCGAAGATAATTACGAAACCGGGAAAGGAATCATTTGATTTATCAACATCGAGAGGTATATAAGCAACACGAGTTTGCATAAATTAACTTTCATATGTTAGGGAGTATGGCTTTACATGATGAGATGTTGCTTCAATGTGTTTGTACCTTCTCAACTAGAAATTTTAGACTTGTTTGATGTTTGTTGTGCTCCAACTTTTTGTGTTTTGGATGTCTCCACTTGACTGACAGGAGATAGGAACCTTAGTTTGGATGAAAGAACTCCAGGAAATACAATATAGGCAATAGTAAATAAGCACAATGTACAACTTAACAATGTCTGTTCTCCAAAAGGCTGAGATATGCTACAGTAAGGTGGATCCAATGCTTCAAAATTTGGCATTGAAGGGATTTCAAGATTATCTTTTTACACCTGTTGATGTGGTTGAAGCACTTTCTTATTGCAAATCATTGTGTAGAACATTCTTGTTTATTTATACTTTGCTTTAGATGACAATCAAATTTGCGGTTGTCATTGCTAGGAAGTCTGGGGGGATTGTTTTAGTTTGCTGATGTCCTCATGACCATTTGCAGGTGGGAATAGAAAAGGTGAAATACGTGAAGATAACTTGATTAGGAATGCACCTATTGTTACCATCAAAAGAGTTACCAGATCGGGAAGCAAAACTTCTGCTTTATCAGGTTCAAGAGGTATACATGCATGTCTACTTTGCCTGCATTAACGGCAATATATTTTGGAGAAATTTCCATCATAAAATGCTACTTCTAGGTTTTCATATCATCGGAAGTTAAAATATTATACTGCTGGCCAGTTGTTATATTCACTGACTACTGCTATGGATTGCAGACTATTGTGGCCCGGATGAAAGAAGCCCAGACAAATACAAGAGGGATGCTAATGAAAATAAGCATGATGCACAGCTTCAGGATGATTTTTCTACTGAAAATGCTAAAAGTGACCTCACTAGTATGGACCCAGATTTTCCTAATATGGAAGTTGAAGGAACACGAGAAAATCATCTATCCACAGCTGTGGATGAGTCTAAACTGTACTCTCCTCAAAAGACAGGTGCTGAAATGGATTTGGTGTTTAAACAGCATGTGATGACTATTAATCATTCGTGTTGAATTTTTGCAGTAATAATAGTTAAGCATCTGTTGATATAGTTGAAGTGTTGTCTTATTGCAAATCAATATCTAGAACATTTTTATTTATTTATACCTTGTCTAAGATGGTAATCTAAATTGTAGTTGTCCTTATAGGAATTCTGGGAAGATTGTTTCAGTTTGCTGATGCCCTAAACATTTGTAGGTGGGAAGAGAATGGGTAAAGTAGATGAAGATAACTCGTTGAGGAATGCAACTATTGTTACAAGCAGAAGAGTTACTAGATCGGGAAGCAAATCTTTTGCTTTATCAAGTTCAAGAGGTATACATGCATGTCTAGTTTGCTTGAAGTAAGGAGAGTATATTTAGGAGAAACTTTTATCCTTGAAATGCATTTCAAGGTTCCAATAACATTTTAAGTTAAACAGTTACAATTACCAGACGGTTATTTATCTTCAGTGACTTTTCAATATTTTAACTTCTATGGAATGCAGACAGCTCTGGCCTGGATCGAAGAAGTTCAAGAAAATACAAGAGGGATACTACTGAAAATAAGCATGATGCACAGGCTCCAAATGATTTTTCTCCTCAAAATACCAAAAGTCGCCTTGCTAAGATGGACCCAAATCTTCTTGATGCTGAAGTGGAAGGAACACAAGATAGTCGTCTTTCTGCAGCTGTTGATGAGTCTAAAGTGTACTCTCCTCAAAAGACTGGTATTGAAATAATTTTGGTGTTTCGATTGCATACGATATCTTTTGATAATTGCTAGTAAGTTTGGGAGTCGAAACATTTTATTTCTAGTTTGACAGTTATCTAATGAGTTAGCATTGCAGGTGGGAAGGGAAAAGGCAATGTCAATAAAAATAATTTTTGTGGGGAACGAACTGTGTTTAAAACTCCTACAGGCTCCCAAGTAAGTTCTCTCAGTTTCTGATTCTGTCAATAATGTTCGAGTGGTTTAGCGAGAATTTCTTGTTTTGTTGCTTCACCTTTTACAATATCAAACATTCTCAGTTTCCCTATACAATATTGAGAACTGTGCAGTGGGGTTTTAGTGAACGTGGATTAGTAATACTTTGAAATGCCCCTTAGATTGATTTTCAAACTGAGGAGAAGTGTCTTAAAAATGATTATCTTGTCAATCGGGATAGATTGCTGAAATTTTATAGTTTTACCTGCAAGCTTTTTTAACAGTGGCATGTGATTAAATTTTGATGCCTTTGGCCACATTTTTCTGGATATATATTCTCACTCCTTGTCTTCGCCTTTTCCTCTCAGACCTTAGCCTCGCAATTCAACTCACTGTTTTGACACAACATTTAAAGCTATGAAATACTCCAAACTAATCAAAAAGCTTTCAAAGGGGGGTAAAATATAGCACCTAAAACATCCTAATACTTGACTTGTCAGCCTATATGTATGTGTGATCTGTGGGGAGAAGTAGATAGGAATCTAGTTAGTCATTACTCATTTGAACTTGGGGCAGTCTTTGCCTGCCTTTCTTATCAGTTTATATGTTTACCATTATAGTACAAGTTTGGTATTTGTATGCCTTTATATGGTGATCTTCTGTCCATGCCCACAAGTGCATCTGCCATCATCATGCTCCTATTTATTTGCATATATATATGGGCACTTGTTTGGTCTAATGCCTTCTTACTTTGTTTCCTGCTTGTTTAGGGAAGTTCCCTCACATCTCCAGATTCTTTCAAACGTTCTAGATCTGGTGAGTAGGCCATCAGACCATATTTCTGTCTAAGATCTACAATTTGCTGTTTAGGCACTTACGGATTTAGAGTAAGCATGCATTAGTTTTTAGATCCCGTTATATGCCTTAAAACCTACTTTTTTTAACTTAAATGAAGTTAAGGAAATGGAATTATCATTTCAATCAATATTTAAGCATTGTACATACCTGAATACATATTACCAGTTTAAATGAGAACGTGCATTGGAATGATGGATCCACTTCTATGGGAAGAATTCCAGTTGTCACAATCTTTATCCTGTATCAGTTGGGCCTGCATTTAGCAAGCATTCAATCAATAGCGAAGGATTTTCTCAATTTAAATACACCTTTTGTGAATCGCATTTTACCTTCTGAAAATGGTTACTTCTACTCCCAAATCATTGGCTGGTCCCATACTCTTAGTTATATGTGCATTTGTCAATGCTTTGAAGTATTTGAGTGGTCACCTTCAATATCCTCTTAGGCCTGCATGAAGCGACAATTTCAATCAATATTCAAAGATTTTCCCCATTTTTAAATATAATTTTTGTGAGACGCATTTTTGCCTTACCAAAATGGTCTTTACTACTTCCAAATCATATATTGCCATTTTGAAAGGCTTGTGATTTGCTTCGTCCTGCGTGTTTTGTAGGAAGAATACTTTTACCCAGGTTAGAGTTCTGGCGAAACCAAGTGGCAGTTTATGCACAGGTATGTAGTATCTTTATAATTTCTGCAATTTCATGTTATGTTTTTCTAGTAAATATGGTTTGTCCTTTCTATTATGGTACCAGCCCTGAGTTGGCATAGTGGTTCAAGCAACCAATTCCAATTCATACCCATGAATCTAAGGAAACTGCTACTGCAGTTATGGAATTTATTGCTGCAAAGTCACCTTAAAATCTTCTTCCATCATGTTGTCAAAATGTGGATGAACTTCTTGTATCTGCATATTCAGTACAATTGTATTGGTTGCTGTTTAAAGTTAACTAAGATTTGTTGACTTTCTCATATTACTTTTATTTAGGACCGTGGAGTCGCTGGAGTCCTAGAAGGCCCGAGTTTGATTTTAGATGATGGTTTGTCTCAAATTTTGTAATGTGAATATATGTTACTTTAGCTACTCCCCTTCCCAAATGGTCAGATGAAATGGTTTTTTTTAATGACACTGTTTTAGTGGTACTTATTTTGCATATTGACCTATCAGGTCCTGATATGACCTTCCTCTAATCATATTTATGATCTTATGCACAAGAAGGCTTCACCGTTCCTGTGAGAAATAGGATATTCTTTATGTTTTTATTCCCAGTCCAACGGCTCTTCCAGGTCCTTGGTAAAATTATCTTCTGTAGCAGATCAAATGGATAATGTCTTTTGAAGAATGGATAGAAATGCATAGTGTCAATATTGAAACGTTCTCCTTTGTCCAATCTAGTCGAGTAGAAAGTCTGGTTTGTTTCTTTTTTAAGTTTTTCTCCCTGATGCATACACCATGCTGGTGATAAAATAGATTTGATGCCGGGTTCGGCAAATTCATCTGGATTAGAGATTGAGCCTGCATCGGTGATAGCAATTCTTGGATGAAAGTCAACTTAGTTCTTTTGCAATGATTTTGCAGATTAGAACGTACCTAAGCAGGTGGAGTTCTTTTCGATTTCTCGATGCTAGTGAACAAGTTGTATATATTACATACCATGACTGCTTTTCTTCAAGAATGATGCACTAACCAAACCGGTAATGCCATCTTTTGGGGCTTTCTTCTAAACAATGTTGTATTTTGAGTCAATACTGATGCAGAGAATCAAACCTTTGTGCTATGATTTGTTTGGCTATCTTGTTTTCGATGATTGACATTTTGGGACGGATTGGAGGTGTGGTTAAAGTCTTGGTTTTGAGGGTAGCCAAGCTTGAAGAACCATTATGAACATACTATACACAAATTGAGAAGATATGCTTAGTAAATATGACTAATGTTCAAATAAGATCAAAAGCATCACCCCAATCTCACTGACTTTTATAAGCATAGAGTGCGTACAAGATTGGGCGATTGTGTAACTTCTTGCGAGGATGCTTCCTTGTTTCCATTCATTGGCTTGATTCTATCCTCAATTTCACCAGCTTTGCACACATTCTTTTCGCTCGCAAAAAAAGGTTTGGACAGGGTTTTTTTCTCGCCCGTTACTTGAATGTTTGATTTAATCATTGGCGGAGTCAGTCACCACAGCACCATCACGTGCGAGTGGGGAAGGTCGAGATCAGTGATACATATAAGCACAGGCCCATCTTTCGCAGGCTAAGCGAGGTTTCTGAGACCGAAAATAAAGTGTGGAATTGAACATGTGATCTTTGGCTTGTGAATCAAAGTCTGGAGCATTTGATCAACCACCTGGTTAGTTTGCCTGCCATTTTGTTGTTTTTCCATACGATGCATCAATGAGTGAAATATTCCCAGTGTATTTTGCTCTTCTTCACCTTATACCATCCGTAATTTGCATCAAAACTTGCATCCAACCCGGATTTTTGTGCAAGAAGCAGTGACGGTGAGCGTGAGCGTGCGACCCTCTTCCATTTCAAAGAATCATTGATAGACATGGAAATGAAACAAAATGTAGTATTTGTAGAATAAATCATCAAGGAAAAGTACGAAAAATATACGTGAACTCTCACCTAGATATCGAAAACATACCTCTAATTTTAAAATTATAAGTTTCATGCCTCGCTTTAGCAAATATTGGACATCTTGGTACAATATTCACTCGTTCCCATATTACACGGCCCTTCTTACACACTCCAAACGCGCAAGCCCTAACCACAAATTCCAAACACCAGCCGCCTAGGTTTGGCTGCCACATACATCCGCCTGCCGTCGCAACCACCCCGGACACTCGGCCCTCTGCTGCCGCCGACTCCCTGTGGAGGATCTTGTCACGAAGGTCCTGCCAAGAGACCTAGTTCTCTCCCTCGATCTCTCGATTTAAGGTTGCGAAGGTCGCCTTGGCATCGCGACCTCGGACCGATGCCGTAGATGCCACAGGCAACGGTGCGTTAACGGAGGCTTGGGCCATGGAAACAAACGTAGACTTAAAACCAGTTTAAAAAGTCAGATCATACCAACCATAATTTGTGGTATTGGGGAAATAACCCCCTTCACAGAATATAAAACTTTGTCTGTCGTAGTGCAAATTGTAATCAAGTTTTGTTTGGTTTCAAATTGAGCCAATCACCAATAAACATTCATTTACCATCGAAACCGAAAATGATATATTGGTTACAAATGGAAAAAATATAAAAATATAAAAAAAATTCCCCAAAATGTTCAGGATCTTTTTCATTAAATTAAAGTTTGATTTTGAATTGGAATTTTGAAGCTAAAGGAAATAGGATTTCTTTTAAAATGTCGTAGAGACTTAATGCCCAAAAAAAAAATCCCAACTTTAAGTCTAATCCCAATTCTACCTAAAATTTTTTTTGTTCCATAAAAAATCCAAAACTTTAAGTTTAGTCCCAATCCACCCTAAACTTTTTTTGTCTAAGAAAAAACTATCGACTTTTACTTAAGTCTCAAATCTCAAATATGCCCCTGTTAATCCTCCGTTCAAAATTTCTCTTGACAACCAAGAGCACGAGTTGTTCAACCGTCCAAAGCATAAGCTCTCTTACTGCAAGAGACGGAAGACTCTCAAAAGAGAAGGAAGACTCCCGTGCACGAGATATTGAATACTAAGCGCAAAATTAAAGATCCCCGAGCGTGATGGAAGGAGAACTCTCATAAGAGTAAGAGCAATTAAAGAAGACCAACCCTAATTGCTCTAATTTTTATCCAAATTTCGGATCCAAGAAGACGTCGTTTGGACTGACGTGGAAATTCATCTCCAAGAGACCTCTTATTGAATCTAAAATTTGGAAAAAAAACTAGAGTAATGATATGAAAATGCCACAACACTAAGGGCGATTTTGGACGAAATTTTAACGGAAGCAAATACGAGACTCAACTAAAAGTTTGTGCTTTATTATAAGACCAAAAAAAGTTTACAGTAGAATTGAAAATGGACCTAAAATTAATGCCTTTTTATGAGACGTAAAAAGGTTTAGGGTAGTATTGGGATTGGACCAAAAGTTAAAAGCTTTTTTATGAGGTGAAAAAAAGTTGAGATAGAACTAGAACTGGACCTAAAGTTGAGGATTTTTTTTTTTTTGTATTAGGCCGAGCGAAAAATCCACGTTTTTGTCGTTTTTCAATTGTATGCAATAGCAAGTCTCATGACAAAACTTTCTCAAACACAAAACCATGCCGATTTTTAATGCTACGTCTAAAAGTTTTGAAATAATTAAAGATAAAAAACATAAGTGAAAATTAAAAAACAAAAAGAAGGATCAAAAGAAGTGACTGTGCTGTCCCTGTGACCCTCGTCCCCAGTGTTTTCAAATCGAGATCAGACAGACCAGTTCAACTGGTTGGATTGGGAACCGAACCATGGTCTGGTCAATCCCCGCATTGACCAGATTCAACTGCTCAACCCACTGAATCAGCCACCGGTTGGATCGAATTTTTGGCCAAATTATTAATTTGGTGATAAAAATTTAAGTAATTGAGGCAGGTGGGCATCGAGCACTTGCAGTTTTGGAGAAAGCCTTCACCCACCAGAGTGAACACTAATTTTTTTCTGCTAATGGGCAAAATTCATGTACGATGATCTGACATGGATAAAGTTATATTAAACATTTCATCGACGATGATATTACAGTTATTGTCTCAGTCACGTGATAAAAGTTGGCAAATGTTACATTTATAAAAGAAAATTACTTATGTGACAATCTCTTTTAGCTGGTGTAACTCTATTTTTCCTCCTAACAGTTCTTTCCGTACTTAAGATAATCACTATAAACGAGATTAAAAAGGGCAAAAGAAAAAAGGCTGTTTATTATTCAAATCGTTACCTTCATGGGAAGACAGATCTCACCATCGGAGTCCCGTCCAGTGCTGTTGAAGGGACCGGACTGAGTGGAAGTGGATTTCGACCCGAGAAGGACAGCACTGAGCAAAGGCTATGATCCAATTCGTGGCCGCCCCCACAAATATCTGGACTTGCATGTGAGGGAGAGCCAACTTAGGCGCGGCCATTATTGAAATCCATGGTTGATCGAGGCATCCTTGTGATGTCTCCATCAAGGGCACGGGTGACCAAGGCAACAGAGGTGGATATTAGCTTTGCCCCGTTGACAATCGGGGCAGAATCCGGTGCGCGTGTTACGTGCCATGTGTGGCACGTTTGGCGCGGACACCATCAATCATCTTTCGAGATCGGAACCTAATCAATGTCGACGCTCAATATGGAACCACTTAACTTGAACTGTGCTTTTCCTTTCGACCCATCAATCATCTTTCGAGGTTGGGGGCCTAATCAATGTCGACATTCGATATGAAACCACTTAACTCGAACCGTGGTTTTACTTTCGACCCCCGAAAAAAAATTTGTATCTTGGAGTAAAGTGTCCAAGCTATTAAAGCTGAAACTCCCGTCCCCGAGCTCGAAAGCGGAGTTTTCCTTTTTATATTATTACAAGAAGAGGGGCTTAAATTTGAACGTTTTCGCATGTTGCCGACAATCGAATAAGGGCACACATGGAATCCATTTTAGAACAGAAATTTTGCTTCAGAACGCATTTCAAAACTGAAACGCGTTTGTTAAAAAATTTCCAAAATGTATTCTGGAGCCATTTTTGCATTCTGAAATAAAAACGCGTTTCGTAAAACTTCATTCTTTTTTTGACTCCGGAAAGAATTTTTGCTTCCAAAATGAGTTTTGACCCAAAAGAGAGAATTTACTTTTGTAGCTTCTCTCTTCCAGAATGCATTCTAGGCCAAATTTCCTTCTTTACAAGAAATAAAAAATTTCAAAATTTTACAAAATAACTTAAAAAAACCTGTGGCCACTCACTTTGTGTGAAATTTTAATTTTTTTAGGTGCCCAAAAAAATCAAAAAATCAAAAATTTCAAAATTTTATAGAATTGCTTAAAATACCTGTGGTTATTCACTTTGAGCGAAATTTAAATTTTTTGATGTGCCCAAAAAAATCAAAAAATTTTAAAATTTCACATAATGTCTTAGAATATGTGTGGCTACCACTTTGAGTGAAATTTAAATTTTTTTAGTTACCCAAAAAAATCAAAAAATAAAAAATTTTACAAAATGGTTTAGAATACATGTGGCCACCCACTTTGAGTGAAATTTAAATCTTTTTAGGTGCCCAAAAAAATCAAAAAATCAAGAATTTCAAAACTTCACAAAATGACTTAAAATACTTGTGACCAACCACTTTAAGTAAAATTTAAATTTTTTGAGGTGCCCAAAAAAATTAAAAAATTAAAAAATCAAAAATTTCAAAACTTCATAGAATGGCTTACAATACTCGTGGCCACCCACTTTGAAAGAAATTTAATTTTTTGAGGTACCCAAAAAAACTTAAAAAATAAAAAACTTCAAAACTTCACAAAATAGCTTTGAATACCTATGGCCACTCATTTTGAGTTAAATTTAAATTTTTTTAGGTGCTCAAAAAAATTTTAAAATCAAAAATTTTAAAATTTCACAGAATGGTTTAGAATACCTGCGACCACCCACTTTGACTGAAATTTAAATTTTTTGAGGTGCCCCAAAAAATTCAAAAAATAAATAACTTCCAAAACTACACAAAATGGATTAGAATACCCGTAGCCACCCACTTTGAGTAAAATTTAAATTTGTTGTGGTGCCCAAAAACAATCAAAAATAAAAAATTTTAAAACTTCGCAGAATGGCTTAAAATACCTGTAACTACCCACTTTGAGTGAAATTTAAATTTTTGGGCACCTCCAATAGCAAAAACTTCCTTCTAAAAATTTCATTCTGTTTCATCAAACAGATTTCTCTTCCAGAAATTAATTTCTGGAGCAAAATTAGTCCTGTTTTATCAAACAGATTTCTCCTCCAAAAATCAATTTCTGGCAAGAATTTCATAAATTAATTTCTAGCAAGAATTTGATTTCTGGAACAGAATGAATTTCATGCACGCCCTAACCATACCAATCGAAGAAAGATTTGAGGCAATGCATGCATTCATGGAGGTCCCCACTCCAAGCCCATGACACAAATAACCTACCACGTTTGCAGTCGTTCCTTCCACATGTTTAGGATGTTGACCCGAAGCCGATGGTCAACAGATATTATCAAAATCACCAATGAGGAGACATGATTATTTTCATTGCAAAAAGCTGAGTAATCATTGCAGGAATTGCGGCATTACTCGAGAAGACGGTTCTGTTTTAATCTACAGAACAAAGTACTTTGAAGCAACATACTGATGAGAATCAAGGCTTCTACTGAGGAATGGGAGGACGACTATTGGCGCCGAGATCTATTGAGGATTGGGAGGACGACTATTGGCGGCCGAGACACGGGAACCCCATTCCAGAAGCTCTTTGCTGGTGTCGTCCTTGTGAACTATCACCTCAATGAAGCACATGCAATCCTTCTTGGGCCCTGTCGCCATCTGAATCGCTTCGATAAGCTCCTGCTCGTAGAAAACCTGCAAACACGAGCGAATTTTGTTATTTTGCTATGGAGGGATGTCTTGAATGGGCAAATCGTCGCAACTGTAACTTGTGTACAAGCGACTTACTTTTGCTGTCCAGCACTTGCTCTCGCCGTTGTGAATTGCTTCCACCAGGCCAGTGTAGTTCCAGTTCTTGATCACATTGTAGGGACCATCATGGATCTCAACTTCGATGGTGTAGCCGCCATTGTTTATCAGGAAGATGATGGTCTTCTGCCCACATCGCAGCATGGTTGACACATCTTGGGCAGTTACCTAGAGTGCAAAAATCGCCCACGAATTTTTCATTATTCATCTCTCACATTCAATTGAAACAACAGGATTAACATAATCAAATTTAGTAGAAAAAGGGAGGGAAATGAATAAGGTCAGTGCATGACTAGCATTGTATGACAAAACTCTTCACCTATGCAAATTGCTTAACAGGATTACTAGCATGTTTGTAGGTTGAGCTTTGCAAAGCTAGTGGTATCTTCTTGACAGGAGCTCTATGCATAACCACGTCATTCATAATGGCTTGTTCGAATGTGCTTAGCAATATGAAAGATATCAGAAACCATTCCATACCTGGAAGCTACCATCTCCAATGCATGCAATGACTCTCTTCTCTGGCACTGCCTGTGCATACCCAAGAGTTGCACCGACGGACCATCCAATAGATCCGTACTGCATTTGGAACTCATACCTGCATTCCCCATTCGAACTATTTCAGTTTGTTTTCTTAACTAGCTCCAGATCATAAAGTTAAAGACAAGGGACCTAATCCATACAACTACACCCACATACCCGCAGCCTCTCGGTAATTTCAGCTTCTGGCAGTTGAACCAAGAGTCTCCAGTCTCGGCAATCACAGCTGATTCGCTAGAGAGCATGTCCTGTATGTGCTTGAACAGGACATTCACCCTCAAGGGCTCCTTGGGTTCACATTCCAATGGACGTCCAGCCGGAACATAAATCCGATGATAATTCTCATAAGCAGTGGGATTCCGCTTAAGCCGCTTCGTGAGTGCTTTAAGAAAATCCTTCATCAGAATACAACCAAAAGAGGGTCCATTTCCAATCGCAACCCTATCAGGCTGCAAAATAATGGCCTTCTCCTTCTTGACAAGGAGGGAATACCCAACGGAGCTGTAGTCATTGAAAATGGGCCCAGCAAACAAGTAGGCATCTGCGGATTCCACAATCTCGGCACAGAATGCGGTGCTCACCGCACCCCAGTAAGTCCCGATGAAGTGGGGATGGTGCTCGGGCACGAGCCCTTTAGCCGATGGCATCACGGCTACAGCATAGCCAGAGGCATCGGCTAGCTCGACAAAGGCGTCACAAGCCTTTGCAACCCGGAGTTTCGGGCCACCCACCATTACCGGCTTGACCGCCTTGTTCAAGAACTCTGCAGCTGCCTCTACTGCAGCTTCCAATCCAATCGGATTAGTCAATCTGTACCAATAAAAATTTTAATCGATCACATCGCTCTAATCACAATCTAATACAGTTAATAGACTTAACCTGATTGAACAGAGGGAGTATTACTTGGGAGCGAGCGCAAATGGAACCGGCTCGCGACTGAAAGTCGGGTGAGGTATGGCGGGCAAGTTGCAGCTTATGCTTATGTAAACGGGCTTGCTTTCTTTCAGAGCGGTCGAGATCGCGGTATCGATCAGTTCGTGCGCATCCTCCAAGTTATTCACCACGGCCTAGAAAACGGCGAAACCGAAACAATTAACAAATCAGTTTCGTTCAATCTGCACTTAACATATATACCCCTCTGACAACAATCTAAACAAAAGCTCCAGCAGCAACTCCAGCGGCACACTATTAAAGCAGCCATCAGTAGATTATTATAATCTCACAGAACAGACCCACCACCAGCTATGAGATCCAAAATCACAGCAAGCACTATAATAAGACAAAACCCAGAAAGTCTTTTAAGCAATATTTCTAGTTTAGCATATGCATCTTTCCTCAGACAAAGATCTGATCCAAAAAAAAATGAGTATCGGCAAAAAGAACGATAGAAAAAGACCGACCGAAGAGATACCTGAAAAAAAAAGAACGATAGAAAAAGACCGACCGAAGAGATACCTGAAAACAAGTGACAGTCTGGAAACACCTAAGCTCCTGGCTGAAATCAGGCAACCCGATGGTGTGGTGAAGTATCCTGTTGGTCCCGTAGTCGTTGGAGTTGGGCCCGCCGACGATGCAGACCACCGGCAGGTTCTCGCTGTACGCCCCGGCGATGGCGTTGAGCACGCTGAGCCCGCCGACGGTGAACGTCACGACGCAGGCCCCGACCCCGCGCGCGCGGGCGTACCCGTCGGCGGCGTACCCGGCGTTGAGCTCATTGCAGCAGCCGACGAGGTTGAGCCCCGGCTCGGCGATGAGGTGGTCGAGGAGCGCGAGGTTGAAGTCGCCGGGGACGGCGAAGACGTCGGTGATGCCGATCTGGACGAGGCGGCGGGCGATGTGGCGGCCCATGGTGGCGTCGGGGGAGCCGACCGCCGCGTGCGGGCCCTGGATGGCCGCGGCGGCGCCTTTGGGGAGGGAGCCGACGTCGCTCGAGGGGGGCTTGCAGGAGTTGAGGGCCCCGATCTTGGTGTCCATGGCGCCGGAGCCGGAGCTGGAGCCAGAGGCGGGTGAAGGTGAAGCGAGGGATTGCAATGGAGGTTGTTCGAGGGAGCTTCTCGAGTTTCTTCTGTGTGTGTGTGTGAGTCCGTGTGGGTCTGTGAAGGGTGGGGTTAAAAATGGAGTCATTATATAGACGCGAGCTAGAGAGAGAGAGAGAGAGAGAGAGAGAGAGAGAGAGAGAGGAGGGAGGAGGAGGGAGGCACAACGCGCGGAGGAGAGAGAAAGAAAGGGGGTGAATTACCGTTGAAAGCGGCGGGAGGAGGAGAGAGAAAGGTTTTGCTGATGATGATGATGATGATTCATGGGACGACTGAGGATGCTTGTCTTTTTTCTAATGTCAAATCGACCCCCCTATGGGGTTCGTGCTCCGCACCCCTGGGGAACGTAGAATTGGCCATCCCGTTTTGAAGTTTTGGGGGGCGGACCGCTGGCGGGGTGATCGAGTATCGGGTCGCCAAAAATTCTGAACCGGTATATTCGCCATAAATTTATTTTAAATTAATTTTTTGATCATAAAAAAATTTCAAATTGATATACTTGTGATAAATTTATCATCTTGTTAAATTTGATATATATCACGAAAAATTACAAACCGATAAAAATGTGTCAAACAGAGGGGTAAAACCCTAAACTAGTAAAACCATCAACCGCCAAGTGATATCTAACTCAGAAATTTGACGAAAAAATTTAATAAAAACTAACAAATGGTAAATTTATCATATGTATACCAGTTTTGGGTTTTTTATGATCAAAAAATTTATTTTTAATAAATTTATCATGAGTGTACCAATTTACAATTTTTCAAAGTATTAACTATTTTCGTTTTTAAATGTGTCACGTCACAGGAATGAGTATATTGAACTCTTTTGATATTTACTTTGGATGTTCGTTACAATATCTCGGAATTTCGTCGCTTATCATGAGTAGGTCGGATGTTTTTTTTTTTTAAAGGCACGTGAATGGAGAGTTTTTTTTATTTTTTTGGGGGAGAGGGGCGGGGGAGAATACTCAAAATCGGTCCTCATAAGATAGGTTTCGAGAAAGAGCGACTATCTTACCTATTCTCGAACGTGCACACTCTCAATATTCATATGGATCTTGTTAATAAATGTCTCGAGAATACTTATTAACGATACTTTCATTTTTTAAATGTATTGACAACCATGCATGATACGAGGAAATCAATATATTTTATTGAACACGATTAAAATTATTCTTGTTGACAAAATCTCAATCGTATTCACTGCCTAGAAGCATCATTTAACTTTAGCATCACAATAGTAATTCAACTTTAGGGTGCGTTTGGCAACTGGCCAAACAGTAACAATTTCTATTTTTTTTGTTCCCAAAATTAGTTTTTGAATAGAAATCTATTTGGTAATTTTTTTGTTTCCGGGCACAAATTTGTAAAAATTTATTCTCAGAATCAGTTTTGGAACAGAATCAAGAAGCACTATGAATAAGAATCAAAAATGAAAAAGAATTTTTTTTCTTTCTTTCTTTTTATTCTTCCTAGCCTATGGCCGATCGCCGGCCGCCGGTGACCGCCACTGGCAACCGGCCACATGCCAAGGCCAGCAAGGGCATCGCGGCCTTTGCCGGTGGTCGACAAGGGCAACCCTCACCCTCGCCGAATCTGGCATGGGCGACCCTCGTCGTTGCTCTCGCCGGCCCTGGCTGTGGCCGGTCGCCGGCACCGGTGACTTGACCATGACCAAAGAAGAGAAAAAAAAAAAAGAAATGTTAAAAATTTTAACAAATTATTAATAAAAAGAAATTTTGTGCAGTTACCAAAAGTATTTCCGTTCTTTTTCTATTCAAAAAATAAAACTTTGGGACAGTTATCAAGCACTTTAAATGCTTAAAAATTGTTCTCAGGCACAGAATCAAAAAGAATAATTTCTGAATAGAAATTATATTCGAAAACAGAATAGTTATCAAATACACCCTTAGTATCTTCACTACCCAAGCATCAATTCGTTACACGTGGAAACGGCGCGCAACACAGGTCTTACGGTCAAAATCCATCCCACACGAATAGCCCAGCATCCGTCCTTATTGATTGGGGGGTGTCGAGAAGATTCCGATCCATCTTTTTCTCCTATTGTCGTCACGTTCTTTCACCCTTGTCTTCACTACAATCATAACTGTATTGAAATAAGTCTCCAAAATTACCATGTTAAGTTATACTTATAATCTCAGCGGAAGACAAAAAGTTGTACTTATAAAAAATAGGGTTAATATCACAAAACTTCCAAACTAATATACATATGACAAATTTACTCAAAACTAATTATTTTGATCATCAGAAATTCCAAACTAATATACATGTGACAAATATTACCATAAATTAATTTTTTTACCATAAAAAATCTCAAACTAGTACATCTGTGACAAATTTACCCTCCGTTAAATTGAATTAATATCATAAAAAATCACAAACCGGTATACTTATGATAAACGGAGGATAAAACTAGGGGTGTGTATGATCCGGATGGGCGGCTCCCATTCTAGAATTAGGAACCACTCGCTAATGATCGGTTCTGAAAAATTAGAATCGAGAACTGCCCGTTGGTTCCATGGACCCACTAGAAAACCAAACCGCCGGTCAGGTCCGATTCCCAGGTGGGTCCATAGAACCAGTCCCACCAACTGGATAGATGGCCTGTGACACAGAGCATAGTGGCCTAAGGCATAACAGAAAAATGCATATCTACCAACTAGGTAGATGGCCAAGACTTGTCAAGCGGCAAAAACAGTTATAGCTTATGTGTATGCCAGTATACATCTTGAAATATTAGAGAAATTGCGGATCTAAGTTCCAATGGTCAATAAACAAACAACTTAAGAGACATAGGGATTTAGCGAGTAGATTAAAAAATAGAGATTCATACTTACAGCAATTAGCCAGTTGAGGCGACTAAGAGGGCACGGCTGTGTGGGAGTCCACAGTCAAGGCCATGAGTTGAGGCCGAGACAGAGCGCCGTGAATGGAGTGTCGTGAACGGAGCGTCGAAGATGGAGACGATGCAAGTGAGATGGTGAGAGTATGAGACGAGAGAGTATTGATCGAAAAGAGTGAGAGTGTGAGGCCGTGAGTCGAGGCCGAGATGGAGTGGAGACGATGAGAGTGTGAGAGTATTGATTGAAATCCTAGAAGAGTGAGAGAGTGTTGAACTGTTGATCAAGTTTCCAGAAGAGCGAGAGTGAGGGTATTGAGCATTTAGTGATTTAGGGTTTCTATTTTTTGTAATTAAAAATTAAATAAATATATAATATATTATAATATTACCGGTCCGGTCCGAGTCGGGTGGGTGGGTCCGCACCTGGAACCTGGAACCAGACCGGTACCCATCGGTTCCAAAAAAATTGGAATCGAAAACCAGACTAGTTCCCTTAGAAACCACCGATTCTGGACCGGTCCGGTCCGGTTCCGGGCGGTCCCGGCTATTCTTGGTTTTTTTGCATACCCCTAGGTAAAATCCCAAACTAGTATAGCCATCAATTGTTACGCGTCTCCTACTTAGAAATTTGATGGTAAATTTTAATAGAAATTAACGAAGGATAAAATTATTACAGGTATATCAGTTTTGGATTTTAGTGATTAAAAAATTAATTTTGAGTAAATTTGCCGCAAATGTACTAATTTGATGTTTTTTGTGGTATTAATCCTAAAAAGTATTTAATATTTAAATAAAGAATTCAAATTTATCTTATACACAAAAACTAGTCCGCGCAGTTTAACATTGGTTCGCCCCATTTTTTTGGTCATCAAGAAGGAAAATGTGCTTTTCTGTTTTCGGACACATCACGCGACAATAACTAATCAATCATGCGATGCCAAGCAAGACGGGAATATTCACAACAAGAGAGGCAACGACAATCGATCAGTCACACCATGTGATTGCCCCCTCGCCCACCCGCGTCATAAAATTAGGGTTAATACTACGAAAAAGCCTAAATTGATACACCTGTAACAAATTTATCTCAATCTAATTTTTTTATCACAAAAAACCCCAAATTGATATACTTGTGACAAATTTATCATAATCTAATTTTTTGACAGCTAAAAACCCTAAATTGATATACTTGTGACAAATTTATCCTCTGTTAAATTATATTTATACAACGAAAATCATAAATTGATAAATCTGTGAAAAATAGACGGTAAAATTGATACACTCATCAACTGTCATGTGTCAACTAACTCAGTAATTTAACGATAAACTTTAATAGAAACTAACGGAAGGTAAATTATCACATATGTACCAATTTAAGATTTTTTATAATTAAAAAATTAGATTATGATAAATTTGTCACATATTTCCAATTGCCGACAACTTGGAGAATAACCATACTAATCGAAGACAGATATGAGGCAATGCATGTATTCATGGAAGTCCCCACTCCAAGCCCACAACAAGACGTAACCTACGACGTTTGCAGTCGTTCCTTCCACATGTTTAGGATGTCGACGTCAACAGATAATATCAAAATCACCAACCAGGAGACATGATTATTTTCATTGCAAAAAGCTGAGTAATCATTGCAGGAATCGCGGCATTACTCGAGAAGACGGCTCTGTTTTAATCTACAGAACAAAGTTCTTGAAGCAACATACTGATGAGAATCAAGGCTTCCACTGAGGAACAGAAGGACGACTATAGGCGGCCGAGATCTACTGAGGATTGGGAGGACGACTATTGGCGGCCGAGACACGGGAACCCCACTCCAGAAGCTCTTTGCTGGTGTCGTCCTTGTGAACTATCACCTCTATGAAGCACAAGCAATCCTTCTTGGGCCCTGTCGCCGTCTGAATCGCTTCGATAAGCTCCTGCTCGTAGAAAACCTGCAAACACGAGCGAATTTTGTTATTTTGCTGTGGAGGGATTTCTTGAATGGGCAAATCGTCGCAACTGTAACTTGTGTACAAGCGACTTACTTTTGCTGTCCAGCACTTGCCCTCGCCGTTGTGAATTGCTTCCACCAGGCCAGTGTAGTTCCAGTTCTTGATCACATTGTAGGGACCATCATGGATCTCGACTTCGATGGTGTAGCCGCCATTGTTTATCAGGAAGATGATGGTCTTCTGCCCACATCGCAGCATGGTTGACACATCTTGGGCAGTTACCTAGAGTGCAAAAATCGCCCACGAATTTTTCATTATTCATCTCTTACATTCAATTAAGACAACAGGGAGGGAAATGAATAAGGTTAGTGCATGACTAGCATTGTATGACAAAACTCTTCACCTATGCAAATTGCATAACAGGATTACTAGCATGTTTGTAGGTTGAGCTTCCAAAGCTAGTGGTATCTTCTTGACAGGAGCTCTATGCATAACCACGTCATTCATAATGGCTCGTTCGAATGTGCTTAGCAATATAACAGATATCAGAAACCGTTCCATACCTGGAAGCTACCATCTCCAATGCATGCAATGACTCTCTTCTCTGGCACTGCCTGTGCATACCCAAGAGTTGCGCCGACGGACCATCCAATAGATCCGTACTGCATTTGGAACTCATACCTGCATTCCCCATTCGAACTATTTCAGTTTGTTTTCTTAAGTAGCTCCAGATCATAAAGTTCAAGACAAGGGACCTAATCCATACAACTACACCCACATACCCGCAGCCCCTTGGTAATTTCAGCTTCTGGCAGTTGAACCAAGAGTCTCCAGTCTCGGCAATCACAGCTGATTCGCTAGAGAGCATGTCCTGTATGTGCTTGAACAGGACATTCACCCTCAAGGGCTCCTTGGGTTCACACTTCAATGGAAGTCCAGCCGGAACATAAATCCGATGATAATTCTCATAAGCAGTGGGATTCTGCTTAAGCCGCTTCGTGAGTGCTTTAAGAAAATCCTTCATCAGAATACAACCAAAAGAGGGTCCATTTCCAATCGCAACCCTATCAGGCTGCAAAATAATGGCCTTCTCCTTCTTGACAAGGAGGGAATACCCAACGGAGCTGTAGTCATTGAAAATGGGCCCAGCAAACAAGTAGGCATCTGCGGATTCCACAATCTCGGCACAGAATGCAGTGCTCACCGCACCCCAGTAAGTCCCGATGAAGTGGGGATGGTGCTCGGGCACGAGCCCTTTAGCTGATGGCATCACGGCTACAGCATAGCCAGAGGCATCGGCTAGCTCGACAAAGGCGTCACAAGCCTTTGCAACCCGGAGTTTTGGGCCACCCACCATTACCGGCTTGACCGCCTTGTTCAAGAACTCTGCAGCTGCCTCTACTGCAGCTTCCAATCCCATCGGATTAGTCAATCTGTACCAATAAAAATTTTAATCGATCACATCGCTCTAATCACAATCTAATACAGTTAATAGACTCAACCTGATTGAACAGACGGAGTATTACTTGGGAGCGAGCGCAAATGGAACCGGCTCGCGACTGAAAGTCGGGTGAGGTATGGCGGGCAAGTTGCAGCTTATGCTTATGTAAACGGGCTTGCTTTCTTTCAGAGCGGTCGAGATCGCGGTATCGATCAGTCCGTGCGCATCTTCCAAGTTATTCACCACGGCCTAGAAAACAGCGAAACCGAAACAATTAACAAATCAGTTTCGTTCAATCTGCACTTAACATATATAGCCCTCTGACAACAATCCAAACAAAAGCCCCAGCAGCGACTCCAGCGGCACACTATTAAAGCAGCCATCAGTAGATTATTATAATCTCACAGAACAGACCCACCACCGGCTATGAGATCCAAAATCACAGCAAGCACTATAATAAGACAAAACCCAGAAAGTCTTGTAAGCAATATTTCTAGTTTAACATATGCATCTTTCCTCAGACAAAGATCTGATCCAAATAAAAAATGAGTATCAGCAAAAAGAACGATAGAAAAAGACCGACCGAAGAGATACCTGAAAACAAGTGACGGTCTGGAAACACCTAAGCTCCTGGCTGAAATCAGGCAACCCGATGGTGTGGTGAAGTATCCTGTTGGTCCCGTAGTCGTTGGAGTTGGGCCCGCCGACGATGCAGACCACCGGGAGGTTCTCGCTGTACGCCCCGGCGATGGCGTTGAGCACGCTGAGCCCGCCGACGGTGAACGTGACGACGCAGGCCCCGACCCCGCGCGCGCGGGCGTACCCGTCGGCGGCGTACCCGGCGTTGAGCTCGTTGCAGCAGCCGACGAGGTTGAGCCCCGGCTCGGCGATGAGGTGGTCGAGGAGCGCGAGGTTGAAGTCGCCGGGGACGGCGAAGACGTCGGTGATGCCGATCTGGACGAGGCGGCGGGCGATGTGGCGGCCCATGGTGGCGTCGGGGGAGCCGACCGCCGCGTGCGGGCCCTGGATGGCCGCGGCGGCGCCTTTGGGTGGGGAGCCGACGTCGCTCGAGGGGGGCTTGCAGGAGTTGAGGGCCCCGATCTTGGTGTCCATGGCGCCGGAGCCGGAGCTGGAGCCAGAGGCGGGCGAAGGTGAAGCGAGGGATTGCAATGGAGGTTGTTCGAGGGAGCTTCTCGAGTTTCTTCTGTGTGTGTGTGTGAGTCCGTGTGGGTCTGTGAAGAGTGGGGTTAAAAATGGAGTCATTATATAGATGCGAGCTAGAGAGAGAGAGAGAGAGAGAGAGAAGAGAGAGAGGAGGGAGGAGGAGGGAGGCACAACGCGCGGAGGAGAGAGAAAGAAAGGGGGTGAATTACCGTTGAAAGCGGCGGGAGGAGGAGAGAGAAAGGTTTTGATGATGACGATGATGATGATGATTCATGGGACGACTGAGGATGCTTGTCTTTTTTCTAATGTCAAATCGACCCCCCTATGGGGTTCGTGCTCCGCGCCCCTGGGGAACGTAGAATTGGCCATCCTCGTTTTGAAGTTTTGGGGGGCGGACCGCTGGCGGGGTGTTCGAGTATCGGGGCGCCAAAAATCCCGAATCGATACATTCGCGATAAATTTATTTTAAATTAATTTTTTAATTATCAAAAAATTTTAAATTGATATATTTATGATAAATTTATCATCTTGTTAAATTTGATATATATCACAAAAAACTACAAACTGATTAAAAATGTGTCAAACGAAAGGGTAAAACCCTAAACTAGTAAAACTGTCAACCGCCAAGTAACATCTAACTCAGAAATTTGACGAAAAAATTTAATGAAAACTAACGAAGAGTAAATTTGTTGTATGTGTACCAATTTTGATTTTTTTTGTTGTCAAAAAATTTATTTTTAGTAAATTTATCGCGAGTGTACCAATTTGGGATTTTTCAAAGTATTAACTATTTTCATTTTTAAATGTGTCGCGTCATTGGAATGAGTATATTGAACTCTTTTGATATTTACTTTGGATGTTCGTTGCAATATCTCGAAATTTCATCGCTTATCATGAGAAGGTCGGATTTTTTTTTTTAAAAGACACGTGAATGGAGAGTTTTTTTTATTTTTTTTGGGGAGGGGGTGGGGGAGAATACTCAAAATCGGTCCTCATAGGATAGGTTTCGAGAAAGAGCGACTATCTTACCTATTCTCGAACGTGCACACTCTCAATATTCATACGGATCTTATTAATAAATGTCTCGAGAATAATTATTAACGATACTTTCGTTTTTTAAATGTATTGACAACCATGCATGATACGAGGAAATCAATATATTTTATTGAACACGATTAAAATTATTCTTGTTGACAAAATCTCAACCGTATTCACTACCTAGAAGCATCATTTAACTTTAGTGTCACAATAGTAATTCAACTTTAGGGTGCATTTGGCAACTGGCCAAACAGTAACTATTTCTATTTTTTGTTCTCAAAATCAGTTTTTGAACAGAAATCCATTTGGTAAATTTTTTGTTTCCGGACACAAATTTGTAAAAATTTATTCCCAGAATCAGTTTTAGAACAGAATCAAAAAGCACTATGAATAAGAATCAGAAATGAAAAAAAAAAATTTCTTTATTTCTTCTTCTTCTTCTTCTTCTTCTTCTTCTTATTCTTCTTAGCCTATGGCCGATCGCCGATCGCCAGTGACCGCCACTGCCACTGGCGACCAGCCACATGCCAAGGCCAGCGAGGGCATCGCGGCCTTTGCCGATGGCCGACAAGGGCGACCCTCACCCTCGCCGAATCTGGCATGGGTGACCCTCGTTGTTGCCCTCGCCAGCCCTGGCTGTGGCCGGTCGCCGGCACCGATGACCTGACCATGGCCAAAGAAGGGGAAAAAGAAGAAAAAAAGAAAAATAAAAAGAAAGAAATATTAAAAATTTTAAAATATTATTAATAAAAAAAAAATTTATGCAGTTACCAAAAGTATTTCTGTTCTTTTTCTATTCAAAGAATAGAAATTTGGGACAGTTATCAAGCACTTTAAAATGCTTAAAAATTATTCCCAGGCATGGAATCAAAAAGAATAATTTCTTAATAGAAATTATTTTCGAAAATAGAATAGTTATCAAATACACCCTTAGTATCTTCGCTACCCAAGCATCAATTCGTTACACGTGTGCAAACGGCGCGCGACACAGGTCTTACGGTCAAAATCCATCCCACACGAATAGCCCAGCATCCGTCCTTATTGATTGGGGGGTGCCGAGAAGATTCCGATCCATCTTTTTCTCCTATTGTCGTCACGTTCTTTCACCCTTGTCTTCACTACAATCATAACTGTATTGAAATAAGTCTCCAAAATTACCATGTTAAGTTATACTTATAATCTCAGTGGAAGACAAAAAGTTGTACTTATAAAAAATAGGGTTAATATCACAAAACTTCCAAACTAATATACATATGACAAATTTACTCAAAACTAATTACTTTGATCATCAGAAATTCCAAACTGATATACATGTGACAAATATTACCATAAACTAATTTTTTTACCATAAAAAACCTCAAACTAATACATCTGTGACAAATTTACCCTCCGTTAAATTGAATTAATATCATAAAAAATCACAAACTAGTATACTTATGATAAACGGAGGATAAAACTAGGGGTGTGCATGATCCGAGCGGGCGGTTTCCATTCTAGAATCAGGAACCACTCGCTAATGACCGGTTCCGAAAAATTAGAATCGAGAACTGCCTATTGGTTCCATGGACCCACTAGAAAACCGAACCGTCAGTCAGGTCCGATTCCCAGGTGGGTCCATAGAACCAGTCCCACCAACTAGATAGATGGCCTATGACACAGAGCATAGTGGCCTAAGGCATAACAGAAAAATGCATACCTACCAACTAGGTAGATGGCCAAGACTTGTCAAGAGGCAAAAACAGTTATAGCTTATGTGTATGCCAGTATACATCTTGAAATATTAGAGAAATTGCGAATCTAAGTTCCAGTGGTCAATAAACAAATAACTTAAGAGACATAGGGATTTAGCGAGTAGATTAAAAAATAGGGATTCAAACTTACAACCATTAGCCAGTTGAGGCGACTGAGAGGGCACGGTTGTGTGGGAGTCCACAATCAAGGCCATGAGTTGAGACCGAGATAGAGCACCGTGAATGGAGCGTCGTGAACGGAGCGTGGGAGATAGAGACGATGTGAGTGAGATGGTGAGAGTATGAGACAAGAGAGTATTGATAGAGAAGAGTGAGAGTGTGAGGCCGTGAGTCAAGGCCGAGATAGAGTGGAGACGATGAGAGTGTGAGAGTATTGAATGAAATCCTAGAAGAGTGAGAGAGTGTTGAACTATTGATCAAGATTCCAGAAGAGCGAGAGTGAGGGTATTGAGCATATAGTGATTTAGGGTTTTCTATTTTTTTGTAATTAAAAATTAAATAAATATATAATATATTATAATATTATCGGTCCGGTCTGGGCCGGGTGGGTGGGTCCGCACCTGGAACCTAGAACCGGACCGGTACCCATCGGTTCCAAAAAATTGGAACCAAAAACCAGACTGGTTCCCTTAGAAACCACCGGTTCTGGGCCGGTCCGGTCCAGTTTCGGGCTGTCCCGGCTATTCTTGGTTTTTTTGCACATCCCTAGGTAAAATCCCAAACTAGTATAGCCATCAATTGTTACGCGTCTCCTACTTAAAAATTTGACGGTAAATTTTAATGGAAATTAACGGAGGGTAAAATTATTATAGGTATATCAGTTTTAGATTTTTAGTGATTAAAAAATTAATTTTGAGTAAATTTGCCGCAAATGTACCAATTTGATATTTTTTTGTGGTATTAATCCTAAAAAGTATTTAATATTCAAATAAAGAATTCAAATTTATCTTATACACAAAAACTAGTCTGCCCAGTTTAACATTGGTTCGCCCCATTTTTTTGGTCATCAAGAAGGAAAATGTGCTTTTCTGTTTTCGGACACATCACACGACAATAACCAATCAATCATGCGATGCCAAGCAAGACGGGAATATTCACAACAAGGGAGGCAACGACAATCGATCAGTCACACCATGTGATTGCCCCCTCGCCCACCCACGTCATAAAATTAGGGTTAATACCACGAAAAAGCTTAAATTGATACACATGTAACAAATTTATCACAATCTAATTTTTTTATCATAAAAAACTCAAAATTGATACACATGTGATAAATTTATCATAATCTAATTTTTTGACCGCTAAAAACCCCAAATTGATATACTTGTGACAAATTTATCCTCTGTTAAATTATATTTATACAACGAAAATCATAAATTGATAAATTTGTGAAAAACAGACGGTAAAATTGATACATCCATCAACTGCCATGTGTCAACTAACTCAGTAATTTAACGATAAACTTTAATATAAACTAACGGAAGGTAAATTATCACATATGTACCAATTTAATATTTTTTGTAATTAAAAAATTAATTATGAATAAATTTGTCACATATTTCCAATTGCCGACAACTTGGAGAATAACCATACTAATCGAAGACAGATATGAGGCAATGCAAGTATTCATGGAAGTCCCCACTCCAAGCCCACAACAAGACGTAACCTACGACGTTTGCAGTCGTTCCTTTCACATGTTTAGGATGTCGACGTCGACAGATATTATCAAAATCACCAACCAGGAGACATGATTATTTTCATTGCAAAAAGCTGAGTAATCATTGCAGGAATCGCGGCATTACTCGAGAAGACGGCTCTGTTTTAATCTACAGAACAAAGTTCTTGAAGCAACATACTGATGAGAATCAAGGCTTCCACTGAGGAACAGAAGGACGACTATAGGCGGCCGAGATCTACTGAGGATTGGGAGGACGACTATTGGCAGCCGAGACACGGGAACCCCATTCCAGAAGCTCTTTGCTGGTGTCGTCCTTGTGAACTATCACCTCTATGAAGCACAAGCAATCCTTCTTGGGCCCTGTCGCCGTCTGAATTGCTTCGATAAGCTCCTGCTCGTAGAATACCTGCAAACACGAGCGAATTTTGTTATTTTGCTACGGAGGGATTTCTTGAATGGGAAAATCGTCGCAACTGTAACTTGTGTACAAGCAACTTACTTTTGCTGTCCAGCACTTGCCCTCGCCATTGTGAATTGCTTCCACCAGGCCAGTGTAGTTCCAGTTCTTGATCACATTGTAGGGACCATCATGGATCTCAACTTCGATGGTGTAGCCGCCATTGTTTATCAGGAAGATGATGGTCTTCTGCCCACATCGCAGCATGGTTGACAAATCTTGGGCAGTTACCTAGAGTGCAAAAATCGCCCACGAAATTTTCATTATTCACCTCTTACATTCAATTAAGACAACAGGGAGGGAAATTAATAAGGTTAGTGCATGACTAGCATTGTATGACAAAACTATTCACCTATGCAAATTGCTTAACAGGATTACTAGCATGTTTGTAGGTTGAGCATTGCAAAGCTAGTGGTATCTTCTTGACAGGAGCTCTATGCATAACCACGTCATTCATAATGGCTCGTTCGAATGTGCTTAGCAATATGAAAGATATCAGAAACCATTCCATACCTGGAAGCTACCATCTCCAATGCATGCAATGACTCTCTTCTCTGGCACTGCCTGTGCATACCCAAGAGTCGCACCGACGGACCATCCAATAGATCCGTACTGCATTTGGAACTCATACCTGCATTCCCCATTCGAACTATTTCAGTTTGTTTTCTTAAGTAGCTCCAGATCATAAAGTTAAAGACAAGGGACCTAATCCATACAACTACACCCACATACCCGCAGCCTCTCGGTAATTTCAGCTTCTGGCAGTTGAACCAAGAGTCTCCAGTCTCGGCAATCACAGCTGATTCGCTAGAGAGCATGTCCTGTATGTGCTTGAACAGGACATTCACCCTCAAGGGCTCCTTGGGTTCACACTTCAATGGATGTCCATCCGGAACATAAATCCGATGATAATTCTCATAAGCAGTGGGATTCTGCTTAAGCCGCTTCGTGAGTGCTTTAAGAAAATCCTTCATCAGAATACAACCAAAAGAGGGTCCATTTCCAATCACAACCCTATCAGGCTGCAAAATAATGGCCTTCTCCTTCTTGAGAAGGAGGGAATACCCAACGGAGCTGTAGTCATTGAAAATGGGCCCAGCAAACAAGTAGGCATCTGCGGATTCCACAATCTCGGCACAGAATGCAGTGCTCACCGCACCCCAGTAAGTCCCGATGAAGTGGGGATGGTGCTCGGGCACGAGCCCTTTAGCCGATGGCATCACGGCTACAGCATAGCCAGAGGCATCGGCTAGCTCTACAAAGGCATCACAAGCCTTTGCAACCCGGAGTTTCGGGCCACCCACCATTACCGGCTTGACCGCCTTGTTCAAGAACTCTGCAGCTGCCTCTACTGCAGCTTCCAATCCCATCGGATTAGTCAATCTGTACCAATAAAAATTTAGTCGATCAGATCGCTCTAAGCACAATCTAATACAGTAAATAGACTCAATTGATTGAACAGACGGAGTATTACTTGGGAGCGAGCGCAAATGGAACCGGCTCGCGACTGAAAGTCGGGTGAGGTATGGCGGGCAAGTTGCAGCTTATGCTTATGTAAACGGGCTTGCTTTCTTTCAGAGCGGTCGAGATCGCGGTATCGATCAGTTCGTGCGCATCCTCCAAGTTATTCACAACGGCCTAGAAAATGGCGAAACCGAAACAATTAACAAATCAGTTTCGTTCAATCTGCACTTAAAACATATACACCCCTGTGACAACAATCTAAACAAAAACCCCAGCAGCGACTCCAGCGGCACACTACTATAGCTTTATAATAAAACCAAAACCCCAGCAGCGACTCCACCACCAACAAACTATGAGATCCAAAATCACAACAAGCATTATAATAAGACAAAACCCAGAAAGTATTCTAAGAAATATTTCTAGTTTAACATATGCATCTTTCCTCAGACAAAGATCCGATCCAAATAAAAAATGAGTATCAGCAACAAGGACGTTAGAAAAAGACCGACCGAAGAGATACCTGAAAACAAGTGACAGTCTGGAAACACCTAAGCTCCTGGCTGAAATCAGGCAACCCGATGGTGTGGTGAAGTATCCTGTTGGTCCCGTAGTCGTTGGAGTTGGGCCCGCCGACGATGCAGACCACCGGCAGGTTCTCGCTGTAGGCGCCGGCGATGGCATTGAGCACGCTGAGCCCGCCAACGGAGAACGTCACGACGCAGGCCCCGACGCCGCGCGCGCGGGCGTACCCGTCGGCGGCGTACCCAGCGTTGAGCTCGTTGCAGCAGCCGACGACGTTGAGCCCGGGCTCGGCGATGAGGTGGTCGAGGAGCGTGAGGTTGAAGTCGCCGGGGACGGAGAAGACGTCTGTGATGCCGATCTGGACGAGGCGGCGGGCGAGGTGGCGGCCCATGGTGGCGTCGGGGGAGCCGACCGCCGCGTGCGGGCCCTGGATGGCGGCTGCGGCGCCGTTGGGTGGGGAGCCGACGTCGCCCGAGGCGGGCTTGCAGGAGTTGAGGGCCCCGATGTTGGTGTCCATGGCCTCGGAGCCGGAGGAGGCGGAGGAGGAGAAGGAGGAGGGAGGGCGGCGGGGGAGGAGGCGGAGGGGGAGGCGGAGGGAGAAGGTGAAGGAGAAGGTGAAGCGAGGGAGTGCAATGGAGGAGGAGGAGGAGGAGGAGGAGGTTGTTGTAGGTGGGAGCTTCTCGAGTTTCTTCTCTGTGTCTGTGCGTGTGTGTGGGTGGGTGTGTGAAGAGTGGGCTAAAAATGGAGTCTTTATATATATGCGAGCGAGCTAGAGAGAGAGAGAGAGAGAAGATACAATGGGCGGCTGGGTATCGGGGGGTCAATTACCGTTGAAAGCGGTGGGAGGAGAGAGATGGAGGTTTTGATCACGGGATTGAGGACTGATATTCTCCTTTTCTAGTGTCAAATTGACCCCGCATGGGTGCGTGCTTCGCACCCCTAGGGAACATGCAATCGGCCATCCTCGTTTTGAAGCCGCGGGGGGACTCCATGTGGGGGGGCTCCATCTAATTGGAAATCTCGCACGCACCTTCCACGCCTATCTAGCTGTCCATCGTGAGATTTTTCGGTTTTACAAGTGTCGAGTCATGGGAACGAGTATATTTGACTCTCTAGATTTTCCTCTTACATTTTTTTTTTCCAGCCAAATGGGTTGAATTGGTTTTCAAAACATCTGTGATTCGCGGGCTAATTAGATAACATCTTGCTTTGAACATCGGAGTTGCTAGGACTAAAATTCGAGAAATTGAGCTCATTGTATGTTAGGAGTCCCCTTATGAGAAGGGGCTAGGGAAAGCTTGAACCAATTCTCTATTTCTTACTTCTAGATCCCTCTCATGAACTGGAATCAAAAGAAATAGTAAATCCGTTCCATTCCCCTGGAAGTGCGTCTCTTTGGGGAAGAAGGCTCCGACAAGAGTGAGCAGGCACTTATTCTTGAATCTTTTTTGCGGTGGTCATCAGACGGACATGTAGATATTAATAAGATATAAAGAGGACAAGGCCATCAACACCCCGCAAGGGAAGGGCAAGAGTGCCGATCGGCTCGCCATTTCAAAAATGTGGATAGAATAAAGTGTCCATAATAAAGACGTTTGCTCGTCGCGTCTCTCGGAATTATGTCGCAATTGAAGCCATAAACATGTACCTTATTATGAGTTGACCGGATATTTTTCCTCCGTGAATGCTGAATGTGTTACTAACTAGAATTGCCACATTTTTTAGTAAGTTTTTTTTTTAAGAAAAAGGCACGTGAAGACTAGCACTTTTTTTTTGGAGAATACTCAATACCAATTAAGGGTGTGCAAAAGAACTGGGACCCGTCCGGACCGCTCGAAATCAGACCGAAACCGGTGGTTCCCAAGGGAACCGGTCCGGATCCCGATTCCAATATTTTTGGAACTGATGGGTACCAGTCCGATTTCCGGTGTGGAACCGTTCACCCGCCCACCCAGACCGAACCGGTAATATAATAATAATAATATTTTATTTTTAAATTTTTAACTAAAAAAATTTAATAAAAAAATTTTAAAAAGAAGAAAATTTGTTATCATGACTAAAGGTCTTGTGTAATTGGGATAACCTTGGTCATTTTTCCCAATAATTGATGGGTACCCATTTGATTTATGGATGATGTGGTCAATATAATCGATCATAGTGTATGAATTATATGAAAAGTTATGTTATTTTCTTTTTGTTCTGTTGATCCGATGTTGATCCACTGATTTTTTTTTATTTGTCCAGAAAAATTTGTTGGGATCGATTCCATAGATCCACCCGAAAATCGGACCGGACCGATGATCCGATTCTCGGGTGGATCCATGAAACCGACGAGTGAATCTCAGTTTCAATTTTTGAAATCGGTTTTATAGCGGACGGTTCACGGTTCTAAGGTGGAAACTGCCCATCTGAATCATGCACATCCCTAATATCGATCCTTGCAGGTTAGGTTACGTGACAGAGCAACTACCTTACCGTATCTCGAATGTGCACACCCTTAATATTCATATGGATTTTATTAACAAATGTCTCGGGAATATTTATCGAATGATTACTATCGTTTTTAATGTATTGACGGCGGTGCACGATACGAGGAACTCAAATATATTTTGAAAAATGATAAAAATATTCTTGTTGACCAAAATGCCAATCGTATTCACTATCCAGAGCATCTTTTCCATTCCACGTGCTCCTCGCATGCAACACTGGCCTCATGGTCAAATTTCACCCCGCATGAAAAGGGCACCGCCATAGATCCTTATTGACTGTGCTGAGAAGGGTCCGAGTCTATCTTTTTTCTCTTGGCCCGCTTCGTTTAGTAAAAAATAAATAATCTTAAAAAATAAATACATATCTGAAATAATTAATTGATGAAAAAATAATTCATTATCAATAATTTTTATTTAAATATTTTTGTGGACAATTAAAATATTTTTTGTCCGTTCACTTTGTATGTGACACAAGCTATTATTTCTAAACAAAATATTTTTTTAATTATTTATTTTCTGGGAAATAAACAGAACTGTTCTTGCATCCTCACCTTGAATTGAGGTTACCATCGTTAAGCAATACTTATAAAAAGTAGTTAACATTTAATTCAAAAATCCAAAATTATTCGATATACGAAAACCAATCTCGCGAAATTTAACATTGATTCCCCCCTCCCCCGGCCACTTTTCAAGACCGAAAAGGAAGAGGCACTCTTGATTTCGGATACGTCACGCCGCAATAACCAACCAATCGAAAGTGAGATACGCATACATACGACGCCGAGCAAGACAAGAATCAAAACAAGCACGGCAACGACTATCGATCGGATCACGCCACGTGACCGCCCCTGCCCGGCCCGGCCCTGCCCCACCTCATAAAACTACGACCGCCATGGGGCGTGCGGACGGGGGCTCCAATCCCACAACGGAACACTGCCCGACGGGAGGAGGCGGCGAAGGAAATCCAGCGAGCGGTCCTTGGAAAAATCTCGATACATCGGGCTGGTTTTGGGGAACACCGCGACCTCCAACTTGCTTTTGGCCACCGGTTTCGTTGGCCGGTATCATTAAACATAGGAAAGGAGATTCGAAACAAACAAACAAAAAAGGGGTTTAAAACCGACCAATACGGCTCTGCAGTTTGCACTAGAAAAATGACAAGTGGGGGTTAGCATCTGTTTTTTTATGTCCATTTGCAGTAGCGGACAAAACGAAAACCCACCGCCGTCCTCGGATTTTTGTCGTCCTACGTTTGACCCTATCGGCCTTTTTTCTCTCCCCACTACGCGCCGGAAATTGAAACTCGTCCTCAGATAGGGACCAGAGTGCAAACTTTCCTTCTATATTTTTTTTTTTGGATAAGTACATCACGAGTCCTAAAACTTATCACAAAATATATTTAATCTTAAAATTTACAAAAAGTTCATTTGAGTCCTAGAATTTATCAAAATGATCCATTTGAGTCCTAAAGTTAATACCGTTAGATTTACTAATGGAAAATGCTGACGTAGCGCTGACGTGTCATTTTTAATTTTTTCTTGAGACACGTGGTGCCACGTCAGCAAAAATAAAAATAAAAATAGAAAAAGCTTTAAAAACCCAAAAAAAAAAAAACAGAATCAGTGGTGACCAGCCACCATTGATGGCCGCCGCCACAACCACTAGGAAGGACCAGCGGAGATTGCTTGGGCCTTCCCGAAGCTTGGCGACCCTCGCTGGCCCCGGCATGTGCCCGGCAACCCTCGCTCAAATCTGGGACGACTGTCACGCCCTCCCCCAGATCGAGGGTCGACAGCCCTCGCTGGGCACTCGCCTAGGCTTGGCGAGGGTTGCCGGGCTTCGAGAAGGCCTAGGCAACCCTTGTCGACCCCGAGTGAGTCCCTGGCGACCCTCGATATGGGGGAGGACGTGACCCTCGCCGAGCACTCAACCGGGGCCGGCGAGAGTCGCCGGGCTTCGGGAAGGCCTAGGCAACCCTCGCCAGCCCTAGGCGAGTCCCCGTCGAGGGCCAATGACCCTCAATCTGGGGGAGGGCGTGACCCTTGCCCCAGATTTGAGCGAAGGTCGCCAGCACTCGCTCGAGGCCGGCGAGGGTCGCCGAGCTTCGAGAAGGCCCAGGCGACCTCCGCCGGTCCTTCCCGGAAACTGTGGCAGCAACCATCGGCAGTGGCCATCGGGCTTGGCCACCACCGATTCTGTTTTGTTTTTCCTTTTTTGGTTTTTTTTTACATTATTTTTATTTTTGCTGACGTGGCGTCACGTGTCTCAGGAAAAATAATTAAAAATGATACGTCAGCATTTTTCTTTAGTAAATCTAACGGTATTAACTTTAGGACTTAAATGAATCATTTTGACAAGTTTTAGGACTTAAATAAACTTTTTGTAAGTTTTAAGATTCAAATATATTTTTGTGACAAGTTTTAGAACTTGTGGTACACTTCTCTCGTTTTTTTTCCTCTTCTGAGTGTGGTCTCGGTGATGGTTATTGACTCCGGTCATTGGTTTGCTTTGATTAGAAACTGAGACCCCAAGAAATTTGTCATGATCATCTAGAATGAATAGTGACCATTGACCGATAATTAAGCAAATGTGTTAAACTTATTAAGCAAACCAATTTCGCGGAAAAGACCGAGAAAGGTTTTTTTCTTTCTTTCTCGATTCAACTCAGTTTATTATATATATTATGCGGTTCGTGTTTGTTTATCTATTTCGTGACTAAGAAGCGTGTTATTCGCACGACAAGAACACGATATGTAGCCTCTGTCATCGATAGATGGCTTTGTTCAAATTCGTTATCTCTTAATCTAACCAGTTACAGTACAGCTGAATTACAGGGTGCGGTCCATTGCTGAAAGATATGTGGGACTTTGAAGTATGACAATGTAATCATAACAGGGGAATACAGACGAGGTTCTTTTTGCTTCAAAGCAACGCGCCTTTATGAGGAAAAGCGAAAACCAACTTGAGCACATCATGGCCAAGGGCAACTCTCTAGATAATAGAATGCACCACTCGAACATCTCGAAGAAGAGCAATAAAAATAGATCATTAACTCCTCAGAGCACTGATTCGGCAATTTCCAATGTGATTTGAAAATGTGAAAGTGTGCGACTTTGCATATTCCATTGTTTTGTAATGCTGGATATTGCTACACTTAAAACTTGCTTTCAATATCTTGAAAATTTAAGTTTATGTGAAGATCACTAATGTTGGAAATAAATTTGTTTTTCTTAAGTAGTGTTATTTCCAATTAAAGGGTCTAACCATAAGAAAATTTTTATCTATCGAGGTTCTGCTAAAAAAAAAAACCTATCTATCAAGGTGTTTTCTAATTACCGTTATAACAGCTTACAGCAATGTTCAGGAAACTGTCTCACCTAATTTTAAGGTGTTTTGCTTTTTCTATTTCGCTACCAAAACGCAAAAGACACAACACAACACGGCTACAGCACAGCCACAACGCGACATGCTTAAGGTCTGGAAGCGGGTCTTACTTGTAGACGTCCTAATTCTGAATGTCCGTGTACCAAATAAATACCCCCATACAACAACTTTTGAACGAGTGCTTTTAAGAGAGAGAAGCCCTTTTCTTTCTCGTTGCCTTTTTCCAAATATCTCAGCATCAATTTTGAGTTTTTCTTGGGGTGCAAGGACAGGGCTGGCATGCAATACCCCCCCGTCAGATCTGGTTTCCGTACAGTCGCGCATGCATGTAGCATTTCGTTTTCGAAAGTTTCTGTTTTGACCAAAACTCTGCACTTGCTCACATGATGGTGCAGAGTAGGCGGGATTCACATGGCTCTCTCGTGAACGCACCCACCTTTTGCTCCCAGTGACATTTTCCTGCCTACCGACGTGGCCATTCGGCTTCCGTTAACGTGGTCTTGTGGTTGCTTATTCCTGGCCGGCTCTTTTACAGATCTCTGTCTAGGCAAATCAATCGCTGACCTAACCAAACAGGCTGGCTCGGTATGGACTACAAACTGACTCGAGATGTCGCTTCATTCTGATGTACAAAGGAAATAGTAGAAGACATAATAGTACAGGGAAGCGGCGCGTATTCTTATATGCTGTGAGTGGATTTGGAAGGTTCGATCTCAGCACACTGGAATGAGCGGGAAGGACTTTACATACCCACGACAAATCTGATGGAGCGTGGGTTCGCGGAAAAAGATTCTTGTCCTAGGATGTGGAGCAACACAGGGTAGCACGAGCATGTTCAGTGAGATAGTGCCACTCTAAAGAGACGCAGAACCCTCTACTCGTCGACTAGGTGCCCGTGTGAATACCAGAGGTCTCTCTTGATCAATCCAGAACCTAAGAAGGCTTTGATTTGCTGGCCCCTGCCACTTAAGGGAGAATCGAATGATCATACATGCTATTGTTTTCGAAGCAATGTACAAGAGAACAGATGAACAGAAAGAGTAATAAATTGAACGTTGAAGATAGAGTGAGAGAATATCATGTAGTGTTAAAGCACACGAAGTGTCCGACTCTGCATATCATATAATCACTAATCGCAGCGCGCAGAGGATTACTAACCCGAGATCTCGAGTTGATCTCATGTTCTGCATATCATGTCCACGCAGAAGGTAATCCATCTGCAAATTGTTTAATCAGAGTTGCTCTGCACGTACTAGCTACAGTGTGGGACATCAGACAGAGACAATAAAATGATTCTAAGCAACAGATAACTTGCAGTAAGATGTGCATAGATGTGTATAGATCAATAAAGACCAAACCGATGGATGCACTATGGCTGTTCCCAGTTCAAGAATGGAAGTGCAAAATCAATTCGACATGAGCAGTTATTGATAACTAGGAGTCAAACATCAGATACTCCAACAATATCAGCACAACGATTATTCGGCTCCGGTGAGATGGCCGCTACAATTTTAATAGTAAGGCTCGGGCATGTTGGCAGGGGCCTCTTATGAAACCATGTGCTCTAGAGTAGGCACAATTTTTGCTAAGACGACAAGATCTTTCATGGATACATATTACCGCTCAAACGGACAGAGACTTCTAGCTCCGGGTCTCACGGGATGGTGAAAGAAGCTTGGGGTGTCTACTTCGACATCATCGACTTCCAATCAGATCAGGTTTACCGATAGATTTTCCAAGCAACTGCTTTCCTCAGGTGCTGTGATCATCAAGAAATTTAACATGCTCTCTGCTTGATAGATAGGTAGTCCAGGATACATCCGTCCCCTGTAAGAAAGATAAACCTACGGTCAGACATCAACCAGACGATCCATCCAGTTGTAAAACAATTCTCGGTCTTCCTGACCAGATTTCATACATTCTAGGACGTTCCCGATTAATGTAGTGACACCTTCATTGTCAAAGGTAAAAGAAGAGGGAGCTTTCAAAAAAAGTAAAGCTCCAACCCAGGATAAAACTGATTTGACATAATGAAAAAAGATGCCAGCACAAGAAGTTCAACCTTGAAAGGAGGAGATAGAACAGTAAAGAAGCACTAAACTCAATGCCCAAACGAGGCCAGAGCTGTTATCCTGCCTCTTAAAGCGATATCCCAGAGGACATCAAGTAACGTCAATTGATGACCAAATGTTGAAGTGGTTCACGCTTCAATGAAATATCATGGCATTTTCAACAGAGATGTAATGACACCTGCGAACGATGGATACTTTGTGCCCCATTTAAAGTTAAGCAATCATCATGCAAGGGTGAAAGAAACCCTAGTCGAAGTCATTTACAGGGAAAAATAGCTTTATTGATCTTCTAACTCTGGTCAATAACATCAGAAGCTCACTAAAAAACGAGATGCAGATGTACTTACGCATGGACAGAGCTCCTGCATAACCTCGAGATTGGAACAATTCATTCTCATGATCCAGTCATCCAGTTTTCCATCCCAGCCAAAAATGGTGATAACGGTGGCAACACAGTAAACAAGAATGTCTTGAAACAAAACGTTAACAACAAAATCACCAACAATGTTTTGAGACAGAACTCTCATTTTCTAATACTTCAAAATTGCAGTCACGGAAGTTTGTGTGTACAGCGTATAAACGAGGGTCGTTATGATTTAAATTAGCAATTACATGTAGATGAATCATGATCACTTCCCACAAGAGTGGGATGTGAGCAGCCACCGCGACCAGGATAAGATCTCATCCTTCTCCTCTAATTATGTACAAAAGTCTCGAAGCCGCACCTTAGTGTCGAGATTAACAGTATTGTTAGTGTCGTACAATGCCTTAGCATTTAAAAGTCCGACTTTTCAACTGAATCCCCAAATTGTAATTGACTTTTACAGCCATCAGGGTTTCTATGTGAGCTTCGGAGGCTGCCTCGTCTTGGTGAACCGTACATCTCCATTAAGAACCGAGCTAATAAACTGTTCCACTTGTTCCGTGTTTAACTCTTTAGCGTATATTGCGAACTTTCCCTTTCGATGCTTGTAGGCAACAAGTACCTTATCAGATGATTTATATCCTGACTTGTCAAAAGCATTTAGAAAAGCTGGCTGCTTGCTAGCATCCAACAGAGCATAAGAGATGGAATCTCGGTTTCCATTGGATGAACTCTGCTTCCTTGAAAATGACTTCTTAGAGACCTGAAACACCAATCACGGAAGAAAAGACAAATTACGTTGCTTACTTAGCATCACATAGATAACACATATAAAAAAGTCATTCTATTAATTGTCAATGAGACCTAGGTTATCATTCTTTAAAGACCTCTGCTGCCATCTAATCCCAGATGCTCAGATACATCATTTTTACAGAGCCATCCCAAGGAATATACATGTCTATAACTCTACTTCAACAGTCGCAATTGCACATCGTACTTTCCTATTGCTAGTTTTTTTTATATCTATCCTATGCTCCTTGTTCATAATATCAAAACTAAAACTTATTTCCTTAAAAGAAAAATAAATCCTCATACCACCGATAGAATTGATTCCAACTCTTTCCTTGCCCTCGAGGATCTGAATGCACCAATGATGCAAAGTGGAGAACTTTGTCCACACAAGTCATCAAAATTTGCACCTTTCAGAATGGGTATCTGCTCATTCACTGACTCAGTCTGTGCCTTTCTAGCTCGACTTGAATCTGATTTCTTGTTCTTCCTCTCAAAACTGTCAAGTAAGGCACTAAGTTCATTGATAGCAGAGTTCATGTCTTTCACAGAAATACCCGCTTTCAAGATATGCTTCTCCCCGTTACTCAGCCAACCAACTACAGCAGGAAGAGCATTGATCCCTAATTTTTTTAAAGCTGGATCAGAAACATCATGAACCTGCAGGAAACATAACAGGATTCACTACATAGCCAGTTTAGAGACTTAGAAGGTTCAAAATCTTATTGACTAGAAAGCACTTCCGCAATACCAAGAACTATTTGGCCAATGAAAGGAGTAAAATTACCATCTGATTTCTTCCCTAACCAGCCAAGTGCAAATACAATTACACTATTTACCGTTAATAAAACAATCCAGAAGTACTATAGTATGCTCCCTATTATTACCTGCAAGTCATAAAAATTGAAGCGCTTGTGGTACAAGCCACTAAGAGCACGCCAGATGGCAGGAGTATCCTTCTTGGACGTAAAAAGTATCACCCCAGGTAAGCTATCTCCGTTACCGAAGGAAAACTCACGATGGTTCAGGTCAACTCGTTTTGAGAATCGAGGCAAGTTTTCACGGCAAAAAGTTCTCAAATCTTTTGTAACATAATCACCTTTGTATTCCACCAAAGAACCACTATCACCATCCTTGCAGGCATAAACAAATAACCTTGGTACTTTGCGAGGATAAGTGCCAAGGTCCTTACAAAAAGAAGGCTCACTCTCACAATTCACACGTCCGACCTAAAAGGACAAGCAACATTTTAACACTGAGAAGTCATTGCTTGAAGATAATTGATGAAAAAGGATTTCGAAAACAGAAAACCTCAATTACCTTCACAACTCCTTCCAATGAATGGCCGACCTCCTCTACGACAGATTCCAAGTGATTATTCATCAATGCGGGTGTCTCAAATAACAAAAGCCAAGTCATTCCTTTATTCACTACTTCTTTTTTGAACACCTGTGAATTCATGCTCCTAATACTCTTCGATGGACCTTTAGACCCAGACTGAGACCCTGCTGATTCAGAACCACCAAACCAACCCCCACCAAACATGCTGGCAAATATATCATCAAAACCAAAGTTAAATGGGCTCTGACCACCAGAACCACCAAAGTGATATGAATGGCCCTGGGAAGCTCCCTGGCCACCTGCACTCTGCCATCCACCTGGTCTGAACGAAAAATGAGTTTCTCCTGGCCCACCATTGGTAAAGTAAGAATATCCACCGTGGCCACCAGGATTACCAGCGTAAGAGTATCCACCATGACCACCAGGATTGCCAGCATCAAACCCAGGATTACCCTTTTCATCTCCATACAAATCATAATTCTTTCTCTTCTCTTCATCGGATAAAATCTCATAGGCTAATCGAGAGAAAATGGAACAAAATCACAATCACTAGCAATATGAAAGAACATATCTCTACTGCCTTTGCACAACCAATAAATGCCTAAAGATTTACTTTGATTTGCTCAACATAATAAGCTTGTGGACTTGAAAATGATGCACCTCAGGAAAGAGCAGAGAAAGCACAATGCCAGTAAGTTTTTAACATACCATTATTGATCTCCGAGAACTTTTCTTGGGCACCTTTATTTTTGTTCTTATCTGGGTGATATTGAAGAGAGAGCCTGCAAAAGAATCCATATACCAGCTGAAAAATATAAATAATACAACATCATCAAGTCTGCATACATGAGCACAGTTTTATTTCTTTTGTTTGTGGGGTAGGGTGGGGTGATGCCAAGTTGGTCGTTAAAAGGTGACGGGAAACACATAAAGCCAAGGGCTGATTATATGCTACACGTGGCAGTTGAAATTGTAAACTAAACCAGATACGATTCATGGCATGTTAAAACTGCATCGAACAATTAATAAGGTTTAACCACCCCAGGAAACATTTTGTATGTGCGGTGTGCTCCATTCTGTTATCACCTCCTCAATACAGTTTGTTTAAAAGTTTTTATACATACACAACATATATGTGTCGATAAGTAAATACGATAGATATCCACATAATTATTGACATGTATAAGGAGTTTGCACATGGTCACATGTCTAGTCCAGAATAAATACTAACGTAGGCTGGGTTGACCTCACGAAGGAAAAAGAGCATCATGCTCCCCAAATTAAATTAAGATAGAGTATATGAAAAATAATTTCCATCATTCGTCAAGCATTTAGAAAGTATTGATGACCAAATGATGATTGTCCATTCAAGTAACATACCAATGTTAGAACATATACCGATGTTAGAACATTGCCAACAAGAAGTCTCGATTTTTAAATTAATGCTCTCGCAGAACACGTTTCACAGGATGTCACCAGATATAAGAGAGATAACATTGTCAATAAGAAGTCTCAATATTTGAATAATGCTCTCTCAGAACCTATTTAAGGGGATGTCAGCAAACACAAAAGACAAAATCAGATTTCTCGAACATATGATGAGTAGAGCTGATTTTTCAGGATCAGACAATTGTAAACCCCCGAAACTCACATACATTTGTTTCTTATTGAAGCACCATGTAAAATTGCCGTTAAACCATTGACTTATCAAGGACTAATCTTTGAAAAAAGTGAAGGTTTTCCATTTTTACCAGTAAAGAAAGGCTCAAAAAGTTCAACCGTCCTCAAAAGTTGCATGTATAAAGCCACAAAATGCAGCTACAGGAGTGGCGAGAGTCAGTGCTGCAGATGATATAACTAAAAGTACTTCCTTAACAATAAATGCAAATGAGAAGACAATCATGATGAACAAAAATTCATTATAATGCCAATATAATTTCAGAATTTAACCCTGCCATCGCCAACTACTGATTATCATACATACTCACACTACCATGGTATTAAGTGCAGAACAGGACTGACGTAGAATTAAAGTTTTTCAACAGAGACTGCACAGTACATTATAGGGAATTAGGATACATGAATAAAGGATGAACATACTTATGGAAGGCTTTCTGAATTTCCCGCTGACTGGCGTTTTTCTCAACCCCAAGAGCCTGAAAATACAATATATAAAATGTTACAACATGACATATTTAAAGAGCACTCTACCATTATGGCATTGACATAGAACCACATAAATCTTTTAGGACTGAGGATCAAAAAGAACATCTGAAATAAATCATTTAAACAAAAAGATAGTCTTAATCATATCCCACGCTTTTTTCTTCTGATTAAGTTATTTATCTCAAATTAACTTACAGAACTATAGCTCAAAAGGATGTCACTACCATGAAGCGACGTTACCACCATTAAGCGACAATTGACCTGCCTATGGGGTCCTTCTTCTTTCTATCACCAGACCATTAAAAGGCTATACAAAAGAAGTCTAAAGCTTGACAATATCAACGACTGGAAAGCAGGAGCCATTCCACAGAACCCTCTGCCAAACTCCCACTATACCGTTTTTACTTTTAAACAAACTCCGTAGCCATTGTCTGCATCATTTCTCTTCTGCTCATAGTCTTTGTGAACGATTATGACACTCAAAGACGATATAATTGGATGAAATTATGAAGCAAAACTAGGCACCTTTCATGCTGCCTGCGCCTAAGGGACCTATCAACCTTTGTCAAAACCAAATTCGAGTCATCAACGAAGAAAGATTCCACACTGCCTGAAAAAAATTTCCTCAAGCCTACCGCAAATGGAAAGATCATGATCGCTGCTACACGGCACCCGTGATCTTCCATATGTGCTCTAACCCTTAAATACCAACAAAGACAATCTCATGCACCTAATCGCGCAAATGAGCCCAATCAACAATGTCCCGTCTATCAACCTCCCAACACAGCCATTTCAAGCTGTCCTTCGATCTCCTAGCGCCTCTGACATCAAGCCGCATCTTTGGTGACTAGACCAATCTCACGGCACGCGAAGAACCGCATTTTTTCCCTTCCCTTAACAACCGAAACGAGAACTACTTCCCCAATCCCCACTGCAAAATTCAAAAGAGAAACGAAAAACTCCGGAATCGCCAGCTACACACGGTGACGACTCGATCGACGGACGGGGCATCATCGAGGGAAAAGGCCGCGAAGGGTTTTTACCTTGTAAGGGTCGGTCGTCCTGGCTCCGAGGGCTGAGAGGCACAGGAGCGACAGGATCACCAACGACGGACGGATCTTCATCGCCGGACCTTGCCTGCCGCGAGGCGAGAATCGACGCCGCTCGGAGCTGGAAATCTCTGGGAAGATCGAGGCAAGTTTGACGAAGGAATCGACGTCCGGAGCGAGCGAGCGAACGGAAGAGAGGAGAGAGAGAGAGAGTCTGAGCCTGAGCGAGAGACGACGAGGGTGACATCAAACTAGGCGGGTTCATATAAGCTTCGCGGGAAGGGGGCAGAGTCCAGATGCTTCGCGGCATAGGCTTCTTCACGTCCACGTGGCACTTAAGGGCGGTTCCACGCGCGACGTCCAATCAGATTTCAGGATGCGATACTGGGGAGGAGAGAGCATTTATTAATGTTCGGCGGTTTAATTTAATTCGTTCTATTGTTTTTCTTTTTTCTTTTTTCACCGGTCGCTTCCCTATTCAATCGCGATTTGGGCCATAGGTATTCTTAACGGTTAAAGGAACTTTCTAAATCGAATGTTGGGCTAATTTCCCTTAAAAAAAAACTCGATTTTAGGGACGGTCTCAATTCTGGCCTGATTTTTTTTTTGTTTCGTGAAAAAGTTCAAATTTCAATCAAAGTCCTAAATATGCTTGCATGTCCAAAAATCGTCACTTATTTCTTCAATATTATCAACGTTAGGAGATAGTTATTTTTCCTTACAAGGTGAAGGTGTTAACGAAATCGCGAATTTTGATAATGAACTTCTAATTGGTTCTGATGTCGATAATTTTTAATTAAATTTTTGAGTAAACTAGGGTTTAATACCCTAAAAAAACTCCAACATTAGATTTAGTCCCAATTTTGCCTTGAACTTTTAGTTGTATAAAAAAAAAACCTCTAACTTTAAGCCCAATCATCAATTTTATGGTATGTTTGATTTTGTTAATTTTTTGTGCCTGCTCTATTACCTTTTTCTTATGGTGTCGATTGGAATTTGAGAAGATAACGCAAATGGTCATTGAACTTTGGCTCGATGTGCAATGTTGTTCTTAAACTTTTAATTTGTTTAGTGTAGTTCTTAAACTATTGGTAAACTTTCAATACAATCCATCTGTTTGCTCAAATGACAAATGGGACATTATACGATGACTTGGATTATTATATGTTGAGTTGAATCTTTAAAAGGATGATGTCAACATGTTTATCTTTTTATTCATCTACTTTAGAAAAGGAAAAAAATTTAAGGCGATAACGTATACATTGTTATTTGATGGTGTCAATTTTTATATTTTGATCTAAAATGAATATCTTGCTTGGATAATTCTTGTGTAACTTTTTTTTATTATTATTCGCAGTTCAAATTAGGGGTGTGCAAAAGAACTGGAAACCGGTTGAACCGCCCAAAACTGGACCGAACCGGCAGTTCCCGAGGGGATCGATCCGGCTCCCGGTTCCAAATTGGAATCGGTAAGTACTAGTTCGGTTCTCGGTTCTAGGTGTGGAACCGCCCACCCGTCTACCTGGATCGGACCAGTACACATATATATTCAAATGTGAAGCTGGGTTTCCAACACCATGAAGGTTTACACAGTCAATTTAAAAAATGAGGCGAAGAGCAGAGAGACTCCGCCTCGTGTGGACGAGTTGTGGGAGATCCTTAATTCCTGGAAAACCAATCTCCTATAAGGGGAACAATAGGCTTCTTCTTCATCATTTTCTTCTCCTTCGCACGTCCAAAGTAGCCCCCCTTCTCACTAATACTCAGTACATGAGCCAAAGTGGGGGAGATCTCCATCCTAATCACCGTCTCGTTCATTTTGTCTTGCTCTTTCATGGTATCAGTCCTGATTCCCCTTTCAAAATCAGCTGATCTTCTGGTCGCCGCAGCTTTTGCTGCAGCAGCAGCTTCAGCTCGAGCTAACCTTGACATTTCTTGTGCAACTTAGTGTTCAGGGAAGCCAGAGCAACCTTGGTTTCGGATTTTCTCCTAGGGACATTTGGATTGGTCCATGGAACCATCCAGGAATCGGACCGGACTGTCCGGTTCCTGGATGGGTCCATGGAACGAATGGGCGATTCTCAATTTTAATTTTTTGAAACCGGTCCTTAGTGAGCTGATTCTAGTTCTAGGGTGGGAGCCGCCCCCCTGGATCATGCTTACCCTTAATTCAAACTTAAGAGATTGTGAGCCAAATTAATAAATTTTGTTAACTTAAATCAATAGAAAATCGGTATTGAACATTTTCATGTAATTTAGGGATTAAATTATACATTTGCAAATTAAAAGTCCAATAACAACATTATACATTTGATCGAAGTTTTTGAACTATTTGTATTATTTTTTCTTAGAATTCGAATCAAATTACAGTGGACCATGTTTCTTTTTCCTTCAAATATCTTCTCTCTAGTCGGTAGTGAGTGATTTATCCTCGTGGTTTTGTTATTTTTGCATGAAAAAAGTAAAAAAATTTCGTGTTATAAGTAGCTTATCAAGAGGAGTAATAAATTCTATGTTTTTTCTTGTCGTATCTCTAATTCTAACTTTGGTTCCGCCTCTTGCGGAGCACAGGATTCGAATTCCGTACCCATGATACTAGCGTCCCAACCCTCAATCCCTTTACTAGCGTAGTTGTATTGGCAATAAATTCTATGTTGAAAAGTAATAGATGTATTATTGTTAGAAACATTTACCCATATACAATAACTTTTACTGAAATGAAAAGTCAATGCTATATTTGTAGTTAGCGGAAATTACATAATCTCGAATTTGAAGTAATATCCATTTACCTTTAAACTTTCAATTATTATACATCGTTTTTCTGTATTTTCATTCTATTACAGACGTTTACTTTTTGTTACCTTTTTCATTATCATGTTCAATGCATGTGACTTTTACGGGGTAAAATTACATTTAATCTCATTTTCCAAAGAAAATTCTCTTTTATCCTTGATTTTATGTGAAAATGAAGAAAAATAAGTTAAATAAAATACTAATAATAGGATAATTAAGTAACAATAATTATATTAAAAATGTGAGTTGGTTAAAACTTGATGAATATATTAATAGAGCTAAATAAGTTGTTTTGAAAAAAACACAATAAAGGAATAAGGAAAAGTTGCCTCACCTCAATAACATAGAAGGTCAAATTACAGTTTTTGGATACTCATTTTGTAACTTTAAATGGTCAATTAATGCAAAAAAAATGATTGATCTATAAAAAGTATTGAAGAAAATCTCCTTAGATTTCACTCAATCATTTCCCTTTACGAGTTGAGGACATTATTTACTTTTACAACCTTTTACAATATTTATCACCAATCAATCGTTTTTTACACTAATTAACCATTTGAAAATACACAACGAGTAATCAATTTTTAGTCATTCGACCTTTTTATTATCGAGTCCATTTCCCCTTCACCTCATTAGTGTTTATTCTTTTTTTCTCGAAATATCTTATTATTTTCCATTAAAGTGGCTATATTCAAGAAATTTTAACAAATTTTTATTACTTAATATCACGATTGATAATTGTTTAGTATTCGGGTTTTTATGCAATATCTACATATATTTTTTTCACTTTTTACAGCGATTATGAGATAATTCCCTAGAAAAAGATAGAGAAATACATTATTACCCCCATTAAAGTCATGTCCAAGTCCATCTCATCCTAATTTCGTGCATCCATTGGAGGTTGTATCTTGTACGGGGTATGCGCGACTAATGCAATGGTGCTCATCCTATTCCAAGGATGGAAAATTACTCCTATGCGTGCTCTCATAAAATTAGTGTCTCGAAAACGTCCCTCTACCTGTAAAAGCATCACTTTCGGCCATACCTTTTCCCACCTTGGTCGATTTTTGTTGACGTGGCCATTGGATCGCCCACATTGACGCTGGAATAAATGTGTCGTGTCATGGTTCGCTCGAAAGTGCATACGGTGTCAAATAAGCGCGATGTTAAGCTACATACTAAATAAGAAAAAGGAAAAATTGATAGAGAAATGCGTTTGTCGTCACGATTCCCTTGGACGTTCGAGCTTAAACTCTCAATTGCCATGGTCAAATATGATGTTCACCGAATCTCGAGTCGTTGGCAATGGCTATTGGAGCTCGTGGCCATGATGGCTCGACTTGAGCTCGCGGTAGCCCTAGTTGGAGGACCTTCAAGTTCGTGGTAATCATGGTCGTTCGAGCTCTGTCGAAGCTCGAGGCCATAGCCGGTCAAGCTTTTGAGTTTGCAGTCATGTACGCTCGATTGGTGGTCGTGAATGGATATGAATCGTGATTTTTACAATTTTCATCGATGTTGGTTAGGGTTTAAAGAAAAATAAGAAGGATTAGCAAATATCTAATTGCATTAACGTTACACATTGCACTAATGTTACGCTAGTAAAATCCATCTCCGCGTTAATTTAAGTTCGATTGAAGGTGCACATTAAAAAAATAAAGAGAAAATGACATAATTGGTTTCTAAACTCTGGCTCAATATACACTGTGGCCGCTGAACTTTTTAATCCGTTTAATGTAATTCCTGAACTTTATCTCAATGTGCAATATGGTCCCTAATCTTTATTCCAATGTCCCCGAATTTTTAATTTAGTCTTACCCCGAAGTGCACCGAGGCTCTTGAACTTTTAATTTGTTAATGCAAACTTCAGGAACCACACTATATATTAAGATAAAATTTAAGGATCATATTAAATAAATTAAAATTTAGAGATAATATTATATATTAAGTCAGAGTTCATTGGTCATTTGTATCATTTTTTCAAAAATAAGAGGGCCTTTGGGAAAAAAATGAAAAAACAAGGCGGAGGTTTTGTAATTTTCGGACGAAAAAGCGAGGGGAAAAAACCCAGAAAATGATCTTCTTACTCGAAAATGCTTCACCACATCGCGGCGTTAAGCGTCGTGTCGTGTGAACTCTCTCTCTCTAAAGAGCGAAGAAAGACGACCAGCTTGCTCGTACTCCTCCCTCTCTTCCATTTCCTCCCCTCCGCTGCCAGCACGCCCGCACAGCGAGAGAGAGAGAGAGAGGGAGAGGGAGAGAGAAAAACCGAACGAATCGATCGAATCCATGGCGACCTCCTCTTGAGCCGACACCGTCTCCGCCCGAGCTCCCGTCCCCGCGCGGCGCTCGTCGTCCCGGTGCAATCGGATCTTCCCGGCCCGACCCGCCCGATTCCGCCGCCGCCGCCGTCCCCGGCGGCTCCGGAGCTCCGGAGGGTCGCGGCCATGGCGCTGTCGGCTTCCGACCTCCCCGCCGTCTACGCCTTGCTCGCTAATTCGATGAGCGGCGACGAGAGGGTGCGGAAGCCGGCCGAGGCCGCGCTCGGCGAGTTCGAGAGCAGGCCCGGCTTTTGCTCCTGTCTCATGGTATCTTGTCGTCCTCTTCCTCCTCTTCCTCCTCCTCCTCTTCGCTCATCTGCGTCGGAAGTGCTTTCCGGCGGTTTTTCGGGTCGTGTGTCTTGGGAAGTGAATGGCGTGTGTTTTTCGCGGTGGAATGTGTGGATGAGTAAGGCGGTTTTTCCAGCTGAGAAGGTTGTTCTGTGTTGTTCAGGAAGTGATAACCGCGAAGGATTTGGCGTCTCAAGTGGACGTCCGCCTGATGGCGTCGGTGTATTTTAAGAACAGCATCAACCGGTACTGGAGGACCAGGCGCGATGCCTCGTAAGTTTGCTCGAGATAATGGCATTGTATCGGTTGCCGTCGGCAATTTTTGTTTTGGGACAATATCTGTTGATTCTGGCGTTTGAGACAGTTTTATGCATGATCTTCGAAACCTGCAATGAGGCGAGGAGAGTAGTGGCAACTGTCATAAGGTGTGGATAGCTGGTTGGCTTGTACACCATCCGAGACATTACTTTTCCCTTAAGAAACTGAAGGCAGAGATGGCCTGACAATAATGGGGACTAAATATTCTGTCGACTTGGCAAATCGCAAATTCTACAAATAAGTTACATTATGTTGGACTTACTCATAGGTTCCTGAGGTGTGAGGACTATATCATTGAAAGTATGCTGAGTAAGTACCTGTGACATGCATCCTAACGTGTTCCGACACTCTGTGACAGAAGCATTGGCTGTCGGGGCGACTTTCCCATTTTTTTTTCTTTATATCTAGTTTTTTTTTTATTCTGTATGTTGGTTTTCTGCTATCTGTATATGTTAGGATAAGAAACGCATGCATTTAGTTTACAAGAGGATAATTTCTTTCCAGGGGAATCAGCAGTGATGAGAAGGCCCATCTGAGGCAAAAGCTGTTGTCCCACTTGAGAGAAGAGAACTATCAGGTCATAAAGGATCTTTTCTTCCTTGACTTATTTCCTTTTCTATTTGATGTTAGGAGTTGCATTTTCTAAGCTTTTTCTTTGTTGTCTTTACTTTTCTCCTCTCTTATCGTCTTGTTTATTGCGATCAGTCATCCTGCGGCATCTCTCTTTTCTTACGAATTTCTTTTTCCAAAATATTTGCTGAAAGTTATTAGTTTAATTAACGGAATATTATCTTTACATGAATGCAGATAGCTGTGATGTTGGCTGTACTCATCTCAAAAATAGCTCGTTTTGATTATCCAAAAGAGTGGTACCTTGTTCATCCACAATCTCTTTGTAATCATTTACTTTTTTGGCAAAATAACAAAAGAATGATTCAATGACTGTATAAAGGATTGATATACTGTCTCAAATAATCAGCAGAGTAACTTTCATGTTTCATGAGATCCATTAGTGTCCTTTGACATATATGAGACTTCTTTGCATTAGACCTTCTTGCCCATCCCCTTTGTCCCGATTGAACTGAGGCATCTGTTGACCTTGTTCAGGTCAGTTGTTTTTGTTATTGGAAGTACCGTTCTTCTGTGAAGAAAGAGAAGTGTTATGCTGATTTCTTATTCTAGTTGAGGGAGGAATGCATGTCACAAAAAATTGCAGTTTGAGTTGCTTTACAAGTATATTGCGTAGCTATGTACCATTGCTTGGCAATAGTTAAATGGACCGAGAACGGTCAGAGGATGAAATGGGGAAGCATTTTTGTTATTAGTAGTCTATGAGTATCACAGAAATGTTGAAAGATTTCTTTTGCTATCTCAATGTGGCAAGAATTTGTGCATCATATTGATGGGGTTGTACAAACTTGTGTGCTTAAAAACAAACAGCATTTACGTAGCTAAAAACTACCTTGTTGCCTCAATTACCATTTGTATTAAAAAATATGGTTTGAGTATCCTTTCCTTTGAACTTTTCAGATCTTTAAATTTCATATATATAGACATGAAAGCCATACTTAGTCATCTAATTGTATAATTCATTCACCAGAGTTTTGTTATGACAATGAACTTACTTAAATTCGTCATGCTAGTCTATTTGGTCTAAAAATTATTCAAAAACCTTCTCACTCATTAAGGTTTGGTACTTAAATGATCTCACGCAGTTCTGATAGATCACGAAAAAAAATATGGGTTTTCAAGGGCTAAGTGAACAGTTGAGCCCTGACAAGTGTAACACATACTTAGTTGAGTGCATGTCTATTGAGGTCAAGAAGACCATAGTTTATATTTTCTCATTGAGATCAACAATAGTAGTGCAAGAATGTTGATGATGCACACTAGTCACTTCATGTGCTGCTATCAGTGATTCAGTGTAGCATGGCTGCCATATTTCTGCAAAAGTGTAAGCTTTGTGGGTACATGCTTTAACTTTTTGATTCTTTCATGTTTTAAGGCCAGAACTCTTTTCTATTTTGGGCCAGCAGCTTCAGTCAGTGGATACTCTTACTTCACACAGAATTTTTATGATAATTTTCCGAACTTTGAAGGAGTTGTCAACCAAACGGCTTACATCAGACCAAAAAAACTTCGCAGAGGTATGGTGGCTTCACAGAATACGTCTTTTGTATGTGGAATGCCAGAAGTTCAATGCAGCATTGCAAATTTGTCATTTAGTTTGTTAAGCATTCATTTGCCATCTTTCTTTATTTTATTTTCAGAATTGTAACAAATGCACTTCTTCTAAAATGATTGAATTTGCAGATATCCTCCCGTTTCTTTGATTATTGCTGGCACCTATGGCAGAGTGATGTAAAGACTATATTGTCGGGTTTCTCAGCACTTTCTCAAACTTCTGAGCAGCAAAATGATGAACTATATCTGATGTGTGAGCGGTGGTTGTTGTGTCTCAAAATCATAAGACAACTAATAATTTCAGGATTTCCAAGTGATTCAAAATGCATGCAGGTACTATATGTCTGAAAATGTATTATGCTTTAGTTTAGATAGGCTGACCAAAATGCCAAGAGAACAAGTTTTTCTAAGCTAGTTCTTGCCATCTTTTAGGAGGTCCGACCTGTTAAGGAGGTCTCTCCTGTGTTCTTGACTGCCATTCAGTCTCTTCTCCCTTACTGTAAGTTTACCCTTGCTTTCATAGCCTGATTTATGGATGAAAGGCAATATGTATGCTGAAATTGATGATCTTCTGACATTGCCAGTTAACGTTTTGATCTACATGTTGACGTGTCTTCTGGCTATATATTTTTAAAGTGTAATGTATGATAGGTACATTAAGCAAGTATACATCTTGCTCTTTCTGGGCCTCCCTCCTTTGTGCTCTCTGTCACATGTGCACACACATACTCATGCAAGTCTACACATTTGTGTGCTCACTAGACAGGCATGTGTATACCCACGCTTGCAGACACAAGTGTTCTTGTAATCCACAGAGACATGTCAGTGTCCATATGCACATATTTATGTAGAGAGCATAGAGCGGTTTGGCAATTTAGATTTGTGTGTTCTGTAGCTTAAATCTTACCGTGTCACCAAAAGATTGTGTTCTTTTTCACTTTGTGTTACATAACGTGTTCTTTTTACTTTTTGATCAGTCAAAAGGTTTTCTGATAAGTGACTCATACTGATTCTATGAGGTGTAAACATTCTTTTTGAAAAGCGTTAATTTCATAAATTATTGTTTTAATGGTAGACTTTGAGATGGACAGAACCTTAACTTTGGCAATTTTCCAGAATTGTTGTAGCTTTATATGTTGAAAGTACCAATATCTTTAATGCCGTTGGGAGTAAATTTAGAAATCTTTTAGCCCCAGATAGTCTTATGGAGCCATTTGCAAGTCTCAATCCATTGTAGAGGATTATTTTGACTGAAAAGATTCCTCATTTCAAATAGAATTTATGTTTTGGTCAAGACTATAGTTGAACTTCTTTTAGACAACTGCAGTTGATATATCTGTAACAAGGTACTGTTCGACATTTCTTCTGATGTGAAATAATGAGTAAATGGCATTAGCAGTTCTTATGAACTTGAAATTTTGCATTATCCTTTGTCTAATTTCTTTATTTTTTTAGCAGATTCATCTTTTGGGAAGGGATATCCTAAATTCTGGGAATTCGTAAAGAGAGTTTGCACAAAGTTAATGAAGGTTTTAATCTCGATTCAAGGAAGGCATCCATATTCATTTGGTGATAAATGTGTTCTTCCACCTGTAATGGAGTTCTGTTTGAATATTATAATAGATCCCAAGGCCAATGTGATATCATTTGAGGAGTTCATTATTCAGTGTATGATAATGGTAAAATCTTTGCTCGAATGTAAAGAGTACAAGCAAAGTCTCACTGGCCGAGTGGTAGATGAAAATGGGGTGTCCCTGGAGCAGATGAAGAAAAACATTTCTGCTGTTATTGGAAGTCTCCTTATGTCTCTTTTACCTAGTGATCGCATAGTACTCCTGTGCAATGTCCTGATCAGAAGGTAATGAGATACTGCCTTTCAGTTCATTTATCTCCATTGATGACTGAAGAATGGAACTCATGCTGTGCGTTGATTCCTGTTTTTTTTTTCTTTTTGTAATTTGGGAGTAGTTTAAATTTTGGTTTCAGTTGTCTTTCCCTAGTTTAAGTAGGTTGACTGACAAGTGAAGCCTCTTTTCATTTAATATGCTCCCATCAGGTAAAGTCAGAAGAGTGGCGTATTAACTGCTGTTGGTGGCTTTTGATTTCCTATATGTTATACTTATTTTGAGAGAGAGAGAGAGAGAGAGAGAGAGAGAGAGAGAGAGAGAGAGAGAGAGAGAGAGAGAGAGCTGTTGAAGTACATCAAGAATATGTAAGAACATGAAAAGTAAACTAACAAGACAACAGTAATTCATAAAATGACTGGAAGGTGAAGTTTGCTTGAAATCAGCAAAATGGAATCAAGAGATGATTCAGATATGTTGAATGGTCCTTTATTTTGTTCAGGCAAATGCACCACATGAAAAAAAGGGGAGCGGCACTCCAGCCAATTTGTAAGGAGGGAACCAGAAGAAAATCTCCAGCACTGAACAATTGGCAAACCGACTTATGCTTAATCCAGAGGAATTGAAAATAAAATGCCATAAACATTGAACAAAATTACAATGAAAACGCAATTGATCTGTGGATGTCCTGGACACTTAGTGTCTGGCAGACTTTATTCTTTGATACTTTATGGTTTATGTTTATATGTTATTGATAAAAGAGATGAATAGTTCTCTGCATTTGTTGGCAAGACCAGATTCCAGAGGATACGCAAGAGGGGAAGAGTAAAAAAGTGTAAATTGTTTAGTTGTTTTGTCCTCCACTTGCCGGTTTTATTTGACAGCTTACATATTTTTTAATGATCACCTGGGCCTTTTTCCCCTCTCCTGTGGATATGTTGATTGATTATCTAGTTGAGAAGAGCTATATCAATGAATTGATATTTCTTGGTACTGATCCTGTGATCAAGGAATACTTGAATATTATAATTGTTTTGATTGTATGCTTCAACTCTCATTTAATTGGTCCATTTATCTAAGGCCTTTCCTGCATTGCCTCTGTAATTGGCCTTGAGATTGTGTCCTAGAACCTGTCTATTCCATCAATGACTGCTGTAGGAATAGGAAGAGGGCAAAAGGAGTAGAGCTGCCAGAAGTTGTCTGATTGCATCTATGATAAACTGATCTAGAATGATATGCACAGGTTTCATTTCCTCTATAATGAGCCACTCTTTGGGAAAATTAGAAGATCAATTGTTAAGAGCATTGGCCCTTTTAGGGACATATGCTTGTATTTCACTATCTAGTTCCTTCTGGCAGTTGCAAATACATAAATTAGTGGTATCATGATAAGTCACGTATCTCTAGTACATCAGTTACTGCTCTTGATGGTATTTGGAGGTTTTGAAGCTACCAGATTGAGATAGGGTTTATTAATGCTTTGTGGCAAACTTTCTTGCTTATATAGTAGTCTTTGGGTGACAAGGGGTTTATTCTGAAGTAACTTTGCACTTGGAAAGGACTGTTCAAACATCATGTTTCACTTCTTTTACCAATTTCTACTGTTGGCGTGGAGAAAAGGATGGGAGAGATTTTGAGGGATGGAGTTAGTCATTTCTTGTGTTAAACATAGATGATTGTGGACTTTACATGTTTGGCTGAGGCAGCACTGAGCAGCACTCCACCTGTATGCTGCTTTCCAGTCTAAAGAGATTTTTCTGGTAAATTATTTTTCAGTTTGCTTCATCAAAGAGGAACTTGTTGATGGACAAATATATAGGAGTGAGGTGAATAAATTGGATAAGGGGTACTGATATTAACATTGCTGTATTAGCAGTCTACTATATCTCGGTTGGAGTCTCTTTTAGCATCCAATTTTGTACTTTTTTGGTTGGTCATTTTGAATGGTTTCTCTTCCAAACATCATCAAATTGAACCTAAGACCATTATAGTAACATCATGACAGGTACTTTGTTCTGACAGCCGGTGATTTGGAGGAATGGTACCAGAACCCAGAGTCTTTTCATCATGAACAAGATATGGTTCAATGGACAGAGAAACTAAGACCATGTGCTGAAGCTCTATACATTGTTTTGTTTGAAAATCACAGTCAAGTAGGTGGCATTGAACTGAACATCTCTATTTCATTTCTTTTGAAATTGCTGTTATCACATTTTTCACTATTTGATTGTTCTGTTTGTGCTTCTTTATTTCAGCTACTAGGTCCTGTTGTGGTTTCCATCCTTCAAGAAGCAATGAATGGTTGTCCTACTTCCACAACAGAAATCACTCCTGGATTGCTTCTGAAAGATGCTGCTTATGGGGCGGCTGCATATGTTTACTATGAGCTGTCGAACTACCTGAGCTTCAAAGATTGGTTAGATAACACTCCGTTCTATTCCTTATATTTGGTTAAAATACGGGTTGTGCATTAAGGTCATTGAAATAAGATGCTGCTAAATGCCATCCAGGGACAACCCGCGAGGATAATTTAGAATGGTCATTTCCCTTCCTGCTCTCACATGCATTTGTTTGTGCGCTCACGTTACCACCCTAAGCTGTGGTGCTATTTAGAATAAACTCCCTCCCCAAAATCTCTTTCTGTCGACACCTAAAATCTTGTTCACATTATCAAGAGGGAAGCAGCAGGATCGTACACAAAGAGTTAGGTTGCGTGTGTAGTGCTTGTGGCTTCTAAATTCTTATGGCTTTTTAACTATCTGCACATGCGGTTGATAATTATATTGTTGTACTAATTGACCTAAGATATCATTTGCTTCAAGCTATGACCATTATAATCATATAGGGCATTTATTTTGATCAGAATCAGCTTCCCTCTTCTTTTAAAGTGCTAATACTAACAAAGAATGATTTACTATGTCTTTGAGCATAAGCATAAATGACATGTATTTTTGCTAGAAGTTTCAAGTCAGCAGCTGCATTTATTCTGTACGATACATGAATATGTAATTGTGCTCGTGCACTCAGACAAGTATATCCACTAATCTTCTTAACGTCTTGAGGCGATCTTTTCTATATTTGCTTTATTTTTCTGGGCAGATTTAAGATTTGTCTGGATAGATTTAACTTTTTGCTTAATCTAAATCTTGCGACAAACGTACTTTTGAGTTTTTTAAGCCCGAAACACCTGAAGCTTTCACATATAAGTTTCTCAAAATTTTTTAGAAGTTTAGATAATATTATAAATTTTGGCAGGAGAGCAAACTAGTTGCTTCTTACTTTTTAAAAGGTACAAACAAATTTGTGTAGTCAATCTTCGTGTGTGAACTATAGTTGATTTACTGATATGCATATGAGGTCTTGTAATCTCTGCCCCTTTTGATGCTTTCCATCCAGAAATTCAATGCAGCACTATATCCTCATATTCTGTCGTATATGGGTTCTCTTCTAATTTTTGGGTTGTTCAGGGTGGGACAAGTGAAGCATGGTCAATAACCACACTTCAAAGCAATTTTTGTTTTTGTCAGACATCACATATAAACAAAGTATTGACTATGTGTAATGTTGTTCCAATGCCACCATCAATTTAGTTATGCTACTTTTTGTAACGGAATTAGGATCTTTATGTCAAACACTGTTGGTGGAGGAAAAAAAATTCAAAATTAGTCTTGAACTGCGTATAAGGGTCCCCTTCTAGCTTAGGTTACTACCTGTATGTGCACTTGCACAGTGATCAAAGCCTCTCGTAGAAAGTTTTTCTTTCTCTTGTTGTCGTTAGTATTATAATCCTTGGAACACACGTGTATTATTGTGCATAATTATCAGAGCCTTGTGATGCATTTTATGTCACTAAATTTATGTAATAAATAATCTTTGTCTATCATTTCGGCAACTCTTTTGTGCATTTAGGTGGGAAATAAGATATTAAGCAATCAACTCTGATATTATTTCTGTGTATGTGCGCTAGATAGATCATTATAGTATTATCGTTAACTAGCCAGTAGGTGTCCTGTAACCACGTTTCTGATAAGTCAGCCTGTAGGCCTTGTAGATTCTTGAACTGTAGTTGGACTCTCTACAATCTTGCGCAGCCGGGGCCCTTGCTGGCGGCTCTCTCTCTCACTTTCTATGTGTCCCTGCAATTGAGACAAACAGCTAACCGACAGTATGACTTGATAATGGTCACTCTTAAATACCTCCTATGTTGTAACCTTCTTTTATCAAGGATAAAGAAACCGAACGAGATGCCGAGGCAATGTTGAATGTCATCCCTGGTGACAAAGTTTCGCAAAATGCTTATATAATTAGGGTTTGCCTTACTTATTGCTTTTGTAGAAAGTGTGTCCGTCTTTAGACTGGTTTACTTACCATGGATTTGGGGATCCTTGCGACTTACTCCTTTCCTTCCTAATTGCTTTTGGATCTTGTCACTCACACAGACCACTCTTGACTGATGGGAAATTCCTTTAAACTCTTCGAGAATATCTCTAGCTTCTTGTTCCTAACTTGGTACCCTTTATCTTATACATATCTCTTTTTAAGTCTGTTTCATCCTCATTCTTTTGTTGTTTCATGTCAATGAGGCTCTCTATCTATATCATTATCATTCCATGAAAAGAAAAAAACAATTGAAAAGGCTTTCTATCTACTTCAACAGAAAAGATTACTCTCATTCTCACAACCTATTGGTTGGCCATCTAATTTGTTTCCTTTCCAGTTCCACTCTATAGGTTATGAATGAATTGGCAATGTATATTGTTTGTGTGTCATGTTCTTGTGGAGGAATAACTGTGCAGTCTTTTGAAAATCTTCTGTCATTTTTCCTGCAAATAAGGTGCACTTGTGATAGAAGTTCCTGATAATTGTCACCTCTGGTTTTCATTTTGAAGGAAAACCTTATGGTTTTTGTCAGCATGCTTTGTATTTTCAAACTTTGTCAGGATATGTATGTCACTAGATGACTACTTAAATAGGGTAACCTCCTGAATTGAGACTTCTCTTCCCGAAACTCATAATTGCAGGTTCAATGGTGCACTCTCTCTTGAACTCTCGAATGATCATCCAAACATGCGGATCATTCATAGGAAGGTTGCACTGATATTGGGACACTGGGTCTCTGAGGTAACCTTTTTCCATTCTCCTGAATAAAGACAGTGATTTTCTGCAATTGTTGCATAAACATGTGTAATCTGGCATGTGCACTTGCTCTGATATCCATGTTACATGCTAGTACTTGATAAGACAATACCGCCATGTGCTTCTACTGAGATTCATTTCTGAATCTCAACTCACTTCTACTTACATAATTGGCACTTGCTTCCAAGAAAACTTAAGGTTTCTGATGAGAATATATTCATGAGAGATAAATCTGGTGAACTTGTCAAGAAATGGATGGATATTCCTATGCGCAACTCTAGAATGGGGGAGATACATAGTCATGTCTCCTTACTTGGCGTTCATTTGCAATACTGGGAGATATATCTCGGAACAGTAAGATAAATTTTGGATTGAGATTACTCTGCCTTTGTTGCTCTAGCAACTGGTGCACTCAATAGTGTGGCACTTCAAACTTACACGAATATTTTACTGCATTTTCTAAGGCAAGTGCCTGCTCATGGGTTTACTGCATGTGTTCTGATTGTTCATGAAGATGCTGGTCGAAGTCAATGCGATGCTTTGTGGAATGTTTATATGCATGTTTGTGCTGATCACTGCATCCATGTTCTTTGTAACTGGGATTCTGGGATGCATGTCAACTTTTCAATGAATTCTTGCCAGTGCTGGAAGGCAGAAATGTGATCTGATAGAAGTGCATTTTTATGGGGTATCTCCCTGCATGTGGTGTGTAGCGATGAGCAAAAACCAGCCTGGAGTAGTTCAAAGTTTTTGAAGCTTGTCTTTCTTCTTAATCAATTTTACTGGTCCCACTGGTGATGAAGTTAAGATAAAACCAGAAATGCTTTTGAGATGCTCTTTTACTCAATCTCTCATGTCAAATCCTAGTGCCATTTCCTTGACAAATGCTTATCTTTGGGCAAGTGTTGGATAATTTGCACCAGCATTGGCTTAGAGTGGCCAGAGAATCCTAATTTATTGGTTCCCAAAACAGAATGAAGGAGAAATTAAAAAGAAATCTTGCGCTATGATCTTTTTTGAGTTGTTATATAAGAGTGTTCGCTGATTTGCATCAGATTTTTGAAGAAGTGAATACTTTCTTAGAATTTGCGGTCTTTGTGGAGGATTTCGTTATCACATATTTGATCTTGATGTTTCAACTACTCTTTGTGGAGTCTTTTTTTTTGGTCGAAAACTCTTTTTTTTTGGGTCTTTTTGGTTGAAAACTCTTTTTTTTGGGTCAAAAACACTTTGTGGAGTCTGTCCTTTACGTGTTTTTTCTGCAATCCATACTGTCTGTTTTGAAATGATCTTCTTATGCATGCATGCAGATCAAAGATGATATAAAAAGACCAGTGTACTGTGCTTTGATAAAGCTTCTGCAGCACAAGGACCTAGCAGTCAGGGTATGGTTCATAACTGAAAATTCACAGATATGCAATGTCTCCTACTTTTTCTAATATATTTGATCTTTGATTAACTATATCAGAGTACTTTCTAATATCTGAAGTTGTTGTCTAATGTGGCAGTTGGCAGCCTGTAGGTCCTTGTGTTTACACATTGAAGATGCAAACTTCTTGCAAAGCGAATTCACTGATCTTGTTGCAATCTGCTTCAATCTATGCTTTAATTTGGTGGAGGATGTCCAGGAATTTGATTCAAAGGTAACATAACAACGTTAACAAAGTTTGAATACATTTGTTTCACAAAGCCTTTTCTGGTCAAATTATATCTTTAGCATCACTATCTAAGGTTAAGTTCTCTGTAGTACTTCTAGCTCAATGGACTTGTCATGCTGGATTAGGCTGGACAACTAATTCACATTGGCTGACCACCACATATGTACTGAAATTTGTACTGCTATGCTGTTTTCTTTATGTATAGTCAACCCTTGTAATGGTTATAGCCCTGTCTATTATGTTGACTAAATTGGAAGATATGTGGTACAGCTCAGAAGTTTTGAATCGAGGAGCATGCTGAAGTTCAGTGACTACTTTGTTACTGTGGAATGAATGTTGTATACAACCAGAATGAAACCTGATTGGTTCATTAGGTAAAACAGTAAAACCTAGATTGCAAAAGCACAAGACTGTGATGCAAAAACCATAATGCATGGCTTATCCTTCTATCGTTCTGTTAGACATGTTTCAGGAATTTTATTCCTTATAGCTTCATGACAGATATTAGTTTGGACGGATGATTGTATCTCAACGAAAGTTGCTGCATACTTTGTCAAGCTATAAGGAATAAAATTCCTGTACTGGTAGAACTTGGATTTGGCCTTCCTCTTACGTCAACATGGAAAAAAACTCTTTTATTCAATGTTTTTGCTGTTTGCAGGTTCAGGTTTTGAATTTGATTTCAGTACTTCTTGCGTACGTGAACGATATGGTTCCATTTTCAAACAAACTGATTGAATTCTTTCAGAAGGTATTACTTTAATTCCATACTAGTTTTGCGTTGTCTATCATTGGAGCATTAGATCACTGAAGAGTAAACTGGAAAACAATTGGGATTCTGAAAAAAGATCTGCCCTACACCAAATATTTGGTTGGGCATCATTTGAGATGATTTAGTAATTAAAAACCTTTCTTAAACCCGTGATTGGCTTCTCTTTACTTCCACAAGCCCCTTGTTATGATGGTGGATTGTTCTGTGCCAAACATGACTGGGTGGATGACAATGATTATAGGATCTTCAGGATATTAGGTGGAGAAGTTGAAGTCAGAGTAGAGCTTCTTGTGCTATCCTTTAAACTCATGAGTTATAAATACATCATGCAAGCGTACGTTGTTGCTCTTTGTGTATTATTTGCTCTGTGTTCCTAATCTCCTTGCTTCTGAGGCATACTGTAGCTATGGCAGGAATATAATGCTAATACTAGGAGAAAAGATTTCAACGTATTCTGTTTAAAGATGTATTCATTATCGCTTGCCTTGATTAGACTTTCTTTCCTGAACACCCCACAATTCTTATTTGTTCATTTTTAAATTTACCAAGAATGAAAGATATGATTTGTTCATTGTGGAATGAGAGTCTTTATGCATTTGGATACAGTCATAATACGGTACTTGGAAAGGTCAAATTGGTAGGCAACTGGTGTCCTGAGTTTTCGGTTTCCACGTTGCACTAGTAATGGAGCTTACCTGAGGAGTTGTGGTGTGTTGAGCTCTATGGCTCTCTCTCTGTGCTTATTGTCCATTTCTTAGCTTAGAGAAAATGGAGCTTACTGCACCACATTGGTATCGGCATAATGTATTCATTTACTTGAAATACCATTTGCATTTATCTGCATCCTGCAGTGACTTTACTAACATGTAAGAAGTAGTTTTGCTTTGCAGAGACTTGAATATCTTCACATTCTTTTCTTTCCCCCCTTATTTAACTTTAGTGCTTGTCTTTCATGAACAAGGTATGGGAGGAATCTACCAGTGAAAGTCTATTACAGATTCAAATTCTGATTGGCCTCCGGAACTTTGTCATTGCTCTTGGCTATCAGTCACCCATTTGCTATAACATGCTACTGCCCATTCTGGAAAAGGGAATTGATATAAATAGCCCGGATGAACTTAATCTTCTTGAGGATAGTATGCTGGTTAGCTTCTCAAATAGCTGTCCTTATCTTTTGTCTTATTTCACTACATGATTGCTTGTCTTTATCATTTGGTTTTATTTTAGTAATACGTGCGATGCAATGTGCAGTTATGGGAAGCTGCCATTTCTCATGCTCCTTCGATGGTACCTCAGTTACTGTCATACTTCCCATGTTTGGTCGAAATCATGGAGAGAAGTTTTGATCATTTGCAGGTTAATTTTCTTCAAAATTTTCATATTATGTGCGCTATCCGTGTAGTATATCCTATTCAACAGAATCTTCAGCAGAATTTTGTCAAGTCTCCTGCATTGCATCAGTTCTTTCTCTTTATGAACGCAACATGATGAGGAATGAATTGGCTGCAAAGTTTTCTTTTTCTAGTTTTTTTTTTTTGGTAAGGTCTTCTTTTTCTAGTTGGTGTAGGATGAAGCCCATAAAACTTTTCCATTCACTTGATGATTTTGAAAATTGTACATCTTGTAGTATTTACTAATCCATTCTAATTTCTCGTGAAATATGCCCCTACTAGATGGGATTCATCTGATGGTTCACATGATCTCATATTCTTTTTTAAATTTCTTATAGTGTTTGAAGTTTGATGTTTGTTTAATGTTGAACAACTGAAATCTTTGAACGCGGGATGTATTAGCATGTAGCTCACAGAGACATTCATAACTTTTCATAGTTCTTTAAAATTTTTAAATTACTTTGTTTCACTTTTGGGTTTTGGATGGAAAAGAAAAAGTACATAAAAAGAAAAATCTAGACCAAACATATGCTGTTGTTGTTTCACAATTGTCCATTTTTCTCTTTTTCGTCAGTCTGTTGTTGGTAGACCTCAAACCTCATGCTTATGGTCCATTTTTGTCTTTATGGTGGGAGATGACAAATTGTCTTATGGAGAATAGTTTTCAATGAATACTTCCTGCTGGGAGTTGAACCACTTAGGTATGCATTATTTGCTTGCAGTCATCATAAAAAACTATAAATCTAGTTACTCTAGAAGATTATATTAATTATACATGCTGTGATCACTGCTGTACTTGAAAGTAAATTTTCCTTGAGTGGTCTACTTGGATGAAGAGCTTTCACTTTCATCTTGGTCGCCTTTATGTGTTAGTTCCTGTGACATATTATGGGGCCAGAAGTGTCAGGTACTATGGCTTAAGTGCTTTAAATAAGATGTCCTGTTGCCCAGACTTTGTTTCTCTTAAGAGCAGAATTGCTTTTGCATGTTGTTGCCTGTCTTTCATTGCTTGTGTACTCTTGAACAGTTATTGGTTATTTCTTTCGTCGTTCTTTAATTGCCCATTTTATGATTGTGGCATTGTGCTGCTATTCAGGTTGCCGTCAACATTATTGAGGGTTACATCATTTTGGGTGGTTTAGAATTTTTGAGAACACATGCTTCCAGCATTGCAAAGCTGCTTGACTTAATTGTCGGAAATGTGAATGATAAAGGCCTCCTATCCGCTCTGCCAGTCATTGATATTCTGATTCAGGTGCAATATGCTTCATAGATAGATCTCTATTTGTGTCATGTTATATTGGCATCTCTGAATAACCTAGAGTGCATAAACTCCCCTAGTTCCTATTCAATAGGTTTAGTCGTGTGATCCTTTAGTTCATCTCAGATTAATTGCAAAAACTAATCATACTTGCAAAGAATTGTTGCCTTAATAGAAAACATTCGTGCATGTCTGGTTCAGATTACTCTATTCATTTGTACTACTTATCAGTAGTTCACAGCTGTCTAGTGATTTATGCTTAAAAGTTTGAGGGCAGCACGGCTATATAAAAGGAAACAACAAAATCATCAATGAGATTAATGTGTTTCTCGGTTGAGCCATGTCAGCATGATGCTTGAATTTTGGTACTCTTAACTGTATATTCTTAAGAAGTGTTGAACATATGAGCGCAAGTTGTGAAGCTCATTTACTGGTGCAAGTCATACCTGGATACTCCATACCTGTCGGTCTTTGGATCTTTTTTAGTTGGCTGTGCACTGACCGTCAGATGCTCAACTGTGCATATGTGAATAGTTCTGTTATATCTTAAGATTTAGGTGAAATCTAGGCAAAATTTTTAGTATCATATCACCTTCTCCTGCTCCAGGTATCATTTTTTTTTTCTGGTTATGTTGGAGACCAGATATGACTATTTGATATAAGTAGACAATTTTTTATGTGAGAATCTGCCTTTGTTTATTTGATCTGGTCATATTTGTTTGACCCGTTATTTGGGCTGGAAATGTGCTGAGCTGCAAAATTTTGCTATAATCAGCTTAGTCAATCTTCTTATCTAATAGATGCTTTACCTGTTTCATTCCTATGCATGAAGCAGAACACCTGGAAGAACTGGGCAATTTTATTTCTAGGTTACTGTTTGTGTGTGCTGCTTTAAGGGTAGAGCAGACAGTCGACCGAGCTTTATTTATATTAATCAATTTATTTTAAGTGACATCTTTGAATTGTCTGGAAATTGTTCTATTATGTTGGAAAGCTTACATTTCAATACCAACAAATGCTGTTTGTTAGATTGAAATTTGTATAATGTCCTGGTTCTCCACTTATACAGGAATGTATGATGACCTTTGGTCTGCTAAGAACAACTGAAGATCCAGTGGATGAATTTTAATTTGAAGAAAATTAAAATTATCATTTTCCCATCTCCTAAAAGATTGTCAAACTCATGGGTTTTCTAACCATTCGCCTGTAGAAGTACAACTATGATGTAATCTTGTTTGAACTTGTAGACCATCCGTGCAGTCATTTTAACAAGCATAAATTGATGATATTTAGAACATTGATGCCTTTAATCTCTTAAAACTATGAGCTCTTTTTCTTAAATTATTTAATGTGGTTCTTGAACTTTTGGTATATATTCAATTTAGTCCCAAGATGAAAATGTTCAATGTTATCCCTGAACTTGAATTATTAGGACAACATTAAACATCTTCGTATAGTTCGGGGACTAAATTGAATATGTACCAAAAGTTCAAGGACCACATTGAACAAATTAAAAGTTTAGAGACCACATTGAACAAATTAAAAGTTTAGAGACCATATTGCACATTGGGGTAAAGTTTAGGGACCACATTGAACAAATTAAAAGTTCAGGGTTCATGCATCATTTATGTCATTATCCCAATTCTTTATGAGTCATGTTCAAGTACCAACTTTCTTTCTACCAAAAAGTAGCTGTCTCCCTCAGCACTAGTCTTTACAGGATCTTCTCTGAAAGAGCTTAATTGAAACACAAAAGGAATTAGATTATCGTAAATCAGTACAACATTTTTTCTTAACCCCATTTTGACCCTCTATGAACATCCGACTCCCATGAATGTCTCAAAGAGAAATATAATGCAACATCTGGTGCGGCTAAAGGACTAGCATTGTCAGTGCATGATTAGAGTCCACAACATGAAGGCATCAATCACCCATTGCTCTAATTGCAAAAGTTCTGTTGTTTCCCTCTCCTTTCAGGGCAAAAGGTGAGAGGTGCCAGGCCATCTCTTCTCCTTCTCACATTCATTCTAAGTTCTTCCACACCCTGCAGTTCCATGGACAGTTTGTCTACTGTCAATTGAGATACTCTAGTCAGATAAATTTGTTCATTTTATTGATCTCGGTGCAGCAATAGCCAGTTCAAAGACTCATCTCCAATTGCATAAAAAATATTTGAGCATAATCTTTCCTTTTTTTGGTTTTATCAATTCCTAAGTCTTCTAGAGCAACTTCCCGTTCAAAGAAAGCAATAGTAGAAGGAACTTTATGCTTCCAAATTATATTTGACTAAAGCAAGATCCTCCTATGATTAGCAAACACCTCTCAAGTCTCTTGAAGTAGTCTGTTCCTGATCCTATGTTCTTCTTGCATAAACCGGATTCTAAGAGAAACTAAATTCATGTCGCTGACAAAAGATCTGAGAGTTCCTTAACATTGTTGGAATTACTGATGATGATCAATCAGTCCCTTACTTTTGGCTGCTAAATACAAAATGTTCACAAACAGCTTTTTAGAGAGCTGTATGTGCCAATCTCTCTGGCTAAGGTAAATGGTCTTTAATTAATTAGCTTCTGCTATGCATCTCATCTGGTGAGTTGATGAGATGGCACTATAAACATTGTTAAGTTCTTTGCTGGAAAGCATCGATTTGCTGTTACTGCTGTTGGTTTAAGTTGATGCCATCTAACAATGCGTTATATTTTTAAATGTCAGTGCTATCCTGCGGAGGTACCACCATTGATTAACAGTACTCTTCAGGTAATTTAGTTCTCTTTGTAATTATTTCACGGTGCTATCTCTGAAGTCGCCTGCCAGTTTCCTTTTCTTTCTTCTTTTTCTTTTTATTTTTTTGGTTATAAAATCTCTTATCTATTATATCTGCCTCAAGGTTTTGTTTCAATCTCATTTTCTTCCCCTTTTCCCTAATGTCCATAGAAATTGATTATTATGTGCTTGACTGGAGGAGACGATCGAGATCCATCGAAGACAGCTGTAAAGGCATCTGCTGCTGTAATACTAGCAAGGATTTTGGTGATGAACACAAGTTATTTCGCACAGTTAACTTCAGAGCCTTCCCTTTTCTTGTCACTTCAAAACACAGGAGTACAAGTGGAAGAGAGTGTACTACTTTGCCTGGTAGACACATGGCTTGACAAGGTAAAAAGCTCTCTTGTTCTTCAATTTGATTGGTTCTCTGCTTTCAAGCTTTTGCTACAGATGATCCATACATGGGTATGAAATTATTACTTTTGAACATTTTGTGAAATTTCCTGTCATAGTAATTGTCATGAATGACCTTACTCCAATTGAACTAGGGTCCTACCTTTTGGAATTTGAAGTGAATTTGACAGTGAATCTTTTCAAAATTATTCTGGTGCCTGCCTTTGCGTTCAGATTTGTTATTTAATGGGTAGACCATTAAGTTAATCCTTTACCCAGGTTCTAGCTAATGATTCCTTGGCTGATTTCGTGTGTTTGGCTGAGTTTGCATGTATGTGTTCTTCCAAACGTTTGGACGACCAACCAGATATCTTCAGAGTTTTTATTATCTTAGGTCGAGATAAGCATTTTCAGCTAATTCTAGTAGTCTAATTTGGCAGTACAAGTCCTTGAATAGAATTCAAAAGCATTTTGATGATATGAACAAGATATTGGATGAAGGGAAGTAAGGCTTTGTTTGGTCAAGAAAAAAAAAAATTTATGACTCATATTGTAGGAAGGGGAATGAATGAGAAGAAACTGGAGTGATGGATATGATCCCATTTCCTTGTTCATTACCAACTTGAGTCTTTTACCAGCTCGGCAGTTGGCCCGGTGGTTCAAGGTTTACTTCAAATTGGTTTGGAGAAGCCTTGGTCCAGGCTTTGATTCCTAGTAGCTTCCGGGATCTTAGAAAATCCTTGTTCTTCTGTGGAACGCATGGACTATGGTGAGCTTCTAGCTTCGGATGTACTGGCTCCATGGTGGAGCTGCAGTGACAAGCTTACCATCTAAACAGTCGTTTCACACAATCTGTGTGACTTAATCCTAACATTTTTTGGCAGTTGTGGAACTCTTACTGAAACATCCAAGAGAGTTGCTAATGCCAATTGCCCCTTCTCCCACATTTTTGGCGAGCAGAAAGAAAAAAGCCTTTTTATAAGGCACTAGTCAACAGCTTGAAGTTTGAAAGGAAACTTTGTAAAATTGAAAGCAATGTTCAAAACTGGACTGGACAGTTCTAACCGAGGATGTTACTTGTCTGGTTGGACCCCCACATTGTTGGATCATGGGCAGGCCAAAGCCGGAAAATCAGAAAAAGAAAAGGGCAAATTGAAGACCAGTTCAACCTAGTTAAACTGGAAAAAAGCAATTTCTTAGCTTTAATTGTTTTTGAAAAAATTCCCCAAGACAATAGTTAAATATTATTAGAAGTAATTGGGGGAAGATAATTTTACCAAGTTTTTCAATCTGTAAACTATTTTCTTTTTCTTTTTTGAATTTTTTCAACTCTTTTTATGAATTCAGTTGTAGTTGCAGTAAAATGAACTCGGATGTTGATTCAAATGATTTAACTTTTATATGAATTCAGTTGTGATTGAAGGAAAATAGAGTTCAGATGTTGATTGAGCCTGTTTAGCTTAACTGGTTAAATTGGGAACTGGACACAAAGTTTTGTTCTCTGACCAGTGTGGTAATTTAGAAAGTAGCTATTTGAGATGATTGGCATTGAATCGTCCATATATCCTGATCCATCAGTTTTCAATGTTGAATTTCTTTGTAAAGCTAGGCAAAAATATATCAAACCCACTTTGTGCCATGTACTCGGATGAATTAGGTTCTATTCTGTGTTTTGATGCTGGAGTTGCTTATCATGCTGTTTTGGCTTTTGTGAGCAGCTTAGGATGAGATTTCAATGGTTAATATTTTAAGGAAGCAGATTTGCTGGACCTTCAGCTCTCATGTACACAAGTGCCCTTGCACTGTAAAAATTTGGTTTGTGTTGCTTTGAGGAGAGTTAGTTGCATTTATTTAGTCTTGTCCTTGGAAATTCCTTGTACGATGGTCATAAAACTCTTGAATTGTGGATTATTCACAGTAAAGTTGTAATGTCTAGTGTCTTTATCAAATAAGTAACAGAGATATAAATTTTATAAAATATGTGAAGCTGTGGAAACTTTTGCAGAGTAGTGACTTTTGTCTAGCTGTCATTTCAAATAGTGAGATCTTCTTTTGACCGTGTCTTTGCCCTAAATATTGCAAGCATTCCTTATGTTACTCGATTCTTTGAAACTTTGATTAACTTTTATGCTTCTTTACAGGTTGACAATGTGAGTTCCATCCAAAAGAAGACACTTGGATTAGCCCTTTCTATTATTCTGACCCTGAGAATGCCTCAAGTTCTTGACAAGCTTGATCAGATCCTAAGGTATTCATTTTTATCACCATTTATTTGGTGAAATTCTTATAGATATCGCTTATGCATATGCCTTTATTCTGATTCATGTAGCGTCTGCACGAGCGTAATCATGGGTATAAATGATGAGGTGAATGAGGAAGAGTCCAGGTTAGTTCCTGAACATATCTGGTTCATTGAATTATATCATATTTTTTATGAGTAAAATACTGATCTTTGTGAATTATCAAAATTCAGCAGCGATACTACTGGCTCAAGTGGAGGTCAATTTGAAGCCATTCCAAGTAAAGAGTTAAGAAGAAGACAGGTGGACATTGATTGGCTTCCCTCAAACCTAGTATATATAAATGTGTATGAAAACACTTCAGCCTTCCGCTTTTTCTGTTTTTTAATGGTTTAAGGCCTTTTTAACAGATAAAGTTCTCGGACCCTGTCAACCAGTTATCACTAGAGAGCTCAGTCCGGGAAAATCTTCAAACGTGTGCTAACATCCATGGAGAATCTTTTAATTCTGCCATCAGCAGAATGCATCCAGCTGCATTTGCACAATTGAAGCAAGCACTGAAGATGCCATAGTTTTGTTTTCATCTACAAACAGGCGAATGATGTGTCAAGTCATGGCCCTTCATACACATTCCAGCGAGTGGTGTTTCGTGTTGTGCCCTTCAGATTGTTGTGATCGTCCACTATAAAGGAGAAAGATATATTTGTAAGTCTCTCTGTCTGATGAAAAATGTTGTTGTCACCGGAGTTGCTCTGTGCATGAAGGGGAGCCTGGGTGCAACGGTAAAGTTGTGGCCGTGTGACCTGGTGGTCGCAGGTTTGAGTCGTGGGAACAGCCCAATTGCAAAAATTGCAAGGTAAGGCTGCATACCTGAGACCAGAAGTGGTCCGACCCTTCTCTGGACCTCCTGTGTCACGGCGGCTTCATGCACCGGGCTGCCCAGAGGTGGTCTATGCGTTCATCACCTCTAATTTGATTTATCACCTCCTGTCGATGCTCTCCTTCCCTTCTCCACGTGCATGCATATTCAAAGTTTCTCTTTAGTTAATCATGTTGACAAAAGGTCGAGATTTTCTATGCTCCTCATTCAACGCCTTCGGCTAAATTTTTTCTTTCTTTCTTTCTTATCCAGGTAAATTGGAGCGTTCATTCTGGCTTGTGAGCTTTCATATTCTTCAAATTTTTTTCACCGTTTGCAATTGATTTTGATGACAGCGAAATTCATTCATGCTGCTGTGGTAGCGGGAAACTCTGTAAATATCTGGGACTTTTGCCGGTCCTAACATGTAAAGTCAGAAGGGTCACAGCTGTTGAGTGTTGTGAGGTTTCAATGAAAATGAGTTGCGGCGGAAATGCAAGACGGGAATTTTAGGAAGATGGTGTTTTGCCTTTTCTACACACACATGATCATTTGAACCCTATAGGCCCAAGAACGTATAAAGTGAAAATGTTGTGCATACAGATGATCATTCTCTACTGCGTCCAATTTCTGTGTCTGCTATGTACCAAATCCTTTATGCGAATCGATCGCAGAGTTGTTATAATCTGCCGGATACATTCAAGTCTGGTGAAATCCTTTGGGAAGTCTATCCGATCCTAAGTTATAGAAAGATGTTGTGCTGGCTTGATTGATTTAGGGTGCATTTGTTTAGAATGGTTTGAAAATTATTTTTCAAAAAATGATTGCTTGTATTGCTTAACGAATGGAAAGTGTTTCCATCGTTAATGAAAGTGTTTAGACATAAATTAATGTTGATAATAGCAATATTTTTTATGGACTAATTATTTTAAGCGATTATTTTGAGGAAAATAGCTTTGATTGCAGAAAATTTAGTTGTCCTCGGTAGCATCTGAAAAGACATGAAATGATTCAATTGGTAGCTTTCGGTCGGTGAAAATCCTAGTGAGGATGTGAGAATTTGAGTAGCTGTGTCTGCAAATATGGGGTCAACTATTACCTATTTGGTAGTTTTTGTCTCTCTTTTTTATCTTTATTGATCAAACACCCCATGTTCGCTTGACCGTGCAATTATCATTTCCCAACTCTAGCCTAACTTCTCATTTATGATTATTATTCTTCAGATTCTTGTGATGGTTTGGTCTTAAATTTTTATAATTTTGTCTTCTGTGACTTAGTCCATTAGATACAAGTTTTGAGTCGTCATGTATGCAATTACGCGGTCAACCTTTACATCATATTTGGTAGTTTTTGTCTTTTCTCGAATTGGTATAACATCTCATGTTCGTTTGGCTATTCATGTCCAAGCTCTAGTCTAGCTTCTCATTTACGATTTTTAATTTTTTAGTTTCTTGTGATAGATTGGTATTAAATTTGTCAAATTTTATATTTTGTGACTTAGCTTATTAGACACGACTTTTAAAAGTAGTTGTGTCTGCAAATATTGGGTCAACCATTATATAATTGGTAGTTTTTGTCTATGTTTTTTGGATTTATCCAACACATCCCATGTTCATTTGACTGTGACAGAGTCATTTCCCAACTCTCGCCTAACTTCTCATTTATGATTTTCAATCTTTAGTTTCTTGTGATAATTTGGTCTGGAATTTTTATATTTTGTATTCCGTGACTCAGCCTTTTAGATGAGTTTTGAGCAGTTGGGTATGCAAATATGGAGTCAACCATTTCATATTTAGTAGTTTGTCTTTTTTGACCGTTCATTTCCCTGCACTAGCCTAGCTTTTCATTTTTTATTTTTGATTTTTACTTTCTTCTGATAGTTTTGGTCTTAAATTTTTCAAATTTTATATTCCGCGACTTGGTAGATTTTCCAACAGGAAGATTGTCAGACACGAATTTTGAGCATACGATAGCGTCTACAAATATGAGGACAATCGTTTCATATTTGGTAAAAATACAATTTGCTTCTTTAAAATGCGCGGGGCGTTCCGGACGACGGAGACCCAACTACTCTAGTACGTCGGATTCAAGATGAAATCAATTTCAATTCATGTTATTCGTATCGTGTTTGCATATTCCATGGTCCTCGATTGGATTTATGCGTTCGATGAGTTATCACGCACGCGTAAGCTAATAATAACTTCCAAAAGCGACAATGGGTAGGAAGGTACACACGTGCATCATACTACATAGATTATCATTGTACCGGTCAGGATCTTAACCTTTTTTGTAACTAGCCAAGTTGGTCGGAGCAAACGTGGTCTTATGTGTCTGCCAACTGCCTCACCACTCGGAAGTTAAAAATTCGCCGAGAGATCCTCTGGCAACCTCCATCTCCGCCGCCCCCACGAAGCTTCCAAGCTCTCAACCCCGCCGGAGAGGGAACTTCGACTCCCCTTCCTCTCTCTCTCTCTCTCTTCTATATAAGCCGACAGCCCGCAAGCTGCTCAATGCCAATCCTATCAAACACCGAAGAACAACCGCCATGGCAAGCGAGCCGTAAGCCTCCTCCCATTCCGACCGCAAGCGCACCATCCCGCCCTACATGAAGGCGATCTCGGGCTCGCTCGGGGGCGCCGTGGAGGCATGCTGCCTCCAGCCGATCGACGTCATCAAGACGCGGCTCCAGCTCGACAAGTCCGGCGCGTACAAGGGGATCACCCACTGCGGCGCCACCATCGCCAATGCCGAGGGCGTCCGAGCTCTCTGGAAGGGCCTGACGCCGTTCACGACGCACCTGACGCTCAAGTACACGCTCCGGATGGGGTCAAATGCCATGTTCCAGTCGGCGTTCAGGGAGCCAGAGACCGGGAGTCTCACCAACACGGCCAGGTTCTTGTCCGGCTTCGGCGCCGGGGCGCTCGAGGGTCTCATTATTGTCACTCCATTCGAGGTTAGTGGTTGAATCGAGAACGTGACTGGTTGGGTTTCGAGTTGCTGTGTTAAATTATATGTATAGCGTGGGAGCTAACTGATGAGGTCATTGGCAGGTTGTTAAGATCAGACTGCAGCAACAAAGAGGTTCGAGTCCGGAGCTTCTGAAGTACAAGGGTCCTATCCATTGTGCCCGGACTATTATCCGCGAAGAAGGCCTTCGTGGGCTGTGGGCAGGGGCTGCGCCGACGGTAATGCGCAATGGACCCAACCAGGCCGCGATGTTTACGGCCAAGAATGCTTTTGATGAATTATTATGGAAGACACGTGAAGGCGATGGCAATGTCCTCCGACCGTGGCAGTCCATGATGTCGGGATTCCTCGCCGGAACTATAGGTCCCGTGTGCACCGGGCCCTTTGATGTCGTCAAGACGAGGCTGATGGCTCAGAGCCGACATGGCGGAGAGTTGAAGTACAAGGGCATGGTTCATGCCATCCAAACAATATTCAAAGAGGAAGGGCTTCTCGCTTTGTGGAAGGGATTGCTCCCTCGGCTCATGAGGATCCCGCCCGGCCAGGCCATCATGTGGGCTGTTGCTGATCAAGTGACCGGACTCTATGAGAGGGAATTTCTCCAAATTACACCAATCGTCATTGATTAACACCAGTCTCTCTTCTTGCTTTATTTTGTCTCCATATACGAGGAAGTCATCGGTTATTTGATTAGATCATCTTGTTTTCAATCATCTAGATGAACACCATTTATCTAGATGCAGTCATCAGTGATTTTGAATTGTAGCTCCGTGTTGTCTCCAATTGGCAAGCTTTCAGAAAGTTTTGACAAGGATGAAATGGAATCAAAAGCACATGCTTTGCTCATTAATTCAATTTGAGTTCAACATTTGTCTTTGACCTAAATGATGCATGTTCATAAATAATAGGGATAAGTGCACTTGAAGTCCTATAACTTGTCACGAAAGTGCAATTGAGTCCTAAAACTTTCAAAAATTGCAATCAAGTCATAAAACTTGTCACAAAAGTGCGATTAAGTCATAAAACCTTCAAAAAGTGCAATCAACGGAAGGACTTGATTGGGTCAATTTCACAAGTTTTAGAACTTGTTTGCACTTTTTGAAAGTATTAGGATTCAATTGCACTTTCATAACAAGTTTTGGGACACAATTACACTTTTTGAAAGTTTTAGAACTCAATTGTACATTCGTAACAAGTTTTACAACTTACAATGCACTTATCCCTAAATAGTACTTCAAATTTAGACTTCTTCAATTTGTGGTCATTACTTCTGTGAAAAGCTATACTTCAAATCTCCCACATTGTTGGATGAAAAGTTTTAAGATATTTCCCATTTATTGATCGTGGCACTTTTTTATCCTGAGGGTCCATTAATCGATGGGCATTGCCACTTAATGCATTAGTCACTTGATATGGCACTTCCCATGTTTGGGACCATTCACCGAGTTCTTCATTTTTTGTGTTAATCGGTAATGTAATCTTCCATACTAAGTCACTGATTGAAAATTGTTTGGCGGTATGATGTTTATTGTGTACTTTGTCAACGCGTTTCATTTGAGCAATGATATGCTCAAGTGCTGACACTCAAACTTCATCCAACTTGTCTGAGATTCAAAAACATTGATTGTTCATAATCCTTTAAAACATCACTTCACAATCTAACTCTTAAGGATTGAACACTAATTTCGAAGGGAATGACACCTTCTTGACCTTTACGGCAACATATAAGGACTTATATTATTACTGGACCTCTTTGACATCTTGTATGCCCATAACACGGCAGAGAAGTTCGAACGACTTCGAGTTGTTTCTTAATAGGATTACCTGTAATCTTATTAGAAATTTCAGCTTGTCCATTAGCCTGAGCACAATAAGGCGTTGGATAATTCTTATCCCTCTACACATTTCCTAGTGAACATAATTATTCGATTGGCAGTAATTGTTTTGGAAATACCAAACCAGCAGATTATGTTCTCTTCTATGAACTCCTTCACTGCTATCTATATTTTAGTGATATTCTTATAAGAAGCTGCCTCAACCCATTTTGTAATATTATCGATAGCAATCAAGATAAAACTATGTATCTTAATTGATGGAAGATATATCTCACTGATTATTCATAGCCCAACCTTGAAATGGCCATAACTTAACTAAGGGATTTAACACTGATGCTGGAATATGCTAAATTGGTCAATGCACTTGATGATTTGCATCCTCTGACATTAATCTATGCAGTCTTGGGTTATCTTGGACAAAAATAGCTATATCGATGCAATAACCATTTTATTTTAATACCAGCTTGATGTACACCACAAATATTTTCATGTACTTCTGTCATTGCCAACATCGATTTGTGCTTGTTTAAACATCTCACTAAAATCCCTCAAGTTAATCTACCAGTGAAACATTTTTTATTTCTATATTTTTTGGCATAATCGCATTAGTTAGTGATAAGGCCGTGTCTATGGCTATCAGGACGAAAGTACAACATATAATTATTTCAGCCCAATCTTTTCTAAGTTTAAAAGCTGTACTATGAACATTCTTGTAAAAACATTTGGAACTGAGAAAATGAAATCTATGCAATGTATATATACTTTTACTGTTTTAGTTGAAAATGTTTCATATTTTTCAACAATTTATCATTAAAACGTATTTCAAATATATATTAGCGAGATGGGCGGTATACATTGAGAGCAATCACTTTCTTTTATCTTCTGAACAGAAATTTCCTAGTAATTGGACATCGTAAAAAACTTCTAGAAATTATTTATCTAAATTAATAAATTACGTATGGATGAAGTTAGCTAAAAACCAAGAAAAGAAATAACAGCTTTTTTATTTTAGAAGTTTGGAAGTACATAGATGAATAGAAAGATGTCAAATGAACATAGCATCAGCTCATACAATCTTGATACCAATGCAATTGCTATGGACCATACTTTGTCAATTTCACATCAAGGATTAATAATGAAGTGTGGATGGCATAAAAATTAAATTATATGCATAACATGTATAATATATACGCCGACCCAAGTACGTTTGTCTTGTGTCGAGATTAAGTTATGTTATCGTATGGTGCATTGCATTTGCTTATATATCATGTTTGTCTTGTCAATCATTGCTTGTCAGGTACATAAATTTTATTTTTAGGCAATTGCATAAAAGTAAGAAAAGATTTCACTAAACGTAAAGAAAAAAAAAATCTTGAAAGTGGGAATAGAAAGTGGACGTGAGCGTTAGAGTAGCATGGAAGCTAATCTCCTTTATGCATGGTCAACACACTATTAACATACACATTTTAATAGATACGGATAACGTTGTTGATAAACTTCTTTGTTTTCGCCACGACGATGTGCGATGAACAACTTAGAGGTATAAGAAAGTAGGACTCATGCTCTACGAAATAAGAAGCCGTTCACGATGAACCCCCCATCGACACAAATGGTCTGCCCCGTTATGTAAGAGGCCGCCGACGATACCTCCTCTGGCTCTCCGGTGCGACCGAGTGGCGTCCTCACTACCACCTCCTCGTGGTACTTTTCGTTACTAAGTTGCTGTGATGACAAATGAGTTAACGTCAGATCACGATGGCGGACATGATCAAGATAAATGCAGTGAACCATTCTCGAGCAAGAGGGGAAAATTTAAAGCCACGATCAACTAAATTACATGCTCAGTCAATGGAGTCAATATAGGTGCAATAGAGTTGTTTCTTATGTTATCCTTAGTCCATTCGCATGCCAAATTCTTGGTCAACTGGTTCATTGATCCTGCCAATGAATTCAAGAAAGAAAGAAAAAAAAGATGAATTTGTTTAGCTCCATATTAAAAATGTTTAGTTAGTAACTTATGATAATGTTAATCTACCTTTGGTAGCCGAGTAAACTGGTCCGCCGTTCACCAAAATGACAACGCAAATGGATGACAGAAACACTATGCTTTTGGCTCCCGAGGACTTGAGAGGGGGATGCGTGTTGACACTTAAATTTCGGCGCATCATTTAGTGTTAATTTGCATAGAAAATTAGGGATTAAATTTTAACCCCTAAACAAAAATATTTAAATTGCATAGCATATAGTTTAAGCTCATTTTAATTTAATTGCATTTTGTGTTGGATTGGCGGTAGCGAATGAGCTTAAATTTCATTGAACGAGACTCGGCTCGCTTGGAATGCAAGGGTCGGGAATTTCAAGCCAAACGGGCTCGGTCGTTTTTAATTTGAGTTTAATTTGATATGTTGAGTTTAATTAATCAAAAGCCCAAGTTGATTCAGCCCATTAAACCTAAGCCCAAGCCTAAGCCCATTAGGACATAAAGCCCATCTAAATTGACTTAGATTAGTGCTATATAAACATAACATTAGGTCAGAAATTGGGGACGACACAATTTTCTGATCAGAAAATTTAGAGAGAAACACGTGAGAAGGAGAGGGAAGGAGATCGGCGCGCCTCACGCCAGACTCCGTCTGGACCTCCTGCCTTCGTCGCTGCACGCCCCTTCTCTGCCTCGCACCGCCAACGAACACCACTGCCATGCCCGCATCAGATCATCATCGGCCTCGTTTCAACAGATTCCAGTGGGAGTTCTACCAACGCCCCATATTGCTTCCTCCGTTGATTAACTAGACCATGGCTGCTGTGACCAGCTATCTTGGTTGACTCGCCCTTGGTCAGAGAAGCCAAGTCCTTCACCGATGACATTACTCCCTTCGTCATCGCTCCCTAGTCCAGCCACCTGGACGAGCTGCTGCTTCCTCAACGATTTCCCTGCGAACGGCCGCTTCTGGTCACTGCATCAGTCGGTTTCAACATAGCTGCACTCCCCGACGTCTACACCAACGACGCTGCTCCAAGGCCAACAGCAGCTGCAGACCACGGACGTCCAGAAGGTCCATACACCATCCACCGTTTCTCCAGTCAACCGAGGAGCTCCTGCACAAGACACCAATGCTGCTGCTTCCTCAGTCCACGTTCTTCTCCAATTCCCCTGCATAGTCCGACTTTCCCGGTCAACAAAGGAGCTCCCCTGCCGAGTCAACCAAGAAGCTGTTGCTGTCGTTGCTATTTTCTTCATGCCCATGCAACGTTCTTCTTCCTCGACTACGTTCAGCAGCCAAACATACATCAGCCCTCGCCAAGTTGCTGTCCAGCGAAGCCCACTGAAGACTCCTCTTTGACCGGACAGCCCACATCCATAGCATAACATTCAGCAGCCCCCCACAGTCCCGAAGGGAACAGTCCCATGCAGAATACGTGAACGAATACACAAAGAAAAGAAGAAATCCTGATCGACGTTACTGTGCCTTTCTCACCGCCGAGCCAGCCGTAAAGACGCTGCTGCTTTCTCCTTGCCACCGGAACAGCCATCGTGACCCTCCGTCCTGAACCTCGCCGGAGCAGCCGCCCACCGACCCCCATTGGAGCAGCGGCGCTGTTCACGTTGCCCTCGCCGTGACACCGTCGTCGTCGGAGTTGCGCAACCAGCCACCGTGAAGCCTCACCGAGCAGCCCCCATCCGGATAGCCTTGCCGGACTCCTCACCGGCGAACCGTGATCCATCCAGCTGGTGTTGCCGTTCTCGTCGATCGTCGTCGCCGGTCGTTCCGTTCCCGATTCGCGAGCTCGATCCCGATTGATTCAAAATTTGGAAATATTTTCAAATTAGGTAAGTGGATATATTCAGAATATTTTCTTCAAATATTTAATTTCCTGATTCGTGCACTTTTGAATATTTCGTGATTATCGTGTAGATATTTAGATATCATAGGATAATGCTTACAATATCCGCAATGTTTTTAAATATCAAATTAGGAAGATTTCCTAATTTAGCAACGTATCTGGACGACTATCTGATCTTATCCCTAAGGTACGATACGCGGCGATACGGAAAATTATTATCTTATCCATAACCACTTGGATATGATAATGATTTTTATCCGCTTTCCAAATTTGAATAATCGAATATCCGTTAATATCTATAACTCTATAGATATGATCGATAGTTTGATTTTTGTGCCTAATCCGAGTTTGAAACAAATTTGGCGGATCACGTGGTTGATTTGAATATGGTTGTTATCCGTATTTGTTTGATTATCTTTCTTTTTTAAATAAAACAGAAAAACTCAAAAATATTAGCTAGATTTAAATTAGAGTTTTGCATGTTTAGGATTTTTGAATATATCCCGAAGGATGAGATAAGTATTTAATTTAAATTAGGACTCAAGGTGGCATGTTTCCTAGTTTAAATTAGGTATTATTTCAATCCTAATGGATTATTCACGTTATTTTATTATTCCGAATTTTACACAAAAATCCCAAAAATAAGTTATTCTAGGGTAGATTAAGTCATCATAGGTTGCACGTTATTTTAGGTATTTTTTCCATTCCGAATTTTAATAAAAAATACCAAAAAGAAAAGTCATTAGGTTGCATGATAATTTAGGCATATTTTTTTTTATTCCGAATTTCATCAAAAATACCAAAAATAATTCATAAGAAATAGGTCACGTTGTCGCATGACATATAGTTTGCATGCTAGGTTGCATTAATTCGCATGTCAATTTTTTTTGCATGTCATTGCACGTAGGTTAGATTTCATTTAAATAAGTGAAAATCCAAAAAAAAAGAAATTGAGTGAATGCTTGTTAATTAGAAATTATATTAGGGTTGATTGATATGATTTTCTAGCTAACAGTGCAGATGCTTGCATTGGTTTGAGGTAAGTTGTTCTCCTAAGCTCGCAATTTATTTAACGCTTTTTTAGGTGTTAAATTGGTGGTTTGCGCACCCACATGAACACCTCACATGTTAGTAATTAAGCTAAAATGGATCCAAACTGCCTGCCAAAAGATTTTTGAAAAGAAAAGGTACCGAAATGGCGTTAGACTAGATTTAGCGTAATCAAGTCCCCGGGCTTAGAATCTCTGGTTCATAAAAATAAAACATATCTCCCTATGTTTTATTTAGGTTTCTAATCGACCTACCGCAAATTGATTAGTGGTGACTCCAAGCATAAAAACATTTGCACGTTAAGAACTTAAACCCTAGGTTGCGATTTGGTAGGACTTGGGAGGGTCCGAGTTAAGTTCAATCTTAATAATCCATTAGCCCGAGAAAATCTGAAAATTTTTTTAGGGTCGCGACAATGCGTGAGTTGGCTCATATGGTAACCCGATTCAAAGTTAGTTGTCATGACGAAGGAAAAATTTTCCGCTGTGTAATCCATGGTCGGCTTGGTTATGCTGGTCCCAGCATTGTTTATCTACCACATAGATCGTCCCCAAGAAAATGAAAACCAAGTGCAAAATCGATTGAAAGAAAAGTCCAAACACAACCTCGTTATCAATGTTGTTATCGGATCCACGGGATCGAAGACGTCTTAGACTTACCAAGATGTTGAGCTTGCAATCGAAGAGGGAAGACACAGCCAACATTTGCATCTCTCGCTCTGATTTTGAGGAAACGTCGCAAGCCGAACTCGCGACTCGTATACCCTTGCTCTCCCAATCTTTCAAGCATTCATCAAGTTCGGCTTCATTTCTGCAGCAGGTATACACGATGGCCCCAAGCCTCGCTAATTCCTCAACCACGGCATGCCTAATCATGGCCAAGCAATCTGACTATTTACCAATTTGTAATTGCCAACAAAGAACAGATTGGGGATGTGCAAAAGAATCAGGAATCGCCCGGATCGCTCGAAACCGGTCTGGTTCCTAGTTTCAATTTTTGGGAACCGGTGGGTATTGGTCTAGTTCCAGGCGTGGAACCGTCCACCCAGACTGGACTGGTAATATAATATAATATATAATATATTTATTTAATTTTTATTTTTTAAAAAAAGAAAAATTCGAAATCCCTAAACTAAACTAATTCGCTGGATGCTTATAACCTCATATTGAGCCGAGAAATACCTTCTTTCTCTTTTACCTCACGTTTACGCTCACTCTCACTCTCACTCTCTCACTCTTCTTGATTGATGCTCACCTCACCATTTCTAATTCTGCATCTCTATCTCTGTCTCTGTCTCCGTCTTCGTCCTTGGCTAGTGGGACCGGTTCCATGGACCCACCCGGGAACCGGACCGGACTGACGGTTTGGTTCCCGGGTAAATCTATAGAACTAATGAGCGGTTCCCGATTCTAATTTTTTGGAATCTATCTTTAGTGGGCGGTTCCCGGTTCTAGGATGGAAACCACCTACTCGGACCATACTCACCCCTAGAACAGATAAGCCCTTTTCTTCTTCAATGGAAGAAATTCCCTCGCCGTCGCTGGGTAAGGTCGAGCCTTACCACGACTGACCTTGCCCACCACCATGGTGAGGCTCGACCTCACCCAAATCTAGCGAGGTCGAGCATCGCCATGGTTGACCTCGCGCATGGCCATGGTTAGGCTCGACCTCGCTAGATTTGAGCAAGGGCTAACTTCATCATGACCGGGCGAGCTCAACCTCGCCCAAATGTGGCAAGGTCGAGCCTCGCAATGGCCAACCTCACCCATAGCCATGATGAGGCTCAACCTCGCCGGCGACTGGCCATAAGAAGAAGGAAAGGAAAAAAAAAGGAAATAGAAAGGAAAGAAATAAAAAAAAATACTAAAGAAATTACCATGTCCGCATCGATCAACATTCACATCAGTACCGGCTGACTTAAAGTGATTAAATGGACTGAATTGACATAAATGTAAAAGGTATAAGACTGAATTGGCACAATTACAATAAATTTATGATTATTTTGATAATTTTCCTAATTAACATACATAGTAATGTTCTTGAAGTTAATATGAATATCTATAGCATTTGCATCAAGCAATTGGCCACGTATGCTTGCTACTTTATAATCTATGATCAATCGAGATTTGATAAAATGATAAATTTAAAAACTTTAAATATAGAACCATTCAAATCAACATATATAGATTTATATAACTGCCTCAAGGTGCAGGTTATCACTAGATAAACATTATTAAAGTGTGAAATGATGTGATGATAGAGATAATGTTGACATCTAAATTTTGATGCATCATTTAGTGTTAATTGCATAGAAAATTAGGGATTAAATTTTTAACCCCTGAACAAAAATATTACAATTGCATAACATATAGTTTAGGTTCATATAGATTAATTGCGTTCCACATCGGATCGGCGGTGGCAAGCGAGCTTAAAATTCAACACGTAAATCGAGCTCAGGTACCAAACGAGACTCGGCTCACTCGGAAGCCAAGGGCCGAAAATCACACGTGAAAAGGGTTTGATTGTCTTAATTTGAGCTTAAATTAGCCCATTAAGCTTAATTAAATAAAAGCCCACATTAACTTAGCCCACTTGGAATTAAATGATAATTAAAGTTTAAGCCCAAGCCTAAGCCCATTAGGACTAGAAAGCCCGACTAATTAACCTAGGTTTACATTATAAATACATGTTTATGTTTCATAATTCGGGGCTCTCATAATTCTCAGATCAGATTTTTTTAGAGAGCACCACATAGGAAAAGGGAGAGAGAGTCTCTCACCAAGGCTTCCCCATAGCCAAGATCTCCACATTTATACGACGTCCCAAGTTTCATCAAGTCAAAGGGATTGAATTCGTAAAGGAAGTCCAAGCAAAGAGCACACCAACATGGGCAGCGCACTCCAAATCCTTGCATGAAGCCCTTGAAAATTCTGGGCTAAATTGAATAGCATATTCGGTCAACACAACATCAGGAGTGCGTGAGTAGACTTGCAGAGAATTTCATTCAAACACTTCAATCCACTTGGTGGCAAAAATTGGTGAAAATTTGGGGAGTGACGTACTGAAGCGGTGGAGATTGTCTTCTCTTGAATGGCCTACGTGTGGAAAGCATAAAAAAAAATGTTCTTTTCCTCGGCCACAGGTCTTCACCGATTCTATAAGTCCCTCTAGCTCTATATCCAGTCCCGGTATTGGCCTCATTATTGCTGCCCTTTGCTGGTCACGCCACCCTTGCCGCGAGCACTACGACAAAGCCGCAGCAGCCGAGCTCCATCGACAGTCCTTGCCTTGCCAAGAAGCGAGCATCACCGCCTTGGCTTTGCTCAAAGTCCCTTGCCGCTGTGTCACCACCACGAGCCACCGCCGCTCCCGACGCATCGCCGATCCGCAATCCCGATCCACTACAAATTCAAATTAGGAAAGAAATCTGCAAATCAGGTAATTATCCTATCTCGATTTGATTTGAATATTTTGTTGCCTAATTTATGCTTATTGATATCTAATTTTACATATTTGAATAATAAGCATTATCTCAATTAGGATTAGTTTCCTTTTTTTGAAATCTTGGATATCTGTTGCTTATCAAATTTGGATAGAATTTAAAATTTTCAAAATCTTTTAGATATCAAAATTTTTCAAGATATGATCGATTAGGAAAGTTTCCTAATCCACAACCGCACACGTGGAAATAAATCTATCTATCATGCTTTAGATTGAATTATTTCTATAGTGGGTATTTCGAATTTTAGAGTCGATCTGTCAGGCTTCAGATCGAAACTTAATTCGAAAGATTGAGCGGTTATTTTTTTACTTGATTTTAATTTCGAATTTCGATAAAAAAAATACCAAAAAGATTGCTCTAAAATAGGTTAATTTCTTTAGTTTAAAATTGCATGTTTAGATAATTGGCATTTTTAATTCCGAATTTCATTAAAAAAATACAAAAAATAATATGCCCGTAATTAGAAATAGGTCACGTTGTCACATGACATTTAGTTTGCATGTTAGGTTGCATTAATCGGATGTGAATTTTGCACGTCATTACATATAGGTTAGCTTTCATTTAAATAAAAGAAAATCAAAAAGAAATTTCTGCACCTTTGAACTCTAAGTCAGGATTTATTAAAATTGTCAAATTGAGTATTTTTCTTGAAATTGGTATCGAACGGGCGTTAGGGAATCTAGCGTAACCAAGTCCCCGAATCTATAATTTCTGGTTCGCAGGAATAAAATAATACTCCCGCTATTTTATCTAGGTTTCTAATTAACCTACTCTAAATGATTAGTGGCGACTTCCGTTGAAAATATTCGCATGCTCACAATTAGACCAAAGTTGCGATTTGGTAGAATTTGGGAGAACTCGAGCTAGATTGGTTAATTTAATTGATTTAGTAATCCATTAGCCTAAGATCGGAAAACCATTTTTTTAGGTCATGACAGATAAGGGTTGATCAATTTCAATGTGGGTAAAATTCCCTTGCCACAATGAGTTCCTCATTTTTGGAACGGGAGCGACATCAGTTCTTTTAAGAATCGGCCTAAAACCAAAATGATCGGTTCCACGGTTGACTCAAGAACTAGGCTTAATTTTTAGTAATACAACTATTATTTTATGAAAGCATGGCGTATGCACAATCTGTAATATAGTGCACAGGGGTGGATTTTGAAAAGGTGGTCAGGAAACAGGACTTTTGTGGTAAAAAAATAGCATCAAATGCCTTTGGCCTATGTCCACATGATGTTGAGCTCTGTAGGAGCTTTTTGATGTGTAATATAGGCCGCAAACTTCATCTAAAATCTTATGTCTAGTTAAAGTCGATGTGCACAAAATTTCAGGCCTAAGCCAGAAAAAGCTGAATTGAACTCGACCAATTAATAAAGGAACGAGATTTCATAATTGACAGTCTTCAAATACCAAAATCACGATGTTTTTCCCCCAACTTAAACCATAGTAATTGAGTTATCATTAAAATCAAAGACATAAAAGAACTAAGTGTTCAGGGAGAGAGAGAGACCCGATTCCTTTGGTTCCGCTGATGACGAGAGTGGTCCTTCCTTGAAGCGGCCACCTATTGTTGTCGTTGCGGCTGCTACATCTACTTGCAGTCCCTTTCCCCTCATGAGCTACTCTCTCTCTCTCTCTCTCTCTCTCTCTCTCTCTCTCTCTCTCTCAAATTGGACTTTTTCCCTGAACTCTTGCTTTTCTTTGTGTGTCTAATGCGTCTCTGTAACTTTCCACTGTGTTATATAAGTTCTTCACTCCAATGGCCGACGGAGACGATCAAATGTAGATGATAACGGTGACAATAAAATTTAGGACCCTCAACAATTTTGAATCTGAGAATTTTGGTAATCATGAAAATAAGCAAGTCCCACAAAAGTTGCCGTCATACTCTTTGTCTGAAACGTGTTTCATTAGTTTTGGCCAAGCATATGGCTATATTTTGTTGTCCTTTTCAAACCGCCAAAGAAGAGTTGATCTATTTCATTTGTTTTGGCCAAGCGTATGGCATGCATAGTGTATGGCTGTATTTTGTTGTCCTTATCAAACAGCCAAAGAAGAGTTGATCAAGTGGACTCATTAAAGCAAATTTTTGTTTCTTGTCTGAAGTCGGCATGCATGTTGAAGTTGGTTCAAGTGTGGATTTGTTACTGGTTGGCTTAGAGAAAGAGAAATCAAATTCTACTTTATGTTGGACAAACTTGCATTAGCTGGATGTTTTGTTGACTATACAACGCAGTGGCTCTTTTGTATATATACACTTGGTAGAGCCTTAGAAGTACAGAGTGAGAGAGTTAAGCTTAGAGAATAGCTCGTAGAGCTAAGCTTGTAAGAGTGTGGTGTGTTTTCCGTGTAAAGCTTACGCAAAAGGCATTTTGAATATACTCTCTCCTTTTGTATTTATATGCTCTAACTCCAAACTTACCAAAAGTTTCTATTCCTTTTGGTTCCAACACTTAGTATTAGAGCTAATAATGACATCCACTAGTTTGGTCTGATTACAATTTTCAAAGTTGAACGGGAGGAATTTCAATAATTGATCCGTCCATATGAAAGTTCATTTTAAATTCCAAGATTTGTGGAATCTGATGAAGAATGTCTACATTGAAGTGACCGATGCTAAAGCATTCGATGCTTTAAGGAAGGAGAAGAAGGATTTGTTAGTGGAGTTCTGAAAGAAAAATGAGAAAGCAATGTATGCGATCTTTCAAGCTGTGGAAGAATCGATATTTAAAAAAATATCGAGCATGGAGACCGCAAAAGTAGTGAGGGATATTCTGCAAAAATCCTACAAAGGCAATGATCGTGTCAAACGAGTGCGGCTCCAAACACTTCGAGGTGACTTCGAGTCTTTATGGATGAATGACTCTGAATCTATCTCATCATATTTTGATCATGTGCAGACCACTGTTAACCAATTGAGGGTTAATAGTGAAGAACTCTCATATTTTCGAGTTGTAGAAAAAATCGTAAGGTCTTTGACCAAAAGATTTGACAACATTGTTGCGACAATAAAAAAAATGCCAAGATATATCAACCATGATGTTGGAGCAGTTGATTGGTTTGTTATGCTTGCATGAGCAAAAAATGAATCATAAGTCCATCGGTTTGAATCTTGAGCAAGCACTGCGGAGTCGAGTCACTCACTCAAATCAAGGAGGCCATCATGGTGCCCGAGATAGTTCATGGTGAAGTCAACTTCAGAAATGAATAAAAAATTATCATGATGGGTAAAGATAACATTGTGATGTGTGCGTGGGATAGGCGAGTGATGTCGAAGGATTCAAAGATAAATTAGAGTGTATGGGAATGGATGTCGATGGATAAATGTAAATGCACGATAGAAAATGATCACGATCAAGGCTTAAAGGATGCATTGCCAGCCAAGGATAAAGATTGGGATTGATGAAGTTCACCACCAAGGCTTAAAGGACGCACCACCAGCTAAGGATAAAGATTGGGATCGATGAAATTTACCACCAAGGCTTAAATGACGAACCACCCGCCAAGGATAAAGGACTTTGAGATAGGAGAAGCTCACTGCCGGGGCCTAAAGGACAAACTCTCAACCGAGAATAAAGGGCTTCTTGGTCCACCACCAAAGAATAATCCACTTTCCAAGGATAAAAGAACCGTGGAAGGTATTCGCTTAACAAAAGAAAATCTCTTGTATTTTCAAATTGAAGTCGATTGCCTTATATTTGAGATTTTGGCTCTTTTTATAGAGGGACTATTACGTAGGGAGTGGACTAAGCATTAAAGACATGGGAACTACTCAACTAATAAAGACATATGAACTAGAAAACACTATAAAGACCTAGGAACCACAAATGCATTTAAACATACAGAACTTGATCTTTGACTCTTCCAAATTCGTGCACCATCCTTGAAGAGCGATGAGCAGCTATGGAAGCTGATTGGAATGTGAGGTGGTCAATTAGTAGACTTGAAATCAACAACAGACTTATAAATCGACAACTAGATAGTTTATCCACAACTGAATCAACAACCATATTGCACAATCTGATACATCAACTTTGAACCCAACTTATTAAGTTGTAGCCAAAATCGACCTTTGCTTGCATAAATAATGAATGGGTTGGTTCGATTGATGAAACATGAGTGGGAGTTTGAGAGTTGGTCCGTTGCTCCTGCATCACATTGATGTCAAAAGATGGTATTAATGTTATTGTTGTAGATGTTTACTTTGTGCCGAGACTATTATGGAATTTGCTAAGTGTTGGGCAACTATTCGAAAAAGGCTACAAGTTAACGTTATGGAGTTTGCACCATCATAGGTGTAAACAATACGTTGATCATGATGATGCATATGACAAAAAATCAAACATTCCCTCTATCTCTTTAGACGAAGACTCTGTTGAGTTTTCAAGCGATAACGAAAGATAGCAAGTGGTTGTGGCATCTTCAATTCGGTCATCTAAATTTTTTTGGACTAAAATTACTAGTCCAACAAAAGATGATAACCCGGATGCCTTTGATTGACAGTCCATACCGACCATGTGAAGGATGTCTCGTTTGAAAACAACATTGAGAATCCTTTCCAATTGGTATAGCTAGAAGAGCCAAGCAACCTTTGGAGTTGGTACAAACAGACGTTTTGTGGCCCTATTGAGGTGGAATCAATCAGACAAAAAAAGGTACAGGTTAATTAATGTCAATGATTATACCAGATAAATATGGATACATTTCTTAAAAGAAAAATCAGATGCTTTTGGAAAATTTAAAGAATTTAAAGTCTATGTTGAGAAACATAGTGGCTTTAATCTAAAGACGTAGAGATTGGATAAAAGTTTTAGAATTTACTTCAAATGAATATGACAAATACTCTAAAATTCAGGGACTAAAACATCAGTTGATTGCTAGCTATATTCCTCAGCAAAATGGTATAGCAAAATGAAAGAATAGGACAATTTATGAAATGGCAAGAAGTATGCTAAATGCTATAGCAAAAAGAAAGAATTAGACAATTTCTGAAATGGCAAGAAGTATGCTAAAGGCTAAAGATTTACAAAAGAAGTTTTGGGCAGAAGCTATTGCCTGTGTTGCACTTGTGCTTAACAAATGTCCAACAAGGATTGTTCTTGGAAGAACCCCAAAAGAGACTTGGAGTGGCAACAAGCTAAATGTTTGGTTCTTACAAGTGTTTTGGTGTGTGGCATATCCCCACATACCAGACACATGGAGGAAAAAGTTGGATGACAAAAGCCAGAAGTGCATCCTCATTGGCTATAGTGACGTGACTAAGGGTTATAAGTTGTATAATCCAGTCACGGATAGGGATGTTCAGTTTTTTTTTAAGATAAAGTCTAGGATCGGAACCAAAAGGTTGACTAGAAAAGTATCCCTATTGAAGATGAACAATTGGTAGGAGAGACAGAAAATCTTCGGTTGAAGATCTATCATCTTTGCTTGGAAGTTAATCTTCTTCACCAATAATAATTTGAGAACTGTTGATTCGTTGCTCACAGCGATTGCAGTAGAAGTCAATAAAATTCAAGGATTATGAGGTCACAAGAGGAGATGATAGTAATAGTGACTGAATCACTAATGAAAAAATGGTAAATTTTTGCTTATATGCAAAGTGTGACCCCACATCCTATGATGATGCAGCTTTAAATGAGAAGTGGATCCAAGCAATGGGTGAAGAAATCCACTCTATTGAAAAGAAATGACACATGGGTGTTAACTTCTTTATCAGCTAGTAAAGAGTCATAGGTGTCAAATGGGTGTACAAGACGAAGTACAAATCCTCTATTGATTATTTTGAAGTATTTGTACCAGTGCTTGAATGAATACCATTCGGATAATCTTAACACTACAGCTTAGAATCGTTGAAATATCCATCAAATAAATGTAAAATCAGCATTTTTCAATGATTTCCTTAATGAGGAATATGTAGAGCAACAACAAGGTTGTGAGAAAAAATGGCGTGAAAATCAAGTTTACAAACTGAAGAATGCGTTGTATGGACTAAAACAGGCACCTTGAGCTTTGTACACAAAGATTGACACATACCTATTACAACATGGTTTTCAAGAGTTCCCATATGAGCATACACTGCATATCAAGTCAAATATTAATGGTGATTTTATAATTATATGCCTTTATGTTGATGAATTAATATTTACAAGAAATTGTGAAAATATGTTTGCTGAATTCAAGGAGGTCATGACTAACCAGTTCGAGATGACAGATTTTGGATTGATGTCCTATTTTCTAGGTCTTGAAGTGAAGCAAACAAATGATGACATATTTACTTCGCAGCAAAAATATGCTAATAAGATTTTGAAGAAACTTTAGATGAAATCACTCATACCAATTCAGACTCTCATAGTAGAATGATTGGAGCTGAAAAAAGAAGGAATCGATGAACTAATAAATCCCACTTATTTTAAAAGTATTGTTGGAAATTTAAGATATTTGGTTTCTACTAGGTTAAATATTACTTATGACGTGGGAATTATTAGTTGCTTCATGGAGAAACCAAAAAGAATTCTATGGAATGTCAATGAAACTCATAATCATAGAATTTTATATTCTTACACTAACAATTTCAGTTTAATGGGGTACACAAATAGTGATTCGGCAGGTAATACTCAAAAGAGTACTTCCATATATGCTTTCTTTCTAGGATCAAGAGTAATTTCTAGGTCCTCTAAAAAATAACAAGTTATTGCACTCTCTACAACTGAAGTGGAATACATAGAAGTAGCTTTGAAGGCAGGTCAAGTGATACGACTTCTAGGATGCTTTGTGCGCAAACAGAAAAGTCCTACTAAATTGATGTGTTAGAATAAGTCGGTGATTGAATTAGCCAAGATTCCTATTTTTCACGGAATATGAGTATATTTATGAGTTGGTCAAACATGGTGAGATTGAGCTTGATTTCTGCAAATCCGAAGATCATATTGCATATATCTTGACAAAACCATTGATGGAGCATTTGTTTGAGAAATTGAGGACGATGCTTGGTGCTATAGGTTTCTAAAATCAATTTTCAGGGAGGCAATTAGAAATAATAAAATTAATTTTAGGTTGAAGAGGAAAAGTTCAAATTGGACTTGGGTTATTAGTGACTCGAAATTGAAGATGAAAAATCCAAATTTCATTAGTTTTGGCCAAACGTATGTCATGCAAAGTATATGGCTTTATCTTGTTGACCTTCAAGCCGACAAAGAAGAGTCGATCAAGTGGACTGATTAAAGCAAATTTTTGTTTCTTATCTGAAGTCGGCAAGCATGTTGAAGTCGGTTAAAAGGGAATGTCAAGTGTGGACTTGTTACTGGTTCGCTTAGAGAAAGAGAAATAAAATTCTATTTCATGTTGGACAAGCTTGCATTAGCTGGATGTTTTGCTGACTTCGCATGGCAGTGGCTCTTCTATACATATATGTACACTCGGGAGAGCCTTAGACGTAGAGAGTGAGAGAGTTAAGCTTAGAGAAAAGCCTGGAGAGTTAAGCTTGCAAGAGTGTGGTGTATTCTCCGTGTAAAGCTACGCAAAAGGCATTTTGAATATAATTCTCTTTCCTTTTGTATTTGTGTGTGCTCAAACTCCAAAGTTATCAAAGTTTCTATCCCTTTTGATTCCAATAGTTTATTCCTTCACGTTCATCTCAAGATTCGTTTCTCCTTCATCGTAATCTGATGGGCTATTGAAGCCGGACTTGCTTCATAATTAGAGTGAAAGCTAAGTCAAGCGGCGACAGTACCTCCAGCTAGTTATCTCAGAATTAATCTAAGATTATCTCAAAAGGGAAAAATAAAAAATATTGCATTGCTATCTGTTAGCCTCTCGATCTATTTCTCCAGCCAATGTCCAAACACCTTCTTTTTAATTCTTAACAATTTTAAACTTAGCATGTTATCCGCGTAACAAGTATCTCGACTAGCTTCATCTTCTAAAATTGAAAAGTTTCTGTTTTTATCAGTATCTTTTAGTGTATGTTATTATATAATGTAGGGTTATCATATATCTTATTTGCAACCTTGCAAGAGAAAATTTCATGTCACCCCTTGTGTTCGAATTGATTTTTATCTACTTTTTTGTCTGTCAGATTATCTACTTTGAATTCGAACCTTTTGATGTTTAGCTTTTGCCTTTGACGTTTAGGATTTGACTTACATATTTACTAGTGCATCCCAATAGTGTAAAAGTACATATATATATTAATATCAAAAGCTCCATTTATTTTGCGGAAAACATTTTTCTCATTTTCCTGTGTTTGGTTCGCTTAGGAAAATGAATCAACATAATTTTTTTGCTTAAATTCAGGAAAATAATTTTCTTTTTGCAAAATTAAAATATGATTAGGTATTAGCACTTGGACTCGAAAATCTACGCTTGGGCACGAAAACCCCAACGTTAGTTCCTAGTCCTTGGCGTTCAAGACTAGGTCTCTGGTGCTCGGGCTCGAGTCCATGGAGACCAAGCCTGGAACACTAGTGCCTGGGTCTAGTGCCCCGGTGCTCATGTCCAGGTCCATCAATGCTAGGTCCGAAGCCCTGGTGGGCGTGCCTGATGTCCTGGCACCAAAGCCCGGATCCACAAATGTCGTGCTTGAGTCCCCGATGCTCGAGCTCGAGTCTTTGGCACTTAGGCCTATCCTTACAAAGGTTGAGCACGAGTCCTCAACGCTCGGACTCGGGTACTTAAATAATGAAACATTCGCCCTTATAAAAAAAATTTAAAAAATTATATTTTAATTATATTTTCTTTTTCTTTTTCTTTTTCTTTCTTTTCTTTTTTTCCAAGGGCAAGGGATGAATCTTGCCACAAGCCGATGAGGTCAGGTTCTCCCTATGCCGGCGAGCTTAGGGGCTCGCCAAAGGTCGGCCTCGAGTACGCCGATCTGGCGAGATGTAGTCTCACCCAAAGCTGGCAAGGGTCGACTCATGGGAATTTGGCGATCACTTGGCATTATAGTGAAAAGAACCATTGGACTTCAAAATAAAAGACTGAAAATAATAAACGAATTTATTATAAATATATTAATTTATAATTTTTTGTGATTAAAAAATTAATTTTGAATATCAATATGAGATTTTTCGTCGAATTAACTCTAATGTATATAAATTCTGTCCGAGTGTGGGTACCACTCTCTTGCAGCTACTGGACAAACAAGTGCAACTGGACCTCCACCATTCAGGCACTTGTCACCACAATCCAAACCCTCCATGACAATCTCATTAAAAAAAATAAAAATTAAAAGAGTGGATCTCCATCCATCCATGGTATATTTTCTATACTCCATTAATTTTTTAAAAAAACATTTTCAAATTATTTATTTTCTCCAAAATAAACCATGCTTGAGTATCAAGTAGACGAATGTGCACACAAATACGGGTTCAACCGTAACATATTCGGTAAGAGATGTGATTTGTTTCTTTGAGATGCCGGCTATTCCAGATACTTGACCACTCTGATACGTGGAAAAATTTCAAATAAGGACCCAAAGTGCTCTCATTTTCTCAAATAAGAATCTGAAGTGTCCTCATTTTCTCAAATAAGAGTTTAAAGTAAACCTTGTCTCAAATAAGGATTTGAAGTGGCTATCTTAATCTAAAAAAAGAGCTTGATCTCACGAGAGTCAAGGGTATTTTCGTCTTTTAATTTTTTATATTTTTTTCCTTTTCTTTTTTTAATAAAAACAAAAATGAAAAAAAAAGCTAAAGTTTGAAAAAAAAAAAAAACAAAGGGGAGGGCTAGTAGCAGCCCTCTTGCCAGTGGCCTTTGCCCCATCGCAGGTGGGGTAGCGGCGATGGCCAACGGGGTCGCCGGCGTCTTAGCAAGGGCATGGCCCTTTCTAATACCAAGAGAGGGTGGCGACCCTCTCCCAGCGAGATTCGCTGACGACCCTGTTGGCCGTCGCTGCCGCCCCACCAGCTATAGGGTGGTGACCTCAGGAGAAGAGGGCTGGCTGGCTAGCCCCCTATTATTCTTTTTAATTTTTTTAAAAATTTTTTAATCTAATTTATATTAAAATTATTTTTGGACGAAAATGCCCTTGACCAGTCGGAAATTTGGCTAGCCGGGTGAGGCTTTTATTTGAAATTGTTATAACCACTTTAGGTCCTTTTTTGACACAAAATCTACTTTACGCCATTATTTAAGAAAATGATAGCATTTCATGTCATTATTTGGAATTTTCCCCTAATACGTTGACATCGGGATTTCACATTAAAATGGGCCTAATTCCAAAAAAAAAATCAATTTTACCTTGAGTGATAATTTTGACTTGAACTTTTTTTTGTTTCATAGAAAATCGTCAATTTTCACTTAAATCTCAAACCTTGCATGAACAATTTGAAAATTTTGCATTACGGGAGCCAGATTTGGGACTCGAGTAAAAGTTTGTGCATTTTATTGAGACAAAAAAAGTTCGGAAAAGAATTGTCATTCAAGGTAAAATTGGTGTTTTTTTTTTTAGTAACCCCATTAAAATGGGTTTGGAACGGGTACGATCGTCCGAAATCCATCCTGTTACTTTCTTTCTCTTCGCATTTGCATTTTCCTCCATTCTCGATTAAAAGTATGCTTTTAATTGGTGGACCTCCAATGGCTAAACGATATTACTAAGACCTCCAAGTAGTCATGGCCACAGGTCGATTTCTGCCCGGAACCGGCCCGTTGACAGGGTCCGCAGTTCGGAACTGGCCCGGAATCGGCTATTTCGGGCCCAGTTCCAAAAAAAATTAAAACTTAAATAAAAAAAACCTCTTGCAGCAGGGCTTGCACGTCTGCAGGCCTTGCTACGGCCCGTTGCCAGGGCAGCTTGCAAAGACTGCCTTCCTTGGCAACGGCGAAAAATAAAAAATAAAATAAAAATAAAAAATAAGAAGATAACAGTTGCAAATTGCAACGGTTACCTAGCTTTTTTTTTATCCTAAATTTTCTTCTCATTTGTTTCTTATAAATTCTCTCAAATTCTCTTCTCTCAAATTTTCTTAATATTCTCAATTCTCTCAATTTTCTCAATCCGCGCAATTCTCTCTTAATTCTCCCAATCAATCCGCTCAATTCTCTCAATCCACTCGAAAAATGGCAAGTGGAAGTCGAGTGCCAACTGGCAAAAGTAAGAATATCACAACGGAATCCCATCATTCTTTTGATCATTGTGATTATGCAGATTTTCAAGATTATGAAATTAACATTTTTATCGATGTGGAGCACGTCCCAATGCAAGAAAGTCTTCATCCTCCTGCCGAAATATCTACAACAAAGGAGGTGGAGCGGGAACTTACATCTGACATTTGAGATCACTTCACGAAAATGGAAAGGTTTGATATTGATCAAAAAAGGTATGATATAATTTGTAAACATTGTGGAAAAATATATAAATATACAGGTGGACAAAGATATGGAACATTCAAACGACATCTTAGGAGAAAACATTCAATCCAAGCGGGAATCGATATTAGACAACAACAAATTTCCGGATAGGTCAATCCTAACACTTTCCTTTTATTTCGTTTTAATGAAAAAACTTATGAGGAAGAATTAGGTAAATTTGTTTCCGTTGAGCATTTATCATTTAATTTTGGAGAAAATTTTGGTTTAATCAATTTGTGCAAAAAGCATGTGCTCCACAAGCAAAACATGTTCCTAGAAATTCACTTAAACGAGTAATTAAAGATCTCTACAAAAATGGAAAAAAAAGATTTACAAAACTTTTTTATGTAATTTAATGGATGCGTGCATATAGGTAGTGATATTTGGAGTAATTATTGGCAAACTTATTCTTACATGGGCATAACATGTTATTGGATAAATGCCGATTGGAGTATTTAAAAAAAGAGTTATTGCATTTAGAGTTTTCGATGATAAGCATATGGCAAATAATATTTATAGAATAATTAGGCAAATTTTAGAAAAATATTATTTACTTAACAAAATTTTTTCAATTGATTTTGATAATGCCGCAGCAAATACTGCTTCAATTGCCAATTTAGAAAATATTTGTAAACCCGCTTTTGGCGGAAAATTTTTTCACATTAGATGTGTTTGTCAAGTTTTAAATTTATGTGTACAAGATGGATTGAAAACTCTTGATATTTTTCTTGAACTAATAAAAATGGCGATTCAATTTTTATGGAAACATCTCCAAAAAATGCAAGAATGGAGTAGATTTTGTAGAGAAAATGACAAAAAGTCAAAAAAATTTCCAAAAGATGTTCCAACTCATTAGAATTCTACTTTCCACTTGCTTAGTGAATCTTATGAATATAAAGATTTATTATGTGCATTCATTTCTAATATTATATCTCAAATTAATTTATACCCACAGGAGTGAGGTATTTGCAAAAAAAATTTAGATATTTTAAAGGTTTTTAATGATGCAACGTATATTTTGTCCAATGTTTATTATTCTACTACGCATTTATTTTTAGTAGAGTATATTAATATTGTCGGAGTTTTTGAGGAATATGAAAATTATGTTGAATTACAACATACTATAGTAACAATGAAAAGGAAACGGCTACATTATTATAGCGAAATTTCCATTATTTATTTAGTTGCTTGTGTTTTTTTATCCGCGTTGCAAATTAGATGGTTTAAGTGATTATTTGCATATGTATTATCAATGTTTACATTATGATACGGTAAATGTTACAACCATACTAAGAGAGGTTTAAAATGTAGTAATAGAATTATATAATGAATTTTATACTAAATATAATTTAGGTGATATTAGATCTTCTTAATCTACCGAGACATAAAGTGATAGTACAAATAAAATTAGTAGAGGGTACCAACTTTTATTGCATAGACAAAAAAAACAAAAGGGAGTAATAAAAAATATTTCTGAATTAGAGATTTATCTAACCGTTTCCTTTGAGTTTATTGAATCCGAAGGTAGTACAAGTTTTTAAATTTTGGATTGGTAGAAAAGACACGCAAGCCAATACCCAATCCTTTCTCTTATTGCAAAATAAATTTTTGCGACCTCTTGTTCCATAGTTGCGGTCGAACAAGCATTCAGTGCCGGAGGTAATATTTTGGACAAACATCGTTCAAGATTAGCTCCAGAAGCAGTGGAGACTCAAGCTTGTGTCGATGATTGGACGAAGGCTCAATACCAACAACAAGAAATAGATCGGAATAATGAATCCGAATTCTTTAACGACGGAGATACAACCGGTACCGGTACTGCTATCGGAACGAGTAACAACGACTGAGGGTAAAAGAACTATTGGAGTTGGCAAATATTTCGAGTCCCTTGTTTCTCATACCGAACATGCCCACGTGAGCTTAAGAAAATCGAAGTATAATCCAACGACATGTGACCCCTACGCATGGAATGTAGGAGTTCAGATAGGCTTAGATTTTTGGTCATTTTAGGGCATATATATTGTACTTTTTTTATAGATCATTGTAACGAATTGTAAAGCACTTAATGATAATTTATTAAGTTCAAGCCCCCTCTTTCTCTCTTTTTGTCCCCAAATTACAATTTATATTGAATAATTCATTATTTCATAATTTTATAATTCATTATTTCATAATTCATAATTTTTTTATTTCACAATTTATTTTTTCAAATTTTAAATTATGAATCAAAACCGGCAAGAACCAAAACCAGATCCGGCTCGGAGCCGGACCTAAACTAGCCCTAAACAGGAACTGTCAAGGGTGGTTCCGGTTCCGATTCATACATGGCCACGAACCGAAACTGCCGGTTCCGAATCGGAACTGGCCAATTCCAAACTGTGGCCATGACTATCTCCAAGGGTTAAACGATATTACTAGGGTTGTGCAACAAGGTTGGTTCTATCTCGGAATTGTATCAAATCGCTTTGAAAAGCGATCCAGGTCTAGGATCTTGTTGGAACTGATCTGATTCCCGATTTCAAATGAAGAACCATCCGAAATCGAATCAATCGAACCGAATTTGAAACCAGTTTTATAAACCTACAAACTTAATTTTTATCTTACATCTTTTTATCTATTTCTGTTTTTCTCTATTCTCTTCGATACAATTTGCGGCTCTCTATCTCTCATTCATGATTCACCCTCCTCCTCACTCGCTCGTTCAAGCCTCGCAACCGTCGCTCTTTCTTGATTGCCTTTGCTTGCTCACTCTCGTTCATTTTTTATTTAAAAAAAACAGAATAGGTTATTCTTATAAAAAAAAAGGAACAAAAGAAAAATAGATTCTCATCTTGAAACCTAATCGGAAAAACAAGATAGATTCCAAACAATGTAGGTTTCGGGTTTTAAAAATTGGGAATCAATTTTAACAAAACTCATGTTGGAACCAATCACCCCTAAATATTAACGGGGCTCTAATTAAAGTATAAATACAGTCCGACCACATGCGTGTGCGTATTTAGGGAAAAATCAAAGAGGAATTTGCAAGAAAGGAACCGTCGCCACCGCGAGCAACCCCATCTGTCGCCAGACAAGCCGCCAACTCCGGAATCTCTCCGTCTCTTTCTTCACTTCCACCACTCCTCAAAAGTTGCGGAATTCGCTGCGCAAAAATTCTCTACGCCACCTCCATCGCCGCCGCTCCCCCGGAAGCTCCCGAGGTCGACGCCGCCGCCGCCGCCGGCGAGAGAGACGGCCGGAGGGAGGAAGGGACGGAGGGAGCGGCGCACAAGTGGAGAAGACGAACTTCGACACTCCCTTCTCTCTCTCTTCTATATAAGCCGGCCGCCACCGAGCTCTGGTCGACCTCTATCCTATCGGAACCACTGGGGCAGCCGCCATGGCCGGCGAGCCGCGACCCACCTCCGATCCCGACCGCAACAAGCGCACGATCCCGGCCTACATGAAGGCGATCTCGGGCTCGCTCGGGGGCACGATGGAGGCGTGCTGCCTCCAGCCGATCGACGTCATCAAGACGCGGCTCCAGCTCGACAAGTCCGGCGCCTACAAGGGGATCGTCCACTGCGGCGCCACCATCGCCAGGACCGAGGGCGTCCGGGCCCTGTGGAAGGGCCTCACGCCGTTCGCGACGCACCTGACGCTCAAGTACACGCTCCGGATGGGGTCGAACGCCATGCTTCAGTCGGCGTTCAAGGACCCGGAGACCGGGAAGCTCACCAACAACGCCAGGCTCTTGTCCGGCTTCGGCGCCGGGGTGCTGGAGGCTCTCGTGATCGTCACTCCATTTGAGGTCAGCGGTTGAAGTGGGAATGTGATTGGTTTGGGGGTTTGTTTCTGGGTAGTCTGGGATGCGGGCTTATTTGTTAGGAATTGTACGGCTGAGAGGATTAGATGAGCTCAATTTTGCTGTTTGTAGTTAAAAATTGGCATCTTGATCCTGCTGCGACGTTGCGAATTCAAATGGAGGGTGAAGCTTTTGAGTCAATGCTTGGTGCTTTTGTAGCATTGTCTTATAACATTTGAGTCAATGCTGCTACCCGCATCTTCTCTTCTAAAATCCTTGTTAGCGGTTTCCTGCTTTCATTTTTAAAATTCCACCCCTTTTGCAAGTGCAGTACAGTGAAGACTAAGAAGATGAAAGTCAATCTGAATGGATTATTGTAATACTCCATGGGCGGGCCAAGTTCACTAGATTCTGTTGCAGAATCTGTGTTTTTGTTACTAGAGCCAACATTCGGGACTGTGAAGTTGGCTCGCGATTTGTAGGCCTTGAAAGTGCTTTTGAGAATGGTGAATTTCATTAATTAATCGTTACTTCTCGATTTTGGTAGATATCGTTTTTAGCCTGGCCTGACTTCTTGGTTGGAGGCCACGTATAAAGAAACAGATGATGGACTCTCTATCCTTTGACGTGGCCATGCTCGATACCTTGCTTGCAAGAGGTTATATCTGTCAAAAGCTAGTGAAGTAATGTGAAGCGGTGACAAGAAGAAATTGTATCCTCAAAAGGATGTTTATGCCTCAATGGAAGGGAACCAGAGGGGCTCAAAGAGGATGCTTGTCAATGGTGTAAAACAGCTATGTTGGGATGCATGCTAGGATGGCTGCATCTCCTCTATAACTTGAAAGGATTTTAACCAAATAATCTTTCCTACTGCTTTTATTCCATCACCAAGATGTACAGAAATAGGGATACTCTCTTGTCCTTTGAGATTAGCATCAAATTTAAGGAGAATGGGTGGAGAAATAATTAGCCATTTTCTTGTGAAAGTAGAGTACATGGAAATTTTGCAGGTTCTTTCGTAGGGCCAGACTCGTTATTTGCTTGTCTGTTAGAGCAGTTCACCTGGATTAAATAAATATGTAGTAAGTAACATTGTAAAATTTAGCAATTGGTAAATGCAGATGCTTTTGGTGTTGTTGTAGTTGAGTTTATTGCTGAAGAGGTTCATGCTGCATAATTATTTTGACGAGTTGTTCTGTAAATTACATGTATTGCGTGGGCGCTAACTCATGAGGTCATTTGCAGGTTGTTAAGATCAGATTGCAGCAACAAAGAGGTTTAAGTCCGGAGCTTTTAAAGTACAAGGGTCCTATTCATTGTGCCGGGACTATCATTCGTGAAGAAGGCCTTCGTGGGCTGTGGTCAGGGGCTGCACCAACGGTCATGCGCAATGGGACCAACCAGGCCGCTATGTTTACAGCGAAGAACGCTTTCGATGTACTATTATGGAATAAGCATGAAGGCGATGGCAAGGTCCTCCAACCATGGCAGTCCATGGTTTCTGGATTCCTCGCAGGAACTGCAGGTCCTGTGTGCACTGGGCCCTTCGATGTCGTCAAGACGAGGTTGATGGCTCAAACTCGACATGGTGGAGAGTTGAAGTACAAGGGCATGGTTCATGCCATCCAAACAATTTTTAAAGAGGAAGGGCTTCTTGCTTTGTGGAAGGGACTCCTGCCTCGGCTCATGAGAATCCCGCCCGGCCAGGCCATTATGTGGGCTGTCGCAGATCAGGTGACCGGATTCTATGAGAGGAAATTTCTCATAAATGCCCCGGTCTAGTCATTGATTGACGTTAGTCCTTTTTTCTCGTCTTTGTGGCCATTTAGTAGGTAGTCAAATCGATTATTTGACTAGATTATCTTCCTTTCAATTATCTAGATGAACACCATTTACCTAGACGCGTTCATCAGTGATTTTGAATTGTAAAAACATGATGTCTCCAATTGGCAAGCTTTCTAAAAGTTTTGACAGGGATGGAATAAAATTAAAAGCATGTACTTTGCTCTTTGATTCAATTTGAGTTCCACACTCAATCTTTATTCTAAATTATGTGTGTACATTGCTAATACTTAAACTCTAGATTTCTTCGGTCTGTCGTCGTTACTTTGGAGAAGAAGCTATCATTTGTCCATGGAACTAAGATGATCTATCGTTGGCTATTGGCAGTGCTGGCTTTAAAATTGAGGTTGGCTCGGTAAAGAGTACTGAGTCTGTTTAAAATCAAATTTATGCTGACAGACAAGAAAAGAACTTCAGCAACCTCTGTGGCCATTCATTGTACTTTAAAAGGTCCAGTTTGACCTATTTGTCCATATAGTCAATCTTGAAGGAAAAGTAGATTTCAACATGCATCATTCCGGGATGATTTATGAAATGTGGGGATCGAACTCGAAAAGTGACAGAATCACAACTTTTACTTCTTAATTTGGTCTTTTGATCGAAACAGATTATGTGAGTGTTTAAAAGAGTCTCTGCCTTTTACATAGTTCGTACTCTTCGTTCAGGATACCTGAATTTTAAGATTGCTTGAAGAAGCAATTTGTCAACCAATTGTCCTCCAGGTGGTGCTTTAGACCATTGTTTGTACTTTGAATTTGGTATTTAGAACCTATCCCCTTACTTGCCAATCAATGAGAAGAACATGACAAGAGAAAAGGAGACTCGGGGCAGGTCCTTAATGAAACCGTCGCTTTGTCTTTGCTATTGCATAAGGTGAGAAATCTATTGGTTGAAGAATTCTGGAGTCGGCTCTGAAATGTCTGATTTAACGGCCAGATCTGATAAAGCCTTTCTGTTGTCAAATGCAAATAAGCGGCGATTCTTTTGGTAAAGAAGAGATAACTCCCCAACTGTCGGCCGTGCGGGGGTTCCCTGGGTTATCAAAAAAAAAAAAAACTGTCTGTCTAAATCCCAAGAACTGCTTTTAGCAACAAAAGTATAATGATGGCGGCGACAATTGACATGATCTCGGATATTATGAAAGTCGTAGAACTGGAAACCAAAGACTCAATATCTCCATTATGTGCCAAGAACTGCTGACTGATGATTTCATTGAGATGGAGATTGCAACTCATGCTCGAGTCTGTTGATATTGATTCGGAGACCAGGTAAAACCGATGATCTATTGTCCAGGTGAGGGATCAAGTATGATGGCAGACAAATGTTCAGTCAAACTAAAACTGTTCAACCATATGGCTTGCATTCACAAATCGAAAACTTAAATTATAAAAATGTAGCAATATTGTGCCAATCTTTGTAGGCTCTAAACATGGAAAATCAGAAGACACTGTCTGGCCAGTTTTGACAAAGTACAACTCCAACGGTGTACGATCCCAAACGAGGAACAAACTAGTGGATAGCAAAAGAAGAAAAGAAATTACAGGAAGGAAAAACAAAATTACATCCACAAAGGACGACCCCAATCTAGGAATCGTTATGACTATGCAGGCAAAACATAGAGAAAATCAGTCACTATAGAGCGAATTCATTTGTAGGAAATGACGCAGTTGGAGGAAACCTGGAAACCATTTCGAACAAGCACTGAGCCTTTTCTAGTTCACTGGAATGTAATGTTCGTGACAATGCAATCGGTGGCTAGCTCTTCCTCCATGCGGACTCCCATACTTCTCGGATAGTGGCTTCATGGACTATAGAGTGATCAGTGGCTGGTTGCCAAAGCAGTGACCAGCAGACCGAGCACAAGGAATGGCTGTGCACTAGCCTGAAATTATTATATAGATGCAGTAGTTGAGTTAAAAATGCCACTCTATATAGAATTACAATCCACAATGCGCTATAGGTGGCTGTTAAAAACTGCAGTCGTTAACAAGATGATATCCAGAGCCAGAATTAGTTCACAGGACGACATTGCTCGCTCTAGGAACTCGATGCTGACTTGAGTGACCTGACTACCGTTCTCAGTGAACATTCAGAACATTAGAAATTGTAATGCTATTAATCACAAAAGTTGACAAAGCACTGATATCAGCTAGATGCATGTCTATCTCATCCGACAGGAACAAAAACAATCCTGTAGAATGACAAAACTAATAGAGAGCAGTCAAACAGCCGAAGCACCGTTATAGCTATTTAGTTTCTCAATTCACCAACTATTTTCCTAATTTCAGACAATACAGATGAGGGAAACATTACCTGATATTTTACATCATACTTCACAGGGTCTTTCAAAAAGTATTGAAACTGCACCAAAATGAGAAGCATCAGCAAACCACAATAACGGGTTAAATCAAAATGACCAGTTCTCAAAAAGATAATATGTAAATTTGATGCTTGTAAAGCATTTTCTGACAATATATAGTTATTTGTGTGAGACTGTGACACCTAAGCACATGCAGAAAAATTAGAAAGCATACGAAGCACTGCGAGGTGGATAAACTGATGCTTCCATTTAAACTCGTGCCGGAGAGTGATTTTTGCAAGGAAGAAAGTTTAGACAATCTTCCAAGCAGAATTAGTCTCAAAAGGAGGCCTAGAACAATATATTTGGACATGAACATTCAAGGTTAGCTAGGCCTCATTTCAGTAGGAGGAAGCAGATGATTTATGAACATATTTTTAGTATTTTCTTGGAAAAAACACTTCAAAGGAACATCATCTCTGTCAAGATACAATCTCTCACAACTTTAATATATAGGTATTTACCTGAAAAACAACTTGTGGAGCTATGAGAGCAAGGAGAGCCAAAGCATATAATGGTTTTCCAGCCCCGAGCAGATAACCTGGAGAAATTATTTTTAAATAAGAAAAGAAATTCAAAGAAGCTCGACAAGATAAAGAATTTGAACATTATGAATGCTCAAAGCATCCCATGTTCCCTTCCACCAGGTCAGAGAATATGAATCCTTCTATGATCTTAGGAGCACTCCCAGGCCAGACAAGATAGTTTGATCCCGTAACAGCAGAAGCAGATTCAGGTTAATATCTCTACCTCTTCCACTACACTTATATTGAACTCCTCAACATTTTTGTTTCTTCTGGGTACCTTATCTTAACAAATGGACCCTGACACAGCTTTTTGTTCAAATTATTTTTTTTTTGGTAAGAGCTTTTTGTTCAAATTATTAAACTAATTCTTCTCAAGAATCTCAACACTAATGATTTGGCAGTTCATGTTACCAAGGACCACAAATGATCTAATACTAGGTTCAGTCATCTATTTCAGATCACTCACATGGGTCACATCTAAGCTAATTTTCTTTATTGTCCAATGGACTCACTGAATCAAATGATAAGAGCATTCTGACCTGCTTATTGATCACACTGAATTCGTCAAATGGTACAAAGATATCTAATTTGGTCCTACTTTTATTGATTTCACCACTTGCAAGATGTCTGTCCAATATTGATTGCAGCTAGACAAGTTCCCGGCACGAGAATATAACATACTAATGGAGGGTGCTTGTAAGATATACATATTTTTGCCACACTGGTATAGAGCGACATACACTATATAGAAAGAACGAATGACCGATATTTGCAGAACTTGTCCCCTTTGACATAACAACTCTGCCACATTGTGATGTACTGAATGAAATTGAACGCTTATCATCACATTAAACCATATCAGAATCCAGTTCGAAATGAGTATTAGAAATATTGCAGACTAACATCGACACAGCAGGATGGCTGTTTGAATTGATCCATCTTGCTAATAGTTAAGTTTATCTTTTTACTGCGTAGAAAAGTTGGAAAACTTTTGCATAAATAGTTTACTGTACAATTTTCTGCTTTAAACATCTAAAAGGAGGGTGATAGTTATAAAGGGCTTGAACTGGTAAGGGTTTGGTCATGGATCATGGAAATGATTCTCAAATGAAGCTTAGCCACGTTCAGTGCATGGAAGTTGACTAATTGACCAATTCAAAACAGCACAACAGAACAAATCTAAGTTCATATTTCAACGTGTCAGCCATCCTTCTGAAAATCGTACTAGGAGACAGTGCACTGATCTACATGCATGATGCTATTAATTTGATTCGAAATAACAATATCAGTAAAAAAATATTCAGTTTAAAAGCTATAAGTTCTAGAGAATTGGTGCTATACCAGCCACAGATAGTTGAGTTATGTCAATGGCACCAACACATATCCATTTTGCAGTTTCAGCACCAAAAGCCACTGGAAGGGACTGTTCAAAGCAGAGAGATTGTGAAAAGAAAAAAAAAACATCTTAAGAATGTTTGCCATTGTTTACATAAGCAGAGCTCCCTAAAAAACTGTACAACAAAAAATACCTGAAGCCCCATTGCCCTGTCTCCTTCCACGCTTTTGAAGTCATTTACAATGGCAATCCCCAGCTGAGAAAAGCAGAAAGTAACAGTAAACTATGGTTGCCAATATGCACTGGTTTCCTAAAAAAAATACAGATTTCATACTGCAGTTGGCAATACTTCCCAAGAAAACATACCCCTGCTATGCTATACAGGAGAGTCAGCACGACTATATCAGGTGTAAGGGTCCCAAATAAAGCTTGACCAGCCCACCTATCAGCCAGAAGAGAACAGGAACTTGTTAACTTGAATCGGAATGTACCTAATAAAGATGATTAACCCTTCCCCCACATGCTGTGAGGGGACTATAAAAACAAGTTGCTCTTTATCATGTTTTAACACAAAATCATGGAGGGGGACACACAGCCACATTTAGTCTCAATTTGAAGGATACTTATGAACCTTTTTGACTTCCATGTTTACCCATCTATTCCATTACTCAAGGCATTGGCTTTTCATTGGATAGCCAATCCCTCATAATTTACTTAGAAAAACCAAGCTTGTAAGTACTTTCTTGAATGCTATTCCATTATTAGTGTCGATGAACATAACAAATGAAAAGCCGAAGAGAGAGGTACACACCATGGCAAACCGATATAGCTTGCTCCAAGAGCAAAATTTCCTATCCACCCGTTTTGCTTGAGCTGAAACCATGTAGATGTCTCACTTAGGAACAATAGCTAAAGTACATATGATTATCAGTTCATAAAGAGAGATAAAAGCAAAAGATAACTTGAAGAACTACCTTTAAAGGAGGAGCAGAGTATATGTACGATAGCAATGAACCACCAACAGCAAGGTAGAAAACTATGGGAAAATCATGCCCTGCCTATAGAGAACATGGATTCAGAAACTGACTGCTATTTGCTTTACTTAAATATAAAGGAAAATGAAACAATTTGGCACAAAAGTAAATCACTTACCCATACATCTAATATACCAGCCAAGCCAATGCCTGCTAAGAGCAACACCCAGATTTGAGTAATAACCTGGTATGGAATAATAGTCAGATAAAATGGTGTTGTTGTCCCTTTCTAGGTATAACTCAATCGGTGAAATCACAAACCTCATTCTCAGAAATTGCCCCCGATGGAATCGGACGATAAGGTTCATTAATAGCATCAATTTCTCGATCATACCAATCGTTTATTGTCTAGAGATGCCATGTGAGCAGAAAGATAAATCCCGTGAGTTTGAGAACAAGTTGTGTCAATGTTTTGATGAATTTCAAATGTTCAAAAGGTACCTGTGTATAGCCTGTGAGACATGGGCCTGCCATCACCATGCAAACAATTGATTTGGCCACATCCTCCAGATTCCAATGAAAGTTTCCTGCATGATATAGTTATTGCAATTTGTAAATAGTTGCTCAAGTTCCACAGCATCATTACCGAAATTGATTTTTGAAGGCATCCTGGGATTCAATAGAGTTCATTTGACTGGACGGCATTAGAAGGTGTAATTCCTTATTTTCTTTGGATCATCGGAAAGGTTCTTGTATCAGATTATAACTAATTAACGATTTAAGAAGAAAAATGAAATTATATACATGAGCCATTGCCTCAGCTTGATGTTTAACATCTTTATTCCCTTTCTTTTGGTATATCATGAGGGAACAAACAATAAAAAGTCAGCAATAAATTCCATTTCATGCGTTACATTGAGCTTTTAGAGAAGCGATCAAAGAAGAACTGGAAGAACGCAATTCAAAAAGTCAGAATTTTTTTGTGCACAACAGAAATGAGACATTTAAATCAGGACAGAGGAATTAGCTATTTGATTTCATAGCAATGAATGAGTTCTGAAAACCGCTGTCAAATGCTCTTTACGTCTTACAGTATTGGACATGATCAGAGACCACCATTATCACACTGACTATGGATTCGTTAGAGCAGGGACATTAAAGATGCACGTAAGAGCTTTCCACATAAAATACAAATGTAAACTGCTCTTGAAGGTGTTTAGAGATATGAGAACCATGTGCGGGTAAATATGACATCTTTGGTACCAACTAGCATGACAAGATAGCAATAAGTACTGGAGGTGTTAACAACCTCATTTTGAGTCTGCTAGACATACCCGAAGCAGCAGCTCCACAAACCACTCCCCAGACCAATGGAGGCCAAGTCACAGGTTTCGTAAGTTGAAGGCGAATCTTCCATTTATTCTGAAAGGTTCATCTTGCAGTATTTAGGTCCGACGATAACTGAGATATTACATTATTTCCATAATTCTTGGAGAAAGAAAACATCAAAGCAAACAATTTCTATCTTTACCAAAAAAAAAAAAAAAAAAAAGCAAACAATTTCTGAATATCCAACTACTTCCAGGCATCATAACACAAATTCGCAGTCAAAAGTCACTGAAATGAGACTCACTCCGATAGCAGGTTTCACATTGGCCATCACCCAATATAAATAAACATTCGGTACGCAAAGACTCACAGTTTCTTGTGAGGCTCCTTTGATGCCAAGAAGCTGGTTGAAGCTGGAACCGGTTTTAGCCGGTGCCTTGTCCGGCACCTGAGGATTCACTGCCACAGTACATTCAACTTGAGAAAATCCATCAACATTTCTGCTGGACATGGAACTCGACGCAGCGAGAAACTTCGAATACACATAATAAAGAGATTTCGCAGGCACCTTCGTTTGTATCAGTCTCTGCAGCTCTAACGGTAAGCCTTCGTCCTGAACAGAACATCAATTCGCAACATCAATCAGGCGCGCTCACGCATTAAACCGTCGAGGCTCAACCACAGTCGCGCACAGCAGACAATCAAACGACACTCCAAACATCCAATTCGAAGACGAAGACAAAAAAAAAAAAAAAATCGCCGGCGAGTCCCCGCTCGAATCCTACGGCCACGCCCTCGACGGAGTACAGAAACACTCGCGTCCGAGCGGTGTTAACCCAAGTGACGGGAGACTCACGGGTGAAGGAAACGGAAATAGGCGCCGAACACAGTCGACCCCGAGCTCGAGCTCCGGCGGCGCTGGCGCCGGGGAATGCGACCGCCGCGACGGTGTTGAGCACGGACGCCATGGAACGAGCTGCCGGAGAGCCTCCGAGAAGGAAGGAAGAGAGGGAGACAAAGAAGACGACGGCGGCGGAGAAAAGGGGAGCGTGGGAGGTTCTTCCGACAGCCGAGCCGAAGCCAAAACAGCGGAGCAAAACCGATAGCCGCTCGAACCGGAGAGGAGAGCTTTTCTACGGTGTTTCGCACCTCGCGCTCGGACAGTGGTGTGAGCGGGTCACGTGGCCGCGTGCCATTGGCCGAGCGGTCGGGTCCGGACAAGAAGATCGCGTGGGGGCTCGAGGGGCCGATCCGCTGACGTGGCGCGCGGGTCCCGTCCGCGTCGGAGACGCAGCGTATTGGTCGACTTAAAAAGCCATAGTTTCATACATTTGTTCGTTTGTTGTGACTTGCAAGGTACCGTTGCCTTGTTTCTATTGCATTATGGTCTGGTCGAATCACGTTCCGTTCTCCGATATTTGAGAATTGCCATCGATATCTCGGTGTAGGTGCGGGATGAGATTTTTTGTTCCATGATCCTAGGGTGGGGCTACTTACAACTAGCCAATTAAGAATTTTCAAATGTACTGGTACTGGCAAGTAGCAGGTGCATCGAAGACGTGATCATCAATTCTCCGGAGAGGCTACTATCACTGTGAGCAAACAAGTTACTAATAATTTGACTTTGCTCGGCAAGTTTGACCAAACCTGCCGAGGAAGAGTTATGGGGGTGTAAAATGCTGCATTTGTAAGGACCATCACAGCTATACTCATCACTACTTATACATATCAAAATGGGTCATAGATGCATTTTTTAACCCATAATTGAGGGGCTATATGTTCAGTAAATGGATCATGAATGAATTTAAAATCGAAAAGCTCAAAAACAAATATGATGTTAGATGGATTCGCAGTTTACCCAAACCTTACTTACCTTTGTGACTCACTCTTCACCCTTTATGATAAAATAACGAACTTCTTAGATTGTTCCAAGTTCACAGTAGTCTTGGTGGGCCGCAAAATGGGCTCGACTCCAGCCTAAATATCAAGACAGCTTCATTTTTCCCCATTATTTTTTATTTTTATTAATCTTGTAAGTTTCGTCTATTAGTTATTGGAGTATATATTTCCTTAATTGCATTTGGCATTCTTATCTTTATTTAACATTCTAATCTTGATTCCTGTCATTGCAATCCATGGTAAGCATAAATCATTTTCTTCAATATCTTACATTCTATTTAATTAAAATTTCAATTCCTACTACGTTATTTGTTGTTGTAATGTCAACTAATGATTATATCCAAATACTATATACACATACAAAATTTAAAGTGAGTTAACTAGGTGGACATAAATTTTCAAAGATTGAATTAAATATGAAAGTATTATAGTAATTGTGTCGGGTAAGGTATAAGTCACTAAATTTGTGTTGCATCTAAATAGGTCATTTTGGGTCCAACCATTTTTTGCCCAACCAAAATCCGACTTGACCCACTCATTTGGCAGCCCTAATTATACCCAATGGGTTCCTGTTAAGGACATTTTCACGATGACCGTGAATTTATTTTATTTTATATTTTTGGAATATGTGCACTACTGGTCTAACTTTGCTGGTGTCACATCACGTTTTGTGAGCATAACGATGAATTTTCTCTAGGTTTATACAAACCACCTTTAAGTGTCATCGAGAGGAAAATTTGTACGCAATGAGATTAAAAAGCCTCACGTTCAGCCTCATGTTTCTGGCCCAAACAATGGCCCACGTGTGCAATATTGGGCCTAAAATGGACAAAGCTTAGGTTAGATATTTCAAAGTGTTTTTTTAGGCCTAATATCCTAAAAAACCTTGACTTTAGGTCTAGTCCTAATTTTACAATAATTTTTTTATCCTGTAAAAAATTCTCAACTTTAGGTCTAGTTTCAACTCTACCTCAAACTTTTTTGTCTCATAAAAAACTATCAACTTATACTCGAGTCCCATATCTGCCTTCGTTAGTCTTCCGTTCAAATTTCTCAAAAATCTTGAACACAAGCTATTCGAGCGCCTTGAGCCAAATGTCTCAAGCGTGAGCTCTTCAATTGTGAGGGATGGAAGACTTCCAAGTATGAGAGATTGAAAACTAATCGCAAAATCGAAGATCCCCGAACGAGATGGAAGGAAAACTCTTTTAAGAGTTAGAGCAATTAAAGAAAACCAACCTTAATTGCTCCTATTTTAACCCAAATTTCATATCCACTTAGACGTCGTTTTGGCAAACATGGAAATTCATCTCCAAAAAAATGCCTAGTTGGATATGAAATTTGGGATAAAAACTAGAACACTGATGTGGAAATGCTACGTCACTAAAAATAATTTTAAAAGAAGGGTTAATAGAGGCAGATATGGAACTCAAGTAAAAGATGTGTGGTTTTTCATAAGACAAAAAAAAGTTTAGGGTAAAATTAAGATTGGACAAAAAGTTGGGAGGTTTTCATGAAATGAAAAAAAGTTTAGGATAGACTTTGGATCGGAACTAAAGTTGAGGGATTTTTAGGGCATTAGACATTCTTTCTACTCGGGCACTAGCATCGTGCACGTGTGCCACGTGCGCAGCAAATTATCATAAAGAAAGCTACGAGCATTCTATGTTTCTGTTTCCACGTCATGCTTAATTCAATTAAAAATAGCTACAATCAAAATATGAGATTTTTTTGGGCACAAAATCTCTCATCCACAATCAACTCACACCCACTTTTCCTTAAAATATATCGATCGAAAGCAAAAGATAAGTTAATGGTACGAATCGACAGCCCACCTTCTTGCTGAAAACAAGAAAACCCTAGCTACAAATAGAGAAAAGAGACGAACATGCGAGTGGCATGCCGTAACAATCCAGTTCGATGAGAGCGGGAAGTGTTTGCCGTGCCAAAGGACTCATATAAGGAACGGCTTCTAACAGATTTCTAGGTTGGCGAACAGGACACGAACAAATCGAATTGCGCGCTGAACAGATGGAGAGCGTTCACATAACATATATATATTTATATATATGAAGTTGGAAGCGTTTTTTGATATAATGACAATGCTCAAAACTGGAGCTTTAATATTAAGCACGTTTGGGTGAGAGTACTGTCGAAAATGAGCAAGGACAAAATCATGAGTCTCGCTAGCTCAGTATGAGATAGACCAAAATGGATAATATCTCCAACTAAACCTAGAGGCGTCACGCATGCATATGCTGATCATATGTTCTTTTGATATGGCTTGTATTCTTGGAGCCTTTGCTGATCCAAACACTTGAGGATGTTCTTCTTCATCGTCCCAAAGAATCAGATGTCGTTCCACTTCCTGTAGATATAATGCACAGCCACGCATCACCTGTTGGCTTTTTGCTACCTTTCCAGCCATATCCAATAAAGAAACCAGTTCCCACATTCCCACTGTCCAGCATCCACATCGGCGCATATTCTAAATCATGTGCCATCACCTTTCTCAAAATGGACTTTTTTAAAATTATAGCTTTTGGGTAATTAAAAAGAACGGAAAAATCACCAAAAATCCCAAACTTTATCATATGTGACACATTTATCTTGAATTTTTTTTTTGACCGAGAGGTCTCGCCAAAAAGGAAAGAAAAGAAAAAGCAAAAAAAAACGAAAATGCCTATGAATTAAAGTACATCGGGGTAAATATGTCACAATAACATAGTTTGAGATTTTTGATGTCACAAAAAAAAAAAATTTAAAATAAATATGCCACGGATGATAAAATTTAGAGTTTTTTGATGGTTTTTTCCCCAAAAAGAATGGGTCGCCTTTAATGATTTGTTTTCTTGACTCCCCTTTCTTCGGTTTCTTTATTAGCCCTAAAGGCGTATAGGGTAGTAGGGGATTCCGGGCCATGGGCAAGATTTTGAGAATCCAGGTTGACTGTTTGGAAAAAATTATTGTCCCTCGAAATCGTGGTACTGTTTGGTAGTAGACCTGATCAATCGGTAGGTGGTTCGGTGGATCCGTTTAGACCCTGTCCGAGCTCGACCAGTCGGAAAGGTCGAAATGGGCATGTCATTTCCTTCTCGGGGTGGCCTACCTAGGTCTGCCCGGCCCGATGATCAATTACTTATCAAAAAAAAAAACTTGTTTAGTAACCTCCAATTACCTCTTTTTTGTCGTTATGCCAAACCCAATGAAAATGAAATTTGGGCCTTCTAGTTCCTGGAAACGTGACCTTCAAAAGAAGCAAGCAATATTCGTCTCCACAAGTGGCTCCCTCTCAACATAGCTTTCGACAAAAGCTTTCGATTCTTTCTCCAACATTTATCGAGCATCTCCCAGGTCTAATTTCAAATTTTCTTTTCCTTTTTTTGGGAGAATTTTTGCTTTTTTTTTAAACAGAATGCCCATTAGAATCTTGAGGAACTCTCGTAATTAAGTATATTATTTACATTATCTTAAACGAACCCTAGCAAGAATCTCTTGACCTGCGAGCTGGGACAAATTGAGCTTAAGATAGATAGCAAGTCTGTGGTGTTTTGAATTTGGTGAAAAGGACGATGGAGGAAAGAAAAAACAAAAGCAATATCAATAAAAATAGACCAAGAGAGGATTTCGGGACGGACACGTGTCGCTCATTCAAGCTCTCTTTTAATTTTTTTCTTAAATTTATATTCACAACTAGCCGTGAACTCGTGACATGTGAGGATACTATGTTAGAATAAATAAACAACATTATGTGTATTCTGATTGCTCTTATCTAAATTTTGTAAATCCTTAATCTTTTATTATTGGGAAAAATCGCCGAAAGAATCGCCCACGATCGACATATTTCGCTGTTTTTTTCTTCTTTTAGCATGACAATGAAAATCTTTCTCTTGGAACTTTCTCATCGCAATATATTTAATCTTCTTATAACTTCACCGCAAATCCAAAGACATATGTTTGTATGTCCACATGAAATTGAATTGGCACTTTCCACGTAACAATCACAAGTGCAAAGTGATGACTAAGCAAGAGAGAAAAAAAAAAATAGAGGATATTATAGATGAAAAGATTGTTACGGAACAAATTGTTTAGGAAATGGTCGTGCTTGGATATTTCAATATTAGAAAAAATTAGTAAATTTTTTTCATTAAAGCACAAATGGTCTTCTTTACACTAAAAGTCCTAAGTTCCTAAAAAATGTCCCATTTCGCTTAATCCCTTTCTTTAGAAAGACCGTTCAAATAAGTCTAAAAAATTAGCATCCTAAACTCGTCACACAATTATACTAATCCTGGAAACGCATTCTCTGTGACGCCGCATATAGAGCGGGGGAAATAGATATTAAGGATGGGGTTTAGCCACCAACAAAATCACGGTTTTTTTTTCTATTTTCCTAATCAGCAAGTTTTTTTTGGCTGCATTTTGATAATTTTAATTCACTATTATAATCGACTTGTCACTGAACACAAAGAAAACATGTTAATCGTGTTTCTTGACCTAGATGAAACCTCCTTTTCGCCGTTTACAAAAACTAAAGTTTCAAGAAATCGTTAAAATATGGATCTCTGTGTTATTTTAAATTTTTAATGTTTATTTACAATTAGTTTATATCATATTCATAAATTATTCTAACATTAAAAAAGCGTGCCTAATTATTTATTCTGTAAGGCGTGAGAAAAATGTGTCATGTTGTGAAGTCATGTCATGCGAAAGGAACATCGGTCTGTGCCCCGCATGGTGGATGAATTTGAAATAATGGCACGAGTGATCTTTAAATTTTGGCTCAATATTTAATATAGTCTTTAAATTTTTAATTTATTCAATGTGATCTTTAAACTTTAACTCAATATATAATATGGTCTCTAAATTTTTAATTTGTTCAATATGATCCATGGATTGTTGGTACATATTCATGATAATGTTCAATGTTGTTATTCCATTAATTGAAGTCCAATAACCACATTGAATAAATTAAAAGTTTGGATATCACATTGCACGTTGGGCTAGAGTTTTATTGAACAAATTAAAAATTTAGGACCAAATTGTACTTTGGGCCAAAGTTCGGAGACCGTTTGCGTCGTTTTTCGTATGAACTTTGTTTCAGTTTCGATGCTCCTAGCTTGAGCTTTTTGTAAATAAGTAATATTTTCAAGGGAAAACGCTACCAAAAATCCTAAATTATATTACTTGAGATAAATTTACCCTGAATTTTTTTTGTGACACGAAAAATCTTAAACTATGTCACTTCCGATACATTTACCCCACAAATACTTTGACCTAAGGGCATTTTTGTCTTTTTCCCATTTCTATTTTTTTTCCTTTTTTTATTTTTTTTTGTAAATAAGTAATATTTTCAACTCTACTTCTAATTTCCTTTCATTTCGGGTCACGATTTAATTCCGATCAATTTCAGCTATCATTTCTGCGAAATTCGATCGATTTATGGTCAAGTTCCGAAGAAAAAAGAGAGCCGAATTAGGGCGCGAATAGTAACCATTCTACTCCACAAATCAAATTCTTTCCAAAAATTAATTTCAGAAATTCTTGCCAGAAATTGATTTTTGAAGGAAAAATTTGTTTGATAAAACATGACTAATTCTGCTCCAGAAATTGATTTCTGGAACAGAAATCTATTATTATTTTTTTTATTTTTTTGGCACCTCAAAAAAAATAAATTTCACTCAAAGTGGGTGCCCTAAGGGTATTCTAAGCCATTCTGTGAAGTTTTGAAAATTTTAATTTTTTTTTATATATTTTTTGAAAAAAATTCACCAAATTTCCTATTTTCCCGAAATCTGACTTTTTTTTATTTTCTGGAAATTTTTATGAATTTTTCTGGAATTTTTCAATTTTTATGTATTTTCTGAAAAAAAAAATAGTGAAAAAAAGAGAGAAAATAGGGAGAATGCATTCTGGAAGAGAGAAGCTACAAAAAGTAGTTTCTCTTTTTCTTGCCCAAAACTCATTCTGGAATAAAAAATGCATTCTGAAATCAAGAATGCATTCTGGAATCAGGTATTTTTAACAAACACATTTTTATTTCAGAATGCAAATATTACTCCAGAATACATTCCATAAAATTTTGAACAAACGCATTTCTGTTCTGGAATCCATTCTGGAGCAAAATTTCAACTCCAAAATGGATTCCATACGCACGCTTACTTTCCGCCTCTCCAATCGTCCGAATTTTCAAGGTCCGAATTTTTTATCCAATCGCCCGCACCGGTTCAAGTTTTTCGCGGGGGTAGTGGGTCGGCGAAATCCAATCGATTTTACGGTCAAAGCCCCGAAGAAAAACGAGAGCGGAATCACTTTCCGCCTTCCCCAATCGTCCCAAACCAGAGCGCTCCGCCAACGACAAATCCAGCAAAACTCCAAAGAGTCTCCCTACCAAGTTCTGTCCCGTTGCTCGGCAAGGAGGGGGACCGCGCCCGAGATACCATTTCCAGGACTTTGTCATCAGGTGTCCTTACGATTGTCGTTAAAAATCTGAAAAATTATCACTTACGATGCATCGTCTCTCTTTCTCTCTCTCTTGCGATATACAATCACGGAATCGGAAATAGCAGAACTTCGATATCGGGCACGAAGATCGGACGGGTCCCCCCCTTTTTTTTGTCAAGACAGTGCGCGCATACACACGCGCACGTTGCATTGTGGATAACGAAAATGACTCGTCAATCCACGTCCCGTGACGCTCCCGACCTGAGTGCCTGTCGAGTGTTTTGGCCTAATCCCCAGCCTCGCTTTTTTGAGGGTCCTAACGCGACAAAGTGCTAGGGAGCCGGCCATTTGTCCTTTCCCGCTTCCTTTCTTGCGTCCTCCTCTTTAGCCCATAATAGACGAACGGGCTCCTCTCGCGCGCATTAGGATCATGACCCCGGGCCCCGCCCGGGACGCGCGTAGTTCCATGATTGGGATACGGCGGGATTCGCTGGCGCATCCGGTGCGTGCGAGGCTTGCTCTTTTGCGCAAATTTTAGTTGGCTTGAGCCCGGAGAAGCGCGTTGCGGCTCGATTCCCGTTCGGAACGACGTCCGAGTTGGGCCGCGAGAAAAACAGGGCTTTATCGATGTTCTAGCTCTGATGCGGATGATCCGTCTCGCGCCGAATGGAAGAGATGAACTTAATCCGATGTGCTGACGCTTGTCGATAATGAAGATATTATTGGGATATCTTCGAATTTAAATGATTATATAATTGTTTCGTGAAAAGCTCGTGCCAAAATCATAGGCGGATTAGTATTGTATATAGTTATGAATGGACAAAATTGTATATACAGGATTTCATATGATTGTCGATGAACCTTTCGTCTTCCATATTAGAATGCATGATGATTATCACAAATTCTATGAGTTCCCTGTCATTTCAATCTCATTGACTATGTCCAAAAAATAAAAAATAAAATCTCGTTGACAATTTCGAATTCATATTTCGAAAGTGCATCATAATATGAGCCAAGTATTGCTATTGTTCTTGTCTAAGAAAATCTTAATCCTCTACACGAAAATTGAGTCGGAATTACATTGAATAACTAGTAAAAGAGAACATGCTTATGAGCGTCTAATTAACTCGCGATTTGTTTGTTCTAGCGTTCCTTTATTTCTAAGCTATGGCCTAATTAGAATATGGCTATTTCACGACATTTATTAAGCAAAACTTCCGAGCCAGAAACCTTTCTTTTCGGATCTATTTCTTGCACGGGAGGGTGCAATATAAAAAATCACCGTTCGAGATGGTAGCGTGCTAGGTCAAGAGCTGGTCATTTTAAAGCCCGATTCGCTTCGCCCGCTTGATGGATCCAGTCAAGACTTTCGAATGCTCATGAGGGGGGACGCCTTCACCGGTTATGCACTTCCGATTCTACTATGGTGAGTAACCTTATCCTTGGTATGGTCAAAATATGCCAGTAGCTAAAAAAAACCATCATAAACCACCATTAAAATTCCTATGAATGATCACGAGATAATGATACAAATAGTTTTCGAATTTTGACCTAATATGCAATAAAGTACTTGAACTTTTAATTTGTTCAATGTGATAACTAAACTTTAACTTAATTACAATGTAGTTTTTGAACTTGTAATTTGTTCAGTGTAATCCCTAAATTCTCGATGCATGTTCAACTTAATCTATGAACTATACGAAAATATCCAATGTTATCTTTCCATTAATTTAAGTTCAGAGATAACATTGAACATTTTCATATAATTCATGGACTAAATTAAATATGTACCGGAAGTCTAGGGATCACATTACAAATTGATCTACAATTCAGGATAATATTGAATAAATTAAAAATTTACGGACTATTTTATAAATTAAATTAAAGTTTATGAATAATTTATGCCATTTTTCTATGGTTACGTGGGCTAGGCTTTGTCAAGGTTGTCTCTTTCCCACTTTTTTTTCTTCTTTTTCCCAATAAAGAAAACAGCAATTGCAAACCCCATAACCATCGACGCCGTATCTCAGTGATCAAGGCAACCCCGGGACGCTTTCTACCAAAATTATAAAAGTTAACCCGCCAAAAGCGGCGACCGTACAAAGCGAACCTCGCACCGAAAAAAAGAAGAAGATGATTTTCTTAACAATTTTTATATTTGTTACCCTCCACGTCACAAGAAAAATGGTGGAGCACTCAAACCCTCTCTTAAATGAAATGACACATACTAATTAAAATATAATTTCCGAAATTTTAATTTATTTAATATAATTTTCTAAATAATATCGTTTTTGAACTTTTAATTAGTTCTTAAACTTTTGGTACATATTTAAACTAATCCTTAATCTACTTGAAAATATTCAACGTTATCTGTGAACTTAAATTAATGAAAAAATAACATTTGATATTTTCATATACTAAGGGACTAGTTTGAATAAATAAATTATGAGTTTAAAGATGACATTGTGCTTTAGATTAAAATTTTAAAGATCACATTAAATAAATTAAAAATTTGAGAATCACGTTAAATATCAGGTTAAAATTCAGGGACCATCCGCGTCATTTTCCCAAACATTTATCGATAAATCCAATCAAGCCAGCAAAATCCAAAAAGCCTTTAGCGAGATGATTTAAGCTCGATTGCTGAATTATCACGGAGGCCACAATACTGTGATTGAGAATATTACGGGGGGCGAAATTAATTTAAATACTGAAAAAGAAAATGGCAAATTAAAAAAAAAGAAAAAAAAGGAAAAAACGGAAGCAAAAAGGCAGAGCTTTGAGAGGGAGAGAGAATATGTCCTCTCTCTCTCTCTCTCTTCAGGCTATAAATACCGTATCAAGCAGACGGTACTGAAGATTAAGAACAGAGCGCGCTCTCTGCTCTCCTCCCATTCCCCTTCCGCTCCAGCAGCTCGCCGTAGCCGGTGGCCGCCTCCCCAATCTCGCCGGAATCGGAGGATTTCGCCGCGTCCGTCGCCGGAGAAGGAGAGGAACGAGAGGGAGGCAGGTCGATCGAGAGAAGGGGAAATGGATGCTTACACGATGCACCTGGCCATGGCGGCCCTGGTCGGGGCGTCCTTCGTCGCCGTCTCCGCCTACTACATGCACCGGAAAACCCTGAATCAGCTGCTGGAGTTCGCCAAGACGGTGGAGCGGGAGCGGGAGCGCGGGGACGACGACTCGGAGGGGGAGTCCCCGCAGCACCTGCGGAGGCGCCGCGGCGGCGGCGGCGGCGGCGCGGGCGGCCCGCGGCGCAGGGGGAGCGGGTACCGCCGGGCCTCGGCGTCGCTGCCGGACGTCACCGCGATGTCCGGCGGCGGGGCGGACGGGGACGAGAGGTGCAACGGGCCGATCGCGATGGACGGGATTCCCGCCGGATTGCCTAGGCTCCAGACTCTCCACGAAGGTAAGGCTGATGCCTCGCTGCCGTTCCGTGAGTCTCTTCCTTTTTGGCGGATGTGCGCGCGCAATCGACGCACCTCTTTTGGCTCGCTACATGATATCGGTTACTTCTTTTTGATTAAAAAAAAGCGATTATCAAATGAACGTCTCAGTCGTTGCGTGTTTGCTTTCTTGTGCGTCGGTCTACGCTCGTATTGGTTTATGAAGAACGGTGGGCTGAGAGCGCTTTATCAGGGATTTACTGTTGAATAATTTAATCTGTTCTGAGCCAATCGATGCAGTAACGAATTGTTTAGAGCTAATGGTTTTCTTCTGGAACAATCGCTTGGCAGTGTATGTATAGTGACAAATACGATACCTGTAAATGTTTACTGATGTCTGCTTGTTCTATTCGGCTGCGATGGTGTTTGTGATATCAACTTGCTTTCAACTTTCTGGTTGTCGTGCTTGTGATATTCTATTCGAATGGTACGACCATGCTGCCTGAGATTGGATGTCATATCCTGTTTGGAAGCTGTGGATGTCGTGTACAATTGGTGCAAGCTTTAGGTTTAATACTTAGGCATATCCCGACAGCAAGAAAATTGTGTACCATCTGCCGTAGAGGGTTCAGATGCAATTAGGAAAAGAATAAAGTCCCAAGCCTTTGCTGTCAGCAGATTTGAATGAGGCTTTATGTGTCACTCATCCCGTTTTGTCTAGTGGCTTCCCCTTAGGGTGTCCACACCGACTGCTGCTCTTTAATCTAAACCACCTTTCTGCTGGTTTACTTGGCACTTTCTAGGAGAGGAGGGACTTGAGCCTGTATCATTCCATACATACGATCCATGCAGTCAACTCTTTTATGGCTGCGGTCTGTCTTATAAGGTTTCGTATACCCATTTTAACATGCTGTTTTATAATGGTATCATATCTTCTCACCATTCTCTAGCTCAAATTTGGTCATTACATCTCCAAGATTGCGGATTTTAGAAGTTGGATCTGAAGAAAAGTGTCGTTAGCTGAACCAATGTTTTATGGTTTGACCTTTTGGTCTTATTCTAGTTTGCTTTCCAAACTGAAGATGGTGATTTCTGGTTTGTTTGCCTCGTTCAAATTAATAAGGGTAAAGGATATCCATAGCAAAGTGTATTCTCTGCAGTTGGGGAAGATTTTACCAGAAATATGGAAGTCAATCTGCAGTCTTCTTCCTCAAGTAATTCTCATGGGGTCATCACTCTTCTCATCGTATGAATGAGAGCGAGACTATATTGTACCATGAAACCCCAGTACAAATGTACTGGAATACATGTGAAAGCTTGTGATTGGTTGTGTGCCTAGTGTACTTTTATTTGTACATAAAATTCTGGAGTTCATTTTTCCTTCTTTACTTGCGATTTCTTTTAAAATCCCATTGCTGTGGCTGTCTATCAGTAAGTTTTATCCATCACTTCTGTTTCAGGAAAATCTACCCCACTTTCTTCTTCCGTAAAGAGAGTTGGGAATCTGATCAGACCAACTTCTCCGAAGTCTCCTGGTGCTAGTGCTAGTGCCTTTGAGAGCTTGGAAGGATCAGATGATGAAGATAACTTGACTGACAATGCTAATCTAGAGACGACTTATCTCCATACGAATGGAAATGCCGTGAGTGGACTTGTGGGCGAGTGCTCATTTACTTTCATTCCTGAATTTATACTTTTATCTAGTGTAAATAGCCAGCTCCTTTCTCTTTGAGTCAACATATGCCCATTGCTGATGGTGAAATTGGAAGTGTAGGATTGAGTATGTATATTGCGCATCTCCAGGATTTGCATTCTTCCTTTGTGCTAAGAGGACCTTGTCACCAAAAAAAGACTCTGATTAGGAATAAGAATTCAACATTGCTCTATTGTGCGCTTTATTATTTTTCATGTCGTCAGAGGTTTTCTTCGATAATCAAAGCTCTCAGATTTTGTATTAAATATCACCATTGCAGGGACCAGGTAGTAAAAGCTTGTTGCCAAATGGTGAGCAAATACCCATGGCGGCGTCAAGTATGATTAGGTCTCATAGTGTATCTGGAGACCTGCATGGTGTTCAGCCAGATCCTATTGCCGCTGATATATTGAGGAAGGAGCCGGAGCACGAGACATTTGTACGGCTGAAAATCAGTCCAAATGGTATCTTCTTTATACTTTGTTAAAACATCTTATGCTGATCTTGTTTCATCTCAACTTCTGATCATAAGAGGAGTTAGTCGGCTAGGAACTTGTATGCTAGGATAAAAAAGTTCATCAAGATGAATGTCTTGAACAACCCAGAAAAGCACTCTAACACCATCAATTGAAAAAAATCTTTTCAAGACTTCCTTGCTTATCAAGAAGGGTACCTCTTCTTGTCATACATCATATGGTAATTGAACTATCATTAATTGCTTTGAGTACTCACTTTGATGGAGGCATCTGCAATGCCTTTCTATGCCACATTTTTAGTTCAGCCAATTCCTGTGTCTTTTGGACCAAAAAAAAAAAAAATTCCTGTGTCTTTACAAAACTTCTGCCTATCCGAGGGATGTTGCTACTGTCGTTTGACATGCCAATGTCATGTCTCTCCATTCTGATAATTGTTTTCTAATTTTCCTTTTGTCTCTTGAAAGTTGATGGGAATGTAGTCATAGTTTTTGAAGACAATGTATCTGCATATGGAATGTTATTGCTGGTGGTTTAAATTTTTCAACCATTTCATTTTTATTTTTGCCAGAGGTGCCGGCAGCTGATGAAGTTGATTCCTATAGGGTTCTTCAAGAATGCCTTGAGTTACGAAACCGGTATGTATTCAGGGAATCGATTGCTCCATGGGAAAAGGAAGTCATATCTGACCCCAGCACACCAAAGCCTAATCCCGCGCCGTTTTCTTACACTTCAGTGGGAAAATCTGATGTGAGCCACCAATAAGCTGTGAATTTTGCAATTTGGATACCCTTAGTTTATTCAGTTGAGATGAAGCTTATAGTTCTCTTTCATGATGTTCGCTTTTGCTGCAGCATTATTTCGAAATGCAAGATGGAGTTGTTCATGTCTACCCGAATAAAGAATGTGAGAGTTTCTCATTGCTATTGATCTTCTTCTTTCCATGATGAAAAAACTTCTGTCTATTACTACCACTTTAAGGACTCTTCCTTCTGTTTACAATTCATGCATGTTTGATCTCTTTTCTTCCTCAGCAAAGGAAGAGCTTTTCCCTGTTGCCGGTGCAACAACCTTCTTCACGGATCTACACAACATACTTCGAGTTATAGCATTAGGAAATGTCAGAACTTTGTGCCATCATCGGCTAGTTCTTCTAGAGCAAGTATGTCGTTCTCCTTTTACATTTGTTAATTTTTTTCCCCAAAAATTCTAATGATCATTAGTTTTATGACAAACCTTCACTTGGGTACTGTGCAGAAATTTAATCTTCACTTGATGCTTAATGCGGACAGGGAATTTATCGCTCAGAAAAGTGCTCCACACCGTGACTTTTATAACGTCAGAAAAGTTGATACTCATGTTCATCATTCGGCATGCATGAATCAGAAACATCTTTTAAGATTCATAAAGTCAAAGTTGAGGAAAGAGCCCGATGAGGTATCAATTTGTTGTCACGCCTTGCATTGTTGGTGCTATGCATGAGTAGATATCCTTGAGCATGTGCTGTATGTCTTTGATGGAAATGGATTGGAAAGTTGTGCCGCACTATGATTTGATACAGATTTACGTCTGTGACTGGTGGAATGATCTAAACTGTGGTTTTAGAAAGCTGGCTTCTTATTATGAAGCCTTTAAAGCTTGTGGCATTTTGTGGATTTTTACATGCCATTTGCGTTGAACACATCAATATGAGTAATGACTCTCCCATCTATGAATAGAAGATAAAAATGGTCGCATAAATCGGGCAATTCTTCCTGCATACATGCAAGTCATCTATAAGTTCTTTGTAAGTGTAGATCTTTGAGGTCAGCAAGTTGCTTGGTTGTGTGAAGTACCGGATATGAACAAGCCTAGGCATAGAAAAAGTTATTCTTGACTGGGACACATTACCCTGCAAAAATGTGAGGGAAAATGCCGTTTTGAAGTCAGATGCATTAATGTCTTTGGATGGTCTTCTTGATTCTGTATTGTTACCAACTTAGAAGAATTGAAATTATACCAAAAAGAGGAGAAATTTTTATTATTAATTAGTAGGAAGAAATTGGAAGTTTCCTTAAATTGATTACTCTGTGATAATGAATTGATCAATGAGCATGGAATATCAAGTGACTGGCTGTCTTTTTGTTTTCAGGTCGTAATTTTCCGTGATGGGACATATCTTACCTTACATGAAGTTTTTGAGAGCTTAGATTTATCAGGGTAATGAATTTCTTCTCCTGCTCTTATAATTGTCCATCTGAAATTGGTTCATGTAATCGTAAAGTCCAGGTATAATGCTCCTTTCTTGTATTTTTTTTACTAGGTATGATCTGAATGTTGATCTTCTGGATGTTCATGCTGACAAGAGCACATTCCATCGCTTTGATAAGTTTAATCTCAAGTATAACCCTTGTGGTCAAAGTAGGCTGCGAGAGATATTCCTAAAACAGGATAACCTCATCCAAGGTATGTCCTACATGATCATGTTCGGCCAAAGTGCTTGATTATTGTTGGCAAAGAACTACTTAAAAATAGCTCTTATAGATAGTGGTTTTCTTTGGATATATAATGAAGGATTTTGTTTAACTGAAAATCTAGTTATGTGCAAGAACATGAGGAGAGAAGAAACAAACAAAAGTAAACTGTCAAAATACTAGACAGAATTGAAGCAAGATTACCCAAGTCGAATACACGAGTACAAAACAGAAATTGTGCAACATTCCTCGAGCAATTTTTTGTTATGGTCTTTCCTACTGCACCACATCAGACAAAGTAGTGAAATGTTTTTAAGATTTCTTGGAGATTTGAGTATTGCCTATAGGCACTTCTATAGTGAAACAGCTGGATTGCATTTACTGGCATGATCCGAACCACTTTTGATAAGCTGAAGAAGTAATTCCATAAGTTGAGGGACACACGAAGGAAGAGATGATCAATAGATACATCTGAAGTTTGCACATATAATGCTAATCCTTAAGGATGAAATTTCATTTTTGGAGATTCTCAATGGTAAGCTTGTTAATATATGCTACAATTCAATAGAGGAAAGAAATCCTTTAAGGATTACGGAGCCAAATTGCTTTTGAGGGGAAAAGGGTGAAGGGAGAAACCCCTAAGATATGTATTAGTGAACATCTTTCTATCTACTGGATATCACACCATCTTGTCCTCCAAAAACCCGTGGACCTCTTTTTGAATAAAAAAGAGCTAGGGAGGAATAAATAGATGATAGCTTCTGATCATTTAGTTCATATGAAAATCAGATTCAAATGAATGAAATACCCTCCAAAAATGTGCATGTTTGGGTCGACTTTTAAATTTTTCACTTTTACTTTTTTTTCTCATTTTTTAGTAATGTTTAGAATTTGGCATTGATTTGATTTCTTATGTGGACCCAAACCATACAAATTATCGACATATCGAGTCATTTATAGTTTTTCAAATATTTTGAAAATTTATTTTTTTCCAGATTATTGGAGTGAGAGGAAAAACCCATTTTCTTATACCAAAACAGATCTTCGGTAATAAAACCATTTCACTGTTGTTGGCCGCTAAAGAAAATAAACTAGGAAAAAGAGATTTAAGAGGTGCTTCACTACACTGCATCTCATGCCAGAAACAAACTCTTCTACCTTCTCCAAATTCAAACTCAATCTGTTTGGACGAGCTCCTTCCTTTTCTTAGGAATTTCCCAACACAAACTCTATAAGTTCAAGAGACTTCCTTGGTGCACCAACCATAGAAGATATATATGTGGAATTTTTTTAATTTTTTGCATGTTACGGGATGTGTTTGACGTTAAGACATTTAGCACTTTGTGGAAGTTGACCGAAGTGCAAAGAATACAATATTCATTACGTGTTCGAGAAACATTTATGGGACTGTAAATGTGTTTGAGAAGATAATTTCTGAAGCGTGTTCGCAAGTTAATTTAGGAAGGATTTTGAGAGAAAAGAAATGCAGTGGTTCAAGAAAAGTTTCATATTCAAGATGAAACTAAAGCATAAGTGGTAGTCTAACCAACCAAATAATTATGGACTTTTAAGTTGTCCAATTCCAGAAAGCTTAAAGTAATGTAAAAACTGCGAGATCCATTATGACATTGAATTGAATGAAATGGTGTAAAATGATTTATGCCATCCACTTCAATCAGCAGGATAAAACTTGGTTTTTTGTTTTATATATAATGGCAAGCACATAATGTAGTGTGTTCGATGTTTTAGTTTGGTTCAGATGGGAAAAATTGAACAGTAGTGATAATGTGGATCGGAGAATTACAAGGAAACACAAATGAGACAAAGGGATACTCACCAGCTAAGGATCCACCCTAGGATACAGAGCATACAACTCACCACTCAATGGAATCCACCAAAGAGATAAAGTTTAGTGTTACTCCTAATCCAAGAGATCAATTAGATCAAATCTGAAATTCTATTAATTAAAATACTCTAACCCTCAAGGAAACCTTAGAGGAGTTTTAATAGACTCAATTTGGAAGGACACTCCAAGCGTAGGCATCTTCTTTCTCTCTTTAGTTTCCCAGATCCCTAGAGAAAAGGACAAATGAACGATAATTGACAATTCACATTAACAACATTATATCGTCAAGAAATGAATGAATTCATGATCGCAAAGCAAAAATGTTTTTTAACTTTGAAACATAGTTTTACTTAGAATAAAGACAGTTCTTATTTTTACTGATTCAAAAGTATACTGGAGATAACATAACTAACTTCTTTTTGGAAACTTAGATAAATATGGCATGTGAAGGAGAAAGATAGTGAGATTATTCTTAATGTTAATTGTAAATATTGAATCAAATCTTCTGATCTAAGGGTAGTATGGTCTGTTAACATAAATTTATCCAAAAAGGGTGCTGCTTTGTTGCAAACTAATTGTCTCATCTCTTCATGCTGGATAGGCCGTTTCCTTGCTGAGCTGACGAAACAAGTATTTTCTGACCTTCAAGCAAGTAAATATCAGGTTAATCTCACCTTCCTTTTGAGATGTATCTTTTCATAGTATATCTTAGATTTAAGTCTTCTTGGATCTTTGGTTCTATCACGGCCAGAAGAAAATTACAATTTGGATGCTGCTTCGCTGATCCTCCTTTCCCCTCTTTCTGAGAAGGCCAAACACACAGTCACACAGTCCCTCGCTCATGCACCCCCGATATGCACATATGCATCCACACATGCTAGTGTTTTCTATTGTGATCCTCTTTCTCGCCAATGCATTCGCATATGCACATTTATGCTTATTCACCCACCCACTCAGACTGATTCTTCACTTCCTTTTGTTTTTCCCACGACTAAGAGCATAATAGCCCTTTTCCTTTTATGTTGGCTTTGCTTCATATCAGGGCACATCTTGAATGGCTAAGCATGCTTTTTTTGTCTTTCCGTTCATTCAGATGGCTGAGTACAGGGTATCGATATATGGTAGAAAAATGAGTGAATGGGATCAAATGGCTAGCTGGATAGTGAACAATGAATTATACAGCGAGAATGTTGTATGGTTAATTCAGGTAGTCTCCTTCACTCCGATGCCAACTTTCATTGTGAAGTGTCTTTCCGTTCTTGCTGGTATTGTTTTGTCTTTCAATAGTCATAGATATTCTCTATGTCATTGGGCGAGTGAATAGGGACCCTTTTGACATCTTATGTTTACCTTTTCTGGACAGCATTACCTTTGTTGTGGTTGATCCCACTTGTCAATACTACATGACACATTGTCATTTTAACTTTGTTGTGTTTAGTCTCCCTTGTGAATACTAAATGACACCCTCGGTAAATGTTGAGCTTGCTTTGGACCCTAAAAGGTACATGTTGGTAGAAGAATTAGTTGTATGATGGGCATGGAAAGAAAAATTAAGAAGAGTAACAGTGTATGGTTTCTTAGAGATGCTATTGCCTTACATGGTTACCGGAAGTTGTCTTGCCATTTTTAGTGGCCTTTGAACTTCTTTTTTTCTTGACGTTAATGGGCTTATCTTCACTTCCTAATCTTTGTTTCCAGCTTCCACGGCTGTACAACGTGTACAAAGAAATGGGGATTGTGACATCTTTTCAGAACATCCTTGACAATGTTTTCATACCCCTCTTTGAGGTCACAATCGATCCAGATTCACATCCACAGCTACATGTTTTCCTTAAACAGGTACTAAAGGTGTATGCTTTTTACTGAATGTGCTATGGAAGTTTCTGAATTTTCTCCATTTATCCTAGTACTCCTTTAGGCACTCGCTGAACTTATCCCTTTCAGGTTGTTGGCTTGGATTTGGTGGATGATGAAAGCAAGCCTGAAAGGCGCCCGACAAAACATATGCCCACACCTGATCAATGGACTAATGTATTCAATCCAGCATTTTCGTACTATGCTTACTATTGTTACGCTAATCTCTACACCTTGAACAAGGTTTGTACATTTTTTCTTGGTCCTCTTTTTTTCTGATGTGGTCATTACTCCTACTTTGATAAGAGAAACGAAGGATAAAAACAACCACACGTTTTTGCTAGAGCCATGATTCACTGGAATAGTTGCAAAGATTAGGGTATTATGTGAAGAGGTTTTGATACATTTCTTCTAGATGGTCAAGTCCTCATCTAAAGCTTACCCTGCAAAATGGTAGTTGGTTCATGAACTAAGAAGAAGATTTCAAAATACTTTCACCAATTAAGACACAACAACACTACTAGTGGGGACTCGCTTATTATTTGTAGAATAGCCCCTCTTTATCTTTCAAGTTGTCACAGACTTGTGTCTCTTAGGAGTTTTTTCAACATCACGTACATTCAAAATATTAGAGCTGGTAATAACATAACCTTTGATAGTTTTCATGTTAGAAAGTCCAACCCAAAAGCTTAAGTTATTAGGTGGAGGGAGACCACATGAATATTAAGAGCATTTAGGAGCCGTTGTCAATTGATGTGAGATAATACTTCAACAACCCCACTCACGTGCAAGCCGGATTACGAGCAGCACGTGAAATTTTGATTGCACACATTCACATGGAATTTTTACCACGCACATTTGCGAAAGGGATAGCATTGGCTCCGATACCATGTTAAAAAGTCCAATCTAAAAGCTTAAGCTATTAGGTGGAGGGAGACCATATGAATATAAAGAGCATTTAGGATCCGTTGTCAATAGATGTGAGTTAATACTTCAACATTTCATTATCTAGATTTAGATATTTCTGTTGCAATTTTTTTTGTTGAGCTCTTGTTTCTTTCAAGTTTTCCTCTTGACTTGGCAAATTAAAGATTAAAAGTTTGTTGACTTTTGGTCTCAAGTGCTGACCTGCTACACTTTTTTCCAGCTTCGGGAGTTGAAGGGAATGACAACTATAAGATTTCGTCCACATTCGGGAGAGGTACTCATGGTCCATTCTGACTGTTTCGCAACACATCTTCTAGATACCTTACTTGTGCTAATATTTACAGGCTGGTGACATTGATCACCTTGCTGCAACATTTCTTACTTCTCACAACATTGCACATGGGATCAATTTGAGAAAGTCTCCCGTACTCCAGTATCTGTATTATCTTGCACAAGTGAGTAGCACTGTTGAATCTGCCGATACTGTTTATTTGTTGCCATCATCTGCCAATACGAAATTTGTACCTTATGTGTTTCACTGGTATTTGTTCAGATCGGTCTGGCCATGTCTCCTCTGAGCAACAATTCTTTATTTCTAGACTATCACAGAAATCCATTTCAACTGTTTTTCCTAAGGGGTTTAAATGTGTCTCTTTCCACGGATGATCCACTTCAGATCCACCTCACTAAAGAGCCTTTGGTTGAAGAGTACAGCATAGCTGCATCAGTGAGTTCTCTTGACCTTTTCCATACCTCTCTTTGAACTTCATGATCTCGTGAAGATAATTGTGCTTGTGAGTGTTGAAATTATACTAATGTTTTGTTTTTGCAGGTTTGGAAATTGAGTTCATGTGATCTATGCGAAATTGCTCGAAATTCTGTACTGCAGTCAGGTTTCTCACATGCTTTGAAGGTACATGCAAATGCAGATTTATCAAATTTACGAATGTTAAACTAACTGGAAGTTGGTTTAGAGTAGTCTGTATTGATTCCGTTTTAACAAAAGTTTGAGGTGCAGCTCCTGTACTTCTCAAATCAGCCGTGAAATTCCTTTTAGGGGCATTTGAGATTTCCAAGTTATTATCTGTTATATTCTCAGTTGACTAGGTGTTCTGCAGCATGTGGATGTATGTTGTTTTTAATGATGGAAAATGTGATGTGTGGTTATGAGTTGGATCTTATTCAAACAGTCAAATTTGATTTCAGCATGATGAGCTCATTCTTTATTTTCTTTGTTCAAAAACTTTGCTTTCCACGTGTTTAAATGACTCTCATGCTAAATCTGAATCCAATCAGGAACCATGAACAATTAATTTTTGCTTGTTTCTGATATCAAAAACGCCGCATCGTTGACAACTAAAATGGATGGGTACTTCATGTGCTGGATGACTTTGGAGGAGTTACTAATGAATAATTGTCTGGCATGATTACTTGTTTGCTTACCCAACTCTTTCTATGCACTCCATTCTATGAAGGTTCCTGAAGTCAGTTTGAATGTACTGCCTTCAATCTTCCGCATAAATGAGTTACTGTTGGATTGCATATTTTTGCGGTGATTACTAGGATCATTTGCTAACGGTGCTTCCTATTGATCCTCTGAATTTACGTTTCAGTCTCATTGGATTGGGAAAGAGTACTACAAGAGGGGAGCAGATGGAAATGATATCCGTAGGACAAATGTGCCTCATATCAGGATTGAATTTCGTGATATGGTATGGGTTTTTTATGCTAGTTTTCTCCCAGTGATTCAAAAAAGCTGCTTCTTTTTCTAATGCTCGTTTTCCATTTGTTATCTCTCCTTTTAAAGCTACTCTTTATTGGATTGTTTACTTGTAACAATCGGATACAACTATGATATATCTGAATAGAAATTCCAAAACAAAGTAAATCAAACATGAACGTCATAGAATTTACAATAGGCTTCTGTGGTAAATGGAAGGTATATGTGTTGGAGGAACAAGGTCTGCATGAATAGACTCGTGTGTTTTCTTTTTCAGTCGAATAGATGGGCAGGATAGCAGGGATTTTGCTTTAACCTCCCGAGTTTTATTGGCACCACTGCTTAAAAGCTTAATCTGCTGAGCTAACATGATTTCTTTTTAAGGGAAACTTCCACTGTTAAAAGTTTGCTACGTGCAACTTAGAGGGTCATCTATTTGGTACTTGATTAAAGTAGATCAAGATGGAAGTAAGTGGATGCTCATGCAATTGATTACTTTGCAGATCTGGAGAGAGGAAATGCAGCAAGTTTATCTAGGCGAGGCGATCACCCCCGAAGACCTTGACATCAAGTGATTGGAAGGGATATGATATATGTCTTGCATGAATAGTTGGCACAGGATGCTGTGCGAATAAGGTTGGTTTCATCATGATAGATTGTGATATCACTCGATTCATTCATCCTCATAAGTATACGAGCTTTCCATTCCTCTAGCACTAACAGCCCGATTTTCTGCAGAAGTTTTGCTTGCTTTTTTACGACAAACCAAGAGAATTTAACTGAAATTTGCGGACGATCTGGGCCTTGTACCTGAGGATGTGCCCCCCTCATATATAGTTTGGAGCCTGCCCTTGGGAAAGGATGGCCATCCTGGGGAAGGATCATTGACTAGAGTTTCTGTAATTTCTGGCATAGAAATAGTACAATTTTCGATATTACACCTGCCAAATTTTGTCCCCTCAAGTTGTCGTGTAAGATGCTGTCATAAATGGCAAGATGCAAAACTGAATGCTTGATGATTTCGGGCATAGTTGCGGTCCTTTTTGGCTACAATTTGGCGTGCTACTTTTGTGTTTTGTGCCCTCTCTCTGTCTCTATCTGTCTCTCTCTCTCTCTCCCTGGATGTGAACTGCTCATTATTTAATGCTTGGCCACATTTTTTGAATTGTCATGGATGGGCACCTTCAAGTTGCTTGAAATTCTCCTCGAGAATTTAGCATTTGAAAACGTCCGCATTTTCGTTGTATTGGGACTGGGCATCACCACAGAGAATCAGATGTGATGTTAGGCGCAACGCCAGTGGCATGGCTTGGCTTTGCCGGATTATCGGTACTGCTGATGATAGATGCAGATAAATCTATACCCTCCTCCATTGTGACTAGGGAGGGTGAGCATCGGGGCCAGCCCACAGATTCTCGAGTGAAGCAGTCTGATTCTCAGATGATCTTACAATCGATGGGACCAGAACAGACCCTGACGTGATCAAAATCCCCAGTTTAATATGGCAGACTGTTAAGTGAGTCCTTCAACCAATTACCGCTACATCATACAATATTGGATTCCAGGGTTTCTTGTAGCTTTAACTTCCAATGAAGACCTGATTGGTGGTCCGAAAATTTGCTGTGACGATTGCAAATACTCGGTGCTCCCTTTCTCCTACAAATTTTCGTTTTTGTAGATGGGATCAGCTATTGGGATACCGAGTTCAAGAGGTCTCCTCTCTCTCTCTCTCGCTCTCTCAATGACTCTTCCACCCTGTAATTTCTGCCATCAAAACCTCATAGCGGCAGTTTAGATTGTACTCTACAAGAGTGTTATCACAAATAGCATATGCTATGTAGATGTTTCAGGTGGTTACAGTGGAGGGGAAACAGAGGAAGCAGCTGCACATAAGTCGGGTAATTGTTGACCGTGACTGGTATGTCAATATGCTAAAAATGAGACGAGTTTGCGGTTGAGATCTTCCATTTCTTGTATTTTTTTTTCTTCTGAAGTTTGGAGGATATCATTCTTGTATTCTGCTTTGTAGTTGGTATTATACATATTGTACCAGTGTACGTCAAAGTTCAAAAGCTCTTGTCAAGAATTTGCAATTATCGACTTGTGCAACTACCAAAATTGAGGAAAGATCTTCCATTGCCTAGACCAAGCTGGTCTTGATGATTTAAGGTACATTGGCCATCGGTTTTCTTGGACAACTTCCTCGGGTGCTTCTCGCAAACAGAGGAAAATCGATAGAGCTTTGATTAATGACCAATGGCGTAACTTGTTCTCCTTCTCCGAGGCAAAGTTCCTAGCCCAAGGAGTGTCGGATCATACTCCCATTATCGTTAGAATTGCTCCTACCCCTTTGTCAAGGAAGCCTTTTAAATTTTTCAATTGTTGGATGTCTCATCCGTCGTTTCCCACTATTGTTTCTCAGGTTTGGGACTCTCGCATTGGTGGAACCCCCATGTTTGTTCTAAGCCAAAAGCTTAAACTTCTCAAAAGGCGGCTTAGACAGCTCAACAGGGAATCCTTTTTGGAGATTTCTACACGCACTTCACAAGCTAGGGCTAATCTCATGTCTACACAGGATGCTCTAGAACGAGACCCTCTTAACCTTGAACTGGCCAACAAGGAAAAGGAGCTGATTCAAGCTTTCTCCAAACTTCGAATCCAGGAGGAAAGTTTTTTTAAGCAGAAGTCCAGGATTCGATGGTTGAAAGAAGGGGACTCCAACTCCAAGTATTTCCATCATTTTATCAACAAGAGACAACTTCATAATCGGATTCTTTCGGTCTCGGATGATGCTGGAGTTATTCTCTCCGACCCGAATAGGGTACACAACCAGATCATCTCTTTCTTTGAGTCTCTACTTAAGGCAGACTCTACAACCATGCGACCTACCTGTGCTGAAATACGGGATGTGGTGAGACGGACCCTTACTGCTGATCAGATGCTCTCTCTTTCTAGAGAAGTTACTGAGGTTGAAATTCGAAATGCCATGTTCTCACTTGCAAGAGGTAAAGCCCCGGGTCCCGATGGCTTTAATGTTGATTTTTTCACTTCGTCGTGGGAAACTGTAGGGCCTTCGGTCGTGCTGGCCATCAAGGACTTTTTTCAGTCAGGATCTTTGCTTAAGGAGATTAACACAACGATCCTCACTCTTGTGCCGAAGACTCCTAATGCATTATCCATGCATGATTTTAGGCCCATTGCTTGCTGCAACACTATATACAAGTGCATTACAAAGATCTTGGCTAATAGGATAGCCTTAGTTCTACCATCCATTATAAGCAACTCCCAAAATGCTTTTGTTAAGGGACGAAGAATAGGCGACAACATCCTCCTTGCACAGGAACTGTTCGCAGGTTTCCACCACGAGCCCTATCGGTCAAAGTGTGCAATTAAGGTGGATTTTCAGAAAGCCTATGATACATTAGATTGGGCGTTCTTGGAAAGGGTTCTACATACCTTTGGCTTCCCTCAGTTGTTTGTTAAACTGATCATGGAGTGTGTTACTTCCCCAAAATTCTCCATTGCCATTAATGGAGAGTTACATGGTTTCTTTGCAAGTGAGAGAGGGATACGCCAAGGGGATCCTATGTCTCCATACCTATTTACACTAGTGATGGAAGTCTTATCCGGTATTCTCAACAACCAGGCACAGCGTCCGGGGTTCAAATATTTCTGGAGATGCAAGGCCGTTGGTTTAACACACTTGTTCTTTGCTGATGATGTCCTTTTATTTGTCGAGGGGAATCTAACCTCTACTACCTTGCTGAAGGACGGCATTGACCTTTTCTCAAAGTGGTCTGGTTTAAAACCTAATGTCAACAAAAGTGAGATATTTTTCTCGGGAGGATCGGCGGAAATCCGAGGACAAATCCGGGATGCGTTTGGTTTCAATGAAGGTACGCTCCCATTTAGATACCTTGGAGTTCCTATTATCTCTACTAGACTGAGTAAGGCGGATTGTAGCTCCTTAATTAACTCCATAACTGCTCGAGCTCGTTCTTGGTCACAAAGATTCTTATCCTTTGCTGGCCGATTGCAATTAATTAAGTCCGTTCTTCATGCTATTCAAGTTTTCTGGGCAAGTGTGTTTACTCTCCCATTATCTGTCCTGTCTAGAATCGAACTGATTCTTAGACAGTTCCTCTGGAAGGGCCCGGACCTTGGAGTTGGTGGGGCTAAAGTCCCCTGGAATGATGTGTGCTTCCCCAAAGAGGAAGGTGGCTTGGGTATTCGTCGACTCACTGATTGTAATATCTCAGCAATGCTTAAACATATTTGGGTTCTTTTCACAGATAAAGAATCCCTCTGGTGTCAATGGATTCATTCCACTTTTCTGAAGAACAAAAATTTTTGGATAGTGCCTAAACCGACGTTTTGCTCTTGGGCTTGTAAAAAATCCTCGACATCCGCCGGGATTTTTATATGTTCTTCAAATGGCAAATTGGTGATGGTGTCACCACTTCTTTTTGGTTTGATTCATGGCATCCCAAAGGCCGCTTATCGGATTTCTTTTCCAATAGAGAAATCTACTGCTCTGGCATTCCAAGAGACGCTTCTGTTCGTGAGTTCTGTATCGGCTCTTGGCCTAGCTCTAATGTGCTTCGCACAATCACTTCCTGGCCGGAAGCCATCCCTGACTTGCAGGTTCACAGGCCTGATCGTTTTCTATGGCAGGGCCACTCGTCAGGATCCTTTTCTGTCGCCTCGGCTTGGGAGCATATCAGGATCAGTCGTCCTCCTGTTCCTTGGTGTTCTTTTGTCTGGGACCAGAGCATTGCACTGAGGTACAGCTTTTTGTTATGGTTAATATCTCTGAATAGACTCCCAACTCAGGTTGTTCTGCTTAATTATCGTAGAATTTCGGAAGGGGTCTGTGCGTTTTGTAAATGTAGGCCTGATTCCGTCGATCACCTATTCTTTGGGTGTCCTATTACGGGCTCTTTGGCACAGTTCTGGGCGGACAATTGTTCTCTAACATGGAGTAATCACTCGTGGCAAGAAAATCTTCGATGGGCTATCCGATCTATAGGTGGCCACAGCTTTTATCAGCGTATTGCCCGCTTCTCCTTGGCAGCATTATGTCACATTATATGGACAACTAGGAACAATATTCTATTTAGGAATCATCCTCTTTTTGTGCCGGCCCTTCGGCAGCATTTGGCCAAGCTTGTCAGGGATCGAGGTTTGTCTTTCACTCCCGTTGAAGATAATCCCCGCAATCGAAGGATCCAGGTCAATTGGAGCATCTCGCCTTCCATTTTCGATTGATCCCTTTGTATTGCTACTGTTTCCTTTGTAGTTGTTTGGCTGATTTGGGCCTTGCTGGTTTTTGTGTATGCTTCTTTCGAGCTCTTGTACCGTCACACCGTTGCACCTGTTCGGACACCCCCTGTGTCGGTTCAGGTTCGAAGGTTTTTGTGTTTCGGTCTCATCCTTTGTAAGTTCCGCTTTGAAAAGTTAATACAATTCTTACTTTACCAAAAAAAAAAAAAATTGAGGAAAGATTGAAGAGTTATTGCTGCTGGGTATCAAACAGAAGTACCTATGAAGCAATGCCAGTCATTTGGCTTTCAGTTTTGATCAACTTAAGCAGGTGCGTGATGTCAATCGAATTCCTAAGCTCACTGCATGCGCGTGTAAAGCTGTTACTGTCTATTATTGGTTTCTGTGTGTAGAGGATCCTGATGTGCTACAAGGTGATAGATTTAAGTAAGAGTCAAAGATCCTGACTCTGCTGGTCATAGTGTTTGTTCAAAGTAGTAGAAGTAATCTCATGGGGGGGGGGGGGGAGAGATCTATACCGTGAACTTATCTTGATGACGAAGTATCTAGCAGTCTGAAAATGTGCGTGAAATGTGTTCCAAATGCTGGATGCTCCATTTCCGCAATGAATTTTTGTTTTTTGTTGAAGGGGTCTAGGAAACATCGCCTTCATTTCGCGTCGGGCAAATGCCGTTGAGGGATTTTTACCGTCATCCAAATTGGATTTATCCGAAGATTTCCAATCGCTGCTTTCCCTACATGCTTTCTATGGAGTAGGATATTCTGATGAAAGGGCAGAGAGAGCTGTTGGTGAAGCTCAGCTGAGCTGGGGATCACATGGAAGAGATTCCACGAGCTTTCCCAAAGAGCATAGACAAGAAGAGATCTGATGAGCATGTAGACCCTACTGAACCTATCGTCAGGTTCTATTTACGGTCCTCAAAAGATGTCTGATTGGAACTTATTTGGACCTCTCAGTTTTTATGATCATGTTCTATTGCTCTTCTCTAAATTAAAATCTCGCCATTCTATTATGATTTCTTCTACAGTCGAATCGACTATGCAGCTACATAATGGAAAAATAGGAGACATAACTTTCCAGTACAAGTGGCCAAAAAAAGAAACAAAAAAGACAAGAAAGGAAGAGAACTGGTCAAAGCATATTAAGTGGCAAAGGTATGCTTTTAGAATAGACTGGAGATTCATTTGGCGATCCTTATTGGTGCAAGGGTAAGCTTGAAACAAGAGTAGCAATTTTGTTTTGGTAAATTATGACCGATTTAACCAAAGTTAACTGCAGTTAGTTAACAAAGGATGGAAAGTGGAGCCACACTATGAAACTCGAAGGTACAAACTTGGTACTTTCGAATTAGAGGATGGTAAGTGAATAATAGGATGAAAAGTGAGGATGATTTTCAGTATTTCCCTAATTCATATGATACGAATTTCTAAAATTTCGTTACAGACTATGCTTTGTCCAGGCCAAAGAGCTGTCAAATACTTCTCAGCCGCACAGAACAGGTAGCGAAGCATCTTGTGCTCGGCACAGCCACCATAAACCCATCATGACGTTAATGCGTCCCTGTAGTCCCGTTCATCGGATAATTCAATGAACAGCCAAAACATATAAGGATATCGATTCTAGCAACAGTTGAACGCGAACATATTCTTCCTCTTAATTGTATGGAAAAGATAAAAGTCCATAAGTTCCAGAGACATCTCTACTCTTACAAAAGAAATGTTCTCGGGGCATCAGTATCCCCAACAACGGAGCAAACAACTCCACAACCAAATCGGCATCAAAGCAGCCATTAGTCAGAAGACAGAAACTAAAAAATGATGCAAGCAACATTCGCTGCCGTGCCTGAAAGAAACACCTCAAGTTAACCCGTGTTTGCTACCCAAAAGAATAATTTACTTCTGCTTTTTGTATTGCTTTATTTCATTGATCACGCCATCTGTAAGTGCATCAACATCATTATTCTTGCCGAAAAATTTTACAAAATTCATATCTGGACCCATCAAGTACCTGCAAAACAGCTATAATGAGGTCCAGCAAAAAATCAATCCATTTTAAAAACTCCAAGAAAAATGAGTGGGGTGAGAGATATGCAAAGGCATCGACAGTGATTATTCAACTTCGATGATATGAAGAAGAAGATCTGATAATATCAAGTCACACAGAAAACTCTGTTTAAAATTTACTACATGCTGATCTCACTGCAGTAGTAACCACAGATAAAACAAGTAAGCAGCCAGATTGAATAACAAATGCAGGAACAGTAATACATACATGACTATTGAGTGATCGACAAGATAATCCGAGTCTTCCTCTGCCGTTTTCATATAGTAAACTCGATATGCACGAGCAACTTTTTTTATCTCATCTGGAGTACCGGTCAAGCCAATTAAATTTGGATGGAACTCTGCAACAGAAGTACCATACCATAGAATTAAACTATGCTCTCCAACATTACTAAGTTAACCACTTTATCTGAAGGGAAAGAAATATTTCCAGCGCTGATGCAATACCTTTGACATATTCATGGACCTGCTCGACAGTATCTCTCTCAGGATCAACAGAAATAAAGACAGGCACAATGTTGAACCCTGCTTTTTCTTCTGCAGGCATCAAAGAAGAAACCTTGATGTATGATAATCAGTAGAAAATATACTTAAACAAACTTACAATATTCAAAATCTTAACAGGCACGGTATGTTTGGCATTTGAATACCGACAAATAAATTCAAGAGTTTCCCTTAAGCAAATTCTGACCACAGACTAAGTGTTCTTTGGCACTAAAAAGCAAATGTGCAGTACCCAAGAAGATTTGTGATTTACAAATTACGTAAAAGAACTAAGGGCATGAAAACATGTAGAACAGATAGTGAGCAGTCAACATAGCAGGGCAAGAAAAGCACCAAAAGTCATCTGAAGTCAGGTTTTAATCCAAAAAAATACTGTTTCAATCCAAGATAGGTTGTGACATATCAAATGACACCAATATGATGTTCCCTCTGTAATATGAAAGCTACCGAAGCACAAGCACAAGAAATCATCAGTAGCTTACTTATTTTATCAACTGCAGCTGCCAGCTTCAGTAGCTCATCCGGACAGATGTCGGGGCAGTGAGTAAAACCAAAATAGATCATCGTCCATCTCCCCAAGAAGTCCTTTTCAGTTACATTCTTCCCCTTATCATTGATAAGATTAAATGGCCCACCAATTGCAGCTTTGCCAACAGAAGGTCCTTGTTTGACTGCTTTTGAAGCATTACTTATATCTGCAACAATAAAACTTCGATAAGGAAAAAAAATGCAACAGCAGATGTAAGGATCAAAATAATTATCACATTCGACAAGGACATCTACTCAAATTAAAAAGTTAAAACTCCTTGCAAGTTGAAAGCTTGGCTAACGATTCTTGACAAATATGCACAATTAATGAAGACCACATGGCTCTTTCTTTTCGTTTATCTCGCTCAGCTACCATGTCAACACCCTAATCCTTTACCGAGACTCTTTAAGTAATTCCTAAATCGTATCAACCAGCCTCAGACAATACAATAAACAACTAAGCAGCCAGAGCAATGTGCATATACACCAAATCTACATGATATATTATCCAGATGACAGTGTCCACCACAATGAGACAAAAACAGTAACAAAAATGTAGGGCTACTCCATGCAATAATTACAAGAGATGACTAATACATTTATGTAAGTTCACAATGCAAGGGGGCTACCTATAATATTTTTTCATAGGCATCATTATTTAAGGCTTTTACATCATCACTCTGTCCAAAGTCATATATAAGAGATGTACTTATCCTAGAATTATTAGCATCAGAAGTTGAAAATATGTATATAAAAGCCAATCTTCTTCAACAATGTAAGTATAACCAAGAACAATCAGGTCCCATAACTCTTGAGTCCGGAATTTTACACACACACACGCACAGACAACCCCCCTCCAGAAACCCTCCCCCCAACCAAATCTAAGTGTCTAATGTTCCGTGTCCTCCACATCAGAAAACCCTCACACAGAAAAGCCTCGAGTAATTAAAAAGATCCACCCAAAAATTAAGGGTGAACCAAAGAAAAAAGAGGTGTCCGTGTAAAAGTAAACAATTAAAGAGAATGTAATTCTAGGCTTGCTAGGATAGCTGAAATTAGAAGTAAAAGAATAACAAGAAAAGTAGTTATATATGTGGAAATCGTATCTTCAAGGGGCATATTAAATCTGCAATCCAATATTTCCTGCAACTTAGGCAAAAACAAGTTATCTTCATTAAAGCATCATAAGATTAATTAGAAGATGCCAAAATGAATTCTCTTCTCTTCTCAAGCATGTCAAAATAAAGATGCAACATAAGAGAATAAAAGGAAGAGGGGCAGCCTCTTCAGCATAAATATAATCAATGCGCAGATCACCCTGGTATTGATCAATGCCAGCAAACAAACAAAGTTCTGTCATGTGTTCTGCATATTTTTTACATTTATGAGGAGATAAAGAGAACAAAGTGTCACTATTACTCTGGTGCGAAAACAATACTCGGAATTTTTAAAACAACTGTTGCATCTTATTATGAATGCCTAAAATCCACTAGAAATAACAGCAAATTGGTTAGGGATAAGCTTAAATTTGAAAGAGAAGGCAGAAATAAGTAAAGAAATGAAAAAAAAAAAAAAAAACCACTGGAATCCCTCATATCATATCTGATATTTTGTTAAACAGAGAAGAACAAAGAAATAGGATTAAGTTAAACGGTAAATCCATGCTTGACTAAATTAGTGAAAATGCATGAACATCAATATGCAATTATAGTTCCATATGCAGTATGGGAGCATGCCGAGGAAATTCCATCACGGGAAAAGATCATACGATTGCGAGAAAACAAACACTTTGCACATCAGCAGAAGCAAAACTCGACTTTGAGAAACAAATCCCACTACCAGACCCACGAGAATATACATAAGTACCTACTCACCATAGTAATCTACCTTCGATATGCTGTTTCTTTTCCTTGTCATAGTAAAAGATCAATCCTGCTCCAGTCGCAACCAACAGAAGAAAACTCAACCACGAAACAGGCTGCGAAGAACCGCACAAACACGTGTCTTGTCATTTACAACGGCATGTACTCGAATAATCCCTCCACACTAGAAATTCTAAACGACATGAAGTAGAGAAAAGAGCGCAGAATATTACCCCTCCGCGCACAGGTTTGCCGGCATCGCCGCTTCGATTGGATCCTCCGGATTTCTCGTCCCCTCCACGAGTCGGCTCGGCGGGAGCTTTCGCCTCCGAATCTCCAGAACCAACAGCAGCTGCACTCGCGGCGGTCGAGAGGCACCTCGCGTACAACCCCAGCGACTTCACTCCAACGCCCGCAGGCACGAGCTGAAAGAAGGCAAAACGCAAAGAGCGGAATAACATAACCGAAGAACACAACGAGCAGCCAAAGCAAATCCGAAACAAGAAGAGCGCGATCAAATCGAAATGATCCAAGCTAGCTACACCAGCGAGCTTCGAAGCAGCACTAATCGCTCGAGATCTGCTCCCGCATCTTATACGGGCAAAACAAAATCGAATACATTCCGAGACGAAGAGAGGATCAACCGAGACGGGGAGATGATTTCGAACACGAACCGGACGGAGGATCGGAAAGGATGGGCTCCGGACAGCCTCGGGAGGAGGCGGCGGCGGCGATGGCTCAGCGGGCCTGCCCGGCGGGCGGGGGAACCGCCGCGCGAGGCGGAGGCGGCTCGCGCTCCGGGATAGGATCGTCGCCATTGGAGAGAGCTTGAGGTGGAGGAGGATCGGAGGAGAGCATCGAATGGGGGGGGGGGGGGGTTTGGGAGGAGGACGAAGGAACCGAAGGGAGGAAGTTGTGGGCCTTTAGATGGGCTTTTTGTACATGGGCTTTGGCCCACGTTGGACGGATAGAAGCCCATTTGTTACATTCTACCTTAAGCCCAACAAAAATGAGAAGGGGAAAAGATCGTTCTGTTAGAATGGGCTTTGTCTGTGCACACTTTGTTGACCGTGCTTAATAAGAAAAAAAATTTCAATTTTTTAAGAAATTGATTATGCGTATCATCAAGATAATTGCTGCATTGGAAAACCGGGATGTCTTCATATTTTGAGTTGTGTAGATTGCTTGAATACCGCAGTTCAAGAAGTGGTAGAATTGCAGAAAACGCGAATGAATCTTGTGCTGGATTTGTTTCTCCCCTAAGATACATTGGTGCGCACAACAAGTTTGGAATTGAAATCTGCATTTGACCAGAAAATATAGTGAAACAGACCCCTCTAACCTCCTGAAGAAGCAAGTCCATTGATTTCTTAACTAAAGATGATACCAAAAGGGGAGCTCACAGCAGGGAAACTGCTACATATGGATGTTAACATTACCCCTATCTGGTTTGCAGCAGAGGTAGTTGATAACTTTCGAGTGTTTTTCACGCGTAATCTCTACTTAGCCACAGAAGAATGACCATTCACTCCTTGCAACTCTCCGTTTCATGGAGTCAAATGCCAATTCAGACATTCAATATGTGTTACCTTTTACTGCACCTAAAATAATGATCTTCCTCAAGTATTAAGACCTACTTCAAACCCGTTGTTTCAATGTACAAATGCTAGCCATAGACTTGGAAAAATTAAATTGGTTACAATTTTGACGAAACAGGTTCAGAAATCTTTATTGCGTACATATGGGGCTAATGTTAAGAATGTTTAAGACTGCTCCTTCTGTCCCAAACTATTATGAGACTTATCCAACCAGAGTAGTAACAGAATTTTGGCACCAGTAGGAATATTAAGCTGGAGTCAACTGATGCAGGAGCTTCGTGCAACTCAGTGCAAGGAAAATCCCATGTTTTGGCATTCAAAATACTTATTCTTGTCAATCTGCGATGGCCAGTAAAATATCAAATCCTATGGTAAAAGAGAATCACACATCCAGGATGAACTTGGAACAGAACCAATCAGTGAAAAAAAATGTACAAGCAGCCATGGAGATTGGATGAAAAGGTAATGTATGGTTAAAGAAGACTTTGGAGTACACTTAACAACTGCATACAAATCATACTGTCTTGCCATTCCATTGAGATTTTGATGGAAAATAATCAATCAGAGGTTTAGTATATATGCACCAAATTAAGTCAGTGCTCTAACATTAGACACTACAAACAGGGCTACACTGGCTTGTCTGAGTAGATTCAGATCACTTTGCCGTTCGTGTCATCATTACGACGTATCTGCTTCAAGTAAAGTTCCTTAGAGGAAATCAATTCTCTGATGCGTAATTCTCCTGGTCCAAGTTCTCAGATCCTCTGCTGCAATTTCAAGTAAAAAACGTCAATGCTTTTCTTAGCAGTACTTGAGGAGGAAAATGATGCATCATCAGAAGTTGACAAAAAATTATTACCTGGGCTCTGGATGCTTTGTCACAAATTCCACTGTTCCATTTAGGCCTGAGACACAAATTCGCTCATGAATTTTTGTCGCTTGCATTGTTGGAATCATATGTAATTAAGGAGAAACTTGACTAGTCCAAACCTGCGAGATTCATGTCATTTTCTGAAAGAATTTCTGTAACTGTTCGTGGAGACTCTGACAGACACTGATGAGCCCCCAAATTGTTACCTCTTGATTCAGGAGAAGACCTGTGGACCATAACACTGATCAAATGTTGCTAAATAATTAACCATACGGACTGTAAAAACTGAAGCCATAGATAAACTTCTTAGCCAAAAATAGAAATAAGCTGAAATACAAGATTCGAGCATTAACATACTCTGAGATTGTTACTGGAGAAGCGTCCGATGTTGGCTGGCTAGTAGTCATCCCGTCGTAGTCAAAATCAAAATCAACTAAAAATTCAGAAAATGAGACTCCAAATGCTTCTAAGTTGGGAAAATCTATGTCAAAAATGTCAACGTCACTTTGACATTGAGATGTCGAAGGATTGTTAGCCTGCTCGTTGCCCAAGCTAGTTGACACATCAGGATTATCAAAATCCAATCTTCCCTTAACATGTTCCCTTCTATGAAGTCTCTTCAAATCTGTCTTGGCTGGTGAGGTAGAAGAAACACAGTGGCTCCTCTCGATCGTGTAAAGGCCACCTTGCTTATAAGGGCTCACTGTAACTCTTTCGTAGGAAACCACAGTGCAGCGAGTTGGGGTGGCCTCTTGAGGTGTAGTATTGTTACTGCAGCCCACATTTGAAGACACTTCTACCGAGGATGCAGATTTGTCAGTCAGAGAAAAAATCCCTTGTGGTGGCGTTTTCGGACCAGATGATTTTTTTGGAGTACACGGCAAAGGCTGATTGAACAACCTCTTAACAATACTGGACCCTTGAACCAATGAACCACTGATTACACTTTTCTGGGTTGAGCTCTGCACTGACCCGGAAAGGTTAGCATTTCCTTGATTAGTGCTGCCTTCAATTGACTGTCTAATTATACCTGCAGCTGCAAAAGACTTGGTAGTGAGAACAGCTTTGAGATTGATTGTGGAGAAGTAAAAACCGTGCTTTTCTTAGAAGCACCTACATTTGTCAAGCGACCTGCTTGAGGATGAAAGAATGCGAGTTTTCTTTGCCAATGAAGTAGCTTCCGCTGAAGGGTTTGGGCCCTTCCTTTTGCCTGAATATGGTTGACCTCCTGAAGGTAGAGAGCACTTCTCTGGATTTAAACCGACCTTCGAGGACATGGATGGTGGCACAGGGGAGGGCGTACTGTATGCAGGACAACCTGACCACAACAAAACATAAGAAGAAAGACATTAACAGTAGTTCCCCCTCAACAACCAGTGACCATTCATCTCCTGGCTTGTCATGCAACGGCTTCATGTCGACTTAGAAGAAAACCAAATCTGCAAGTAAAAGAAATCAAGCAATTTTGCAGCATTGATTTATATCCTGAAGGAATCATTGTAATGTAAACTGTTTTGGTGCATTATCAGTTATATGCCATTACAGCATTTATTGGTTTCATCAAATTCCAATCAGAGTAACTATCCAATTGTACACCCCACAAAATTGTTCCCCATCATCGTAGTAAACTGTTGTTTCATACTCCATTAGAATCGGATCAGTACTAATTTCTATATCGAAAAGTTTCCCATCATCGAGAGCCGCAAAATGGTGATTACCAATTCCTTCCATATTAGAAAAGAAGCCTAAAAATCAAACTGACACAGGACCTGCATGATTACTTCCTCAAAAGACAGCCCACCAATCATTTCCCTCATTTTCTTATTGGTTATATGAATATATCATTCTCACTAGCTAAATCTTGCTAAGCTTTGAAACCCATTCGGCATCCATAGAACAGAAACCGCAATCTCTTAGGCATTTCGAAGTACAATCCCTGTTTTCACCGTCGCCCAATCCCGAGTTATCACTCTACATTCAGCAAAACCAGGTCAACCCATGAGAATGCCAGCAAACATTTGCTAAACAAGAATCCCGCCGCACAAATTACCATCCTGTTAGCCAGAGAAGAGTATTGACGGCCTAAAAAGGGCTCGGCTTCGTACCTGCGGGTGATCCGCCGCTCGGGTTAGACGGAGGATGAGCAACCGCCAAATTGGCGACGGGAGGAGCTTGAATTGCCGGAGTGGGCGGACAGCCACCACCGGCACTGGCGTTGTAAGCGCTCATAGCGTCCTGCATACCCTGCAGCAGCGCCTGGATCCTCCATCGCTCCTGCTCCAACTGGGCCCTCTCCTGGTCCACCGCCACCTTCTGCTCCTTCAAGCTGATGTACTCGTTCAGCATCGCATCCAAGGTCAGCAACCCCTTCGGCGCCTACTCCAACCAACAGAACAAACATTATAAAAAAAAACAGTAAAACAAAAGAGAAAAACCACACATCGATCCTCAGATGTACTAGCGCTAGCGCGCGCGCGCCGAGCCGAAGCCGCCACAAACGACGAGCGCGAAACGCGCCGACGCCCGAGGCACGAGGGCCGCGACGCGTGAAAGGGAGCGGGAGGAAGGCGAGGGCGCACCTCGTGGAGAGGGGACTTGGCGAGGAGGGAGGAGGCCTCGGCGCGGAAGGCGGAGCGGCTCTGCTTGTAGCCGCTGTCGTGGAGGTAGCGGTCGACGATGAAGGCGATCTGGACCGGCGTGACCTTGCCCTTGCCGACGTTGTCGGCGGGCTTCTTGCCGCCGCCGCCGCCGCGCGGTTGCTTCCCCATCGACGATGTTGAAGCGCGGAGGGAGCGCAAAGCAGAGAGAGAAAGTTGGAGAGAGAAAGTGCGAGATCTGAGAAAGATGGAGGGGGAGGGAGGGGAGGGCGGGGAGCTTTGTAGAGAGAGAAAACGCGGGAGCGTTTTGAAATTTTTTGGGAGGAGCTGCCCGTCGCGGTTATAATTTGCCATGAAATCGAGATGACAAACGCTGTCGTTTCTGCAACATCGCCTTCGACGAAAGCTTACTAATTCAAAATCAAATACACCAACTTTATCTTAAGTGATAATTCTAACTCGAACTTTTTTTTTTATCTCAATAAAAAGCATAAACTTTTACTTGAATCCAAAATCTAACCCCCTGCGATGTGAAATTTTCAAATTATTTTGGCTAGATTTTGGATTCAAATAAAAGCTTGTGAATTTTTTATGAAACAAAAAAAAGTTCAAACTAAAATTGTCACTCAAAATAAAATTGATATTTGTTTTTGGAAATATGCCCCTGAGGTCTCAAAATTCAACTAGTATTTCCTCTTTACACAAATCAATAGATATTCAAGTTTACCCATGTGTCTATATAATCAATTACCATATGCGATGGTTACACTTGCGATATATCTAATCACACTGCATGATAATTTGCATTTCGGTTATGATACCATGCATGTCGTATTGACAGATGCGGTAAAGAAGAAATGGGTAATTGCATTGGAAGTCCTAAAACTTGTCATCATGTGTAATTGAGTCATAAAACTTTCAAAAAGTGAATTTGAAATCCTAAAATTTATCAATAAAGTGCAACTAAGTCCTAAAATATTCAAAAAGTGTAATTAAGTCCTAAAACTTGTCAAAGTGGTCTGATCAAGTACTTCCGTTGGTTGCATTTTTTAAAAATTTTTAGCACTCGATTGCACTTTTACAATAAATTTTAAGATTTGATTGCATTTTTCTAAAGTTTTAATACTCGATTGCATTTTCATTGATTAGTTTTAGGACTTTCAATGCACTCATCCCGAAAAAAAAATCTAATTTCCATTTGCAACCTTCGCGTTAGCATCAAATGTTTGTCTGCGATGACGAGCACAATTCATTACGCCTTGCATCGCCTACACGTTGAAGAGTTTAATGCTACTTTCTATCCTATTCAAGGAAAATTTTCCATCGCTTGTATAGATAAAGGTGAATAAAAAATTCAATATTTTCAAAGCCGAATAAAAAATTTCGCCTACAAGCCCTAGGTCATATCCAAAGGCGACGGAAAAAAAATGATTTTATCACGTTTTAGGTCCATCCTTAGATAATGAAATTTATTTTTGTTACCGTAGGTTTGAATTCCCTCCTCAATGGCAACAAAGTTTGATTTTCGTCCCCTAAGTTGGACCTAAAGAGATGAATGTTTGTCTATGTAAGTTAAAAATTGTTCCATCTTTCGTTGAATCAATGGCGACAAAGCACAAACTTTGTCTCTTAAGTTGGGAAAATTTCAAATAAGGATCCGAAGTGTTTTAGTTTTCTCAAATAAAGATATAAAGTGAACTTTATGTCAAATAAAAGCATGAAATGAATTTATATTCTTAAATAAGGACCTAAAGTGGCTATAATAGTTTCAAATAAAGGCCTCACCTTGCCAGCTCGCTGACCAGCCAAATTTTCTGGCCGACCAAGGGCATTTTCGTCCAAAAATAATTTTAACATAAATTTTAGTTAAATTAGATTTAAAATTAAAAAAAGTTAAAAAAGAAAAAAAGGAAAAACAGGCGACAAGGCTGGAAGCTAGCCCTCCTTGCCTGTGGCCGCCGCCTCTTCGCCGGTGGTGTGGCAGCCACAAGCGAGGGTGGCCTCCCCCTTGCTTTTTTTTTTTTTTAACTTTAGCTTTTTTTTTCATTTTTTTGTTTTTTTTTTGGTAAAGATTTTTTAGTTGATTGTCTTTTATGGAAAAAAATTGAAATGGAAAAAAAAGAAAATAAAAAAAATTAAAAGACGAAAATATCCTTGACTCCGGTGAGGTGAGGCCATTTTTTGAGATTGAAATGGCCACTTCAGGCTCTTATTTGAGACGAAATTCACTTTAAATCCTTATTTGACACATGATTCACTTCAGGTTCCTATTTAAAAAAACAAGAGCGCTTCCGATTCTTACTTGAAATTTTCCCACTTAAGTTTGACTTAAGGCGACTAACTTAAGAATTTGTTGTACGTGGTCGATCCTAAGATGACAAGAACTATACTTTGTCGCCTTAGGAGGGTAACCTAAGGCGACAAAAAATGGTGTCTTTTCGGCTTTAGCCGGCATTCGACTCTGTGGCGTTTGGGTAGTTTAATACGTCGAAAGTTAATTTTATAAAAGAAAACGGGGGGTGTACTTCGTGTATATTATAATGTCATTGTATTAAAATGGGGTGCTAAGACCGAATTCATGCTATCGAAATTAGTTCATGGGGGATTTCTCCCAAAGCAACTATATAATGCATCACAAAGAACGAGAGAGAGAGAGAGCGCGCCGTCGCCGCTGTCGCCGTGGGCACTGATGAAGCGGGTGGCTGCTCTCTCTGCATGACCGCCGAACGACACCCCCCGGACCTCGGATGTGAGGTCGGCGAACTTGATTGAAGGCCTTGTGGGAGCGGAGAGAAGAAGCCATTTTTTTGTCTCTGAAGTTTTCTCGAGTCTCAGAATATGCAGTGTCATGTAATATGTAGGACTGCAAAGCAACGAAACTGAATGTTTGAGATCATCTCGCTTTTGCTTCCGGGAGCGAATTCCCGATGGCCTAAACGAGAAGCTTCCGATCAAGATCTTCTGCGACTTTCAGCATAGAAATCACGAATAGGGATGAGAGAAGATGGCATCTAGAGCAAATCATTCTTGAAGAAGACGAAAAAGAAAATGATTTTGGTAAGTGCCAAAGCACAACTTCATGCTGATACAACGAGTCAACGACCATGATCATTGAAAGCTCTGAGCTTGGTAGAGGGACCCTCAATGGCTTAAAATAGCATGCAAGGATGGCTCTTGAATCCTCGTTTGTCAACGTAGTCCTAAATCTTGTAGTGATTAATCTTTCCAGTCAATTTTGATAGGAACTCGCTGACGAGGCAATGTATCAATGTTGACTATCCTACCTGGCACTGCCGGCGGCGTTGGCGTGGGTAATTTTGCAAAATTTTTTTTTGATCTTTCTTTTTTCCATTCTTCTTTTTTTCCTTTTCCTTTTCATCTTCTTTTCTTTTCTTTTTTCTTTTTTCTCTTGTTCCCTCCGCCGGGCGGCCCTTACCAGCCCAAGCACAGCGCGTCCCTCGCTCGAGGCTGGTGAGGGCCAGGTGAGGGGAGGCCAGTAACTTCCGCTAGCCATCGACGAGGCTTGGCTATGGCCAATGAAGGTAAAAAGGAGAAAAGGAAAAAAGAAGAGCAAAAGCAAAAGCAAAAGAAAAAGAAAAATTCACATATGTAACCATATCAAAGAAGTACAATTCTTTGGGAGTCCTTTCAAATCATATGTTACGTAACCATGTCATAAGTTTCAAGAATACTTCAAAAAATGAACAGGCTAGAATTGGGTTCTTGTGGTTTAAATTTTTTGAAGTCTTTAACTTCAACGGTTCAACGTGCAACCTGACCCACATGTCCACTAGAATGAAGGGATTTAGGCTACTTTAGAACAATTCATTAGTCGTTGATAAAACTACCTTTATAGTCAGACAATGGGAAAGGAAGAGAGAGAGAGAGAGCTATCGCCACCGCCGCCGTCGCCATTACCGTTGCCGTCGCCGTCACCGTCGCCGTCGCCATTTGGCACAAATGAAACGGGCTGCTTGTCTTTCTCGCGAAAGTCCCATCTGGGAGCATGTTGATCTCAGAGTATGCTCTGCATGCACAGCACTGCAAAGCAACAGAAACTGGGGATTTGAGATCGTCTCGCTTTCAGCTCCAATTCCTGATGGCCTAACGGAGAAGCTTCGACCAGGATGCTCTGTGATCAGTGCAAAGCTCTGAGCGTGGTGGAGTGACCTTCAATGGCTAAAATTAGCGTACCAGGAGAATGAGCGAATGGGGTCGAACCCGCCTGAGTCTCTCACTTTTTTCACTTTTGAGAGCGTGAGCGAAGCGTCTGAACAGTCGAGACAGGTTTTGTGGACTCCGGCGAGCACCTCGTTTTGTTTGTATCCCCAAAGGAATACAAGAGGACGAATTTTAACCTACACAAGCTTTACAACACGATTAAGGTGATTGTGTGTGTGTGCAGATTTTCTGTAGTCTCTTGTCCTGCTTATGATCCGCCATTTTTCATGTTCTGAAATGATCCGTAAACGAGGAGCAAGCTATGTATTAGATCGGGTCTTCTCCACAATCGAAGTTCATATATATAATCATGTCCAAGAAGATAAAAACCATATGCAAACGGTTTGGTTGATTATTCAACTACATGACCGATTTATCAGAACTCTGCTCTCAGAAGACCCATAAGAAAAGTTAGAAGTCTACTGTACGTCGATAACATGCATGACCAATTGAATCATTTTCCAAAAGGGCGGTCAGCACTTAAAGGTCGAAATCTCAGGTGCTTATGAACATATATAATTTAACTTTCGTTGGGGACAAGCATAAATCTGTAATGTCTCTATAAATAGGCATAAAGTATCCGATTCCATGTATCGGGAACTCCGGGCAAGCACCAATGGATGCAATCGGCATAGCGTGACGGATCGGCTCTCCGTTCTTTGGTCGATACCTTGCCTCCACTCTCGCCATAAACCGAGACGTGGCCGTCGACCCTGTACTCAGATAGCTGTGTTATGTTGATGAAAGTGACTGAGACCCTCATATTCTTCACTATGCTGGAAACCACATCTGGCATTCTGTTGCTGCCCCACACTCTCTTGACCTTGACTGCTGGTTTCGTTTCGTTGTAGCATTTGATGCCATTTTTATTGCCCCAGTCTTCGCTTCTGCATAGCCAGAGCACAGAAGTTTTTAGCACGCACAAATGGTCGCGCCGTGCATGTAAAGTTCATGCGATTTAGGGAGAGAGAGAAAGAGAGAGAGACCTGAAGTGGGTGGGAGACAAAGTAGTGAAGAAGAGACGGGTTCGGTTGGGATCAACGGCGGAGTCGATCCAGTTGGCCCAAGTCTTCAAAGCGAGTCTATATGCCGTCACTCTGTCCAACCCTTCGTACCCTTCTTCTCCATTTGCGAACGATCCCCACCTGCATCAACTATATTAGCAAGTCTTCACAAAAAAAGATACAACCACGCTCTATACGCGTCTGCATCATCTTAGATCGATTGCGTATGAAGAGAAATAGATCATTTTTAGACGAAATCGAATCATTGTTACTTGATGAAGAGAGAGTAACTGGTCATTTTAACTTTTAATGCAAGGGTATTTGTAAAAAACTAAAAGCGCGACAAAACTCACTTTTAGCTTGATTATATAGATAGAGATATTAGTATGTTTTCGTAAAGTTCACACTACTTAATAGCATAGTTTTAACGAAAAACTTGCTAGTATGTTTATATCATTGTGCTCTAATTACACATAGTTTATTGGAGAGGCTGGAAAGAATGAATAGTACAGTGACTTAATCTGGAGACCGCTCATCCACCAAATGTAGGAATTGAACACCAGGAGGTCCATCCCTTTCCAGTTTTCGGCGTGCTTGGAGATTGAATCGATGCGCAATATTCTCTTATCTGGGTCCGAAATGATGTATTGATCCGTGTTTGATTCCACCAGAAATGGCGCCCAGTAGAACTCGATCGTTGTGTTATATTCCTAAGATGCAAAGATATGTTGCATGAGATGAAAATCTTATGCCAGACCACTGATTTAACCTAGGAAAGAGGAAAAAGTAGAATGGCTGTGAAATTGAGCTCACTAGACTAATGATCGATTGCCTTCGTTTAGGAAATTACCTTGGCTCTGAAGACTAAGTGAGAGCGAGAGCGAGAGCGAGAGTGACTAAGGGACTTTTGGTCCTTTGGGATGATGGATTGCACCATGCAAACGAAGGACATCCACTGGCCTCTCTGTATGGAGTCCCCAACAAACATTAGCCTCTTCCCTCGAAGCTTCTTCAGAGCAACTCCTGGCTTAAATCTGCAAATTACAGCAATTGGCATAGATGAGAGAAAAGGAACCACATGAATAAAATGCCTCAAACAATTTACATACATAGCTTAGCTATGGATTCTAGTGGGTTGTACATGGTTCTTTTGCCCCTCCAAGACAATCGACTTGCGATCTATGCCCGTCGCAAGCATGTTCAGAATGAACTAGATTGTATATTCATCGAGTCAACGCATTTACTTTTGCACACAAGTGCTAGACTTGCACGAGAGCATTCGAAAATGACCCAAAGAAAAAAGAGAAATCGGAGGTACCATTGGATTTATGTGAGAGTAATAACCAAGCAAACTAACTAATATGTCACTGGCCAAAAAGAAAACCAAGTGAATTCTCAACTGACTTGGGCAAGTAGCAGTCATCTGGTTGCCATTCCCAATGAAGATAATCCGAATCAAGCCGTCCATTTCTTTTGCAGGTCACTTGCTTCTCCAGATAAGCGCAGCTCCGTTCTGAGTAGAGAGGCCTGAGTGAAGCATTGAACAACCACTTGCCTCTCGCTGTGTCATTGCACTCTTCCGGGTCAAACTCGGACCGGCCGTCGCCATCGATCTCGGGTCTATATTCTCCACTTCCAACCCCTGCATCAATGGGACACAAATTGTTAGCTAGAAAATTCTCGTGTGTATGGGGGAGAGCGAGAGAGCGAGACTTAACTGTATTTAGGGATAGCATCTCTGTTGGTGCAGGATATGAATCGGAAGATGGAGAAGGAAGAGAGAGAAAAGACCTTCTCTGTGTATAAGAGAGCTATAAGTGCACAAGTGCATGTCAGGACATAGACTACAGATAAAGGGATGTTTCCTCTGTATGACTTCATTTTGCTCAGGGTTAGAATGAATGACAACATTGTATCTCAGAGAGAGAGAGAGAGAAGAAGAAGAAGAAGAAGAAGAAGAAGAAGAAAAAGAGGATGATGAAGGTGATGGTGATGGTGATGATGAACTCGGGATCATGAGAGAGAGAAGAGATAATGGATGATATATATATATATATATATATATATATATATATATATATATTTTCTGGGGTTCGCTTACAGGAGTAGGAGTGAAGTTAAAGTAATGCAGTTGCATGGGATTCGACCTTCTAGGATGTTGTCCTTTCAAATGATGACGGAAACAATTGCATGGGTTGAGAGTTTGTGCGCCGAAGCATCCCAACAGCGAGTAAGTTAAAAGCTAGCAAAATCTTGCATCTTGGGTATCACAGCAACTGAAGAGAGAGGAAGCTACGCGATAGTACAGATCCATTATCGTGTCGTTTACAATGCCTCTTATCTTCTTACATTACTCTAATTTATTGATAGTTCAATTAGTCGCACGCTTTGAGAAATTAGGTTGGATTAAATAGTTGCTGATGTTTGTTCTATGTAATCCATTGCCGGGACATTGAGCCGATCATCCAAGATATTGCCTGCTTTGGGCCTCGACTAGTGTGATCGTGTCTTAGGCCCTTTAGCTAGAAGAGATGTGTCATTTAGGTTATAAGCCACAAGAACTCCCTCTCATCCTATCGAGGATCTAGCCTTCCCCGACCATCCAAAAGCTTTGTAAGTTCTTTGAGATCATGAGACTCTTCCACAGGTCAAATTCGAAATGTTACCGGCAATTTAAGTGTTGCGTTGTACATGAAGCACTACAGCAAAGTGTTCTGTGACCGGAGTTCGAATTGGCACTTTGGCATCCAGTTATAAATCGAGTATCATGGTACTATAAATTCTTGCGGCTAGGTGTAGATTTTGGTAACGCAATGTATAATCAAACGGTAGATCCAGAATTCTCGACGAGTTCTACTTATTCTGGTACTTCCAACACAACGATTATTGGTCATGTACGACAAGCAATCAAAGAGTGCAATCTACCAAGTCATTTTCGTCCATTGCAAGAATCAGGAATCTCAATATGGTGCACGAAAAGGCATTACAAGGAATCACGCAGGTCGCTTATACATCGGACCAGTAGTATCACATCTCGCACCTCTTTGAAGTAATCAGTCCCTGTCAAGGAAAGCTACAAACGACCTTCAATCCAATGTCATGCATGTGATGTAATCCGTACTATTTTCATGTGTCATATCTTTTTATCTTAACCAATTTCAATATCCAATCGATGTCTATTATTATGAGTCAATAATCAGCATTTCATATATAATTCTTTCAATACAAAGAAGATGACAAACTATGTTTTGCTCTTCCCTGTTCTCAAAACAGCACGTGCTCTGTGCCATTTTCGCCTTTGCTGAATCAAAACCAAAGGGCATCACCACCTGCAGTAGTAACTTCAGTCAGCCGGATAATCAAAAGGAATCACATTGCCGTGTCCCTGTCAGCTGTAATGACCTAGGATTCACTATCCATCATAGTCCACAAGTGTCGCAGCCATGTGCCTACATGGATCAAGAACTTCACATCCCCAACAGACATGCGCCTTGTGTATCGTATTTACATTTCGTGCAGCACAACAACTGTCCAAGATCCATATTATATCATTCAATTTGTGCACAAAATCGTGGCATGTTATCTGAGAACCGTGTGATTTTGGCGCATTTTCACCTTTGTCAGGTGCCCCATCAGCATATGTTATATACAAATGTATGACACACACCCTGCCAAGATATAAAGGTATAGGGTCCCCATGTTGCCTATTTACATCAAGCATATGAAGTGGCTATGCCATCTCAATTAGCTTGTACTTCAAACCATCAATCAATTCAGTGCATTTGGTTCTCATCAGTTTCTGTCGTCGGATCAGTTGGTAAAGGTGATGTGATTCTTTCATTCTTCCTGGCCGAGTTCTGTTCTAACTCAACCTACCAACACGCAATTTTTAGGTGATTTAATTCGATGCCTCTAGTTCAACATTTGAAATGACATTTCAATCTTGGATTTATCCAGGCAAAACGAGTAGATCTGCACAATTCACATGCCATCTTCTCAGGAAACAATTCATGAGTGGCGATACAGGCGTTTGATGCCTGAGAAATTTTTAAAGAACGAGAAAGAAGATTTACCCAACCAGTTTGAAACAACTCACACCCTATGTAGACGACGGCTATCGAACCAAGCGCAAGTACCTAATGTGATTTTTAAGTCTTCAAGAGTCTGGATATGCGTGCATTTTATGCCAGACATGATGTAAACAGTAAACACCTGCATTACTTAATTATACTCCTGTCTGAATGATCAAGACTCTTCGTTACAATCTTTTCCTGGTCTATCATGGTCCCAGATTTACAGAATCCACATGAACAAGCAAACCCTGTAAAAGGTTACAGGGAAGATATTTACTCTGTTACAGGCGACTTCTTCGACTTGATGCAGCTGGCTTGAAGCTGGCCAAACCTGTGATTTCCCTGCCGGTGACCAAGCTGTTGATATCATAAGTGCCTTCATAAGTGTAGATCGGTTCCAAATCGCAGAATGCCTGCAGGATGATCGAAACAATTTTATCCAATAGGAAAAGTCCACCCTGCATGACTGGATATTATGGCCATGTCCACTAAATGTTCATGCTCCAAAGGAACTAGAAACTACTCCCATGATCATGAATTAATTAGCTCTGCACTTGAGAGTCATCCTCCATAAATAGTAACAAACTTCAACTTTTGCAGTGCATGGATACAGTATTTCAAGCCTATGGCAACAACTGGGCCTCCAAATTTTACATTCTCTTGGCCTTATAATTCACTCACCAGGTGCCCTAGTAGTTTCGGGAATAAGGAGAGCTGAAGAAAGTTATCTGATGTCGACTGTGCCGTATTATAACAGCACTTAATTTATTTATAAAAGCCCAATATTGCATTAATTGAAAGAACAAAATCCATTTCGCCATCTTATATAAGTTAAGAAGGCTGACCATTTCGTCATAGTATGAAGAAACTTCAGAATTGAGAAGCAAAACAAACCTTTGCAACCAAAAAATCAGACAAGATCCCATTGCCACCAAGCAGCTCTCTGCCCAAAGCTACTGTTTCCCGTGCCCTTGCAGTGATCCATGACTGAAGATAAAAATTTATTCACAAGCCAATTTAACTGCATGGTGAATTTGCCAGATATATAGTACATAGCAGAAAAGAATTAGGTTTACCTTTCCCAAGCTAGCATGACCAGGGGTCATTTTACCACTTTCATAGAGTTTGCAAAGGCGCCAACCAACGAGAAACATAGCTTGAACATTTCCCAACATCTGGACAAGTTTCTGTTGGTTTATTTGGAAAGAGGCCAGTGGTGCACCAAACTGCTTCCTCTCCTTCAAATACCTTTGAATCATTCATAAACAGTCAGGTAAGTCATTTGAATTCCATTCCCAACTATTTAAAGAAAGAAAGCCTTCATGTGGTTTGCACCTGTGACAAATATCATATACTCCCATCGAAATTCCAATGGGTTGCCAAGCAACCATAACACGTGAAACTGCAAGCACCTGTTTCACATAAGAATATGCTCATTTAGATTCTGCAACTTAACTCTAAAATTGAAATAGATGAACATGGACACACCTAAACAGAGGTAAGAGTGCCCAAGCACTTGTACAATACATGAAACAAGCTTAGAAGGCGTCAAAATGGATAAACCAAGGACAAAACTTTAGCATTTTCCAAAATATTATTCTTCAGAGAAGTAATTCTGTCTCATCTTTTAGTAAAACGTCGTTGTGAGTTCACAACAAGAAAAACCAAAAGATAAGAGTAGAACATGAATCCTCAAAGCATGGTTCTCACATGATTAGGCTGAAAGACCACAAAATTACCATTATTATACCATGCAATCATGATCACAAGAGACACAGGACTGATCTACATCATTTACATCATATGGGAAGCAACGGATAAGCCGGAAAAAGCACCTCAAGCTCTCATTTTAATTGTGTTCGCATAATTTATACAGGGAAACCCAGTCCACAAACTTGCTTGGAAATTCTACTCGATTAAGTTTATTGAACCTATAGACCTTTCTGTAAATAGCCAGTGAATATGATTATTAAACACACCAACTACAAAATTTGATGAAGGATAATGTCATTATTCAGGTGTGCATTAGCATTAAGTCATCTAACTACAGTAAAAGGGTAACGAGGTTTTTGGTGACTTTCCCGAGGCAGTGAAGGTACTGCACTATAAAGGGACATCTCCAGATGCAGTGACTTGAAAGCACTGACGACGATGTACTGTAGCTATATTGGCGCTAAGAAAGCTACACAACAAATGAAAGCAGGAGGAAATGGCGACCTTGTACCTTGTTCGTATCCTGGAATGAATTGACACCAGGCAACCTATCATTATCAGGGACAAAGACTTTCTTCATGATAATATCTCCATTCTGGACAATGCGCAGGCCAATTTTATTTTCCATTTTTCTAGCCGTTAATCCAGGAGCATCTTTTTTTACTATATATCTGCAGGACAAACAAACTTCAGTAAATGCCCACACCTGCAGAATATGTATGCTGACAAAAATCCATTGAAAGAGTGCAAGATGTTGTGGGATCACTGCCAACTATTCTAAAAGCTTAAGCTGTTAGATGAATTTGTGATTTAATATTTAAATATTCTATCACTTCCCATCACGCTTAGTCTGGTCTTTTTGCCTAGTACTAAGCATGAAAATATGTAATTGGGGAGGTGAATAAGGGCTAAAAAGATTCAAACTTAGGACCTCCTACTCTGATACTATGTAAGATTTTGTGGGACTAATGCCAATTGTTCCAAAAGCTTAAGCTGTTAGATGAAAACGTGATTTAATATTTAAATGTTCTATCATATGGATGTCTGGAAAATGAAAACAAACCACTAACTATTGAAGTAAGATCCTAGTAATTATCCTGTTAATAGATTCATTAATCCCTTGATCCCAGCTTGATTGGTCCTCACCGATCAAGATGGAAGATTCCGCTGTGACATTCTTACCTATTACTGAAATATATATCAATGTGCCTTCCACCGCCCTTTGTTTTTGTGGTGGAAGGGGGGGGGGGTGTTTGCGTTTACATGATCTAAATGCTCAACCAATAGGTATATATCTGCATTGAGCAAATCACATATGCTTTCACAATCCAGTCGTGCAAAAAAAAAAAAAAAGCTCTACAATCAAAACCTCAATCAAACATCTATGATGTTCTAACAGTTGTTCACTACCAGCATTACCCTGCCCGTGTGAGAGAAAGATAACTATGACCTTTTCCTCTTCCTCTTCTTTTCTTAAGGGGTTAACAAGAAGAGCCATACAGAACAGACCACATAATTGTGTGAACATGAATATACTACTTCCAACCTATCTTCAGAGCAAACCAAAACGCATACAAATGCAAACTCATTTAGCAAAATCCATGCTAATTGAGAAACCTATTTTGAATCCATGCATGAGGGAAACTAAAGAGTCGGCTGGACAAGCAAGCATCTGACATCCTAAATCCCAACTCATTTAGCATACCCATTTATTTGATTGGTTGAAGCATTTCTAGCAAAAATGACCAGCAAGTCTGCAAAGGTACTATTCCCAATCCAGCGCTTTTGGCCTTCGAGAATCCAACCCCCTTCCACCTTTGAGAGAGCCAAAAGAAGTAAAACAAAATACTTCAAATTAAATAAGGTGTACTCTCTTGATTGGTGTTGTTTTAGATATCAGAAGTATACTGGGTGAAAACCATACCTTTGTAGCTGATGTTTTCAAAGCACTTGCATCACTTCCATAATCAGGTTCTGTCAACGCCTAAGGATAAGAAAAGAAAAATCAAACAGCTAGACTTCAGGAGAAAAAAGTTTCAAATGTAATGATGAGAAGCACTGCAGACCTAAGAGTCAGTTTACTTACCCAGCAAGACACAGTATCAAATTTCGCCAAAGAAGGTAGGTATTTCTGCTTCTGTTCCTCGGAACCACATAATGCTACTCTTGATAGTCAAGTCAACAAGAATTAGCATTAACACCTTGTAATAAAACCCCTCAGAGGAAATCAAAAGAAGGATATAGAAGATCAAGTCCTTACCGATAGTGAGCATTGCCAAAGAAGAGTGAACCAAAATAAATGTAGAACAGCTCGCATCCACCCTAGCAACTTCAGCCGTAGAAATAGCACTTCCAGTAATGGAGAGACCAGGGCAACCATAACCCTAATTAGCCAAAACAAGTTAAGCATCAGTCACCACAAAATAATATCAAGCAGCAAAGGGACTGATTCTTCAAGGTTCATTGAATTATGGTGCATGACAAAAATGGCAGCAGCTAAACATTCAATCCAAGTGAACTGCATACATCTTGTATATACATTGGCCAAGACGTGATACATGGCAAATGAAGTCGACAATCATGCATTAGAAGATACATGTCATTATACACCCAAATCTTTACGGGCAAATGCTTCCCACAAATATCATAGATATTGTGAAATATAATACGAAACAACATACTGGATTTTTTTAACAAGAATTTTCGTAATTGCACATAGCTGCCAGGGCCAGATATATTGACAAAGCAGAAAAGTACCTTAATAGTGCCACCAGCAATACGAAGTGCGCCAAGCTTTGGAACAATATGAAATGGGAATTCTGCCTTCTCCCAATACTGAAGGTGGAAAAGTCGATATGAAACTTTTTCAAGCAAAGTATAAGAAATCAGACAACCTCGAGTATCAAGTGTTAGCGACAATGGTTTTTTTTTTTCTTTTGGTTGAAGTTAGTGACAATGGTTAAAGTTAAATATTCTGGCATGAGTAGGCACCACAACCACATTTTAGCTGCACATAAGAACAATATTCAGGATCCATACCTTTGCCATGATTGGAGCAACTTCCTTTTCCATACATTCTCTAACTTTCTTCCGGATAGCTTGCTCCTCAGGAGTCAATAAGTCATCAAAATGATAATAATCTGACGCTGAAGCACATAAATATGAAAGAAGAAACATAAGGGACAGAAGTATTTCTCGCATGGACCACAGAAAGGGACTGAGGTTTAGCAGGATGTCTAGAATTTACTTCAGAGTCTTTGAACTACACAATAAAGCCGCAAAACAACAATCTTTCTTACTGCAAGGAGGGAAAATAGAAGCCGGAGTTGCCTGAGGAAATCCAACCGAAACATCCAATCCCGGTAAACCGAAATAAGAACTCCTCGTCTTCTTTTCCAGATCATCTGAAAGGATGATATCAAATTGCATTCATCAGAATCAAAGCAATCCATGCAACTGCTACGTAGGATTCGCATAACGAAGACTCTGAGCATTAACATCAACATCAAAGAAAGCGTCCAAACGGATTCTTGGGCAACTCATGATAATTGGAGCTCAATCCATCGAACATCACAAGACTAGTCAGATACTTGACGTTCTCATCGATCCAATCAACACAAACTCTATAGAGAGAGACAGAGAGAGGATTTGATCGATGACCCAGATGCTTCTTTTCCATCGAATGGATCTTGCGCGCGCACAAGTCAACAGAGCCTCGAGAATTGCAGACACCCGGGAGTAAAAACCTAAAATTTAACCGAACCGACAGAGCTTCGATCCTGCAAAGCACCCAACCGAGCTAACAGTTAGCTAACACCAACCTGGCTTCGCAGACGTGTGAGCAGTCATGGCGAGGCAGAGTGGAGACGACCGGGTGACAGGAAGGAGGTGGCGAGGCAGGGAGAGCGAAACGAAACTGATCTTGCTCTGCGTTGCTTCGACTGAGTGTGGGTCGGTCTTGCGAGAGTTAAAAGAGGCTTGTCAGGATAATGAAGACGACGACGATGCGTGGGGCAGTTTGCGTGGGAGAGAGAAGAACGGGTAGGGCCAACATTCTTGACCATGGTGAGCTCAATCCAAGCTCCACTCAACCCACCCATTTGATCAAGTTTAACAACGAGTGATTGAAAGCTAAAAAAGTTACAAATTGCATGAAGAATGGGAAGTTACCAGACAATTATATGCAATAGAGGGAAGGGTTTCTTAGAATTAGGAGTGAACACGATTCGGGTAGTTTGTTTTCAGAATTGAAAATGTGAATCGAACCGGGATTGTCTTTCAAATTTGTGAGCTCCCGGTAAAACTTGGAATTAACCCTCTATTTTTTTCCTTGTTAATTTCAATTAGTTCTTTTCAGCCGTGAATCTTTTTTTTTTTTTGTTTTTATTCTTTGAGTTTTTATTTGTTAATAAAGGAAAATTGTCGTAAAAAAGATAGTCTCGACTTGTTCAAAATAGATTCTTTCATGAAATAAATTTGATCGGTTAAATTCCCAAATAGTACCGCTGGCTTAAACCCTCTATGCAAGAGTTGAACCGAATTAAACCTGGTCAGTTTCCAAGTTCTTTACTTGCGAATTTACTTGATTCTTTCCGGAACCGACCTTTAATCAAGCCGGCAAGGTCTAAACCTGGACCGTTGGTTGCCCTCTCATTAAAATTTTTCGATATAAATTTATAAGAAAAATGATTGGATGATAGTTTTTTATTTGCTGTAAGAATAACGGCATATTCTAGGCCACAAAAGAACGAATAACAAATAATAATAAATTATTGTGAGTTCCACTTCCTAAAAAATTTGTGGCTCATAAGATACTATTACTCTCACAATGGCCTAAAGACTATTATGCTAGCAAAACCCTATTTGTAATTGTTTCGGATAAATAGAAGTCACTTAGGCTAGTAGGGTCTCACTTAGTACGGTCTCACTTGGTACGGGTGCTCTCACGTGTCTGATTTGTCGAGTCACCTATGCCACGTTTCTCGTGACAGAATAAGTGAAAGTATAACTCAATTTATTTTGCAAAAAATGGATAATTCGAAAAACATTTTTCTAAAAATGATCGCTTATATCACTTGAAATAATTAATCAATGGAAAATATTTTCATTATGGACAACAATTTATGTCCAAACATTTTCATTGATGATAAAAAAAATTTCGTTTGTTCATTTTTGTAAACAATACAAGCGATTATTTTAAAATTATCCATTTTCCGCGAAATAAGTGGAGCTTATTGTTATGAAATACATGAATGAATATTCATTCTATTCATATTATCAAATGTACCTATTATGGTACATTTGTATCCTACATTCTATGTTCATCTCCTTATCCAATGCATGTATTTATTCAATACATTGACATTAATGATAAGTACATCCTTGTTTTCTTATAAATAGGAGCTTAGTTTTGGTTATTATTAGATGATAGTAAAAAAATAAAAATTTTCTCCTCTTGCTTTCTCTACTTAATCTCTCTCTCTATTCTCTTTATTATATACTTGCAACGTAATATTTTACAACGCGTTATTAGCACGAAGATCTACCAACTGAGTAAATAATTTTTGCAAGGTAAGTGTTCTCTTTGTTTTCCTTAATCAACTTATACTTAATCTTCTTCTACCAATTCTTCATTTTTCTTTTTCTTGGCTTGAAACCAATTTCAAATCTAAAATTATCCTTCTGCTCCTGAAGTGATGGTGGATATTTGGAAATCCTTCTAATTAATTTAAGGATTCATTTTTTTTGCAAGAATTATGACAAATATGGAAAAGCCCAAATTCCACATCTTGAAAGTGAGTGGAAATAATTATCTATTCTGGTGTCGTGACATGGAAATGCACATCCAAGGGCAAGGTCTTGCTAATGCAATTACATCAAACGGAACCTCTAATGCAAAAGATAAAGCAAATGCATTGATTTTTATTTATCATCATTTGCATGAGAGCTTGCAGACTCAATATTTATCCGTTCAAGACCCTCAGACCTTGTGGAAGAGGTTGAAGGATAGGTATGATCATACCAAGACTGATATCCTCCCTCAAGCATAATATGACTAACAAAATCTCAAAGATTTTAAATCAATGTCTAACTATAACTCTGCTTTATTTGATATTGTTTCTCGGCTTGAGTTATGCAGTATCAAGCTTATTGATGCGGAACTATTAGAGAAAACTTTCTCTACCTTTCATCCTTCGAATATTGTATTGTAATAGCAATATCGGCAGCGTCAATTTACCACATACTTTGAAATGATTTCTGTGCTCCTCACTGCTGCACAAACTAATGAATTGCTGCTAAAAAAATCATGATCTTAGACTTGCTGGCTCAAAAGCATTGCCTGAAGCACATGTTAACTCTGAGAAAAATACTGGCCATTTTAAGGACTATAAGTGCAAGCGAGAACATAATCCTCGAAGGGGTGGTAGGAAATTTAACTGCCATAGAAAATCTAACTTTGGCCCGAATCATGACAAAGAAAAGAAACCAAAGAAGTTGACCAATGAAAGTATTTTCCATCGCTGTGGCATGATTGGGCATTAGTCACATACTTGTCGTACGCCAAAGCACTTTGTTGATCTATACCAGGTATCTTTAAAAAATATGAGCAAGCATGGTGAATCTCATGCCATTGAAAATAATCCTACTGCCATAACCACTATGGATGCCAACAATATCTCTATTGGCAGGATTGCTCTTGCTCCTGAAGTAGCAAATGCATCCATTGATATCTCTGATTTCTTTAAGGACCTTTGATTACTTTGATGAGGTATTAGACTGGTGGATGATAACTTAGATTTCAAATTTTATGATTCTAATAATTTATTTTCTAGTTGCTTTTCTTTAATGTATTACCCTTTATTGTTCTCTAATATGGTTATGTAATGAAATGCTTATGGGCCTTATATAATATTTATTATTTTGAAATTTTATTTAATCCTATAACTAATATGCAAATTTTATGATACTTGACACTTGAAGTTGTCAATATAAATGCAAATGGAAAATACCGAGAAAAGAGGAGATGTTTGTTTGCTTGATAATGCATCAATACATACCATATTTCGTAGTAGACACTTTTTCTTGAGAATGACATTGCGTAAGGCACATGTCCATACAATATTCGGTCCTATTCTGATTGTTGATGGTTTAGGGAATGCCATAATTTTTTTGCCAAATGGCACCATTCTGCATATTGAGGATGCGTTTCTAAGCAGCAGATCAAAAAGAAGTTTGCTCAGCTTCAAAGATGTATGCCGTAATGGGTACCATATCGAAACTATTTATGAGCAAAATAAGGAATATATTGACATTGCCTCTTATAAGATGGGCCTAAAAACCATCCATGAGAAGCTAGAAGCTTCTTCAATGGGTTTGTATTGTGTCATGATTAAGGCCGTTGAAATCTACGTCACCATATCTTGGAGATTGGTAAACCTTGATTAGTTTGGATTGTGGCATGATTGCCTTGGTCACCCTGGCACTTCAATGATGCATAGAATAATTTAGAATACAAAGGCCTCCTTTAAAGGACACAAATGTATTGTTATCCACATATTATATTTGTAAAGCTTGTTCACAAGGAAAACTCATTACCAAACCTTCTATAACAAAGGTTAATCTTGAATCCCCTTTATTCCTAAAAAGAATTCAGGGTGAAATTTGTGGATCAATACAACCACCTAGTGGACCGTTTCGATATTTTATGGTACTAATGAATGCATCCTGTAGATGGTCCCATGTTTGCTTGTTATCTACGCGCAATGTCACATTTACACGTTTACTTGCTCATATTATAAAGCTTCGGGCATAATTTCCTGATCATCCAATTAAAAGCATAAGGATGGATAATGCTAGTGAATTTACATCAAAGAATTTTGATGCTTATTGTGCTTCACTCAGAATCAAGGTTGAGCACCCGATCGTATATGTTCATACTCAAAATGGATTGGCAGAATCCTTGATTAAACATATTCAAATAATTGCTCGCACTTTGTTATTGAGAACAAATCTCAACGATACAACATGAGATCATGCAGTTTTGCATGCGGCAGCCCTAATAAGATTGCGCTTCAGTGTTAGTCTCTTACAATCTCCCCTTCAAATGGTTCTTGGTTATGAACCTGATATTTCACATTTACGCACCTTTGGTTATATAGTACAGGTGCCTATAGCACCGCCAAAAAGAACGAAAATGGGTCCCTAATGCCGTTTGGGCATTTATGGTGGGTTTAATTCACCGTCCATCATTAGATCTTTGGAACCAACTATTCGTGATCTTTTTACTGCCATATTCGTATATTGTCATTTCGATGAGACTATGTTTCCATCAATTGGGACACCTACAACTTCCATGGCTGCAAAGCAGAAACCAGTTAAGGTTTTTTCTTGGAATGAGAAAAATTTATTTCAATTAGACCAAAAAACTCCCAAGTGTGAAAACAAGGTGCAGCGCATAATCCATTATAGGCTATGGCTAATAGACTGCCTAACGCATTTGATGATGCTGTTAAGGTAACAAAGTCTCATATTCCAGCTGTAGATGCTCTAGCTAGGATAGCTGTTCCCGAAGGACAGGCTAAAATGGATCAAAATCCCCCACACTTGAAGCGCGGTAGGCTGATAGGATGAAAAGACATTGTTCCTCAAAAAACGAAGGAGAAAGAATCAAGAATCTACTGCAGAAGAGCCTAGTGTTGTGCTTGCTCCCAAAGAGCTTATTGTCCCTAAAGAGACACAAACCCATGAAAAGATCACAAACCCCGGGAGTATTGAAAATTCCATTACATATTGCAATGAGATTTGGGATCGGAATGAAATCATCATTGGTGATGTTTTTGCATTCTTAATTGCTCATAAAATTATGGATGATGATTGTGAGCCGTAATCTATTATTGAATGTTGTCAAAGGTAAGATTGGCCTAAGTGGAAGGAAGCAATTAAGGCTGAATTAGCTTCCCTAGCTAAATGGGAGGTTTTTGGACCCGTAACTTGAATCCCCGATAATGTAAAGCCCGTTGGATATAAATGGGTATTTGTCCAGAAATGAAATGAGAAAAATGAGGTTGTCAGGTATAAAGCCCGACTCATTGCCCAAGGATTCTCCTAGAGACTTGCGAATGATTATGGTGAGACATATTCACCTGTGATGGATATGATTACATTTCGTTTTCTCAATAGCTTGGTACTCTTTAAAAATATTGGAAATGTGTCTTATGGACGTTGTGACGGCATATCTATATGGCTCATTAGACTTTGATATTTATAAGAAAATTCCCGGAAATTCAAAATGCCTGATGCATGCACTCCCCGCAACTTATTCTCAATAAAATTACAAAGATCTTTGTACGAGCTAAAGCAATCCGGTCACATATGGTATCAACGCCTAAGTGAGTACCTAATTAAGGAAAGGTAAAAGAATGATCCTATTTGTCTATGCATGTTTATTAAGAAATTAGAAATCGGATTTGCTATTGTAGCAGTTTATGTTGACGATATAAATTTAATTGGAATTTTAGAAAAGTTAGTTTAAACTGTTGAGTATTTGAAAAGGGAGTTTGAAGTTAAAGATTTGGGTAAAACCAAACTTTGTCTTGATTTAGAGCTTGAGCATAAAACAAATGAAGTAATTGTCCATCAATCAGTATATATTGAAAGATTACTTAAACGCTTCAACATGAACAAGGCTCACCCACTGAGCACCCTTATGGTTGTAAGGTCTTTAGATCCCCAAAAGGATCCGTTTTGTCCTAGAGAATATGATGAATAGATACTTGATCCTGAAGTACCATATCTTAATGCAATTGGGGCTTTGATGTACTTGGCACAGTGTACGAGACCATATATTGCTTTTGTGGTAAATTTATTGGCATGTTTAGTTATCAGCCAACTCGGAGACACTGGAATGGAGTTAAACATATTTTTCGTTATCTCTGAGGAACCATAGGTTTGGGATTATATTATTCAAAGGATTCCATTACCTCTGGTTTAGTTGGATATGCTTATGCTGGATATAGACCTGATCCACATAAGACTCGCTCCCAACTGGTTATTTATTTTGTTATAACGACACCGCCATTTCTTGGCGTTCTACGTAACAATCGCTAGTAGCTACGTCTTCTAACCACTATGAGATTATTGCTTTATAATGAAGCTGGAAAAGAGTGTGTTTGGTTAAGATTCGTTATAATGCATATTCACAATTTTTGTTGTTTAACACCGATTACAAATTCTCCCACTATAACTTATGAAGAAATGCTGCTTTTGTTAAACAAGTTAGGGGAGGATATATCAAAGGTGATAGGACCAAACATATCTTGCCGAAATTTTTCTATACTCACGAACTCTAAGAAAATCGACAAATTGATGTTAAACATATTCAATCCACCAATAATCTTGCAGATCTTTTTATCAAATCATTGCCAACGTCAACTTTTGAGAAATTAGTATATGGCATTAATATGCGGCAAGTTAACAGGATCCAAGATTGACTAGCCCTAGCAATGGCTATATGGCTCAATTGAGGGGGAGATATTATGAATTATGCATTGCACTTTTTTGCTTTCTGTCTAGTTTTTCCCATAGGGTTTCTTTGGCTTAAGGTTTTAACGAGGCAATTAATGCATCCATAAAAGGACGAGATCATAAAATTTGTGTTCTGTACTCTTTTTCCCTTTTGTCCAGTTTTTTGTCCCACTAGGTTTTTTCGGCTTAAGGTTTTTAATAAGGCAGAATTAAGGTTTTTAATGAGGCAGTATTATTCAATGCACATTCGTAATATAATGAATACAATGAATATTCAAGGGGGAGTGTTATGAAATACATGAATGAATATCATTATATTCATCTTATCAAATGTACTTATTATGGTACATTTGTATCCTACATTCTATGTTCATCTCCCTATCCAATGTATGTATTTATTCAATACATTGACATTAATGATAAGTACATCCTTGTTTTCTTATAAATAGGAGCTTAGTTTTGGTCATTATTAGATGATAGTAAAAAATAAAAATTTTCTCCTCTTGCCTTCTCTACTTAATCTCCATGTATTCTCTTTATTATATGCTTGCAACGTAATATTTTACAACACTTATGGAGATATATAATTGTCCATGTAGCGAGGTAGAACTATGGCAAGGCTGTTGGTGCATAATGCTTTGACTGCAAAGTATCACGATGTGTGTGTTTAATGATACACATTTTAAAATAGTGACACCTCATAAATAATATTGACCGCTTTTCTAAATTTTGTTATAAATCGTTAACCTTGAGAATGGGGGAACTGTCCTATCCATAAAATCTATAACACCCCTTTTTTCGCAGCTACAATTGTTGCAAGAAAGGGGTACCAAACAAACTCTTATTCTAACTCGCCACATAAAGATGTGCATAATATAATCTGAAACATCGTACTGCTCATTGGATTTGGCTTTTGCATATCAAACTTACTTGTTTGGACTCAGACTAGCACAACCGATGATAGGATACATAATTAAGATTTTGATTGGCTGCCGATGTATGTGATTTGTCATTTTTGCCTATTCTTTTACTTGTCTGACAGATTGACTACAGACAAAGATGTCCCGGGGAATACGCTTGGTGAGATGGGCTTAAACACTGACAAAAGCCCTTTTGTGCAATCTCCCGATAGACACTGAACGTAGGCCGGCTAAGGAAATATCATCCTTCCTATAAATGTGCACATGAAAGACATTCGCAAGAGACCAGCTAATAAAGCAGGGCTTCCCTTTTAATTTTTCTTTCTGGAGTTTGTATGCGATTTCATGAGCATTTGTGACCCCAAAAGATTAGCAATTTCTTTTCTTAGGAACACATGCAGTATTTGTCACTGTACAAGGATAAGGGTGACCTCCGGTTAACTATTTCATTTATGAGTTTCATACTTATAGAATTGCATGTCCTACTGAGATATATCGAATTCGTAAATTGCTATCCTCTCGGCTAGCGTGCGAAAATTTACACCCGATGTATCTACACGAAGGCGTTCAACTTATTGTCATAATCCATCTTGTATAATCGTATTGGAAATAAAGAGGCTGATCTCCTAGATATGGTTGGGGAAAATTTGTTCTAATTTGATACAGAGGAAGGTAGAGCTAACCATGAATTCTTAAGGGAGTGCATTTGGTAAAAAAGATTCAAGCAATGCTCCAAAGGGAAATTTTTTTTTAAAAGTCTTAAATTTATTGTATGATGGGCCAAATCCTAAATTTTTCCGGAATGACTACAATCATAAATCATCAAAAAGTTTATGAAAGATTGGTTTACGACTTTTTGGATAATAATCCCATGCTCTAAATGTGAATACTCTAGGGATAAATTTTATGTGCAAAGCCAATACAATAAAAAAAAGAGATAAGTGCATTAGAAGTCCTAAAACTTGTCACGATAATTTAATTGAATCCTAAAACTTATAAAATTAAGTCCTAAAACTTTTCAAATTGATACAATCAAGTTCTTCCGTCAACTTCATCCAATTTAGCTAGCGGAAAATGTTTTTGTGATTATTTTATTTTATTTTCTCTCTCCTATGGGTGATGACATGGCTAAATCATAAACATAAGGTTAAAAAAATGTTGTTTTGGTGTAAATCTGATTTTTAATATAAATTTTATTAAAATTAATTTTAAAAAATAAGCTAAATTAAAAAAACGAGGGAGGAAAAACCAGGTGGTGAGGGCTATAGCCCTTGCCCTCGTCGCGGCCCCACCTTTTCCAATTGTCTTGGTGGCCCCCACTGGCCATCCACTATCTTCTTGGTGACGGTGGGGCAGCGATAATAAGGGCCGCCTGATTTCTCCCCCTTTTTTATTTTTAAATTTAACTTATTTTTTAAATTTAATCTATATAAAATTTATATAAAAAATCAGATTAGAATTAAAACAAAGTTGTTTTAGTCACGTCATCACCATATAAGATATAGAAGATAATAAAAAGAATTCTATGTCAACATTTTTGGTTATCCAAATTGGAAGGAAGAAAATATTTAGTAGTTGCAAAGAATAACGTAATGTGATGCGCCTTTTTTTTATATATTAAAAAATAGATTGACATGTGTTAGCTGAGGTGGAATAAAAAAAATAAAAATCTGAATTTTCTTTCTTCCTCCAACAACCACTTTACTCTGGCTGTTGTCCATGGGTGGCGGCGCTTCCTCCTCCGTCATGGAGAACCACTCGTTCGGCCACCAACTCCACCCCTTCCAGCATCGCTTGTGGCCGACCCAAGCTATCCCTCTTTCAGCGCTTGCAGTTGGCTTGTTACTTATCCATATTAGGCCATGGCCACGGCTGCAAGCTTTGCTCGTCCATCCACCGATTGGACCGACAATGACATTGCGACGAGCCGCCGTTGGAGTTTGCCCATCCACTGACGACAACGAGCGAGCAACAAGGTCCGGATCTGGTCGTTGTTATTGTAACTGCAAGCAGCAAAGGCGAGGAAAGAAGTCCGAATCTAGTCTCTACGGTAACAATTACAAGCATCAAAGTCCAAATTTGGTCACCATGACTCCAGACCTAAGGACTGCGAGTAATGGAGTCCAAGCCGATATTGCTGCGCCCAAGCCAAGCACCCTCCATCGTCCTTGCTCACCCATGGCTGCTGCTTCCCGATTTGGCCCGGCCGAACTTTTACATCTGGAGCCATGGTCGCGAGTTTACAAGGGTTCGTTTGGCGCCGGTGGCCATGGACAACCATATTAGACAAGCTGGCCAAAAAGATGCTTGAATGCAGCGCTAGCAGCCATGGAGGACTGTAGATACTGCAGATATGGAGGAAGAAAGAAAAATCCATTTTTTATTTTTTATTCCACCTTAGCTGACACGTGCTAATTTATTATTGGATATGAGTGAAAAATGCGCGCCACAATAGCGATTGATGTGATGCTTTGTAATCGCTAAATATTTTCTTATTGGACGGAATTAATGGAATGACTCGATTGAATCAATTTGATGAATGTGTAAAATATTTTCTTACGCTTATAAAGAACTTAATAAAACTCCATATGGCGCTTTTTCCACTCTCTCCTTAACTAAAACACTTTTCAATGTAGTGTTCTGACAATTTTATCCTTCACCCTACCTTTCGGCATTCGAGAGCTACTATGCGTTGGATTTTTTCTTTTCTTTTCTTATGGGTTCCAATTTCCGTCATCTTCTTCCTTCTATCTCTTTCGCGGGCAATTATCCTTTTCACACTTTTTGTAAAACGTTGTATCCTCGGGTAAAGTTGATGAGGATGCAAAGGGTGATATTGTTGGAATTGTGCGGCCACAGCAAGCCTGAGTCGACTAGGCTCAACTTTGGGGATCTTCGTTTGAGACTCGCCTTTGAAGACCTTCCTTTGCGATGTCTGCTTCGGTCTCTTTGACATGCTGGTTTGCAATCTGTTGGACAATTCGCTGGATCCTCTATGGTACCACCATGAGGGCGGCGATGCAGCGAAGAAGAGTCGCGTCTCTGGTGACATCTAGCTCTCCATTTGGATTGGCATCCAAGGTGTGGAACTCGGAGGTGTTCTACGTGGCTCACATGTGCTATAAGGTTTACCAGTCTCCAAAGCTGCGATACCTGCATGTGATGGTGATCGAAGTTCAGGACCCCCACATCACTCCGAATATGCTGCCATTGACAGTGTGAGTGGTGAGGGTCGTGGCGAGGGTCAAGGAGTATGGTTTCTTTACATCTTGATCTAATTGCTCGTTGCTATTAAGTAATTGATACTGCCAAGTGCACGAGAAATTCTTTTGACCCCACTTGCTAATTTCCGGAGAAATTTTTGCATCTCTATTTCGTTCTGTTTTTCGAGATGGTGTTCTGATCTTGTTTTCTAGTTTCTTACTTGAACATGATGAAAGAAGCTTGTCCATAATTGAATTGGAGCTTCAAGCTATGGTTTTTCGTTCCGTTTTCCGAGACATGTTTTACCTCTTGCGCTATGCATCCTCCTCAGCTCCGCTGTAGGGTATTAGAAAGGAAGATGATTTCCTGAAGAGAGAGAAAGAGAGAGGAAGATGATAACAAAGGGGAAACACATGGTAAAGATGGGATTCGTGAAGGGTATAATCGTCAAAATATTATATTGAGGAGTGATTTAGCCAAATAAGGAGCGGAGAAAGCACTGCCTTTGTTTCAATCTTCTACCGCAGCCATCCATTCCATGGACTTCGGGACAAAAGGAGTCGTTGCAGCTGCATCGAAGCCAACAAAGTCGTGCCTCGAAACGACCGTAAGCCCCGAAGAGCTACAACATCGTCTCCATTCCAAGATCATCAAATCTGGAAAAACGAAAAAACCTTTGAGATCTTCCAATTTTTTGCTGCCCTGATACGCCATGTTCGCGAAGCGACTGTTCGAGAAAGCGATCCACGGTCCTCCTCCCCAGGTTTTTCTCTTCCGCTTCTTCGTTTGTGTCTTGTCGTGTTCCTCCTCTTTCCCACTTCGTTGCGGCTCTTTTCCGCTACCGGTCGATCGGAATCCTTTGTCGTAGCTTGGAGTTGAGATGTCGTTGTTTTTTCTTCGGAGTCATTCACGTACCAGCGGACGGTGATGGCTTTGCCGTGTTCGAAGTCTTTTCATTCATGTAAAAGCATTTCCATTTGGCTCCCCATCTGTCAATTTCCAACGTGCCCTTTTGGCCCGATTTGCAATGCGAAAGGGGGAGGGGGGGGGGTGGTGTTAATTTGTTTGTAGTGCATGACGCGCTCATTATATTCACGTGGTCCCTCGCCACCTAACGATACGAGGACTGAATCATACACTCCCGATGCCGGTTTAGTGATTACAGACGTTTTGGGCGTGGCTGATAGCTCGAGATGCGCGATCGCGCTGTTTTGTGGTTGATGGATTCTATTGCGGCGCTAAAGTCTCACTTTTGTGCTTGTTACATGTTCCTGCTCTTTCTGTGATTCTTGTTTGGTGATTTCTTACCGTGTGATGACTTGATTAATGGAAGAGAATACTCATGCAGGGTGATGCGCAGCATGGCAATTCAGCATGGAAGGATTTGGATTTGCGCGTTTACGTCCACTATGGGGTCCCATCCACAGCTTCAATTCTTGCTTTTGACCCCATTCAGCGCCTCTTGGCGATCGGTACCCTGTAAGTTGAAATGCTGCCGTTTTCTCTTGATGGAAGTCTTGGAAGAGTTGATAGTCCCATGCATCTTGTGGACTACACAACTGAACATGCAGTTTTGAACTCTTGTACGTTCATACTTTTGTTGCAGAGATGGCAGGATCAAAGTGATAGGTGGTGATGGCATTGAAGGACTTTTCATATCTCCTAAACCACTTCCTATCAAACACTTAGAGGTTTGTCTGCTTCTCATGAAATGCAGATTATCATTCCTGCTTGTCATGCTCTCATTATGTATTTGAAGAGGGAATGGCATATGTTGATGAACCTCTCAAAGAAGTTTTCTATTCTAATAGTTAGGTTTTCAGCTTGTTATATGAGAAGGCTAATGTGCAGTACTTTTTAAGCAAAAATTGATCAGAGTATTCAAGTTACTGACTTTTTACCCTCAGGGTACTTCTTTGCTCGACAGCATAACCAGCAAGATGCATGAGTGAAATCTGTTAAAAGTTACTGAGTCTAAGAGCACCTGGCATCAAATGCTTCGGCTTCTCTGAAAGATACATTTTCTATCTCCTTTGACCAGTTTACTACGAACAATTTCTTCGAGCCACAGCTAGAATAGAACTGGAAAATCTACATGCTGTGGGTTTGAGAAACTGAGTACTTATAGATGTAGAAGAGCTCTGATGTCAAATGACTTAAATTTCTCGGTTCTATGCTCTTGTTATCCAGTTTATCGTATTCCTTAATTTAGTACAGACAAAAAATAGTTTCCATACCTTACCAAAAAAAAGGGGTTAATACCATGAAAAACCCAAAATTGGTACACTTGTGACAAATTGGTACACTTGTGATAATTTTACCCTGAACTATTTTTTTGACCACAAAAATCTCATATTGTTATACCCGTGACAATTTTACTCCAAAACTAATTTTTTGGCCACCAAAAACCCCAAACTGGTACACTTGTAACAAATTTACCCTCCGTTAGTTTCCGTTAAATTTTACTGTCAAATTGCTAAGTTTAATGATGTGGTAATTGACATGTGTACCGGTTTTGGGTTTTACCCCTTTGTTTGTCACAAGTTTACCAATTTGTGATTTTTTGTGATATTAATATAATTTAATGGACACTAACAGAGGGTAAATTTGTCATAAATGTACCAGTTTGGGGTTTTTAGATGTCAAAAAATTAGTTCGGGGGTAAAATTGTCACAGGTGTACCAGTATAGGGTTTTTGATGGTCAAAAAATAGTTCAAGGTAAAATTGTCACAAATATACCAATTTAAGATTTTTGGTGGTAAAAAAAATAGTTCGGGGTAAATTTGTCATAGATGTACCAGTTTGGGGTTTTTTGTGGTAAAAAAAATAGTTGAGGGTAAAATTGTCACAAGTGTATCAGTTTAGGGTTTTTCGTGGTATTAACTCAAAAAAAAAAAATAGCTTCCATATTAGCTGTTGTATAGCTTTCTTTTGGCCGGTGTGGTTGGCCCGTTAAATTTGCACTTGCGGCTTTCTTGCCTTGTTTAGTCGTACACCTTGTACCTATTGGAACACCATCTTCGTTCCCTCGGGTACGAGGTCTTTGAGTACGATTTCTTCTCACTGTATTGGTGCGTTAAAAAGTATATATTCATCTTACCTTACCAAAAAAAAAATAGTTTCCATATTGTTAGGAGGGAGTGATTTCCATTCAATGATATCGAGCAATATTAGTGCGAGAAAGATTTTGACTGCTTTTATCCTGAAGAAGCATAGCTTATACATGTCATTTTGATTTCTCTCTTTTTTTTGGGGGGGGGGGGAGGAGGGCAGAGGGAGAGAGGGAGAGAGAGAGATTGTTTGATGAGCTTTTGATACATGATGATGACTATGGAATATAGCACCTCTTTAACTTTCTTCTTTGTAAAATCGATACTTTAAAGATGGCACATTATAGAATTCTAAGTGCTGTTTGGTAATGATCTTGGAATTTATTTCCACCCTTTGTGGTATTAAATTATTTCAACTGCAAACGAGGGTCATCAATCCATTCAAGTCTTGATTTTCGGATGTGTATTTTACTTTTCATGTAGCTGTGGATATATGTGGTTGCTAGCTTCTATTTTTGTTCTTTTGTTTCGCATTTTTTAGGTATTACTTATAGCATTTTTTCATACAAGCTGCCACATGATGGCTTTCTTTGTTCAATAGTGAACATATCGAATGATATGTTCTTTTTAGATTATATAATCTTCTTTTGGGTGGTTTAGCTTGAAGTAAGGAGCTTATTGGTTGTAATTTAAACCGATGCATAAATAAATTGATTAAAAAACTTTGGGAAATTGATCTCTTATTTTGCAGTGTTATGACTGCAGTGTTGGTCTTGTTGTGTTTGCTTTGTCTGCTAGGTTGATGGAAGTAGAACTTTGTTTTACTGCACATGCTTGTGTAGTACTTAGATAGCCTCTTGAAATTTCCTTTACTGAGGACTAATTGTTAACCTCTTTTCTGACAGTTCCTGAGGAACCAGGGAATTTTAGTCAGTATCTCGAACGACAACTTCATTCAGGCATGAACCAACAGGGGCTTAGGCTTCATTTTTGGGATTTCTTACTTAGGATAAAGGAAGTATAATCGAGTAAAAAAATTTCGTTACATCGTTTGCCGTTCTTTATAGGTGTGGAATCTGGAGAGCAGAAGCCTAGCTTCTTGTTTACAATTTGAATCAAACATTACAGCTTTTTCTGTAATCGCAGGCTCCAACTTCATGTAAGATTGTGCAGTGATTTTATCTGTCCCTTATTTCATTCCAATTTGCAAGTCAATAAGTTATAAATGCTTCAAGTTACAGCTACTTTATAATCACGTGCAGCTATATTGGTGATGAGCATGGCTTGCTTTCTGTACTAAAATGCGATGCTGAAAGCGGAGAACTTTACCAGTTGCCCTATCACATTCCTGCAACTACGATAAGCAGTAACCCCTCCTTCCTTTTCTGAATGGTCAGTCTGTTGCAGTATTTTCATCATTGATGAGTGTTCCTAAATTTACTGATCTACTGATCTAGAACTTTGTGTAGTTAAATGACACTGTTAAATGGTGTCTTGAGTAAACTCATCACGAAGCTGAAGATGATTAGCAGTATCTGCTGATGGCCTAATTCTCATGCCATTGGCTAACCCCACCTGGGAAAGAACTTTTCTTTTAGGCTGCTACGGATAGGATTTTGCATGTAGTTTTTTTCTCACATGCATGTGGTTATGGGTTTCTTTTTAATTAGAAGGTAGTTTGTTTCTGGCATTTTTGTAGCTTACAAAATTGAACAATGTCTCACAGTCACAGAAATTACTCTTAGGAAACACATGCCTGGATTAATACATGTACGGTTAGAAAAATATTTTGTGGTTCTCATGTCATCTATATATAGACTGTTTTTACATCTTGTGGAGGATCATGTGTTGACAGCCAATTTTCTATTTCTTTTGTAGTCACCTTAAGAACTCGTTCCACTAGTTACCCTATAAAGGAATTTGAATAGGTTGAATCTTAGGTTGATAATGAGTCATATGCTCTCCTTCTTCTGAACAAATTGAAAATTTCTCAAATAAGGTTTGAAAGTCATATACAGCATGTACTGAATCACTTAGGTAGTTAAAATGCTATTTATCAATTGAGTACTGTATATAACCAGACAGTACATATGAAATATAAGACATGGTCATAACCTCATCAGAGTACAGTTGGATGGCAAACAGGAGTAACAGACATAATGACAATAAAAAGGAGTGCCAAGATTCGAATCCTTGACCCAAAGCTTTCAAACCATTTGAATTAGCTGTTCTCCTAAAAGCTTAAGCTGTCAGGAAAGTTGTCAACAATAAATATCAAATGTGTTTACTAGATTGACCGACTGGTGTGGAACTCTGTCTCCACGAGTTCGGAGCATATTCAAAGAATACGGCTGATGCTAAAAGAACTGATATATGCCTGATTAACACAATTACCTGTGCTGTCAACTTCCTTTCATTCGTAGATTTTTCATAATATGGTTTATGCTCAGACAGTGATTTAGTTCCTTTGTTCTCTTTGCAGAAGTTTTGGGAATTTCATGTCCAGATGATCATCATCCGATTGTTGGAGTTCTCCACCAACCATGTCTATTGGGGGATAGGTAAGATCAATGAACTTTAGTCATCTACAATTCTCTTCATTTATTATGTCACTCTGTATGTGAGGCTTTGTAGTTATTCTTTTGTTGCTGATCTAATTATCTTTTTCAGACAATCTTGTTCTTAATTTAGGTTTACTGATTTGGTCATAACTTTGGTTTGCAGATAGTAGGCACATTGTGCTTGCTGTCATCTTAAGAACGTATATGTCACCAGTTGGACAATTTTCTGATTCAAATTTGAACTGCTAACATATGCAGTAGTCATCCCTTTATCGTAGGTGTTGATACCGCTTTATAATCCTTGAAGTTGTATGCTGAAGGCATGATCCAATTTCTGTCTTCAAGTAATTCACTTCTGTCAGAATGACTTCGACGGATCCATTTTGTTATCTTTCTGGAACATTTTGTTCACATCATCTCTTCTGAATTCAATCATCAAATTAATGAATGAATAACGTGCTATCATCCTAACGAGGGGTGATCGGTTCCAGGGTGGGCCGGTTCCCATCTTGGAACCGGAATTAGACCAAAAGGGTTGGTTCCTAGTTTGTGGAACCAGGAACCGGCCCACTTGGTCCCTGGTGGGTCCCGGAACTGGCGTTCAGCAACTGCACTAAAGTGATGGCCATAGGCGAGGCCGCAAAAGTGAGATCCACAGTTCCCTCACCACGAAAGTGATGACTGAAATTGGGGCCGCAACTGCGAGGGAGGGCCGGAGGCGAGGTTGTCAGTGACAGCGAGGGACGGCTGGAGGCGCCTAGTGAGGCCGCGATTGCGAGGGAGGGCCGGAGGAAGAACAGAGATCGAGGAGATTGAGCTGGCTGCGATTGTGAGGTTGCGATGGAGGGCTGGAGGCAAGGCTACAACTGCGAGGTACGACCAGAGGCGAGACCACGACTGGCAAGGCCGGGAGTGACTGCGATGAGGTGAATTAGAGAAAGCAAAGATCGAGAGGAAGAGAATCATGAGCGCAAGAGAGGAGGAGGCTAGGGTTTTTGAGGTGCAAGAGAGGAGGAGGAGGTGGCTAGGGTCGTGAGTGCAAGAGAGGAGGAGGCTAGGGCTTTTGCACTTACTCCTTTACTTTTAGAAAGAAGAGCAGAAAATAAAAAAAAATTAGGGTATACCGGCCCGGTCCAAGTGGGTTGGTCCACACCTGGAATCAAAAACCAGACCGATATTCACCGGTTTCAAATTTTAGGAGCCGGGAACCGCCTGGAGCCGGCTGGTTTGGGCTGTTCCATGTTCGGACTGTTCCTATTGCTTACCTCTAATCCTAACAGGACGGACCATATTTTTCTCAAACCGTAATTGTTAGATTGTCAATTAGGGTGGAGTAAAATTTCTCTTCCAGAAAACTCTACCTATTGCTCAAACAAGAGCTACCAATATAATACTGTACTTAATGTTCTGTTGGATTATTTATTCTCATTCTTCCTTTTATGTCCTTAAATATAAGTCACAGGTTACCTTGGCGCCTTGTTGGTGTGCATAAACTAAAGGAGCCAAATTTTATCCGTCCTTGTCTGAATTTGCATGTCCTGATGTTTGCATGGTCAAGACCTCATCATTTTAGCTTTATGAGTAATTATTGAAGGATTTTGATTGATGTGGTCTTCTGATTTAATAATGAGTTTTTTTTTGCAGAGTACTTATTGCATATGAGAGTGGGCTGCTTATTCTTTGGGATGTTTCTGAAGGTCAGATTCTTTTCACTGGAGGGGGTAAAGATCTCCATTTGAAGGATGGATTTGCCAATTCTGCTCTCAAAGAGGATAATCTTTCAGATGATACATCTGGATGCGATCTTGGGGAGAAAGAAATCAGTGCTCTATGTTGGGCATCTTGTGATGGGTCCGTTGCTGCTGTAGGATACGTAGATGGAGATATTTTGTTCTGGAAAACATCTTCTTCTTCCATCAATAAAGCCCCGGGGGCCAATTTGCCATCAAGTGATGTTGTTAGGCTGCGATTGTCATCTGAGGAGAGGAGACTCCCTGTCATTGTCTTGCAGTGGTTTCCAACCAAGAAATCTCACAACTATAACGGCCTTCTCTTTGCCTATGGTGGTGATCAGATAGGGGCTGAAGAAGTTTTGACAGTACGACACAACTTATTATAGCTCAGTTCGCTGTTAATTCTCATTTCATGGTTACTCAATAAAGTTAAAATAGGATATTCATGAACATGTTGATGTGCTTTAGACGGATCAAATTCAAAATTTTTTACAACTCAAAACATTTTCCTTGAAGACAACTTACCATATTACCAGAATAATGTGTGAAGTAGCAAACTTTTAGTTACTTGACAATTTGTTGACCAGTTGTCCTATTTCTGACCAGCTATGATTATCACATTTCTTAGGTTATCTTTAATCAGGCGATGGATTAATGCAGCTGCTTGTATGAACCCTTTAAATCCTATCAACATGGATTACGCCCTTTACAATTTCATTTACTGCTTCAGGTTTTAAATCTTGAATGGTCATCGGGGGCAGAAACTCTGAGATGTACTGGTCGTGTTGATCTCACCTTAGCTGGCTCTTTTGCGGACATGATTTTGTTAGCAAGTGTTGGAGCAGGGGGTAGCCGAAGTGCTGATCTTCTTTTATTGACCAATCCTGGGCAACTGCATTTTTACGATGACTCCTACCTTTCTACCTTGATGTCTCAACATGAGAGAAAACCATCTGTTTCTGCTTTAGAGTTTCCTACAGTAATACCATTGAGAAATCCATTGCTGACTTCCGCAAGGCTTTATAAGTTACCAGAATGCTCATCAAAGGACCTCTCAAAGGTTGCATTCCTGCATGTCTCTACCGTAGCTAACTTAATTGTTCTACTAAATGTTCTTCGATACTATTGTTTGTCCTCTTTGTATTTATTCAGATAAGTTCAGTGGCCAGACCAGCAGCTTCCATACATGCTGGATCAGATTGGCCCTTGACTGGAGGTGTGCCCTGTCAATTATCAAGCACTGAAGAGAGTGGAATTGGCAGAGTCTACATAGGTGGATATCAAGATGGATCTGTGAGGATGTGGGATGCGACACACCCTATCTTGTCTTCTATTTTTACTTTGCAAGGACAGGTTATTATTCCTATTCATATCTTCCTTATTCTTATTCTAAAATTACTGCAAATATACATCTTTCAAATCAAAGCTTTGAATTGCCAGGTGCAAGGTATTCAAGTGGCTGGTTTAACTGCATCAGTTTTATCTTTAGACTTGTGTGTTTTCACACTGAATTTGGCTGTTGGCAACGAAAGTGGCTTGGTCAGAAGAACATCTTTTCCTGAAAATTCTTCTGTTTTATGTTGTGTTGAATGCATAAAGCCTCACCCCCTTTTTTGTTTGTCCAGGTGGTCATATATAATCTCAAGAGTGGGACAACTGACAAAAACTTTCACTTCATAACAGACTCTAAACATGAAGGTGATTTCGACATCGAGATTTATTACAACACCATTATTGAGAAAAGCAGTTTCTGCTTTCAAACAACACATGCACAATGGTATCTTTGGAGTGAAATGTAATAGCAGAAATTCAAATGAAAACTTGGACAACGCTTAGTACCAAAATGGAAGTCTACTGTATTTACTTGCAGGATACATAATATTCATCCTTTGGGTGTCAGCCATTGTTTAATGGTAACCCTTAAAATCTTCCTTAACACTACAATAATATAATTTATCCTGGGAACAATGGGTGCAATTTGATTTTTTTTGGAAAGACAATCCAAACTGTGAGCCGTCAGATGTTGGAGTAATTGTAGGAATTGGAACCCGAGTCTCTAAAGTGAAGCTGCGATCTCTATATGCTCTTCAAGATAGATTTCTCTTCAAGATTCTGGATGCTGGTTGCAGGAAATCTGTAGAATTTGACATGATCTTCCAAACCAAATGCAACCATTCAGAGTGATGTTGGCTATTGTTGCATTGCTATTGGAAATGTGTATATAACAACCTCTTCAAGATCAGACAAAAATGGCTTGTTTGCAATCTAGGTGGAATGTCTAGTTGTAGTAATGGCATATTGTGCTTGGCAGTATACGAGACATAATCATTCAAGTGAGCTGAAGATTAGTTGTTGTAATCAGACGAGTTTTTCTTGGCTAGTGAATTCACTGGATTTTTCTGGTCTAGACTCTGTACATTCTGAGTATTTTTTTTTTATGGCATCTTTCCTGCAAGAGTTCCTTGTATCTGCTGGACCATTTCCTTGTGTGATAATGTAGGATTTTCTGGACCTCTACATTTTTCTAACCTAATACTCTTCAAACTTGCCAGTGCACCCTTTGCTTTCAGAAGAGGCATGCCAGTGTAAAGCTGTGTTTTCTCTGTTAAACTCTCCAGTTCAAGTATTACAGTTTGTGAATCATGCAACAAAACTCGCTGTCGGATTTCAGTCTGGTCAAGTGAGGATTATAGTGCTTGATTATTCAAGTATACTTTACCTTTTCTGCTTGATTTTCTTTCTTGAGAAAGCTGATTTTATGTTTCTATTTCAGGTAGCAGTGCTTGACATGGGTACATTATCAGTTTTATTCTGCTCAGACTGTTCATGTGGCTCTCTCTCACCTGTCGTTTCCATTTATTGGAGATCATCCAGTAACATTGATAATACACTGAAGAGTGAGAAGATTGCAGAAGTGAATATGCCGACCGATCCTATAGATGACCTTGTATTTGTATTGACCAAGGATGCAAAGATTCTTATTATAGATGGTGGCACGGGTAAACGGATCAGTTCTCGTCCACTGCTCTTGAAAAAGAAATCTACTCCAATTGCCATGTATGTTATAGGCAAGTGAAGTATTTTGGTTAGTAAGCAATAATATACATTTAGTTCATTATGATGTGCTGAAGACAGAATTTTAATTTTCTTCAGATGACAACATTTCAGTCTCTTCAGAGCAGTCAGCTAAGGACACTTCTTCGTCCAGGAAGGATGCTACTACTGAAGGCAAAGTTGCAAAAGAAGCATGTTCAGTGGGGAGATTGCTGGATTCACTTTTACTGCTATGCTACGAAGATTCCTTGCGCCTCTACTTGACAAAATCAGTCATTCAGGTTTCTTTCTATTTGTTTACTCTAGTCATTTGTCGTTCTTATCTTTTCAAGCAATTTAATTGTTAAACTCACATAGGGAAATCATAAAACTAGTCGCAAAGTGAAACATGCAAAGCCTTGCTGTTGGACTTCAACTTTAAGGAAAGATGGGAAAGTTAGTGGGCTGGCCGTGCTATACCAGACTGGAGACCTTGAAATCAGGTAATTGTGAATTTCAGGCTTATGATCATATTCCAGAACTGGAATAAACAACCTAATTTTCCCTTGGTTCTGGCTTTCTGGCTTGGTTTTTCTTTCTGAGATATATTTTCTTCACTCACCAATAGAGCATTCCTCACTATTCTTTTTGTCAATTTGCCAGATCTTTGCCCGATTTAGCTTTGGTGAAAGTAAGCTCTTTAGTGGCAATTCTAAGGTGGAATTTCAAGGCAAACATGGACAAGATGATGGCTTCTGACGGTTCACAGATTGCCCTGGTATTACATAAATGATAGACAATGAACTTAATTATTAGGAGAAGTTCTAGGTTGTATCCATCTATCAATTGGTTGCCCTTCATAGTCAATGGAGGGACTGAAAACTGGTGCAATGGTATCTGTTCCATCACGATTTTCCATCAGCTAGGGCGTATGATAGACATCATTCAAGTTTTTTTTTTTTTCTTGGTAAGGGACATCATTCAAATTGATCTTCTTTAAAAGCATATTTTGTCTACTTTCCTTTGCAATCTGCATGTTTTTGGTTTGTTTGAGGATTCACTTGTAATCATCTACGATAGGCAAATGGGTGTGAATTGGCTCTCATCTCTCTTGAAGATGAAGATGATCTCAGGTATTCTATGCTACTATTAAATCGAGTTTGTATACCGAAAATTTAAGTAATTAGGTTATTTTTTTAAATTGTTGTAAAAGTTCGAATTTTATCAAATAATATAAGATGATTTTGTAGGGCCTTGGAAGCTTTGCCTTGTCTCCATGATCAGGTTCTTGCTGCTGCTGCAGATGCTGCACTCACTTTCTCTAGTCAGAAGAAAAAACAGGTTATGCTATTTTCTTTTCTTTGGCATCCTAGTCAACAATCTCTGTGACTTGTATGTTTACATAATTCTTTTTAATCCAGGCTTCATCACCGGGAATTCTGAGGGGCATTGTGAAAGGATTTAAAATGCGAGAAGCAGCAAACAAGGGGAAACACGCCGCGACTTCAAAATCTGGTGTTACTCATTTAGAGGACGTGTTCTCAAAATCTCCATTTGCAGACCAGTTATCAACCCTTAGAAATAATCAGGAAACTGTGGATCCATCTTCTAGCACAAATGATCAGGAAGTGGAGCTTAGCATAGGTTAGGTCCATCTCTGCAACCACATCCTGGTTTTTTTTCTTTTTTTGCTTTTTGGCTATCGTCTAAGTTTCAGGTTCTTGTTTGCACAGATGACATTGAAATTGATGATCCTGCACCAATGGCGTCTGCTTCAGTCTATAAACCCCAAAATCAAGACAACAGTAATTTTCCATTTCACTACATGATTTACATGATGACATATTTGACTTTCATGATGTGATAGATTAGATTACCATTTTCTTCTGTAAAAGGAACGGAAAGGGAGAAGTTATTCGAAGGTGCAACGGATATCATGGAACCTAGACTCAGGACACCCGAAGAAATAATTGCTAAATATCGGAAAAGGGTAAGCAAAATGGATGCCGGATTCTCTCTCTCTCTTGCTTGCTCACTCTCTTATGCAGATGCACTCTTTATAACTGTTTTAGTGAACTGGTATTAAACTATGTGGCAAATGATTTCAGGATCCTGCCGCTGTGGCTGAACAGGCAAGAAACAAGCTTCTTGAAAGGCAGGCGAAACTGGAGGTAGTGCAATGTTATGAGTTTCCATAGATGTCACCGGAATGGCAAGGACATTAGTCGTTTTTATGTGAAAATTACAATAAAAAGAAAATTACTCGATTTCAGATGAGAACATAACTCCAAGTTGAACATGATTAAGGTGACTGCGGGAGTCTCTTATCAAAGACACAAATAGGCATGCAATGAAGCTGCTCCAGAAGTCTGGAAACTGCATGTCATGCTCTTTATAAAGACAAGCGTTTAGTGCATTTATCACCTATTAGTAGTCTACATGTTTTTATTGCCCATGCTGTTGGGGGACATAAAATTTACGTCCTGATAATATGTAAACATTCGTTCGCAAAGCAAGCATAAGTCAAATTCTAAATGGAACGGTGCAGGCTCGGCTGAATCATATATTCAATGAATGAAATATGTCAGGGCAATTGTCGTTTTCAATTATAGCATTAGTCAGTTGCTTTAGTGTTGAATGTACATAAAATGTAGTATACCTGAAGAAAATGGACATGTCCATAATGTTATGTTTCTTGTGGCTGTTTGCTTAATATTCTTGATGCACATCGGTTGTGTTGGTGAACGTTTTTCGTGTTCTGATGAAATTTAGTTCGTGTTTGTTTTGGTTCTGTCAGAAAATCAACCAGCGCACTGCAGAACTGCAAAGTGGAGCCGAAGATTTTGCTTCACTAGCCAATGAGCTTGTCAAGGTCATGGAAAGTCGAAAATGGTGGCACATATGAGCAAAACATTACTGTTACGTCACTGTGCATCCATCCACCGGTGGCTATCTTGTTCAAATACGCGGGTGGCCACCAACTGTTGTCCAAATGAGCGTGCAGATGGCATCAACTGTGGAAGTGGAGCTTGTCAGTTAACAGGTGTCACAAGGTAAATGCTACCGTTCTCTCGTGAAGTTTCGAATCTTCTTTCCTGTAAAGCAATCAATGGCCGTGGACTCTCCTTTTTCTCTTGGTAAGATAGTTGATAGAAGAATGTCATTGCGCTGATTTTTGACAGGAGAAGTACAATGAAATAAATATGAAGAATATGAATTATGATATGCTAGTCAATATCGATCGATGGTTCCTAGACCATCAGTGAATGCCCTTGAGATAACAAATCGACCTTCATTGGTATAATCATTCAAACAGCACTTACTGGAGTGTGGATTATCTTTTCGCTACCGGGCTGAAGCGCTAGAAAATCTCTAGTTGTCTTGCTTCGTCTGGGTCGAAAAAGGAGTGAAAAGATCCTTAATTTGTGCTTTGTTTTGTCCGATGGATTAGCGAAAAGAGCATATTCTCTTTTGCAAATCAGGATCTGTTGGGGAAAAGTATCAAAAAAGTTCTAAACCTATTGCATTGATATTAATTAAGAGTACAATGGAACCGGGAACCACTTGGAACCGTATCGGACTGGCTTGGAACCGGAGGTTTCCATGGGGATCGGTCTGGTTCCCAGTTCCAATTTAGTGGAACCAATGAGTACCGGTCCGGTTCCTGATTCTAGACGTGAAACCGTCCATCTGGATCGGTAATATATATAATTTTTAAGAAAAATTTCCAATAAAAAAAACAGAAATTGTTTAAGAAAAATGAAAACCCTAAAATCTCTAATTTGAAGCTCAACTCTTACTAATTGAGTGCTCGTCTCGTCTTGTCTCGCTTTTACCTTGTCTGAGTCGTCTCTCTATCTTTTACTCATGGTTTCGACTTTCAAGCTTAACATCCATCAACTCACGGCCGCACCTTCAACCATTCATCGTCTCCCTCTCTCGCTTTCGACCATTTGCATGAAGCCTAGTGGGGCCGGTTTCATGGACCCACTCGAACTGCTCCGGTTCTCGGGTGGTCCATGGAGCCAACAGGCATTCCCGGTTTAAATTATTCGAAACTGGTCCTTCATAGGTGGTTCTTGGTTCTATAGTGAGAATTGCCCACTCGGACCATGCTCATTCCTAATACCAATTGAGTCTTAAACCTTCAATTGGACTAATTTAGTTCTAAATCTCTTGCTTTAGTGCCAAATCTATTTGGTCAATTTTTGTTGGAAATTGCTGACACGGACACCGATCGTCTCTTGTGGCACAATCATTGCTAATGTGAATTTTTTTAAAATATTTTTTCTTCTCGTTTTCTTTCCTTTCTTTTTTCTTTCCCTTTTCTTTTTGCCAATGGTTGGTTGCTAGCTACCGGCTATAGCACATGGTTGGTGAGGGCTCCCATTCCTAGGTTTGGCCAGGCCAACTATCGCCGAGGCTTGAGTAGCCTCGCTTGGGCGAGGGCGAGCACCAACGAGGGCCCTCCTTGTTAGATCTGGCAAGGCTGACCCTCGCCTATGCTAAGTTGGCCTCGTCGAGTGTCACTTGGGCGAGGGTCCCCAACACTTGCCCTTGCTGGCCATACCTTGTGGTTGGTGGTTGGCAATTGCCCACTATCAAAAAGAAAAGGGGAAGGAAAAAAAGAAAGATTATAAAAAATAAAAAAATATTAAAAATTTTGGGTCAGGGCTAGCAATGCCACGTGAACATTGTAGGTCGGTCGACGATTTCCGACTTAAATTGGCCGAATGGATTCAATTGGCACAATATAATAGGTTTAGAACTAAATTGGTCTAATTGAAATGTTTCTAACTGAATTGGTATTAATGAATTTAGAACTTTTTAGATACTTTTCCTGGGTACATTGTGCGAAGACAATGGCCTGGCCATCAAATGATGACCCATTAACACATGAAAAATTGTTGGAAACATAGATAGTGCTTGGAGATCTTACCGATATTGAATATCTCTTTAAGATCTTACAGGATAATAATATATGGAGTATTTCTTTTAATGGAGTCAACGTGGACGAGTGAGTTCCTATAGCGGAAGCTTTGGTCTCCCACGCGGTTGCCTTCCATTTGAGCAAAGCTATGATATGGAACGAAGTTTCGGATTTTCATCATGCCCACACCTGATGTTTCAATACACTGTTTTTGTTTGTCTTATTCCCCGTTCTTGAACGCCATGTGCTCGGGATAGGGCGGGGGTAAAAACACTTTGGCTACCTTAGACATGAAAAAATCGGATATAAGGGATATATAGCTTGGGTAAAATTATCCAATGACAGAGATAGGGTAAATGTGGATAGAATTTCTTCTATTCATGGTATAAAAGCTATTATTCTCGAATGAATAACTTTTTAAATAATAAAAATAAAAAATAAATATTATTTGAATTCTAATATAAAAAGAAATTTCAAAATAACAAAAAAATATTTTTCATTTGTATTTATTAATTTTTTATTTATACACTCGAATTTCTTTCTACTCTGTAATATATATTTTGTGTGTATGTGTCTATATATATAATATAGTATCTATATTATTACATATTTTAGGTGTATTGGTATAGTTATTATTTGATTAAATTTTATTAAGAAAGGATGGAAGGAAATAAAAAAATAAAACAGATGGAAAAATAATAAAAAAAATAAGTAGAAGAATCCGGATTTTAAATGAACAATCCAAACTCGAAAATTCTCTTTCGAATTCTGCTTGAAGAATGAGGGGCATTGGAATTTCTAAAAAATAACCTACCCTCTCCGTCTCTTTCTCACCTATATCTCTTGTTGAAGCTTCGCAACTCCTTTGTAGTTTTTAGTTCACGTAGGTCAATGAAAATGGCAAAAGAGTTGAATCTTCTTCTCCTTCGTTGCTCTCTAATTCACGTCAAAAGTCCACGAAAGCAACAATAGAATTGAAACTTCTTTTCCTTCGTAACTTTGTTTATGTTGAAGTTTCACAAAAGTAGCAATAGAATCAAAGCACTACACTTTTCGTAATCGCAAAAATGAAAGATCATATTTTCTCTCTTATTAGATTTAGCAATGAATTATGAGAGATTTTAACAATCTCTATTTGTGCATTCATTTACATTGATGCTGTAAATACCAAACAATGGACATAATAGGGTATGAAAATAACCAACTTTATTATAGCTATTAACTAAACAGTGGATAGGATATAAGAAAATTTTTGGATTTCGTATCAAATTCTATTATGACTAGAAATTCCGAGGACCAAACGCATTTTTTGTATATCATTTGTCATCCTATTTTTACAAAGGAGGGAGCGTTAAAGTAATCAACGTCACATCACTTGTATACGGTATATACTTTGATGTTGGATACATGACCTCTTGATGATTAATCTATGAGTCGGTTGTGCAACGAGAGGAAAAATGACCGAAGAGCAAAGTAGCAATGACGAGAAAATTCTAAAAAAATAAAAAATAAATCGTTTGTGCTTGGAAATGTAGGTAGTGCTTCGAGTGCTCGAGCAAAGGTTACCATTATTGCATCCGTTGTTGGTGGATGTGGCAACAATCATGGCAAATGTTGATTTTGCTGGTGTAACACTTCAACAGTGGGAAGAGAGGAAGATGCTGCACATGAAATTAGCAGTTACAGTCGTTGCACGCACGTGTCATTCTCATCTAAAAGTTGTAATGCATTGCATTGCTTTGATGAAAAATCGCCATCGATTACTAATTGTCATGTATCACGAGAATGACGAAAAGGGCTTCACGGTTTCTCTCTCCCAACTTTGCAAATCTTCTTCGCTTGCTAAGTTATGCAATTATCAAATAAATGTTTGCATGGATCCGATTCGAAAATACCCTGAAAATGCATTCACGAGAGGACCTTACTAGTAAGGCTAATTGTCGATCTTACTATTCAATGTTGTTTGCTGCATAGGGATGATCCCATTTTCATGTTACGTCACTGGATCGTGGTTAGAAATAGATTACGTGTGGAATACGATAACTACAAAAAGGCATCACTAGACTCATCATGGGAGATACCTTCCTCGAAGAAAAATTTGGACAGAGACGGATCATTTTCATGATTGTGGAGTCTAATTTGGGTTCATTCAATCATTGCTGTCATTAAGTGTGGCAGGCATGTGTCATTAGTGGGCGTAATCCCTTATTAATATTGTGTAGAGTAGGATCATTACACTAGAGTCTTAGGCTCAATTGATTTTGCGAAAAATAAATAATTTTGAAAATATTTTCTTAAAATCAATCATTTGTGTCCTTACAAAAGTCAAAAAATGAAAAATATAAGATATAAATTATTGTTAATAATGAAAATATTTTCTATTAACTAATTATTTCAAGCGGCATAAGTGATCTCTTTTAATAAAATGTTTTTCAGATTATTCATTTTTTATGAAACAAACGGAGCCTTAAGAGAGTTCAACATCTTATATGATTAGGGTAAGCAAGTTAATGAATAAGTGATAGCTATTGAAAAACCTCATTGATCTTTGGGCCTCAATTTTGTTGAAGATGTTGAGAATTTTGGCTTCATTTATTTTTTGGAAAATGCATGATGAAGAAAACATATATTTTTTAAGATGATCACTTGTATTACTTGAAATAATTAATAAACGTAAAATGCTTTTACTATCGACAACATCTTATGTCTGATTAGTCAAACAAGCCATGTTTGCTCAACGATGGACTTTTTGAAGAAGTAATTCACATTTAGGAGATATTTCACAGTTGGATGAACATCTTGTATCACATTTGGAAAAATATTTTCCTAAAAACAATAACTTGTATCGCTATATCGCTAACAAAAATGAATGAACAAAAATATTTTCATCTTCTTCAAAAATGTTTAGACATAATTAATATGGATAATAAAAATATTTTCCATGACTAATTATTTCAAGTGATAAAAGTGATCATTTTTTTGGAAAAAATGTTTTCAAATTATTCATTTTCCATGAAACAAATGGAGCCTATATATTAAATTTTTAACCTTTACTTAGTTGACACATCAAGGGTCTAGATTTAGCCATATCACCTATTTAACTTAACTTTATCAAATATACTGTTACACTTCAGAGAAATATCACATGCAAAACCCACCACACTGTGATCCCTAAACTTGTGTGCGCTCGCGCGTGTGCATGTGTGTGTTTAAGGCATAGAGATGTGCTTTGCATGGTGGCTACATTGCATCACAGTCACATCGTAGAGGTCTCCTCACCTCAAGCAGCCTCCTGCCTAGCCCAAGATTGGCATCCTCTGACCTGATGTTGCTAGGTAGAGAGAAAGGATTTAAAGTTGCTACTTCTAATTGAGAGAGAGTGAGAAACGAGAGGACAATATTCGCCCCTACAAATATAGAAATCTCATTTCATCACGAAATAATTCCAATGTTTCTCGTTTTAGGTCATATTAAAACCCCATAAAACCGTCTCCACACTTTCAACTTTTGTAGGAACAATAAAGAAGCAATTGAAGGAGGAATCAAGGTATGAATTTTTGAGAGCGACAAAGATGGCCGATCCCACCGATCAAGAACTTGGAGGTGGTATGGCCAATACCTCGGTGGGCTTAGTCAAAGCACGCTTCTGCCAAAACCTAAAACGTTTTGCCAAACCCCAAACGCAGGAATTTCACATGGTCTGCTTTTCCCATTTGATGCTCCTGTCTTGTACGCAACCTCGAATTGACCCACGTTACTCGTATGGCCTCACTCATCCTCCCACCGACCCCTTTTCAATGCCGCCATGATGAATAGCACTATTATGGACGGGCATCTGGTGGCTCCCATGCCACGATCGTATATCGTCATATTGCACCAATCGGGCTCTCCTGGTCCGTGCACGTTTTACTCCCAAAAACTTCGAGCAAAATGTGAGATGCATCTCGTGTTTAAGAAGGAGCTTATGAGGCTATAAAAAGACTGACGTATCGGCTTTTATAAAGACCCAATCGAGTTTCGTGTCATATCTTGTCATACGCCACAAATCTGGATCTTTTAATCCGAGCACGTTTGATTCCTAAAACTTTGAGCAAAAATGCAAGATGCGTATCGTGTTTAAGAAGAGGCGAGAGACCTCCGTACCGACTTTTAAAAGGTAACAAATCGAGTTTCATGCACAAACGAATTGGAGAGCCGTGTAGACGAGCGTAGTCACACGATCCGTCTCCCGAAACCAGCGAAACTCATCTCACGGAGAGAGAGAGATCAAGAACCGGGCGAATCGAACTTTTAAGCGTAAAGACTTCCCCCACCAATCACTCTACATTAATCAAGAAACTACAAAGCCTGAATGCCGAAAGTTTAGAATCCGAAAACCATGTGTACCTAACAGGTCACACATTGATACTTAACAATTTCATCCGAGAAAACTTTGAAGGTCCACGTCAATTCGATAAGATAAACAAGTCAAAAGCTTTCCTACTCCTTCTTCTATGCAAGTCGGGGAGATGAAGTTTCCCACGAACCAATCAAGAACGAACGCAGGAAAAGAGCGAAGCGCGGTCTCTACTTGAAAGCTATAATAACACACGGCCCCCTCGTGTCTTCCTGCTTCCTTCAGACAACCTGCAAGAGAAGAGCGACAGAGACGACAGAGACGAGAGAGAGAGGAGAGAGAGAGAGAGAGAGAAAATCTTGCTCGAAACAGAGGAGAGAGAGAGAGAGAGAGAGAGAGAGACGACCGATTCTTGCAGGGAAAGAGGGGCCCTGTTGTTCGTACCAGACCACACCATTCGCTCTCGTTCTTGCAGATATCTACATTCATTCCTCTCGCTCTCTCTCTCTGCATTGTTACACTTCACCATGTCTTTACTGTTTTTCTCTTGGCTCCAGATACTTTTGCACCTTCCCCCATTTTTCTCCCTCTAAAAAAAGAAGAAATCCCCACATATAGTATATACCTTGCGCGCTCTCTCTCTCTCTCTCTCTCTCTACCACCCTGTTCTTCAGCAATGGCTACGTGGGTCTTGTCCCAATGTGGCCTGAAACCGCTCCCTCAAGCCATCGCCAGATCGCAACTCCAAAGGACACCCACGAAGAATACCAGATTTTTCCCGTCAAAGCACGTCCGTCTCGCAGATCTGAAGCTCCGCCCGAGCGGACCACCGCGCGGGCCTCTCTTGCCGACCCGGGTGAGCGCCCCATTGCGGGTCTATCCGATCAGCGAGGAAGATGACGAAGGAGAGAAGAGGACACGGAACGGGGTCGGCGACAAGGAAGGAGAAAGAGGGGGAGGAGGAGGAGGAGGAGGAGAGGAGTTCTTCGACCCCGGGGCCGCGCCGCCGTTCAAGCTGGCGGACGTGAGGGCGGCGATCCCGAAGCGCTGCTGGGTGAAGGACCCGTGGAGGTCCATGAGCTACGTCCTGAGGGACGTCGCCGTCGTGTTCGGGCTCGCCTGTGGGGCGGCGTATTTGAACAGCTGGGTCGTGTGGCCGCTCTATTGGGCCGCCCAGGGCACCATGTTCTGGGCCCTCTTCGTTCTCGGCCACGATTGGTTCGGCCTCTGGCTCTGTCTCTTGCGTAGCAATCCGTATCATGTCATCATATATCATGCAGATTATCGTTATTACAGTTTGTGTTGTGTGTGTCTGCGGTTTGGTGCTTCCGCCTTTGAGTCGCAGCGCGATGCGTTATCGAGTTGCCTATGGAGATTCGGAACGTTGTCTGATATATTGCTTTTGAAACCGACGCAGTGGGCACGGGAGTTTCTCGAACAATCCCAAGCTGAACAGTGTGGTGGGGCATCTACTTCATTCCTCCATTCTCGTGCCTTACCATGGATGGTAAGCTTCAAGTCACCACCTTTACGACTTTGCTTAGTTTCGTCCGGTCTAAAATCATTAGGTTCATCGTCGTAATTTATATAAACGGATTTTTTTATAGGAATTACGTGACTCTTCTCTCTTAAGAAGCTCGGTAACTTTGAAATAGTTAGAATTTACAATGAGTATAGTCAATAACTTAATAATGCGACTCGTGATGTGACTAACCATTTCAAACGTCACTTCCTTTTGTATTGAATTTGACAGGAGAATTAGCCACAGAACTCATCACCAGAATCACGGGCACGTCGAGAATGATGAGTCATGGCATCCGGTTAGTCATCTGCCTCTTTGTCCTGCCTTCTACTTTTTTCTTTGGTTTTGCTTTTTTTTTTTCCTTCATTTTCTCAATTATCGGTATCATAATTTCTAAGTTGAATTCGATTTCTTCCTTCTTGTAGTTATCACAGAGAATCTACGAGAGCTTGGACCCCATTACAAGGACTCTCCGCTTCACGGTCCCTTTTCCCATGCTTGCCTACCCCTTCTATCTCGTGAGTGTTCGACACGTGCTCCCCAAGATGATCTCTTTCTTGTTGCTTGTTCTGAATCAACAACATTAAAGGATGAAAAAGGAGGGAGAGATAGAAGCAATATCCTACGAAAAGCCTTTCAAATTGCCCAACTTTATTTCTGACGTGATAGATCATAGGCCCGACTAATTAACTATGAAAAAGAGTCCACTTTTCACGGAGAAATCAATGCTTTCTTTGAATGGTGGAGCCCGAGTTTGGAACTTAGTTTATTTTGAGTAAGATTCGATGCGTTGATATTGATTTGTGATGTCACGATGAGCATGACCACTCGGGATTACAGATGATTCGTATATGCCTTTGTGATTGTGATTGACTGAAATCAATTCCAGTTGCTCTAGCCAGCGACATTGTCTATAAACTTCGTCTTCTACTTCTAAGATCTAATCCTGAATTTCCTTGGCGCATTTGGAAATAGGAAAAGTATTCTTGAATTTTGAAAGATCGTAAAAAAGTGAAATTTGAGTGGGACAATGGAGTCGTTAGGAATTGTGGTTCTCATGGCCCTGACATAGAGTAAATTTCACAGTGGAGCAGAAGTCCAGGGAAAAGAGGGTCTCACTTTCACCCAGAGAGCGACCTGTTCGTGGCAAGTGAGAGTAAAGATGTGATCACATCCACAGCGTGTTGGACGGCCATGGTGGGCTTGCTTGTGGGATTGTCCTTCGTAATGGGTCCTCTAGAGTTGCTCAAGCTCTATGGCATCCCTTATTGGGTAATCCCTCTTCCTCTTCTCCTCTTTCTAAATCATTATCTTCACTAACGTTTTGGTATAATAACTCCCGATTTGAAAACTCCGCGTGCTATGCCACGTGGCGGTCTTTTGTTCAATGCGACCCAGTTGTTCAAAAGGTCTACTTACTGCTTCCCGTGTCAGTCCGTATCTGAGTTTTGTACACCAGTCTAGTATTTCCGAGCATTCGACGAATTCTAATCGGAGTGTGCTTTCAAATGTTCTTATTCTCAGATTTTTGTGATGTGGCTGGACTTTGTGACCTACCTACATCACCATGGTCATGAAGACAAACTCCCTTGGTACAGGGGAAAGGTAATGTCATTCAATGAAAGAAAACACCTTCCATCTTCTTTTTTCTTGTTTCGAGACCATAATTTCTTGAAGGTTGTCTCTTTCGCTTTTTCTGTTTTAAGGAATGGAGTTACTTAAGAGGCGGGCTCACCACGCTGGATCGCGACTACGGGTGGATCAACAACATTCACCACGATATCGGAACTCACGTCATACACCATCTTTTCCCTCAGATCCCTCACTATCACTTGATTGAAGCTGTAAGTTATACACATTTTCCCTCTTTTGGGTCAAAAAAATGTACCACGCTCTAATTGATAAACATAGAAGCTTTGTTGCATAAACGCAAATCTTGTGAGAATCATTGAAGTAGGTTCATCCTGTCATTGTCTGTATTAGGCTAGATCAGATAATGCATATCTATGTACTGTCAGCCTTCGATAATGATAGTCTCTTGTTAAATTTATGAGAGATACCCTTTTTATTTGAGATGATGCAGACGGAAGCGGCAAAGCCGGTGCTCGGGAAATATTACCGGGAGCCAAAGAAGTCGGGCCCATTGCCTTTCCATTTGATCGGGATGTTAATACAAAGTTTGAAGAGAGATCACTACGTCAGCAACACCGGGGACGTCGTCTTCTACCAAACTGACCCTAAGCTTGGTGGTGGCGGCTCTTCTGGTTCTGATGCTAAGTGAGAAAGCTTCCAATGCTGCATTTGAAAAGACACCAAACAGGGAGTTTCAACTTCAATCACTGTTGAAGCCCAACTCTTGAGATAGATCTCGCACGTTTCACTTGGTTGAAGAAGCTGCGAGGGCAAGCCACTCTTCGTTCCTGTACACAAGCCACCAGCACATGAGGGGGAGACAGAGAAAGATCATGATTGATGCATACATATAAGCGCTTAACTTTGTGAATTAGCTTGTGTTTGTAATATATAAAGCAAGAAGTCGTAAATTTACTTTTGAAGAGGAATAATTCGTCTTTACATCCTCTTTTATCCTGCGTCAAGAATGTCTAGGAATGACAATTGATGAAGATAATTTTCAGTTCTCCCTCCCTCTTCCACTCCAACCATACAAATCGAACTTATCTAAGAGGCCTTGGATTGCTTGGGTTGTCAATGGGGTCAGCATCGGATTTACTTTTCTTCGATATTAACATACAGCAATGTCGGAAATGTATCAATCAGCCTTAGAGGTCATTTGGCACCGTTTTTTCAACGACTTCAATTATTGTGAAAATGTGTGCTACAACTTTTTGGTGGTATTCGCTGAATACCTTGCAATCGAAGGCTATAGAATCTCCACAACTGCACTGCAACGGTTTCCAGATACATACGAAAAGCCATCAAGTTATCAAGCACGTACAACACCTCACAAAACAATTAAAACAAAGTTATAACATTACCGTAGTTATAGAGCGATTCATACTGAGACATCATGTACAGCTTGATTGGACCCTGAATTGCTCATATTTGTTGCATCCTACACTAGTCTGATTTTCGACCAAAAAAAAAAAACCACTAGTCTGCTAGCCTTCTTAAGATGTCATAGGCTCACTTGAAATTGAAGTCTAAATTCCCGGAAATGTGAACATTCAATTGCTTAAATGCACTAATAAAGTCGCCCGAGTTTATCTTCTGTTAAACTGTCGACAAAAAATGCTTTCCACACCCGACATCTAAATGCACGATTGCTTCTCAAGAAATTGATGCCAAAAATGTGTCGTGATCTTAATTCATACAAGCGGGCACGTTTCGTATCCTGCTAATTTGCTTCTTAACTCGCTCAGCCAACCCAAAGGGTTCTCTCAAAGCTGTCCTGATATTGCTGCTACAAAAGAAGCCGTTCACCCAAGAACTGACTACTGATAATATAATGGAACCAAAGACTCAATACATACACTCAATCGTCGGACAACAGCTCGGTCATTTTTCAAGTTGGCACAACAAAAGCTCGTTCCTTTCCAATGAGCAAAAGAAGTTGGTGATAAACTTAGCGAGCATTTGAATCGTTGTCACTGACAACCCATTAGGATGCTGATTTTCCCAGGAACATGAATCATACGTATTGAATTATGTTTAGAGTTTGAGCCGTTTATGGAATTCAAACTTATGCACTAAAAACAAAAGAGATGGGCACACTTAGCTTACTACATTTATTGCTCACTTGTCTTCTTTAGGCAAAAAGGCACAACTCTCATCTTACTACAAGACATAGAAGGGTCCACTTTCATAATATATTTTATGTGTGGGGTTAGTATTCTTGGTTAAGAGAAAAGAAAAACAAAAGAAAAATATAGGTTTCTTTTGTGGGAGCCCTAGGGCCTTCTCTCTTGAGGTGCAGCCGCACAAAGAAAGGAGTAGGGAAGCCTATGTTGTCCTCTCCCTCGAAAATGTATTTGCACAAGACAGAGAACGGAAAGTCGTGGGTCTTCTTCCCTCTGCTCATCAAGTCCTGCCGCAAGTGGCCGCGGTAGCTCTTCCCTTGGAGCAGAATGTGGGTTTTAAAATGAAAGCACAGTATCTATCCTTGAGTGGCTGGCGCACGAAGAACGAAGCCACGAGGTGGAGCTCTGCGGACGTGCTTTCGGACATGTGAATTTATGCCGTGAGTCTTTTATATCAATTTAAGTTATTTATTTGTAAACACTTGGGATTTGGGTTTAATCTAGGTGCGGGAAACATTCGAGCGTATGAGCGAGTGATTGTAACTTGAAAGCTCCGATTATCAGTAGATTATTTACTGTTGACTCTTTTCGTGGATGTAGGTACTGATGCGTCAGACCGAATCATGTAAATCTCGGATGTTCTTTATGTTCCTCGTTATTTTTCTGGTAATTTCGCATTGGAAACTAAACGTACTCATGGAAAATGATTTTCCGGAAAACACTTTCCTTTATCATTAAGTTTTCCGCAAAATAAACGTACCCTTAGAGTGATTACCAACTTTTTTCGATTAAGTTACTAACTAGTTTTATGTTACCTTCTTTTATTTAGTTTTCTATTTTGAAATGACCAGCTGTTCTTATCTCTAACAAAAATACATTTCTAATTTTCTACCAGCTTTGAATTTACCTTCTATTACATAAAATTATCAACTTTTTTGTGTGCCTCCTTAACTTTTGCCCAATTAAGTTATCAATTAGTTTTGGATTGTCAACTCTAATTTGAGTTGCTTACCTATTTGATTTTTTTTTTGGTCAGTCTAACTCTATCTCTCTTTCACGATACATACTCAGATTTGCGCCCTGCCTCTTGCATGGCGTGAGCGCCAAAACCCACATCTTAAACTACGCGACCCCACGCCTACCCCCCGCGAAGGTGGGGATTCGAACTCCCCACTTCTTCATTTTCAAGTGAGAACGGTGGTCACACCCATTTGATTTTTTAATTTACCAATTTTTATATTGAGTCATGCTTCTTTTTTCATGACTTACTAATCCCATTTTATGATTTAATACCAATTAATTTTCTATTACTAACTGTTATTTTACTTAATTACTAACATTTATTTGATTTTTTCGTCGCTAAATCTGCGACGGATTTTTTTTTCCGTCGCAAATTTGCGACGGACTTATTTTCCGTTCCCAAATTTGAGTTGAATTTTTTTCCCGGAGCAAATTTGCGATGGATTTTTTTTCCGTCGCAAATTTGCGACGGACTTTTTTTTCCGTCGCAAAGATTTATTTTTCCATCGCAAATTTGCGTCCAATTTTATTTCCAGCGCAAATTTGGGATGGTTTTTTTTTTCTGTTGCAAATTTGCTACAGATTTGTTTTTCCCTTGCAAATTTGAGACGGATTTATTTTTCCGTCACAAATTTACGTCCGATTTTATTTCCGGCGCAAATTTGCGACGGATTTTGCAACAGATTTATTTTCCATCGCAAATTTGCCACGGATTTTGTGACGGATTTATTGTTCCGTCGCAAATTTGTGACGGAAAAATAAATCTGTCGCAAATTTGCGACAAAAAATAAATCCATCGCAAAAAAAAAAAATCCAATATGTCGCAGTTCACGCTGTTTGGAGGCTGAGAAGGAGCAAGAACATGGGGATGGATAAGGGGGTGACTGGTTTAGAGCTGGGGGGGGGGGGGTTTCTTTGTTCGCGCTTTTGAGGACAAAGGGATTTTCCCAGTGTAATGGTGCTAAGCTGTGGGGGTTCTGATGGTGGCTGTTCGTTTGTTGGCTCTGTGAAGAGAGGGCAGACTATATCGATCGTTTTGTTCGGGTGTTTGGGTCGGGCAAAATACAGGCTCGGTAATACAGTGGGCTTGTTGTCATCTTGACAACGTTGCAGCTAGTTATCAGTTTCTTTAACGGCTCTCGTTTTGTTGACACTTTTGATTGGCGGTAAAGTGCAATTCCCTAAGGTTGACATGATTGCGAGTCATAGCTATTTGGACTTTAATAATCCATGCAGAACCAATTCAATATAGATATTAAGAAGTTCTGACACTACATTTCATTTGTGTCCGACGGCCTCTGTCTCTAGGATGCAGGACTGAGGAGCATCTTTCGTTGTCTGCCATTACATTTCACGACCCCGCCAATTTCAAATAAGACAAAAGAGATGGGCACAGTTAGTTTATTATATTTATTACTCACTTGTCTTCTTCAGGCAAATATTACTCACTTGTCTTCTTCAGGCAAAAAGGCACAACTCTCATCTTACTTTTTTCTTTTTTTTTTTTATCGATCCTACTCTATCTCTCTCACAATACACATTCAGACTTACGCTCCGCCTCTTACAGGGCGTGGGCGTCGAAACTCACATCTTAAACTACGCAACCCCACCCTTACCTCTCGCGAAAGTGGAGATTCGAATTCCCCACTTCCTCATTTTCAAGTGAGAACGGTGACCACTGGGGTAAACTCCAGTGATTATCTTACTACAAGACATAGAAGGGTCCACTATTATAATATATTTTATGTGTGGGGTTAGTATTCTTGGTTAAGAGAAAAGAAAAACAAAAGGAAAATATAGGTTTCTTTTGTGGGAGCCCCAGGGCCTTCTCTCTTGAGGTGCAGCCGCACAAAGAAAGGAGTAGGGAAGCCTATGCTGTCCTCTCCCTCGAAAATGTATCTGCACAAGACAGAGAACGGAAAGTCGTGGGTCTTCTTCCCTCTGCTCATAAAGGCCTGCCGCAAGTGGGGTTGAGGGAGTAGTGGCCGCAGTAGCTCTTCCCTCGGAGCAGAATGTGGGTTCCAAAATGAAAGCACAGTATCTATCCTTGAGTGGCTGGCGCACAAAGAACGAAGCCACGAGGATGCGCTTTCGGACATGTGAATTTATGCCGTGAGTCTTTTTTATCAATTCAAGTTATTTATTTGTAAACACTTGGAGTTTGGGTTTAATTTAGGTGCGGGAAGCATTCGAGCATGTGAGTGAGTGATTGTAACTTGAATGCTCCGATTATCAGTAGATTATTTTCTGCTGACTCTCCCCTGAATGTAGGTACCGATACGTCAGATCGAACCACATAAATCTCGGATGTTCTTTATGTTCCTCGTTATTTCTTTGGTAATTTCACATTGGACTTAATTTGCTAGATCCAGGTTAACTTCCGCATTAGTTAATATTACAACAATACGTTTGGTGAGATGTTGGCAGCAGAAATTGTAGCTCCGAGGAGAACAAGAAAACATGAACTTAACGTTGTATGCAAAAATCAATTAAGTCATTTTTAATTCATAAAAATTCAGTTTTGTCTCCCTAAATAGACCAAAATCTTTAAGAAGAAGGAAACTTTTTCTTGATATAACTGTTTTTTTTAGTTTTTTTCCCCACGTGCAAAACTCGTGCACTTTTGCTAGTACGGAGAAAGGAAATATAGTTTTAGAATATTTGCTAAATATAAATAAATTGTAATTATATTGGACCGAAATGCAATTAAACAAATAAAAACATAGGTGATTTTCAATAATACAAGCAAAAGAAAATCCCATTCGATGGAGCATTCCATTTCCCAATTTCGTGCCTGCCCGTGTATGTAGTGGAACCCAAAGAATAACGGATCATTTTGGTGATAATGACACAAATAATCCCTAAACTAAACTCTGGTCCAATATGTAATGTGGTTCTTAAACTTTAAATTTGTTTAATGCAGTACTTAAACTTTAGCCCGATGTGCGATATGGTCCACAAACTTTTAATTTGTTCAATGTGGTCCTGGGACTTTTGGTTTATGTTTAATTTAATCCCTTAATTATATGAAAATGTTCAATATTGTCCTTTCATTAATTCAAGGTAAATTACAATAGAGAATACTTCCATATAGTTTAAGGACTAAATTGAATATATATTAAAAGTCCAAAGACTGTATTGATTCAAGAATTACATTGCATATTGAGCTACGGTTCAAAGGTCACGTTGAATAAATTATAAGTTCGGAAATCACATTGCATATTAGATTAAAGTTCAAGGATCATTTTTGTCATTTTCCCATCCTTTTGGGTAAGTTAAGTAATTGGTCACTAAATTTACAAACGGTGACTCTTAGAATAACCAACGACCAACCGACGTTGTGTGCAGCCCTCTTGGCGTCAAAGAAATAGCCATCAAAGCCAACACCAAAGATCTCTCGCAAAACCAAGCCCCCAGCAACATTCTCGTACTTCTCCTTATTGAGTTTATCCAAAAAGCAACGCCCGAGAACGCCCAGTGCCAAAGTGGGCGGGCACGGCGCAATCAACCCCATCACCAGGCATTCACTCGATAGACTGAATCTCACTAGAATCCGACGGATCAACCTGCGCCACAACTGCACTCGGCTGAACCTCCCTAAACAAGCACTCGGCGTCCTGGGCAGACCGCTCGAACATTCTGCAAGGTGGGCACGTAAATGACGGACAGCGACTCGGGTTCCCTCATAGCAAAGACAAATTGCTTCATCTGCTCGGGAACCAGAAGTTTCCAGACCAACTCATTCGAAACTTTCAGGTCATCGAATTTCGGCCTGGAGAAGGGCCATAGAGATTGCAAACTCCAAACGAAAGAAAGCGCCGTCAGGACCACATTGACTTCCTTCCACTTCTATTGGAAACTAAAGAAAATTCGTGAAGAAGTTCATTCGCCTGAGTTCTTGCACGGTTCACTCACAAGCCCAAAACAGAACTTCCTCGAAAGGACTCAGGGAATATATACAGAGTGAAGCTAGAAACAACAATCAATTTAGTCTCGACATGGGAATAGAGATCGATAAAGGACCGGAACACAAGAAACTTTGAACGATTGGCGCACACCGTATCGCATCAAATCACACGAGCAACGTGAGATAAACCCTAGAAAGCTGCTCCTTGAGAAGGGAGAGCAGGTATAAGGATTTCCCGGGATTCGTTTTTTTTTTTTGGTAAGGTAAGTATTTTCCCGGGATTCGTTGAGAACTAAGGAACGAAAAATTCGGTCGATCTTGTCTCTTTCAAAAGTAGGCTTTGGATCCTCTATAGGCATCAGATTGGGATCCCGAATGTAAAAAATCTTCAAGGCAGTGAGAAGAAACATTATCTTGTCTCTCCAATGAGCAAATTGTTGCCATCAAAACGTCCAGTTTCACCATGTCTTGATTCATGGCTTCGATTGACTCTTACTCCATTATTATTGAGATGATTCCTTAAAATTGTTGAGAAAAATCAATTAGGAAGAATGGAATCAGACATTGATGCGTGAATATATTGTCTTTAAACAATTATTTGCCTTACAACATCGCTAATAGTTACTGGAAAAAATCCTTCAAGATATAACACAGTCTCAAGTGAGAATAGTATTTCTCCAAGAACTCTCAAAAGGGAAACAATTAAAAATAATGGTTGTATCTTTGAGAAAGAAAATCAAGAAGTTAAAGTAATATAACAGAAAATTCGAATGTCGAATTATAACCGTGTTTGAACATATACAACCTTTCATCTGAAATGTTGCCTTTTGAATAATGGATACTATTTCAAAAGACAAACCATAAATTTGGATAACAAAAACTTTTTTCTCTGAATTTCCGATTTTTTAAAAAATAATCGCTAAAAAAAAACCATTAATTGAATAGACATACACTCATATCTTTTCATCAATTGAACAGATAAAAAATAACCGTCACACATATATTTTCGAAGGCATCTCTTAATTTGTAACCACCGCTCATATTTTTTCGAAATCAGACAAGGTACTTTTTAATTTGTAAATGCCACTCATATTTTTTCAATATGATACGAGGCACCTCTTAGTTTGTTTTTATTAACAAACTGCCAAAATTTCATTAGTACTCAACATCATATCAAACATCAACAAACGAACTTAAAGACTGTTGTCGCAGTGTCAAGCGTCATTATCTGAATTATTGTCCTTCATAGGTTAATAATTTCCGTCCTTATTGGAAAACAAAGAGCACGTGCTGCAGTTCTGAGAGTTTAACTTAGATGAAAAACGTCTTCTCCAATATTAGGCTCTTCACCACATTAGTTTCCCTTTCCTTTCATCCCGTATAAAATAAAACAATTGTCTTGTAAGCGATGGACGTTTGCAAACCCATGATGATCCAAGTCTCACAGCAGATGTGCCAAATCTTACGATGTTATTTATACATAAGATCCATACCCAGATGGTCATCATATTGTATGGCTACTTTGATTATTTTGAAAAGCTTGGCCTACGTGGAATGGGTTGAATCAATATGAATAGTACTAGAGTAAGATTCATTTCATTAAATATGTGGTTTTTGAACGGACCAGGCCCATACCTAATTCAATGAGATGTGGTAAGGAATGCCGACGTGAGATGATTCGAATGAGGGTCACGATTGGGAAGGCCTCTAGCTCGTCTCCTGCTGAAATATTCGTAATTTCGTATCATGTCATCATATATTTTATACAGACTGTCATTGTTATAGTTTGTGTTGTGTGTCTTCGGTTTGTTGCTTCCCGCATTTCCGCTTTGCCGATTCTCATTTGAGTTGTGTCGCGTTATTGCGTTTGCCTATGGAGATTCCAATCATTTTCGCCTAAATTATGGTGATTTTTTGCTCTCGAAACCGACGGGAGTTTCTCAAACGATCCCAAGCTGAATAGTGTGGTGGGGCATCTACTTCATTCCTTCATTCTCGTGGCTTACCATGGATAGTAAGCTTCAAGTCACCACCTTTACGACTTTGCTTAGTTTCGTTTAATTTCATCTAAATCATAAGTTTCATAGGAGTTACTTAACTCTTCCCTCTTAAGAAGAACGTTAAATTTGAATTGGTTAGAATTTGGAACTACTTTAGTCCATACCAAAGGGAAAATGACTCAAATAGTCCTTGAATTTTGGCCCAATGTACAATTTGATCTCTGAACTTTTAATTTGTTCAATGTAATATCTGAATTTTACCTTAATATTCAATGTGGTCCATAAACTTTTAATTTGCTCAATGTGGTCTTTAAACTTTTGGTACATATTCAATTTAATCCTTGAACTATATGAAAATGTTCAATATAGTCTTTGAACTTGAATTAATTGAAGGACTACATTCAGTATTTTCATATAGTTCAAGGACTGAATTGAACACATACCAAAAGTTCAAGGATTATATTAAACAAATTAAAAGTTTAAGGACCACATTGAATATTAGAGCAAAGTTCAGGGATTACATTGAATAAAGTAAAAGTTTACGGATCAAATTGCACACTAGACAAAAGTTCAAGGACTATTTAACCACACTTCCAGTGGACGGTGCTTCCTTTTGGTCTTTGTCGCGACCCTAAAAAAATTTTATCAATTCTTTCGGGCTAATGGATTATTAAGATTGAACTTAACTCGGGCCCTCCCAAGCCCTACCAATTCGCAACTTAGGGTTTAAGTTCTTAACGTGCAAATATTTTCATGCTTGGAGTCGCCACTAATCATTTTACGGTAGGCTGATTAGAAACCTAAATAAAACATAGGGAGATATGTTTTATTCCTACGAAAGGGAGATATGTTTTATTCCTACGTACCAGAGATTCTAAGCCCGGGGACTTGATTACGCTAGATCAAGTCTAACGCCCTTTCGGTACCTTTTCAATTCAAAAATATTTTGGCAGGCAGTTTGGATCAATTTTAACTTATTCACTAACATGTGAGGTGTTCATGCGAGTGCGCAAACCACCAATTTAACACTCAAGAAAACGTTAAATAAATTGCAAGTTGAGAAGAATTACTTACCTCGAATCCAGCAAGCATCTGCATTGTTAGCTAGAAAATCACATCAAATATGCTAATATGATTTTTAGTTAACAAACAATCACTCAATTTCTCTTCTTTTAGATTTTCACTTTATTTAAATGAAACTTAAACTATATGCAATGACGTGCAACAATGACATGCGAATTAATGCAATCTAGACATGCAAACTATAAGACACGCGACGACGTGACCTAATTCTAATGACGTGCAATGACATATTTTTTTGGTCTTTTCTCATTGAAATTCGGAATTAATGAAAATGCCTAAAACAGCATGCAATCTAAGATGACTTCTCTTTTTGGTATTTTCTATTAAAATTCGGAATAGTAAAAATGCCTAAATTAACATGCAATCTAAGATGGCTTAACCTATCCTAACATGATTTCTTTTTGGGATTTTTTATGTAAAATTCGGAATAATAAAATAACGTGAATAATCCATTAGGGTTAAAACAATACCTAATTTAAATTAGGAAACATGTCACGTTAAGTCCTAATTTAAATTAAATACTTATCTCATCCTTCGGGATATATTCAAAAATCCTAGACATGCAAAACTCTAATTTAAATCTAGCTAATATTTTTGAATTTTTCTGTTTTATTTGAAAAGAAAAACAAGCAAACAAGTAAAGATAGCAACCGATTCAAATCAACCACGCGATCCGCCAAATTTGTTTCAAACTCGGATTAGGCACAAAATTCGAACTATCGGTCATATCTATATGGTTATAGATATTGACGGAAATTCGATTATTCAAATTTGGAAAGCTAACGAAATTCATTATCGTATCCAAATAGTTATAGATAGGATAATAATTTCCCGTATCGCCGCGTATCGTACCTTAGGGATAAGGTCGGATAGACGTCCAAATACGTTGCTAAATTAGGAAATTTTCCTAATTTTGAATATTTCAAAATATTGCGGATATCTAGCACATCATCCTAATGTATCTAGATAACCATGCTATATTCACAAAATATTCAAATACCCAGATTAGGAAATTGAATGTTCTGAAAATTATAGGATAATGACAATTACCTAATTTGCAGATAACCTTCCGAAATTTGAATCGCTTCGGGATCGGGATCGACTTGCGGATCGAGACGGCGATGACCGGCGGTGAGGCACGGCTCCGGCGGGGCTCACGGCAAGACTCGGTGTGCTGTTCTGGCAGCTTCAACGGCAAGGACAGCGGTTGTTTCGTGAGGAGGGTGTCCGGCGACGACGACGTCGACTCACGACGCCAGTGGGGCCGATGGCGAGGCCGTCCGAACAGCGACGTGCAGCAACGGGTACTGTTCTGGCGGGACTCACGGCTGAAGCGGCTGGACAACGAGTTGGCGAGAGCTGCGTCGGCGCTACTTGCGGTGGCTTAGGGTAGAAAATTTCAAGACTGCACGATTCCAGAAAAATAGGCGTAACTTCCTCAATACACGTCGGATTGACCCGATTCCAAAAGCCACAGATCAAGGACTCGTAGATCTACAACTTTCTTGTTTTGAGTTTCCACAAATAAGCTCTGTGGAGTGAGCGATTCCGGAAAGTGTGTGCTGCTGCTTCGGGAATACTAGGAGGGAGTTACGTTGATGAAGAGTTGACAAAGTCAACCTCTTGGACTCACCAATTCAGCTTGGATTCGTGGATTTTGGCCTCAGAACCGCAGCAACAGAGGACCGAACTCAGCGTGATACGTCCTCTCCTCTGGCGTCTTCTGCTGGAACGAACTTCTGTTGACCGAGGAATTCAGAGTAGCAGCTGGCAACGTTGTCTTCGTTCAGCTTGGTCAGCAGGGCTTCAACGTGGACTGAAGGAGGAAGAATGTGGACTGCTTCGGGGCTTCAACGTGGACGTGCATGGGCTTCTCTGTTTGGGCAACGACGAAGCAGCAAGGTCGTGGAACTCACGGCCAGAGAACAGCAGTTATGGCGTGAGGCATGGATCTGTAGTCACGAACAGGGGCATGGCGAGCGGGTGAGCTGCGGCGTGGAAGGAGTGTAGCTTCGGTGGGGGCGCGGTGACCGCGCCTCTCTCTCTCTCTCTCACTTGAACTCTCCACAAAAAATTCTGATCTCCGAAAATTGTGTCGTGTCCTCTCGAATTTCTGACCTAAAACATGCTTATATAGTCCTAAACTAGGTCAATTAGGTGGGCTTTCTAATCTTAGTGGGCTTAGGCTTGGGCTTAATTTTAATTAATATAAATGGACTGAACTAACTTGGGCTTTCATTAATTAAATTCAACAGACTAAATCAAGCCCAAATCAAAAACACCCGAGCCCGTTCGTCTTGAAATTCCAGGCCCTTGCATTCCCGAGCGTCCTGTTTTTTGTTCGATGAATTTTAAGCTCGCTCGCCATCGCCGGTCCGATGCAAAAATGCAATGAAATTAAAATGAACCTAAATTACATGTTATGCAATTTAAATATTTTTGTTTAGGGGTTAAAAATTTAACCCCTATTTTTCTATGCAAATTACACTAAATGTCGTGCCAAAATTTAGGTGTTAACAGTCTTAAAATAGCTCATTCATTATTCCAGAAAGCTATGTGTAGAATCTTTCAGACTATTCTGGCCAATGCCCAAATTTACATTGGTGACATCCTCCTCTATAGCCCTGATGAAGATTCTCATTGTAAATTGCTAAGCTAATTTGCTGAACTGGTCCAGAAATATGGCATCGTGCTATCCCACAAGAAGATGATTATTGCCCAATGCGAAATTGAATTTCTCGGAATGCATCTTAAGGACAAGACATATTATCCTGATCCCAATATTACTGAAGAATTATAGAAATTTCCTGATGAAAATCTTTCTCTCAAACAAATTCAATAGTTTCTTGGGATAATCAATTATCTTAGATGCTTTATTCCAAAAATCACTAGCTTAGTGAATCCACTGCAGCAGATGCTAAAAAAGGATGCCTCTTCATGGGGATCTCAGCAAACTAAATCAGTCAGACTTCTTAAGGAAGCCATGCAGCATCTTCCTCCCTTACAAATCCCTTCTAATTGAAAGAGAGTTCTGTAAATAAATGCTAGCGATGAATATTGGGCTACTGTCCTCTTCAAAGAAATTGATGACAAGCGTAAAATCTGTGGACACAAAAGTGGAAGATTTACGTCAAATGAAATGCATAATCACTCAACTTTCAAGGAAATCTTGGCAGTAAAATATGACATCAAGAAGTTTGAATTTCATCTTTTTAGACATCATTTTCTAGTGGAACTAAATATGTCCTCATTTTCCCAAATGCTAAAGTTTAAATAGAAGCAAATTCCTTATCATCAACTCCTCAGATGGGCAGAATGGTTTTCAAAGTATTTCTTTGAAACCAAGCATATAGCAGGAAAGAAGAATGTCCTTGCTGATTTCTTATCCATGCCAAAGGAATTCACTACACTAGTTTCATCCATAAACATGTATGTATTGCGAAATCCATTCGGTGAATTCAAACCCAAAAAGATAAAACCTCCTTTGGCCAAGCAGGTAGTACCCGCCAAAAGTTCCTGAATACATTCATAACAACACCCTTTTGAAAATCTATCAGTATTAGTGTGGAAATATCAACTACTGATTTTCAGTAGGTTCTGTGGGTTGAGTCTCTAACCTAGTGGGCCATATCTAAAATATCCTTTCATTCATCCTACTCCCATAATCTTGAATATGAATTTACAGAGGAATTCAAGTGGTTTTGTTGGTATTTTTTCAATCTTTATACCATTGCCATTGAATTTCCAACGGTCAGAATTATTTTCATTATTGGCAGAATTCTCTCGGGAGAAAAGAAGTTTAAGCATTTGGGTGATATGCTTAATTGGTTCAAACCATTGGGAGCTTGGAAATGCATGTTTTAGGAGTAGCTTAGAGCCTGTAAACCCAATTCGGAGTTTTATACAACAGTTTTGTTTAGCAGGCCATGAGTTTTTATTCGTCCAAACGGAGACGTGAGCAAAACTCCATCTAATGTAGGAGTAACTACCTACAAATCTTAGCTAGTTCCAGAAAAGTTCTATAAAACCCTTACATGTAAAATCTCTGCACTTCCCCATGAATATAGATAACTCTAGAGATTTCTATGCCAATACAATCACGTGATACCACAAGAAGTATGGCCAGCCAGTTCAACCAGCGTGTCTTGGAATCATCTAGCTGATTACAGCTATCAAGCGGTAATTGATATAGCATTGAGACAATATTATGGCATAGATATGCAAGCAAATATGGATGCTGCTGCTTCAAAAAAAGCTGCCTCATTCTCATCTAAAGAGGCCCTGTCCTCATCCCAAGCTTCTAAGTCACAAGATCCATGGGGAGGATCATTATTGCAAAACTCATATAAGTACAGTGAGCTACAACTAGTACTTAGTCTAGGCAATGATAAAGATAATCTGTCAATGCAATTAGAGAATTTTCTCAGCCACGTATGCCATCAAGATCTGCTGATATCGCCTCAAGTTCTGCAGATGTTCAAGAGTCTTTACGAAAAAAGAAAAAGTCTTCAGAACTTCATGAATATGTGGACATCGAAACTGCGAAAATTGAACTAATTCTCAGAAATTACAGGAGATAAAAGGACGGAGGTAGTTTGAATAGTTCTGATGATGATAATACCGAAGAAACTATCCATAAATATGAGTTTTGAAGCCATGATAAGTTCGTTTGAAAAATCAGTCCGTTGTCGGAAAAATTACTCTTCATGCACTGTTCATCACTGTAGCGCACTGTTCAAGCAATGTTTGACACTATAGTAGTACTATAGCGGCATTGTAGCAATAAAGAAAAATATCGTCCGAAAGCTTTTTATGTGTTTGTTAGTCATATGTAGGTTGAACAAGTCATATGTCGATGTAAAAGTATTTAAAGTCAGTCATGGAGTGTTAAATTATTGATGACATCGAAAACCTCACTAATAATTATTCGTTTGTATAATCGTCTAAGCCTATAAAAGGTCACGCTTGTAAAATTTGGAGGCACAATCTGCTTTAAGAAACAAACTTCAAAAAATAAAACTTGTTTTATGAATCCCTAAATCTTTGCTTTTACCTTTCTGCCCGATATGATTCTCCAAACAAATATACATGCATTGCTTAGTCCCGGTAGTATGCTCTACACTTGTCATGGTATGGAACCTGTAAATCAGAATTCTGCTACTATAAAGCAATTCTAAGGTGCGAATCAAAATTCGAAGAGGGGCTTGGTGGTTAAAAGACAGTCCCTTTTATAAAGGCTTGAAAAGCCATTTGCGTGTGGGATAGTATGCCTGCCACAAGTCTTGCCTTCATTTTCCCTGATTTCCAGTGAGATAAAGAGAGCATCCTCTATGCATGGGAAGTTGAGATCAATAACATGGCACTTGTCACGGCTTTGGAATTCATATTTATAAATAGTTTCTTCGGTATTGTCATTATTGTTCGAACTACCTCCATCCTTTTATCTCCTGTAATTTTTGAGGATTTGTTCAATTTCCGCAATTTCGATGTCCACATCTTCATGAAGTTTCGAAGACTTTTGTTTTTTTTTGTGAAGACTCTATAACGTCTGCAAAACTTGAGGCAATATTAGCGAAACTTAATGACATACGTGGCTGAGGAAAATTCTCTAATTGCAGTGACAGATTATCTTTGTCATCGCCTAGACTAAGTGCTAGTTGTAGCTCACTGTACTCATATGGGTTTTGTAATAATGGTCCTCCCCATGGATCTTGTGACCGAAAAGCTTGGGATGAGGACGGGGCCTCTTTAGATCAGAATGAGGTAGCTTTTTCTGAAGCAGCAGCATCCATATCTGCTTGCATATCTATGCCATAATATTGTCCCAATGCTATATCAATTACCGCTTGATAGCTGTAATTAGCTAGATGATTCGAAGACACGCTGGTAGAACTGGCTGGCCATACTTCTTATGGTATCACGTGGTTGTATTGGTATAGAAATCTCTAGAGCTCTCTATATTCCTAGGGAAGTGCAGAGATTTTACATGTAAGGGTTTTGTAGAATTTTTTTGGAACTAGCTGAGGTTTGTAGGTAGTTACTCCTATATTAGATGGAGTTTTGCTCACGTCTCTGTTTGGACGAATAAAAACTCATGGCCTGCTAAACAAAACTGTTGTATGCAACTCTAGATTGGGTCTACAGGCTCTAAGTTGCTCCTGAAACATGCATTTTCAAGCTCCCAATGGTTTGAACCAATTAAGCATATCGCCCAAATGCTTAAACTTCTTTTCTCCTAAGCCAATTTTGCCAATGATGAGAATAATTATGGTCATTGGAAATTTAATGGCAATGGTATAAAGATTGAACAAATACCAACAAAATCACTTGAATTCCTTTGAAAATTCGTTTTCAAGATTAAGGGAGATAGGATGAATGAAGGATATTCTAGATACAATCCACTAGGTTTGAGACTTAATCCTCCAAACCCGTTGAAAATCAGTAGTTGATATTTCCACACTAATGCCAATAGATTTTCAAAAAGGGAGTTTGCTATGGATGTATTTAGGAACTTCTGGCGGGTACTGCTTGCTTGGCCAAGAAGGTTTCATCTTGGTGGGTTTGAATTCATCAAATAGATTTCGCGATACATACATGTTTATGGATGAAACTGGTGTAATGAATTCCTTTAGTCTGGATAAGAAATCAACAAGCACATTTTTCTTTCCTGCTATATGCTTGGTTTCAAATGAATACTTTGAAAACCATTCTACCCATTTGAGGAGTTAAGGATGAGAAATTTGCTTATATTTAAACTTTAGCATTTGGGAAAATGAAGACATATCTAGTTCCACTAGAAAATGATGTTCAATAAGATGGAATTCAAACTTCTTGATTCTATATTTTACCGCTAAGATTTCCCTGAAAGTTAAGTGATAATACATTTCACTTGGCGTAAATCTTCTACTTTTGTTTTCACATATTTTACCCTTGCCATTAATTTCTTTGAATAGGATAGCAAACCAATATTCATCACTAGCATCTGTTTGCAGAACTCTCTTCCCAGTAGAAGGGAAGATGTTGCATAGCTTCCTTAAGGCGTTTGACTGATTTAGTTTGATGTGGTCCCCATGAAGGGGCATCCTTTTTTAGCATCTACTGTAGTGGACTCACCAAGTTGGTGATTTTTGGAACAAAGTCTTTGAGATAATTGACTATCCTAAGAAATTGTTGGATCTGTTTGAGAGAAAAATTTTCGTTCGGAAATTTCTGCAATTCTTCAGTAATATGGGGATCAGGATAATATGTCCCGTCCTTAAGATGCATTCCAAGAAATTCAATTTTGCGTTGGTCAATAATCATCTTCTTTTGGGATATCATGATGCTAGATTTCTGGACTAGTTCAGTAAATTGGCTTAGCAATTTAAAATGAGAATCTTCATTAGGGCTATAGAGGAGGATGTCATCAATGTAAATTTGGGCATTTGCCAGAATAGGCTAGAAGATTCTGCATATAGCCTTCTAGAATAATGAAGGAGTTGTTTTAAGATCAAAAGGAAGCACCGTATACTGAAAGTGTTGATTGGGGATGCAAAATCTAGTTTTGTGCCTATCATCTGGATGAATTCCTAATTGCTAGAATCCAGCTTTGAGGTCAAATTTGGAATAGACCTTAGCTTGAGTAAGGCTGGAGAATAACGAATTTCGGTGGGGTAATGAGAACTTATCATCTTGGAGGAATTGGTTAAGTGGCTGGTAATTGATGACCAGCCTCATTTTTCCTCTGTTATGCTCAGAATGCTTATTCATGTAGAATGCTTCACAAGACCATTGCGAATCGGATGGCTCGATTAATCTTTGGTGAAGTAAGTTTGAGCATTCCCTTTGGGCTAAGATCAAATGATCTAGATTCATTCCTGAATGAGTTACTTTGGTGGGATTGATACCTTCATTTTTCTCGAAAGGTAAATGGATGAAAAAGTCAGGATTTTTCCATAAAGGGTTTCGACATTTTAGGACAAAGTCTGAATGAGATTCTGCACATACTTCAAGAAGGGTTTGGATGATAGAATTTAGTATATGCATTTGGATGGCAAAAAATCGTTGGATATCCACAAACTTTTTGAATTGTCCTTTGAACCGAAGTCCATTAGACAAAATTCTAAGTTTGAGAATCTGGGTCAGAATATCCCATCCAATGATGATATCTTTGTTTGGTGAACTAGAACTAAAGATTTTAGTAGTGAGGAAACATTGTAAGAAGAACTGAAGGGTAATAGATTTGCTTCGGACTCTTGTAGCAAAAGTGTCTCCAAAAGTAGAATTAATATACTAGGTGTATGAAGTCCAGTATTCTTCTAGAAGAATTTTTGTGTCAAGTATCGAAGCACTAGCTCTAGTATTTACAAGGGCTATAAGAGAAATGGGTTTAACATATTTTGAAAGGTAGATTTTGATGGGAAAATCAGGAAGTGTGGAAGGAGTGTATGCACAAAAGTCTTGGATCATGGGAAGTTTTGGATTTTTGGAAAAAAAAGTAGTAACCACCCTTTTCTATTTCATTAAGAAGAGGCTCTAAGATGTAAATTAGGGAAAATGAAGACAAGACTTGTGGCAGGTATGTTATCTCACACACAAATGGCTTTTCAGGCCTTTATAAAAGGGACTACTTTTTAGCCACCAAGCCCATTTTCGAATTTTGATTCGCACCTTAGAACTGCTTTATAGTAGTAAAACTCTAATGCACAGGTTCCATACTATGGCAAGTGCATAGCATACTACGAGGACTAATTAGTGCACATACGTTTGTTTAGAGAATCTTACCTGGTAGAAATGTAGAAGCAAATACTTAAGGATTCAAAACACAAGTTTTATATTTTGAGGCTTTTTTCTGAGAGCAAATCTTACCTCCAAATTTTACAAGCGTAGCCTTTTATAGACTCGAACGATTATACAAATAAACAATTATTGGTGAGGTTATGAAAGTCACCAATAATTTAACACTCTATGACCGACTCTAAAGACTTTTACAACGACATATGACTTGTTCAACGTACAGATGACTGACAAACACATAAAAAAATTTCGGGCGACATTTTTCTTTATTGCTACAGCGCGCTATAGTATTGCTACGGTGTCAAAGAGTGCGCTACAGTGATGAACAGTACATGAACAGTATTTTTCCAACAACGGACTGATTTTTCAAACTCACTTGTCATAGCTTCAAAAGTCATATTTATGGATAGTTTCTTTGGTATTGTCATCGTCAGAGCTGTTTGAACTACCTCCGTCCTTTTGTCTCCTGTAATTTCTGAGAATTCGTTTAATTTTCGTAATTTCGATGTTTACATCTTCATGAATTTCCAAAGATTTTTGCTTTTTTCGTGAAGACTCTGAAACGTCTGCAGAACTTAAGGCAATATCAGTAGAACTTGATGGCATATGTGGCCGAGAAAAATTCTCTAATTGCAGTGACAGATTATCTTTGTCATTGCCTAGACTGAGTGTTAGTTGTAGCTCACTGTAATTATATGGGTTTTGCGATAATGATCTTCCCTATGGATCTTGTGACCGAGAGGCTTGGGATGAGGATGGGGCCTCTTGAGATGAGGATGGGGTAGCTTTTCTGAAGTAGTAGCGACATCCATATCTACTTGCATATTTATGCCATAATATTGTTCCAATGATATATCAATTATCGCCTGATAGTTGTGATCAGCTGGATGATCCCAAGACACGATGGTAGAATTGGCTGGCTATACTTCTGGTGGTATCACATGGTTGTATTGGCACATAAATCTCTGGATTTCTCTATATTTCTGGGGAAGTGTTGAGATTTTGTATAAAAGGGTTTTGTAGAACTTTTCTAGAACTGTTTGAGGTTTGTAGGTAGTTACTCCTATATCAAATGGAGTTTTGCGCACGTTTCTATTTGGACAAATAAAAACCCATGGCCTGCCAACAAACTTGTTGTATGCAATTCAGGATTGGGTCTACAGGTTCTAAGCTACTCCTGAAACATGCATTTTCAAGCTCTCAATGGTTTGAACCAATTAAGCATGTCACCAAAATGCCTAAACTTCTTTTCTCTTGAGAGAATTCTGCCATAATGAGAATAATTGTGGTCGTTGGAAATTCAATGGCAATGATATAAAGATTGAATGAATACCAACAAAACCACTTGAATTCCTTTGGAAATTCGTCTTCAAGATTGAGTGAGATAAGATGAATGAAAGGATATTTTGGATACAACCCACTAAGTTTGAGATTTAATCCTCCAAACCTGCTGAAAATTAGTAATTGATATTTCCATACTAATGCCGGCAGATTTTCAAACAAGGTGTTGTTCTGGATGTATTCAAGAACTTCTAGCGAGTATTGCTTGCTTAGCTAAGAAGGTTTCATCTTGGTGGGTTTGAATCCACCGAATGGATTTCGCGATACATGCATGTATATGGATGACACTAGTTTAGTGAATTCCTTTGGCCTCGATAAGAAATCATCAAGTACATTTTTCTTTCTTGCTATATGCTTGGTTTCACATGCCTTTGTTGGTACGATCCAAACCACATTAAATGTTGGAACAATGTTTGTTACACTATTTCCAAATTTCAACATGGCCCTTCCGGACCCAAGACTTCTTTTTGCTCTAAAAGTTCAGCTACGGCTCACCGGAGCTCTTCAGACTCCTAATTCTATAGCTGCAACTTTACACTACCAAATGGTCTACTGGTCTAGAACCATGCTATTGATCTCAACTTTCTAGGTACAGAGGATGCTCTTTTTATCTCAGTGGACAATGACCAGACTTCTTGCATCCATGTATCCAAACAGATTCCTCGAGATCAACTAGTTAAGTTACTCCTTGACACTTGAGTAACTAACTATGAAAAGCTCAACGAGAATTCCAGACCTATCTAGTTCATGGAATTCCAGTTCACAAAAAAGAAAGATGGTACGATTACCATTAAATTTAGTAAGGAAAATGAGGAAGCTACTTCTTCTATTTTTCCTACTATTTTTATGATGAAACCCTTTCATGTCGATGTTTCGATTGAGGAAGGCGACTCAGTTCCGAAAACTATGATAGAATCTTTTGACCAAGAGGGATGACTTATCCATTATTTTAAGGATCCTCGAATAGGATATTGTTTATGGGATCTTCATTGCCAATGTTCCCTTTGTATAAGCCCTCTTGATGACGAAAAAGATGACAGACCATCCAAAAACAAAAAAAAGCATCCTAAAGACAGTCTCTAACAGAGATATCTTGATGGGGATCCTACCGTGGGACCCCTTGGTGAGGATGGAGGAAGATATCAATTTATGGTTTCATATGGACCACCTCAATCACAAATTCCTCCTTCATTTCCTGAACCTTGTGAGCCTCCTTCACCACCCAGAAAAGCTCCATCATAAAAGCCAGTTGTTTCGTTCTTCTATAAACCCATCCAAAAATGGATTAGGAAAAATTCCTATCCTTTACAATTATCTGAAGCACCCCAGCTTCATGTGTTTCAAATCCTGAACCATCATCAGTACTCTCAACAGTCTGCATGATCCAACCCTCGGACTTTCCGCCTTTGGTCAATGTGACTCATGATATGATTAATAATTTTAAATGTCACTTCTTTTCACATTAAATTTGACAGGAGAATCAACCATAAAACTCATCACAAGAACCATGGGCATGTTGAGAACGATGAGTTGTGGCATCCAGTTAGTCATCTGCCTGACCTGCCTTTTCATTCTTTTTTATTTTCTCAATTATTTGGTATCACGATTTTTAAATTGGGTTCGATTTCTTTCTTCCTGCAGTTATCAGAGAGAATCTACAGGAGTTTGGAGACCATTACAAGGACTCTCCGCTTCACAGTCCCATTTCCCATGCTTGCCTTCTATCTCGTGAGTGTTCGACACGTGCTCCCCAAGATGATCTTTTTCTCGTTGCTTATACTGAATCAACAACAGTAAAGGAATTCTAGCAAAAAAAACAACATTAAAGGAAGAAAAAGGAGAGAGAGAAGCAATATCCTACAAAAAGCATTTCAAATTGCCTAACTTTATTCCTGACGTGATAGATCATAAACCCAACTATAATTCACTGTTTGAATCGGACATGAATGCGCCTTTTCACGAAGTAATCATTACTTGCTTTGAATGGTAGAGACCGAGTTTGGAACTTAGTTTAATCACTTTAAGATTCGATGCATTGATATCAATTTGTGATCTCACGATGGGTATGATCACTCGGGGTTACAGACGATTCGTATATGCCTTTGCGATTGTGGTTGACTGAAAACTTCTAATTCTAAATTCTAAATCTGAATTTCCTTGGAGAGTTCAGGAATAGAAAAAGTATTCTCGAATTTTGAAAGATCGTAACAAAAGTGAAACTTTGAATGATAGAATGGAGTCGTTAGGAATTGAGATTCTCATGGCCCTGACATAGTGTTAACTTCACAGTGGAGCAGAAGTCCAGGGAAAAGAGGGGCTCACTTTCACCCAGAGAGCGACCTGTTCGTGGCGAGCGAGAGGAAAGATGTGATCACATCCACGGTGTGTCGGACGGCTATGGTGGGCTTGCTTGTGGGACTATCCTTCGTGATGGGTCCTCTCCAGTTGCTCAAGCTCTATGGCATCCCATATTGGGTAATCCCTCTTTCTCTTCTTCTCTTTCTTCATCGTCATCTTCACTAACGTTTCAATACAATAACTGTGGATTTGAAAACTCCGCATGTTAAGCCACGCGGCAGTCTTTTATTTCGATGTTCAATGCGACCCAGTTGTTCAAAAGGTCTACTTACCACTTCCCATATCAGTCCGTATCTGAGTTTTGTACATCAGTCTTAGTATTTCCGAGGATTGGACGAATTCTAATTGGAGTGTGTTTTCATTTGTTGTTATTCTCAGATTTTTGTGATGTGGCTAGACTTTGTGACTTACCTGCATCACCACGGTCATGAAGACAAACTCTCTTGGTACAGGGGACAGGTAATGTCATTCAGTGAAAGAAGACTCCTTCCACATTCTTTTTTCTCGTTTTGGGGTCATGATTTCTTGAAGGTTGTCTCTTTTGCTTTTTCTGTTTTAAGGAATGGAGTTACTTAAGAGGCGGGCTCACCACGCTGGATCGCGACTACGGGTGGATCAACAACATTCACCATGATATTGGAACTCACGTCATACACCATCTTTTCCCTCAGATCCCTCACTACCGCTTGATTGAAGCTGTTAGTTATACACATTTTCCCTCTTTTGGGTAGAAAAAAATGGACCCCGCTTTAATTGATAAAAATAGAAGCTTTGTTGCGTAAACGCAAATCTTGTGAGAATCATTGAAGTAGGTTTATCCTGTCACTGTCTGCTTTAGGCTAGATCAGATAATGCATGAAGTGTCGGTCTTCGATAATAATGTCCCTTGATAAATTTCTGAGAGATACCCTTTCTCTTTGGGATGAAGCAGACGGAAGCAGCAAAGCCGGTGCTTGGGAAATATTACCGGGAGCCGAAGAAGTCGGGCCTGTTGCCCTTCCATTTGATCGGGACGTTGATACAAAGTTTGAAGAGAGATCACTACGTCAGCGACAATGGGGACGTAGTTTACTACCAAACTGACCCTAAGCTTGGTGGTGGTTGCTCTTCTAGTTCTGACGCTAAGTCAGGAAGCTTCCAATGCAGCATTTGAAAAGACTCCAAACAGGGAGTTTCAACTTCAATCACCGTTGAAGCCCAACTCTTGACACTTTGCTTTAGCTTCGTATCAGGTGGATCTCGCACGTTTCACTTGGTTGAAGAAGCTGCGAGGGCAAGCCACTCTTCGTGCCTATACACAAGCCACAAGCAGATGAGGGGGAGATAGAGAGAGATCGTGTGTGTGTATGTGTGGAACGCTTAACTTTGTGAATTAGCTTGTGTTTGTAATATGTAAAGCAAGAAGTTTGTAAATTTACTTTTGAAGGGGAATAATTCGTCTCTACATCCTCTTTTATCCAGTGTCAAGAATGTCTAGGAATGACTATTGATGAAGATAATTTTCAGTTCTCCCTCCCTCTTCCACTCCAATCATACAAATCGAACATATTTATCTAAGAGGCCTTGGATTGCTTGGGTTGTCAACTAGGTCAGCATTGGATTTACTTTCCTTTGAATTTAACATTCATTGATGTGGAAATGTATCAATCAGCCTCAAAGTCATTTGGTACCGTTTTCTTAACGTCTTTAGTTATTGTGAAAATGAGTGCTAAAACTTTTATGCGGTATTTGCTAACACCTTGCAATCGGGGGCAAGCCATTATGTTATTAAACATGCACAACACTTCACAAAACAGTTAAAACAAAGTTATAACATAACCAGAGTCATAGAACGATTCATACCGAGACATCATGTACATCTTGATTGGACCGTGAATTACTCAAATTAGGTGCATCCAACACTAGTCTGATAGCCTTGTTAAGATGTTATTAGCTCCTTTGAAATTGAAATCCAAACTCCTGGAAATGTGAACATTCAATTGCTTGAATGCACTTTCAAAGTTGTCTGAGCTTGTCTTCTGTTAAACCGTCAACGAAAACATGCTTGCCACACACGACATTAAAACGCTCAATTGCTTCTCAAGAAATTGATGCTGAAATGTGACGTGAACTTAATTCATACAAGCGCAGACATTTCTTGTACTGCTAATTTGCTTTTAAACTGCTACAAAAGAAGCTGTTCGCATAGAACTGACTACTGATAATGGAATGGAACCAAAGACTCGCTACAAACACTCAATCATCCGACAACAGCTCGTGCATTCTTCAAGTTCGCACGACAAAAGCTCGTTCCATTTCAATGAGCAAAAGTTGTTGGTGATAAACTCAGCGAGTGATTGATACTGGTCATTAATATAAATTATTGTTGCCGACGACATATCAGGATGCTGATTTTCCCAGGAATATGAAGCATATGTTTGCTATTATGTTTCTGATGCTACGACCAAAGCCGAACAAATTTGCGAGATGTTGGCAGCAGAAATTGCAGCTCTGAGTAGAACAAGAAAACATGAACTTTACGTTGTTATTAAGGTAACATGTCTAGTCAGTCACCGAGGTTCGGCAACCAGTTAGAGGCTAGGGCCGGCGAGGTCAAGCTCGCCAGCCGTGGTGAGGCTCGCCCTCACCTTCATGGGCGAGGTCAAGCCTTGCCGTCGCTGAGCAAGGGGTCAACCTCCCTAGATCTGGTGAGGTCGAGCCGCATCGTGGTTGGACGAGGTCTAGCTTGCCCTTCCCGTCGTGGGCGAGGAGCCACGCCCAGACATGGCAAGGCTCGACCTCGTGTCACTAGGTGAGGTTGAGCCTCACCAGTGGCTGGTGAGGTTGACCTCGTTGGCCTTAGCCTCTTCGGCGACCAGCCAACGTAAGAAGAAAAGAAAAAAAATAAAGAGAAAGAAAATAGAAAAAGGGAAAAAAGAAAGAAATAATTCAAAAAATATTAAAATATTATTAAAAATTATTCATGTTAGCGTCGGCCGACGTCTACATCAGCGCCGGCCGAATGGATTAAATTGGCATAAATGCAAAGGGTTTAGGATTGAATTGACACAATTACAATATATTTAAGACTTTTTTGGTAATTTAAAAAAAAAAAGGATGAACATGAACTTAAAGGGGCACACAAAAATCAAATAAGTATTTTTTAATTCATAAAAATTTAAGTTTGTCTCCATAAATAGACCAAAATCTTTAAGAAGAACGTAATTTTTTCTTGATATAATTGTCTTTTTTAGTATTTTTTTTCCGCATCCAAAACTCTTGCACTTTTGCTAGGACGGAGAAAGGAAAATAGTTTTGCAATATTTGCAAAATATAAATAAATTGTAATTATATTGGACCGAAATGCAATTAAATAAATGAAAACATATTCCACCTACTTTAGACAGGTGATTTTCAATAATTCAAACAAAGGAAAATCCCATTCAATGGAGTATTCCATTTATCAATTTCATGCCTTCCCATGTATGTAGTGGAACCCAAAGAACAATGGACCATTTTGGGTGATAATTCTATTTTACATAGAGTTTATTTATTATTTTAACTTAATATTTGCTTAGTTTTAATTGAATTTGATGCCTAATTTATTTATTTTAATTAATTTTCGTAGGTAATTGAAGTTAAAGGAAGCTTAAGGACTAATTTGGTAATTTGCCAGCTTTCCATGCGTTTTGTCCTTCTAAGCTGCGTGAAAGTATCCAAAACGATCCAATTGTTCCTAAATTGTGTAGAAGCTTCCCAAATTAGAGATCAAAGCTATGTAAATCTAAAATCAAGAAGAATCAAGCCTATTTTGGGAAGAAAATCAAAGTCTAAGTTAGAAAAAAGAGTTTTATCATTGAGAAGAGTCCTAATTTGGAAGAACCTTTAATTGCAATCCTATTGTGATTAACGTTCCTGATGAGGCACTTTTCTTTGTCAAAAGCGAAACCCCATGGTACGCTGATTATGTTAATTTCTTGGTAAGTAAGGTTCTCCCTTTTGAATTGACTTATCAACAAAGGAAGAAATTATTTTCTGATGTTAAACACTATTTTTGGGAGGATCTTTTCTTGTTTAAGATATGTGTTGATCAAGTTATTAGGCGATGTGTTTTCAATGAAGACATACCTAACATTCTTTTTCATTGCCATGATGGACAGGCAGGTGGTCACTTCGATGCCTCCGAGATTGCAACTAAGGTTTTACGGTCTGGTTTTTATTGGCCTACGCTATTTAGAGATGCATATTCTTATGTTGGTGCTTGTGATAAGTGTCAAAGAACTGGTAATATATCTAGGAGACATGAAATGCCTTTAAACAATATCTTAATCTATGAATTGTTTAATGTTTGGGGTATAGATTTCGTGGGACCCTTTCCACCTTCATATGGTAATACTTATATCTTGGTTGCTGTGGAATATGTTTCTAAATGGATTGAGACCGTAGCTTTGCCTTCCAATGATGCTATAGTTGTGATTAAATTTGTGAAAAAGAATATCTTCACTAGGTTTGGCATGCCTAGGGCTATTATAAGTGATCAAGGTATACACTTTTTGAATAAGCAATTTGAATAACTTTGGCATAAATATAGTGTGACGCATAAAGTAGTTGCTGCTTATCACCCTCAAACTAGTGGTCAAGCTGAAATTTCTAATGGGGAGATAAAGAGAATATTGGAAAAGACAGTAAATTCTAATAGGAAGGATTGGGCAATTAAACTTGATGATGCATTATGGGCTTATAGAATTGCTTCTAAAACTCCTATTGGTATGTCACCTTTTCGACTTGTTTATGGAAAAGCATGTTATTTGCCTGTTGAGTTAGAGCATAAAGGATATTGGGCAGTACGTTTTCTTAACTTCGATATGCAGGTAGCTGGTGGGTAGATATTGTTGCAATTGAATGAGTTGGATGAGTTCCGCAATGAAGCATATGCGAATGCCAAGATCTATAAGGAGAGGACCATGAGATGGCATGATAGACACATCTTAAGAAGGGAGTTTCATATAGGTCAAAGAGTTTTATTATATAACTCATGTCTTCGTCTTTTTCAGATAAGTTGAAGTCAAGATGGTCTAGACCTTTCACAGTCACCGAGATCTTCCCTTATGGAACAGTTGAAGTTGTTAATGATAAGGAGGAAACCTTTAAAGTGAATAGTCAACGTCTCAAGCCCTACTTTGGAGGTCATTTTGACTCCCAGACAGCCACCATTGCTTTGCTTTCGCCTGCCTAGAAGAGTTGGAAGAGTTTGGCTGCAAACTATAAAGCAAGCACTTCTTGGGAGGCAACCCAAGCATTTTAATTTTTCGCATTTTAGCTTTATTTATTTACTGCATTCGCAAAAAAAAAAAAATTGAATCCTCCTAATAATAGTTTTCCCTAATTACCTGGTTTATTTTTGTAGGGACCTATCTTCAAGTTTTCTACAAGCTTTCTACCCCAAATACCCCTATGGCATGCGTTCATCATATTCCAGGGGAGTTTTTCTATCTTAATTTTTTTCCAGCATTGAGGACACTGCTGCATTTCAGTTTGGGGGTGGGAGATAAAATTTTTGTTGGAAATTTTTCGTGAAATCTTTGCTTAATCTGAAATTTGGATGCAATTTAAAAAAAAATGTTGTTTAAAAGTGGGATTGATGTGTGAGTTAGTCTTCATCCTGAGCATGTAGTCCATATTTTGAGCGCTAGTCCTTACTTTTTGAATTATGTGTACCTAGAGAAGATTTATGTGAAGTATGTGATTCTCTTATAACTCACCCAGATCTTAGAATTTATCTGATTTTCTCTCGAGGCGAAATTCTAGGCTAAACTCAATTAAGAAAATGATTTAGGCCTTCGTTGGATTGTTTGAGCCTTTCAAGCCAACCTTATTTATTTATCCTTAGTCACCCCCATTGAGCCTTATATTGCCTAAATTTCTTTGGATATCGTTATAATGTAGCCTGAGCTTATTGACATCAGTTTTCCCTATACCATATAGACACAGATTCTTGACGAATCTGAACAAGAAAAAAAAAAGAAAAAGAAGGAGAAAAGTATTTGAAAAAGAAATATGTGTATAGTTAGGAAATATTGTATCTTTAGTATTGCTTATACGGATCCCCATATCCAACTTTCAACTTGAGTGAGCCTTTTGGATACTCAATGGGTTGGAATTGCACTATAAAAGGAGGGACTTAGGGAGGAACTTTGCCGTAAAGCATAGAACGAGAAGCAATGGAAAAAGAAAAAAAGAAAAAAGAGAGAGAGAGAGAGAAGGTATGTACTGTTGTTGAATCCAAAAAAAAAAAAATTGAGCTATGGAATTGATGTGTCTGTAGGATAAGTTGAGCTTAAACATATCTTTGTCAAACCCTTAGTCAAGCCACATTATAAACTTATTAAGACCTACTGATTCTTGATTGAGCTTATGATCTACATTAGTGGAGAGAGAAATGAACGGCAAACTTATGTGATTTGGTTAAGTGGATTTAGAGTTTGGGGGCTTGCATATCAACGTGGATTTATCTAGGTTGCATATAAGTTGAGGAGTTGAGGTTTACACACACACAGAGATTGCATGTTTAGGGTTAGACTTATCTTATGCATTGATTCTAATGTTTTTCGTTGAGAATTCGAGCAACTATGGTTGAGTTTGGATTTGTGTTTTTAGTTTTGGTTTTGCTCGAGGACTAGCAAAATGTTAAGTTTGGGGGCATTTGATAATTCTATTTTATTTAGAGTTTATTTATTATTTCATCTTAATATTTGCTTAGTTTTAATTGAATTTGATGCCTAATTTATTTATTTTAATTAATTTTTGTAGGTAATTGAAGTTAAAGGAAGCTTAAGGACTAATTTTGTAATTTGCCAGCTTTCCACGCGTTTTGTCCTTCTAAGCTGCGTGAAAGTATCCAAAACAATCCAATTGTTCCTAAATTGTGTAAAAGCTTCCCAAATTAGAGATCAAAGCTATGCAAATCTGAAATCAAGAAGAATCAAGCCTATTTTGGGAAGAAAATCAAAGTCCAAGTTAAAAAAAGGAGTTCTATTATTGAGAGGAGTCCTAATTTGGAAGAACCTTTAATTGCAATCCTATTATGATTAAGGTTTCTTGTAAAGCAAGAGTAGGCACAAAACGTGATTTCAGAAGAGAGAAAAAAGAGAAGAAGAAGGAGGAGGCGACTTAAAAATCAAGCATTTGATTATTCTTGGTGAATCTGTTCTAGTTCTTCATCATGTTTAGTTTAGTTATTGTTTTTAGTTTAATGTTCATTATGTTCTAGACTACTTGTTGTTAGAGCTACGATATAGCTTAACTATGATTGATTAACTTTCAAGACTTGTTTATGCAATTCTAGATCTCGTATGCGTGAGTTATATATCATGTTCTTAATGCTTTTAAGTGCTTGATCACCACTTGAATGATTTTTATTGCATGATGAAACCGAAAGGAGATTCTATGCGAGTGCTTCATGATATGTAGCCATGAATTTAACTTAGATAGAGATATACTAAGTTGTTTGTGTGGTTTTGGTAGTAAGTAAATCAAGGGTGGTTTATTGAATCTGTGAATATTTATAGATTTTAATGCACTTAGGTTTACTTAAATTCACATGGACCAAGTGTGGGTTGTTAAATCTAAGTAGGGTTGCCATATCGAACCAAGGATAGTAATTTAAATTAGGAAGTTCTACCATCACTCTATGATTTCAATTTGATTGCATGACAAGCTTGGTTAATTAATCCCGATTGGCTAAGTGAAATCGGATGCTCTAACGTTTTCAATTCTTGATCAAAGTCCTTTGCTTTTTGCTTCTTTATGTTCGAAATTTCTAGATTTAGTTTGTAAATTTCTATTTTCGATTTTGGTTTGCTGCCTTGGTTAATTTAGGTTTTGGAAATTTCAATCTTAATAGGTTAATTTAGCTTTCTTTAGAATTTTGACTGTTTTATTAAATCTTTAATTGGTTAGATAAAATTGAGAATTGTTCATCTTTAGTAAGTAATTTGATTGATTTGTCTACAATCTCTCTGGGAACGATACTTTAATTCATGACTTTATTACTTGTTCGATACAAATACTTGCGTTGCTAATTTAGAGAACATTGGGTAAGTTTAGTCATTGGTCACTAAATTCACGGGGTGTTTGCAATTTAATAAACAAACTTGATTTCACTAACCGAGCACGTTGAACTTTCGATTTTTCCCAATTTTCAGCCAAGCGCTGACGTAGTCGTAGCAGAACTAGTGTCCAACCTAGCGGTCCCTTGTACTCTTATAACAAAACTATATAAACTTGTAGTAAAAACAAAAAGCGAACAGAAAAAATGAGGAGAGAGTAATCCGGCTGAAGGTCCCCGAGCCCTCCGGCCGGTTTAGGGCACAGGTCACCAGCCCCTCGTTGAATGTGGCAAAGGGCTACTACCGATTTTTTTTTTTTTTAAATTTCGATAATTTTTAAATATCTTTTTAGAGCTAAGTGACGTTAGCTTGGATACTTTGAGCGCGAATGATAACCATTATGTTTTTTTATTTTTCTATGTTTTTTGTTGTCGGAAACAAGTTTGGAACAAAAATCTATTTGATAAAATATTTTTTTTTTATTTTTGGGATAAATTTTAGCCCAGAAATAGATTTAGAACAGAAATAAGAAGTTAAAATTTTCTATTTCTGCAATAGAAACAGAAACAAAAATAACAACTCTTTTTTATTGCTCACCCTTACCGCCCACTCGCCGCTGGCCGCCTGTGGCTCGCTGGCCACTCGTTGTCCATCGCTCGCCGGCGGAAATGGAAATTTTGTGTCGTTATCAAATAAGTTTCTTTTTCAGGAATATAAATTTTGTATCGTTATCGAACGCTACTTTTTACTTAGAAACTCGTCTAAGGAAGAGAAATGGATTTTTCAATTTCTAATCAGAAATAGAGTTGGGGAAGATAAATGTTTTCATTCACGCCTTTATTAACGCCGCGTCTTCGCATGTCAATTCTTGACAAGAAAGCTCGTTGGATTTCGATTGCATCAATTGCAAAAAGTCAAAAATGAAGTGTGCATTTGGTGATTAAAGTTTAAAGTTCATTTGTTTGGATTACAAAATGTCACCTACCCTTATTTACCTTTGAAGAAATTTATGCAACACTTTCAAAGTAATCAATGTTGCAAAGGATAACTATTTTATTCTTAAAATAGGTTTTTGGTTGGAAAAATATTTTTCTATTTCTATTCTTTGGACGAGTTTCTGAATAGAGATATGCATTTGATAACAATATAAAATTTCTCTTCCCGGAATAAAAATTCATTTGATAAGCCTTCTTAAATTTTTCATTCATCGACGGTTGGTGGCGAGAAGGGGGTGGCGGTGGTCGGTAGGTGGTGGGAGGTGGCTACGTGCGGCGGGCGGCAAGAGGCGAGGGCGAGCGATAAGAAGAGTTTTTATTTTTCCTTTCGCTCTAAAAAGAGAGAAGTAGAAAATTTTTATTAATTTCTATTCCAAATCAATTTATGAACTAATAATTTGTTTTAGAAATAAGAAAAAATGAAATTGTGTTACCAAATGAATTTCTGTTTCAAATTTCGGAATAGAAAATAGATCTCGCTAGAAAAAAAATGATTATCATGCGTACTCCATATGCAGAAACATTTGAATTCTTGGCACTTTGTTCCGGTGGACGGAATAAAACTTTTTAGGAAGCATCATTATCTCCCAAGCGTTTAAAATAAGCAACCCATTTTTCACATGGGTTCTTTCTGCTCATGAATACTCAACATCAAAGATCAAACATCGACAGTCGAATCTTAAGGACTGTTGTCGCATTCTCAAGTGTCTTTATCTGAATCATTGTCCTTCATAGGTTAACAATTGCCGTCCTTCTAGGAAAACGAAGAACACGTGCTACAATTCTGAGAGTTAAGCAAGATGAAAATCGTTTTCTTAAATGTTAGGCTCTTCACCATATTAGTTTCCGTATCCTTTGTCCGGTATATTGTAAAAAATTCGTCTAGTAAAAAACGGGATTTTTAAATTTGTGGCACTACAAGTATCACATTATATATGTAAAACCTTGTGATAGTATTCATAGATAAGATCCATACTTAGATGCTCACCTTATTTTATGAGATCTATGTAGAACAGGTCCAACCAGTACAAAAGGTATTAAAGTAAAATCTCCTCCAATAGATATGCGGTTTGTAAACAGACTAAACTCATTCACAATTTGATGAGGCCGGAGAATGATTGCTGACGCAAGATGGCTTGGATGAGGTGCAGTCTTGATAAGTAGGCTTCTAGGATGACAGAAGGAGCGGATATACATAGTATCACACATCCAATATGGGGAGCTAAGACCAAAAAAAAAATTGGGAGCATCATGCGTCAGTGGTTTTAAGTGGAATTGTTCATGACACCGCAAGTCCCACACCAAGTGGGTGAGAGCTTTTGAAAGTACAATCTACCTTCAAACCTCGAGAATACACATGATTAACGGCTTGGAGACATTCGACCCCCAAAAAAAAAACAACTTAAGAGACTTTTATGGAAGTGTATTGGAGGATTATGGTCCACAATTTTTTTCTTATTAGAAGCAATCGCTTCACTTTGGCAATCATGTCCCCCGCTCATCAACAGTGCACGCCTTCAAACTCCAAGAAGGAAAAAGAAAATCTTCTGGTTCTCTCATGGAGTGCTATAAACTTTCACATACCCATGTGGAACTCGTTGTATGGGAAGAACATGGCGACGCTTTTCTCCTTGTTGAAGATATTGGGTCTTCGACAAAAAAAAAAGAGAGTAAGATATTGGGTCACTCAAATGGGTGCAGAATTGGGCAAAAGCATTCCATGAAAAGTGGGATTTGGACATTGGAATCTTGACAGAAAAAGAATAATCTAATGATCGTGCATGCGAAAAAGATGAGGAAAAGAGAAAGGTCCACTAGTCAGCTCAGTGGTCATTTTAGCTCGACCACATCCTTCGATGTACTGAAAAAGGAAGATCCTCGGATCAAGGAGTGACCAGCAAATTCCACTCGAGTTTTGCCCAAAAAAAAATCAGAGAGAGAACCAAATTCCAGTGGCGTCATCATGACGTGGACTTTCATTTGAAACCTCACTAAAGAAAATCCTGAGCGATAATAGGGAGGCTAGGTATAGATTCGATACAATATTAATTTTAGAAAGTCTAATATAAAAGTTTAAGCTAATAGATAAAAGGAAATCACATGAATATAGTGAAATTTGACTAATGAATGGTAGACACACATTCTCAAAACGGACAATACTAATTTTGATATCATGTTAGAAAATCCAACTCAAAAATTTAAGCTGATAGATAGAAAAGGGATCACAAAAATATAAAAAGCATTTACGACTTGTCGTTGTTAAGTGATATGTGATAATACTTCAACAATAGGAGTCAACAATAGGAGTCAAAGGACATGGAACATTATTTTTATATGGTGGGTCAAATTTAAAATTACAATAATAATTAATCATATCACTATTTATGCAAATTTTATAAATGAATCTTCATATATCTTAGCCTTAATGGTGCTTTTAAACTAGACTTTACGTACGCTTGCGCTTCAAAGTGGAGCAAATGCATAGGCGAGGACCAGATGCTGGTTTCATGTGAACTTGTTTCACAATGAAAGAGATTACCTGAAGCAAATCGTTTTCATCCAAAACCATGTAAAGATCAAGATTTTTCAAGCTTAGAACATGCTAATTAAATGAACGGTTTTCTCCTTGTCCTCTACACATCGACTGATTGGCGGAGCATAAGATTATGTGTTACTGGAGATGGGCTAAGATAATACGCGAATACGATAGTTCAAACACGAGTGAGGAAAATTAGTATGCTTTACTACTTCAACAATCTCCGGTAGCTCCTTCGATAGAAGTTATGAGAGTAGAACACGGGCGAAACGAGTGGCAGGTGATTTCTTTTTTGGAGGAGAGTGGTTGGTGATTTAATGATGATGGTCTTGAAGAGAGAGGTGCATTAGGGAAAATTACTTTGAAGTTTGGTGTGTGCAAATTGATTAGATACAATAAAAGGGCTTTTTCCACATCGTACTTTTTCCCTTCGTTGGCTATTGCCAGGCCTCATCAATGGCTGGTGTAGTTTGCCGACCTCGAGCGAGGGTGTCCCTCCCCTCAACAAGGTTCGGCAATGGCCGGCGATGACCCATACCACGTCTAGTCAGTGTCCCGTGTCATGTAGGATGATCGGCGCTGACTAAACCGCCACGTTAGTGATTTTTAGCCAAAATTGACAAATTATTCAAAGTTTTAGGACTAAATTAAAAAACCATCAAAATTGTTAGAATTAATTGGCACAATTGAAGGATTTATGACTAAATTAGCAAGTTGTAAAAAAATTTTAAGATTAAATTGATACAATTAAAAATTTAGTATTGAATTAGCCGCCATATGGTATAGTAGATTTAGGATTTTTAGACAATTTTCCTGCTGTCAGGTTATATGATCACGTCTTGCAATTTCACAAATTGTCACGGGCGTTATGGTTGCCGTAGACAAATTCAACATTGTTTGAGACAAAAGTACTATAATCATTGGGGTTGTTAAAGGCAGAATCGTCATTAGAAATTGGAAAAAGAAATGGGCTCAGAAGCTATTTTTCCTCTGGGCTGTTTTGTAGAAACCCTAAAAAATAAGCAACTTTTTCTTGGGTTAGTGTCAAAATTCTAGGCCCAGTTTGCTTAGAAGTGGATAGATCTCTTAATTTTCTTCTTTTGACTCATCATGTAGATCTTCCTATTGTTTGTTTAAACTATAGATCAACAATTCTTTAAGTCTAATTTTATTTAACTAATAATTTAGAGAAACGTCGGCCGAGCTCAATAATACAAGTTTATGGTAAAGTAGGGTGCTAAGGCGACGAAATGTTATTGATTGAGTTGGACCAATGGATGGATTAAGGCCCTCTGATCCAAAACTAGCAAGATTTAGAGAAACATTGATGTTAATTTTCTTTGTTTTTCTCTTTTACATTAACAATTTAATTTTTTTTTAGGAAAAATTGTCCAAAAAGTCACAAACAAACCTATTGCAATTTTGCCAATTCAGTCATAAACTTTTTAATTGTGTCAATTGACTCATAAATCTTTTTTTATTTTTTTATCAATTGAGTCCATCCGATCAATTTTAATCATAAATCACAAACGTGGACATCAGCTGTCCTATGTGGTATCGCCGGCAGTGACACTGATAATTTTTAATAATGTTTTAATATTTTTTTGAATTTTATTCATTTATTCTTTTTTTCCTTTTTTTCTTTTTCTCTTTTTTTTTGCCCCTCTTCCTCTGGCCAGTTGTTGGACCCGAGGTCAAATTTGCTGGCCTCTGGCTCAGCTCGCTCTCCCCTAGCCAAAGCAAGGCCGACCTCACATTCACTAGGTTCTCCCTCACCCAATGAAGGCGAGGTCGGCCTCACCATGGTTTGGCAAGGTCAAACCTTGTTGTTGCTAGGTTCTCCCTGGCCTAGCAATGATGAGGTTGGCCTTGCCTTGACTGGGGAAGGCTTGGGTGGGTGAGGCTCGCCCTCACTAGTGGCCGGCGAGGGCGAGCTTTGCTAGAGTTCGGCGAGGTCAATCTTGTCGGCCCTCGCCTCTAGCTAGTCGCTGGATCGGCTAGAGAAAGAAGGGCAGAAAAGAGAGAGAGAGAGAAAAGAAAAAAAAATATTATTAAAAGTTGTCCACTTTAGTGCCAGTGATGTCACGTAGAATGGCCGGTGTCCACGTCAGTAATTTCTGGCCAAAATTAGCTAGATGGACTCGATTGACAAAATGTGAAAATATTTAGACTCAATTGGCACATTAAAAGGTTTTACGACTAAATTGACAAAAGTGCAATAGGTTTAGGACTTTTTTGGATAATTTTCCTGTCGTTTTTATGACATGTCATGAATTTTTATTTTGCCGAATAGTTATTAGTATTATAAAGTAAAGCATCTTTTTTATAAGAAAAAGATATCTTTGTTACATGAACACATTCTAATAATTGAAAAAGTGAATTTTTTCCATGATTTGCTGCCTAAGAAAAAGTTATGAATGCCTCCAACATGCCTGTTTAGCATTCGTCCCCGACGCAAGGTAAAAAAGTCATTACCCCGATTGACTTTCTGCATGATCTCCTCCTCGAAGCTTTGAACTTGCAGACCTAAACCTGGTGCCGGAGTTACAGGCGGAGATGACGGTGAGAATCATGAGAAAAAGGAAAGATACATAGGAAATGGCGATTGAGATGGTGACTCTGTTGCAAAATTTGCCGAGGTGATCGCAGATGGGCATCCATCCTGCGTATGCATTTCCATGCTTCTCCAGGTAGCCTATAGCCGTCGTGGTCGCACACCCTGCCATCATCAATGTCATCACCACCTACAAGCATGAACGATTTTGAAATTAGCCAAATGGTGTCACGAACCATACGATATGCTGTGATGTGACGCGCCTCGGTACATACCAAGTCGTGAAGGAAGAGGAAAATGTAGCTGCTAGAGCAGCAGTCTCTTAGTCTAACGATTATAAGAAGGAACAACAAGGAAAACAGACAGAGAGCACAGGCCACTAAATTTGCATATGTAAAGAACCTGCAATTGGAATTCAATGGTTAGTATGAAAATCAAGAAGAAAGACGATAATTAACTACTTTGAGGTTTCGCGATTTCCTGGGCCTAGGGTCCAAGGCTTGTCTTGGCCTTATAATTTACAACAAAGAAAATCCAACATCTTTTTGTCATGGTGGGCCTATACATGGATTTTTAAACCGATAGTCACTCAAAGGGTTGCGCAGACTCGTCCAGATCAGGTAAAACCGGTAACTGTGAAACATTACTTGAAAGCCGGGGAATAAGTATATCGAGCATCGACGGGAATGCCGAAAACTGCCGTGGATTGATTGCTGGTCATCATCACCAATGCGGTGGCCAAAGTCACGGCGATCGACAGTACTCTCAAGCAAATCTGAATGGGGATTCCCAAGAGAAAATGGTTCCTGGACATGGGGATGGGTTGGTTTTGCTCTAGTGTCTTCTCAACCATCTTGTACTTCCTCCTTATTTTGAGCCAGGAAGGAGTGTTTGGTGTTGGAGGATCATTTCTTATAGGGGCAATATCTAACAAGAAAAAGAAAAGAAAATAATGTTCAAGAAAAGGTGAAGTGGAACTGATCGATCCAAGATCAAGAGACTTGGGTCACCTTTAAATCCGATACACATGTACATCGGTAAAAGAGGATCTCTCCCTAAATTTGGGGATGAAATGGGATTAACTTCCTAATATTTAGCTGTGTTCATGGACTAAGTTTTAAGTTATTGTTCTCTAGCGAAAAGAGATGTGATCATCTTGTTTATGGGAGGTAGTTCAAGTATGTGATATAAATAATCCACGCGAGCTTTTATGCAGAAGAATCTAAAAATTATGTTTGCAAATTGTGGAGGGTTAATTGAAGGCTATAAATAGGTTAGCCTTGTTCAGTCGAGTGTGTGACATAAAAAACAAAACCAGAAAGAAGCATTCCATGTACAAGCCCTTGTAATACAAAATCCATTCAATTTTCCATGTACAAGCCCTTGTAATACAATTATGACCAATGTTACCTCACACTCACTACTCATTCCTACTTTCAATGGATATAGCTATGACCACCGGAGCATTAAAATGATTACTTTTTTTATGGCTCAAGATTTATGGGACATCGTGAAGAAAGTATATGCGGCTTCGAAAGAAGGTGCAACCATTCCGGCATAATAATTACAGAAAAGGATGCAAAGTGTCTACGTGTCGTCCAACAAGCATTCTTGGAAATGATATTTGCAGGAGTCACTGGATCGAAGACCCAAAAAAGGGCATGAGATGTACTACAATAAAAGTTTCAAAGCCAACAAAAGTGCACACCATTAGACTTCAACAACTTAGAAGGAAATTAGAGTATACTAAAATGAAATATTATGAGATCGTTCAACAATATTGTGGTACATTAGAAGAACATGCAAATGAGGGCTTGTGGAGATGATATCACTTAATAAAGGGTAGTAGAAAAAAATATTTACTAGAAAATACAATTCTATTGTCACCTTTATAGAAGAATCTAAGCATTTAACAATCTTATCGATGGGTGAATGGTACAAGATGAAGAATCAGTTAAAAGTGCCTTTCAATTTAAAATAAAAATAAAAAAGGGCCCCATAAATCAAAAAATGGTGAAAGGAGTTCATGGAAAAATAAAAGAGGAGGGGAAACCTCTTCGAGAGAAAAATGTTTACCTTGTAGTATTTGCAAGAAAACAAATCACGTGAAAGAGATTGATGGTTTTAAGATAAACAAAAATGCCGATCTTATCTTTACCAAAAAAAAAAAATGCCGATCTTGTATAGAGTATGTCCGCATAGAAAAAGATCGTCTTTCAAAAAAAAATTACCGAGCTATTATGTTAAAGAAAAAGGAAATAGAGACAATACGTTTTACATAGACCAAGCATCAAGTGGCATGTTGATAGTGGGTGCATTAACCACATGATAGGGGATAAATCATTCACCGATATTTTATACATTGGTAAAAATCCAAGTGAGATTCGGTAGTGGAGCATTAGTCAATGTGTGGGAACAAGACACTACAGCCATTGAAACAAAGAAAGGCCCTAAGTATATTCGCGACTTATAGTTAGTCCCTAGTCTAGTACAAAATTCACTTAGTGCGGGCCAAACAATAAAAAATGGATATACCTGCACTATCTTTGACAAATATAAAAATCAAGTTATTTGCTCTGTTGGTTATCAAAAAAAAAGTTATTTTTCTCTGTTAAAATGGAGAACAGAAACTTTCCTCAACAATGAAATATGCCAGAGATATAGTTATGCAAGCTCCAGTTGATGATTCATGGTAATGGCATCAAAGATTCGGCCACTACAACTTTGTTGAGCTAAAAACCATCGATAGAAAAATATGATAAGAGACCTTTCATACCTTTCATAAATTTCAGACGTTTGTGGAGTCTGTCCTTTGGGAAAACTACAAAGGTAGTCCTTCCATTTGGAGATACATGTAGACCTAAAAAAACCTTTGGAACTACTTCAAATGGATGCATGCTGCCCATTGAGGACCTCCGCATCCAACCGAAGTAAATATTTCTTACTCTTGATTGATGACAACACAAGAAGGACGTGGGTCTACTTTCTTCGACAACAAATCGGAGGGTTTTTTTTTTCTATCTTCAAAAAGTATGCGAACCACGTTGAAAAGAAAAGTTGGCGTAGCATGGAGGTCCTAAGAAGCGACAAGGGCATCAAATACAATTTTAATGAGTTCAACAAATTATGTGAAGATGAAGGCGTTCATCATCAAATAAAAATTGGCCATGCCTTAGAGCAAAATGGAGTTGTAGTAGGAAAGAATGGAACCGTCATGAAGATGGCATGATCCATACTCAAGGAAAACGGATTTCCTAACATATTATGGGCAGAAGCAATATATATAGAAGTATACTTATTAAATAGGTGTGGACGGAAGCCTTCAGCGAAGTATTCCAAAGTGTTCGGTTGGATATTCTACGTCCATGTCCCTACTGAAAAAACAAGGAGCAAGCTCGACGAGAAGATAGAAAAGGGAATATTTATTGGCTACAACGACCAATGGAAAGGCTCGTGGTGAAGGATATTTGCAACAACTGGATATTGACTGCACTGAGACTTTCGCCTGCCTTGATACTATTCGTGCCCCCATAGCCTCAGCAGCACAAAAAAAGGTGGAAAATCTATTAGCTCAGTGTAAAATCAACATTTCTAAATAGATACCTTCAAGAAGAAATTTACGTGGAAGAATCACCGGGCTTTGTGGCCAAAGGCAAAGAGAAAAAGGTCCCAAGACTCAAGAAGGCCTTATCTGTGTTAAAACAAGCATTGTAAATGTGATATAGCAAAATCAACAAATATTGGGAGGAGCATGAGCTAGCCAACGCTCTACATCAAGACTCAAGGTGGTGAGCAAAAGTAATCATTTGAACTAGACCAAATTGGCCATTTCGGGCCTACTAGGGGCACTGATTCGGTTTTTAATTTTATGTATAAATCTGCTCACCCATCCAAACTACATGAATTGAATTGAATTATTGTATGAAAAAAATATTTTTTCAGCCCATACAGCACTTTTTTCAATCTCCACAAAATCACCAAAAAGCAAAAACCAAAAGACAAAAATTAAATAATAAAAAAATTAAAGATGAAAAAGAACCATAGGAAAAGCATTTATGTCTTTCTCTCTCTCTATCTAATCCTTTTCCTTAAGTCACGCTCACTGGTCACTTCAATCCTTTTCTCACTTTTCTCTCTCTTATTATTGTTCATTATTTAATTTCCATTAAATACCTGAAAATGCTAGTTATTTAATAATTCTCCCTTATAATATATCTTTCTCACTCGCAAACGCAAAATCTTCACTATTTCAACTTTTTCTTCAATCAATTATCCCTTGGGAGATAGAATATGTATGTATGATCTCTCACTCTCTCCTGAATGTAATGGGCTCATCTGTTTCTCGTGGCAGTGGCTCTGGCATTGCAGAAGATGCTATGATCAAAAGGAACTGTCAAATTGCACAATCACTTTTTCGAGAAAATGATCTTTTGCTCGAACCCAATGAGTTTACTGAGTTTTAGCAAGCTTAGTGAGCAAGTAGAGTGAGTTGCTTGGGACCGAAGCGGAATTGGTTCCCTCTCCAACAACGACTAGAATCGATGAGTGAGCCTCCCTTCGTTTTCTCGCGTTGCAAAAGTGAGCTGAAATTGTTTAGTGAGTGAGCCTACCTCAATTTTCTCGCAATATGCTATCAGTTTCATTGACCCACCCGTGAATCGAATCGGATCAATTGATTCATTTCGGTCTGATTCCAAGACCAGGTGGGCCGATTTCCGGTTCCAAAAATTAAGAAATGGCCCCTCTAGTTTGGTTCCCATTTTCTTGGTGGGAATTGGATCACCTAAGAACAATCACCTCTATCTCTATGTAGATGATCTCATATATACCGAGAGTAATGAGAAAATGATTCAAAAATCAAATAAAAGATAATAAAGGTATTTGAGATGGCAGAATTGGGCTTGATGCACTATTTTTTGGTATCAAGATCAATAAAAATGAAGGATTTTTCATCACGCTGAAGACATATGCAGAGAACCTCATGAAGAAACTCAAGATGAACTATTGCAAAAAGGTTGCCACACCGCTTGTGTCAAACAAGAAATTACTAAAGGAAGATGGAGTAGAAGAGGCCGATGCTTTTCTCTACAAAAGCCTTATTAGGAATCTATTATAGTCTTATTGCTACACAACCATACATCATGTACATGATCACTTTACTATCAAGCTTCATGCTGAGTCCAAGCCAAATTCACTTTGGAACTATCAAAAGAATTCTAAAGTATTTAGGAGGAATAACAGTTAATGGCATTTGGTATCAGCCAAGTGCAGTGCAACCGCAAAGCTATTTGGTTACACCGATAGTGATTGAGCAGGTTCATCTGACAATATGAGTACTATTGATTATGGATTCACACTAAGTTCCAGAATGTTCTTATGGGTATTGAAAAGCAAGACTCATTGGCATAGTCTACCACAGTGGAGTATGTCACGGCCGCTACTATCACTAGTCAAGCATTATGGCTTCATATATTAGAGGACATAAGAGAAACGCATGCAAAACATATTCCGTTATCTTGCAACAACAAGTCCACCATCGTAATCTCTAAAAATCCTATATTTTATTAAAGAGCCAACGTATTGCCATCAAATATTACTTCATCCGAGAAGTGCGAAGAAATTAAGAGATCAAGCTCAAGTATTGCAGAACAAAGGATCAAGTAGCAAAAATATTTACTAAAGCGCTACTACAAGTGAGATTCAAGACATTACGCAAAATGGTCTCTGTACGAAGAAAATGGACCAGGGAGTGCTAAACAATTATCCATTTACTTATATTACCAAAAAAAAATTATCCATTTACCAGAAACCTCTAGATTAATCGTTACCATTCTACAAAATTCTTGTCTATGCCTATGGGATGGTGTTAAAGTTTGTGATAAAAAAGAGTCCAGCTGAGATCTTATATAGAAGAATCTAAAAATTATCTATGTAACTAGCTGAGATTTTTTTACTATGTCGGTTAATTGAAGGCTGTAAATAGGCTAGGCTATTCCAGCTGAGTGGGTGGAAAAAAAAAGAAGACAAGCCCCCGTAATACAAAATCTATTGAATTTCTTTTGGTCCTCCTTTTGCTTTACAATCAGCCGCCCACTAACCTTGTATTATTAATAGTTTAATATTTTTTTCATTCAATGTCAAGCAAGCATTGTATATACAAAGGCCCAACTTAATCAATGCCGTCACTCGATTGACATTTCTTCTTAAAAACATTGCTCTCACTCTCTCTCTCTCTCTCGTTCCTTGTTGAACGATCATTTCACAACCCAAAGAAGCAAAATAGTGAAAAGCCATGCAAGTCTTGACCCTAGCCCCGGCCTTAGCTCTTCTCCTCGTCCTCGCAATTACTAAACTACTCAAATCCAAAACCCCCCACCCGAAACTCCCGCCGGGGAGCTATGGATGGCCGATCATTGGCGAGAGCCTCGAGTTCCTCCATTCCCAACATGAAGGGAGACCGGAGAAGTTCATCCAGGACCGGATGAGCAAGTACAACTCCCCTGTGTTCAAGACCTCGGTGCTCGGGGAGACAATGGTCATCCTGTGTGGGCCGGCGGGTAACAAGTTCCTGTTCTCAAATGAGGGCAAGAAAGTGGCGCTGTGGTGGCCGAGCTCGGTCAGGAAACTGATGGGGAGGTGCCTCGTAGCCAAGGCCGGGGTCGAGGCAAGGTCGGACAAGAAACTCCTCATGAGCTTCTTCAATCCGGAGGCGCTCATGAGGAGCGTTGGGGTCATCGATGAGGTGACGAATAACCATCTTAGGACTCACTGGGAAGGTGTGTGCATATCGACGATCATTAATCATTAATTAAACTTGAAATTTGTTTATTTTGTGAACATATTTCTCGGTCAAAAAACACAATTCTCGCAAAAGGGGTTGTCACTGGTTTAGAAATTGCTTCCCTTTTTTAAGTGATTTCTTTCTTGTCACTTTGGCAATAGATAAGCTTCTTCGGTCGATAAACAACGGGGCACTAATAAAGAAAGGTTAGGTAATCGGATGAATCACGTTGACCAGGGGCGGCGACGTCAGGAAATTGAAAGCTATAAAAATGAAAAATCCTTTAGTAAAAGAAAAGCACGTCGAAAGGTGTCTCTCCATATGAATATTTGTCATAAATATGAGGAAACAGAAAAGGTTTTAATGAGAGAGTGATACTGCTGCTTGGAGAATGACCGACGAATGAAGACAACAACCGCGCGCAGTTGGGCCCTTGCGGCCTTAGCAATAGCATAGAACAGCAAACCCATGTCCATCTCTTTTAATTCAAGAATTGATAGAAGCCTCACTCTATTTTCATGCCTTAAATAACTAAATTTCACTCCAAATTATTGAGTTTGTGAAAATAGTTTCAAGAGTATTGATTGATCAACAAGGTGAAAATGGTGAAAGTCGTTATATATCGAAAATGTAAAAGCTGCTCGTTGACATGATCAACAAAGTTGATTTACTCCTCCACCTTCAGTTCCGTTCGTTTTTATACAAACTTCATTTCCTCTCTTATACTTACTAATGTGCTTAAGCTGAATTCTGTGAGGGATACATTACAATGACTTCGAATGTGGTTGGCAACTTTTGTTAATTAACTTATGTCAAATCTAAAGTATAATCATAGAGAGTTCACAATTTAACTACTACTCAAGACAGAACTTGAACCAAAGAAGTGTATATGACAGGGACTTAATGGATATTGAACTCTCGAGAGAGATTGCATATAAATTTCTACACATCACCACTTACTGATATTCGTTTAAAACAAAATATCTATCATTAAGTACATTAAAGTAGTTGAATCTTAGACGATTCTTGTAGAAAAGCAACTAATCTGCAACCTTCTCCGACTTGAACACGAGAAGAGCCAATAGTTAAAAAGTAGATGAAAATCATGAGATTGATTGACACATTAAAGGTTTGTATTTCCCTTTTCATCAATCTTAGCATTAATGAGAGTGTGTCTAAAGCTAACAGAGGGGTATCGCAAGCTATTTGAATTTTAGGTTATGTCTAAAGCTATTCAAGGAGTGAAAATTATGTAGCCTAAACAAATAGGAAAAATGTGCATTTTTAATTATTGGGGAGGAACCTCTTTCAAATAGGCGCAATTCTCGACTATCATCGGATTAAAAGACTAAAACTGTGCGTGCACTAGTTAGGTGGTGTATGATTCCGATAATTTGTGACTACGAATTTTTTTTTTTTTTTTTATGTTTCTGTTGTTGGCATGCATGCTGGGCTCTGTGTAACTACGCACTCGCACCTTTGTCCTCATCCATCGTGAACAGTTGTCCCATTCATTTATTTTTTTACTAATAGTGAAAAAGGTTGGTTAAAACTAATCTAGCAAGTTAATCATCATATATGTTCGATGGAACTTGATACCGACACAATTCTCGAATGTAATTCGTCTAGATAGAAGCATAAAGGATTCTTAAGATTGGCATCTCTGAACATATGCAGGAGCAATTTGTAGATCTTAACTCATCAAAATCTACAATAATCGCATTATATAAATCTGTGCGTGTGTGAAGGCAAAGATCAGCTGGAGGCATACTCCACCCTGAAGCAGTCCAGACCCGCAGCTCATCTCGAGGCTTGCCGAACACTTCCACGTGTTCCTCAGGGGAGTCATTGACTTCCCCATCAACGTCCCAGGCACAAAGTTTTATCGGGCAAAGAAAGCGGCCAATTCCATCAGGAAGGAGCTCCGGGTGTTGGTGAAGCAGCACCCGATGGAGCTGGAGAAGAAGACGGCCTCACCTTCGCAAGACCTCATGTCACATCTGATAGCGAACGGGGACGAGAATGGGAAACTCATGCCCGAGGTGGAGATCATAAACAACATGTTGAATCTCCTATTCGCTGGCCATGATACGTCCACTTCGACTCTAGTGTTGATCATCAAGTACCTGAGTGAGCTGCCTCATGTACTCGAGAAGTTAATTGCCGGTTAGTCCCTCTCTGTCCTTGGTTTTCCTAGTCACCAGTGTGTTGAGTGCACAGCGTGGCTCTGATTATACTTTTTGAGAAAGACACGAAACTCACTTAAAGAAAACGAACTTTTTTATTAAATGCGCTTCTATAATTTTGGTTGCGAGAAATTCTCACACACCCACATTTACACACACTTGAAATGGGAGTCAATTATTTGCCCACACATTTCTACTCACAATAGCTTACAAGAAAACATTTAGATATTTAAGGAGTAACCTAGAAAAATCTAGAATTTTCAGAGAGGAGAGGAGGGCTAACATTTTTTTTTTCAAACTACTCTTCTGTCAATGTGGATCTGGCAACCATGCCAAGCTACTCACGAAACTCTTAGAACTTTGCTGCTCAAAGTGCTTTAGTGAAGACATCTATAACTTGATCGCTTGTTTTGACGTACTCCAACTCTATCTCGCCTAGTAATACCTTTTATCGCAAGAAGTGATAGTGTACTTCTACATGCTTGGTCCTTGCATGAAAAAATGGATTCTTTGCTAGCTTACGGTTGACAGATCATCACAGTTCAGCTGCGTCAAGTAGTCTAGCAGTTGATGGAGATCCTCCATCAACTATACCAGCTACGTATTCTCTTGAGCTGCATTGTTGCTGCTCTATACTCAGCTTCTACTGTAGACAATGACACAATTGGTTATCTTTAAATACACCATGACACCACTGCTATATGAGACTAAGCATTTACCCGCTAGTTGATCGCCTTGTGTCAAGATCTCTAGCAAAGTCAACATTGCAATTCCTCTCTACCTTACACAATGCTTCTTTCTTACGCAGAGTCCAAGATCAAATATATCCTTTACATACCTTATTATTTGTTAGGCTGCATCCAAGTGAGGCTTTCGTGGTCTCCCATGAACCGACTTGCTTATCCCATTGTGAAGGTAATGTTAGGCCGTGTTATCATTTGGTTAATAAGACTACCCACCAATTACCTATACATAGGTTAATCTTCCAATTCTCGTCCTTAGACTGCACACAGCTTTATATTTCCATCCGTAGGAGTAGATATCAGCTCGCAATCAAGCATTCCAAACTTTTGTAGGAGATCTCGTGCATACTTCTGTTGACATAGAAACAACCTTGTTTTGGTTTTGCTCAAACTAGAGTACCATAAAGTGTTTCAATTAAGCTCCTTTATCTGAAACCGCACCAAGAGGTTGGCTCTAATTTGACTGTCACCTTTACATCATCTCCAGCAATTATCAAATCATCCACATAGATCAGTATTACTACAAGCTTTCCATCTTCTGCCTTCATAAACGAGTTCGAGCTTGTTGGGGCTATAGAGTAGCCACTTTGCATCAAGAATTCCATAATCTTTAGATACCCCAATTTTGGGGCTTGTTTTAAGCCATAGAAAGCTTTCTTTAACTTACAGGCGTAGCCTAGATGAGCATTACTCTTGAAACCATCTGGTGGCTCCATGTATATATCTTGATCTAACTCCCAATGTAGAAAGGCATTTTTCTAGTCCATCTGCCACAACTTCCATGACTTAATGCTGTAAGTGCTAGTGAGATCTTACTTTAGTAACCTTTGCCACTGGGCAAAATGTTTTGTCATAATCTATGCCATACTTCTGAGCAAATCTTTGAGCAACCTGCTGCCTTATATCTTTCATTGACCCATTTAGTTGAGTTTTAACTTTGCAAACCCATTTGCAAGATATAGGACGTACCTCTTTAGGTCTTGGCACCAAATCTCCTGTCTCATTTTGCCTTAGTGCTTGCATCTCTTCTACCATAGCCTCCCTTCATTTCGCGCTTTGCGAGGCTTCGTCGTATTTAGATGGATCACTTACTTCGACAACTCGGTCAACATCGCATTTGCATATTTGGGATTTGGTTCCCTCTGCCTTGTTGATCAGATGAGCTGAGGCACTTGCTCTTCAGGTTCTTTTATCTGAGTTGGTTGGAGCTCTTCTGTTGTTCTCAGGTGTCCCCCTGTTCGCTATGGACTCTTTGATTTTTCTGGTGATGGTGCTCCAACTTCTCTTCTAGCTACGGGTTCGCCTTCTACATTTACTTCTTCAATCAATTGGACCTTATCAAGCTTATCATTTTTTTTTTCATTCTTTCATCAACCTTTGAATGAACCTCTTCTTCAATTTGTTTTGAATTTGGCGATTCAACGGCTTGTGACGATCACCATGATGATAGTTTGTCAAACACCACAATTCCGGAAGTGGAATATCATCTGTTGTAGGATCACAAAGACCCACCTTTTCCTTTTACCATCATATTTCACAAATAGACAGCGAACTACCTTCCTATCAAACTTGATCCGTAGATGATCAAGCACGAATGCATAACATATATAACCAAGTACTCTAAACTGACTCATCATGGGCTTGCGATTCCATTACTTCTCGTGTGGTGTCATGAAACCAAGCCTTGCTGGGGTAGTCTATTGATCTCTTGCTCTGTTGTCTATATACATTCGGCCCAAAAGCTACATTCCTTGCATGCAGCATGCTCCTGCGATTCTCTGCCAAATGCCAATTCTTTCTTTGGGCAACTCCATTTTGTTGTGATGTATTCAAGCAGGTAATTTGTCGACATAACTTACATATTTGTAGATATTTTGTGAATTCGTGCGATGTATACTCTCCCCCATTATCAGTACGAAGGCATTGTTCCTATTTAATTCTCTACTTGTTCTTAGAACTCTTTAAGTTTGTCTAATGTCTCGAAATTTTCTTTCATAAAGTTGACCTAGATGTACCCGGAAAAGTCATCAATGAACGTTATCACCGACTTTGATCCTCTAACAAACGGATGTTTTGTTGGTCCAAATACATATGAGTGGATGAGCTTGAGAGGCATCTTAGCTCTGAACGTAGACTCCTCATATAGAAGTTGATGTGCATTCATATACTGGCACCCAGTACTAATTACGGTTGCTCAAACATCTAATTGGGGGTGACCCTTTAGCATAGCCTTCTCATCATCACGTTCAACTTGTGGTAGCTTACGTGCTCGAGCCAAGTGTGCCACAAGTTAGTCGTCTCGCTCTTTCGAGTTTTGTCCACGTATGCCATCTGTGCCGACATCACACAGACACACTCCAGTTGATGCCCCTCTATGATTAGTGTATTGGTAGGTTTCCAACTGCGGTACACATTAACGTTTCTCGGACCAAACACCACATAATTGCTTAAATTTGTCACAATTTTTTTCTTTATTCCCAACACACGATACACATTTTGCAGTTCAATCTGATTTGAATTGAACTGGGGTGTTATCACCGTTCAATTGACGTGGGTAATCGGTAACCTTGAGTTGTTTGCGGTGACAACCACTCGTCCACCAGTGTACTTAGACATGCTTGATAGCTTGTCTTGATCCCCAATCATATGGTTTGAGCAACCTGGGTCAACAATCCAATCATTATCATAACTGATTAATTTATCACTTATTGTGATAAGGGCCATTGCATCATCTGACTCAATGATACTGGTGGTCGTGAACTTTTCTTGCTCCTCTACTGCAACCGACGCTTGGAAATCCCATTCTTCTCCATTGTCATTCTCCTTCCCGATAAAAATTGCGACATTTCCCTCCACCCACTTGAACGAACAGACTCTAGCAAAGTGACCTGTTTTGCCGCAAATGTAGCATCGTCCACTATGCCTTCTGTTGCTTTTATCTTCATTGTGATCCTTGTCACGATCCTAGTGAGCTCCCCCTAGTTGAGTGTTTGTCCTTTCTAGTTGCCTCGGCTAGTTTCCATGATTTTTCCTCAGTTTGCCATCTCTATTGCCACACCCACACTTTACACATTTGAAACGAGAAAAGTGTCAAAAAAGTCCTAAACCTTTTGTATTTGTGCCAATTTAGTTCTAAACCTTTTTTTTGTGCCAATTCAGTCCTAAACATTTGCATTGGTGCCAATTTATCGAGGAGTAGCCTAGAAAAATCTAGAATTCTTGGAGAGGAGAGGAGGTGCAACATTTTCTTCACAGTGCAATGTAATTGGCCTACACGTATGTACTTAACATTCGCATTTGCCAGAGCAAAGGGAAATCGCGGCATCGAAGGCACAGGGAGAGCTGCTTCGGTGGGAGGATTTGCAGAAGATGAGATACTCGTGGAATGTCATCTCGGAAGTCATGAGGATGAGCGCGCCAGTATTCGGTTCTTTCCGCCAGGCCCTGGTTGATTTCACGTACGAAGGATATACCATTCCCAAAGGCTGGAAGGTAATGCATGCATTCGTTCTCCGTTAATGCATCATATAACTGCTTACTTCCTTCGTTAGAGCTGATCATGGGGCATTGTCGCACGCGCGGCGTACCCAAAAGGGGCCTGAAGTGCAAAATCGACGAGTTTAGACAGTGCTGTTCCAAGTTGGGAAAATAAATTCCCTAACCTGAAAATGAGAAATATTTTTTCCGAAAAATGATTTTCCGGAAAGTACTTTCTTTTATCACGAAATTTTCCCTGAAGGTGTGTTTGTTTCATCGAAAACTTCTTGTTGTTGAAAAGAGTTCTTAGGAAATTCAATTTTAGAGAGAGCAAACTGTTTTTTTGTATGCTTTAGAGGTTATATTTTCAGATCAAATTGTCATTTAGTCATACTCTAGAGGTTTAAAAAGTAAGCAATTAAAGTAGGACAATTAAGCCATTTGGCAAAATAGTTATCAATGTTATGCTCTTTCATTTAGGAAAAGCTAGCGTATAGAACGGGCCAATGAAACAAATATACATCGAAAAACAAGATGTTAAAATATATCTTGAGTTAAAATCCATTGAACGACTTGAATCGAAGTACATGGACATGATGCGTTATGCAAGGCTGTCACAATTGAAACGGAAAACAAGGAAATTGTGGAAATTTGGAAGGTTCTTCAAGAAGTATTCTATGTCCGAAATCGAGCGGCGCAAAACACGTTGATTTCCTTTTACGGATTAGAGTCGTTTTCAATATTTCCACGGTCTCCACATATATATCAGAAAATGGGAAAGAGGATGATCGTCATGGCTTTTGGATCGGTGTGGCTGGCAGCGTTTTTGGCATGTAATGCAAGGCAGAGCTTCTTTGTAACATTACTTCTTGCAAAATTGAAGAGTGCTTAAGGTGTATCTGTTTAAGGGAAAGAATTTTTTACGAATTAATTTTTGGACTATCATGCGTATATTTTGTTAAATATAATCGTCAACGGAAAATCGTTTATCATCAAAGAAAATATGCATGCTTAAAGTTAGGAACCAAGAATTTCCTAATCTGAAAAAGGGTAAACATTTTCCTAAAATACGATACTACGGAGAGGATTTTCCTTTGTTAGAAAATTTTCCTGAAATAAACACACCATGAGTTGACAAAATCTTGTATTAAGATTTTGTGTATTTTACTGCGAGATTCATTATTATTTCACGATAAATTGTGTAAGACTAAACACTAGGAATTATTAGGTGCATTTGAAGGCTAAGGAACACCTAAGAGTAAGTGAATCAAGTGCAGTTGTAATAATTTAGCAAAAAAAAAGTGCAGTTGTAATATTCGTTATATGGTTTAATCTGATCTATAATAAACTCCTATGTTGCTCTCATTGTGAAGTAGGTTCCACAGACCGAATCATGTAAGTTCAATGGTCAATTTATTTCATTGTTCTATTTAATCGTTTGTTTTTCACAAAAAAACTAAGAATTATTACTTCACTCAAAAGCTTCTTTCATTTTTGTTTTAGGATAAGTACATTGAAAATTCTAAAAAATATCGAGAAAGTGCAATTGAGTCCTAAAACTTTTAAAAAAATATAATTAAGTCATAAAACTTGTCACAAAGTGCGATTGAGTTCTAAAAATTTCAACAAGTACAATCAAATTACAAAACTTGTCAAATTGATTCAATCAAAGTCCTTTTTTTTTATTGCTCTTTTTGAAAATTTTTGAATTCAATTGCACTTTCGTGACAAGATTTAGGATTTGATTGTACTTTTTGAAAATTTTAAGACTTGATTGCACTTCATGACAAGTTTTAGAACTTGATTACATTTTTTAAAAGTTTTATTATACAGTTGCACTTTTCATAATAAGTTTTAGAATTTTCAATGCACTTATCCCTTCTATTTCTATTGACCACATAGCTTTGGCACTCTATCAGTGAAGCTTTTCTGTTTTCGGTGTTTGAAAAGTTGATGAGGCTGCCCAATGCACTAAAAGATTGGGGGCACGGCGGGCATAAGTTTTGTTCTATAAGAGCACACTTTGAGATCTGTAATTTTCTTCCACCAATGTATGTCACAGGGTGATGCTTTCCTAGTTGAGCACTCTTCCATCAAATGAGGAGAAACACAAGCCATCTTTCTTGTAATAGCTTATTCTCAAGAATAGTATGACAAATTGTATCATCATCACTAATCGTACCACATGCAATTTAGCTCCAGCATCTAGTCCATTAAGTGAGACATATGTACCAGTTTAGCAAAACAACTAATTTCGATCTGTCGTGGCCATAATTTAGATAGCTGCATCGGATCCTCACCACTGGGAGGCCAATCCCATTCCTCTAAGGTGATTATCATCCCAAATCCGGATTCTTGACACAACTCTGGTGCCACTTTCATAAACCAAATTTTTAAACCCTTGTGCAAACTTAATACTTTATCCCGAGGACACAAAACTCTAGTCTTCAGCCCATATGAGTGTGAGAGAAATCGGATCATGATGCTTAGATGAACGTTGCATATACGTTAGGTGTGTGGTTATAACCGTTTATTGTTCCTATTTATATACTGATGGGTTTGCCTCACTTGTCCGACATCCACCCAATCTAAGAAAACACTCTCTCTGTCCTCTCAGGTTTCATTTGGTTGTTCGGATTTCTAAATAGCATATGACTGGATAGGATAGAATAAAAAATCCTAAGATTTCTTCATATCCTGTCCACTATTTGGTGGACTACGGATTTAAAGTCAGATAGGATAATTTTTATTTTTATTTTTTGCTATTCACGAGTCCGGAGGAGTTAGTGAAGGAAAAAAAGCCGAGAAATTTTTTTGGTGAAAGCGCACAAGGTGTGAATATGAAGATGACGGTGAGTGAAGCGTATGGTTTCTGAAAAAATAGGCATTAGAAATCCTATTCGGATCTATCTTTTTCCCTTTCGAATTTTTTTTTCCGGGCTATATTCGGTCTATGTTCAACCTTATCCTTTTCTGAACTACCACCAAACACAAGATAGGATAAAACATATCCTATCATGATTTTTATCCGGTCGATCAAACGCAGTCTCAGGTCTAACCCAACAGAGATCCAAACCTGACCAAGATGCAAATGGAGCTCCGACTACCACCAAGGCCGCCGACACCTTCGCTAGTCACTCCGCCAAACCTATGGCTGTTGAACGGCACCACTGCCACTTCCTCCCTCGGAAGGCTCAAGCTTGAGCAGATCCTGTGACCTCAGCTCATAGTTATCGTGGCTCATTCTTATCGACAGCAACGGCGACGGCCAAAATATGATGATTTCGAAAGAAAGTATGAAATAGATTGGTAATGCTTTTAGTATACCAGGATAGATTGGCCTTCAAATCTCGCGGTAATCTTTTTTTTTTTTATATGTATTCTGTATACTGCCAAGTCAAAGTAGGCGAATGGTCAGAATATAGATGCAGATAACTTTTTTCTCCAAGCATGGATCTGAGAAAGTCAGCAACTTCGGCTGCGCCTAATAAATAGAAAACTTAGGCGAGTCCAGAGAGACCCCACGATCATGATGGTAAGTGTCGAATCTGGTCCCCTTCTCTTCGCTCCAAGTCAAATCGGGTCCCCCTTCCCCATGACTTCCGTCGCTCCTTTTGCATTTCATTCAAAATCCCCTCCTTCACGCGCGTACAATCACTACCCTTAAGGTCGTTTTTGCCGGCAATAAACATGAAAGAAATTGCGGACAAAGAAAGTTTATGTGAGGAATTCAAGGACTTTTCTCACGTTAAATGTGTTAAAATATACTGAGGTCATATTACTCATTCAATCATATTTTTTTATTTTGCAATCGTGGTAGTAATCGAAATTTCGAATTCAATTTGAGGTCTTGCCAGATATTTTAGAATCAAAGATTGAATAGTGTATTTTTTAGGTGCATCTCAAAATAGCACAATTTTATCTCGCTCAAACATGATGAAGAATGAAAAGTTAAAAAAGGGAAAATTCACCTTTGGACTTTGAATATGTAACTCTTTTCAATCTAGATATTGATATGTTAGTTTTGTATAATCAATTGAAAGTTGCATAAATTCTCTAATCATGTCATTCATGCTCTAAGGCCACTTAATTGGAGCTGAAATGTCCGTCACAGTTGACTAGATCTAACTTGAAAATTGTTTTACCCCTTGAACTGTCAACTAATAAGTGACATTGAAAACCCTCCCGCCGAATTGGATTCTGAATCCACCCCCTCCTCTTTGGGATATTTTATGTTTAGAAACCCAAACTCTATGTTATCCTTTTGTAAGTTGATGAATGAAAGGCCATGTTTTGAAAAAAATGAAAAAACTAATACGTGACATTAAAAATCCTAACAACGAAAATCACCGCCAAACCTTGGCCATTGAAACTTCTCAACACGCTTTCAACATTGTACTCTTGCCCCCTCCAATGGACCCATCAGCTTTACTCAGTCGCATATGGAGTCAAAGGAACTTCACTGGAAAATTCATGCACGTTCGAAGTATTAATTAGACAAGTTATGATTCGAGAGCTTTTATTACACAAGATGTGCAATTTAAAAAAAAAAGAATGAGATTTTAGGACTTCTTTTCCACGTTTAGAGTAGCCAGCGGCCTGCTCTACCCTCAAACTTCTTTTCCATGTCTAGAGTAGCCTTAGCCATCATATCATGTGTGTCGTTAGCGGTTCGATCTAAAGTTTGTGGGAAAAATTTATTATATTTATGATAATTCAGTTATAAATTTTTTAATTTAATTAATTTAATTTTAAATATTTTAACGATTTATCAAAATAGTCTTTTTGGTCAATTTTGATCAGAATCCAATAATGTGGATGTCGAGCGTACCATGAAGATGGTCAATGCTAATGTAGAAATTTTTTTATGTAATATTTAAATTTTTAGATCTTTTTTATTTATTATTATATGTTTCTTTATTTCATTTCCTTACCAAGTTCGGCAAGGGTCGTCAACCATAGGCGAGGACTGGCGACCCTCCTTGGCAACTGGGCAAGGGTCGCGGCTCTCGCCTAGACGATCATTGGGTGAGGGCTAAGACCTTGCCCTAGTATGGGTGAGAGCTACAATCGTCACCCACGACTGGCAAGGGCTGGTGGGCCTCGCCTAGTGGCCGGCGAGAATTGGCCTTTCCTCTCCGGACTTAGAGGAAAAAAAAACAAAAAAGAAAGAAAGAAGAAAAAAAAAAGATAAGAAAAAATTAAAAGAAATGTCTACATCAATATCGATCATGCTATGTAGGACTGTCGGCGTCTACATCATTGATTTTTAGTCAATTTATTAATAAATCGTTAAAATATTTATAACTAAATTAACATAAATATAATAAATTTAGGACTTTCTTGATAAGTCTCCTAAAGTTAGTCGCCATCGACCATCTAATATGAGGATGGCAAATTTACAGCGATTTATCCCTCGACAACATGGACTGACTCTGACTAGCTCTTGAATATATGGTCAAATCACTCCAAGGCCAAAAAGCTATAATTGATGATTAGCGCCGTAATTGTCGATATCATTTGCAATCGCCGTGCAACTTTTGGTAGAGGTCTCCCCTATCCCCTCTTTCACGGCGGTTTCAGGTGAATATATGTAGGGTATGTTTTATTTTTTTAGTAGTTGTATAATTAATTTAATCGTCCAATTTTAAACAAATAATAGAATACGACAAATTCTTGTTACTAAAATGAATATTGTAATATACAATAAAGATGTATGCCTAACGGTATAACTTATACGGGTGTGGTATGTAGTCTCCTGCTCTAGTGATTTGTTAGGAAAGCAAATCAGAAATCCAATACATCTATCTAGGGAAATCATCATGAGGGAGTACAAATTTGATCTTGTAAACATATTCGGTTGAATGCACTTTTATGCAAAAATTTAAGCCTATGAGTTATGGCAAACTAAAATATATAAACTAATTCATACCACACTAATCTTTTTCAAGCACAACTCGTATGTGCATCTTAACAATCTCTTCTTTACGCGTGAGTTCAGTGTTATTTCTACTTATTCTTAATTTAGATATCCTTCAAAAACCACCTTCATTCCAATGCCCACCTTCATTTCTGATTTTTTTCTCGAGACCAAGCTGAACTTTGAAGGCTGTCCAAAAATCACGTTGGCCACAAAGATCCTTCATTTCCAATGCCCACCTTCATTTCTGATTTTTTTCTCGAGACCAAGCTGAACTTTGAAGGCTATCCGAAAATCATGTTGGTCACAAGATTCCTTCTTTGAGATGCTCACCAAACACTGATATATATTGAGAGTGGGTCATCAATCAACCATCAGCTTTGACCATATTTGAAGGTCCAACACAAAATCTTAAGCTTTTAGGTGGAGAGAGACTACATGTATATAAATAGCATATAAGATTCATTGTCAAGCGATGTGAGATATTTCAATATATTAAAAGTTCAAACCAGAAGATTAACCTAATAGGTAGACAGACCACATATAAATAAGAAGCATATAACCTTATATTTCAACACCTCTTCTCACATTCAAATAGAATTTGGAATAACATATGAAATTAGACGAATGGGGCAGATGCACCCTGGAAGAACATGGCTTCAATATTATATTAGAATATTCAACCCAAAAGTTTAAGCTAATAAATAGATAGAGACCACATGTATAATAAGATCATATAAGCCCCATATTTCAAGAAATATTATGTTAGAATGTCTAACAAAAAAACTTAAACTTTTAGAACAATAGGTAATTATTTCACAAAATCCCACATGATATTAGAGCCAGTGTTATCCTTTTCGCATTTGTATTTACCCCCATTAATCAAATTCAACATGCCACTTCTAATCATTCTTGCATGTGAGAGGGAGTGTTATCTCATATCGCTTGACAATAAGACTTATGTGCTCTTTATATACATATAATCTTTCTCCACTTGATACCTCTAATTTTTTGAATTGGACTTTCTAACATTTTGTATGTATTTTATCGTGTTTACATTTCATTTTAATCATTCTCGCATCCAATCAAACTCTAATTCAACCTTGCCTCATCATCTCTCTTCCTCTCTCCACCCAATCAACCCGAAGCCAAGGTCATTCTCGTTGCCACCGACAAATCCAACGTCGCGGTGCCACCCCCATACCTACCACCCCCCCGGGGCTCTCTCTCTCTCACACACACACACACACACACACACGTTCCTCCAAGACAGTTGAATGTTGAGTCTCGGGGGCCATGGAGGAACCTTTTCCTCTAGAAGAGGTTCGACTGTCGATCCTTTAAGCCTCTATATCTAGATGTGTGACTTCCTCCTGTGGAGGTTGTCTTAATCAACGACTAGCTTGTCGACAGCAATGAGCTGGAGCCCAATGCAGCATCAAGCTTGGTCAACAAGACAAAGAGAGGCAAGAGTCCGTCGTTGGATCCAATGAAGCCGGTGGTTACAGTGACCGTGGTGGCCGGAGACTTCAAGAAGGCAGCGACAACCAAGTAATGCATTGAGTTCCGCATCTGATATCCTCGCACTCAATAGACAAATGTCTCGTGTGATCGTATAATGCACGACGTACGCGAATGGAGATTGAACTAAGAGAGAAGGAATGTGCACATTAGATATGTGAACGGACGGAGAGTACTTTTTAACTTGGAATAAGGCGTGACTTTACGTTTTATATATCTTTTGTTCAGTTTGACCCGTGTGTTGTCTGCAGTGCGTTTCGGACCCACGACTGTCATGCGCGTGAGAACCGCATCGGTCGTCCTTCAGGTGTGAAATCAACCACCGTTTCTCCGTCCACCGACCTCATCTCTTCAGCTTAAGCTTAAGCTTTAGCTTTAAACTCGCGGGAAAAAGCCACCAAAAACCCCAAACTTTGCCACTTGTGACACATTTACCCCGAACTTTTTTTGTGTCATGAAAAACCCCAAACTATGCAATTTGTGACACATTTACCCCAATTCAATATAACCTAGGGCATTTTAGTCTTTTCCCCATTTTCTGTTTTTTTTTCTGTTTTTTTTTTCTTTTTTCTGGTTGCCGGCGAGGTCTCCGGCGACTTCGCCGGCGACGGCGAGGGCTGCCCTCGCCCCGCCCAGGCGAGGGCCGCCCCGCCCAGGCGAGGGCCGCCCTCGCCGGCGTCGGGCGAGGGCGGCCCTCGCCTGGGCGGGGCGAGGGTCCCTCGCCCGACGCCGGCGAGGCGAGGGCCGCCCTCGCCTGGGCGGGGCGAGGGACCCTCGCCCTCGCCTCGCCGGCGTCGGGCGAGGGCGAGGGCGGCCCTCGCCTCGCCGGCGTCGGGCGAGGGCGACCCTCGCCCGCCCAGGCGAGGGCGAGGGACCCTCGCCTGGGCGGGGCGAGGGTCCCTCGCCCGACGCCGGCGAGGCGAGGGCAGCCCTCGCCTGGGCGGGGCGAGGACCTCGCCCTCGCCTCGCCGGCGTCGGGCGAGGCGAGGCGGCCTCGCCTCGCCGGCGTCGGGCGAGGGCGAGGCCTCGCCCGCCCAGGCGAGGGCGGCCCTCGCCTCGCCGGCGTCGGGCGAGGGCCGCCCTCGCCGGCGTCGGGCGAGGGCGGCCCTCGCCTGGGCGGGGCGAGGGTCCCTCGCCCGACGCCGGCGAGGCGAGGCCGCCTCGCCTGGGCGGGGCGAGGACCTCGCCCTCGCCTGACGCCGGCGAGGCGAGGGCCGCCCTCGCCCTCGCCCGACGCCGGCGAGGCGAGGGCGAGGGTCCCTCGCCCCGCCCAGGCGAGGGCGGCCCTCGCCTCGCCGGCGTCGGGCGAGGGACCTCGCCCGCCCAGGCGAGGGCCGCCCTCGCCCGACGCCGGCGAGGGCGGCCCTCGCCTGGGCGGGGCGGCCCTCGCCTGGGCGGGGCGAGGGCAGCCCTCGCCGTCGCCGGAGACCTCGCCGGCGACCAGAAAAAAGAAAAAAAAAACAGAAAAAAAACAGAAAATGGGGAAAAGACTAAAATGCCCTAGGTTATATTGAATTGGGGTAAATGTGTCACAAATTGCATAGTTTGGGGTTTTTCATGACACAAAAAAAGTTCGGGGTAAATGTGTCACAAGTGGCAAAGTTTGGGGTTTTTAGTGGCTTTTTCCCTTAAACTCGCCCCCCAACCCTTTCAAAACCCAAAACCAAAGCCCGCCTCTCTCTCTCTCTCTCTCTCTCTCTCTCTCTCTCTGCGTCTCTTTCGCCGTTTCTTTCTTCTCTTCATTCAACACTCGCTCTTCCTTTTGTTCCGAGCAAGAATTGAATCCCTTCTCTCTTTTCCTATTTCCCACCAATTTCCCCTCTGCCATGTTGTCCACGTAACTCTCTCTCACTCACTTTGTGTTGTTACGTGCTTGAGAAACTGGACGAAAATGGCGCGTTCACAGAGTGAGAACTCCGGCTGCTTCTCTGCCCTCCTGCGCCACCTCCTCTGCAGCAACGGCGCTCCGACCCACCCGTCGGACGACGCCCTCGTCGCCGAACCAAGCTCCAAGCGAACCACCGACGCCGACCCTATCTTCATCAAAGAATCGCCCAAGCGCGACCCGGCCAGGACCCACCGGCCGTCGCAAAGGCCGGCGGGAGTCGTCGCCAGGCTGATGGGGCTCGACTCCCTGCCGGACACCAATTGGGTCCCCAGGGCCAAGTCCCCCGACGCGTTCCTCCGGAGCAGGTCGGTCAATTTCATGGACTACTTGCTCGAGCTCGACCTGGACGAAGCAGACCGCAACCGGCACCGGAGGGTCAGGACTTCGGTGTCGTTCCGCGAAGTGCCCGCTTCGTTAGCGGATCGAGAAAAGAGCGAGGATCTAATCGTTCTGTACTTGGGTGATAAGGAAGATTTGGGGAAGAACAAGAAGAAGAAGGGTGAAAGCAGAGGAAGGAGAAAACAGAAGACGCCGACGACGACGACGAAGAAGAAGAAGGATAAGGAGAAGGAGATGGAGAGCGAGCGTGACGAAGGTAAAGAGAGGAAGGTGTCGAGACTGAGGGACGAGCCGAGGCGGGTCAAAGTCAGTCAACGCGATCTGGGAGGGCAGCCACAGCACTGTGCAGAGCTAAAACTGAGGGCAAGGAAGCCATTGATGGTGGTGAAAGAGAAGGAGGCCTTGGTGGGTGGCGATCTGGCATTCGTGAGCGGAGGAAGGAGAGATAAGCGAGCCGCCGTTGGCGGCGGAGAGACTTTGTCGAGCCCGGTTTCGGTTCTTGATCAACCGCCGGCGAGTCGTCTTCAAGGTTTGCCTTCTCAGTTCCAACGTCCTTCTTTACTAAAGTCGTCGGTATTTCCTCGCAGAATGACACAATGTGGGCCCCATTTTTGTTTGATATGCCATCAACATGATCTAGTAGACTACATACTTCGCATACCATTTGCACATTGCTAGTTTGGACAGTGATTTGCTTAATTAATTAAGGGATAATGACAAAAATATTTAATGAACTTTGGTTCAATGTATAATGTAGAATGTTGAATGTGGTTCCTAAATCTTAGATCAATGTACAATATTGTTTATGAACTTTTAATTATTTCAATGTGATTCATGAATTTTTAATACATGTTTAATTTAATCCCTGGATTGCATGAAAATATTTAATATTGTCCTTTCATTAATTCAAGTTCCCGGATAACATTGAATATGTTCATACAGCTTAGGGACTGAATTGAACATGTATCAAAAATTCATATACCACATTGAACAAATTTAAAGTTTAAGGATCACATTGCACGTTGAGCTAAAATTTAAAAATTATTTATGTCATTTAACATGAAAGCACACAAGAGAATCCAGGTGGATAACTAGGAGAGAGAACAAGAGGAATATTCCTCTCAATTAATCGAGGAAATGGAAGAACGTTAGAGATATTTGTTGGGATCTATGTGAAATTCAATTGAGACTCATAAATCCTAATGATTCAGATTGAATTTTTTACAAGTCATATTTGCTATGAGAAATCATACTATTTGTGACGTTCGTCATGGCGATTTTCATTGTCATCCATCCAAATCGTATGTTTTCCTTTATGGGCTAACCTAATTTCTTAACACAGAGTGCGTCTCGTGGAAATGGCAATTTGAAAAGACGGAAGAAGTTGAATGGTTTTTAGTGGAGAATATAGATATGAATTGTTAAAGGTGTTGTTACCCACCCATGGGTTGCTCAGTTGGTTAGGGCGTACTTGGAATTGTGTGGTTAGGCGTACTGGTCTCAGGTTCGATTCCCCAGCTGAGCACTTGTGATTTAAGTGGGGGGCCATGGCGGTGGGTTGCTGTGCTAGTCTTCCCCGAGGAATAGTCGAGGTGCGCGCAAGCTAGCCCAAACACCTCAGTTACCAAAAAAAAATTGTTAAAGGTGTTGTTATGTGGTCGTTAGAATCGGATTTGTTAGGTAAACATCCAATTTTTATTAGGATAAATATCACCGAAAATCCCAAATTGCTACACTTGCGATAAATTTACCATAAATTAATTTTTTTGACCATAAAAACCCCAAACGGTATATCTGCGATAATTTTACCCTTCGTTAGTATTCATTAAATTTTACCGTTAAATTTATAACTTGGATGATATGTGGTAATTGATAGGTGTTCCAGTTTGGGATTTTGTCCTCTGTTTATCACATATGTACTAGTTTGTGATTTTTTATGATATTAATTCAATTTAACATAGGGTAAATTTATCACAAATGTACTAGTTTAAATTTTTTTGTGGTAAAAAAATTAGTTTGTGGTAAATTTATCATATGTGTATCAATTTGTGGTTTTTCGTAATATTAACTCTTTATATTATTAATAATGAGGAAATTGTGTAATACACGGAAAACCATCTATACATCAGCATGGGTTTTTTTTTGTTACCTCATTGTCTTTCAATTTGCTTACATGTCATGTCTGTACGGAATAAACTCAAATTATTATTAAGGTCGTGTTCTGAATTTTAATTGTAATTTGTGCAGAGGACAGTACCGCCAACAGACATTTCAGCTCCGTCCAACTCGCGCGCATCATTCTAGATCCGTTCGTTCGTGACCAAAAGCCACGCAACAACCAGATCGATGGTTCTTCGGAGGTCGATCACTTCATCGAGGAGGTCATTAAGGTGAGGAAATTGGCTGAAGAAGACGTACAGCGCTCGAAATGGTTCAGAGTTGGTTCTGCAAATCTTGAAGAGTTGAGTGCGATGCTCGAGCACCGTGTCCTGGACCACCTGGTGGAGGAAGTCGTGAGGTTTCTGTGAAGGTGAAAGTTGTCATTTTAGGGTTCGAGAAACCTCTGATGGGGAGAGGGTTGGTCCGTGCCATGTATATGTTCGGGTTAACTTCACTTATAGTCCTTGTACTTCTAGGACTTGTGACTTTGAGACGGGCAATTGGCTAGCTAGGGCGGGGCAATGGTTAATGCGTGCTAAACTCGTCTCTCAAGTAACTAGTCGATCACCAAAGTTGTGCTTTACGTGCTCTCTGCCTCACTTCTCTCTAATCTCAAAATTATCCATTTGCGTTCGCTTATTCCGTCTTAATTAGAGTCCGAAGTTGACTGATTTCTTTAATCTGTCGAGGATTGAGAGTATATGGATCGAAATTGACGAGTTCGGAATCATACGTACTTCATTGAAATTTCAAAACATAACCCTACAGTTGGTGGGCCAGAACAAAAGTGGCGAAAGCTGGAATGTAACGTTATGGATTTGCTGGTGTGAAAAGGGTTTTCTCATTCTGACTTAAGTCGTCGTCGACGTCGACATCGAAGTCGGCTTCTGCTTCAATTTCCACGGAAGTCGCTCCCCCGTCCCCCCAACACGATCCCTTCGTGATGTACTGAACGAGTGATTTTTCGCTTTTGTTTTGTTTTCCTATTCATGAGCAGAGGATGGCCATAAAAAAAAAAACGAGAAGTCATATGCAGTACGGCGCAACTGCTGACCACGGGAGGACATACCATTAAAGTTTTTTTTTTTTTTTGAATCGAAAGTAAAATGGGTTATGTTTCAAATAGACATTCGGTGAAACCCAAGCAAGTTCCAGTGGCGGCGGCAAAATCTCTGGCCAGCGGCGAGGGAATAGCTGACAGCTAGAGCGCTCGGGCATGACAAGGAATTCAGGGGACGTACTCCAAACTCAACCGGGGTGATATCGTGACGACTCTGATGAGTAGAGTATCTAAGAAGAGGGGCGGCGGCATGAAGCCTCGGGATAAGCGTCGAGGATGGCAAATGTCGACAGAAGCCATGAAAAAGGTGGAGGGAGAGAATGATGAAAAGCCGCACCGACGAAGCTAGCCGCATAGAGCCAAGACTGTCGGTGTTAGCGAGTCACGGGAGGCAGGGACAGGTCTAAAATTTAAAGCTTGGGGTTTCCAAAATTATTTGATAGAGAACTTAGGGTCAATAAATAGTAAAAGTAAATTAGTATAACACTACTATGGACAATAAAATAACATTTTTTTATTGATTGTCGCTACTGGAAAATATAACATACCAATCGTCAATGGTTCAGTTAGAATTTTGTTAGCATAATAGTCTTTGAGCTATTGTTAGAAGGTCAATATGTTGTGAGCTACAAATTCTTGAAGGAGTAGACCCTACAATAATTTCTAATTATTTATTATTTATTTTTTTCTGATAAAAAGCAGGCTGTTATTCTCACAATAGATAATAGACAGCCACACAAACATTCCTCTTTTAGTTATAATGTGAAGAGCATATACTCCTACTTTATGAGGAAGCATGTACATACAATGTAATAGGCCCTATAAGAAAGACCAAAGTAGTAGTATGGATTTATATTCAGTTCAATTGATTGGTAATTACACTCTCTTTGATGGGTTTTGTACAGATCATGGTATTGAAGGCATCGCGCCGTGTCAGAAACACCACATCAAATCGGTGTTTCGGAATGGATGAACAAAATATTGCTTGAGAAAATGAGGTTTTTGCTCTCAAACGCTAGCTTGTCACTGGATTTCTTGGTTGTGGTTGCAAATTTGGCGTGTCACATGAGTAGCATATCTCCATCAACTGCCATAGAGTGTTGAAATTTAAAGAAAGTGTGAATTATAACTATTGATTGCTCAAGCCTACAACTATTTGGATGTCCTGGCTATGCCCATGTGAGGAATGATAAATTGGAGTCGAGGGCAAAATGCATTTTCCTAGACTATACATGAAAGGTGAAGGTTATAAGTTGTGGTGTTCAGATAAGAAGTCATCCAAATTCCCAGTAAGTAGAGATCTCATATTCGATGAATCGGTGATGCTTCGGGGTGGCTAGGAGTCTTCGGTAGATTAGATCGACCTTAATGCTGAAAGACATGTTGAGCTTCATGGGGGAGGCCTAATAGACTGCACGCATAGGAATTGAGTAAATTATAGATGCTTGTGCTGGTTAGGGCACTAGCCAAACTGGACACATAGATACTGAGCAAAGTATCGATGCTGGTTCTGGTCCGGGTAGTAGCTAGCCCTAAACTTAGGTTAGTACAAGTGGTGAGGTGGAACTCCCAGCGACGCCTTAGACCTTAGTGTGGGGCAGAGAATGCTGAGAGATTAATGAACACCAAAGGTATGCTTATTTAGATTGCGTTGTTTGTGCTTGGTTTATTGGAGAGAAGACAAAGCGTAACGATCCAATCCAACAAGGGCGGAGTGTGATCACTAAGGTGAGAGGGACCGGATAAGGAGCGGCCTCCAGCATACTTCTAGGATAGGAAAGGGGTAAGAATGAACCAATTGCACACCAAATAGGCAGAGAGCGTTCTTGAATTATATATGTGAGATTGAAATTAACTCATAAAGAGACATCTTTTGAAGTAATGACAATAATTAGCATTGAAACTCTAATGTTAAGTGTACTAAAGTGAGAGCACTATTAGAATAGGTGATATCTTGAGAAAGTGCATATTTGTACGTAAAAGGACAAAACCTTGAGGTTGAGTGCGGAATGGTCAAAGCGGCTAATACCTCAAGTGAGTTAACCCATGGGTGTTATAATATAGTATCAGTACTAGTGTGTGTTTTGATGACAACCCACGTGATGCTAGTGGGCTTGTGACAACTCGGTCTAATAAGGGTGGGGAGTGATTGCCAAGGGGGAGAGGGTAGACAAGAAATATCTCTTGGCATGCTTCTATAATGGCGAAGGGGACAAAAATGAGTCGAATTGCGCACTAAACATGAGGAAAGCATTTGTGGAATTTATATGTGAAACTAGAATTAACTCATAAGAGGTATCTTTTGACGTAATAGTAACATTTTAGCATTAGAAGTCAACGGTAGGAGATGTTAAGAGTGCTCAAGCGATAGTACTATCAGGATAGGTGGTAACTTGGAAAAGTGCTTACTTATATGCCAAAAAGCAAAATTGTGAGGCTTGTTATGGGACATATCTTAATGGATAATATTTCATGTGAGTTAATTCAAGCGCCACACAAAGAACTCGCTTATATAGTCAAAGATGTTGTTGAGAGTAGAGACTCAACAATGGTTTTGTGCTATGGAAGAGGAGTTGAAGTCCCCTCAGTTGAGTTAGACATTGAGTTGATAGAACCACTTAAGAGCCAAAAGGTAGTAGGATACAAGTAAGTCTCTAACGAGAAGCATAAAAATTTCGATCTAGAGGTGACCACATTTAAAGCACAATTGGTGGAGAATTGGTTTACATAGTGAGAAGGTATTTGCCTACAGTGAAAAATTCTTGCCTTGGCTGCAGGAGACAATTTATCATTAGAGGATCTGCATGTTAAAACGGCATATCTACAAGTGGGTTAGAAGAGCAGATTTGCTTACAACAACCAAAAGGATTTGTCACTTGTTGCTAGACTTGTCAAACATATAGGTTGAGTCAGGTCATAAAGGGTCCAACCCAAATTAACCAATTAATCCATTTATTACCTATTTATTCGTAATGCAAATTTCTCGATCCATACCTAACTCGACCCATATTGCTAAAACACTTCCATATTTAAGTTTCGTATGATTTTTAAAAAAAATTATATTACTAAAATACTTCAATGCAATACAAATCCAGTGGATAATTTTTATACTTTTTTTTTAAGAAATTGACTTTTTTAATTTTTTCTTTTTTTCGACATTTGGCAAGGGTTGCTGGCCGACCCTCGCTGGCCGACCCTCGCTAACCACAGGCAAGGGCTGCGGGCGAGGGTTGTGGCCTTTGCCTAGACTTGTCAAGGCTGTGAAGCTCTCGCCGATAGAGGGCAAGTGCTTCGCGGCCCTCGACAGGTTTAGGTGAGCGCTTCGTATCCCTCTTTGAGAGAACATCCGGTTTGTTGGGTTATCCTATATCGGTTGTGGAAGGGGCTGATAATCAGTTTATAAGTATGAGGGAAAGCCTCTCCCTTTGAGTTAGGGGGTGAAAGAGACAAAAAATCACCCAACACTGATATTAGAGTCTTGATTATTAATGAGTCTAGACCCAATAGTCACATCCGATCCAAGGCCCGATGTGTAAGGGGGAAATTATTGAGGTTATTTTATATCAGTTGTAGAAAGGGTTGCTGATCAATTTATAAGTGTGAAAGGAAGCCTCACTTTTTAAGCTAGTTTTTAGGGGTGAGAGGCCCAAAACCATCCAACATGATCGCACATGAAAACAAACTTTTAAGTATGATTCTTTGACCTAATTGTCTTATCAAGGCAAGCCTAACTTTTTTATTTTAAGGCAAGCCTAACGTGGGAGAGAGTTTTGGAGAGCTGTCAAAGGGAACTCGTAAGGGTTATTCTGTATATTCTCTCGGGGATTGGTAGTTCCTAAAATTAACTTCATTGTTTAAATAGGCCAAAAAAATGGCCACGTTAATTTTATAATTTAAAGTCAGCTATCTCCTCTTTTTGGTTCTCTTTTTCCATTTATCTTTTTTTCCTTTACCTTTTCTTTTTTTCTTTCCTGTTCCTCCTCATCCACCATTACTTTGCTGTACTTTGACACTCACCAATTCTTTAAGTAATCTATCGATATGAGAAAAATCCGTTTTCGTGAGAACCACCATACTATATTTTGACACTTATCAACTCTTTCAGGAATCTATCAATATGAGAAAATTCCACTTTCATGAAAGCGAAATAGTAGAATTGTCCCTATATCTAAGACAACTTAGTAGGAGAAAAATCATACAGTTCCCATAGTCGAAAACTACAATTTTTTTTTTGTGTGTGAAACTGCTAATATGGCAATACAAACTTTGTATTCCATGAAACCAGTCCCCAGTCTCTACAGATTCACAACCATACTACAAACATGATGGCTTAGTATATTCCCTGAAATTATATGCTAACAAAGGCTCAAGTAAGCGCATAATCACCCGGAGTCCCAGCTAAAGCAATAGCAAAAGGCAACGGTAAGCCACAAACGACAAATCCTGAACTAAACTTTAACATTATTTGAAGCACCCTCGATCGGAAATTGAATTTGCCAATAGCAGCAAAAAGAATGAGTACCCTTAAGCATAAAATTTCACTTGGTTGCGAGTTTGCGATTCAGCGACAGAGTTGAAGGCAAGGTGAGAGCCTGATGTGAGATGCAAGGAAGGCCGGACGCGAGGCACAAGGCCAGAGCGAGATGTGAGATGTGAGGGAGGGCTGGAGGTGAGGCGATTGCAAGTCTGCAATGGAGTGATAGAGTTGCAGGCATGGCCACATGAGACTCTTATGGTGAAAGTGAGATGGGGCTAGGGTTTCTTCTTTTTGTTTCTATTTTGAGGACCATGAGACGTGAGCAGGATTGTAGGTTAAATGCCAAAAGATAGGTGAAAAAGACTCACTTTCGCTGAAAGTGAGCTGGATTTTTTTTTAATTTATATTATATAACAGTTCGGTCTGGGTAGGTGATTCCACATTTGGAATCGGATTAATATTCACCAGTTTTAGTAAATTGAAACTGGAAATCGGATCGATCCCCATGGGAACAGCCAGTTCTTGGTTAGAATGGTCTGGTCATTGGTTTTGGGCAATCTAGCCGGATGATGGATGCTTTGCACACCCCTAATACAAAGATGGATAAATATATAAAACTACACCCCAACTTTTTTATTAAGTGTGGAGTTGGTTCATCGCATTAGAAAAGCCTCCAAAGTTTTTTTTTATACACCTTCATCGTGTCGTCATTAAATGGTTAATCTCATGACACTCTAATTAAAGTTGGTAATTTCTAAGAAAGAGTTAATAAATTTAACAAGTTCATAAACAAAACAAATTGAAGTTTTTAATTCAATAAAAAATTGGTTAATTTCAATAAAAATTGTAACTTTAGTAAGCAATTCAAATGAGACTTGGTAAACTAGTTGGTAATAAATTGGGAGAAAAATTGCTAACTCACACAAAAAAAGATTAGTAAATTCATACAACAATGAATTTAATGTGTTTGTAAGAGTGATAGATAAAAGTTAATAAACAATTGATTCAATTTAAGGCGTTGGTAAGAAAGAGAAAAAAAAGTTAGTCAACATAATAAAAATCGATAATTTGTTAACTAGTTAGTAATTTCGTAAAAATGATGGTAAGTTAAATAACAAATTACAAAAAATAAAGTGCTTGATAACTTTTTTTTATTAATTTTTGGGATATGTGCACTAAAAGTCCTAAAACTTGTAACAAAAATGTAATGAAATCTTAAAACTTGTAAAAAGTGCAATCAAGTCTTAAAAGTTGTCAAATTGGTTCAATCGAGTCATAAAGTTAACACTGTCTAATTTGCTAACGGAAAATGCTGATGTGGTGCTGAAGTGTCATATTTTATTACTTTTCTTAAGACATGTGACAATGATGTGGCATTTAACAAGCGCTACGTCAGCAAAAATAAAAATAAAAAATAGAAAAAAGTTATTAAAAAAACTCCAACCAGCAGTTGTGGCGGTGGCCAAGTCCTCGCCGGTGGCCGCCGCCATAATCGTCGGGAAGGGCTCGTGAGGTCACCTGGGGCTTCCCAAAGCTTGACGACCCTCGTTAGCCCCGGGCAAGGCCCCACCAACCCCTGGCAATGGCATGAAGCCCTTGATTTAGGGGAGGGTGCGACCCTTGTCCCAAATTTGAGCTAGGGTCGCTAGCCCTCGCCTGGGGTCGGCAAGGACCGGCGAGGCCTCTCCCAGAGTTGCCTACCCTAGGCGAGTCCTCACTAGCCCTCGTCGACCCCAAGCGAGGGCCGACAACCCTTGCCAGCCCCAAGCGAGGGCTAGTGACCCTCGCTTAGATCTGTGGTGAGGGTTGTGCCCTCCTCCAGATTAGAGGTTGTAGGCCCTTGCTGGGGACTTGCTTGGGATCGGCGAGGGTCACTGGGCTTCGGGAAGGCCCAAGTGACCTTTGCCAATCCTTCCTGGCGGCTGTGGTGGTGGCCACTAGTGAGGGCTTGGCCACTACCGCAGTTGCTGATTCTAGGTTTTTTTTTCTTTTTCTTTTTGTTTTTTATAGCTTTTTCTAATTTAATTTATATTTTTTTCAACTTTTTATGACGTGGCACTTGTTGGACGTCACGTGTCTCAAGAAAATTAATAAAATAAGACACGCCAGCACCACATCAACATTTTTCATTAGTAAATTAGACGGTGTTAATTTTAAGACTCGATTGAACCAATTTGATAAGTTTTAGGACTTAATTGCACATTTTGTAAGTTTTAGGACTCAATTGCACTTTTGTAACAAGTTTTAGGACTTCTAGTGAAAATATCCCTTAATTTTTTTTTAAAAATCTACTGGCACAAAAGAAAAATCCCATGTGTTATAAAGGAAATACTAGAATCGTCCCAAGAAAAAAAAAGGACTACATGGTTTTACAACAAAATTTTAGAGAGGTTCCCGATACCATTTCACGCATTACTAGATCCTCTTCTTTGGTCGAATCCACGTTATGTTCTTTTAAACTTGAGAAGATTTTGACAAAAAAAAACTTGAGAAGATTACGGCTCTATTCGTTTCACGAAAATACAACATTTTTGGAAAATATTTTCCGGAAAGTCATTTTCCAGGAAAATCACAATATTTTCTGATGTTTAGCTGAGACTTGAAAATAAACTTAAAAATAAATTTTATTTTTTAAAACAATCATAATTTTAATTATTTTTTATTTTTTTGAATTTTAAATTTTTTAATACTTTTAAATATATATATTTAATTTTCTTTCTTCTTTTGCCGATTGCCAGCCACAGGCGAGGCGTTGCTCAGCCTCACTTCACCTTGCCAGATTTGGCAAGGCTCTGGCAAGGCTCGCCCACACCTAGCTGGTCTCGAGTGAGGCAAGGTCGAGCAATGCTAGATTTGATGAGGCGAGGCCTCGCTCGAGCTTTGCCGGCCTTGAGCGAGGCTAAGCCTCACCTATGGTCGGTCACTGGTCGTCGGCTGTCGCTGAGGCAGGCAATCGGCCGAGGAAGAAGAAAACAAAAAAGAAAAAATAGTTTTTAAAAAAACAAAAAAAAGGAAAAATAAAAATAAAAGTAAAATATGTTATGTAAAAGAAAGTAAGGTAAAAGAAGATATGGAAAATGTTTTCTGCTTTCTGAAAATCAGAAAATGTTTTCCTCACTTTTGAAGGTATTTTTTTCATTGGTGGAAAACTTTTTCTATAACTAGTTTATTTTTCATGATACGAGGGTCGGAAAATCCGGAAAACATTTTCCTGAAAATTGTTTTCTATGAAACGAGCGGATCCTACATATAAAATGAAAGCGCTTACTATACTTGCGATCAAATATGTACTGCACACTTCCTTTTTTGCACTATGCCAAATTCAAGAACCAATAAATGAAAAATTCTGAGACCATTGAACCTACCGAAATTCCAAATAATGGACCTTCCAATTTTCACCGACCAAAAGTGATTGACAACACCAATTTTACACAGCACCCAAAAACAGTAAAATATGAGCCCATCTACATGGCTCATGAAAAAGCCATGGTATAATAAAGGCCATTGATATACCAAAGGCCCAGTTCGCACCGGATGGGAACAAGATGGAGAATCCGAAAGAGGGTGGAAGATAGGTCTGGACCTAGTGGGTAAACCAACAATGAAAGTTTATAAATTAGAAAAAAAAAACATTGGCAACATGATAACCCAAAGTCATATGGTAATTTAATTAAAAAAATTTGGTAAGTTACTCAAATGAACATTGATCTAATCATATAAGAGCAATTAAAATTTAAGGGAAGAAAGACACCAAAAGTGCCAAAAAGTGTGTACGTCGCTCATTTTAGTGCCAAAAGTTCTCGCAGGCTCACTTAAGTGCTAAATTGGAGAAAAAATTATTACTTAAGTGCCAATGGCGAGAAATTCTGGCCAAAATAATTACGTGATTTTTATACCCCCGTACTAATTTTTTTGCCATAAAAAACCCCAAACTGATACACCTGTGACAAATTTACTCTCCGTTAGTTTCCATTAAATTTTACTGTCAAATTATGAAGTTTAATGACACGTGGTAATTGACATGTGTACCGATTTTGGGTTTTACCCTTCTGTTTGTCACAAGTTTACTAATTTGTGATTTTTTGTGATATTAATATAATTTAACGGACACTAACAGAGGGTAAATTTGTCACAAATGTACTAGTTTGAGATTTTTAGTGGTCAAAAAATTAGTTCGAGGGTAAAATTGTCACAGGTGTACTAGTATAGGGTTTTTGGTGGTCAAAAAAATAGTTCGGGGTAAAATTGTCACAAGTATACCGGTTTGGGGTTTTTGATGGTCAAAAAAATAGTTCGAGATAAATTTGTCACAGGTATACCAGTTTGGGATTTTTTGTGATAAAAAAAATAGTTCGGAGTAAAATTGTCACAAATGTACCAGTTTAGGGTTTTTCGTGGTATTAACCCTTGAAAAAATAAGTTGAGTTGGCATATTTGTTAAAAAATCCAATCCACGTGGATTTTTGCCCCTCTCTTTGTAGAGTCTCTCTCTCTCTCTCTCTCTCTCTCTCTCTCTCTCTCTCTCGCTTTGTGTGTGCTTTTTGGCTCCATTTTTAACTTCCTCAAGATCATCACTGACCCCTCTCTCTCTCGATCTCTCATTCTGGGTTTGATTCGCTTCCAACTCCTTCTTCCTACTTCTGTTCAATAGATTTCACAGCGCGATTGCTTCTTCACCCTTAATCCCAACGCTTGGGGGTCCATCTCTCAACAATCGCTACGGTTTGTCGTAATTTGCTGGCTTCGAAGAGCTACTAGATCTTACGGAGATTTAATGCAAATGCCAGATCTGGGTGAAATGGTTAGTGGTCGCACTGATCGAGAATTCATGTGAGACCATCTTGTTGAGATCTCGAAATTCTTGCATTGGTTAGGTGGCTGAAATAGCTTGATTTGGTTCGCTATTGTTGCAGGGATTGACGGATTGTTCTGACGGAGCTTCGATGGAGGGAAGACAATATGCGCCGATTTGCTCTTGCCTTGTCGCTTCTCGTTCAGGGTTTTTTTTTTTTTTTTAATTTTATTGTTTTGCGGTGAAGTAATAATCTTCGACGATATGTGGGTTTTGGTGTAGAGGTGGAAGAGCCACCATCATCCGTCTTCGAAGATGATCATGGATCGATGGTATTCGGTGCAGAGGTGGAAGAGCCATTGTTTGTCGTTGAAGACGATTGCGATCTCCGCGATGATCACGCCGTTCCTCAGTCCTCGACGATTACTGAATTCGACTCTCCTCTAGGTACTATCCTCTCAATTTCTCCGTATAATGTGTTTTTTTTCTACTAATTTGTCTGCAATTCTGAGGTTGCTCCAATGTGTGTTTCTATCTTCATCTCTTTCATAAACCAGTGTCTATGTTTTTGTCATTTCTATATATTGCTTTTGGTTGTGCTTGCACCAACTATTGTATATGCTGGTGCAAGCACAAGATGCGCCAACTATGTGTTGTTGATGCAAGGTTAGTACTGGTGCATCTTGTGGTTACACCAGCTATGTTCTGGTGGTATTAAAAATTAGTATTTAGAATAGCAATGTCGTCATCAATCATCAACTAGTAACTTAAATTTTGAGCGATTTACGAATAGGTTTCGTCGACATAAATTGGTCTCACACTTATCCAAAACAAGGCAGGAAAGAGAGGGATGAAATTACTTTGTTGAGGCGGGTTTCTTAGTTACGCTTATTGGTCAAGCTACACGAGGTGGTGTAGCTAGTTGCTACTGGTTTGTGCAACTAATGCAAAGCACAAAACTGCACTAGTGCTTGTTTGGGCATGTGCTTGGCACTGAAATGATCATTTTTTAATGACGATTAGCATTGAAGTGATCACTTTTTAACAACGACTGGCACTGAAGTGGTCATTTTTAAAAAAATTGACAATCAAACGATCACTATTTACAACTTTTAAACGACATCGTTTAGGGCCTATATGCTGATTGGACACATTGGTGAGCTATTTAGGACTAAAAAATTAATAAACTATAGCCATGTCGGATTTCTAGTGACCCATGTCGGATTTCCAGTGACCCATATCGGAATTGGCACTTAAGGGTGCGCATGAGAACGTTTCTGTGCCCGGGAACCATTTCTGAATAGAAATGATTTTTTTTGATTCTGTGCCCGGAAATAATTTCTGAGTATTTTAAGGCGTTTGGTAACTATCCAAAATTTTTATTCCTGGAATAGAAATGCGTTTGGTAACTACACAAAATTTCTTTTTATTAATAATATTTTAATAATATTTTGAATTGTTTAAGGTTTTTTTTTTTTCAACCTATTTTCTCCCTTGGCCATGGCCGGTCGCCGGCGGCCGGCGACCGACCACAGCCCAGGGCCGGCGAGGGCGACACGGCCCTCGCCGGCCGTAGGCGAAGGCGAGGGTCCCCCTCGCCGGCGAGGGCGAGGGCTGGACCCTCGCCGCCTGGGCGAGGCACCTCGCCGCCTGGGCGAGGCGCCTCGCCGCCTGGACCTGGCGAGGTCGGCCTCGCCCAGATCCGGCGAGGCCGAGCCTCGCCGTGGGTCGCGACGGCGAGGCTCGGCCTCGCCCAGATCTGGCGAGGCCGAGCCTCGCCGTCGCGACCCACGGCGAGGCTCGGCCTCGCCGGATCTGGGCGAGGCCGACCTCGCCAGGTCCAGGCGGCGAGGGTCCAGCCCTCGCCCTCGCCGGCGAGGGGGACCCTCGCCTCCGCCGACGGCCGGCGAGGGCCGTGACGCCCTCGCCAGCCCTGGGCTGTGGTCGGTCGCCGGCCGCCGGCCGCCGGTCACTGGCGACCGGCCACAACCCCAAGAACAAAAACATAAAAAGAAGAAAACAAAAAAAAGAAAAAAAAGAAAAAAAACTGATTCTTAAAGTTGTGCCGAGAAACAAGAAGCTACTTTTTTTTACTTCTTGTTTCTCTTCCAAAACTGTTTCTCGGCACAAATATTTGCAAAAATGTGCCCGGGCACAAAAAATTTACCAAACGCATTTCTGTTCCCAAACTATTTCTGGGAACAAAAGAACAGAAATTTTTACTTTTTGGCACGTTACCAAACGGGCCCTAAGTGATCGTTTTTTTTTTTGAAAAAGTGGCACTTAAGTGATTTGAAAAAAAAGTTTCACACTAAAGTGAGTACTGTACACAACTTTTGGCACTTTTACTATCCTTCTTTCAAATTTAAGTTGTTGATCGGAAAGGAAAATAAAGATTAACAAAAAAGAAGAAAAATTGATAACATATAAGCTATAAAAAAGAATTAGTATTTCATAAAAATGTTGGTAAGTCAATGATAGATTATGTCATGCCCCGAACCCTAACGAGCGCGCCACTATCCCTCGATGGTCGACCATTAAATGCAACGTCCCAGACATGACGTCGACCCAACCCAAATATCAGAGATTAGGCACGCGCGGAAACAAATTGAAACAACCCAGACAATTAATAATGACAAGGGGTAGCAATAGCACGAAACAAATAACTGTAAATCCTATACTTGATAGATACATACGACATCCACAAAAGACAATCCCTATGCTAAGCCACAGCAACAAAACCACATTCCTCGAAAGGGATAATGGTTTGCAAACTTAACTTCTCTACAAAAAGGGAAACTCAAAATACCAGATACTTGACCCGTCCTTGATCTCTGAGATACCTTTGCAGCGTCTCTAGTCACTCATGGTCGCGGATTTGAAATGGTTATATAATAACCCTGAGAACGAGTCTCAATAAGCAACCTCCTATACTTCACGTAGGCCAATGCGTACCCAGACAAGTCGTACATGTAATCTACCCCGTAAGATATAAAATTCGCATTATTGTACTTACCTCGTCATTAAGCCCATGCCAACACTGCACGTTACTCATAACATGATAATGCAATAATAGTAACTAAATAGCACATCGCAATTGCTCAAACGCCAACCACACTTGTATGTAATTCATCTTACTAATTCGACCACACATTCAATCAACTAATTCAATTACACGCTCAACCAGCCAATTCAGTCACACTCAACTAGCCATTTCAATCACACTTAAATCGCATGCGTGGCTTAACATCTTTCTCACGACCCACGCCACTACGCCTCAGGTCCATTCTCACTACCCGCGCCACTGCGCCTCAGGCCCATCTAGCACACCGGCCATTCATAGTTTTACATGGACCGCCGTTAACACGTTCCAAGTCCGTAGCCCTCCGATCAATCCAGGCTCAATTTCCAATGACTGACGTAAACATGTCTCGGTCTAACACATCTTTAATGGGTCACCGTCAACACGTTTCAAGCCCGTGTCCATTTGGCACATCGGCCAGTCAAGCCTTCACACGGACCACCGTCAACACGTCCCAAGTCCGTAGCCCTCCTATCAATCCAGGCCTATAACCGACAGACATACACAAGCCATTTAATTCAATCAATTTCACGCCAATTACACCAAGCGATTCATAATCACAATTCAATCCAATTCACGACAAGCCATACCAACCCACAAACTCGATATTTAATCGGCCACATACGAACATCAAATCTACCCACGAATGCCACAACAAACTAATCATTGACCCACCAATATTAGCTACTAATATGCACTCAAAACCATCCAAGTCGGCCATAATCAAACGTCAATTTCCCCTACACACGCCATGACAATATGATCATTTAGCCCACCATAAATAGCAACTAAATAAGCCCCACAAATATCACAATTTAATATAATAATTACGCACATATGAATATTGACCCTAATCCACGTTTAACCCCTAAACCGGTAGTAATCAATCTCTAGACGAGTCTATTAATACCCAATGTACTAGGTAGGGTTTAGGAAGTCACTTACCTAAGTTTGGCTCGGAGAAAATCGGCTCGGGCCTAAAATGGCCCGGGTGAACAGTGCCGAACTAGGCGTGAGCGTAGGCCAACGGGTGCGCTGGCCGGCCAATGCGGGTACAATGGCTGATCGGCATGCTTGGCACGCGGGAGCAGTGGCTGGACGGCATGCCTGGGGCGCACGGCCAAGCGGAATGGGCAACGTGCCCGGCTGTCGCGACCCTAAAAAAAATTTGTCAATTTCTTTCTCGGGCTAATGGATTATTAAGACTAATCTTAACTCGGGCCCTCCCAAGCCCTACCAATTCGCAACTTAGGGTTTAAGTTTTTAACATACAAATATTTTTATGCTCGGAGTCGCCACTAATCTATTTATGGTAGGTCGATTAGAAACCTAAATAAAACATAGGGAGATATGTTTTATTTCTACGAACCAGAGATTCTAAGCCCGGGGACTTGATTACGCTAGATCTAGTCTAACGCCCTTTCGGTACCTTTTCTTTTAAAAAATATTTTGGCAGGTAGTTTGGATCCATTTTAACTTATGTCACTAACATGTGAGGTGTTCATGCGGGTGTGCAAACCACCAATTTAACACCCAATAATCAAAGCATTAAATAAATTGCAAGCTTAGGAGAACAACTCACCTCGAACTAACGCAAGCATTTGCATTGTTAGCTAGAAAATCACATCAAACATCCTAATATGATTTCTAGTTAACAAACAATCACTCAATTTCTCTTTTTTTTTTTCACTTATTTAGTTCAAATCTAGTCTACATGCAATGACGTGCAAAAATATGACATGCGAATTAATGCAACCTAACATGCAAACTATATGCAAAATTCTAATTTGAATAACAAAACAGATTTTTTTTGAATTTTTTTTATTTGAAAAGAAAAACAATCAAATAAACAAGGATAGCAACCAATTCAAATCAACCACGCAATCCGCCAAATTTTATTTCAAACTCGGATTAGGCATAAAAATCAAACTATCGGTCATATCTATAGGGTTATAGATATTAACGGATAGTCGATCGTTCAAATTTGGAAAGCATATAAAAATCATTATCGTGTTCAAGTAGTTATGAATAGGATAATAATTTTCCATATCGCCGCGTATTGTACCTTTAGGGATAAGGTCGGATAGTCGTTCAGATACGTTGCTAAATTAGGAAATTTTCCTAATTTGAATATTCTCAAATATCGCGGATATATCGAACATTAGCTTAAGATATCTAAATATTCACGCGACATTCATGAAATATTCAAACGTGCACGAATTAGGAAATTAAATATTTGAAGAAAATATTCTGAATATATCGGATAATAATCGTTACCTAATTTGAAATAATTCCAAATTTGGATTGCTTCGGGATCGAGCGACAACACCGGTGGCGGCGATGCACGAGCAGCGGTGCACGAACGATGTCTCTCGGTACTGATCTTGCGTAGGATTGGTTGGAAACAACGGGGAATTCTTGGTCAAGTATGAAGTCTGCTGTGAATGTTGGTCTTGGATGAAACGGGATGAAATGTGGCTGTGCACAGTGATCGAAGATGCAGCAGTGGCTGAATACCACCCCACTTATGCAGAGAACAGCCTCTCTTCAAGACTGAGGGAGGCGTCTGGACTGTGCACAGCAGCAGCAACAATTCACGGACGCCAGGGTTCAGCCTTCAACATGGACTAGTCTTCAATTGGGCGTGGGGAAGCGATCTGCCGCAAAGATTCTGACCAATACGAGGCAAGAACTTCCCTTCCTTTTCCTTCTTGCGTGTGAGCCTGTATTTTTTTTCTCTTCCCACTCTTCCTCCCAGGGACTTTGCTGAACGTGTGTACAGAGGAGGGGAAGCCAGGTGTGCTCTGCAATGTTGTGACCTTTCAATCTCACCCCTTTTTTTCTCTATGGCTGTGAATTATGTATCAGGGAAAGCAAGCTCTCCGTCCAAAGCCAAGACCCCCTCCCTCTGTTGACTTTTCTTCTTTGCAAGTGGGCGTGAATTGTGAAGCCCCCTCCGACCTCTCCGAAATTTCGTTCTCCGAAAATTCTTCGAGTCTCTCTCTAAAAATCTGATTTCTGAAAATTCTGAGAGTTCCCTCGATTTCTGACCTAATGTTATGTTTATATAGCACTAATCTAGGTCAATTTAGATGGGTTTTATGTCCTAATGGGCTTAGGCTTGGGCTTAGGTTTAATGGGTTGAATTAACTTGGGTTTTTGATTAATTAAACTCAACGGACTAAATTAAGCCCAAATTAAAACAACCAAGCCCGTCTAACACGAGATTCCCAACTTTTGGATTCCGAGTGAACCGAGTTTTGTTCGATGAATTTTAAGCTCACTCGCCATCGCCAATCCGATGCAAAATGCAATTAAATTAAAATGAACCTAAACTATATGCTATGCAATTTAAATATTTTTGTTTAGGGATTAAAGTTTAATCCCTAATTTTCTATGCAATTAACACTAAATGATGCGCCGAAATTTAGGTGTCAACACCGGCCGATGGGCCGGCTGAACGAGCAATGCGCCTGGGCAACGAGCATGATGGGCAAGCGGGCGCGCGGCTTGGTTGCGTAGGCAACGGGCTGGCCACGGCCTAGGCAAGCCCGAGCACGGCTGGGCTGGTTGGCCGAGGCTGGCTGGCTGGCCAGGGTGGCAATGCAGTGGCGAACGGCAAATGGCGAGCAGCGGCAACGTAGCACGGCGGCGAGCTGCTTTCCGGCGACTGACTTGGTAGGAGAGAGAAAGAAGATTGGTCGGTGGTGGCAAGGGAGGGGAAAGGAGGCTGGGGCTGAGGGGCGACGACGGTGGCTGAGGGGAGACAACGGTGGTTGAGGGAGCTGAGTGGCGGTGGTGGAAATGGCGGTAGTCGGCACGACCGCGGGCGGCGGCCAGCGGAAGAAAACGAAGAAGGAGATGGAGGGGGTCATGACGGCGATGGGAACGTTGGGCAACGACGACGACGGAGTTCAGACGCTAGGGTGCAAGGGAGCTGACCGGATGGCTGGACGGCGGTCGGAGTCGACTGGCGAGCGGCGAGCCAAGTTCGCACGCTCAAGAGGGGAGGAAGACCGAGTTAGTCGGAGTTGTCGGGCAACACGGTGGGGCGATGGCGGCACGAAGAGGAAGGCGACGTCCCAGGCTGGTGGGGCGGCGTTTGGCGGAGGTAGGGTGGCGGTCGAGCGGGCTGGGAGGAGCTGTGGAGGAGGAGGGGAGTGAAAGGGGGGGGGGGAGCTTCTGTGGCGGCGGCGGTAGGGCGAAGGTGGCGGCCGGACGGCACGCGGCGTGTGGTTAGGCTGAGGCGAGGTCGGGCGGTTTGTGTCAGGCAACAAAGAGAAGAAGCAGAAGCAGCGGTGTCCGCGAAGGGGGAAGGAAGAAGAGGAAAAGAGGAAGAAGAAATGAAAAAGAAAAGGAAGAGAGAGGAGAGAGACTTTGCATGGGGAAAGAAGGAAACGTACGCATGGCAGGAGGAAAAAGGATAGACGTGGCAGAGGGAGGAGAGAGAGAGAGAGAGCGAGAGAGAGAGAGAGAATAGATGGGACAGGGGGACGCAAGCGGGAAAAAGGGGAGGAGAGAGAAAGAGAGAAAAAAGTCAAAGGTAATTACCGCGATCCAACGGACACGGTTCAAAAAAAAAAAACGATTTAACGGTCCACGAAAATCGCAATTATAATTTAGGAAAAAGACTAAAAGAAAATAACCCAAAATACGTTACGAGAGAGGTTTACTAGTCCAAATCCGCACCCGATCCAAAATTTCACTTTTCCACTACTCCTGGCAATCTCGACGCTGGCCACAATAATATCGACACCGTCCAATTTATTTCGTCCTGAAACTCCCGAAAATCGACTGCCAAGTTCGAGGTCTAAATAACAGCAAAATTCGATCGAGTGCGATTCTAGCAAAATCTCTATTTTGAAAAACAAGAACATGAGAATGATCAATTCTAGGGCGGGATTCTATTATAAGCGCACTAACGAATTTCACGTTTTATAAATCTAATGGATCAAAATTCGGAATGTCACAGATTATTTGGAATTAGGTGATCAATTTAATCGGTAGCTAGGCACACGCACCCTTAGATCTGAGGTGCATCCTCAATTTTGAGGCCATTGCAACCCTAGTTAGAGGTCAATATGAGGTATTGACGGCCTCGAATATTAAACAACGCACATCTACCTTTATGTGGAGGGAGAGAGAGAGAGAGGGGGCTAATTAAAAAAAAAGCACAAACTTTACCTTGAATGACAATTCTGGCCTAAATTTTTTGTCGTCTCAATAAAAAAAACTAACATTTACTCGAATCCCAAATCTAGTTCCCGTAATGTGAAATTTTCAAATTGGTTGGGCCAGATTTAGAATTTAAGTAAAAATCGATGATTTTTAATGAGATAAAAAAGTTCAAAAAAAAAAGTTTAGATCATAATTGTCACTTAAGATAAAGTTGATATTTTTATTTGGAATTAGGCGGAGAGAGAGAGATATTCGGCTGGTAGAAGCATCAATGATTGGTGGCAGAAGAGTACGGGGTTTCGTGGTGGTGGTGGTGGTCAAGTAGTGATGGCGGTTCGTTCTAGTAGCGAAGGTTGCCCAATTAGGTCTATTGTAGCTCAAGTTTTGGGCTTCCTCCTGGATCTACCCATAATGGAAGTATTGGACTTCTATTAAACTTCTCCAAACTAAAATGAGGTAGAATTGGTTTTCAAACACGCAATATAAATTCGACATCTTCATATGAAGATATCACCAATAGAGAGCTTAGGTTTGAGCTCATCAAAATATTTAGTTGAATTCACATTCACTCAAAGACTTAAATCAATGAGTCATAAACCAATTATGATAAATTAATTGTTTCATACTATACCAATCATTTGATGCTGGACCTTTTCTATTGCATTTATATCTGCTAGGATGCTTAAGTCACTTATTTTCATACCAGTTGAATTTTATGTAAAGTTTAAGGCTTAAAATATTAGAACAAAATCCTAACATTCACATACATTGTAATTCTCGGCTGTTCGTGTCTTCTAATTATTGTCGAACTTAGAGGTTATTTTGAGTTTATTTAGCTTGGAAGCGGTTAATTGAGTGTCAATTATTAGGTTCAAAAGTGCAAAATCCCATATTGAATCACAAGTCTCATACTTAAAATAACCCCTTAGATCAATGTTTGCCACTGAGAAAATCATAATTGCTTGCTTGTACTGTTCATTATACAATACAAATATTTATACAAGGTATTGCTTAATGGAAAAGGAAAAGAAAAAAATATTTAAATATTAAACAACGCATTCATCTAATGCTTAAACTTTTAAATCTAACATAGTATCGGAGCAGAAAATCTTGAATTCGAATATTTTCAAGCCACTATTTACCTCCCCAATGTGATATTATCATGCTTAGTACTTGGCAAAAGAATTAGACTAAACCTGGGGGGTAGTGATAGAGTAGTTAAATATTAGACAACGCATTTATCTAATAGTTTAAACTTCTAGAATAGTTGGCAATGGTCCAACGAAATCTCATACCCTGTTACGAAACCTTATCCATGCACGTGAACCGGATATTTTGCGCCCATCTACAAATAATTACTCGAACCAAATATTCGGAAATGTTCGATCATTAAAATATCAGAACTTATAATGTACAATCTAAGTCACTTCTACCCAACATCTCGTTACAATAGTATCACAACCACGTATCACGACAAACCTCCGTTCATTTACAATGTTCTTCTACCTTTTGATTTTCAAAAAAATGGGTGGTGGATCGATGAAAAGTGACTTGATCAAAAGCTGTGAAAGCACTTAATCAAAAACGAGTTGAAAATTCGATTGTCTTTGTGATAGACCAATAGTATGAACGTGGAACGATCCACGAAGGATCAATCGTGTAAATCCGAGGTTTAACGGTTCTGTATATTGACCCGCACCTCACTGCTCTTTTGGGTCTCCCAGTCGGTCATTATTTAAGGCCGACCCGGATATTCATGCAATATCATTTTGCCTATTGTTATAATAAATAAGCATATTATAATATAGTTTATTGAATAGCTCACAGACTGTAATAAGACAAAGACTTCTTGATGGTGTCCCAATCAATAAATTACGTGGACTTGAACATATAGTGTGAAAACCCGAAAGGAAGGAATTGACCAATTAATTGACTGGATTTGAAATTGTAAAACTTATTATTTTGTAATTAAAAATTAGGTACATTGGGTGAATAAGCTTCGACTTGGAACTTCGGTCATCTTCTACAGGTGTGAATACATATTTTATGACGCAAAGTATATGCTCTATTAAATCATCAAGATTGGTAGATATAAATTAAATGTGTTGTTCCGGTGTTTACTTACTTGACTTGTTCCTATCCGCCCTTAACCACCCATGTATTAGACCCATGTATATTGACATTGATTACCTCTTTGATAATGATTGGGAAGCCTATCACGGAGATTGTTCCTATCGGGACAATGTCTTTTACCGCCTCGAGTTTACCTTTACGAATACTTTTTTTTTTTGGTAAGGTCCCTTTACGAATACTTTTTTTTTTTGGTAAGGACCTTTACGAATACTTTGTATCTCCTATTTTCAAAACACATGTATCATATGTAATTTGTCATTCACCATCACGGATCATATCTCAAAGCCTAACCAAGGTTGCCAATAGTGGAAAAATGAGAATTTATTTTCTTGGTAATTAAACCTATTGCAGGATTTTTAAGAATAGATTATGCAAAGTATTTGCCGACGTTCGTGGTGTATTTCATGAACGTGAGATTTACCAACCTCGACTACCTCACATTGGAAAAGGAAGTTACGCTTGTCATCATGTGGTAGGTCCAATCGAAAAATTCAATCAAATGTCCATCAAGAGAGCAAAATGTTAATTTGAAGGATTTTGTTAAAAGGGTCATGTTTTCCGCCATCCGACGGAGGAAAACTTCCATCAATTGATCTCTTGATTGTTGAGTTTCCAAAAAGTCCATCATCCATATTTATATTTAATCAAGCTTGTATGTGTTATCTATAACTTGTGGCTCACCAATTAGAGAAACGGTAAGAGATTGAAGAAAATATGACTCTATGTTAACAAGTGCCCAGTAATCAAACAAGGAATTGTTACAGTTTTTAATATGAAGTAATCCTTGCAATATGCACAACCACTATTTCTAAAATCAGATACTTCTCACGCTAATATGACCCAAAAAAGAAATATTAATAGTACAGCTCATTTATAGCTAAACTTTAAAAAAAAAAAAAGTAAGAAATGGAAGCGCCAGTAGTTCTCCTACTTTTTGTGAACTGTTTGGCTTAGACTTATAAAAAGTGAAAGACAACCTTTTTAAGTTTTTACCTTACCCCAAACTCTAAGATATCACTCAAATTCTCAATAATTATGAAAAAAAAACACTAAATATGAATCTACAATGCCAATATTTGTATATTATAAAAGTTTCAGGCGTTTTAAAATATAATTATAGTATGGGCGCTACAAGCTAATATTATGGTTAGTGTTTTGACAAAAAAAAAGAAAAAAAAAAGTAAAAGTCACTCTAGAAATTATCTCAAATTTTTTAATTTAGTCATGAAAACTTTTTGGCCAATCGGGCCTTGGAACTATATATTCTTTTGTTTGTATTGCTCCTTCCGTTAAAATAGTAAACGAAAAAGCAGACATGACTATTAAATTATTGTTAATTGCCACGGTCGTTAGCATTCACATGGTTTAAAAAGGGAACTTTATGAAATAAACCAAGATAATTTTCAAAATCTATACAATAGAAATTTGGAAATAAGAGCAGAGAAGGGAGGAGAGAAGCTATTGCAACACGGACATGGCGTGGACACCCAAGCGAGGTCAATAAAGCGGTGGATGCTCGAACATGATACAAATCGAAGAATTGAAGAAAGAAATTTCGTATTCTGTGTATTTCAGCTTATCTATTCTCCATGTACAATGTTCAATATATAGAACAAAATGTGAATAATAAAAGGAAAATCTCTCCTAGGCAAATCAGATGAAATCAAGACTAATCCTAGATCGATTTATCAATCAATTACAATTTCGGATTGATTTATCATATCGATTACAATCCGGATAGATTTTCCATATCTTCAGGTATATCTTCCAACACTCACCCTCAAGCTAGCGGCTTATATATGTTTAAGACGCCCAGCTTACTCAATAGGTATGCGTGTTGTCTTTGACATAGGGGCTTGGTAAAGATATCTGCAAACTGTTCTGTAGTTCCAATTCATCTTGTCTCGATTATCCCTTCTTGGATCTTGTCTCGAGTGAAGTGGCAATCAACCTTTATATGCTTCATTCTTTCACGCACTATGGGATTTGCTACAAGTTTGAGCGTTGCATTGTTGTCACAGAATAGTAGGGTCGGTCCTTTAACTTGTACCCGAAGATCCAAAAGTAAGCCTCGTATATATACTATTTCACAAATAGTTTTAGCCATAGCTCGATGCTCAACTTCAGCTGATTATAAGGATACAATAGACTCTTTCTTTGTTTTCCATGAAAGCAATTGTGATGTCCTTACCTCACCTCGGGGTTATTAATGCGACTTCCCAAGCTCGTCGCCATCCCGTTTCTTTTATCTTATTAATGAGCACATGTGGAAACGTATATAAACAAATTCCCAAACAAATAATAGCTGGAAATCAATGAAGGCACAACAGACAAAACACACTATTGCTATTTTACTTAAAAATATTTTACAAGCCCTTTTCTACGAGCTGTTCCACGTATAAACCATATCAAAAGCGAAAGCCGAGGTTAATCCTAGCTCCTTTAGGCCAACCTTCATCTCGACGGGTGCACCAAAACGAACATAAGGTGTGGAGCTCATCCTAAAAACATGAAAAACAGCGAAAATGAGTTGAAAACTCAATGAGTAAATTCACTAATACTCATGCAGAATGATGCCTCACTTCATACTAACGCATGCAAATATTTTTCTCGTCTTATGTCAATAGCATATCAATAGCAAAGACTTTGACATTGTCCTTGTTGTGTTAACATGAAAGCTCACCTTTACCGGGTCACATAAAAATGTAGAAAATTTATACGTGAAGCCTCGCAACCAATTGGCATACAAAAATACCCGAAAATATTCACACATGAATTCATTTATGCATTAGGCATCGCTTTCTCTACACGTGGGTGATGGGTTCTCTGGAATCCTTCAAGCATCTGGAAACCTTCGGTTTATCAGTAAACACACATACCGACACACATATAAGATTCATTTATCGTCATCCTGGCACAACCAGGGCATCCCGGCTTAACCGAGGCATCTAGCTTCATGCTAGGTATCTTGGATCAACCAAGTCATCTCGGCTCAACCGAGGCATCTAGCTTCATGCTAGGCATCCCGGTTCAACCAAGGCATCCCGGCTCAACTGAGGCATCCCGGGGCTAGTACATCCGAGGCATCCGGGCTCAACCAAGGCATCCTAGTATAGCTAGAGCATCCTAGCGCTAGTTACTGAGACATCCAGGCTCAACCTAGACATCCTAGCTCAATTAGGGCTTCCCGGCTCAATCGAGGCATTATCGCCAATGCTATGTGACAACGGTTTTCTTCTTTCATTTAGTGATTACACATCGTGAGTCGTACAAGCCAGTATATTATCCTCTATCTTAATCCGTGCATACAAGGCCCTAGTTGTATGTACTCATGAAAAGCTCACAAGATCATAATTCAATAAGCATGGTTAAGAACATTAACATATCACACAAACTACTGCATCCAAGCGTCATGCAATCATGCACAAGAACAAAACCATTTCAAGCAACAACAACTTCCTAAGCTGTGTTCCAATCACAAAACACACTGCCCTATCTAAGTGCTAGGGAATTCACTTATATGCCGTGTTCCAACCACGTAACACACTGTCCTATTCAAGTATTAGGGAATCTACTCACCTATAAGCACAAGAAAACGTATATGGGGGTCAAATGGGAAAATGGCGGTCGACGGCGGTGAACGGGCAAGAGAGAGGGAGACGTAGGGGTGAGGGAGAGAGAGGGAGGAGTGAGAACGAGAGATGAGAGAGGAAGAGGAGGTGGTGTGTGGAAACTAAGGGGGATCAAGCCTATTTATAGACAAATCTCTAACTTGTTCACCAAGTTTAAGAGTCAAAACTTGCTTTCTAAGTTCTTGACTCTCTAGAATCCTCTTTCATATAATACCCAAGATATGGTCATCATTGGGTTTAGATTTTCATCACATGTTTCTTCCCCAAAACTTACTCTCCAAGTTTTTGACCATCATGAAACTTCTTAGGCAAGCCTTTAATTGAGGCTACTTATCTCTCAACTTGGTCTCTAAGTTTCTACCTTAGGGTCGTTAAGCCCTAATTCTTAGGGACACATAAGCCTATGCATTAATTTTCGAGAGGATACATAAGCCTATGCATTAATTTCTAGGAGGACACACAAGTCTCTAATAATGGTCTTTCCAATAATTGTTTTTGTCTTGCTCTTCATTCTTGTTCTCCAAGCTCTCTTGGGCATGAGACTCTCTCTAGAGCATGCAAGATCACTCAATTAATGAAGATCTTATAAGATAAGATTCTCCTAATGATTAGCCCTCAATTAATGGTTCAATGTTGTCTTGATCAATTCGGCTTCTTGCTCCCCAAGTGTCGCGACCTCCCCGAACCGGCCCGGACGTCTAACGGGTTAAGGCTAATGGATTACTAAGTTAAACCTAGCTCGAGCTCTCCCAAGCCCGTACCAATTCGCGACTTAAGTTAACATGCAAATCATTTTCAATTAGGAATCGCCACTAATCAATTTTTGGTATGTTGATTAGACACCTAAGTGAAGCACGAGAGAATGCTTCACTTCTACGAACCAGAGGCTCAATGGGTACGGGGACTTGATTACACTAACCAATTAGTGCCCTTTTGGCACCAAACCTTGTTCAAACACTACCTAACATGTTTACGTTAATCAGGAATCTTAAAAATTTCACTCCTAACTAAACCCGGGAAAACAACAATTAACTTTTACATCTAACATGCATAATTGACTACATACAAATTTAAATTAGACCCACGATTCGGAGCATGCAAATAAAGCAAGGTGCAATCAAAGGTAAATTCGAAACTCAACTTCCAATTTTTGATTTTCAAATTTTTTTTAAAAAAAGAAAAAAATAATAATAATAAATTTTTTTTGTTTTCGTCCTTTTTGATCTTTTGGAAGAACTTTTGAATTTTTTTTTTCGAATTTTTTTTAATTAATTAATTTAAAAAAAAAGAAAAAGAAAAAGGATTTCCATTTTCAGTTTTTGATCTTTTTCGAAGAATTTTTGAAAATTTTTTTGTTTTGAAATTTTTTTTAGCAAAAAAAAATATATTTTTTTAAAAAATAATATTAAAATAATATAAAACCGATCTCGGACCGAGTCTCCACACCCGACCCGAATCGGGAATGACCCAGGTGCGCCGGCCCGGGTCCACGTTCGGACCGGGCTCATTTGTTGAGTTCGGAATGGCAAAATTAATTAAATAATTAAAAAAAAACAAAGGCCCAGTCCGAAATTCTTTTAAATAGGTGAAAGCCCATAAGCCCAACAATGAATTAAAATCTTAGAAGCCCGAAATATATGCCCAATGCCTATTTTAGCCCATTAGAACAAAATCCTAAAATCAAACCCTACCCGGTTCCGACCCGTTCGAACGACCCGGTTCGCGGCTGCCGACCCGACTCACGAAAAACCCTACTCGGCACCCCGAGTGCCTGACCCGACTCGCGGCCGCCCTAGCCGCCGCGGCCATGCGTCCGGACGCCGACTCACCGGCGTGCCTCGTCGGCGTGACTTCGCCCCCCGCGCCGACCACCGACCGACAGCCGAGCCGGCCCTCGCCTCAGTCGGCGTCGCAGTCCGGCGTCTTTCCCCGAACCCCTGCCCTTCCTGGCTGGAGGCCTCCGGCCTGGCAGCCGAGATGGTGCGCGGCCGGCGGGCGCCACGCCCGACCTCCGCGGTCAGGGCGCGCGAATACGCGTTCGAGCCCCCCCCCCCCCCGCGCCGCTCGGCCGCCGTTCGACACCTGCTCGTGTCACTGCCCCAACAAGGGGCCTCTGGTCCGGCGCCGAGCCCGTGCTCGGCTGTCAGACGGCAGTCGCACACATTGGAAAGAACATAACAGATAAGATACAGAGGGTTTTCGCTTGGGCAAAACATCGAACAGTCGGCGTGCACGACAAAAGCAGAGCATTTCCGGCACCGTCGAGGCTCAGAATGGACTGGGATTCACGCACGAAGATTCAGTGGGGAGTGGGAACAAACACGAGGCATCTTCGGTAACATTCCTCCTTGAGGGTCCCTCTACGGGCTCGAGAACAGCCGGAGGTGAGACTTGATCAGCATTTGGTGTTACTAATGCGGCCCTCATGTCACTGGCGAATTGGGCAAGCTGAGTTGCAAGCCCATTGATCTTCTCGTCGAGGGCAGCGAAGCGGGCGTTCTGTTCCTCAATATTCATTTGTGTAGCCCTCAATCGTGTCCGGATTGGCGATTGCCTCGAAGCCGTAGCTTTGCCTTGATGAAGAAAGGGGACGTTGGCAGGCCGTTAGACTGGAAAACCTCTTTCTCCGGCCTCTTGGTCTCTCAATTCCTTTCTTCGTGAGCCGGATGCGATCAATTTGGCAGCTTGCGATTACCTGAAAAATGAGCTCATGTGAGTACACAGTTCTTACGAGAGGTCGGCCCATGGCACTGGTCTAGGCATTTTAGGTCTCTCGAGAAAGAAATCTCGAAACATTTAGAGTTTTTTTAGACATTACAGGAAACAAATGAACTAAGACAAAATAAAATAAGAACCTTGACGTTAAGAATTGAGATTCTCTCGACATTGAAACGGAGAATGGTACATAACGATTCCTAGACCTCGAGATTAGGAAGAGAGAAATTACAAAAACTTGAAACTACATGAAGCCTTTGGAACATAAAAAAGACAGAATTTCCTAAACAACAAAACTAGAAAAATAACAGAATCCTCCTAAACATTGAGGCTAAGTGAAATTGTCATTTCAGACTTCTCGGGACGACTCATTTTATATGCGATGGGGAACTTGCAGCTTTGCGGAGCCGCTTGTTCTCTCGGGTTAACCTCGAGATGCGAGTCTTGTCCATTTTCACCCTCTCTTCAAGATGCTCAATTTGCGCTTTCTGGGTGGACTTGTCAGTCACTTCCGGGATCAGCGGTCATAGAATAGTTGGAATCTGGTGACTGCGGATGTAGAATGTGGAGGCGTGGTGAATCTCTTCTTCCCCTTCCAATTTCTTGGGCACGATAACCTTTTCAGGACGGCATTCGTTCCACGCGATCTCAATGGCCCGGATCTCGTCGAAGTAGTCATAGTCCGTGCGGGTGAAGCGGGCCTGAAACATCTCTGTCTTGAGTGGTGGCGGCACCTCTTGAAGGGCTCGGTATTGGTGGGCTACCCTGTATGGGTAATAGGAAGTAGCGCCGGAAAGACCGAGCAGTGGGATCGGGTTGGCAAACTTGTGAGCGAAGCGGGCTTTCTCGACCTGAAACCATTTAGCATGCCATAGAAATGCCTTGGGCTCGGGGTCCTTTAGGAAATTTATCCAACGGGAGTATTCTTTGTCAGGGGAGTGCTTTTCTAAGACCTGGAACCTCTGTATCGGGTGCCTAAACTCATCTATTTGGAATAATTGCATAAAGTGCCCAAATCCCCTTATGTGAAAAAGAAACCATATTTGTAAAATTTCCGGGGAAACTCGCATGATTTTTTCTCCGTTTTGTTTAAAACGGTTGAGGGACAAAAATGTTTCGGCTAAAATCATGTTGACATAATTTAATCCAGCACACATGTGTTTGACCACCTAAGCAATTGAAGGGTTTATGGCATTCTTACGATGAGGAAAAACGACGAGCTCAACAAATGCTAGAATGAAAATCCTACCCTTTTGGGCCATCGGTTGGTTGGGAAAACACTCAGCCAAAAACGAGAATGGGTAGGCGTAACAATTAGCTTTAACAACTTTCCTTACCACCTCGGCCCTAATTCTCAAAAATTGCGACAACTCGGAGATGGGGTCTATACCTATGAGTGGCTTGACAAGCTCGGTTCCAAGAGGCATTCCAATGGCAATACTATATTCTTCCAAGGTCGGGGTTAGCTCGAACTCACCAAATATGAAAGTTGACGTCTGAGGGCACTAGAAGTGGGGTATTGCTTGCATGACTTCGGAATGAATGTTGATCTTGAGTAACGGAAGGAGTCGGCCAGTCCTCGCCTCGACCTGTCTTTGGCTACCTTGATCCAACTGGTCTCACCACGCGATGAGCTCTTTCTTGGGAGTGGAAATGAATTGGACATCGGTTCTCCTCATCACATATAAATTGAGATTAACAACCGACCTGATTTGCCATGGACCAACGAAAGGAAATAAATGAATTGCATAATAGTAGGAAAGAGGCTTACTCTATCGAGAACCATGGCAAACACAAAGGCATACGCATGGAAAGTGGGGCTTGCTTTCTATCTAAACAGTCTAACGAGGTGAAGTTAAGAGTGTGATCTGACCCTCGCAGTCTCGCGTTGGTGTCAGGTCCTCTTAACTCCGGCTTAATCGAAAGAGATATCCTATGGTTACGCGGTCTCGTGAACAAGGATAAACGCTTACGACACCAAGAAAGAACTTTTCGGGGAAAAGAAAGGCAACCTCTACATCGTAGTCTCGCGTTCGAGGTTGTATCTTTCTTAGCACTATCCTAAAGTATCCTATCGCGGAACGGGTCCGGCAGCATGGTTGTGTGTGCAAAAGTGTAGTGCTAAAACATTCAAAGCATGCACAACGGTTTATAAACAAACAATGCTTGGAACATCCAAAAACCAAACATTCATTATCAATCCTGCAAAACAAGGGATCAATGACAAGAACAATCACGTTAGGAATGTATTTGAACAAGACAAACGGCCTAAGTCCACTACGAAGTCCCCAGCAGAGTCGCTAAGCTGTCGCGACCTCCTCGAACCGGCCCGGACGCCTAACGGGTTAAGGCTAATGGATTACTAAGTTAAACCTAGCTCGAGCTCTCCCAAGCTCATACCAATTCGCGACTTAAGTTAACATGCAAATCATTTTCAATTAGGAGTCGCCACTAATCAATTTTTGGTAGGTTGATTAGACACCTAAGTGAAGCACGGGAGAATGCTTCACTTCTACGAACCAGAGACTCAATGGGTACGGGGACTTAATTACACTAACTAATTAGTGTCATTTCGGTACCTAACCTTGTTCAAACACTACCTAACATGTTTACACTAATCGGGAATCTTAAAAATTTCACTCCTAACTAAACCCAGGAAAACAACAATTAACTTTTACACCTAACATGCATAATTGACTATACGCAAATTTAAATTAGACCCACGATTCGGAGCATGCAAATAAAGCAAGGTGCAATCAAAGGTAAATTCGAAACTCAACTTCCAATTTTTGATTTTCAAAATTTTTAAAAAAAAAAAGAAAAAAGAAAAATAATAAAATTTTTTTTGTTTTCGGCCTTTTTGATCTTTTGGAAGAACTTTTGAATTTATTTTTTTTTTCGAAATTTTTTTAATTAATTAATTAAAAAAAGAAAAAGAAAAAGAAAAAGGATTTCCATTTTCAGTTTTTGATCTTTTTCGAAGAATTTTTGAAAATTTTTTTTTTTGAAATTTTTTTAGCAAAAAAAAAATATTTTTTAAAAAATAATATTAAAATAATATAAAACCGATCTCGGGCCGGGTCTCCACACCCGACCCGAATCGGGAATGACCCGGGCGCGCCGGCCCGGGTCCACGTCCGGACCGGGCTCATTTGTTGAGCCCGGAACGGCAAAATTAAAAAAAAAAAAAAACAAAGGCCCAGCCCAAAATTCTTTTAAATAGGTGAAAGCCCATAAGCCCAACAATGAATTAAAATCTTAGAAGCCTGAAATATAGGTCCAATGCCTATTTTAGCCCATTAGAACAAAACCCTACCTACCCGGTTCCGACCCGTTTGAACGACCCGGTTCGCGGCCGCCGACCCGACTCGCGAAAAACCCTACCCGGCACCTCGAGTGCCTGACCCGACGTGCGGCCGCCCTAGCCGCCGCGGCCATGCGTCCGGATGCCGACTCACCGGCGTGACTTCGCCCCCCACGCCGACCACCGACCGACAGCCAAGCCGGCCCTCGCCTCAGTCGGCGTCGCAGTCCGGCGTCTTTCCCCAAACCCCTGCCCTTCCTGGCTGGGGGCCTCCGATCCGGCGGCCGAGAGGGTGCGCGGCCAGCGGGCGCCACGCCCGACCTCCGCGGTCAGGGCGCGCGAATGCGCGACCGAGCCCCCCCCCGCTCGGCCGCCGTTCGACCCTTGCTCGTGTCACTGCCCTGACGAGGGGCCTCTGGTTCGGCGTCGAGCCCGTGCTCGGCCGTCGGACGGCAGTCGCACACATCGGAAAGAACATAACAGATAAGATACAGAGGGTTTTCACTTGGGCAAAATGTCGAACAGTCGGCGTGCACGACAAAAGCAGAGCATTTCCGGCACCGTCGAGGCTCAGAATGGATTGGGATTCACGCACGAAGATGCAGTGGGGAGCAGGAACAAACACGAGGCCTCACGGGCCGGAACTCGCGCCGACAGACGGCGGCGAGCTCCGGCCAGCGAGCCCAACACAGAAACGGCAAGGCTGAAACAAAACAAGCAAGAAACAGGGGAAGGCGAAAACAGAGGAGGAAGACCGAACGGGGGAGGGACTGTGGCGCTCCCTATCCGGCTCGGGGGCGGCGAATCTCGACAGATCGGGGTATGTTCGACTGCCTCGTACGCCCCCAAATCGAAATCCTCGGGAAAATCGGTTTCGATTTGAACAAAAAGAGGAAAGAATGACGCCCGGACCTATCGTGAGGGATGGGCTTCGCCGGGGTGTGTCGGTCGTCAGTGGACGACCGCTCAACCTCAGATCTCACTCTCCGCTTCCTCTTTCTCTCTCTGATCTCTCCCTTACACTTGATCTCTCTCTCTCTCTCGCGCTCTCTCTCGGTCGAACTCCTTGTCTCTCTCCTTGTCTCTCGCTCTCTCCCCCTCGCTTTTAAGGGCGGCCTCGGCGCGGGGGATGGCCAGCAGGCGCGCATGGTCTCTGCCGTCGCCTGCTGCCGTCGCGCACGGATCACGCCGGTCTGCCCCTCTGTCGCGGCTGTTCCTCCCTCTGCCACTGTTCCGATCTTCCTCTGCCCCTACCGATCCTCTGCTTCTATTCGTCCTCTGCACCCTCGTCTTCCCCCGTACGCGCAAGGCATTGACTGGGGAAGAGGAAAAGGCGCGCGCGGGCCGGGCCGACGAGAAGGATGGGCCGGCCCGTGCGCAAATTAAAAGGAAGAGGGGGATTTCCGAATTTTCCCCCCTTTTTTTTCGTTTGTTTTTTTTGTTTTTTTTTGTTTTTAACACGATTTTACGTCTAAACGGGCCCTATTTATGCGAATGCACCTAATGTCTACATGCCATGGATTTTAGTGGGAATGTTTTTGGTTTAGGGGTTAAAAATTAAACCCTAATTTTTACGCAATAAAGCCCTAAGTGATTAATCAATATTTACGTGTCAACACCAAGCTTGGCCGAGTAGGGCTTGTTCTTGTCCATCAATGGCACTTAAGGACAACCGGCTAATGGCATTTAAGCATAATCTCCAAAATTCCAACGTTCTCATATAGAAAATGACGAATTTTTGAAATCTGGCAAAACTGTCAATTTTTGCACTGTTCTAGAATTTGAACTTGAAAACATTATAAATGGACTCCGAAAATTCTCAAATTTGAATATGTCATAAAAAAGACCTTAAAAAATATCTCCCATGGAGAACGCGAAACCTGAATCTTTTTTTAAACATAACTTTTAGTAGCTCAAATACAGACTAAAACGGTTTGCTGGAAGAAAATCTTTGCTTCTCAAAGTAAGCTCTTTCCAGAATCCAAATCATTTGAAAAAAATTCCCAAATGTATATATGTTATAGAAAAAGAAGTTCTCAACAACTTTTGTGAAGAAAGTTTGTTCAAATTAGGCCTAGAAAAGTTTGCAGAAAATTGAGAAAATGTGAACATTACAAAAATACCCATTCTGGTCAGTTTTATAGGGTCAGAAAATTAGGCTATCGTACTACTCATATCAAGTTCAAAAATTTTGAAATTAAAGTATGTAAAACTTCAAGATGTTTGGAGAAACTTTTAAGAAGGAAGTATTTGGAAATTTAGATCATAAAAGTCTCCACAAAAATAATAAACAAAGGGGTACAGAGGATCCGAATCTGGACTTTCCATAACTAGAGTAAAATTGACTCCGATTAGGAAAACTACCAAATTTAAACCATAGTAATTTCTCAGGGACTGAAATTGATGATATTATAGCAATGATTCCCCAAGTTTAATGCAGAAACCAGTACAGACCTTCGACTCATAGGGCAAGGTGCATAATCCGTGTCACAGTAGGCTATCATCTCTATGTTACATCTTCGAGAAAGAAGTATCCCAAGTCCTAGGCATTTCTTCAAATATTTCACAACTTTGAGAGCAACATTCATATGAGATTGTTTCAGACTATGCATGAATTAACTGACTGTCTATACTGCATAACATATATCGGGTCTAGTCATGGTGAGGTAAATAAGCTTTACAATATGTCTTTGATAGCTTGATGGGTCATTGAGTAATTGATCATCTTCTGGAGATAATAAACCCGTATCATAATCAACTATGGTCAATTTGGCATTTTGCTCAATAGGAATAATAGCTTGTTTGCATCCTGATAGACCTGCTTCTGATATAATTTCTAGGACGAATTTTCGTTGGCTAAGAGAAATGCCTTGGTTTGAGCGAGCAATCTCAATTCCAAGGAAATATTTGAATGATCCCAAATCCTTAATGTGAAAAGTGGAATGCAGGTATTCTTTAAGACTCTTGATAGCATATTCATCACTTCCCATAACAAGAATGTCATCAACATATATCATTAAAATAAATAGATAACATACCTTTCGCCAATGTGAACAAAGCATAATCATGTCTGGATTGTTTGAATGCTGCAGCTGTAAGTGCGCTGGTAAATTTGGTGTATCAGTGTCGGAAACCTGTTTGAGACCATAAAGGGATTTGTGGATATGATATACCCTAGACTCACCCTATCTCCATAAACCCTATGGAAGCTCCGTATAATTTTTTTCATCCAAATCATCATGGAGGAAGGCATTGTGAACATCTATTTGATGTAGCGGCCAGTCATGAAAAGCGGCAATCGATAAGAAGGAGCGAACTGTGACGTCCTTTGCTACTGGGGAGAAGGTCTCATGGTAATCAAAATATTCTCGTTGTATGAAACCCTTAGCCACTAGCCTAGCCTTATAGCGTTCCACAGAGCCATCTGTTTTATATTTAATCTTGTATACCCACTTGCAACCAATCGGTTTGCGATGAGAGGGTAATGGTACAATGTCTCATGTTTGATTTTCCATCAAAGCTTTTAATTCTGTTTCCATAGCCTTTTGCCAACGTGGGTTAGGAAATGCCTCTTCATATAAGGAAGGTTCTCCTTTCTTGGATATTTGGCTAATACAACACATATGTTCTAACAATAGGCAATGAAAGGAAACATAAGAGAGAATAGGATAATGAGTATCTAGTGAGTTGAAGGCAGCATAAATATAATCTTTAGTCCATGTTGGCGGACAAGAAACACGGTCGGAGTGTCGTGGTGGGTGATGTTGAGGTACAGAAGGTGACTCATCAGTAGTATTAGTTGTTGAAGGAAGCATCATTGAAGAATCAGAAGTCTTTTCAGTTGGCATGATAGGGTCCGCAATTGAATTACTCATGCCTATTGTGTGATTAAAAATCTCATCACGTGTTGAAGGCCAAGCTAGGGATGATGCCTGATATTCTGGAGGTGCATGTAGAATATAATGTTGACTACTAGATAAATCCTCTTCAAATAAAAATCTATGAGGCTATTGTCATGCCAGAATTTTCAACTGAAGATATTTCAACATGAAAAGAAAACACATTCTCATGGAAAATAACATCCCTGCTTACGAAGAAATCGCCGGTGGATATCTCAAGGACACGATACCCCTTTTGGAAACTCGGATATCCCATGAATATGCATTGACAGGTACGGGGACCCATTTTGTCCCGAGGATCCACAGTGCTGATGTAACATAAACAACCAAAAACTCTTAGGTGACAAAGTTCTAGTTTCTTCCCATAAAGTAACTCAAACAGAGTTCGTCCATCAAGAACAAGAGTTGGCATGCGATTGATTAGATAAGCTGCCATGATCACACAATCTTCCCAAAAAGTTTCAGGTATAGAAGCTTGGAATTTAACAACATGTGTAACTTCTAAGAGATGACGATGTTTACGTTCAACAACCCCATTTTGCTGTGGGATGTACATGCATGAACTTTCATGGAGGATTCCATAGGAACAGAAAAGAGATGTGCATTCATTATTAAAGAATTCTCTTCCATTATCTGTTCGAATGCATTCAATAGATTTCTCAAATAGATTTTTTGATAGAGAAAGAATATTTTTAGGTAAAATATAACTTGACTCTTTGATTGCATGAAAAAGACCCACATCACACAGGACTAATCGTCTACAATCATAAGGAAAAATCGAGAGCCATCATGATGTGGGGTATGATATGGTCCCCAAACATCAGCATGATCAGTGAAAAAGCACTGCTAGCATGAGCTTTGCTTGTTGGAAATGGAGCACATGATTGTTTGGCTAGAGGACAAATATGGTGTTGAGAATAAGGAAGGGAAGCACTGTGACCCAATCTTTGATAAGAAATGGAAATTTTATCATTGGTAGTTGTTGACACCTAAATTTCACCGAGCATTTAGTTTAAATTTGCATAGAAAATTAGGGATTAATTTTAACCCCTAAACAAAAATATTTGATTTTTGCATAATATATAGTTTAGGTTCATTTTTAATTTAATTACATTTGCATCAAATTGGCAATGGCAACGAACGTAAATTTTATCGGACGAGACTCGGTTCGCTCGGGAATGTTAGGGCCGAGAATAGCACGTCACGTGGGCTTGGTTGTTTTAATTTGGGCTTAGCCCAAGTTAATTCAGCCCATTTAAATGCTAATTAAGCCCTAAGCCCAAGCCTAAGCCCATTAGGTTAATTGAGCCAATTTAATTTGACCTAGATTAGTCTATATATACATGTTATTAGGTCACATTAAGGAGGCACATATTTTTAGATCAGAAAATTTTTAGAGTGTGAGAGCAATGTGGCCACCAGAGAGTTTTCTTCTCTCATTGTTCTTGAGATGACCACGTTCCTCTTCTTGAAGGAGCCGCAAGGGGTGGGTTCTCGAGAAAGAGAACAATAGCCGCACAGTAAGATAGAAGAGAGAGGCCAGTGGCTTCTTTCCTTCGTGCGTGAACGGCTGAACAGTAGCTCTCGAAAGGAGAGCTGAAGTTGCACGAAGAACGCAGCCACGGGGAGGAGCTCTTGATGGAGACGTCACAATTTGAGATCTGAAATTTTGGAGAAAAGGAGAGAGAGAGAGAGAGAACAAGGCTGAATCACGCCCCCCTCTCGTCGTGACGGCTTCCCCTTCGTCGACGACCACGCCTGCACAGTCCCAAGAGAACGCCCCTGCACAGTCCGGAAGACTCCTGCACCCACGTTGCTTCCACTCACGCCTGCTGTGCTTTGTCTTCTTGCTATTGCTGCTGCTCCTTCAATGTCAACAACGACGTCTTCTCCAGTCAACCGAGCTTCTGTGTTTGCTGCTCTCACCCGAGAAGCCTTGAAGAGAAGCAGCCTAGTCCACGTTCTTCTTCAACTTGGCGAGTCCACAGCTTTGAGGACGTCAACGTTTTCAGCAACGTTGAAGAGAAGACCGGTCCATCGAAGCCCGTTGAAGATTGGCCCCTGAAGTCTACCCCACGAAGACAACGCCAACAGCTGCTGTTCACTTTCTCTTCTTTGCAACAAACAGCCATGCAGTAGCCTTGAAGACTCCCCCTCACGTTGATTGGTCCCTCGTGTCTTCACTGCTCCAGAGCAACGCCCCGAACGATATCTGAATCGCTGCCCAACCCGAAGACTCCTGCATCAACGCCTCTTCTCCATCCTGTTGTCACGAAGAAGCCAGCTGGTCTTGATAATCTCCCCATGCAGAGAAGCCACAAGACTTACGTTCACACCCACAAATAGAGAAGACAAGTCAAAGGGGGGCCACGGAATTGAAACCAAAAGCAACGAAGAAAGCTTGCAGAGGAGAAAAAGTCAAAAGGGGGCTCTCTAACAACATTAAAAAAAGAGGCCATGCAAGCGAAACGTCCAGAGAAGTTCTCTCTCCCACGATTGCTGTTGAGCTTCGACTCTCTTCGCTCCATGCGACTTACATGCAGGACAAGACTCACGTGATTGAGGTTCAGCAAGCTTTCATCGCTTGTGACCGATTGATTCACTACCCGAAGCCACCGAGCGCTTGTCGTTCTCGACGCCGCAAGCCGCCCTTGTCGCCGCAGAGAGTCGCCCGTCCGGACAGCCTTGCCGGACGTCTTCGCGGTGCCGACGTCGCCATCCCGTCACCGACGTCGTCGATCCCGATCCGCAAGCCCGAGCTCGATCCGAGTTCAAATTTGGAAGTTATCTTCAAAATAGGTAACAGTCATTATCCGATATATTTTCAGAATATTAAGTTTCCTAATTTGCATGGTTTGAATATTTTGTGAATATCGTGTAGATATCTAGATATATTTGGATAATGTTCGATATATCCGCGATATTTGAGAATATTCAAATTAGGAATACTTCCTAATTTAGCAACGTATCGGGACGACTATCCGACTTTAACCCTAAAGTCCGATACGCGGCGATACGGAAAATCACTATCCTATTCATAACTATTTGAATACGATAATGATTTTAATTTGCTTCCCCAATTTGAATGATCAATTATCCGTTAATATCTATAACCCTTTAGATATGACCGATAATTCGATTCTTGTGCCTAATCCGAGTTTGAAACGAACGTGGCGGATCGCGTGGTTGAGTTGAATCGATTGCTATCTTTGCTTGTTTAATCGTTTTCTTTTTTTTAAATAAAACAGAAAATTTTCAAAAAATATCATTTAGATTTAAATTAGAGTTTTGCATGTCTAGGGTTTTTGAATATATCCCGAAGGATGAGATAAGTATTTAATTTAAATTAGGACTTAACGTGGCATGTTTCCTGATTTAAATTAGATACTGTTTCAATCCCAAAGGATTATTCACGTTATTTTATTATTCCGAATTTTTAATCAAAAATCCCAAAAAAAAATCATTCTAGGGTAGATTAAGTCGTTATAGAATGCACGTTAACTTAGGTATTTTTGAATTTCGAATTTTAAACAGAAAATACCAAAAATAGAAAGTCATAGGTTGCATGTTATTTTAGGCATGTTTTTCATTCCGAATTTCATAAAGAAAAATACCAAAAATAACTCATTCATTCGTCATTAGAATTATGTCACGTCGTCGCATGTCATATAGTTTGCATGCTAGGTTGCATTAATTCGCATGTCATTAATTGCACGTCATTGCATATAGTTTAGATTTCATTTAAATAAAGTGAAAATCAAAAAAAGGAGAAATTGAATGAGTTGATTTGTTAACTAGAAATCATATTAGGATTGTCTGTGTGATTTCTAGCTAACAATGCAGATGCTTGCGGGATTCAAGGTAAGTAATTCTTCCCAACTTGCAATTTATTTAACGCTTTGATTTCTGGGTGTTAAATTGGTGGTTTGCGCACCCGCATGAAAACCCCACATGTTAGTGACATAAGTTAAAATGGATCCAAACTGCCTGCCAAAACATTTTTGAAAAGAAAAGGTACCGAAAGGGCGTTAGACTAGATCTAGCGTAATCAAGTCCCCGGGCTTAGAATCTCTGGTTCGTAGAAATAAAACATATCTCCCTATATTTTATTTAGGTTTCTAATCGACCTACCATAAACTGATTAGTGGCGACTCCAAGCATGAAAATGATTGCATGTTAAGAACTTAAACCCTAAGTTGCGAATTGGTAGGGCTTGGGAGGGCCCGAGTTAAGATTATTCTTAATAATCCATTAGCCCCGAGGAAAATTGAAAAATATTTTTTTAGGGTCGCGACAGCTTGGCGACTCCACTGGGGACTTGAGTAAAACTCTTAGTGGACTTAGGCCAATTTTTCATTTCAAAAAAATAATTTTTGTTTGGCAGCGAGGATCCCAGGTACGTCCCTAACATTTAAGGTGTTAAATGTTCTTGCAGTATGGGAGGTATAAGGGGAGGTGTGATTGTTAACCCTTGTTTTGCAGGGAGGTGGTTGAATGTATGGTTTAATTTATGCACGAAGCGCTGATTGATATAACCTGTTGTGCATGCCTTACATTTTCACTACACCGCACACACTACCCGCTGCCGGACCTGGGCGGCATAGGTTTAGGATGGTACTGAGACAGTGGACACCCCGACCAAAACCATTTGGTACGGGTCGCCCTCCTCGGTCCCGAATTTTCTTTCAGGGTGTCATTGAGTACCCACCACGGTTGTATTCCACTCAACCCGGGTCGGCTCTTTGACTAAGCCGGAGTCAGGGGAATCCTAGCCTAACCACCACCATGTTTGGTTTAGCTCGGTAATCCTCTCGTCTCCATTTTGCAAGCCAGAGTCTAGGTAGAAATCGAACCTCACATTTCATGCGCATGTCTATGTGTTTGCCATTTCCTTACCCGGTGAAGTAAGTCTTCTGAACCTTTACCTCGCAATTTATTCAAGTTTCTTACATTTGATCGGTCCATGATAGGTCTAAGTCGATCGTAATTTTTGAAAGTAAAAATCATTGAAATTTTTTCAAAGGGAAAGAAAAAGAAAAGATAAAGCTTTGAAAAAAAAATTACTTTCAACTCTTATCATTATTGTCCTAAGTCTGTCATAATTCATTATTTCCTAAGAAATTTGTCATCATTTTCACAAATACATGGAATAATGAAAAATGTCATGAAAATGGGAATAAAAGATACGATTAGACTGAGTCATGGACCGATCGTTTTGAGGACTCATACTTACCATGCTCTATTTTTGAAATTAGGTAACTACGGACCGATCACGTTCCCCTATTCGGACGCGGTTAAGAGCTAGAATGGCCGATCAAACTGAGTTGCAAGAACGTGTTGACGGTATGGCAGACCAGATCAAACAACTCGCCGTCGCCATGCAACAAATGACCGCCGAGATCAAGGCTCTTCGGTCGATCCCTGTTCCAACATCCCCTGAAGTGTCAGTCCCGAAGCATACAAGTGCGAAGAATGTCGATGTCGAGGAGGATGACGAGATGCCTGAATTAGAGGATGACCCCATCCAGATTATTGTCGACAAACCGAAGCCGGATGAACGAGTCAACAAGCTCGAGGAGAGAGTTAAGCAGTTAGAGGGTTCGCAAGATTCACCCTCGGTCGATCTGTCTCTGTACTCCCAGATTAAGATCTCGAAGAAGTTCAAGATGCCGGATTTCGATAAATACAATGGCACCACGTGCCCGAAAGCTCACCTGCAGTTGTACCACGTGCAAATGACCTCGTACGTTGACAACGAGCTTCTTATGATCCATGCATTCCAAGCGAGTTTGACCGGCCCCGCTCTGCACTGGTACCTCATGAAGAAGATCAATAGCCTCAAAAGCTGGAAGGAAGCCAGTGAAGCGTTCCTCAAACAATACCGGTTCATAACGGACATCGCTCCCACCCGTGACGATCTCGAGCGGGCTCAAATGAAGAAGACCGAGTCTTTTAAAGACTATGCCATTAGGTGGAGAAATTTATCCGCTCAGGTTGTCCCGGAACCTATTGACAGTGAGCTGAAGAGGATGTTCGTCAAAACTCTCCCGTTCGAGTACCGTAACCGAATGGTTGCCATCCCAGCCGACAACTTCAACCAACTTATCCCCATAGGCGAACAGATCGAGATAGGACTGAAGGATGGGTGGTTTGTCGAGCCGTCTGCGTCAACCAAGAGATACAGTGCGAGAAAGGAGAAAGAACCGGCTGCGGAAGTGAATATGGCTTATAACCAACCAAGCCGGCGGAATACTAATCCTGCCCCGGCAATTCAGGTGGCTGAAGCTCAGCAGCAAAACACGAGCCGTCAACCGTTCCAGAGGTGGAACAACAGGAGACAATTCACCCCCCTCCCCGGTTCATTGTCACAAGTGTTGGCGGTGCTCCGGAAGAAAGGTTTACTCACCAACGAGCCAAAGCGGCCCAATCCTGAGCAGTATCGTAATTTCGACCCGTCGAAAAAATGCGATTATCATATGGGTGAGGTCGGACACTCGACCGACGATTGCTTAGCCCTCAAGCACCGAATCCAGAACCTCTTGGACACGAAGGCTTTCTCATTTCAGTCCGCCAAGCCAAATGTTCAGAGTAACCCGCTTCCTGACCACGCGGGCAATGTGAATGCTATATTCTGCTTCGACGCTGGTCGGATCAAAAACGTCAAGGTACACACCGCTCAGGTCTACGGTGAATTGGTGAAAGCCGGGTATTACCCGGGTAATGAGGCCCTTCCCCTGGCTATCATGAAGGAAAGAGTCTCAGCGATGGTGGAAGCTAAGATGATTGTTTATGCCGACCATACCGGCATCGTGTCCACTATCTCCGAGGTCATCATTGACTGGGACGAGGAGTTCGCCACATTAAACGCCGGGAAGGATAAGCTCGATCCTTTGCCCGAGGACATGCCTCCGCTCGAAGACGCAACTGATGACGAGGAGATAGGCACCCCCGCAGCTGATGAAGAGATAGTGATCGAGATTCCTCAACCTTATGAGTACTCTGACGATAGGGCAGTTCCCTGGTCTTACAGCCTCGATGTTGATTTGGTCACCAGATCCGGACGTGCTTATGGCCAAGCCAATGCTCAACCCGCAAAATCGGTCACTGATGAAGAGGCTAAAGAATTTCTGGCCGTCATCAAAGCCAGTGAATATAGCATCGTCGAGCAACTGCGCAAGATGCCTGCACAAATTTCTCTACTTGAGCTTCTTCAGACGTCGGTCAAGCATCAGAAGGCCCTAATGAAAGTGTTAAGCGAAGTCCACGTGCCTGAGACGATTGATCACGAGAGACTGGAAGAGTTTGTGGGCTCCATACTCCTCAAAGACCTAATAGCCTTTTCGGATGAAGAATTCCCTCTAGAAGGCAGAGGACATACCAAGGCCCTATACATTTCTGTCAAGTACAAGGCCTCGCACGTGGCCCGGGTCCTAATCGATAACGGTTCGGCCCTGAACATTTGCCCTCTGGCGACTCTGCATCGCCTTAAGGTAGATCCCTCGAGAATAAATGCTGCAAAGACTTCCGTGCGAGCTTTTGACGGAACAAAGAAGGAGGTTATGGGAGAAATTCACCTGGACATACAGGTTGGGCTGACCGTGTTCAACGTCCTATTCCAGGTTATGGACATTCCCACTGCATTCAACTTTCTGCTTGGTCGTCCATGGATTCATACTGCTGGAGCTGTCCCATCCAGTCTGCATCAGAAGGTGAAGTTCGTGGTGGAAAGGAAGTTAGTAACTGTCCACGGTGAAGAGGAACACCCGATCTATCACGCAGCGGCTATCCCCTATGTTGAGCCGGACTGCAAAATTGAATCAAGCTATCAGTCGCTCGAGCTCGTATCGACCATTCACGCGTCTAGAGGATCATCGCCATCAGTCCCTGAGGTGTCGAATGCTGCTGTCATGGTCGGAAGAGTAATGGTCTCGCATGGTTTTATTCCGGGCGAAGGCCTTGGCAGGGATGGTCAAGGTATCCGCCGACCGATCGAAGTCTCTCAAAGACCCCGCACTTCTGGATTGGGGTATCAAGGGCCAACTACGCTGAACAATGAGAGACGAAGATACGGTCAAGGTCGAGGCCAAGGAGCTGAGCAGAACGGACAGCGATCCAATCAAGGGTCGAATAATGAAGAAACTGCGCGTGGTAGGATGCTTCCACATATCCGCACCACGTTTCCGGGTCCAGCGAGGATGATGCACGAAGAGACGGAAGTAATCGACACGCTGGGGCAACCGAGTGGCAAGTTTGATTTCTATGTGAAGTACTCGGCGCCCCCAAGCTTTTATTCGGATCCCCGCGACATTGTCCCTGACGGATGGGGAGGCATGGATGATCTAAAGATAGAAGACCCCGACGATGCGATAGAAGGAATCACTACCTTGTTCGACGACGTCTTCATTGGAGTTGTCGAGGAAGGACCGTTAGAGGGAATGGGCACAGGCCCACAAGAGTAACACTTTTCCTTTTCCGCACACTTCCCTGCGTGGGAATTTTTATTGCTTTCTAGGATTCGCCCCGTCTCGGGTGCTGTTTGCATTTTCATTTCTAGGTTTTGATTGTTGCAATTTCCATTCAATAAATGTAATTCATTTCAAAAATCAATGAAATTACAAAGTTTTATTCTCACTTTTTGAGGGCATGTTGAGGTATATCAAACCAGCTCGGTGATGATATCCAACCGATAAAAGAAAATACAGTCCAAGGAGAATTCTGAGGCCTGGGCTTCTTCATGCTTCCTCGTGTTAAAACTTTTCGAAATGAATTTCAGAAAAACAAAAACACAAAAAAAAGAAAAACAAAAAAACAAAAACAAAAACAAAAAAATTACAAAAAATGTAATGTTTACCCCTGTTTGTCCTTCTGAATCCCCTACTTTATGTTTCAGGGGCAATCTTGTGACACGTGAGGGTATGGGAACGGTCCAAATCGACGAATTATGCACCGTCGAGCCTGATCCTGATGATGCTGGCGAACTCAATGATTCCTCTGATATTCAGCGTGATCTAGAGCTGTATGAAAACCCAAAGTCCTGACGGCAGACCAAACTATCACCGTCAATCTGAGTCATTCCAGAAACCAAAGAGGTAAAGATAGGGGCAACCCTTCCCGGGGGTGCCCTGATTCTCGCAGAAATGGATGGTTGTGAGTTCTCTACCCCTGTTAATTCTGATGCTGTGAAGATGTATTTTCCTTGATAAAATCTCACATTTTGCAGCAAAAGTTTTTCAGTATCTGGTTTTATACCTCTGAATTGCAAACATTTCGGTGATGAATAAATGATTTCAATCAATTTCAAGATGAAATGTGTCCATTGACTTTAATTTCTGCATGGTTATTTCGTCAATTTGCATCATCGATTTCAAAGGGGAAATCTGTTTAGACAATTCAATAACTCATGTGAAATGAATTGGATGTGTCGAATGAGGTACATCGGGATGATGAAAGGTAAACCTTATCCTACACACTGTCCCATTTATTAATCCCCAGTGAGTTGAATAGGAAAAGTGGAAAAATCCCCAGCGAGTTGAGTGAAAAATTCCATATCTGCAAGATAAAGAGTTTTCTCGCAAAAGGTACGGCGACCGAAATGACAAGAGGCATTTCATTTCTCTACCTTAAAACACTACAGGTTATCCATTGTTCAACCTCTTTGAGCTTAAATGCATGGAGAAATTCTTTCAAATTACCCCTGTCAAGAACCACCCCATATTGGGGCAAACTGGAGTAAGTCAGCATTATAAGGTGAAAAAATGAATTGAAATCTTCTTGCTCTCACTTGCATCAATCTTCGAGTGTTGCTTTTTCAGATGAATTCATGTGAAGTTCAAGTGCCTTAGGATGACGAAGAGCATTTCTTTCTCTATCCTATATACACTTTATCCCTTGCAAAGCCCAATTGAGCCTACAAGTTCATGTCATATAAACCCAGTTGATGATCATCCCCCACACTGGGGCAAGGCAAAAGTCATCATTGTTCAAGCAGCATATCAAGAGCATTGATTGAAGACAAGAAGTTTCTGAGTTCAAACAGCGAGTCAATCAATCAGTCAGATAGGCTATGTGTTTACATTGTAAGCAGTCAAAAAAAAAAAAAGGGGGCAAGAAAAGCAGTGTGCCTGGTAAAAGCAAGGCCAATGCCCAATGAAAATGTCAAGATATGGCATGTCAAAATCCCCAGTGAACAAGTCTTAGAGAAATCAAGTGATGAACTCTCGAAGCCAATGGAGTGCTTACTGAGAAGAAAATTTCTGGTGAAGAAGAAGACCGGTGACAATGCCAAGATGATCACCAACTTATTCACCCCAATCATACATTTTGAGCCTAAATGATCCATTCATTTCTCAACCCATAAACCGAGCCTACGTTACGTCCCTTACAAAGTATCTTCAGATTAGGGCACTTGAACTAACGTAGAATTTCAGATGTTTATAAGCTTAGCTCGAAGAAGTGCGAGCAAGTACATTTCTATCTCATGTTGCAGGGTTCTTGACTTGTAAACCCGGAGACAATTGCAGAGTATTTTCTTTCAATAGCTTCGACTCGAAGAGTCCCCTTTGATAAGCCGTTGACCAAGCCCATGTTACAGTCCTGATAAAGACCTCTTGGATTGGTAAGGTCGTACCGCTTGCGAGAATACTCAGACCCTTGTTGGCATGATGAAAGCGAAAATGAGCGATTCTCAAATAAATCAGCTTTTTCGATAAGAATGAGTGAAAGCCCTTTCGGATCGAAAGTCCCTCATTCGACATTTTCAAGACACCCGCTTGTGAGTTCGGATTGTCTTGTCATGATTTTTCCCCAACGAAGTTTATAATGCCGATTTGACAGAACCATCGTGCATGAAAAACAGTTTGGAATCATAGTGCATGAATATGAGTGTTCTTGCTTGTCCATGAATGCATATTCTATGTTGTTTAAAGTCGTGTCTAATAGGAGGCACACTCTCAGGAGTCAGAGATATCGCCAGGTAAGTATATCTCTATATCCCTAACCTGTTCGAGCAATCGTCAGGCCCCCACATTGAATCAGTTTGTTACGATCTCTAGATGCCTTTGATGATGTTCAGGTATTTATTGATCAAGCCTTTTCAGGTACCTCTGATGATATCCAGGTGCTTTGTCAAGGAACCCTCGAACATTCGGGCTAGCCCGCTTGTTCACCAAAATCATTGTTTTCACACAATTTCGAGAGGATTCCCCCGTGAGACACCTATGGAGATGTATAGGTGCCGCGGCCAAATCTTTACAAATACCTATGGAGATGTATAGGTATCTTGTAAAGGTCGGAATTTTTCTCTAATCTCAAGAAGATTCCCCCGTAACTCACCTATGGCGATGTATAGGTGAAGCGGCCAAATCTTTACTAGTGTCTATGGCGATGTATAGATGTCTAGTAAAGGTCGGAATTATTCTTTAATCTCGAGTATTCCCCCGCGGTATACCTATGGCGATGTATAGGTACGGCGGCCAAATCTTTATAAGTGCCTATGGCGATGTATAGGTATCTTATAAAGGTCGAAATACTCTCTCCCCCGGATATTCCCCCGCAACTCACCTATGGCGATGTATAGGTGGAGCGGCCAAATCTTTTTGAATACCTATGGCGATGTATAGGTGGTTCATAAAGGTCGGAATACTCCCTCAACCCCCAGGTTTTCCCCCGTGTCTCACTTATGGCGATGTATAAGTGACGCGGCCAAATCCTTATGAGTACCTATGGCGATGTATAGGTATCTCATAAGGGTCGGAATATCCTATTTAGTTCCCCCGTGACGCACCTATGGCGATGTATAGGCACAGCGGCCAAATCTTTACAAATACCTATGGCGATGTATAGGTGGTTTGTAAAGGTCGGAACGTTTTTACACTTTTTTTATCTCACGAATCTAGGTGATGATTGGATACGTTGAGCTTTCTTCGTGTTCGTGTGTTTTGACTTAACTGCAGATCACCGACACTCATCAACAGTTTATCAGGCAATACATATGGGACTGGGCCCAGACATTTGCCAAACAGAAAACAAAGTTGAGTCGTACCTCGAATTGCATTATCTCGCACCAGTCAGGTAAGTAATTCCAGGTATGTTTTCTTTTCATGTCAGCATGCATCATTTCTAATTGCATTCAAAATGGGACTCATAATCCCGACAAAAATAACATTCATTGCATTTTGCATGGTTGAAATTTAGGTATCATTTAGTCTTTGAATGCAACCTCTGCGAGCTCACCTTCAAAGAGGGGCAGCTGTTGACACCTAAATTTCACCGAGCATTTAGTTTAAATTTGCATAGAAAATTAGGGATTAATTTTAACCCCTAAACAAAAATATTTGATTTTTGCATAATATATAGTTTAGGTTCATTTTTAATTTAATTACATTTGCATCAAATTGGCAATGGCAACGAACGTAAATTTTATCGGACGAGACTCGGTTCGCTCGGGAATGTTAGGGCCGAGAATAGCACGTCACGTGGGCTTGGTTGTTTTAATTTGGGCTTAGCCCAAGTTAATTCAGCCCATTTAAATGCTAATTAAGCCCTAAGCCCAAGCCTAAGCCCATTAGGTTAATTGAGCCAATTTAATTTGACCTAGATTAGTCTATATATACATGTTATTAGGTCACATTAAGGAGGCACATATTTTTAGATCAGAAAATTTTTAGAGTGTGAGAGCAATGTGGCCACCAGAGAGTTTTCTTCTCTCATTGTTCTTGAGATGACCACGTTCCTCTTCTTGAAGGAGCCGCAAGGGGTGGGTTCTCGAGAAAGAGAACAATAGCCGCACAGTAAGATAGAAGAGAGAGGCCAGTGGCTTCTTTCCTTCGTGCGTGAACGGCTGAACAGTAGCTCTCGAAAGGAGAGCTGAAGTTGCACGAAGAACGCAGCCACGGGGAGGAGCTCTTGATGGAGACGTCACAATTTGAGATCTGAAATTTTGGAGAAAAGGAGAGAGAGAGAGAGAGAACAAGGCTGAATCACGCCCCCCTCTCGTCGTGACGGCTTCCCCTTCGTCGACGACCACGCCTGCACAGTCCCAAGAGAACGCCCCTGCACAGTCCGGAAGACTCCTGCACCCACGTTGCTTCCACTCACGCCTGCTGTGCTTTGTCTTCTTGCTATTGCTGCTGCTCCTTCAATGTCAACAACGACGTCTTCTCCAGTCAACCGAGCTTCTGTGTTTGCTGCTCTCACCCGAGAAGCCTTGAAGAGAAGCAGCCTAGTCCACGTTCTTCTTCAACTTGGCGAGTCCACAGCTTTGAGGACGTCAACGTTTTCAGCAACGTTGAAGAGAAGACCGGTCCATCGAAGCCCGTTGAAGATTGGCCCCTGAAGTCTACCCCACGAAGACAACGCCAACAGCTGCTGTTCACTTTCTCTTCTTTGCAACAAACAGCCATGCAGTAGCCTTGAAGACTCCCCCTCACGTTGATTGGTCCCTCGTGTCTTCACTGCTCCAGAGCAACGCCCCGAACGATATCTGAATCGCTGCCCAACCCGAAGACTCCTGCATCAACGCCTCTTCTCCATCCTGTTGTCACGAAGAAGCCAGCTGGTCTTGATAATCTCCCCATGCAGAGAAGCCACAAGACTTACGTTCACACCCACAAATAGAGAAGACAAGTCAAAGGGGGGCCACGGAATTGAAACCAAAAGCAACGAAGAAAGCTTGCAGAGGAGAAAAAGTCAAAAGGGGGCTCTCTAACAACATTAAAAAAAGAGGCCATGCAAGCGAAACGTCCAGAGAAGTTCTCTCTCCCACGATTGCTGTTGAGCTTCGACTCTCTTCGCTCCATGCGACTTACATGCAGGACAAGACTCACGTGATTGAGGTTCAGCAAGCTTTCATCGCTTGTGACCGATTGATTCACTACCCGAAGCCACCGAGCGCTTGTCGTTCTCGACGCCGCAAGCCGCCCTTGTCGCCGCAGAGAGTCGCCCGTCCGGACAGCCTTGCCGGACGTCTTCGCGGTGCCGACGTCGCCATCCCGTCACCGACGTCGTCGATCCCGATCCGCAAGCCCGAGCTCGATCCGAGTTCAAATTTGGAAGTTATCTTCAAAATAGGTAACAGTCATTATCCGATATATTTTCAGAATATTAAGTTTCCTAATTTGCATGGTTTGAATATTTTGTGAATATCGTGTAGATATCTAGATATATTTGGATAATGTTCGATATATCCGCGATATTTGAGAATATTCAAATTAGGAATACTTCCTAATTTAGCAACGTATCGGGACGACTATCCGACTTTAACCCTAAAGTCCGATACGCGGCGATACGGAAAATCACTATCCTATTCATAACTATTTGAATACGATAATGATTTTAATTTGCTTCCCCAATTTGAATGATCAATTATCCGTTAATATCTATAACCCTTTAGATATGACCGATAATTCGATTCTTGTGCCTAATCCGAGTTTGAAACGAACGTGGCGGATCGCGTGGTTGAGTTGAATCGATTGCTATCTTTGCTTGTTTAATCGTTTTCTTTTTTTTAAATAAAACAGAAAATTTTCAAAAAATATCATTTAGATTTAAATTAGAGTTTTGCATGTCTAGGGTTTTTGAATATATCCCGAAGGATGAGATAAGTATTTAATTTAAATTAGGACTTAACGTGGCATGTTTCCTGATTTAAATTAGATACTGTTTCAATCCCAAAGGATTATTCACGTTATTTTATTATTCCGAATTTTTAATCAAAAATCCCAAAAAAAAATCATTCTAGGGTAGATTAAGTCGTTATAGAATGCACGTTAACTTAGGTATTTTTGAATTTCGAATTTTAAACAGAAAATACCAAAAATAGAAAGTCATAGGTTGCATGTTATTTTAGGCATGTTTTTCATTCCGAATTTCATAAAGAAAAATACCAAAAATAACTCATTCATTCGTCATTAGAATTATGTCACGTCGTCGCATGTCATATAGTTTGCATGCTAGGTTGCATTAATTCGCATGTCATTAATTGCACGTCATTGCATATAGTTTAGATTTCATTTAAATAAAGTGAAAATCAAAAAAAGGAGAAATTGAATGAGTTGATTTGTTAACTAGAAATCATATTAGGATTGTCTGTGTGATTTCTAGCTAACAATGCAGATGCTTGCGGGATTCAAGGTAAGTAATTCTTCCCAACTTGCAATTTATTTAACGCTTTGATTTCTGGGTGTTAAATTGGTGGTTTGCGCACCCGCATGAAAACCCCACATGTTAGTGACATAAGTTAAAATGGATCCAAACTGCCTGCCAAAACATTTTTGAAAAGAAAAGGTACCGAAAGGGCGTTAGACTAGATCTAGCGTAATCAAGTCCCCGGGCTTAGAATCTCTGGTTCGTAGAAATAAAACATATCTCCCTATATTTTATTTAGGTTTCTAATCGACCTACCATAAACTGATTAGTGGCGACTCCAAGCATGAAAATGATTGCATGTTAAGAACTTAAACCCTAAGTTGCGAATTGGTAGGGCTTGGGAGGGCCCGAGTTAAGATTATTCTTAATAATCCATTAGCCCCGAGGAAAAATGAACAAATCTTTTTTAGGGTCGCGACAGTAGTAATGTTACGCAATGATCGATCATTCAATGGAATACAAGATAAATCGAAAATTTTTGGGAAACTAGTCCAAAAATATAGCTCTTGTGAGATACTATTCAAGCCCATCAGTTTGCCAGTCGAAAGGGCTTGAAAGAAACAATTATCAGAGTTGAACATGACACGGCAAGAATTTTCCTCACAAACTCTTGAAACAGAAATAAGATTGAAGTGGAAATCTAGAACACAAAGGACATTCCCAAGTGTAATGAGGGGGCTAAGATTTACCATGCCAGTTGTGGTGACGTACATGACATTTCCATTTGGGAGTCGTATGGATATAGGAGAAGATAATTGTTCATGGATATCAAAGAAACTTTTATCGCAGATCATGTGGTCACTAGTACTTGAATCAATTATCCAAGCATCATTTGATATAGAGTTCATCAAGTAATAAAAAATACCTGAAAAACTTCCAGTTTTGTCAAAAGCATCCGATTTCCTCAAAGCCTTCATAAGTTGTTGATATTGATCATGAGTAAATTCCTTTTCCTTTTTCCTTTGTCCCCGGGCATTCCATACAACTTCTAGCAATGATAAATTGTATGATGCGGACGTTTGCAATATTCACAAAATAATTTACCCTTTCCTTTAGAACTTTGCCCATTATTCTTTGATGACGTGGCAAAAGGTGTACAATTGGATGATTTCTAGGTCGATGCTGATGTGGCTTCATATCGTTTGTCTGATCCAACAGCTGAAGAGAAATAATGGGAGCTATCTGATCATGAGGTGAGATTTGGGCCATCCATCTCAAGTTTTTTGAAGCTTCTTTCTTCTTCCTCAATGAACCCTAGATCAGCTCACCTCCTTCCTTCGCTCTAGATCCTGTTCGCCGGTCCTCTATGTTGAGGATTGGCTTGAGCAGCGAGCAAAATGATCTCCTTTGCCTTGACATGCTCCAACGAGGTAAGTTGTTGGCTTTCCTCCTATACGGCAAGATGGTAAATCCGACTGAGCAACGGCATGGGGTCCATTGCCAAGATATGAGACAGAAATAAAAGGTAAGTTTAGGATTAAAAGGAAACAAGTAACTTTTTCTCTTTCCTTTACTGCTTTGTACTATTGCAAGGTTGAATCCAGCCCTTCAAGCTTTTCTTTGACCGCTTCTAGCTCATTCCAAAGTGCCAAGAGCTTGTTGAAGCATGCCATGATGGACGTGTTTCCTTGCTTTAGTTCGGATATTGCTTGAGTAATTGAAAATAGCTTCACTCAATCCAATTTTCCGTACATTTCTTTTATGTTTTCCCACATAATATTTGAGTCCTCTGTTGGAGGAAGGCCGGCCGCGACATCTAGGGCTATGCAATTTTCGATCCACGTTTGGACAAGTTGATTGCATTTTTTTCGATGTCAAGCCAGTCATTCATCGATCGGAATAGAGATGGTTCTGTCAAGAAAACCGTCTTTGTCCTTTGTGACAAGGGCTCGCCGGAATTCCGGTGACCATGTCGAATAATTTTCTAAGCCAGAAAGTTGATGGGTAATGAGTTGTATTTCTGGTCCGTCGGCAGTGGAAGTGTACAGTGGGTCGTCGGTGGCGGCTTGGAATGGAAACGGCACAAAACCAGGTGGAAGAATCGGGTAGGGATTCGTCCCCATACCCAAGATCCCCTATTCTAATGCTTAACCTGCATGTTGTATTTCAGGCTAGGTGTTGGATTTGCTCTAATGCCGGCTAGTGGGCTTCCTTGGTCATGTTCTCCTTGGCTTTGAATGACTGGACTTTAGAAATTGAACCATGGATTTGGCCCATACCAGAATGGATGGAATGAACCCTGTATAGGCAGCCGCTGGGTGGGCTGGCCCGAAATGGGTTGCCCTTGGTTGGGCTGGGCCTGGACAGGTTGCCCTTGAGTTGGTTGAATAGGTTCCTGACTCGAAATCACTTCAACAACATTCCCCATTTTGTCCTAATTGTCTTCTAGAGTTCGATTTTCCTCAGATCTTGAGGAGTTGTTCATGGTATCGGTAAGAAAATGTTGTTTTTCTTCATTAAATTTTGCTCAAAAATTGATTCATACACCAGAGTGCTAACCTTGTTTTGCATATTAGTGTTTTTTTTTGCAACAACAAGAATAGGAAGGAATGGGAGGCAATCAAAAGAAGGGTTTGCGGAAGCTATACCAGAATCAAGAAGCTACACCGGAAGCTCTGATACCATGATACAAATCGAAGAATTGAAGAAGAAAATTTGTATTATGTGTATTTCAACTTATCTATTCTTCAATATATAGTACAAAATGTGAATAATAAAAGGAAAATCTCTCCTAAGCAAATCAGATGAAATCAAGTCTAATCCTAGATTGATTCATCAATCAATTATAATTTCGGATTGATTTATCGTATCGATTACAATCCGGACAGATTTGCCATATCTTCAGACATATTTTCCAACAGCACAGAATGCAACATGATGCTCTTGGGGAACCAGAGATTGTCATTCTTCATTGTAGAGGCATTGTTTAAGCTCATATTCATGTTGCACTAAAATTACAAACCAAGGTTGCTTGAGTGTCGTCGTGTTGTCATCACCACTTCAAGGTAAGGGCTGCAGCGCCACCATAAATCAGGGCGAGGGCGATCGTGGCCAAAAGGGGCTAGGGCCACGATTGACCTCGCCTCTCCTAGCGAGGATTGCTGGACTCTCATTGGTGGGTAGGTGGCTTCGCCATTGCCGCTCAGGCTTTGTCCCTTTCCTGTGGTGTCCCCGATCATCGGCCCTCCACCACTTAGCTGTATCAATTTCTTTTCTTATTCTATATTGTTGTGGTGTTAACATAGACATGCACAATGTGGTCCATGGGGAATATTTGTCCAGAGCTGGGGCCACTGGATCTGGTGCATGAGAATCACAGATCTTGTGAACCTGCATGAAACTCACAAAATCAACAGTTGCGAGCTACCTAATGACCGGTGTAGGAAAGAAATTCCCTTGGTTTAGACGCTAATTTATCGGTCAAAGTACACTTTGCAATAATCTTAATTATCTGCCTCATGGAGCATCATATCATAGAAATGGGTACGGACAATCCGACCACATTTGTTTCTCTTTCCGGTTAAAACAACTCAAGATATATTTTTGAAACACAAGGACACGAGTGTGGGTGTATCGATGTTGTATACTTGTGTCTATATATATTAATATATAGGTCACTGTTGGTACCAGTATCATGCCAGCTACGTTTAGTTTGGTAATGACAGCTTTTGGATAATAAAGATAAATAAAAAGATCCAGTAACACTTGCAATTTCTATGCATCAACAACCCACAAAGATTCGGACTTTGCCATTAAGACTTTGACTACGGTTCATACATAGTTCCTCAATTCCTTGGACGTTGTTTGTTCTCTCTCTCTCACAGACACACACATATATACGAATATGAAGGAAAACTATGAAATAATTTCGAAGTTTCAAACCATGTTCAAACTGACAAGTCAATCGCAAGTATTAATCCTTAGATGATGATCTGATAATCACGTGCGTTCCATTCGTCCGAGACGGGCTCATTCGACAGTCAGTCAAAAAATGGACTGTCACGCTCCAATAATCCATTGGATTTATGAGGTTCGAGTAAGAAGGCAGATCTTTATACAATCAAAACTGGTTTATGTGCTCAAATGGGATTTTAGATGATGCGTTTGGCAGACGCGGGTCATGTAAAAGAACAGTTCTTTCAGATGGCCCCCTTTTCAATCTTCAAAAAGGGTCCTTGACGTGCATGCAGAGCGCTAAAAAGTCAAGGTCAGGTTCGTGGAAGACGCCGCGAAAAGAGAGAAGAAGCACAGTCAGCTCACGCCTCCACCTCCTATAAAATCCTTCCGTTTCTCCCATCAAACATTGCAATATCTTCATTGGAGCTCTCTCTCTCTCTCTCTCTCTCTCTCTCTCTCTCCACCATGACTGCTCAAGTTTTGCCCGAAAAGGTTGTCCAGGATATCAGTCTGAAGCTGGGAAATGAAAATACTACTCCTTGCCCTAGAAGGTAAGAAAGAGGTCATTAATGCATCATTTCATACAATATTCTGGCAAGAATGCACTAGCTCGGATTGATTTTCACAAGCTATGTGCTTACCGTGCATAGTAATATACTGTACATATCATCTTTTGAATGCAGAGTGCATAAGAGCAACCTTCCATTGCAATAGTCCCAACCGATTGTATTGGATGAAGTACTTTTCTCATTTAGGTTGGAAGGGAAAATAGCAATTGTAACCGGCGGAGCAAAAGGAATTGGAGAGGCCACTGTTCGACTCTTTGCAAGGCACGGGGCGAAGGTCGTCATTGCCGATATCGAGGATCTTCTTGGGACCGCACTTGCCAACTCGCTATCTCCTTCTGTTACCTATGTCCACTGCGATGTTAGCTCGGAAGAGGACGTTGAGAACTTGGTGAGCTCTACGGTCTCCCGCTATGGATGCCTTGATGTCATGTTCAACAATGCCGGGTTGCTTGGGAACCAATCGAAGAACAAGAGCATCATGGATTTCGACGTGGGGGAGTTTGAACGTGTGATGAGCGTTAACGTGAAAGGCTCGGCACTCGGGATAAAGCATGTGGCCCGTGTCATGGTGCCAAGGAGGAGTGGGTGCATAATCTCCACGGCAAGTGTGGCCGGGGTCATGGGAGGGCTCGGCCCTCATGCTTACACGGCTTCAAAGCATGCCATTGTGGGGCTCACCAAGAACGCGGCATGCGAGCTCGGCAGGTATTGGATCAGGGTCAACTGCATATCGCCGTTCGGTGTGGCAACGTCGATGCTTGTTGACGCGTGGAGGAGCGGTGATGAGGGCATGAGTTTTGGGGTGCCTAGTGAGAGAGAGGTGGAGAAGATGGAGGAGTTTGTGAGAGGACTGGCCAACTTGAAAGGCGGAACACTGAGGGCTAAGGACATTGCTGAGGCTGCTCTGTATCTTGCAAGTGATGAGTCCAAGTATGTTAGTGGGCACAACCTTGTTGTGGATGGTGGGATAACAACCTCAAGAAATTGTGTTGGCCTGTAGAAAGTACCTCTTCCGCTTCAGGGTTCTCTCCTTGCTACGGAGCTTTCTCAGTGTTCATTTGTTTCTTTTATAAATAGCTAGTAGCATTCTTTTAATTGGCTCTCAAAGGGAGATCTATTTACAATTATATCTCTTGTATGTCTTTCTTAAATGTATATTAATGAATTATGATTTGCAAAATCAACATCACTTGAATTGAACATTTTATTCTGCAATGTCGTAACAAGTCGTTTCATCAGAAAACGTAGCATGTAACAACTACTGTCATATATGATATGAAAAGAATTACCGCTCTCCCAATTCATAATTCCATGATTTGTTAGCAAAATTAAAAGGGCACCAATTATTGACTTTCCAATTTTGCCGTATCAAAAAATGGAGGTTGTGGAAAGAAGATATTGATATGACTTCCTTTTATATTCTATTATACACTAATAGGCGAACAATCTACTCAATTAAACCAGGGCATTCAGATATACTTCCATTTAGAGTTAGTCCATAACAATATAAACTTGGTAAAACCCATGATAAGTTCAAGCTATATTACCATAATTAGAAACTGGAAAGTCAATAATTGGTGAGTTGGTGCTTAGAACTGGCCTGAATAGTATAGAGTCGTGTGTCATATGAACATGTTCGGTATGATGGCAAATACTTTGCATCTATAACAACCAAGTAAGGGAAGAAATCTTGAATTTACAAAGGGAAAATTATTTAAGGCGCAATTCCCCTAAAAAGTACCAACTCACCAATTATGACTTTTCGAACAAAAAAAAAATCAATTATTGACTTGACAATTTCTAATTATGGTAATATATCTTGAACTTATCATGGGTTTTACCAAGTTTAGATTTTAATGGACTGACTCTAAACGGAAGTACATCTGAATATAAAATGACCTGATTTGCTAAAGAAGATTGTTCCTCTATAATTGTATAATAGAATATAAAAGGAAGTATATATGTAACATACCATACCATATCTTCTTTCCACAACCTCCATTTTTTGATATGGCAAAATTGGAAAGTCAATAATTGGTGTCTTTTTAATTTTGCTAAAAAATCAGGGAATTACGAAAACTAAAGGAATCAAATCTTAGATCTTAATATTCCATAAAAGCTGGTTACTACCAATCCATGCTGCTTCTATTGGATAATAAATAGAAAAAAAGGGAAGAAATCCATATTCTTGTTTTTTATGTAGTCGAGAAAAAATTAAGTATACATGAGAAAAATTTTCTAGAAAATTGCTTCCGCCCGCATAGTAATATTTCTGTATGAAATATATTGATTATTGGATATTGCTTGACTGATCCCCCTACATTACTTCAATATAGTTACGGACACCAGGGAAGTTTGGACGAACGCAAAAGCCGAAAAGTAAACCTAACATGAAAATTTGTGTGGTTTGACAGTTGAGATTATAATTACTTGAATCACACAACTCTCAAAAATTTTTGAGATAAGTGTATCGGAAGTTCAAAAACTTGTCATGAAAGTGCAATTGAGTTATAAAACTTTCAAAAAGTATAATTAAGTCGTAAAACTTGTCATGAAAATGTAATTGAGTCTTAACACTTTCAAAAAGTGCAATCAAGTTTTTAAACTTGTCAAATTAGTCCAATCAAATCCATCCACTGCAATTTTTAAAAGTTTTAGGATTCAATTACACTTTCGCAACAAGTTTTACAACTTGATTGCACTTTTTAAAAATTTTAAACTCAATTGTACTTTTGTGATCAGTTTTAGGATTTCCAATGTGCTTATCCTGATGTTTCCTGAATTACACCGAATAAAGTCACGAGAATTAATGAAAGAGAAAAGGGTAACGATAATGGTAATCCTTAAAATTTTTTAATTTATTCAATGAAGCCTTTGAATAATTTTTTTATTCAATCTAGTCAATGAACCTTAAAAATCCACTCAATGTCGTTTCATGAAAATATCTAACGCCGTTAGCTAACGCGGACACAATTTCTGTTAACTTGCTTCTAGATTGGCCATACTAATGTCCATGTGGGTTCATCCGTATAAATCTCTTTCCTCTCATAGAACACTCTTGATTGCCCATCACTCAGAAATTCGAAGGACGCCACCAGTTGTGCTTGCCACTCGCCATCGTCACGGCTGACCAATACCACCACCACACCATCAAACTCGTCCGCCATCAATCATTGACGCTTCAACCTCGCTTTCGCCTCTCTCTCTTTCTCTCTCTCCCTCTCCATATAAAGATATTCATGTTGTCAGATACTCGAGGTTGTCGAGAATCTTATATTGACCTGAGATCGGAGGTCGGCCTTAAACTTGAGGTCGCACCTTAGATCTAAGAGTGCGTGTGGCCGGGGGTAAGGCAACAGTGTCGGCAAAAGGATTTACTAGACATTTGATTTACAGGTAACCTATTAGTGACTCATCAATATTTTTACTAAATTGCAAACTCTTTTTTTTGCTATAGTTTACAGATTATCAAATTTTCTTCTTTTTTGCTAAATTTTATTGGTTTTTTTTATCGACAACTTAAATTTAATCGCTCTTATATGATTTGATCAATGTTTATTCAAATAAATTTTCAATTTTTTTTATTAAATTATCAATTGGCTTTGGATTATCATGTTACTTACCAATGTTTATATTTATTTATTTATAAACTCTTATTGTTGGTTTACCAATTTTTATTCTTGTTTTGGTGGCAAAGGGAAAAAAATTACCCATAGAAAGATTGGGTCTCAAATGAGTGAGAGCTATTGAATTCACATCCAAATAGAGGTGGTTGTTTGGATAAGGCACCACAAGTGTGCCAATAACATGTTTTTCAATCATTTTAGTGCCACATTGGTTATAATTGTTCACTTGAGTGTCATCAGTGATATGTCAGTCTAGAAATTCTAATTTAACATTTATTTAATATAAATCATTCAACATTTTTTTTTGGTAAGGTAAAAAAAATATATATTACTTTTCCAATACACCATATACAACCTAGGCCTGAACCAAAACCTGACCACATAAGGACATAGGGATGTCCAAACTTGATCAAGAAAGAAAAGGCAGGAACTATACAACGAGCTTAAAAAGGCTAACTAAAGACAAAAGAATAGAAGGACCGGATTAGGAAGACAACCGGTTTACATCAAAGATGGAAGAAGGAAGACCCCACTTCATTCAACATTGGCTGGTGACAAAATGAAGTTAGCAAGTGAGTGTCTAAAGAACGTCATTTGGCTCATTTATTTGCTGAAATTTACGAATTGAGGCAAAATTAGGTATGTTCTCCAAACTTTAATCCCGATTTGAGGAATTGTGGTAATTTGCTACGAAGAGTACGAGCAAGAGAAGCGGCTTACAATCGTGAAAGTCATGATCACAATGCTTAGTACATACCCAGGACTTTGAACGATTTGAGTTCATTTGTGTGTTATGTGTGTGTGTGTGTGTGTTTCAGTGATGCTAATTCAGTCCGTCGTCTCTTTGCTTTTGTTATTACAAATTGCAGGGAGGAAGGGCTGAAGCCGATCTAAGAGAGAATGCGCACACGATGGTGGATGTCATTGCCGATTACAACAAGTCCATCAAGAGCTTCCCCATCCTCAGCCAAGTCAAGGTTTTTGTCCATTGCCTTCTCTTTCACTTTTCATTTCCTCCATTTTCCACTTTGGACTTGAACGTCTTCTAAAAAAGTTCATGTTGAACTCACACTTTTATTTAAAAGGCCACATAATACCAATTTCTCGAATATGTTGCTAGAGCCACTCAAGTGAACAATTTATACCGATGCGGCCCTCGAGCAATTAGATAAAAAGTTATGCCCTTCAAGTGAGCATCGTAAGAAAGTTGTAACACTTGTGGTATACTTCTTCAGATGGTTGCGGTACTTTTAGTATAATTTTTTAAAAGTTGTATCTTTAATCCTAAACTATCGAATTTTGATACGAGCTTTGTCTCTCTAAAGTTTTCCACTTATATTTAGATAACTATTTTTGATAGTATTTAAGACATACTAATTTCTTTTTTTTTGGTAAGGTAAGAAATTAAGGCATACTAATTTCTCTACTACACATTTGTAAGATTTTACAATAGCAAAATAACTTTTGAAAAGTTGTATCAGAATTATTGCAATCACCCTTGCTCTGCAGGGTAAGTAGTCATTCGCACGCAACATTACCGAAGAGTGGTAACTTTGAAGCACTCAGGCCTAAAGGTTAAGTAATGTCGCCAACGAGGTATGCTTGTATTCGCTTCCCTATTTTTGTTACATCTGTATGGGTGCTTAATAAAATGATGTCTCTGGACTTTTCTGAAGTCATCTGTTATGCCACAAGATTTCATAAAAAATAAAAAAAAGTATATTATATGGTAAGATATATCATGTGTATTTCGATATCTATCAATCTGTTTATTACCATCTCAGTAAGATTTACCCAACCCCTCCGATTTTCCACCGTAGGAGCTACATGTTTTATATCCTTACTCAGTCGTTTTAGATGTCATTTGAAAATTTGATAAAAAAAAAAGAATTCCAAAAGATTCATTTACAAAAAGCCTAAAGCATACTTTCAGTAATGAACAAGACAAATATCATCGTGTAAACACTAGAGCAACTAGACAATCTATGTACTCAAGATGTTGTATTGCATATTTAAAGTTGGGGCAAATTCTATGACACATATTTCTCGTATATGATGTACAAACTCTTAAAAAAAAAAAAGAGTAGTCTTGACACGTAGGAAAAGATATGACTATCATCACACACTAGATCTGTATTGAGCTCTTTATTTGTAAGGTTGCATTGATTATTCCTTTCTTGTGATGATAAGACGGCAATGTAGCAACCCGTTTCGACATCAACAATGAAGCCTAAGTGGCCTATTTAAACAATCCCAACTGACACTAATTCTACAAAAAAAGAAAGCTTGCGCTGAAGTAACGATCCTCCTCTTTTTGTGTATGAACCTGAGAAGATTTGATCTTATTATATGATTGAAAGATAAAATTTGATTGTAGATGCTTAAGAATTACAAAGAGGAGGATCGGGGCATCTAGCTCAAACTATGTCTTTTGAGATAGAAATTTGTGTCACTTGGGATATATTTAAATAGGCCACTTTGGCTTCATTGTTGATGTCAAAACTAGTAGTTATTTTGTGGCCTTATAAGTAAGGAATATTTACTGCAACCTTGCAAATAAAGCTCAATACAAATCTCGCATGTGATAGATTGACATGTTTTTGACTTTCCAAATGCTTTTATTTTTGGTATTCAAGAGTCTCGAGAAAAAGATATGAAAAAATATGTGTAATAGATTTTTTTTCCAACCTTCGATATTAGAGATAGGTGTTGATTTTATAATGAGGTATTTCTTATTGCTTGGAACCTTGTAAGGCGATACTTAACAAATGTGTCAACACTGGAAATTGTAACTTAAGAAAAATGAAAAATTTACATAGAGGAAATTACACAAAACCTTTGTGAACTTTGGGGGCAATGTGACACTTGCTCCCGAATTGTCAACTGTTACACAATACCCCATGAATTTTCATTTTGTTATATCCTTTAATTCTCAATTAGTTTTTGTCTGTTATCTAAAACGATTTAGTGGGCAATAAATTATGCAGCTCCTCAGTGGAAAATTGGAAGGTTTTGGTAAATCTTATTGAGATGGCGATAAAAAGATAAAATAGATAGTGAAATGGACAAGACTTATCTTATCTTATATAATTTTATTTCCTATTTGTATAAAAATCTTGGAATTTGCAAGCTGGTTGAACTTGGGATTCACGCGAGGAAGGCTGAGTTGCGGCACTAATCTTTGTTTTAACGGTGAGAAATATACTTAAATTCGTGCTAATAATTTCTTTTTTTTATTTTTTTATTTTAATAACTCAGGGAACTCCCGCACGGCCGACAGCCAGGAGGTAAACCCTGGGGGCGACACGTGCTAGCCACCATACACGTGCACCGGTTAAGTCACTCTGCGGCACCCGGAATTCAAACACTTAACCTTTTGCGAGAGGAAGAGTGCCCTTTCCAGCAGCGCCACCCAAGCGGGTGGTGATAATTTCTTCTTCCTTGTATGTAATGGTGGCCAAAAAAGGCTTTTGGTAGAGCCCTCACACGTCAAGATCTTTGCAGCTCTTGGACTCGACGTACTAGATAGTGAGAAAAAGAAAAGAGAGACAGAGAAGACTGATAATGGCCAATGATAATATATTTGGGGCTTGATGATATTAATTTGTAAAAGAAATTTTGATGGACAAGGCTCCACCAATAGCCAGAATTACCATGAATTCAGATAATTAAAAGAAAATAAGAGTAACCTTCGATGAAGCCCAAGTAAAGGCCGAGCTTACATTCAATATTGATACTAGAACAGTTCATAAAAACCGAAGAGCCAAACTGTTATTGCACAGGCAATAATGTGTTGTTAAGATAGCAGTCAGTAGCTATCTCTTCGAAGGGCCTCGTTCTCCCTCCGGAGGGCATCGTTCTCACTCTGAAGGGCTTGGATCTCCCTGCGACGCTGCTCTATTTGCGATTGTAGCACGCTTACCGAGGATTGAAATCCCTCCATCTCATGCCTCATCTTTTCCTTATCCTCAGAAATCCTGCGCATCTCACTTTGCAGAAGTCGTACATACGACGCATTATATGGTGACCCCGCTGATTGGAGATTCCCAGGATTTTCTATTGGGATGCCGCTTGGTTCCTTCCCAGGTGAACTCGGACGTATGTCTCTATTCGGTCGTCGTCGTTGTTGTTGTGGGTGCTGCTGCTGCTGCTGCTTTTTTGTTGTTGTTGATGATGTTGGATGTGCAAATTTTGAAGTCGTTGGAGTTGAGGAGCTCGATTGTTGTCGTATAAAGTGCATGCCTCGAGGATCTGCCTCGGTAGTCCTCTTGCAAGGATTAGGCAGCGCATTCTGCCTATCCGTTGATGAAGGCTCCTCGTTATGATGCTTCAATCTCTTGCCCTTGAAATTGGTCAAAGGATCGAGAGTTTCGGCGTGGGTTGCTCTGGGTGCCTCCTCGGCAAGCCGCAATTTCTGCAAAGGCTGCTCATTTGTCTAGATGATTAGGGCTTTCGTATTAGTACAAAGGAAGATAGTCCTATATGTACATAGAACACATTGATATTCAACTGAGTAGAGCTTAATCTCATACCTCACAAGCCAAATTTGGTTGAGCTCTTTCGTCCTCTGGAACTAACCCTCTAGATGAACTCTCTGCTTCGTTGTTCATTGCCTCCTCAGGAGCAATTGCGAAATACAGGTTGATGGGTTTTGAGTTGTTCTTTCGAACTCGCATCGCTACTAAGTGGAGCAAGGAGATAACGTTTGAGGATCCTATCTCTGAGTTTGAACTAAGAACAATTTTTATCACGGGGGATTGAAAGAAGAGATTTGACAATGGAAGCCAAAGATTGGAAAATAAGAGGATTGTCAGTGCAAGCTTTATTTTCTAATAGAATGGCTGGACCTTGATGTCGAACTGGTAGCTACATTGTTGCCTTATAAGAAAGGAAAATTTAATGCAACTTTACATATAAAGCTCAACAGATATCTGATGTGTGATTGTCATTAGTCATATGTTTTCTACATGTTTAGAATAATCTCTTCTTTTTTTTATTTTAGGAGTTTCTACCACATATATGAAAAATGTGTGTCATAGAATTTTCACCAATTTAAATTGAAAATTTGCAATAACAACATCTTGAGTACATCGATTGTCTAGATGCTCTACTCTCTGCGCGATAATATTTTTTCAATAAATTACACATAATATGCTTTAGGCTTTTTGTATACGAATATTTAGGAGTTCTTTTTCTTATCAAATTTCCAAATGACATCTAAAATGACTTGGTAGAATATAAATCATGTAGCTCCTGAAAGGAAAATTGGAGGATTAGGTAAATCTCACAATTGGAAGAATTAAGTAGATCGTTACTATTCGATAATTGGAAGGGTTTGGAAAATTGGAAGGGTTAGGCATGATTTATTTTACCATATAATTTATTGTTTCTTTATATGAAATCTCGTGGTATAACAGATGACTCCAGAAAAAGTCCAGAGACAGCTTTTAGTAAAGCACCCATATATTTGAGGTGCAACCTAAGAAAAAGCAAAGATATGGAAGAGTGAATAAAGATAGAGCCTGTCAAAGGGCTTATTGTCGAACGACCCCGGCATGAATTAAAATTATCAACTAGTGCACATTCAGGTTGGAGTTTTCTCACTGTTCACGTATCTCTAGTTTTACATGTCTTCAAGTTTTGAAACAATATGATGAGTATAGAAATGTAACAAGAATATGGAAGAGAATAAAAGCATACCTCGTTGGTGACATTTCTAAGGAACCTTTTTGCTTGTGTGCTTGTTGTTACATCTCTTCGCTGGTGATGCTCCGAGCGAATGACAATTTACACGACAGAGAGTTGATTATTGCACTAACTCGACATAAAATTTCAAAAGTTGTTGTTTTGCTATTGTAAAATCTTAAAATTTGAAGTAGAGGATCAGTATGCCTTAAATTCTGTCAAAAAAAAAAGTTTTCTAAAATTAAGTGGAAAACTTTAAAGAGAGATTGTGACAAAATTGGATAGTTTAGGATAACAAAATACAAACTTGTTAAAATTTGTTACTAAAAGTGTAATAATGACCTTGATAAGAATACTACAAGTGCCATGATTTTCATTCGATACTTACTTAATTTTCATAATTTTTTTTTTGATCATTTGAAGGCTATGTATGTTATAAACCACTCACTTGAGTGCCTCCCACGACATATCCGAATGATTAGTCCTTTGGGCTTTTAAAATTAATTTTGAGTCCGACATGGCTTGTACAGAAAAAATTCAAGTCCATAGTGGAAAATAGAGAATACAATGTGGCAAATGGAACTAAGAAAGGACACACACTCTCTCCGTCTCTCTCTCTCTCTCCAATCATTTATAACACGGAAACGAAAACTAAAGGAGAAGGGAATGAACAAGAATCTCGACTTGGCTGAGGAAATCGACCATCCTGTGCGCATTCTTTCTTAGTTGCTCCGCATCCGTCGGCTTCAACCTTTCCTCCCTATATTTTGCAACAACCATAGCAAAAAGACAAAGGATTGGATTAGCATCTGACACACGCACACTCTTTCATCATACAATCGAACTTGAAACGCTCAGACTCCTGAGTATGTACTAAGCAATGCGAGTGTGACATATACAGCCATGAACTGCTTCTCCTGCTCCTACTCTTCATTGCAAATTTTAGAAGGTAATTTTGCCCTAATTCCTAAAATCGGGATTAGGTCTTGAAGAGCATACCTAATTTTTCCCTCATTCATTAATTTGGGGCAAAACATATGGGCTATGTTGGTGGCCATATTGGATGGTTTATATCAAATTAATGACGTCAGATTTTCCGGTCAGGCAAATCGCCGATGACACTCAAGTGAACAGTTTTAAATCAATGTGGCACTAAAGTGATTGAAAAAAAATTAGGGCACTCAAGTGAGTACCGTACGAAAATTACGATACTCGTGATGTGCATATCCCAATAACCATCTCTATTTGGAGGTGAATGCAATAGCTCTCCCTCGTTTAAGACCCGATCTTTCCATGGTTAATGTTTTTTGTTCCCTATGCCACCAAAACAAAAAATTAAACATTGGTAAGCAACATGATAAATTGGTAAACCAACAATCAAAGTTCATAAATTAGAAAAAAAAAACATTGGTAAGCAACATGATAACCCAAAGTCATTTGGTTATTTAATTAAAAAAAATTGGTAAGTTACTCAAATGGACATTGATCAAATCATATAAGAGCAATTAAATTTAAGTCGTTGATCGGAAAAAAAAAATAAAGAAAAATAAAGATTAACAAAATAGAAGAAAAATTGAAAATTTATAAACTATAAAAAAGAGTTAATAATTTCATAAAATGTTGCTAAGTCAACGACAGATTATCTGGAAAGTAAGTGACAAGTATCTTTTTATCAGTATTGTTACCTTACCCCACGGCTCGACACACGCACCCTTGGATCTAAGGTGCGATCTAAATTTTGAGGCCACCGCGGCCTAATCAGAGGTCGATATAATGCGGTTTGTAGAAGCATCAATGATTGGTAATGGAAGAGTTTGGTAGTTTTGTGGTGGTGGTGGTCAAGCAACAACGCCGGTGAGCGGCAAGCACAGGTAGTGGTGTCGTTCGAGTTTGACTGATGTGCAGTTAGTAATGTTATATAAGAGGAGAGAGAGGGATATGACGTTGAAGCCACATGGATATGGCTAATCTAAAGGCAAGTTAGCGAAAATTGTGTCCGCGTAGTTTAAGGGCATTAGATATATTTATGAAAGGACATTGAGTGGAGTTTTGAACCATGCACTAGATTCAACAAATAAATAATTCAAAGGCTACATTGAATATTGAGATAAATTTCGAGGGCTACCGTTGTCATCGTCGTTGTCTTTCATTAGTTCTTGTCACCCTTTTAGGGTGTAATTGAGCAAACATTGAGAGTTGTGTGATCAGAGTAATTGTACTTTCTATAGTTTTATTTTAAGTGGACTACACATCTATCTCTTTCTGTGGCGTAGGCATACCGTCAAACCACACAAATCTTGTGTTGGTATGCTTTCCTGCTCTTAATTTCTTGATTGTATAGTTTGAGTTTGTCCAAGCTTCCTTGGTTTTGCGACTATATTGAAGTAGTGTATTAGGATGTGTTAATCAATAGCTAATAATCAATATATTTCTTACAAATATAAAACTATGCAGGGGAAGCAATTTTCCCCAATTTTTTTTATCATATGTACTTAATTATTTCTCGACAGCACTAAAAACAGCAATACTAATTTCTTTTCTTTTTTTCGACATAACAGCATGGTAAGATCGAGGATTTGATTCCTGTAATTTTCATAATTGGATGATTTTTTAGCATAATAAAAAAGACACCAATTATTGACTTTCTAATTTTGCCGTATCAAAAAAAGGAGGTTGAGGAAAGAAGTTATTGGTATGACTTCCTTTTATATTCAATTACACACTAATAGAGGAACAATCTACTCAATTAAACCAAGGCCATTTATATTCTGATATACTCCCATTTAGAGTCATTCCATTACAATCTAAACTTGGTAAAAGCCATGATGAGTTCAAGCGATATTACCATATTAGAAATTGGAAAGCAAATAATTGGTGAGTTGGTGCTATTTAAGGGAGCTGGCCTGAAATAGTATAAAATTGGATTTGCTTCAATTGTGTCATATGAACATTTTTGGTATGATGGAAAATACTTTGCATCTATAACAACCAAGTAAGGGAAGAAACCTTGAATTTACAAAGGGAAAATTATATTCGAAATGGAAAATTACAAAAAAAAAAATCCAATTTTATACTATTTCAGGCGCAATTCCCTTAACAAGCACCAACTCACCAATCATTGACTTTACAATTCCAATTATGGTAATAGATCTTGAATTTATCATGGGTTTTACCAAGTATAGATTTTAATGGATTGACTCTAAACGGAAGTATATCTGAATATAAATTCACCTGCTTTCCTAAAGAAGATTGTTCTTCCATAAGTGTGTAATAAAATAAAAAGGAATTGTATATGTGACATACCAAACCAATATATTCTTTCCATAACCTCCTTTTCTTGATACGGCAAAATTGGAAAGTCAATAGTTGGTGTGTTTTTAATGTGACATTCTGAATTTTGGCCCATTTTTGGGGATTTATAAAACGTGTAATTTGTCAGTGTGCTTATAATAGAATCTCGCCCAGGAACTGATCACTCTCGGGTTTTTGTTTTTAAAATAGAGATTTTTGTTAGAATCACACTCGATCGAATTTGGCCGTTATTTAGACCCCAAACTTGGCAGCCAATTTCCGGGAGTTCCGGGTCGAAATAAATTGGACGGTGTCGATATTATTGTGGCCAGCGTCAGTATTGCCGGGATTGTGCGAAAAATGGATTTTCGACCGGGTATGACTTCGGACTAGTAGACCTCCCTCGTAGAGCGTTTTCGAGTCATTTTACTCTAATTTACTTTGGCCATTTATTCCTTAGTTTTTATTTAGATTTATTTGGACCCTAGGATCTTTTTTTGAGTTTGAATTCGGGCCATCCGATCGTACTCGAGGGCCATTTATTTTCTCTCCTTTTCTCTCTCCTCCCCCTACCCGCGCGCGCGCCCTCTCTCTCTTTTCCCCCTTGGACGCGCGCGACATCCAAGTGCACGTCCGCCGTTTCCCCTTCCCCTCTTTTCCTTCCCTCTCTCTCTCTCCCTTTTCTTCTCTTCCCCCGGTACACGCTAGCCCCATGCATGCCCGCGCGCTCCCATACATGCCGCGCGTTCCCCATGCAACTGCCCCTTCCCCATGCAACACTCTCTCTCCTCTCTCTCTCTCTTCTTTTCCTCTTTCTTCCTCTCTCTCTTCTTCCTGTCCTTCTCTCCCTTCCCGCTCGCCCGTGCCTGTTCGACTCCTGCTTCCGCTCCACCGTCCCGCTGCCGACGCCGCCCGACGAACCAAGCCGTTCGCCTTGCGCCGCCATGACCCGGTCGAGCTGCACCGCCGCCCGCCCGTCGTCCGGCCGTCTCCCTCTTCCTCCTCCGACCACCTCTGCAACCCCATCACCTCCACAGTTCCTCTCCGCCGCCTCCACAGCCTTTACAGCCACTGCCTCCACAGCCTTCACAGCTGCCGCCTCAGCCTCCGCTCGACGACCCTCCGCCTCCGCTCGACGCCACCGTCCTCCCTCGCACCATCGCCGCGCCGCCGCGTCGCTCAGCAGCCCAGACCGACAATGCTCTCCTCTCGGCCCAAGCGTGCGAGCTTGGCTCGCCGCCGCTCGCTGCCGTGTCCGGCGAGTCCCAGCCGTCGTCCAGTCGTCCGGCCAACCCCCAGCGCCGCCCCGACGCCTGTGCACCGCCCCCTGTCGCCGCCGAGCTCCCCTCCGGCCTCTCGACCCCACCTCAGACGACCATCTCTCCCTCCGGTGAGCGTTCCGCCGCTCGCCGCCGCTCGTCGATGCCCCAACCAGCAGCCCGGCACCACCCGACTCCACCTATAGCTACTCTGCGCCGCGCCGCCACCACCGGTCCACCCCTCGTCCTCCGCCCCGGCGGTTTCCTCTCTCTTCCTCTCTCTCTCTTTCCCTCACCCACAGCAGGCTGTCCTCTCCCCTCAGCCCGTCGTGCGCCGCAGCCTCGCCAGCCAGCCAGCACAGTTCGCGGCCAAGCCCCGGGCCGTGGCCGAGCTCGCCCCAGCCGCTGTCCCGCCTCGCCGGAGCTTCCCCAGCCGAGTCCCACGCCCGTCGCCATGCCCGTGCCCCTCGCCGTGCCCGTGCCCGTCGCCGTGCCCGTGCGATCGGCACCTCGCTCGTCCGGCCTAGGCGCGCCGCTCGTCCTGCTCGGCCGTGCGCCCCGAGCACGTCGCACGTTCGCCGCGCCGGTGCACTAGGCACGCTGACCGGCCACCGTGCCTGTGTGGCCCGCGCCCGCGCCTGGTCGATACTGTTCACCCGGGCTATTTTGAGCCCGAGTCGATTTTTCCCGGGCCAAAATTTAGTAAGTGCTATCCTAAGCCCTACTTAGTATTTTGGGTATTTAATTGACTTGTCTCGGGTTAGAACGGCTAGGGCGCTCGTTAATCTAGTTTGTTTACATTATGGTTGGGTTAATTCCACTTGAGCTTGAATTGCATGTTTGAATTTAGATAATCGTGCATGGAAAAATGTGGATTTTGGATTAAGTTGTGATTATTGAATGTCGGTGAAATTGGCTTGAATTATATTCGTTGGATGGCGTGTGCTTGCCTGTCGGTATGAGCCCGGATCGATCGGAGGGCTACGGACTTGGGACGTGTTGACGGCGGTCCGTGTGAAGGCATGAACGGCCGATGGGCCAAATGGATGCGGGCTTGAGACGTGCGGACGGTGGCCCGTTAAAGGTGTGATAGACCGGGACGTGTTTACCTCGGTCATTGGGATGGTATGATTGATATGGCTTGGGACGTGCGGACGGCGGCCATTGGTTTGAGTGATTGGGCGGTTTGTGAGCCTGTGAGAGGAAAGTTGATGAGACGCGTGCATGTGACTTGAGTGTGATTGGATTGGTTGGTTGAGCGTGTGATTGGAGTGGCTAATGGCGCGTGTGATTGCTGGGATGATTGATTGATTGCGAGTGGGAAGTGTGTGCCGGGTAGTTGTGATATAGTGTTGGATTATTCTTCTTCTGACTAATGTGCAGGGTTGTTCAGGATTCGAGGCGAGGTAAGTTGGTCGTGTGGATTTTGTTATGGCTTTTTGATTCGCCTGTTTGACTTGTCTGGGTACGCAATAGCCTAAGTGGGGTTTAGGGTGTCGCTTATTGAGACTCGTTCTCACGGTTATTATATAACCATTTTCATATCCCTGTCCCTGAGTATGGCGCCTCCTAGGCATTTTGGGATCCCCATGCACACGGGGCATAAGGACGTTGTGTACCCGGGCCCGAACCCGGGAGAGTCTTACATTAGGCATCGCACGTATATTTTGATAGACGTTGGACTAGAGCAGCTGGAGCATCATGAATATTTAGCGTGGTCCCATCGGGTCGGGTTTGAGGACTCAGGGCCAATCCGAGGTTTTGAGGGGTTGAGACATTCCAACGAAGACGCGGTCAACTGGAAGCCCTGGGACAAGTTCGCTTCCGACGGTGAGGTGTCAGACCCCGACGGTCCCCCGGCGAATCCAAATCCAGTGCCGACTCCTGCCCCCGAACCTGAGCCCGAAGAGGAGCCTATGGCGGCCGAGCAGGGAGATACAGAGGAGAACCCGATCGAGATAGACTCGGATTCAGATTCAGACTCCTTTGGATTCGATCCGGATTGGACGCCATAGGGGCGCTTAGGTGTAGGGCTAGGACGTTTCCTTTTTGGTAGTGATACTCTCTTTTTGGTATTGTTTGCAGTCTACCTAGCCCCTGTCCCTTTTTGTTGATGGTGCGGATTTAACCTTAGTGGCCTAATGTACGACTACTATGGATTCGGTTTTTATTCTACGTTCGTTAAAGTTTTTGTTGTCCTATCCTTTAGTCATATTTCTCTTAATGTCAGGGTTGTTTTATTTTGCTTCCGCTTGCGTAATTTGGTTGGGTCGGCGACGCAACCTGGGACGTCGCATTCTTTACGACCGTTGAAGGGGTGTTGCGAGCCCGTTAGGGTTCGAGGCGTGACAACCCCGTTGATTTGGTATCAGAGCAAGGTCAGCTCGATCCAAGTCGGTCGAGACCTGGAGTGATAAGGAGCGATGACTTTGGGGTAGCCAGTTAGGTAGACTTGCGTGCTATGCGTGCCCCAGACAATGTGATTGTGATTGCTGCTTGAGTTTTTGCAATAATGTGTGAGATGCAGGTGCGTCAGGACTTGAGGTAAGTGCGCGAAACCCTATTGATTGTTATTGAGTGATGTTGTGGTTGGCTGTTTGTTTAGTGAATTGTATTGTGACGCACTGACTAGGGCATAGATCGGTAAAATTGGCCTAGTTTTCTAAGTGCTGCTTAGACCTTATCAGGTGAGTGTTTGTAAGAACCAGTGAGATGGACGGTCAAGGTAGCGGTCAAGGTAGTGGTCGAGGTCAAGGTCGAGGTCGAGGTCGAGGTCGAGGCCGAGGTCGAGGAAGAGGTCGTGTAGCCCTGCAGGCTGGAGTGACGGGAGATCCTAGGTTGGATAAGATGTGGAGGGTACTCGAGGAAGTAGGGTTTTTAGCGTGAAGACAGACCGGAGAGAGGAGTGCTACTGTTGCTGCTGCAGCTGCCAGTGAGATCGTTGGGAACAACGGAAATCAGGAGAATAACGTAGTTGGTGGAGATCCTGGCATGGTGCGAGTGAACACGATCAGGCCGATGTCCAAGCTAGTGGAGCAGTTTCTGAGGTTGAAGCCCCCGAAGTTTGATGGAAGAGGTGACCCCGAGGCTGCACCAAGATGGATAAAGGAGCTAGAGAAAGCCTTTGAGGTGCTCGGATGTACTGAAGAAGAGAGAGTGACGCTAACAGTCTACCAGCTTCAGAGCAATGCAAATGATTGGTGGAGGGCCACCAGGAGTTAGGTGTTCCCCGTTGGTACTATCCCAAGTTGGGCTGTCTTCACTGAGACCTTCAATGGCAAGTACTTCTCGGAGAGTGCTCGAGAACAAAAATTGGCAGAATTTATGAGGCTTCGACAAGGTCAGTCGTCAGTGGACCAGTATGAGGCCGAGTTTGCAAGGTTGTCCAAGTTTGCCCCCAGGATGGTGGAGGATCCAACGGACAAGGCTAGGAGGTTCCGGGATGGGCTGAGGCCGGACCTTCGCACTCAGATGATTTCCTTGAACTTGAGGAGTTATAATGAAATATATGAAAGGGCACAGGCAATCGAACGAGATCAGTCGGACCGGGCTGCCGCTTCTGGATCGCGGTACGTCCCGACTAGAGACAACCGCCAACTGGGAAAGAGGCCCATGTCAGGAAACAGTCGCTTCGTCCCGCCAGCTCGGGGGAACATTGGAAAGCCAAACCGCCATCAGAACGCCCCATGTAGGCTATGTGGAGGAAGACACGGGAATGGACCTTGCCCGAATGGAGGTGGGGCATGTTTTATGTGTGGAGGAAGGGGTCACCGGATGAAGGACTGCCCCAACAATAGGCAAGCTGGACCGCCTATATTGCCGCCGCCACCGCCCCGGAATGGAAATCAATTTAGAGCTGCTCAGCCGGCAAATCAGAACAGGCCGCCGGCCCAAGGACGAGTGTATGCAGTGGCAAGGAGGGAAGCACAGGATGCGCCGGGCGTGGTCACAGGTACGGTCTCTCTCTGTGATCATGCTGCTTATGCCTTATTTGATCCGGGGGCGTCGCATTCCTTTATTTCTGAGCAGTTTGTTGAATTATCTGGGATTGAGCCAAGACCGCTTGATGTCATGTTGTGTGTTGCTACTCCGCTGAATGATAAAGTGTTGATTACGTTGAGTTGTCCCGATTGTAAGTTAGTGATTGGCGATAGGGAAGGGAGGATAGATTTAGCCGTATTGCGTATGCATGACTTTGATGTGATTGTCAGTATGGACTGGCTAGACAAACAGAAAGCCGTTATGGACTGTAGTAGCAAGGTAATCCAATTTAATTCGGTTGGACAGCCTAGATTTGAGTTTGTAGGAAACCGAGGAGGAACCTCGATCCCTTGGATTTCGTCGCTCGAGGTAGCGAAGCTGTTGTTTGAGGGATGCCAAGGATTTCTGGCAAGTGTGGTGGATTCGACGGTTGGAGAACCGAGGCTAGAGGATATAGCTGTGGTGTGCAATTTTCCCGATATCTTCCCTCAGGAATTGCCGGGACTACCACCTGACAGAGAAGTGGAGTTCACAATCGAGTTAGCCCCAGGTACGGAACTGATCTCGAAAGCACCATATAGGATATCGCTGTCAGAATTGAAAGAGTTGAAAGTCCAAATGCAAGAGTTATTGGACAAGGGCTTCATTCGCCCAAGTGCGTCTTCATGGGGAGCGCCAGTGTTATTCGTAAGGAAAAAGGATGGATCATTGAGATTGTGCATCGACTACAGGCAACTGAACCAGGTGACCATCAAGAATAAGTACCCGTTGCCAAGGATTGAGGACCTATTTGACCAGTTGCAAGGGGCGTCAGTATTTTCTAAGATCGACCTGAGGACCAGCTATCATCAGTTGAAGATCAAGAAGGAGGACGTACCGAAGTCAGCGTTTAGGACGAGGTATGGACACTACGAGTTTACGGTAATGCCGTTTGGATTGACGAACGCTCCTGCAGCCTTTATGGACTTAATGAATCGGGTATTCAAGGAATTCTTGGATCAGTTTGTGATCGTGTTTATCGATGATATCCTGGTGTATTCGAAGAGTCCCGCCGAGCACGAGGTGCATATGGAAAAGGTTCTACGGACCTTAAGGGAACATGCACTCTACGCCAAGTTCAGCAAGAGTGAGTTCTGGCTTCATCGAGTGGCATTCTTAGGGCATGTGGTATCCGGAGAAGGAATTACAGTGGACCCGGCGAAAGTTGAAGCCGTCGTGAATTGGCCAAGACCGACGACAGTAACCGAGGTCCGGAGTTTCTTGGGTTTAGCAGGGTACTACCGACGCTTCGTGGAAAAATTTTCAGCTATAGCAATGCCTCTGACGCGATTACTGAAGAAGGAGGCGAGGTTTGAATGGACAGATAAGTGCGAACGGAGCTTCCAAGAATTGAAACAGAGATTGACAACCGCGCCAGTGTTAACAATCCCATCAGGACCGGGAGGATATGAGATTTACAGTGATGCGTCATTACGAGGACTGGGATGCATGCTAATGCAACACGGGAGAGTAGTGGGATATGCATCGTGACAATTGAGGCCGCATGAGCAGAATTACCCGACGCATGACTTGGAGTTGGCTGCGATTATTTTCGCTCTTAAGATTTGGAGACACTACCTGTGTGGGGAGAAATTTCAGATTTACACGGATCATCAAAGTCTGAGGTATTTGTTCTCTCAAAAGGAATTAAATTTGAGACAACGCCGTTGGATGGAACTCCTTAAAGATTATGACTGCGATATATTGTATCACCCTGGAAAAGCTAATAGGGTAGCGGATGCACTGAGCCGGAAATCGAGCATCGCACACATGATGGTCAAAGAGTGGACCTTGTTGGAGGGAGTTCGAGATTCGAAATTTAAGTTTGAAGTAAGTCAGGTCTCGAGTTTACTTGCTGCATTAAGGATTGAACCAGAAATTCAAGCTAAGATTAAGGCTCTTCAAGCGACGGACCCGGAGATACAGAAGATCGTGAGTATGGATGCCACAAAGAGGAAATCGGATTTTCAAGTATCCGAGGACGGAATTTTAAAGTTCCGAGGACGGTTATGTGTGCCCAGTGATGCAGAACTAAAGGAAGAGATTTTGTCTGAAACGCACCGTAGTACATACAGTATTCACCCGGGGAGTACGAAAATGTATCAGAACTTACGACAGCATTATTGGTGGAACGGCATGAAAGTGGACATGGCCAAGCATGTGGCTAAGTGTTTGACGTGCCAACAAGTGAAGGCACAACTCTGCAAGCCGGGTGGAATGTTGCAACCATTGGAAATTCCCGAGTGGAAATGGGAACACATCACGATGGACTTTGTAATGGGATTAACAAGAAGTCAAAGGGGTCTTGATTCGATTTGGGTGATAGTTGATCGACTGACAAAATCAACGCATTTTCTACCGGTGCGAAAGGATTTCGCCTTGGAAAGGTATGCGGACTTGTATGTACGACATATAGTTTGTCTCCATGGAGTACCGGTGACGATTACTTCGGACCATGATCCAAAGTTTACTGCCGCCTTTTGGAAAAGTCTTCATACGGCATTAGGGACCAAGTTACAGTTTAGCACGGCCTATCATCCCCAGACGGATGGTCAGTTGGAAAGGACGATCCAGACTTTGGAAGACATGCTACGAGCTTGTGTTTTGGATTTTAAGGGTGGCTGGGAGGAACAGCTGCACTTGGTTGAATTCGCCTACAACAATAGTTTTCAGCAGAGTATCAAGATGGCACCGTTTGAAGCATTGTATGGTAAAGCCTGCAGGACACCGGTTTGTTGGGATGAAGTTGGTGAGAGGAGCATTATAGGCCCAGAGTTGGTGCAACAGTCGACTGAGACAGTCAAGGTTATCCGGGACAGACTCAAGACAGCTCAGAACCGCCAAAAGAATTACGCTGATCGAAGACGTAAACCCTTGGAATTTCAAGTTGGGGACCACGTATTCCTCAAGGTATCGTCGATGAGAGGACTATCTCGGTTTGATAAGAAAGGGAAGTTGAGCCCGAGGTACGTGGGCCCATTTGACATCTTGGAGAGAATAGGCACCATGGCTTATCGTCTCGCGCTACCGCCGAATTTGTCTCAAGTGCACAACGTGTTCCACGTGTCTATGCTAAGGAAATATAAACCGGACCCGACCCACGTGCTGAACTATGAGGAAATAGACGTGGACGACAGGGTGTCGTACGTGGAGAAGCCAGTTCGAATCGAGGACGGACTAGAAAGAGTGTTGAGAAATAAGAAAATCCCGATGGTCAAGGTTATTTGGAAGCACCATGGGACCGAAAGCGCGACGTGGGAAAGTGAAGAGTTGATGCGACACCAGTACCCCCATTTGTTTGAATAGTTGGGTTGGGTTGTAAATTTCGAGGACGAAATTTTTGTAAAGGGGGAAGAGTTGTGACATTCTGAATTTTGGCTCATTTTTGGGGATTTATAAAATGTGTAATTTGTCAGTGCGCTTATAATAAAATCTCGCCCGAGAACTGATCACTCTCGGGTTTTTGTTTTTAAAATAGAGATTTTTTTTAGAATCGCACTCGATCGAATTTGGCCGTTATTTAGACCCCAAACTTGGCAACCAATTTCCGGGAGTTCCGGGTCGAAATAAATTGGACGGTATCGATATTATTGTGGCCAACGTCAGTATTGCCGGGATTGTGCGAAAAATGGATTTTCGACCGGGTATGACTTCGGACTAGTAGACCTCCCTCGTAGAGCGTTTTCAAGTCATTTTACTCTAATTTACTTTGGCCATTTATTCCTTAGTTTTTATTTAGATTTATTTGGACCCTAGGATCTTTTTTTGAGTTCGAATTCAGGCCATCCGATCGTACTCGAGGGCCATTTATTTTCTCTCCTTTCTCTCTCCTCCCCCTGCCCGTGCGCGCGCCCTTTCTCTCTTTTCCCCCTTGGACGCGCGGGACGTCCAAGTGCACGTCCGCCGTTTCCCCTTCCCCTCTTTTCCTTCCCTCTCTCTCTCTCCCTTTTCTTCTCTTCCCCCGGTACACGCTAGCCCCATGCATGCCCGCGTGCTCCCATGCACGCCGCGCGTTCCCCATGCAGCTGCCCCTTCCTCATGCAACACACTCTCTCCTCTCTCTCTTCTTTTTCTCTTTCTTCCTCTCTCTCTTCTTCCTCTCCTTCTCTCCCTTCCCGCTCACCCGCGCCTGTTCGACTCTTGCTTCCGCTCCATCGTCCCGCTGCCGACACCGCCCGACGAACCAAGCCGTCCGCCTTGCGCCGCCGTGACCCGATCGAGCTGCACCGCCGCCCGCCCGTCATCCGGCCGTCTCCCTCTTCCTCCTCCGACCACCTCCGCAACCCCATCACCTCCACAGTTCCTCTCCGCCGCCTCCACAGCCTTCACAACCGCCGCCTCCACAGCCTTCACAGCCGCCGCCTCAGCCTCCACCCGATGACCCTCCGCCTCCGCCCGACCCCACCGTCCTCCCTCGCACCGTCGCCGCGCCGCCGCGTCGCTCAGCAGCCCAGACCGACGCTGCTCTCCCCTCAGCCCGAGCGTGCGAGCTCGGCTCGCCACCACTCGCCGCCGTGTCCGGCGAGTCCCAGCCGTCGCCCAGTCGTCCGACCAACCCCTAGCGCCGCCCCGACGCCTGTGCACCACCCCCTGTCGCCGCCGAGCTCCCCTCCGGCCTCCCGACCCCACCTCAAACGACCATCTCTCCCTTCGGTGAGCGTTCCGCCGCTCGTCGACGGCCCAACCGGCAACCCGGCGCCACCCGACTCCACCTACAGCTGCTCTGTGCCGCACCGCCACCACCGGTCCACCCCTCGTCCTCCGCCCCGGCGGTTTCCTCTCTCTTCCTCTCTCTCTCTTTCCCTCACCCGCAGCAGGCTGTCCTCTCCCCTCAGCCCGTCGTGCGCCGCAGCCTCGCCAGCAAGCCAGCACAGTTCGCGGCCAAGCCCCGGGCTGTGGCCGAGCTCGCCGGAGCTTCCCCAGCCGAGTCCCGCGCCCGTCGCCGTGCCCGTGCCCCTCGCCGTGCCCCTCGCCGTGCCCGTGCGCTTGGCACCTCGCTCGTCCGGCCTAGGCGTGCCGCTTGTCTCGCTCGGCCGTGCGCCCCGGGCACGTCGCACGTTCGCCGCGCCCGTGCGCTAGGCACATTGACCGGCCACCGTGCCTGTGTGGCCCGCGCCCGGTCGGTACTGTTCACCTGGGCTATTTTGAGCCCGAGTCGATTTTTCCCGGGCCAAAATTTAGTAAGTGCTATCCTAAGCCCTACTTAGTATTTTGGGTATTTAATTGACTTGTCTCGGGTTAGAACGGCTATGGCGCTCGTTAATCTAGTTTGTTTACATTATGGTTGGGTTAATTCCACTTGAGCTTGAATTGCATGTTTGAATTTAGATAATCGTGCATGGAAAAATGTGGATTTTGGATTAAGTTGTGATTATTGAATATCGGTGAAATTGGCTTGAATTATATTTGTTGGATGGCGTGTGCTTGCCTGTCGGTATGAGCCCGGATCGATCGGAGGGCTACGGACTTGGGACGTGTTGACGGCGGTCCGTGTGAAGGCATGAACGGCCGATGGGCCAAATGGATGCAGGCTTGAGACGTGCGGACGGTGGCCCGTTAAAGGTGTGATAAACCGGGACGTGTTTACGTTGGTCATTGGGATGGTATGATTGATATGGCTTGGGACGTGCGGACGGCGGCCATTGGTTTGAGTGATTGGGCGGTTTGTGAGCCCGTGAGAGGAAAGTTGATGGGACGCGTGCATGCGACTTGAGTGTGATTGGATTGGTTGGTTGAGCGTGTGATTGGAGTGGCTAATGGCGCGTGTGATTGCTGGGATGATTGATTGATTGCGAGTGGGAAGTGTGTGCCGGGTAGTTGTGATATAGTATTGGATTATTCTTCTTCTGACTAATGTGCAGGGTTGTTCAGGATTCGAGGCGAGGTAAGTTGGTCGTGTGGATTTTGTTATGGCTTGGTGATTCGCCTGTTTGACTTGTCTGGATACGCAATAGCCTAGGTGGGGTTTAGGGTGTCGCTTATTGAGACTCGTTCTCACGATTATTATATAACCATTTTCAGATCTCCGTCCCTGAGTATGGCGCCTCCTAGGTGTTTTGGGTTCCCCATGCACACGGGGCATAAGGACGTTGTGTACCCGGGCCCGAACCCGGGAGAGTCTTACATTAGGCATCGCACGTATATTTTGGTAGACGTTGGACTAGAGCAGCTGGAGCGTCATGAATATTTAGCGTGGTCCCATCAGGTCGGGTTTGAGGACTCATGGCCAATCCGAGGTTTTGAGGGGTTGAGACATTCCAACGAAGACGCGGTCAACTGGGAGCCCTGGGACAAGTTCGCTCCCGACGGTGAGGTGTCAGACCCCGACGGTCCCCCGGCGAATCCCGATCCAGTGCCGACTCCTGCCCCCGAACCTGAGCCCGAAGAGGAGCCTATGGCGGCCGAGCAGGGAGATATAGAGGAGAACAGATAGACTCGGATTCAGATTCAGACTCATTTGGGTTCGATCCGAATTGGACGCCGTAGGGGCGCTTAGGTGTAGGGCTAGGACGTTTCCTTTTTGGTAGTAATACTCTCTTTTTGGTATTGTTTGCAGTCTACCCAGCCCCTGTCCCTTTTTGTTGATGGTGCGGATTTAACCTTAGTGGCCTAATGTACGACTACTATGGATTAGGTTTTTATTCTACGTTCGTTAAAGTTTTTGTTGTCCTATCCTTTAGTCATATTTCTCTTAATGTCAGGGTTGTTTTATTTTGCTTCCGCTTGCGTAATTTGGTTGGGTCGGCGACACGTCCTGGGACGTCGCGTTCTTTACGACCGTTGAAGGGGTGTTGCGAGCCCGTTAGAGTTCGGGGCGTGACATTTAATTTTGCTAAAAAATCATGGAATTATGAAAATCACAGGAATCAAATCATAGATCTTACTATTCCATAAAAGCTGGTTACTGCCAATCCATGCTGCTTTTATTAAATAATAAATATAAAAAAGGAAAGAAATCCATACTCTTGTTTTTTGTGTTGTGGAGAAATAATTATGTATATATGAGAAAAACTTTCTAGAAAATTGCTTCCGCCTGCATAGTAATATATCTGTGTGAAATATATTGATTTTTGGATATTGCTTGACTGATCCCCCTACATTACTTCAATATAGTTACGGACACCAGGGAAGCTTGGAACAATACAATTGAGAAATTAAGAGCCAAAAAGCAAACCTAACATGAAAATTTGTAAGGTTTGATTGTTTGCCTACTCCATGAAAAGAGATCGACTAGTTGTTTACTGTAAATAAAACTGTAGAGTTTAAAATTACTTGAATCACACAACCCTCAAATGTTTCCTGAATTACCCTGAATAGAGTCATGATAACTAATTAAAGAGAAAAAACAATAACGGCACGGTAATCCTCCAAATTTTTCTAAATATTCAATGTAGCTTTTGAATAATTTTTCTGCTCAATCTAGTTCATGAACCTTAAAATCTTCTCAATGTCCTTCCTTTAAAAAATCTGCCGCGGTTAGCTAACGTGGACACAATTCTTTTTACTTGCTTCTAGATTGGCCATACAAATATCCATGTGGGTTCATTGCCATATCCCTCTCTCCTCTCATAGGACACTCTTGAGTCTTGACCACCCATCACTCGAGCTCGAATGACGCCACCAATTGTGCTTGCCACTTGCCATCATCGCCGCTTGATCAATACAACTACCAAACTCGTCCGCCATTAATCAGTGACGCTGCAACCTTGCATATCTCTCTCTCTCTCTCTCTCTCTCTCTCTCTCTCTCTCTCTCTCTCTCTCTCTCTCTCTCTCTCTCTCTCGGTATAAAGATATGAGGTGTGTTGTCGGACGTTCGAGGTCGTCAAGACCTCATATCGACCTCAGATCAGAGGTCGGACTCAAACTTGTGGTCGCACCTTAGATCTAAGAGTGCGTGTGTGGCCGTGGGGTAAGGCAACGGTGCGGTAAAAGTATTTATTAGACACTTGATTTACAGGCAACCGGTTAGTGACTTAACAATATTTTTTATGAAGTTGCTAATCCTTTTTTATAATTTACAGATTATCAATTTTTCTTCTTTTTCGCTAATTTTTATCAGTCTTTTCAATCGACGACTTAAATTTAATCGCTCTTATATGATTTGATCAACGTTTATTTGAGTAACTTATCAATTTTTTTATTAAATTATTATAGCTTTGGGTTATCATGTTACTTACCAATGTTTTTTTCAATTTATAAACTCTTATTGTTGATTTACCAGCTTTTATTCTTGTTTTGGTGGCACAGGGGAAAATAAACGTTACCCACGGGAAGATCGGGTCTCAGACGAGTGTGAGCTATTTCATTCACCTCCAAATAGAGGTGGTTGTATGGATAAAGCACTACACGTGCCAATAACTTGTTTTTCGATTATTTTAGTGTCACATTGGTTAAAATCGTTCACTTGAGTACTATTGGAGATTTGTCTATCCGGAAAATCTGATGTGGCATTTATTTAATATAAACCATTCAATGTTGCTTGGCGGCAAACTGAAGTTAGCAAGTGAGTGTGTAAACAATAATGCCATTCGGCTCATCTATTTGCCCTCAAATTAACGAATTGATGCAAAATTAATCCTGATTTGAGGAATTGGGGCAAAATTACCTTCTAAATTTTGCAACGAAGAGCAGGAGCAAGAGAAGCTGCTCACAGTTGTGTAAGTCATGATCGCAATGCTTAGTACATAAGCAGGAATTTGAGCGGTTCAGAGTTCATTTGTGTGATAAAGTGTGCGTGTTTCAGTGATGCTAATCCAGTCCTTTGTCTCTTTGCTTTTGCTATTACAAAATGCAGGGAGGAATAAGAGAGAATGCGCACAAGATGGTGGATGTCATTTCCCATTCCCTTCTCCTTCAGTTTTCATTTCTCTCCATTTTCCACCTTGGAGAATTTCTTTTAAAAAATATAAACTCAAAATTTTATTTAAAAAGCTACGTAAGACAAATTATTATAATATGTCGCTGGAGGCACTCTAGTGAACAATTTTTAACCGATACGACACTGGAGCAGATGAATAAAAAGTCATGCCCCTTAAGTGAGCGTCACAAAAAAGTTATTACACTTATGGTGTTCTTCTATTGATAGTTGTTGTACTTCTAGTAAATTTTTTTAAAAGTTGTATCTATAATCCTAAACTATCAAATTTTGGTATGAACAGTCTCTCTATAAAGTTTTCCCTTATATTTAGATAACTATTTTGCATAAAATTTAAGGCAGACTAATTTCTCTACTACACATTTTAAAGAGTTTCCAATAACAAAGCAACAACTGTTGAAAAGTTGTATTGGAATTAGTGCAATGACCCTCGCTCTTTGGGCAAATTGTCATTCGCTCGAAATATTACCACCGGAGAGAAGAAACTTGAAGCACACAAGCCTAAAGGTTAAGCAATGTCAACAACGAGGTATGCTTGTATTCTCTTCCCTGCTTTTGTTACATTTATATGGGTTTTTAATAAATTGATGTCTTCGCACTTTTTCTGAAGTCATCTATTATGCCACAAGATTTCATAAAAAGAAAAAAAAAATAGCATAAGGACACTAGGAGTGTCATAACTTTTATACAACGTTCACTTGAGTGCCATAACTTTTTTTTTGCTCATTTAAGTGCCATTTCCGACAAAAAAAAAAGATCATTTGAATGCCACTGCCGGTGAAAATAGATCTTTTGAGTGCCATTTCCGGCAAACCATCCTACATGGATTTTTTTATTAATTTTCCATCTGACGTGGATTTTTAAATAATATGTTGAATTTTTATTTTATTTTTATTTTCTTTGTCGCGACCGACCTCTAGAGCCTTTCCACAAACGACGTGCAAAAAGAAGGAGGACTCGCCTAGTACATGCTAAGTCTAGGTCGCCACTAATCGATTTGGGGTAGGCCGATTAGAAACCCAAATAGAGTGACGGGAGAATCACCCTATTTCTACGAACTAGAGATTAACTAAGTTCGGGGACTTGGTTACACTAGTTGAATAACTAATGCCCTTTCGGTACCTTTTTACCCTGTTCATTTTTTAAAACATTTGTCAGGTAATTTGAATTGATTTTATAACCTTTCTCCTAACATGTGAGGTGATCAAATGAGTGCATAACTAGAAACGATTAGCAATCAAAGCATGCAGATAGCCTAAGGTTCTGACTAAGTCAGATGACATTCAAAACATAACAGCTTATGCGATTGTATTTTAATTAGAAAACATGCACGATAACGACACCACAATATGTTTATCTAATTAATCGTGCAACCTATGCGATAAAAAAAAACAACATAAATTAAAAACACTACGATATACCACATAATTTAAAAAAATTAATTTTTTTTAAAATAAAATAAAATAAAAGATAGGGAAAATAAATTTTAAAAAATAATATTTTAATAAAACCGGATCGAGTCAAAAGAGTCAAGTCGGTCAGACCGACCCGGGTCAACGGACTCAACCCGGGCGTTGACCTTGGTCGGATCTATTGATCCGAGTCGGTCGGAATCGACCCGGTGTCAATGGATCTGACTCGAGCGTTGACCCGGGTTGGATTTGTTGATTTGGGTCGAATCCGACCCGGAATCACAGATCCACTGGAAAGGATGCCCGCGGGGCCAAAATTAGCTGTCCGCCGACTAACCCAGGCCGGCGTTGCCCCCAACTTTCTCTCCCAGGACCACCACCAGGCCATGCCGCTCACCTGAGTCGTCATCTGATCGCCGCTCGCCGGTCGGTGAGGGAACAAAAGCCAGCCTCGTTGAGGGGTTTTGTCGAATGCCTGGCAGACACATAGAAAAAATGGGAATTCGGATCTCCTCCGTCGACCTTGTGGATTTCGGCGACCCAGTCCACCTTCGGTGACGACTCAAGGATGGCAGAGGATGGCAGCATGGGCCGAGACTTGCGCGAAACGGCCGGCACAAGTCCCGGCCCGAGCGTGTCAAGAAACAGAGGAAAACAGAGGGGCTTCTCTGCTGGGGGAAGCTCACCGGTCGACGGCACGGCTAGGGGGCCTTCCGGTGGCTGTGTGAGCGACGGCGAGGTTGTTGGGTGCTCCTCCGACTCCGGCGAGCTCTCAGTTCGGTCTCTCTCTATATTCTCTTTCTTCTTTTGTTATATCTTTCTCTCTCTGTTTCTCTGGAAAAATGGCTGACCGACCCCAGCTCTCTCTCACTCTCTGGCTTTTATAGGCGGCGATGATAACGACGATGACGATGACGGGCCTCCTTTGCGTCGGCGTGACGACAGCCTACACCGGCTATTGTCCACCCATGACTTTCGTGGCCATTTGCAGGCCGGGGCAGAGCGGGACAGGGGGAACAGGGAGCCGAGAGGGAGGAATGGATAAGGGGAGCCAGGAATCGGGGGGCGACGGGACTAGCCATTAATGTCAGTCCCGTTGGCGTGCTCATCCAAGCCTCCTTTGACTGGATGATGATGATGACGAGCGGCGCTGCCGTGCATCACACTTCGGTCGTGCACAGGGGAAAACAGGGGAGAGACAGCGACGCTCGTCGCAAGGGAGAAGAGAGAAAGGGTTTGGGCCGGCGTGAGGAGGAAGAAGGGAAGGAAGGCTGGGCCGGGCGCGCGTGGAGGGGAGAGAGGTGAGGCGGGCTAGGCCCGCGCGAGAGAAAAAAAAAGGAAAAAAAGAAAAGGAGAGGCTGGGCGGGGCCTGCTCGAGGGAAGAAAGAAAAGAAAAGGAAATGGGCCGGGTCGACCAGGCTCCGACCCGGCCCAGTGCGAATTTTTTTTTAAATAATAATTAGACACATTAAGAGGCCCTATTAACATAAAATTCACCTAATTTCTATAGGCAATGCATTTTAAATTGAAATTTTTTTGTTTTAGGAATTAAAGAAATTAATTCCTAAATTTTATACAATTAATTTTGGGCAAATTAAAAATATGTGTCAACATTCTTTTTCTTTTCCCTTTTTTTTTTTCGATGTCAGCGAGGATCACCGGCGACCCTCGCCGGCTACGAAGGCCTTGCCCAGATACGGCCGCCTTACCCTCGGCCGCAAAGGCCATTGCCAGATCTAGGCGGTCGCGAGCGAGGTAGCCTTGCCCGATCTGTTGAGGCCGTCTAGCCTTTGTGGCCGAGGGTAAGGTGGCCATCTCCCAATTTGGGCAAGGCCTTCGCAACTGGCAATGGTCGCTGGTAACCCTCGTCGGCATTGAAAAAAATTTACAAAAAAAAAAGGAAATTTCAAAAATAAAAAATTCAAAAAATATTAAAATATTGTCCATGTCAGCTCCGGTGAAGGCAAATAGGATGACCGGCGTTCACGTCGGATTTTCCAGCTGCCAAATGGTCGATGGCACTCAAGTGATCACTTTTTGCTAGAAATGACACTTAAGTGAGCAAAAACAATATTTTGGCACTCAAGTGAGCGCCGTACAAAAATTATAGCACTCATAGTATCATTATCCTGAAAAAAAATTATATTATACGGCAAGATATATCATGTCTATTTATCAAAACCTTCCGATTTCTATTGTTACAGATACATGACTTATTTCCTTCTAAGTTATTTTAGATCGAGTGTGATATCAGACAAAAGATAATTGAGAATTAAAGGCTATAACAAAATGAAAATTCATAGGGTGTTGTGTAATGGTTTGAAGTTCGAGAGTAAACGTGTATAGCCCCCAAAGTTCATTGAGGTTTTTAGTAATTTTCCCTATATGATTTTTTTTTTCGGATTTCTTAACTTAAAATTACCAGTGTTGTTGCATTTGTAATCGTCACCTTATAAGGTTCCGAGCAATAAGAAATACCTCATTATACAATCTACACCTATTTTTCATATTTAAAGTTGGCAACAAATCTGTCACACATATGTGTTGTCATATATTTTTCTAGAAACTCTTGAGCTTTATTTGTAAGGTTGCATAAAATATTCCTAACTTGTAATTATAATGCCACATTTTAGCTACCAGTTTTGACATCAAGGCCATGCCTGAGTGGCATATCTAAACAATTCCCGAGTGACAATAATTCTATAAAAAAAAGACAGCTTACACTAAAGTAACAATCCTCCTCTTTTTGTGTATGAACCCAAGAAGATTTGATCTTGTGGGATGATTGGAAGATAAAATTTGATTGTAGATGCCTTAAGAATTGCAAAGATGAGGGTAGGAGTGTTTAGTTCAAACTATGTCTTTTGAGATAGAAATTTGTCACTTGGGATTGGTTTAAATAGGTCACTCAGGTTTAGCTGTTGATGTCAAAACTAGTAGCTAATATGTGGCATCATAATTTCAAGTAAGGAATAGTTAATGCCACATGATAAATAAACCTCAATACAAATCTCGCATGCAATAAATTGACATGTTTTCTACAATCCAAATACTTTCATTTTTTGCTATTCGAGAGTTTCTAGAAAAAGATAAGGCCACATATATGTGTGATGGGTTTTTTGCCAATTTTTGATATGATAAATAGGTGTAGATTGTATAATGAGGTATTTCTTATTGCTTGGAACATTATAAGGTCATACTTGACAAATGCATCAGCACTGGAAAATATAACTTCAGAAAACTGAAAAATTTACATAGGGTAAATTACACAAAAACTCCATGAACTTTGGAGGCATTAGGCGCTTGCTCCCGAAATTTTAATTGTTACGCAATACCCCAAGAACTTTCATTTTGTTACACCCTTTAATTATCAGTTATTTTTTCTCTGCTATCACAAGCGATCTAAAACGACTTAGTAGGAAATAATTCATGTAGCTCCTACAGTAGAAGTAAGGTTACTGAGATGGCAATAAAAAGATAAAATAGATATTGAAATGTACATTATTTATCTTACCATATACAATATATATATATATTTTTTTTATTTGTATAAAATATTGAGATTCACCAGTTGGTTGAAGGTTGAGTTGTGGTGCAAACCAAATCCATGTGTTAACTGTGAGAAAACTACTTAAATTTAATCAAATTCGTGTAAATGGTTTTTTCTTCCTTGTATGTTCGTTTCCTTAATTTTACTTTTTTTTGGGTCAGAATTTCCTTAATTTAACTTACTCGCCATGGATGATATAGTTTCCTAACACGGGGCATTAGAGATTCAAAAAATACGATGATGACTACACGTATGGAGTGATGACACAAAACTGATTTTGATAGTCCTCACACATCAAGATCCTTGCAGCTTTTGGACTCGACGTACTAGTTTGGGAGAAAAAAGAAAAGAGAGAGAGAGAAGACTGATAATGGCCATTAATAATAGATTCGAGGCTTGATATTCGTTTACAATTTTCTTTTGATGGACGAGGCTCTACCAATAGCCAGAATTACTATAAGCTCAGATAATTAACAGAAAATAAGATTAATATCTGACAAACGCCCGAGTAAAGGCCGAGCTTACATTCATCATTGAAACTAGAGACCCTTGAGCCACTAGTCTCACAAAAATGATCTAGTAATTTCAGAAAAAATATTGGTAAGTTACTGACAAGTTACAAGAAATTAGGTGAAGAATGTATGTTTCAAGCAACAATACTTTGACACTTACCAATTCTCTCAGAAATCGACAAATACGAAAAAAAAAAAAAATCTTTTTTCTTTGAAATCAGATGATAAGATCATCCTGATATTCTATAACAACTTAGTAGGAAATAAATCATATGGTCCCTGAGGTGTTTGTGTAAACATGCTGATATGTCAATAGAAAGATGGATAAAGCACGCCACATAGTTTTTTCTGACCATATAGTTATTTTCTGATAAAAATGTTTTGGCATGAGAGATGACTTCAGGAAAAGTACACAGAGGTCACCCATGAATATATGAGGTGCAACCATAAGAAAGAGCAAGGACGTGAGTGAGATAATCAATTTGACGTCCATATATTTGAGATGTATGCATCTAGATCTTCTCTTCTCTTGGAACCAACATACAGGTGAAGGAGAAAAGATCAATAATGGCCATTGATGGTAGATTTGAGGGAACCGAATTTGAGCTTGATGATTCTAATCTGTAATTTGAATTTTGTGGGACAAGGCTCCACCAATACCTAGAATTATACAAACCTGAAATCCACAGAAATAACAGTTACCTTTCATGAAGGGCAAAATACAGATGGAAGAGACCGCTGTACTCACAAAAGAAAAATAAAAACACTCTAGATCTACAATATCATTGCACTAGCAATTATGTATTGAGTTTGGGTCCGGAGATCTATTTCTTTGAAGCTCCTCATTCTCTCTCCGGAGCACGTCATTCTGCCTCAGAAGTGCGTTGCTCTCCTTCCCAAGTTGAACTAGTTGTGATTGCAGATCGCCGACTGCAGATCGGGCTCTTATCATCTCATCCCTTACTTTTTCCCTGTCTGTGTAAATCCCGCGTAACTCTCTCTGTAGAGTTTGAACATATGTCAGTGGATGCGGTGGCACTGCTGGTTGCAGATACGCAGATGTTAATACAGGCATGACATTGCTTGGACCCTCCTTGGGTAGAGTTTGACGTGTTCTTTTATTTGGTTGTTCTCTGTCGAGTCGATGTTGCTGTTGTTGATGTTGGGAGTGCAACATTCACCGTCGTTGGGTTGAGGAGCATGCTTCTTGAGGTCTAGACAGCGATCTTTGGGCATTGGCGTTTCTAGCCCTTTTGTGAGGATGAGGTGGCATGTCTACTCTACCTCTCGATGAAGGCTCCTCAACATGATTTTTCGATCTCTCGCGGGTTGAATTTGACAAGAGTTCAACTGGTGTTAATTCTTGAGCCTCCTTGGCTGGTGCCTTCTTAGCTGGCATCACTTTCTGTACGGGCTGCCCGTTTGTTTTGATGGTTAAGATTTTGGCATGAATGCAAGAGATGATTGTCCTATCTTTATTACATCTACAAAGGAAGTATTGATAATAAACTTTGTGTAGAGCTTAACCATACATACCTCACGAGCCGCATCTGGTTGAGTTGTGTCATCGCCGTCATCCTCAGCTAGCCCATTGGACGGCCTCATCGATTTGTCATGGGCACCTGCAACGTTGAGATTGTAACCATCCCTCCAAAGTAGAAAAGTGACCACATCGGTTGGAAGCATAGCAACAAGCGAAGTTTGACGTTCCATTTTTGAGTATGAACCCAAGAAGATTATATCTTGTGGTCAGATCGGAAAATAAAATTTGAATGTAGATGCTTAAGGATGACAAAGAGGGGGATTGGGGCATTTAGCGTGTCAATTGGGATTGTTTATATAGGCCATTCAGGCTTAATTGTTGAGATCAAAACTAGTAGCTAAAATGTGGCCTTATCATTACAAGTAAGGACCATTTACTGCAACCTTACAAATAAAGCTCAATACAAATCTAGCATGCAATAGATTGACATGTATTCTATGTTCTAAATACTTATCTTTTTTGGTTTTCATGTGACGGATTTTTTACCAACTTTAAATATGAGAAATAGGTGTAAACATCTTGACTGCTTAATTGCATAATGAGGTACTTCTTATTGCTTGTAAACTTAAAAGGTGATAATTACAAATGCATTAGCACTAGTAATTGTAACTTACGAAAATTGAATGATTTACTTAAGGAAAATTAGACAAAACTCCTCGGAACTTTGAGGGTAGTGCATGCTTGCTCCCAAACTTTTATTTGTTACATAATATTGTTAGAATATTTAGAATACTTAAAATTAAAATTAAACATTCATATAATATTTTAAGCTTTTAGAGCAGTTGGTTGTAATGTCATAAATCTAACATGGTATAAAAGCCAAGTTCTGCCTATCTACGTGCCACGTATTGTTCCTAACTTAGAACAACGCAAGCAACCATTCATTAGATTCCTCATATCGTTCTTAACTAGGTTTACATGTGAGAGGGGTCTTAAAATATTTCATATGGCCTATCTACATAGCTTATATGTGCTTTATATATATATGATCTTCCTCTACCTATTGGTTTGAGCTTTTCGATTTGGATTTTCTAAAAACCCCTGGACTTTCATTTTGTTGTAGCTTTAATTATTATTATTTTTTTGCTAGAATGTGTAATGCACATACTTTTAAAAGGTTAAAAATATTTTCATCTCTTTTTTGAAGGCAATATCTCTTTACCCCTTAACTATTGTAAAAGCTGAAAAGTATAGAAAATGATAGAAAAAGAAATTAACTAAAATACCAATAACATTAAAAATAATATCAATAATATTATTTAACAATAAAGATCTGTTAAATTTTGATAAGTATAGCCACTTTAATAGAACTAAATAAGATATTTTAAGAAAAAGAATAAATACATATTAAGTAAAACAGGAAAAAGGCGTTAATAAAAAAATGGTGACAAAAATTAGTTACTTATTATGTATATTTAAATAGTTAATGACTATAAAAAATTATTGATTAATATTTAACAGAGATGGTCTCCTCATCATCATAGGAAATGATTAACAGGAATTTAAGATGATATTTTTAAACACATTTTATTGATCAGTCATTTTTACATTAATTAACCATCTAAAAATAAAAATGTGCATCCCATGTTTGTAATTTGACTTTCTTTTATTGAAGTCTTTTTCCTTTTTACTTAGTCATGTTTCTTTTTCTTACGATATATATTATTAGCTGTAACAATATTTTCATCGAATTTTTAAAAAAATTATTTTTAAATATAATTGTTTGATAATCATCCCGATATCAGTATTTTAGCTAGTTTATTCTTCTCCATTTAATTATTTTTCATGTTTTATTGAAATCAAGAGTAATAGAGAGATTTCCTTAAAGGTGGTGTGTATTTCGCATGCTAACAGAAAGTATAAAGGAAGAATAATAGCTGTAGCAAAATGAAAATTCAAGGGCTAATGTGTTATACTTGAGCGTTTAGAGAAAACGTGTACTAGCTCAAAAGTTCGGGGGAGTTTTGTGTAATTTTCCCATTTACTTATGAACCAGACCAAATTATTGTTTTGGTAAGGACACGAATGAAATATCGAATTTTAAATTCAATTCCAAAGTAAAAGTTCCAGGCATAATTTGTAAACATAAAGCGTGTCGAAGGGAACTTAGTTCCTAAGGAACATGGTATGGGTAAAAAATTAGCAACTATAGTGCATGTTACAATTACGTAGCACTAGATACATTTCTCTAGATTTACATTTTTTCTTGGGCTTGAAACAATTTAGTAAGCATGTAACCCTTTCAGCCCATGTGGAAAAGGAGTTTGGGAAAATAATTTCTTCTTTTTAGGATGGAGAAATCACTTTCGTCAATTTTTACTTCGTTTGTTTTCCTTGATCATAAAATTTCCACTGTTAGCGAATCAAACACATGAAGTTTGGAGAATCATTTCATGGTCATCATTTTCATTAAAAAAAAATGCACACCCAGTGCCAACAAAAGTAACGAAAGAGAGAAGGGTGATGACACTAGTAGTCTTCTGAATTTTTCTCAATATTCAATGTAGCCTTAGAATTATTTCTTTGTTCAATCTAGTCCATAAACCTTTAAAAATTCGCTCAATGTCCTTCTGTAAAAAAAAAATCTAACACCGTTAACTAACATGGACACAATTTCCGTTAACTTGCCTTTATATTGGCCATACTCCATGTGGGTTCATCGTCGTATCCCTCTCTCCTCTCACTGAACACTCTTGACCGCCCACCACTCAAACTCGAATTGATGTCACCCGCCATTCTCGCCGCTCGACCGATACCACCCCATCTCTTACCTTGCCCCCCCTCCCTCCCGGCGACACCATCAAATTCGTCCGCCACCAGTCTCTCTCTCTGTCTCTCTACACATGAATATGTGAGGTGCGTTGTTGAATATTCGAGGTCTTCAAGACCTCATATTGACCTCAGATCAGAGGTCGCGGTGGCCCCAAAATTGAGGTCACGCCTTATAGATCTAAGAGCACGTGTGCGGCCGTGGGGTAAGGTAACGGCGTCAATAAAAGGATTTACTAGACACCGAATTTCCGGGTAACCTATTTGTGACTTACCAACGATTTTTTAAAATTACTAACTCTTTTTGATAGATTATAGATCATCAATTTTTCAGTCTAATTCCAAACAAAAGTGCCAACTTTCTCTCGAGTAACAATTTTGACCCGAATTTTTTTTATCTCATAAAAAATCACCAACTTTCACTTGAATTCCAAATCTAGCCCGAAAAATTTAAAAATTTCACGTTACGCGAGTCAGATTTGGTACTCGAGCAAAAGCTGGTGCTGTTTATTAAAACAAAATAAGTTCGGGCCAGAATTATCAGTCAAGATAAAGTTTGTGTTTTTTTGTGGAATTAGCTCTCAATTTTTCTTCTTTTTTGCTAATTTTTATTTGTTTTTATTTGTCTTTCCGATCAACGACTTAAATTTAATCGCTCTTATATGATTTGATCAATGTTATATGAGTAACATTCAATATTCTTATTAGATTACTAAATAGCTTTGGGTTATATGCTACTTACCAAGGTTTTTTTATTAAAATAAACTCTTATTGTTGGTTTCCTAACTTTTATTCTTGTTTTGGTGGCATAGGGAAAAAAAACATTACCCATGGAATCAGTTCTCAAAAGAGTGGAGCTATTGCTTTCAACTCCAAGTTAAGGTGGTAGTTAGGATAAGGACACCACAACGCTCTCACTTGAGTGTATTAACTTCGTTTTATTACTTTAGTATCACATTGGTTAAAATCATTTACTTGAGTGTCATCAGTGATTTTTCTGTCTAAAAAATCTGATGTGACATTAATTTAACAATGTTGTTTGGCTCATCTGTTTGCCCCCAAATTAACAAATTGGGGAAAAATTAGGTATGTTATACCGATGGTAATCCCGATTTGAGGAATTGGGGCAGAATTACCTTCTACAATTTGCTAACAACTAGCAGAAGCATAAGAAGCGGCTCACAATCGGGTAAGTCATGATCGCAAAGCTTACAGCATACCTAGGAGTTTGTGCGATTTGATTTGTTTGTGTGATAAACTGTGTGTGTAAGTGATGCTAATCCAATTCTTTGTCTCTTTGCTTTTGTTGATGCAAAATGCAAGGAGGGAGGGTTGAAGGCGATGGATTCAGAGCAACTAAGAGAGAATGCGCAGAGGATGATGGATATCATTGCCGATCACTACTAGTACATCAAGAGCTTCCCCGTCCTCAGCCAAGTCCAGGTTGTTTGTTTATTCCCTTCTCCCTCAGTTTTCATTTCCATGAGAGAGAGAGAGAGAGAATATTATTTTTTTTATCCCATTTACCACGTTGTCTCCTCCATTTTCCGCTTTGGACTTGAATTTCTTTGAAAAAAAAAAGTCATGTCAAGCTCAAAAAAAATTTTAAAAAGCCACTTAGGACCAATCGCCGGAATATATCGTCAGAGGCATTCAAGTGAACGATTTTGAACCAATGTTGACACTCAAGTAGTTGAGTAAAGTTATTGCACTCAAGTAAGTAACGTACGAAAGTTATAGTACTTGTAGTGTCATTCTCTCATACTGTACTTTTGGTAAAAAAAATTCAAAATTTGTATCTTTTTATCCTAAAATCATCAAATTTTGGTACGAATAGTGTCTCTATACAGTTTTCCACTTATTTTTGGATAACTATGTTTGATGGTATTTAAGACATATTAATTTCTCAACTACAAATTTTTAAGATTTTACAATAGCAAAACGACAACTTTTGACAAGTTGTATCAAAATTAGTGCAATCACCCTTACTCTGTCAGGTAAATTATCATTCACTCGAAACATTACAACCGAAGAAATGTAATTTTGAAGCACAAAATCCTAAAGGTTCCTAAGCAATGTCACCAACGAGCTATGCTTTTATTCTCTTCCCTATTTTTGTTACATTTATATGCTCATTATATTGCTTAAAAACTTGAACTAGAGATATGTGACCGGTGAGAACACTCAAATCGTAATGTGCACAAGCGGATAAGTTTTTGGGAAAATGACACAAATAGTCCTGAACTTTGACATAATGTGCAATTTAGTCCCTGAACTTTTAATTTGTTTAATGTAATCCCTGAACTTTAATCTAATGTTCAATTTGGTCCTTGAACTTTTGATTTGTTCAATGTGGTCCCTGAACTTTTAATATGTATTCAATTTAGTCCTTGAACTATTTAAAAATGTTCAACATAGTCCTTCCATTAATTCAAGTGCATGGACTATATTAAACATTTTCATACAGTTCAGGGACTAAATTGAACATAGATTAAAAGTTCAGGGACCATATTGAACAAATTAAAAGTTCAGGGACCAAATTGAACATTATGTTAAAGTTCAGGGACTATATTGAACAAATTAAAAGTTCAAGGATCAAATTGCACATTGGATCAAAGTTCAAGGACTATTTGTGTCATTATCCCTAAGTTTTATTAGACAGGCTCTATCATTACAAATAAATATATTTATTAAGCGCGATCACAAAGATGCCTCTTGTGATTGATCCTTCCAAACGGAGGAAAGGGAAATGAAATTTCTCCGGAAAAGAAACTGTGAGGAAACAATGGCAGCAGATGAAAGAAAGACGGATACTTTATCTTTGGACGTAAAGGGCATTTTGCCAAAAACTGCCCCCAAGCCAAGAAGAGAGAGATGAATCTATTGCGAGCCGTTGTAGAAAAAACAAGTATCTGTGTCATCGAAATGTTATCAGAAACCAATGATGTCGAATACGATGAATCGGATGAGCCAAATGATCAAAAAGATGGTTTCTAATTCTTCTCTTGAGAACCCCAAGAGCCAAATACCAAAAGTATCCGAAGTGTTACAGAAAGAAACCATTCAATCAAGCCATACATTCCCATACATGTTAGGGACTTTGTTCATAAAATCTTGAAGTTTATGCACCCGCTCTAAAAGATGCTGAAAACAGAACCACCTCCCTGGGGAAAGGATCGGACCCGGGTGATCAAGTCTTTAAATGAAACGTTGCAAATTTTACTTCCGTTACAAAATTCTTTGGATGGAAATTTAATTCTGTAGAGTGATATTGCTAGTGAAATATTGGGAAGCAGTCCTTTTTTAAGAAGAAATGGTAAGCGTAGAATCTATAGACATAAGAGTGGAAAATTCTTGCAGGTGGAAATCCATTACCGCTCCACATTTTAAAGAAATTTGGCTGTTAAGTATGGAATAAAGAAATTCAAGTTTCATTTTATTGGTCATCACTTTCTTTTGGAGATGGATATGTCATCATTCCCTCAAAAGACAAAGTTCAAGCAAAAGACAATTCCACACCCGTAACTAGAGGTGGCCACGGGCCGGTTTTGGCCCAGAACCGGCCCGGTCAAACCCGGGCCCGGCCCTTTGATCGGGCCGGCGGTTCGAAACCGGCCCGTGGCCTACGGGCCCGGTTCCGGTTCCAGAAAAATGTGAACCGGCCCGGAACCGGCGATTCCGAGCAGGTTCTGCAAAAAAAAAATTTAAAAAAAAAGCTGCAGCACAGCCTGCAGTAACCATTGAGGCCCTTTAATTCTTTTTTTAAAGAAGGCAAATTTTCTTTTATAATTTATTTTTAAAACTTTTAAATTACGAACCGGAACCAGCCGGTTCCGATTCACATGTGGCCACGAACCGGAACCGCCGGTTCCGAACCGTGGCCACCTCTACCCGTAACTCTTGACATTGGGAGAATGGTTCTTGAATATTCTTTTGAGACCAAGCACATTAAAGGCGAGAAGAATGTTCTTATAGATTTCCTTTCAAGGCACAAGGAAACAACATTATCTATATTTATGTTCCATAGTGGAGAAGGATCGTCATCAACATCTGCACCGCCATCAAATTGACGCAAGACATCCTTCCAGAAATTCCACAACTCTATTAGCAAAATTGGTTTTTTTCAGCATGCAGAGAAATGATGCGGGAATATCAACTTATGATTTTCAAGCAATATGTTGAATTCAATCTCAGATCATGCGCATGCAACATGAATATCCGTTTATTTATGTATCCACATTGATCTGGTCAATTTTTTTTGAAGAACTCAAGAGGTTCTATTAGTATGTATCTCACGATCTTATTGTGGCCGTCGAGTCCCCCACCGCAAGAATTCCCAGGTTCATTAAGACTGCGTTTGGTCGACCGGATAAAAGTCAGGATAGGATATATTTTATCCTATCATGTGTTTGACGGTGGTCCAGGATAGGATAAGATCGGGATATAGATCGGATATAGCCCGGATAAAAAAATCGGGGAGGAGGGTGGGATAGACCCGGATAGAATTTCTAATGCCTATTTTTCCAGAAACGTTATACTCTACTTGCCGTCATCTTCATCCCTACACCTTGTGCGCTTTCACCAAAAAAATTTCTCGATTTTTTTTCTTTCACTAACTCCTCCGGACCCGTGAATAGCAAAAAAATAAAAATAAAAATTATCATATCCGACTTTAAATCCGCAGTCCATCAAAAAATAGACAGGATACGAAGAAATCCCAGGATTTTTTATCCAATCCTATCCAGTTCTATCCTATTTAGAAATCTAGACGATCAAACGCAGCCTGAAAGGTTTAGAGAGGATATGAGGAACATTACTTCAAACACTTTGCAGAAGTTCTTTAATGGTTCTATCCGTTATGTTACTAGAGAGTTATTTTTGGCATGGAGTTGAATTCATGAACAAAACTTCTCGTTTCCCAAGAGAAGTGATCAAAACAACTGTACTTTTTCATAGGTCACTAAGACATATCTCGCCAACTAGTAGATTTCCCATGTCTCACTCTTTGAAGCTCGAATATCTTAGTCCCTCAATCTCCTCTGCAAGGGCACACAGGTCATATAGATGCAGGATTGTTGATCTTGATTGCAAATATAGAGCAATCCAGGAGATACTGTGTGAGAAAAATCAAACTATTCCGAAGAAAATATCGGCTAGCGACTTCCAGGAAGAAGCACCATGGAATTGTACACAGGCATACGAATTGACCAAAGATGCCATTTGGAAAGCCCCATCCGAGTTTTATGCAAATAATACTCCTAGGCTAATATAATCACCTTAGACTTTGCAACCATTATAGTTAGCCTCTCAAGACCTTAGGGTAGACTACTTTCTTAAGATCAGTGGGATTGCAGTTCCCCATCCAATCTCCAGAATATAGCCGACTGGCTGCGATTGCTGTATTCAATGTGGTCTCGACTGTTCCAATACAAGCATGTTGGTCTTCGAAAAACCGGGTCGAGTAATGCCATTTGGGCCACTGCAGGAAGTCCTTTAGGGCCATGGAAAGTAAGAGCAAGAGGAATAGCACAAAAAATAAAGGTGTGTATAACCTTGAGTAAGCCACTGACGTAGGAATTATGGGGGTATTCGCAAGTTGACAAAGTGCGCTTGCTGAGAAGCAAAAATAGGATGCTGATCAAAACAAGTTGACTAAACATTATCTTTGACCTCTTTTCGGAGTAGGTTGAATGAGTTCCTTTATAAAGCGAATGGGAGAGAAGGATGTAGGTTTAACAAAGGCTAAATATGGATTTACAAGGGAGAATTGGTTGTTAAAAATGTTTTCACCTTCGTTGAAGTAAGATACTTCATAGAGATTATTGATCTTTGAGGCATTGGATCTAAGGAGGGAATTGGGAGAATCGAGGGTAATCGGTGCATCGATAACAATAGGAGTATTATTTGAAGATAGTGTTTCTAACATTATGGAGTGTTTCTTCCTAGTGAGTACTAGTTGTGACATTCTGGATTTTGGCCCGTTTTTTGGATTTATAAAGCGTATAATTTGTCAGTGCGCTTATAATAGAATCTCGCCCGGGAACTGATCACTCTCGGGTTTTTGTTTTTAAAATAGAGATTTTTGTTAGAATCGCACTCGATCGAATTTGGCCGTTATTTTTAGACCCCAAACTTGGCAGCCAATTTCCGGGAGTTCCGGGTCGAAATAAATTGGACGGTGTCGATATTATTGTGGCCAGCGTCGGAATTACCAGGATTATGTGAAAAATGGATTTTCGACCGGGAGCGACTTCGGACCAGTAGACCTCTCTCGTAGAGTATTTTCGAGTCTTTTATTCTTATTTTACTGTGGCCCCCGACCCCTAATGCTTTTTAGATTTGATATGGGCCCTAGGATAATTTTCGGTTTTGAATTGGGACCACCCGATCGCACTCGAGGGCCATTTATTTCTTCTTTCTCTCTCTTCTCTCTCTCCCCTCTGTCCGCGCGTCTCTCTCTCCTTCTCTCTCTTTCTCTTTCCCCCCTGGTCGCGTGTGCGTCCCCATGCACGTCGCCGCTTCCCCTTCCCTTTCTTTTCTCTCTCTCTCTCTCTCTCTCTCTCTCTCTCTCTCTCTCTCTCTCTCTCTCCTTTCTCTTCCCCCGGTACACACTTCAGCCATGCACACCCGCGCACCCCTGCACGTCTGACTTCCCTCCCCCATGCACACAACGGCGCGCTTTCCCCATGCATAAACCCCCCTCCTCTCTCTCTTCTCTCTCCTCCCCCTCTTTCTTTTTCTTCCTCCTTTCTCTCTCCGGCGGGTCTTCTCCTTCCCCGCTCGCACGAACCGCCGCCTGCTGCGTCTGTTTCTCCCTACTGCCGACGCCGACCGGCGAGCCCAGCCGTCCGCCTCGCGTCGCCGCCGCTCGACCAGCCGCCGCCGTCCCGTTGGCTGCCCCCAGTTGCCCGACCGCCTTCTCTTCCTTCCCTGACCACCTCCGCAGCCCTATCACCTCCACAGCTCCTCCCCGCCGCCTCCACAGCCTCTGTACGACGCCGCCCCGCCTCCACTTGACGCCGCCCCGCCTCCACCTGACGCCACTCCACCTTCGCCCAACGTCGTCGCCTCCATCGCACGTTCGCCGCGCCGCCACGACGCCGAGCAGCCCAGGCCGGCGCTGTGTTCCCCTCGGCCTGAGCGTGCGAGCTCAACTCGTCGCCGCTCGCCGCCGAGCCCGGCAAGCCCCGACCGTCGCCCAGCCGTCCGGCCAGCCCCCAGCGCCGCCCTGACGCCTGAGCCCTGCCGCCGACACCACTGAACCCCCCCTCCGGCCGCGCCACCCCACCTCAGTCGTCTCTCTCTCTCTCTTCCTGTAAGCGCCGCGTCAGCTCGCCGCCACTCCCACCGTGCGCCGCAGCCGTCGCCGTCGCCACCGTCGCCAAGCCAACCGGCCAGCCAGCTAGCCAGCCTCGCCAGCCGGCCAGCCAGCTAACCCAGTCGCGGCCAAGCATCCCCGGAGCGTGGTTAAGCTCGCCTGGGCCACTGTCCGGCCGTGGCCGAGCTCGCCTGAGCTGCTGTCGCCACGCCGGAGCCTCCCCAGCCACTGTCCGCCACCCCCGAGCCGTCCCAACCACTGTGCTGCCCGTCCCGAGCCGTCCCAGCCACTGTGCCGCCCTGCCAGAGCCGTTCCGGCCGCTGTCCCGCCGCGCCGAAGCCTCCCCAGCCGCTATCCCGCCGCGCCGGAGCCTCCCCAGCCGCTGTCCCGCCGCGCCGGAGGCTCCCCAGCCGCTGTCCCGCCGTGCCGAAGACATTCCGGCCTCTGTTCCGCCGTTGCCGAGCCCCATGCCCGTCGCCGCGCCCGTGGCCGAGCCCCGTGCCCGTGGCTCATCGCCGTGGCCGAGCCCCGTGCCCGTTGTCGAGCCCCGCGCCCGCGCCTAGCCGGTACTGTTCACCCGGGCTATTTTGATCCCGAGTCAATTTTTCACGGGCCAAAATTTGGTAAGTGATATCCTAAGCCCTACTTAGATTTTGGGTATTTAATTGACTTGTCTCGGGTTAGAACGACTAGAGCGCTTGTTAATCTAGTTAGTTTACATTATGATTGGGTTATTTTCAATTGAGTTTGATTAGCATGGTTGAATTAGATAATTGTGCATGGTAAAATGTGAAGTTTGGATTAAGTTGTGATTATTGAATGTTGGTGTAATTGGCTTGAATTACATTCGTTGGATGGCGTGTGCTTGCCTGTCGGTTTGAGCCCGGATCGATCGGAGGGCTACGGACTTGGGACGTGTTGACGGCGGTCTGTGTGAAGGCATGAACGGCCGATGGGCCAAATGGATGCGGGCTTGAGACGTGTTGACGGTGGCCCGTTAAAGGTGTGATAAACCGGGACGTGTTTACGTCGGTCATTGGAATGATTGATTATGTGGCTTGGGACGTGTTGACGGCGGCCACTGGATAGTATGATTGACATGGCTTGGGACGTGTTGACGGCGGCCATTGGTTTGAGTGATTGGGCGGCTCGTGGGCCCATGAGAGGAAAGTTGGTTGGACGCGTGCATGCGACTTGAGTGTGATTGGATTGGCTGGTTGAGCGTGTGATTGGAGTGGCTAATGGCGCGTGTGATTGCTGGGATGATTGACTGATTGCGAGTGGGAAGTGGTGTCGGGTGGTTGTTATATAGTGCTGGATTATTCTTGTTTTATTATATTCTGACTAATGTGCAGGGTGTGTTCAGGATCCGAAGCGAGATAAGTTTGTCGTGTGAATTTTGTTATATTGCTTGGTGATTCGCCTGTTTGACTTGTCTGGGTACGCAATAGCCTAGGTGGGGTTTAGGGTGTTGCTTACTGAGACTCGTTCTCACGGTTATTATATAACCATTTTCAGATCCCCGTCCTTGAGTATGGCGCCACCTAAGCGTTTTGGGATCCCCATGCACACGTGGCATGAGGACGATGTGTACCCGGGACCGAATCCGGGGGAGTCTTACATTAGGCATCGCACGTATATTTTGGTAGATGTTGGACTAGAGCTGTTGGAGCGTCATGAGTACTTAGCATGGTCCCATAGGGTCGGGTTGGAGGACTCAGGGCCAATCCGAGGTTTTGAGGGGTTGAGACACTCCAACGAAGACACGGTCAACTGGGAGCCCTGGGACAAGTTCGCTCTCGACGGTGAGGTGTCAGACCCCGACGGTCCCCCGGCGAATCCCGATCCAGTACCAACACCTATCCCCGAGCCCGAGCCCGAAGAGGAGCCTATGGCGGCCGAGCAGGGAGATGCAGAGGAGAACCCGATCGAGATAGACTCGGATTCAGATTCAGACTCCTTTGGGTTCGATCTGGATTGGACGCCGTAGGGACGCTTAGGTGTAGGGCTAGGACGTTTCTTTTGTGGTAGAGACTCTCTCTTTTTGGTATTGTTAGCAGTCTACCCAGCCCCTGTCCCTTTTTGTTGATGGTGCGGATTTAACCTTAGTAGCCTAATGTACGACTACTATGGATTCGGTTTTTATTCTACGTTCGTGAAAGTTTTTGTTGTCCTATCCCTTGGTCATATTTCTTCATTGTCAGGGTTGTTTTACTTTGCTTTTGCTTGTGTAATTTGGTTGGGTCGGCGACGCGTCCTGGGACGTCGCGTTCTTTACGATCATTGAAGGGGTGTTGCGAGCCCGTTAGGGTTCGGGCGTGACACTAGTGCATTCTCAATATAGGGCTACAATCTTAGCTTGAACTGACGAATTAGTTCTACTACCACGAAGGTGCTATGGAATAAACTCATAAATGTTGGAGACAAGTACGGCCTTCCATGGTCTTAAACAAGGGACTGTCTTTTAGTTTTCAGACACTATGAATCTGTTCCATAAAACTTTCAAGTTTCAAAACTTTTCTGATCCCGAAAGTTCACAGAGTTACAAGTGGAGAGCATAATCACATGACCAGTTCACAGAGTTACAAGTGGAGAGCATAATCACATGACCAGTTCACAGAGTTACAAGTGGAGAGCATAATCACATGACCAATTCATTTTATGAAGCTAAACATGTCACTCTAAACATCGAGTGACACCAAACCTTGAGGAAGATGGGAAAAGTATTACAAACTTTTATCATAACCATAGACTGATACAATACATGACTCTCATGCATCTTTAAAAGATGCTCTTACAAACCACACCGATACACACATTGGCCAAAATTTGATGCATTTATTCTTAATAGTACAACAATTCACAACAAGGGGTCTGAAATATCACTGTCAAATGAAGGGATGTCATGTGGATTGTTTTCTTCAAGATCTATCATGCATTTCCATCGCTTTATGTCTGAGGAGCCTGGAGATGCTCTTTTATTGCTAGTACTAGTGTTGGCATTCGATTTTCTCTTAAGGATCATCGAATTCCTCGTGAGGAATTGTCAGTTGTTGCAAGTTGGCTGTATTCTGGAGATCATATGGGGTACCGTAATCCCACAGATCCTGAGAAAGTGGTCCACCCCAAGGGTCTTGAGAGTCAGGCTGTATTGATTGCAAGGGCTAAGGTGACTATACTGGTTGAGGATGCTTACTTGCACAGAACTCAGATAGGGCTTGCCGGATGGCATCTCTAGTCGGTTCGTATGCTTCAGCATTACCTAATGGTACTTCTTCCTTCAAAGCGCTAGGCCATATTTCCTTATGAATAATTTGATTTTTCTCACACAATATTTTTTGGATTGTTCTAAATTCGGAATTAAGACTAGCAATGCTGCATCCATATGACCTGCGTACCCTTGTAAAGGAGACTGAAGGACTAAGATATTCAAGCTTCAAAGAGCGAGGCATGTGGAATCTGCCAGTTAGTGAGATATATCTCCATGACCTGTGAAAAAGTACAGTTGTTCGGATTTCTTCTCTGGGAAACAAGAATTTTTGTCCATGAATTTAAACTATGTACCAAAGAGAATTTTCCAGTAACATAACTTATAGAACCATTGAAGAACTTCTACAAAGTATTTGAAGTAGTGTTCCTCGTATCCATCTTGAAACCTCTCAATGAACTTGAGAATTCTTGAGGTGGGAAACTCTAGCCAAAGTAAAAAGTTTGAAATACATACCAATAGAACCACTTGAGTTCTTCAGGAAAATTGAGAGGATCAATTGTGAACACATGAATAAATGGATATTCATGATGCATGCCAAATGGTCTGAGATTTAATCCGTCATATTGCCTCAAAATCTTGAGTTGATATTCCCACGTCATTTCTCTGCATCGTGTAAAAAACCTGTTTTGCTTATGGAGTCGTGGAATTTCTGGAGGGATGTCTCCATGGCAATTTGATGGTGGTTCAAATGCTTAGGAAGATCCTTCTCCACTGTGGGACATGAAGATAGACAGTGTAATTTCCTTGGGCCTTAAATGAAAATCTGCAAGAACTTTTTTCTCACCTTTAATATGATTGGTCTCAAAAAAATGTATCTGTGTGTGCTTACAATATTTCTAAAATCTCTTACTTGTTGTGTACTGGCAAAAAGTTCGTGCTTGTCGATAGCACTTGCTGTATTGTAATTGTGTTGAAGTTTCAAGTGTACCAAATGATAGTAGCACCCACCTCCTAGTAGTGTGATCTACAAACTGATAGGATTGGTACTTGCTGAGTGTAACTTGATCAGTAAATTACTAGTGCAATCCAGCCCAACTTGTGGCTGTTAGTGGTGAGAGTGGACGTAGGTTTGGAATTAAAGCCGAACCACTATATATCCTTATGTATAGCTACTTATACTTCTGTTTATCATCTTTAGCATGCAAGTGATACATTGTCTCTCATACATCCGGTGTTTTCCAATATCTCTTTGTTGCACGCTGTTTTCCACAAAAATTTTAAATTCTTCCAAAGCAACTTATTCAACCCCTCGTTGGGTTGCATAGTTAGTCCCAACCCTAAACAAATATTATTGTGCAGAGACTAGAGCAATGAGACAATCTACATACTCGAGATGTTCGATTGCATATTTAAAGCTAGCTCAAATTCTATAACATATTTCTCATATATTATGGAGAAACTCTTGTAAAAGATGAAGAAAATAGTAGTCGAATTGCAAGGGATTTAAACATCACAAATTGATGAATTGATACATGATCCTGACAAGGAAAATATGTTCTCTAAATTACTCCCTACCCAATTAGCAAGGAGGGTAGGAGTTACCATCTATGTCCAATATTTATAAAAGAGATGTATTTCTACTATGGTAATATAGCTTGAACTTATCATGGGTTTTACCAAGTTTAGATTGTAATGGACTGACTCTAAATGGAAGTATATCTGAATATAAATGAACGTGCTTCACTAAAGTAGAGCGTTCCTCTATTAGTGTACAATAGATATAGAAGAAAGAATATAGGCGACATACCATACCAATAACTTCTTTCCATAACCTTCATCTTTTGAATAGGCAAAATTGGAAAGTCAATAATTGGTGTCTTCTCAATTTGCTAAAAAATCATGGAATTATGAAAATTACAGGAATCAAATCCTAGATCTTACTATTCCATAAAAGTTGGTTACTACCAATTCATGCTACTTCTATTGGATAACAAATAAAAAAAGGAAAGAGATTCATATTCTTTTTTTGTGTTATCGAGAAATAATTAAGTATATATGAGAACAATTTTAAAGAAAATTGCTTCTGCCTGCGTAGTAATATATTTTTATGAAAAATATGGATATTGGATATTGATTGATGGATCCACATTCCTCACTTCAATATAGTTATGGAAATCAGGGAAAGCTTGGACAAATGCAAATAATACAATTGAGAAATTAAGAGAAGAAAGTAAACCCAACTAGGAATTTTGGGTGGTTTGACGATATGCCTACTTCACAAGGAGAGATTGACGAGTTGTCTACTATAAATAAACCTATAGAGATTGTGATTACTTGAATCACATAACTCTCAAAAGGTTCCGCAATTACACCTTAATAGAGTCATGAGAACTAATGAAGGAGAAAAAAGGTAATGACACCAATAGTTCTCAAAATTTTCCTCAATATTCAGTTTATTCTTTGAATTATCTATTTGTTCAATCTAGGCCATGAACTTTAGAAAATTCATGCAATGTCCTTCCAAAAAAAAATATAATGCCGTTAACTAACGTTGACACAATTTCCATTGGATTACCACAAAAGCTGGATAAAAGCAGAGTATCATGGAAACTGGATATAAACAAGATACTGTAGAAGCTAGATATAAGTAGAAGCCTAGCGAGAGTCTAATATCATCAGATAACTAGAAAGTTGGATATAACCAGAATTGCTGATATAAGTAGATCACTTATACTACTTGCAACGACAATCATGTCACAAACTTCAAGATTTTGAGATATTTTATCTCATCTCTTGACTGCTTGTGATCCGATATAGATTCCTTATTTAGAAGATTTAAATTGATCAGGATTATCTACGCGATATATTCAATCATGCTAGATATTTTGATTGGTTGACAATCATCCCAAAGACAAATTCTTTCCATAGTCAAATTACTCTACTTCTGGAAACCAAGATTTGATTGTATGGATGACCAAATCTATGGGAATTCTGATTGATCGACTTCAACGGCTAATTGATATTCTCAACAATTGTGCAACGGTCAGCTTGGAGATTGATTCCCTTGAATTGTCTAACGGGAAGGTTGGATGCTGAGGAATGTAAAAGAAGACTAGGTACCGAAGAAAAAGATAGATCAAGAGTTCATAAATCAAATTTAGAGATAGATTTACATTTTACATTTGCCTTCTCAGAGCATTCAAATTGTAATCTTTCGAGAAGTGTTGGTAGTATTATAGTTTGTGCTTAGTTGTGAAACCTATGAGCTTAGGTATAAGCAGCAAAAGCTTCAAGAAGAAGTACTTGAGTATAAATGGTACTGCTACTGTAACTTCAAGAAGATTTCTAGTGCAACCTAGTCAGTAAGATGTTAGTATGAAAGAGTGGATGTGGGCTTACACCAAGCCGAACTATTATAATCCTTGAGTGTATTATTCTCTATCTCTTTGATCATATTCATTACTGCCTAATAGAAGCACTGCATTACATTGCTTAATGTAACCAAAACCTACTCATATCAATACTCTGTTTTTCCTCGTCATGCTTATATCACATTTAGCACTTGTAATCCGCCGTTTTGTCAATTTAATAAAATTACCTATTCACCCTCCTCTAGATGATCTTTTAGCCAACAACCATTTAAAACAAACTTGCAAATGAAGTTCAATACAAATGTAGCATGCAATAAACTGACATGTTTTCTACGTTCTAAATACTTATCTTTTTTGCATAATGAGGTACTTCTTATTGCTTGAAACCTTAAAAGGTGGTAATTACAAATGCATTAGCACCGATAATTGTAACTTATGCAAATTGAATGGTTTACTTAAGAAAATTTGTTGCACATAAATTTTGGTGACTCATTTAGGCATTTATTGTAGGGAAAAAGCCACCAAAAACCCCAAACTTTGCCACTTGTGACACATTTACCCCGAACTTTTTTTGTGTCATGAAAAACCCCAAACTATGCAATTTGTGACACATTTACCCCAATTCAATATAACCTAGGGCATTTTAGTCTTTTCCCCATTTTCTGTTTTTTTTTCTGTTTTTTTTTCTTTTTTCTGGTCGCCGGCGAGGTCTCCGGCGACCTCGCCGGCGACGGCGAGGGCTGCCCTCGCCCCGCCCAGGCGAGGGCCGCCCCGCCCAGGCGAGGGCCGCCCCGCCCAGGCGAGGGCCGCCCCGCCCAGGCGAGGGCCGCCCTCGCCGGCGTCGGGCGAGGGCGGCCCTCGCCTGGGCGGGGCGAGGGTCCCTCGCCCGACGCCGGCGAGGCGAGGGCGGCCCTCGCCTCGCCGGCGTCGGGCGAGGGCGAGGGGCCCTCGCCTCGCCGGCGTCGGGCGAGGGCCGCCCTCGCCTGGGCGGGCGAGGCCCCGGCCCCGGCCCGACGCCGGCGAGGCGAGGGCCGCCCTCGCCTGGGCGGGGCGAGGGTCCCTCGCCCGACGCCGGCGAGGCGAGGGCGGCCCTCGCCTCGCCGGCGTCGGGCGAGGGCGAGGGACCCTCGCCCCGCCCAGGCGAGGGCGGCCTCGCCCGACGCCGGCGAGGCGAGGGCCCCTCGCCCTCGCCCGACGCCGGCGAGGCGAGGGCGGCCCTCGCCTCGCCGGCGTCGGGCGAGGGCGGCCCTCGCCCGACGCCGGCGAGGCGAGGGCCGCCCTCGCCTCGCCGGCGTCGGGCGTCGGGCGAGGGCCTCGCCTCGCCGGCGTCGGGCGAGGGCGGCCCTCGCCTCGCCGGCGTCGGGCGAGGGCGGCCCTCGCCTCGCCGGCGTCGGGCGAGGGCCGCCCTCGCCTGGGCGGGGCGAGGCCCTCGCCCTCGCCCCGCCCAGGCGAGGGCGGCCCTCGCCTCGCCGGCGTCGGGCCGGGGCCAGGGGCCCTCGCCCCGCCCAGGCGAGGGCTGCCCTCGCCCCGCCCAGGCGAGGGCCGCCCTCGCCCTCGCCCGACGCCGGCGAGGCGAGGGCCGCCCTCGCCTCGCCGGCGTCGGGCGAGGGACCCTCGCCCCGCCCAGGCGAGGGCCGCCCTCGCCCGACGCCGGCGAGGGCCGCCCTCGCCTGGGCGGGGAGGTCCCCGCCCAGGCGAGGGCCGCCCTCGCCTGACGCCGGCGAGGGCGGCCCTCGCCTGGGCGGGGCGGCCCTCGCCTGGGCGGGGCGAGGGCAGCCCTCGCCGTCGCCGGCGAGGTCGCCGGAGACCTCGCCGGCGACCAGAAAAAAGAAAAAAAAACAGAAAAAAAACAGAAAATGGGGAAAAGACTAAAATGCCCTAGGTTATATTGAATTGGGGTAAATGTGTCACAAATTGCATAGTTTGGGGTTTTTCATGACACAAAAAAAGTTCGGGGTAAATGTGTCACAAGTGGCAAAGTTTGGGGTTTTTGGTGGCTTTTTCCCTTTATTGTATAGAAAATTAGGGATCGACCCTAAACCCCAAACAAAAATATTAGTTAAATTGTATGTAGATATTATGAGCATTGTAAACGGGCCCATATAATTGCATTAGACAGGAGCTAAGCAACTTAAACAAGGGAGGTTATGAGCTTAATTGAATTATCTAACAGTGAAATTCAGTCGAGCCCATTGGAGATGAATAAGATTGCATATGCATGGCAGATGGGGAATTACAAATTTGGGAAGATTTCTTTGTTTGATTGAATTAGGAGGAGATAAAATACACTATCATTGGAATTATATGCAATATATCTTATTGATACAAACTAGGAAAGTTAAGTGTATCTTGTATTTAAAAGAAACCCTACACTTACTCCTATATATATATATATATAGTTGGCAATACACAATAGGAAAGAAAAAGGACACGAGAAAATAACAATCATACACACATGAGCTCTCCCTCCTGCAGCCCTTAAGAAAAATTCCGGCGCATGGTTTCACGAAATTGACAAGTATGCATTCGTTAACTGTTAGATCGTGCTGAAATATGGTAAGACATTGATAATGAGTTTTTTTGGTGTGATTGATAAGAAAATATGTGGAAGACTGTCTTTGATGGAGAAAACCGAACATGGGGAGGAAGGATTGAAGCCAAAGAACGTGGAGCAACTAAGAGAGAATGCGTACAGGATGGTCGATTTCATTACCGATTACTACAAGCCCATTAAGAGCTTCTCCGTCCTCAACCAAATTGAGGTTCGTGTTCATTCCCTTCTCCTTCAGTTTTCATTTCTTGCTATAATTTATTGGATCGAGAGAGAGAGAGTGTGTGTGCATCGTTTCAAGCCACATTGAACTCAAAATTTATTTAAAAAGCTCAAAGGTCAGTGCTCAAGTGAACGATTTTTAATAGATGTGACACTCAAGTAATTAAAAAATTATGAAACTCAAGTAAGCGTTGAACGAAAATTATTACACTCATGATATGTTTTCATCTAGGTGATTATTACATATTTAGTAACATATTTTATAAGTTTGTATCATGTTATCCTAAACTATCAAATTTTGTCAAGACAGTCTCTCTCTAAAGTTTTCCACTTATTTTTAGAACATTTTTTTGATAGTATTTAAGGCATAATGATTCATCTACTACAAATTTTTAAGACCTAACAATAGCAAAACGAGAACTTTTGATAATTTATGTCAATTAGTGCAATCACCTTCTCTCTTTCAGGTAAATTGTCACTCGCCCGAAACAACGAAGTGATGTAACTTGAAGCACGCAAGCATAAAGGACCATAAGAAATGTCACCAACGAGGTATGCTTTTATACTTTTCCATGTGTTTGTTACATTTATATGCTAATTATATTGTTTCAAAACTTGAAGAAATGTAAGACTAGAGATATATGACCAATGAGAAGACTACAATATTAATGTGCACTAGTTGATAATTTTAATTCGTGCCGGGGTAGTTCGGACAATATGCCCTTTGACGGGCTCTATCTATATTTAACATATAATACACACACATATAAATATTTCGAGTTAAATGCTAAGTTTACTCCATCGTATCTTTGCTTGTTCGTAGGTTGCACCTCAAATATATGGGTGCTTAATAAATTGACCTCTCACGACTTTTTTTGAAGTAATCTGTTACGCCACAAGAGTTAATCAAAAGAGAATAAACTATATGGTAAGATATATCATACCTAACCCTTCCAATTTTCGAATTATAACCATTTACCTAACCCTTCCGATTGTTAAGATTTGTGAATTGTTATGATTTACGATACATCATACCTAACCCTTCCAATTTTCGAATTGTAACTATTTACCTAACCATTCCTATTGTTACAATTTTTTTATTGTTAGGATTTTACCTAACCATTCCATCTTATTAAAAGTCCATCAAAAGAGAAAATAAATTAAATGGTAAGATATATCATACCCAACCCTTCCAATTTTCAAATTGTAACCGTTTACCTAACCTTTCCATCTCAGTAACATTTACCCAACCCTTCCAATTTTCCAGTGCAGGAGCTACATGCTTTATTTCTTACCGAGTCATTTTAGATGTCATTTGAAAATTTAATAAGAAGAATAACTAAAAATTCGTATACAAAAAGCCTAAAGCATATTATCTGTAATTTACTAAAAAAAAATTATTCCGCAGAAACTAGAGCATCTAGACAATTGACATACTCAAGATGTTGTATTGCATTTTTTTTTTCATATTTAAATTGGCACGAATTCTATGACACATATTTTTCATATATTAGGTAAAAATTCTTGAAAACCAAAAAAAAAAGATTAATGTACAAAACATATGACTCTATTTGGGGTTTATTTGTAAGGTTGCAGTAACTATTCCTTTCTTTTATTTTAGCCAAAAAAAAAAACTATTACTTTCTTGTGATGATAAGGCAACAATGTACCTACCGGTTTTGACATCAAGGTCAAGCCTAAGTAGCCTATATAAACAATCCCCCGTGACACTAATTATATTAGAAAATACCGCTTGCTCTGAAGTAACAATCCTCCTCTTTGTCATTCCTTGGCTTTTCCATAATCAAATCTCTTCTTGCAATCTCCCCACGAGATAAAATCTTCTTAGTTCAATCTCTGAGATAGGATCCTCAAAGATCATCTTCTGTTACACTTGTAACAGGAAACAGAGAGGTCGTCAAGAGGGCTAGCTCCAGAGGACGAAAGAGCCCCACTGAATGTGGTTCGTGAGGTATGAGATTAAGCTCTACTCAGTTTACTATCAATGTTTTCTATGTACATATGAAGAAGAGAGGATTATCATCTTTTGTATGAATGACAAAGCCCTAAACGTTCATACAAATGAGCAGTCTTTGCAGAAACTGGCGCTTGCTGAGGAGGCACCCAAAGCCCACACCGAAACTCTCGATCACTTGTCCAATTTCACGAGAAAGAGATTGAAAAATCAGAATGAGGAGCTGTACGGAGAGGCAAACCATGCTGCCCAATCCCCGCAAGAGAAGTAGAAAGGCTAATCCTCAAGGCTTGTGCTTTATACGGCATGAACTGAGCTCCTCAACTCCAACGACCTTGAACTTTGCACGTCCAACATCAACAACAATACTAATTCGACAACGACAATGATAACAAACAACGAACAGAACAACAAGAACAGTGAAAACAGCAACAGCAGTTGGAGCAGCGACAGCAGCAGCAGCAGCAGCAGCAGTTGGATCAGCAGCAGCAATAACAACAACAATACAAGCAGCAGCAGCAATAACTATCAAACACAGAAGTTCGTCTGAGTCTACCCAGGAAGGAACCAAGCGACGACCACGAACCTTGCACGTCCAACATCAACAACAACACATACGCAGCAACCACAACAACAACAGCAATAACAGCAACAGCAACAACAACAACAGTGATCGAACATAGAAGTTCGTCCGAGTCTACCCAGGAGGGGACCAAGCGATGACGATGAACTTTGCTTGTCTGACGTCAACAACAACACGTACGCAGTTGAACACACAAGCTCGTCTGGAGATTGCTAGCTTAACAAAATGATATTTTAGTTCTTGCGTTTTACTAACTATCCTAGTTAGTTGAATGTAAGCTCGGTCTCTCCTTGGGCCTTCATCAAAGGTTACTCTTGTTGTCTTTTAATTATCTGAGTCTATAGTAACTCTGGCTATTGTTGGAACCTTGTCCATCAAAATTTCTTTTACAAATTAATCATCAAGCCCCAAATTAATGTCGAGTCCAAGAGCTGCAAAGATCTTGATAAGTGACGGCTATCGATTATTCTGTCATCACCCCATGCATGTAGTCATCGTCGTATGATTTAAATCTCTAATACGCCACGGCAGGAAACCAAATCATTAAGGGAGTGTGAGTTGATTTAAGGAAATGAACATACAAGGAAAAAAAATCATTTACACGAATTAAGTATTTTTAAGTAGTTTTCCCACCATTAACACACGGATTTGGTTTGCACAGCAACTCAACCTTTCTTGCATGAATTTTCACTGGAAAACATTTTTCAAAATATGACTAGGTATCGATACTTGAGTCTGAAACTCTGTACTTGATCACGGAAACTCTAACATTGGTTCCTGAGTCCCGACGTTCAGGACCAAGTCTCTGGCAGCCGGCCTGAGACCCTGACACCCACGCCCGAGTCCATCAAGGTCGGGCCCAAAGCCCTATACCCGTGTCCAATGCCCCAGCACCGAGCTTGGATCCATAAAAGCAATGCTTGGGTCCTCGACGCTTGAGCTCTGGTCCCTGGCACTTAGGCCCAGGCCCACAAAGGCCATGCACGGATCCTTGGCACTCGAGCCCTTGGCACTTGGGCTCGGGTTCTTAGTTAAAGAAACATTCGTTCTTATCAAATTTAAAATATATATAATTGTTAATTATTTTTATTTTTTTCCTAGCCTAATAAGAAGGAAAAAGAAAAAGAAAAAGAAAGAAAAGAATAAATTAAAAATTAAAAAAATTCAAATACTTTGGTATTTTCCTAGGACATACCACATGGTGAAAAATATTTTCCAGATCATTTCAGATTTCAGCCAAATGCCAGAAAATATTGTCATTTTCTTGAAAAATGACTTCCTAGAAAGCATTTACCAAAAATGCTATATTTTCCACGAAATAAACAGAGCCTTAAATTCATATTTGAACAAATAGGACTCATGCACAAGATGGTTAGCTAACTCGTACATTTGGGATGCAAGACACTTAGTGAATTAACCTTAGGACCCATTTGTTTTGCAGAAAATGAATAATTTGGAAAACTTTTTCCTAAAAAATAATTGTTTGTATCTCTTAAAATAATTAGTCGATGAAAAATGTTTTTATTATTGACAATAATTTATGTGTTAACACTTTCATCAACGATGAAAATATTTTACATTCATTCATATTTGTAATCAATATAAGCAATCAGTTTTAAGAAAATACTTTCCAAATTATTCATTTTCCATAAAATAAACGGATCCTTATATTCTTAGTAGTTCTAAGATTCCTGGTAAAAGACTTTGCAACTCATAAGGACATTAGAGATTCTAAAGCTATCATGCACAAAACACTTTGGTTCTAAACATTTATGACAGATCATTTAGGTATCGCAACTTTTTTAAGACGACCCGATTCATCAATGTCGCGACCCTAAAAAAAAATTTAGTTTTCATCATTTCTTTCGAGCTAATGGATTATTAAGATTGATCTTAACTCGGGCCCTCCCAAGCCCTACCAATTCGCAACTTAGGGTTTAAGTCTTTAACGTGCAAATGCTTTCATGCTCGGAGTCGCCACTAATCAGTTTATGGTAGGTCGATTAGAAACCTAAATAAAACATAGGGAGATATGTTTTATTTCTACAAACCAGAGATTTTAAGCTCGGGGACTTGATTACGCTAGATCTAGTCTAACGCCCTTTCGGTACCTTTTCTTTTCAAAAATATTTTGGCAGGTAGTTTGGATCCATTTTAGCTTAATTACTAGCATGTGAGGTGTTCATGCGGGTGCGCAAACCACCAATTTAACACCCAGAAAGCGTTAAATAAATTGCAAGCTTAGGGAGAATTATTTACCTGAATGCCACGCTAGCATCTGCGTTGTTAATGAAAAATCATACAGACAATCCTAATATGATTTCTAATTAAAACGCAATTCACTCAACTTCTCTTTTTTTTCACTTTATTTAAATGAAACCTAGACTATATGCAATGACGTGCAAGAATGACATGCAATTAATGCAACCTAGCATGCAAACTATATGTCATATGACGACGTGACTTAATTCTAATAACAAACGAATGAATTATTTTTGGTATTTTTCGATGAAATTCGGAATTATGAAAAATGCCTAAAATAACATGCAAACTAATGACTTTCCTTTTTTTGGTATTTTCTTTTAAAATTCGGAATAATAAAAATGCCTAAAATAGAATGCAATCTATGATGATTTAAGCTATCCTAACATGATTTATTTTTTGGGATTTTTTGTTAAAATTCGAAATAATAAATTGCTGAAATTAAAAATGCAATCTATCTTAATCTACCCTAAAGCAATTCATTCTTTTTTTTTGGGTTTTCTTGAAAATTCGAAATTAAAAAATAACGTGAATAATCTGTTAGGATTAAAACGATACTTAATTTAAACTAGGAAACATGCCACCTTAGGTCCTAATTTAAATTAAATATTCATCTCATCTTTCGGGATATATTCAAAACCTAAACATGCAAAATCCTAATTTAAATATCAAAACAGATTTTTTTTTGGGTTTTCTTTTTATTTGAAAAGGAAAACAATTAAACAAATAAGGATAACAATCAAATTCGAATCAACCACGCGATCCACCAAACTCATTTCAAACTCGGATTAGGCACAAAAATTAAATTATCGGTTATATCTATAGGGTTATAGATTTTAACGGATAACCGATTATTCAAAATTGGAAAGCGGATAAATTCCATTATCGTATCCAAATAGTTATGGATAAAATAATGGAATTCCGTATCGTTGTGTATCAGACTTTAGGGTTAAAGTCGGATAGATGTCCAAATACGTTGCTAAATTAGGAAATTTTCCTAATTTGAATATTCTCAAAATATTGCGGATATCTAAAACATTATCTAAAGATATCTAAATATTCACATGATATTCACGAAATATTCAAAACGATTCAAACTAGGAAATTAGATATTCTAAAAAATATCCAAAACATATCCACTTACCTAATTTGAAAAATTTCCAAATTCGAGTCGGTCGGGGTCGGGATCGCGACGGCGAGACACGGGGCACGGCGACTCACGTCGGCGCTTGGCGGAGGCTCACGGCGCGGCTGTCTGGTACGGCGGGGACGACTCCGGGGCTTCACAATTTGACTCACGGGTACCACCATGGGGACGTTGGTTCGGCGGGGAACGGCTCAGCTCACGGTGGTAGTAATGGCTCTCCGGCGTCTCCGACAGGAACAGGCTGAATAGGCAAGCATCAAGGGTGGCTGGCGTGGCTGTTTGATCGTCGCTGAACCCGCCTGGAACCTTACTCGGCACAAATAGAATTTCGCCTGAATGAACGAAGGTGCTGAACGAGAATAACTGGAGGGGTTGTTCTGGATCAGCGAGGCTCGAGGGATTCGTCAACGTGAGCAAATCTTCAGCTGAGGAAGGAAAACGTGGACTTCTTCAAGGCTGTAGAAGATGTAGCGTGGGTCAACAAACCAGCAAAGAAGACATCTTCCACATTCTTCTCCCTTGGCTGTCGTCTGCATGGGCCGAGGGGTGCATGGCCTCTTCCTTGACTTCTCTTTTGTTGACTAAAACCCCCCTTTTAAAGTATTATGCATGCACGTGAAGGTGGGGGCTTCGTTGGTGTTGTTGATGTGTCTCCTTCTACGTAGTCAACTGGGACAGCGTCGTGGGACAGCAGGCTTCAACCGAGACCAATCTTCCACCCAAGGTTAGCAAGTGCGAAGGAAAGAAAAAGAAAGCCAGCAGCGTGGGCAGCGGCGACGATGGCGTCGTGCTCGGAGGGTGGTTCCGTCGCGCGACGAGGACGATGGTGCGACACGGCCGCGATGACAACACTAACTTCTCTCTCTCGTGTGTGCTCTCTAAAATTTTCAGATCTCAAATTGTGTCTCCCCTAATTTCTGACCTAATGAAATATATATAGTGCTAACCTAGGTCAAATTAAATGGGCTTAATGTCCTAATGGGCTTAAACTTGGGCTTGGGCTCTAATTAAATTAAATGGGCTGAATTAAGCTCAAATTAAAACGACCGAACCCATTCATTTTGAAATTCCCGGCTCTTGCATTCCCGAGTAAACCGAGTTTCGTTTAATGAAATTTAAACTTGTTCACCATCGCCGGTCCGATGCAATAATGCAATTAAATTAAATGAATCTAAACTATATGTTATGCAATTTAAATGTTTTTGTTTAAGGGTTAAAATTTAATCCCTAATTTTGGGAGAAGAACACTAGAAGTGTCAAAACTTGTGTACGGCGCTCACTTTAGTGCCAAAAGTTTTCGCCGGCTCACTTAAGTGCCAAATCGGAGGAAAAACGATCATTTAAGTGCCAACGGCGAGAAATTCCGGCCAAATTAAAACGTGGCTTTTATAATTAAAATTTTAAACCAAGTTGGAATTTTTTTAAAAAAAATCGGTCTACGTGGCATTTCCACGTGTATAATTCAATTTTATAAATATTTTTTCTGAAATTTTTTTCCTTCTTTTCTTTTTTCTTTTTCTTTCTTCTTCTTCTTCTACCTTAGGTCATCGCCGGTGACCGGAGGCCAGCCACCAACCACGGCCGGCCGCCTGGCCTCAGCAACGGCGAGGTCGGCCTCGCCATAGCCGGGCGAGGCTCGACGTCGCCGGATCTGGGTGAGGTCGAGCCTCGCTCGGCCGTGGCGAGGCCGACCTCGCCGTCGCCAAACCCAGCGACGGCGAGGTCGGCCTCGCCACGGCCGAGCGAGGCTCGACCTCGCCCAGATCTGGCGAGGTCGAGCCTCGCCCAGCCGTGGCGAGGCCGACCTCGCCGTCCCCAAACCCATCGACGACGAGGCCGGCCTCGCCACGGCCGAGCGAGGCTCGACCTCGCCCAGATCCGGCGACGTCGAGCCTCGCCCGGCCTTGGCAAGGTCGACCTCACTGTCGCCAAACCCAGCGACGACGAGGTCGGCCTCGCCACGGCCGGGCGAGGCTCGACCTCGCCGGATCTGGGCGAGGTCGAGCCTCGCCCGGCCGTGGCGAGGCCGACCTCGCCGTCCCCAAACCCATCGACGACGAGGCCGGCCGAGCGAGGCTCGACCTCGCCCAGATCCGGCGAGGTCAAGCCTCGCCTGGTCGTGGCGAGGCTGGCCTCGCCGTCTCCAAACCCAATGACGGTGAGGTCGACCTCGCCGTCGCTAAGGCCAAGTGACGGGCCGTGGCCGACCTCCGGTCACCGGAGGTGACCCAAGGTAGAATAATAAGAAGAAAAAAGAAAAAGAATAAAGAAAAGAAGGAAAAAATAATTCAAAAAAATATTTAAAAAATCCAAGTGTACATGCTAAACTACATCGTTTTAATGTGTACACATTGACTGAGCATGCTGACTCAACCTCCGGCGAGCCACATAGGCTTCAAAAATTAATAAAAAAATGCCACGTCGGATTTCCGGTCAAATTGACCGGAGTTGACACTTAAATAATCGTTTTTCAAATATTTTGGCACTAAAGTGATCCAAAAGAAACTTTCGACACTAAAGTGAGCGCCGTACACAAGTTTTGGCACTTCTACTGTTCTTCTCCCCCTAATTTTCTATGCAAATTACACTAAATGCCCAGTAAAATTTAGGTGTCGACAATCAATCATTTATCTTGCGACCTAATACCCTGAAAAACCTCCAACTTTAACTTTTTTCCCAATTTTATCTTTAATCTCATAAAAAAAACCTCCAACATTAGGTCACGTCCCAATTCTACCATAAACTTTTTTTATCCTAAGAAAAATCCTCAACTTTAGGTCATGTATCAATTCCACCCTAAACCTTTTTTTTGTCCTATGAAATATCTCCAACTTTTGGTCTTGTCCCAATTTTACCCTAAATTTTTTACAAATTTATGAAAAAGCCACAAACTTTTATTTGAGTCACAAATCTGCCCCCATTAACCTTCTGTCCAAAATTTCTCGTTGACAACTGAAAGATGGAAAACTCCAAAACACGAGCTATTCGAGCACCTTGAACACGAGCTCTTCGACCGCAAGAGATGGAACATTCTCAAGCACAATAGATCAAAGACAAAGTGCAAAATCCCAAGGGTGATTTTGACGAAAGGTTAATAGAAAGTAGATTTGGGACTCACGTAAAAGTTGGTGACGACAAAAAAAAATTAGAGTAAAATTGAAACTAGACCTAAAGCTTGAATTTTTCATGTGACAAAAAAAAGTATAGGGTAGAATTGATACCGAACCTAAAGTTGAGAGTTTTTTTATAAAACAAAAAAATTTTAGCGTAAAATTGGGACTAAACAAAAAGTAAGTTTGAGGTTTTTTATGGGACGAAAAAAAGTTTATGGTAAAATTGGAATATAACCTAAAGTTGGAGGCTTTTCATGGGATAAAAAATAAATTTGGGACAAGAGCTGAAGTTTAAGGTTTTTTAGGATATTAGGCCTTTATCTTGCAGAAAAAAAAATCCTAATTTTTAATGACATCTCATATGTTAGTTTTTGGACTTGAGCGACCCATAATGGGCTTGGCCCAAGCCCAGCCCACTCTATTTCCAAGTTCCCTAATGGGAATATTTCCATGAGAAGAGAAACTTCTCTTTCGCACTCGATGCATTTTTCGCATGTTTGCCAAAGGTGTGCTCGGTCGTGGGTGGGCGCGCTTGACCGTGAAAACGCACATTAAAAGAGAAGAAAATGAGATAGTGGTCGTGCGTGTCGGTGCCGAGAAAAAGAGTGGACACTCTCCAAAAATTGCAAAAGCAAGTGCCGAGAAAAATAGTCCGAGCGCGCGATTATACTCTCGACTGGCACGGGTAAACTAAATGGCATCAGAGTACACCAATTGGTATCAAAGAACATATGGGTGTTAATCTCCGATTTTGGGATTTGACGTACAATTGACAAAACCCAAATTGAAATACAACCTACATATAATATGAAATACGAGGATCTCCCACAAATTGCATGTCGGCGAGGGCGCTGCCATTCGTTTTGGTGCCTTCCATCCGGACAGACCAACGCGGTTGCCCGAAATGCGTCGCGAATCATTAGCTGGACATTAACTTAGTACCGCACTCGCTTTGTCTTCTTTTTGCCCCCTTTTGGTTCGTAGTCAAAATGTGGCATTTTTTTGGCATTGTGCATGAGCTGGACTGGATGAATGATTGGAAATAATGCAATCCACGAGACCCTAAAACCGTGTCCGTGCCACAAGCCCTTTTGGGCAAAGGAGATTCGAGTGAAAAAGCATGTTGTGAGAAAGGTGAATGCAGTAGCTTTGATTAGCGGGAAAACCCAAAAAGTCTTAAATTTATTGTATGATGGCCGATTATGTCCTTATACCTTTTGATTGTGAAGATTTAGTCCTGGACCTTTTGATGATTTTGCCGATTCAGTCTTAAACATTTCTTTATGCTAATTTAATCCTAAATTTTTTCAAGATTTGCCAATTTAATCCCGAACCTATTGTTTGGAAGTTTGGCCGAAAGAACTATATATTGGTAAATCGTCAAAAGGTTTATGACTAAATTAGCAAACCATCAAAAGGTTTAAAATCAAATTAGCAGATCATCAAAAGGTTTAGGATGAAATTGACACAATTGAAAAGTTTACGACTGAATTAACCTCCGCATAATATGTTTATGATTTTTTGGACAATTTTCCAATCAATGGTCGTATTGTTCATTGATCTCAATTTCCAAGTTTCTAGATTTTTCACTTCGGAGGAATTGGTCGAGAGAGAGAGAGAGAGAGAGAGAGGAGTTAATTATTAGGGTAGAAAGTTTTAATCTGGAGAAAGGTAAAGAAATGTTTTGGGGGTTCACCTAATCTCCTAGCTAAGACCCTTTCGCTACGCGGGTCGAAAGATAAATAAACATAAATAAAAGACAGAAGGAAGAAGCTGACTTTTCGCAAGTCACATGGTAATGACCAAGTCTGGAAGCTTTGGAAACAAAAGCTACGAAAGCACGGTTCGAATTTGAATTTTCGAACCGCTCTTGTTTTTTCAAAATAATTTATTATATTAGAGAGCTGACCAGCATGCTGCTAGTCTTTAGTTTCTTCTATTTTTTTCTAAAAGTCGGCACATTTTGAAATAATGGGTTGTACAGTGATGAACGGATCTATGTAATGTACGAATCCAGTACATATGATTCCTGCTTAACCTAATAGAAAATCCGTATGTGTAAGCCAATCTTGCATTGGAAAAGAGAAAGGATATTTATAACTTAATCACTTCGGACAAACAATCAAGAAAATAAGGCCGAAAATCATGAGAAATTCGAAGAATATATTAAAGAAACACAATTGTCAAAATTCAATCCATTGTTGATGGCCCCAGTTCTCACATTTTGACCACCGACAGACCATGCCGGTGCACAAAAGAGGAACCAATAGCTCAAGAAATTAAACCACATACGTAAATTTCATACGCTTTTACATGCTTTCATAAAAGCAAAGTTCTGAGCCTCGTCTTCTTCACATTGCTGGAAATTAATTTGGAAGTCAAAACTAATCGTAGAGATATCTCTCTAATTTTTTCCCAATCAATGGTATCTTACACTTACATATATAATGATAAAAACCATAGAAGTTATCTTACACTTACATAGATCAAAGAGAGAGTGCAACACATTCTTGATTAACTTTCCCCTATAAATTAGACCACCAGTAACAATTGAGAAGTGTATAACATAAACCAGACGAAAAAAGACACAATATAACATAATTCTGTGTTCTGGCAATATCACAATTATCTTTACTAAATGAATAGAATATAAAACTGTTTTACACTGTCCAAATCCAGTGGATTTTGAAGTTAGCTAAAATTTTAATTGCTTTGAATTGGTCAAATCCATGTTTGATCAAGTCTTATGGCCTAGATTCGAATCGACACACTTACCTTACAAGTTCCCTTGGGATCATCCCTAGGAGCACATACATTTGTCTTCTATAATTACCTGCTTTGTGGGATACGAAGATTACCACACCAGATACGAATTAGCTCGGTACTTAAAAAATCTTAAACACTCCATAAATATATACAAAAAAAAAATATTCGTGTTTATTTAACTGGCTTATCTCTAAAATAGTAGTGATCTAGCTTTTCGAGGGAAAATTACCCAACCAGTCCTAGATTTATTGTGTAAATGCCAATTCAATCTTAAATTTTTCAATTTTTGCCAATATAGTTCTAAACATTTGCACAAAATTTCAATGTAATCCTTCTGGTCGATTTTCGCAAAAATCACTGACGTGACGGTTCAGTCATTTCTAGTCATCATATGTGACACATTGCCACGTCAACGATTTCCGGCAAAACTTGACTGGAAGGATTACATTGAAATTTCACAAGAAAGTTTAGGGCTCAATCATCAAAGTTAAAAAGTTTATTATTGAATCAGTATCCGTACAATAGGTTTAGGGCTGATTAGACAATTTCCCCAGCTTTTTCGTGTTCTTGCAATTTCTTCCCCTATATTCATTGTCTAGTCTAGCCTTCTTGCTTTGTTGATTTATATATGCAAATCCTTCCATCACTAGCACCTTCCAATTGCTAAAATGATATGACTAACTAGGAGCACATGAAACAAATTGTAATAAATTTAAAAACAAAAGGGAGAAACTCAAGGTAGAGAAATAGAAAGAGGGTCGGGGACTAGTTGAGGGTAGCAGGCCCCAGCTAAATCCCTCATGCAAATTTTCGCTTGAGGATCAATCCAACCTCCTATTTGTCGATGATAAGGATAGTGGTCCTCACCTCACCGACTCCCTACTTCCGTTCTTTATTCTTTTTTTTTTTTTTGGTAACCCAGGAACCCCCCGCACGGCCGACAGCCGGAGGAGTAAACCTGGGGTGACGCTAGCGCAGGACCCACCACCACGGCGCCACACTTAAGACTCCCTAACGACTACGCTGGGGTTTGAACTCTGGTCCCTTCGTGGGGGGACTTCCCTCTTTTTTGTCCTATTTTGCTAATGTAGCGTCCAATTGGCACTTTGGCAATCCCACATGACAAACCTTGGCCTAAAATCATAGCTACGCATAGGGTTGATGGTGACTCATGTTGGAACGCGTTGGACATTAAGAGGATAGCAAAACCCTAGCTCCATCCCGCAAATAATCTCCAACTAAGGATCAACTGGCTCTCGCCAATGTCAATGACAGAAGATGTAAGACAAGTTTTTCTTCTTGTCAAAGATAAGAGAAGAGCAGCAGGTAGGCGATGCGTTTCCGTATCCGATTCCCGGCCTTCGAGAGAGTTGACGACTCGCATTGAGTCATTGGATAGTACTTGTGAGGGTAGCAAACCCTAGCTCGATTTGACTTTTTCTACTTCACCAATGCGACCTCTCGTTAACGCCGTGACAATTCCACGTGGCTAACCCTAGCTCCACCATAGCTACCCGACCATCGTCAAGACCTGGTAACTTGTATCGTGTCACTGAACACTAGTGAAGATGGCGAACCCTAGCTCAATCCCCTCCAACAATTATGGTTGGGTCGATGATAAGGGAAGTGGATCCTTCTCTCGATAATGGGGCGTCGTTGGCACCACGGCAATCCAAAGATGCCATGTCAGTAATTTGATATTGCTAATAACTGTCGTGATGGAGAGACTTAACCATGTAGAAAAGTAGGCAAAATTGTAGAAACACCAAAAATTAGGAGACTAATTATCTAGAACAAGAGATTACCAATGACATATTCAAAATTTTTAGTTTTTTAAGGCCATGGAGAGGTTTCCGTTATCAGCATAAGACGCAAGAAGTCAGCAAACCAACGACATGAGCTGTCTACTTGTTCCCATTTCCAAATGCTTCTATCGTCTCAAAATTGAAGGCCAGAATCTATCTCCAACATGAAGTTCACATGATACGCTTGCAACAAAGACACGTTCACATGAAGGATGCTCAATTTATGATCACAAACAAAATTAAGGCAACGTACGATGAGAAAAAAATTATTTCCGTGATCAAATAATATAAACTTACGCAGCTAAAGATTCTCAAAGTTTTAGAACCAAGAACTGACCTAGCGAGCAGGGTTCTTGCACTAATGAATTCTGATCCCTTTTCAATGAAACATAATCCAACGATATTTGTTCATACTAAACTTTTGAAACCAAAGAACTGATCTAGCGGGCAAGAAACAATACACATCATAAAGTCTCCAGTTATACTCTTTCTAGGCACTATTTTTGGAGCCACACCACGTAAAACTCGATTCCGAAACAAATCCAGATATCAACATCTACCGTTGATAGCAGTTTTTTCATGCGTGTATACTTCAATCATACACTGGTTAAGGTGGTGATTTTTACTCCTACCTCTATATATATAGTTTTATAGCAACTATCAAAGTTTCAAGTTAAAATAAAAAATGGATACATTGCTTGGTTTTCAAGCTTCTCCTTTCTCTTTTATATCATCATAAAAAAGACCTTAGCCATATGGGTTCAAATTAGTAGGTTTAACAAGTTATTTCTTTTGTATTTAGTGTCATCTACGGCTATCTATCTATTCAATCATTACCTTAATCTTATAAAATTGCCTATTTGAATAACATATTGACAATACATGAGCTCTATTTTCTGGAGGAACTGAGCGGCTACATGGAAATGCATGCAAAAGAAAATGTCACAGAGAGAGAGAGAGAGAGAGAGAGAGAGATTCTTTCTTAGATTTGATGAGAAAATGGAAACTCTAGCTTGTGTACTAAACAAAGAAGCCTCATTGAGGCAAAGACAACAGGAAACAGTATGCAAATCCATATGTTTCGCTTCAATTTTGATATCCTAGATTCGAGAGTTGTCGGGTAGGAAGACACACCTCATGGGGAAGCTTCTTCTTCATCATAATCTCCATAATTATGAAGAGAGGGAAGAGAGAAAGAGAGAGAGTTACATGTTGTGATCTTCTCTTCTAAGCTTGTTGAGAAGTGCTGTGATAAGAGCATCCCTCTTCTCAGCCCTAGCCTCCTCTCTCATCCTCCTCTGCTCTTCCCTCTCTCTCCACCTTCTGTCCATCATTATCCTCTCATTCTCTAGAACCTCCATTGCCTGCCTCCACTCCATCTCCTTCACCCTTCTCTCGCTCTCCCGCACTTCATACGCCTCCCTCCACTCCGCCTCCATCTGTGCCTGTTGCTTCATGAACTCCTCCAATATCTTCCTCACTTCGCTGCTGCTTCCACTACCGCTGTTGCTCGTGCCAGTGTTGCCCTTGGCCTTCTTCTTCTTTTTTCGCTTCTCGCCCTCACTGTCCTCATCATCACCATCGTCATCAGAAGACAACTGGGAAGAAGATGCTTTCTTGCTCTTCGAGGTGCTTCCCCCACCGCCGCCTCCTTCTGCTTCAGCCCACAGCATTCTTTGCATCCTCGCCGCAAAAATCGCTTGCATCTCATTGTAAAATGGGAATTGCTGCCTCATAGCTTCTGTTTCGATCGTCTCGCAACCCTAAAAATAAATCAAATTATATTTTTATCCATGAGAAGAAGCGCACCCATTATCTGCAATAAAGAACTATCACTATATGTAAACAGGTGTGCTCTGCTAATTTCGAGTTTTGGGATTTGACTATCGGTCTTTGGGGATCGAAAAATGTTTCTTTCTTGAATGATGCACATCTATGTAAACCTTGCTATGGACACTCATTTTTTGATAAAAGTCATATTAGAACTTGGTGACAATAAAGGAACATCCTTATAGGGGCGATGAACGAGGAAACCAACTAGTACCGACAAATCTTTAGCAAAAAAGAAAAATAGTACCGACAAATCTTGAAAGGGATTCATTTGCGAGTACAAGCTAGAGCCGAGTCCTTGGACGTACCTTATATCGAGTGACGAGGTTCTTCCACTTGCACTTGCACTGCTCGGCGCTCCGGTTGTAGCCCTTTTCCCTCATCCGGGTCGATATGACCTCCCAGAGGAGCTTGTTCCGCTTCGTCTCCATGAAGCTCCGGTCGAGCTCGGCCCGTATCATCAAGAACTCCTTTGTCTCCTGGACGCTCCATTGCGGGAACCTATCGCCGCCCGATTCCGCGCTAACGCTTATCTGCTGCTGCTGCAGTGGCGGCCGATGCTGCTGCCGCTGAAGATGTTGCTGATGGTGAAGATGATGGGGGAAGTGCCCTTCCATATTAATAGGGCAAGAATCTAGGGGGGGTGATGAGAATGCTTGCACCGGAAGGATGGAATTGGCGCTGAGGAGAGAGAAAGAGAAAGAGAAAAAGATTGAGGAGAGACGTGGAAACAGAGATTTTATACGGGGGCGGGTGTGAAAGGGCCGGTGTGAAACGTCAAAGGGCGAGAAACGTCGGGTCTTGGCTTGGGGCTCGGGTTTCAATCTCTGCTTAGGTGTCAAGGAGAGCGCCCTTTATATTTTTCGTCCAGATTTCAGACAGCGACTGGCAAATCTCTCTCTCTTTCTCTCTCTACCATTTCCTGCGGAGGAAATTAAAGTTAAACCAGATGGAACGTTACTTTTAGTGGCCAAAAAGACTAACATAAACATGATTACTCGAGCATAATCCATGGTCACAACAAGGATTTACGCAAATACCATCATCATGCGTGGACGCTAAGCGTGGCGATCCATTCATACGACACGTCGTCCGGTCCGCGGGCGGGCACGAAGTTTCTTCAGCATTCACGGGCAAAGCGACCGGATCGATTCGAAAAAATGACGCGTCCTTCTTTATATATATCACCCTTTAATTGAATTAAATTAGCCCTAGTATATATTGGGTCTACGGCGGTCTATTGGAATATGAAGTGGGGTTAACCAATTTGGTTGCAATTAATTAAGCATCTTATAAAGGGGAAAAGAAAATTGGGTGTCCAGGGTCAGATCTCTTTCTTATCTCTCTCGACCCTTTTTTCAAGCAGTCTTCATCTGTCTACGCGGAAACTCTCTCTCTCCCTCTTTCTCTCTCTACTTTTGAGTGCATTTTGCATACCCATTTGTTCCCATTTCGTAAACGCGACGTCATGCTTACGAAGGGAGGGAGGGGGGGACGCATCCTCTGCGACTGGGGACATCGTAGTTGAGTTCATATTTATATTACATACGGTATCCTCTCATGTGATTCACTATGGTCGACCGCTACATGAATTGCGCTATGCTATGATTATTGAGGTAATGAGTGCGTTTGTTTGAGTGAGAGGATTTTCCGGGGGGGGGGCGGCGAGTTGTCTGGACTTTCGAGCACGTCTGGTTTGCCGAGAAGGAATGGTTGGGGGAAAGCCATTTAGGGTCAAAGAGAATATGCATGCTTAAAGATAAGAAAAATGGATTCCCAAGCCTGAAAAGAGGGAAAATGTTTTCCTAAAGAGTTGATCTAGCAAGGGGTGCCTTGCCTGTGGCCGGTGGGCCACGAAGGCCCTCGCTCGAGGCAGACGAGGCCGTGATGATCTTGCCTAAGCTGGCAAAGAAAAAAACATAGAAAAAAAGAAGTAAAGAAAAAATAAAAAAAATAAAAAATATTATTAAAAAGTTATCCATTTAGTACCGACCGTGCCACACTGGCCGTACCGCTTAAAACAGCGGGCGTTTATGTTAGCGATTTCTGGCAAAAATTGATCGGATGAACTGAATTGGCAAAACCTAAAAATGTTTAGAACTAATTTGGCAATATTAAAAGGTTTGAGACTAAATTGGCAAAAGTGCAATAGATTTAAGACTTTTTGGACAACTTTTCCAATGAAGTTTTTCCCGAAACAAACACGTTTTATATTGCTATCTCAAGAAACGATTGCGACAACATCGGTCCTACTAAAGAACTCTTTCATACCGAGAATGCAACTAGCTGGTCCCCTATATTATATCTAAAGTGAGTGACTTATGTAAAATTGTCATCCTTGCAATATTGGTCGACCAAACAAAAATCTCGTATAATGGTTTCTAGGGCATGTAGATTTTGTTAGTCTTTATAGAAAATGAATTATTAAGTGATTTGATAAACTTTAATATGTTGGATTTTTAAATAAGTGGGTTGTATTCAAAGTTGCAATCGGAAGTTTCACTACTTGTACATGATTTTGTAAGTCACTTTTTAACCATCGTTTCTCTCTTTACACATATAACTTATGAATTTTTAAAAGTAATGCGGTCTAACGTATGAACGATTGTTGACATTTATAGTAATTCGGAGTTAAACAATGGTTAATTGTTCATGAATCAATAACACTCGAGTCACTCTTACTATTGAAGTAGAGAGCGCAACCGTTTAATTTGTTCTTAAAATTTTGCACGCCCTTTTTCTAACCTTTTAAGACAAAAGGTTGCACACGTAACTCTAAGCTAGGTGCAATCATTTCGATTCTTGTCAAGCTCTTTCATCCCTTTATTGGTAACATTTTTTTTTAACTTTTTTGTTAAATAGAACTAGGGGCGGTAATTTCTAATCCAATAAAATAACACGACAGAAGATTAGCGAGTTTGAATTTCTGATAATCATGTTCATACCATACGATGATCGTGTCAACTTACTTCAGGCGATTAATATGTATCGCACTTGATCGGAATTCAAATAATTATATGGATTGGTATGAATTCATCATATTTGACTCGAAATTGACAGTCAGGTCCTTTTAAAAAATGGATCATGTAAATATGACCAATGATTTTATGACTTACATTGACCAATATAACTTAAATTAGTTATTAATTAGTACTACTGAATATTGACACTTACCATTTTTGATACTTCATGCAGGTGTTAACACTAAGGGTATTTTTGGTAATAATTCTGTTACCGAAAATAATTTCTGTTCAGAAATAATTTTTTTTATTCTATTCCCGGAAACAATTTCTAAACATTTGAAAATATTGGGTAACTACCCAAAATTTTTATTTCTGGAATAGAAAAAATAGAAATGCGTTTAGTAATAGCACAAAATTTCTTTTTATTAATAATAGTTTAAAATTTTTAATATTTCTTATCTCTTTTTCTTTTTTTTTCTTTTCTTTTTTTCTTTTTCTCCTTCCTTGACCCATGGCCAGGTCGCCAATTCCGATCATAGGCTAGGGCCAACAAGGGCCACCCTCTCGGCATGGGCAAGGGCAAGGGTTGCCCTTGTCGGATCTGGCGAGGGCTGGACACTCGTTGCTGCTCTCGCCAAATCCGGTAAAGGCAACTCACGGCCTGGGCAAGGCCCGCCCTTGCCAAATCTAGCAAGGACCCTCGCGGCCCAGCCCTAGCCTTCGCTGGCCCTGGCCTATGGCTGGTCGTCGATCGCCTGTCATCGGCCATAGGCTAGGAAAGAAGAAAAAGAAGAAGAAAATTTCTTTTCCATTTCTGATTCTTGTTCCCAGAATCAAGAATTAACTTTTTTTTTTATTCTTGATTCTGTTCAAAAACTAATTCTGGGAATAAATTTATGTTCGGGAACAAAAAAATTTACAAAAAGAATTTCTATTCTTCTTTTGTTCCCGGGAACAAAAGAATAGAATCAGGCATTGTTTGGCTGGTTACAAAACATGCCCTAAATATCTTTTCTAGATTATTCTCCCATAACTTGAAACAAAAAGAACTAAGTTCATGATTGAATCTTTACTACTACAATTATTCATTTAATGTAGATAAATCTATTGACTTATTAAATACATCATTTCAAAATAAAATCTATAGAACCTTGAACATAATTCTTTTTCATTGCTTAATTCCTTTTTCCCTAAATTCATAAAAATTAATTTTATCTCAACAAAGCCATTTGAAATGTTGAGGTCATGTTTGGGTTGTCTAGATCTCAGTTTGATCCATTTAGTTAAACGAATTTCGCCAGTCGAAACGGGAAAAAATAGTCCTAAAATCATTGTAAGGATTTAAATTCAGTTATAAATATTTTCAATTAAATTGATTTAGTTCTAAACTTTTGAATGAAACCGCAATCAAGTTCTCACAACCAATTCTCGCCTAAAATTGACGAAATGACGGTCCAATCATCACCGGTCGTCTTACATGTCCCGACCAGCAATTTGTCATGGATAAATTTAGTCAAACAATGCCGTGGTGCATAATTTTTGACTTTTTTTAGCCTAGACATGAGGTTGCGACGCCATGGGCGCCTCATATCAACCCAACAAGGCACAACCACACACCACTATTTGTTTGTGTGTGTGTGTGAGATGAGGATGGAGAGATTCGGGGGCAAGTACAAGTTCCACAGTTGACCTTCGTGGCAGCAGGCCCGTCAGCGGGCGGCGTCAACAGCGAAGAGGCTGAACCAAGGCGGGCAGCTGGTGCTCAGAAGGCAAACAGGGGGTCAGCGTTTCGTTCGCCGCCGGGTGAGAGACAATCGACGAGGCTATTTCAAGAAATGGAAAAATGGCAAATCCCACATAATTTCGATTGCGACGGAGGTGCAAAAAAACATGCTTTCACAAAAGCAGAGATATACGTAAGCGATATCCAAGCGAAAAGCGACACATAATCTTTTCATATTCCGCCCCATCCCCCACGCAATTTTATAAAAACGCAAAGCCATCATCATACCTCGAGCATCCCTAATCCAATCAATTCAAATCAAATCAAGCCCCACTATTCTTCCTTCCTTTCTTTCTTTCCGGTCGTTTCGGTTCAAAAACCGTGTGAAGTTGACAAGAAAAAGAAAAAGAAAGAGAAAGAGAGAGCGAGCTCTGCTCTGGTTGGCCTTTGTTTTTATCTTTCCTTGGTACGTCGTGGTGGGGGTGGCGGTGGGAATGCCGCTATAATAAAAAAAGCTTTTGCTGCATGGAGACATCGAGATCGAAGCGGGCGGGGGTTGGCGGGGTGGCTCGTGCGTTGTGGGCCGTCCGTCTCTTTACGCGGTTGTTCTCGCCGTCGTCGTCCCCACTTGTGATCGTCCATCTCTTCCCACGTGGCCTCTCGTGCAGACCGTGTCTCGGGTCCCCACCGGTCACAACGTTTTCACACCTAGGTTGGCGGGCCCAAACTTACCTTTCGTTCCATTGTTTTGCTTGTGAGTTCGCGGTTCCTTCCCCCCTCTGTCTCTCTTCTCGTGAACTGCTGTCGATGATGGAGGACTTAGGGTTTTGATCTGCGTGGGAGTGGGAGCTGGAGATGATCGAACGCCGGCCTGGCCGGGGTCCCCGGTGCCACCGCACGCCGCGCGACGTATCGATCGTGTTCGCATGCATGATCTTCGTTCGATAGTGTACTCGATTTAACCCGGAAAAAAAGAGAGAGGAGAAAACGGTGCTTGCAAACACGGTTTTGAGTTTTTGATTGTCCGAGATGCATTGTTTCTCGATGAGTTTGAGATTGGCATGCGTCCCCGGAATTCCTAGACGGAATTACTTTTGATTTTGTAGGTGCTTTTATAATTGTCAACGCATGTCACTTTCTCAGTAAGTGCGAGGATCGTATATTTTCATCCACAACGAGAATATTGTTAATTTTTTTTTTTGGTCCAAAGAATATTGTTAATTGACTTATTCTATTTTGCTAATTTGAGAACTCAAAGAAAATTCACCCTCAACTTTTCAACCTTAAATTCCAGGAAATTCCCTTGGAGAATTATAACTTAGTTACATATAAGATGGATTAAGTACAGATTTAGTCCTTAAAGTCTTCACATTTGGGCAATTTGGTTCTCTAAATTTTATTTTGTTCGATTAAGTCCTCTAATTTTTTGGATTTTTGCGATTTGGTCATCTAAGTTTTATTTTATGCAATAAAATCCTCTAACTTTCTCAATTTGTACAATAAAATTCCTTGTTCAACAACTATAACTTAACTATCAATTTGATTAATGCCGCGGCATTGCTTATGTGACAAAATGACACGCGATGCTAATTTGACTCCAAATGAGCATAAAACAAAGGGAAAAAAAAATAAGAAAATAGAATTCATATTTGACAATATTAGTTATATTGGGTAACAATGCACTTGATTGACAAATCAAGAAAGTTAGACGATTTGATTGCAAAAACAAAACTTAGAGGACCTGTGCTGTGTGTATATACGGCTTAAGTTTTTAGAGTAAGGGTTTGTCAGCGGTCCCACACAATTACACGATATTAAAGTGAGAGGTTCCTAGTTTAAATCTTTCATAACCCTTATTTGTCTCCTTTATTATACATTTTTGCACTTCAATCTCAAGCCAAAGTTCAGTCCTCTCCAAACGTGCTTAGTTACTTATTTTACAAATACTATCTCTGCAAAAAGAATAAGTAAATCCATAATTTTATTATTTCCACATATTATATTCTATCCCATGAAAACCTTCCTAAAAAGATTGTGGATATTAAATTGGGATAATGACACAAATGGTCCTTAAATTTTGCCCTAATGTGCAATATGGTCCATGAAGCTTTAATTTTGAATGAATATGGTCCCTAAATTTTACTCCAATGTGTAATGTAATTTCTAAATTTTTAATTTGTTCAATATGGTCTCTGAATTTTTGGTACATATTCAATTTAGTTTCTGAACTATACAAAAATATTTGATATTGTTCTTCCATTAGTTCAAGTTCAGGTAGTCTATACATGAACCATATTGAACAATTTGAAAATTCAAGAATCATATTGCATATTAGAGTAAATTTTAGAGACCATTTGTATCCCCCATTAAATTCCACTTACAATGGGATCGTTTTGATTTCTCAAATTCAATTGTCCACACGTCAATCTTCATATCATATACCTTGCAGAAATCAAAAGAACAAAAATATATAAACTTTTGAAGATTTCCCATATCTTTTTTTTTCATTTGGAAATAAAATTCTTTTTATAATGCTAAAATAGACAAAATAAGAACACAGTCGCAGCACATGTCTTGGCCAATGTGATGCGATGACAAAATCTAAATTTCGAAAGGACGGACCGATTGACTATTTTGTACTGCCCTCTTTTTCGTTTCTTTCATAATAGCTGAGGGAGAAGAAGGTGGCATAGAATTATTCCAAGTCGTTGACCATATAATGCTGAAATTCCCTTTGTTAAGACTCGAGACCCATATGTGAACAAGAAATCCGAGATTTGACCTGCTCTCTTTTGCCTTTCTAAACGGAAGTCTCGAGGGAGGAAAAAAAGAACGATGCGTTCGTCTTCCATCGCATAAATAGCAGAGAGTCGCTCGACACACCTGGTCATGGGCAAAGGGTCACGCAACCCTCCGCCACCATCGCACATGGTTGTCGTTACAGTAGTCGAGACTCGCGACCATCTCTATCGCTACAATGAAGGGCGGCGTAGCTCTCTACGATAGTTGCAAAGAGCAATTGAACCTCTACAATTGAGAGCAGAGGGCCGACAACCCTTAGCTGGAGATGGTAGACGGTTGTGACCCTCTGCTCCTTTTTTTTTACTTATATTTTTTCTGTTAAAGTCAATATCATGTCAAGTTGGATGTCACATTAGTATCATGTCAGCATTAGTGACAAATTGTCCAAATTCTTATCAAAGTGCATCGATTGCAAAAATGAAAATTAAAGTCTGTAGTTTAGTATTTGAAATCAAAATTTAGTCCATAAATACCACCTAGGTTTCACGACCTTCAATGGAAATCTGTCCTGACTTTATACTTTATTTATGATCAAGGAAAAAGGGTTGGACGATGAGTATGATGTAACATATCATATGAATGTCCCAGCAATTGCCTATGCTGCTTTGGAGGATGAATGAATGGTTTTGGACTTTGGAGCTCCAAGTTGCATCACATCCTGCGCCACTGCGGGTGTCATGCGACGACAACATCCTCAACATTGTCAAACTTTGGTCCCCCTATGGCGCTAACATTCACATTGCAACATCGACCATTCCAATCCTAAATTCATTAAACCACCTCCTCTCTATTTTCCCTCACCACGGGAAAGTCATCAATGTCACATCATTAAATGCGTATAGTCAAGGAACAATCTCTTGGACAGCGGCAGCGGATGGGCCAATCTCAAACCGTTTGTGTTCAGACATCACCCCTTTCGTTCGTCGCCCGTTGAGGAAGGCCGTTGAAGAGCCGCCATCCACCGGACCAAACTTATGATCCCTTAGACATTCCTAATTTTTGCCTATTATCTAGAATAAAATGTTGGGCTGGGCCGAACCGTGCTCAAGGAAGAAATTACTTTATCTTGGCATGCTCATTTGGCCCTGTAAGATAGGGAGGGCCAGGGAGCCACTAAACTTATGAGCCCTTGGACATTCCTAATTTTTGCTTATTATCTAGTAATTGTAACTTTAGAAGTTCTAATGACATTACTTCAAAAATCTTGCTCAAGCCCCAAATCAAGTCTCTATACTTCTATTAGTAAAAGTGAGTTTTACACTATAAATCCATATGATAAAAAGCCCTTTCATTTTCGAGAGAAAATACTGTGAATTTTGCTACGAAAACCACAAATTCAAGAGAGAATATTTTGAAATCTCTATCTAAGTATAAAAATCTAGTTATACATAACGTAAAATGTGATGGGAAATATTGTGAAATTTTGAGATATATCAATTGTACAATAAAAGTGTTGGGCTTGAGCAGGCCCACTTGGATAGGGGCTTCGAAGAAGAAGAGCCTAATCGGCCGAGCTTACCCAATCCAATTTTCATTTTTTTTAAATGGTTAATATCACGAAAAATCCCAAACTGGTACATATGTGACAATTTTACCCCGAACTATTTTTTTTATCACAAAAATTCCAAAACTGGTACACTTGTGACAATTTTACGTCGAACTATTTTTTTTACCATCAAAAACCACACACTGGTATACATATGATAATTTTATCCCGAGCTAATTTTTTGACTATCAAAAATCTCAAACTGGTATATTTGTGACAAATTTACCCTCCGTTAGTTTCCGTTAAATTTTACTGTTAAATTGCTAAATTTGATGACACATGGTGGTTAATAGGTGTAGTAGTTTAGGATTTTTTGTTGCCATTTCGCGTCTCATCTCCCCACTATATTATAGTACTGTCTCCTCACCTGCTCTGCTCCCGAAGGAGGAGACCGTTGCGTTTTCGAGACGAAAAAGAAGGTAAAATTCATGTAGAATCTCATCAGCTTTCTTGAAACCCTCATACCTGTTTCTCCATATCTAATTTTACATTTGATCAACTAATTTGCTGCTTAAAAATGCAGGGGAATTGGGTGCAGTTTTCCGTTTAGGAATTCGGGTGTTCGTCCAATTGTTTTTTGGCAGGAGCTTTGTATGTTGATGGCATGGTGAATTTGCTCAACACGGAGATAGAGGATGGACACTTCGATATGTTTGGAAATAACGAGGGCAACACAGTTCGCAGGTAGCAGAAAAACTCGTGATGTCGCAATGCAAACTACTTGCAAGGACATCACTGGTTTTTGCAGGAGAACATGCAACTCTACAACCCCTAGCTCTTGTTCTAGGAAAACTTGATGCCAAAAGGGACTCCAGGTAATTAAGTTTCCTACTAATTCCATTCATTAGCTGATTGCTTGTCACCAAAATCAACGAGAACGAGTAAAGACGTCGCTTGATTTTTTATCTTGTGTTGCAAAGTGGCAAATTCTCATATCAGACCATATCATGAATGGATCATGAGAGGCATTTTCTGAAGGCAAAATCTGGTAGCAAGTTTTCAAAGGGAATCAATTAAAGAGTAGAGAGAAAGAGAAGATGAGGGAAACATGTGAAATTTTGCTGCTTATTATGTCCCATTGCTTAAGCATATGTCGACGTTCGCTTGATGATCATGTGGCACAACAGTGCAAACCACAGTACCGATGTCCTATTGTCTAAGACTTTTTAGCTTTGGGCTGGTGATAGAACCAATAGCATTTAGCATGCACAAAGATTATTCTACCACGGATATCAACGGAGGTTTCTTATTGAGAACTCATGACGTGGTTCTTCAACAAGATCACAATCTTTTCTGGCAAATACAAATAGGCAATTTTGTCACGTCGCTCGCCAAATTCCCATCATAGCTATAGCTACAAAACATAATCATAAAAACAAAACACTTAAAACAAGATGCACAAAGTAGGTCGATTGATTCAAGACTTGGCTCTCTTTGGTAATGTCCTGTTACATAGGATATCAAAACACCTGCTGCATAGTAAGTGCACCACTCAAGGTAATCAAATTGTTTGGTAAACGCCACAATCATTACTACGCAAGGGGTTTAATGAACATTTGTAGGTGGTGCTTGTTCCGCAGCATTGAAAAACTGCAGGGTTTGTTCTGCGTGTAGAGAGTAGAGAACCAATTCGTACTTTTGTGGCCCCAAAACTAGAAAAGCGATATTGACCATGTACATGCAGGGGCAATATTGTCATCTGGGTTCATAGCACCAAATCATCCTATATAAAACGAAAGCAAAATAGGAGCAAAGTTCCAATGAAAGGAAGCCAGGGATCGTATTAAGTCTCTCTATGACCCTTTTGTTTTCTTCTTTAAATAAATGTTCTTTCTATTTCTCCATTGTTTTACCCCTGAACATTGAGTTTGATTTCTTTTGTCATTTTGGATTTGTTTGGCAGCTTCAAGGATATAGAGGTACAATATGTGTGTGAAATCAACTTTTCAAGTTTGTTTAGGACTAATTATCCATAGCAGATATGTGTCTAATTATGTAGTGTTCTAGATTTTTTCACAGCATCATGTTTGGGGATATGAGTACGAAATGATGGTTTTTGCAAGGTCGTTGCGCATTGTCAAAGAGAGTCGCTGTGGAATCCCGATGAAAGTGTAACAAAGAAGAACGATTTATGCATATATATCTGGTTCTACCTAGCACTAGAGGTGAAGGCTTCCTTATCCACCCTTAGATAGGCCCAAATCCGGGCGATACTTGGGTATGGCGGGATGGAAGGCGGATCGACAAGTCTGGCTTCCATTAAGATTGGCACATGCATCTTCCGAAAGCATCAAAGGGGTCCTTTAACTATATCTGTGATCAGAGGCATCCTTCGCTTAAAATTTATATCTGTTCGTGATTTCAGGATGTAGATTTTGAAGCATTCTTCGCTTCATTCAGCTGGAAGTTTCCCTTGGAGATTCGCGGGAACATTGGTGAGGATCATTAAACAGTTTTCATTCTCTCAACCTACTATCAGGGAAATGATTAGCCAATGTTGAGTAATGTTGTTGGCTGACTCTTTCTGTTTTCTTTTGCCGGTGGGAATCTCTGTTAATCAAATGCAAACACTATCACTAATATGTGAAATATAGTTTCTTTTCTGCAACCCCAACTATGTTCTAGAAAAACCTAGTCAAGGAAGCGACCGCGGGTAAATTTCCAACGAACGCCATTCAACAGCTTGATATGTACGAAAAATGTTTCTGTCCCTTTAAATCAATTTGTGGATAGCCATAGGTTGATATTTGATAAAAATCTGTATTTTCTGGAGCAAGATGAAGCGAATACCTAATTACATGTCCTATTTCCTTAGTAAAAACTAGCATCTCTATACAAAGACAAACACAAAGTACTTTCAGAAGGTGAACTTTCCCATTCAAAAATGAAAGGTTAATAGAGGAGGATTGGAACTGTTTTCATTGATACCTTTCATCTTTAATAATGAACTCCTGAGGAAATATCAATAAATATGGGCAAAGACTTTTATTAGAAATGACTAAAAAGTTCTTGAACAGGAATAATTTCTGTTATTTGAATACTTAATTTGTAGTTCGTCACATTACTTAATGACTAAAGTTTTCAAGGTAAACACAAAAGTCACTCACCAAGTGCCATTCTTAATCATAGCTACACCGTATGATCACCATACAAACTGGCACAAAAGCTTCGAGTAAATTACCAAAGGTATGTTGACAAAGATTCAAACTAAATCTTTCTCTCTCCCCCTGTGATTTCCCATTAGAAGATATCAAAAACATTCTGCATAACAAATACAACACGCCACTACAACTTTGACTTGTCAAGGACATTTGCATTCGAGCAAAAAAAAAACGGACATTTGCATTGATTCTTGGTGGCTGTTTCACAGAGAAAACTGCATTAATGAAAAAAAAAATACCTTTCTTGGCTCTGCGCAGACTTTGCAGCGATCCACATCCGTCGTAGCACTAAAAATGGGAAAAAAAGGTACGGACCATGCACATGCAGGGGTAAAACTCCCATTGAGGTTCCCAGTACTAAGCAGTCTCCTCTCTAAAAAAGCTCAGAAGAACAAGAAACGAAGACAAGAAGCCTTAGAACACAGACCTGGAACAACTCTCAGCCATCTTCAACCTCAAAGTTGCGAGGTAAGGGCCTTCATTACAAGCTTTTTTCTGGGTAAAACTTTAGCTGCGTTGCTTGTGGCTTCATGAACTTCTTGTTCTTTCACGGCTTGGCCATCTCCTCGTCATCTTTTGAGTCTTTGCAAAAAGGTCTCATTTTTAGTGGCCTTGTTCGTTTATTTTCGACTTTATCTTGGTGTGTTAGAATTTTTCTCCGTTGAAATACGTGCTCAGGCTCTTACTAGTGATTATCTTGCTAAAGTTTCAATCTTTCCCCTGATGACAGGAGCTGTCTCTTTCGTTTCGAAAGCCTGTTTTAACAAAGTGAATAAGGAATTTCTGATGACAGGAGCTGGTTATGTGATCAGTTCTTGAATTTTAGCATTATGCGGTTGAGTTTTATGTTGTTCTGCAATGGCTTTTTTTCCTACCAGGACACTAAGCTGCTAATTCACGAGCACTATGGAGAAGGGAAAGCAAGTCATGGGAAATGGATTTTCGGGTGAGAAGGTAGTGAAGAAGAAAAACCTGACCCTATACCCTGTCGAACCTAATAGTTCAGGTAAAGGTTTGCCTTATGCTCCCGTAGATTGGCCGAATCCTGGTGATACTTGGCGGCGGTGGGTTGGCAAGAGGACCAATTCGTCTGGTTTCTATAAAGACAGGGTCGTACATCTTCTGAAGCGTCTCTGTGCCTATGGCGTTAAACGTGCCTATAGCAAGTCTTTGCTCGAACGCTACATCTCTGTGCAGTTTCCGGATGCAGATATGGATGAGTTCTTTGGTTCATTTAGCTGGATGGTTCCCTCTACGGAACATCGCTGGAGCGAAGGTGAGGATTAAAGTCTTACATTGTTTTGGTTATCTCGTTACCGACCTGTCATTCAATTCGGAAGTCCAATGTTTCAGAACGTGGAAGGTCTTTTATGGTCATAATGTTTGTTTAAGCTCTAGTTTGCGATCACTTGGCTGTTCATCTCTTTGGTGAGCTATGGATTTGACATTGATTCAAAGGTAATGATTAGGAGGTTTGATCTTTATGCGATAGAAGATGATACAGAAAATAGAAAATTTAGACGAGTCTAAGGGAGCATGAAAAGTTCAGAAATGCCCGATATGTCGGACCAAGTTTTAGTAAATTTAATCACAGAGAAGGATGAGTCCTGCTTGGGGTTTTGAAGACAATAAGATGACAGAGTGTAAGCTACTCACAGAAATGATTAATCCTCTCCTTTTACAATCTTATGTATGCATTTTGCTATCCGCATTGAGAACACCGAATATGTGGAGTTTCAAAATACTTCAAGGGACCCTGCTATTTCCAAAAAGGGAATTTAGTCAAGTAAATGAAAGTTTCCTCTTTGTTACACTATGCCATCTGTAATCAAGGTAACTGCTAGTACAAATCACTAAGGCTCAGAAAATTTAAGGACTCGGTCATTTGCCACTTTTGATGGAAAACCCATTTGCTATATTCTCAGAGGTAATGGAGCTTATTTATGTATTCTGGTTTAACAACTTTGTTATCGGAGAAGTGTATACCAGTTGCCATGTCCGAGACAAGCAAAATTTAAGATACCACTCGACTTCTTGGTTGTCCTAGTTATTTTTGGATCACTCTGATATGCAGATTTGCATCCAGATCTCTTATCAAAGGTGCCACTGGTTGCATCTAAGAGAAATAAAGAAGCCCCCTGGAATTCCAATGAAGAAATTAGGCAAGAAGACACGATTTAACGAGGTTCAGCAATGTGCCTACGTCCTCGGATAATCCTCTCTCAAAGTTTTCTCTTTTTTTTCTTCTCGTCTTTTTGAAAGGGACTGCCTTTTATTGATGAAGTACAGAAAGGAAGACATCGAGAAAACCTAAAGCCAAAATAGGCAATTCCCAAAAATACAAAAATCAAACAAATCTACATAATTTCTTCCCAAAAGAAAGAGAACCAACACCAATCACGCCAACACTCCCCCTCAAGTTGGAGCGAAGATATCATCGGAGGTCAACTTGCTCACTATCTCTTGAAATGGCCCCTTAGGAAGAGCTTTGGTGAACACATCTACCAATTGTTCTCCACTCCGGATATAAGTTGTCTCAATGGTTTTGTCTTGAACCTTTTCCCGTACGAGATGGCAGTCCACCTTAATGTGTTTAGTCCTTTCATGAAATATAGGGTTCGAGGCAATGTGAGTAGCGGCTTGGTTGTCACAAAATAATTTTGTAGGTGAATCTAAAGGCCTACAACCCAATTCTTGAAGTAGCAATCGTAGCCAAACAATTTCACTAGTAGCATATGCCATTGCTCGATACTTAGCTTCAGCACTTGACCGAGCAACCACAGATTGTTTCTTACTTTTCCATGTGATAACATTACCTCCTACGAACATACAGAATCCAGATGTGGATTTTCAGTCATGAGGACTTCCAGCCCAATCTGCATCCGTATATCCGACTATTTTTGTATGACCATTGTTTTTCATCAATAAACCTCTCCCTGGTGTAGCCTTTAAGTACCTTAGTAGATAATCAACTAAACACATATGTCCTTGTGTAGGATTTTGCATGAACTAACTCACAAAACTAACAGCATAAGTAATATTAGGTCTGGTAATAGTTAAGTAGATTAGTCTGCTGACAAGACGTTGAAATCTACCCACATCCTGCAAAGGAAAGTCATCCGAAACCATTTTCTTGATGTAGTCCATGGGAACACTAGCTGGTTTTGCACCTATCTTGCCAGTCTCTTTCAATAGATCTAAAACAAATTTTCGCTGTGAAAGAAATAAGCCTTTGCTAGAATTTGCCACCTCAATACCCAAGAAATATTTCAGCCGTCCAAGATCTTTAATATCGAACTCCTGGCACAATTGAGTTTTGAGCACCTCAATCCCTAACTGATTACTCCTAGTGATGACAATATCGTTGACATATACAAGTAATACCACAAGACCATTTTCATCAGTCTTGGTAAACATAGAGGAATCTGTTGCTCCCCACTTATATCCAAACTTAAGAAGAGAGGTGCTAAGTTTTCCATACCAAGCCCAAGTGGACTGTTTGAGTCCATATATAGACTTTCTGAGTTTACACACCATCCCTTATTTTCTTTGCAAGCGGTGCCCAAGCGGAAGATCCATGTACACTTACTCTCCGAGATCACCATGAAGGAATGCATTCTTCACGTTCATTTGAAATAAGGGCCACCTGCAATTGACTGCAACTGACATAAGAACCTTGACAGTATTCATTTTTACAACAGGAGCAAAAGTTTCCTTATAGTCAATATCATAAGTTTGGGTGTATCCCTTAGCAACCAACCTGGCTTTGTACCTCTCTACCGAGCCATCACTATTATATTTAACTTTATAAATCCAGCGACACCCAATAGTGCGCTTTCCATTAGGCAATCAAACTACATCCCACGTATTATTCTTGTCATGCGCTTTGAACTCATCTTTCATGGCTTCAACCCATACAGGTTGATTGCTAGCTTCCTCAAAACTATTAGGTTCTGTGGTCTCTTCAAGAACAGATAAAAAACCAACAAAACTAGAAGATAACTTGTCATAGCCAATGTGATTCTGGATGGGATACTGTACCGTGTGATAAGTGGTGAAGTCTCGAAGTCGTGTTGAGCGTCTAGACACACGGGTAGATCTCCGAACAAGAGCTGGAGTTGCAGGAGCAGGTTCGGAAGCAATGGGAATCAATTCGGTAGCTGTCCCATCCGAAGATGTCCTTGGCATGGGCATTGATTCAAGGATGTTATTGCTGATTACTTCTTCAGTCTCATCTATTCCTTCGGGCTCATTTCGCAGGTTACTTCCAATTCCAGGGCCATTGTTCAACTCATCCACCATTGGAATAGGAGCTAATTCAACTGTCAACTCATTGTACTCCTCCTGAATTGTGTCGCGACCCTAAAAAATAATTTTATCATTTTTATCGGGCTAATGGATTATTAAGACTAAGCTTAACTCGGGCCCTCCCAAGCCCTACCAATTCGCAACTTAGGGTTTAAGTTCTTAACATGCAAATGATTTCGTGCTTGGAGTCGCCACTAATCAATTTGTGGTAGGCTGATTAGAAACCTAAATAAAACATAGGGAGATATGTTTTATTCCTACGAACCAGAGATTCTAAGCTCGGGGACTTGATTACGCTAGATCTAGTCTAGCGCCCTTTCGGTACCTTTTCATTTCAAAAATATTTTTTGGCAGGCAGTTTGGATCCATTTTAACTTAGCCACTAACATGTGAGGTGTTCATGCGAGTGCGCAAACCACCAATTTAACACCCATAAATCAAAGCATTAAATAAATTGCAAGCTTAGGAGAACAACTTACCTCGAATCCAGCAAGCATCTGCATTGTTAGCTAGAAAATCACATCAATCAATCCTAATATGATTTCTAGTTAACAAACAATCACTCAATTCTTCTTTTTTTTGGATTTTCGCTTCATTTAAATGAAACTTAAACTATATGCAATGACGTGCGATAATGACATGTGAATTAATGCAACCTAAACATGCAAACTATATGTCATGCGACGACGTGACTTAATTCTAATGACGTGCAATGATGTATTTTTGGTATTTTTCTTTAAGGAAATTCGGAATTAAATGAAATTCGGAATTAATGAAAATGCCCAAAATAACATGCAACCTAATGATTTCTATTTTTGGTATTTTCTGTTTAAAATTCGAAATTCAAAAATACCTAAGTTAACATGCAACCTATGATGACTTAATCTACCCTAGAATGATTTATTTTTGGGATTTTTGATTAAAAATTCGGAATAATAAAATAACGTGAATAATCCATTAGGATTTGAAATAATACCTAATTTAAATTAGGAAACTTGCCACGTTACGTCCTAATTTAAATTAGATATTTATCTTATCCTTCGGGATATATTCAAAAACCCTAGACATGCAAAAATTCTAATCTAAATCTCAAAACAGAAATTTTTTTGGGTTTTCTTTTTATTTGAAAAGGAAAGAAATCAAAACAAGGATAACAATCAAACTCAAATCAACCACGCGATCCGCCAAATTCGTTTCAGACTCGGATTAGGCACAAAAATCGAATTATCGGTCATATCTAAAGGGTTATAGATATTAACGGATAATTGATTATTCAAATTTGGAAAGCGCATCAAAATCATTATCGTATTCAAGTGGTTATGAATAGGATAATAATTTTCCGTATCGCCGCGTATCGGACCTTAGGGTTAAAGTCGGATAGTCGTCCAGATACGTTGCTAAATTAGGAAATTTTCCTAATTTGAATGTTCTCAAATATCGCGGATATATCGAATATTATCTTAAGTTATCTAAATATTCACGTGATATTCACGAAATATTTAAACGTGCAAATCAGGAAATTGAATATTCTGAAAATATATCGGATAATATTCACTCACCTAATTTACCGATAACTTCCAATTTTGAAACGTCTCGGGATCGAGATCGACGTGGATTGGGATCGGGATTGCGTTTGCGGATCGGAACGGCGACGATCGGCGACGACGGAATGGCAACGACAAGGTGGCTCACGGTGGCGACGTCAAGGGCGAGTCACGGCGCACGGCAATTCACGTTGGCACTTGGCGGAGGCTCACGGCGCGGCTGTCCGGTACGACGGGGACGACTCCGGGCAGCGGCGGTCGACGGTGGGGACTCGTGGAAGGCCGAGTGTCAGGCCAAGGTAGACTGTGAGGCGTTGTTGATCCACGACTGGATACTGCAGAACGAACAGAAGCTGAATTCTTCAGAGTCCCTACTTCACTTGAAGGTGGAACTAGTCAAGACCGGCTGGGCTGCTTCCGCTTTGCTGTTGACTGGTCCAACCGAGAGGCCCTCATAGACGCTGCATGGACGATTCAACCATGGACACTCGCTCGCTGCATGGGGGAGCTATACTGGGCGTCGATGAAGAGGAGCAGCAAACGTGGATAACTTCCTTCACTTCAAGGCTTCAAAGGCACGGGCTTCAACGTGGACGTGCATGGACTAAAGCGTTGACAAGCTCTTTCGTTGACCGAAGAAAATCTGATTGGTGCAGGAAGGACGTGGACTTGGGCAGCTTCTCTTCAAGCTTCACGGCGTGGGGATGTTTTCTTCGGTGGTTGCTGGTCTTCGTTCGGGGAAGGGGATCAGTGAGACTCCAGGGACCAGTCAACGTGGGGGAGAGCCTTCGGTGAAGAAGAACGTGGAAGCCGCAGCGACTAAGTTGGCCGGGGAACGCGTGTCGCGGCGGTGACGACACCCACTTCTCTCTCTTGCTCTCACTCTCACTAAAATCTGATCTGGAAATTGTGTCCTCCCCCCTTTTTCTGACCTAAAACATGCTTATATAGTCCTAAACTAGGTCAAGTTGGATGGGTTTTCTAATCCTAGCGGGCTTAGGTTTAATTAAACCTAAATGGGCTGATTTAATTAATTAACATGATGGGCTGAATTAACCTAAGTTTTAATTAATTAAACCAAACATATCAAATTGAGCCCAAATTAAATCAACCGCCTGTTTGACATTGAAATCCCCGGCCCTTGCATTCTCGAGCGATCCAATTTGTTCGACGAATTTTCAGCTCGCTCGCCATCGTCGGTCCGATGCAAAATGCAATTAAATTAAAATGAACCTAAACTATATGTTATGCAATTTAAATATTTTTGTTTAGGGATTAAAATTTTAATCCCTAATTTTCTATGCAAATTAACATTAAATGATGCGCCGAAATTTAGGTGTCAACAAATTGGACTCCTGGAATGAAAAAACATAGTTGATTCATCAAATGTAACATCACGCGATATATACATCTGCCTAGTGGTTGGATCAAAGCACTTGTAACCCTTTTTTGTTGATGAATAGCCCATAAACACACACTTCTTGGTGCGAGGGTCAAGCTTACCACCACTTCGAGAGTACACATAACATACACACCCAAAAACTCTCAAATGCCAGATATTAAGTTTGCGCCCATAAAGGATTTCCATAGGAGTCTTGTAACCCAGAACACGACTAGGAAGTCGATTAATAATATAACAGCTAGTTAAAATAGCATTGCTCAAATAAGTCTTCGGCATGCCTCTAGAAAATAATAATGCTCGAGTGACCTCAAGAAGGTGTCGATTCTTTCGTTTGGCCACTCCATTCTGCTGAGGTGTATCTACACACGAAGTTTGATTAATAATTCCCAAGCTACTCAAATAAGATTGGAAGGTTTGATTGGAATATTCTGTGCCATTATCAGTGCGTAAGACCTTTATGCATGTTTTGAACTGATTCTGAATCATGCTACAAAATTCTTGAAAAATAGTGACCACATCACTTTTAGCTTTGAGAAGGTATAGCCAAGTAGGTCGCGATTTGTCATCAATAAAAGAAACAAAGTACTTAAAACCATCTCTTGAATCAATTGGAGCACTCAAAACATCCGAATGTACTAAATCAAACACCTCAGAAGCTAAATTAGAACTTTGAGGAAAAGGTAATCTGTGTTGTTTAGCATAATAACAAGAGTCACAAGTACTGCAATTATGAAATAAAGTTTTATCAATAGCTTGCAGCACACGGTCAGAAGGATGACCCATGCGCATGTGCCACAACCTTGAAGCCTCCATCACATTTTTCCTTGCCACCAAGGCATTCATATGACAGTCAAGGACGTAGAGACCATTCTGTAACCGTCCTACACCAATCATCTTCTTGGTGTTGCAGTCCTAAAACAACACCTTTGAAGAAGAAAATACAACACTGCAATTTAATTCTTTAGTGCACTTGCTCAAAGAAATTAAATTAGAAGACAAATTGGGTACAACCAAAACATCTGAATTCTGTGAGAACAACTTAAGCTGTCCTGCTCCTTGTGTTGGAACCTGCATTCCATTAGCCACAGTAATGGGTGGATACGTGACACTTGAGGAGACATTAAACAGTAAATCTGCAGAGCTACACATGTAATCGGTAGCTCCTGAATCTATGATGAATTGAGTACTAGATTGGGTTAAAAAAGTAGTACCCGATGTCTTAACCATGTTGGCCGAATCTAATGAAGGACTAGAAGATCTCGAACCAATCATCCCCTGTCCTTGCATTTGAAGTAGTTGTTGAAACTGTTATGCCAAGGACTCTAGTTTCGATTGAAACTCTGTAGAGTTTCTTGGAACAGCAATTTTTGCTTCTTGAACCTTATCTTTGTTGGCACGAAGATGAGGATGGAGTATCCAACACCTATCTTTGGAGTGACCATCTCTATTACAATGGTCACAATGAAATCGAACGAGCCTTTTATTTTTTCCCTTCACCAATTTCGCCACAGATTCGCCATGTTGGCTATTCATCACAGCATTATGAGCTAAATTTTTAGAGATTGACTTATCAAGACTAGGCGAGACACTTATCACTCAACGCCTCGTCTCTTCTCCTTGAATCAAGCCACAAACTTCATCAAACGTAGGCAAGTTTGGGCTCATCAGAATTTGTCTTCTCACGTCTTCGTACTCAGGTTGAATGCTAGCTAGTAACTGGAAGACACGATCTTGCTCTTCCCGTTGAATGTAATCAGCCACACTTTGGGTTGCTGGCCTATATAGACGAAGCTCGTCCCACCTTTTCTTCATACTTCCAAGATGGTTGGTGAAAGATTGAGAGGACTCTTGCTTAGAGTTAGCAATCTCTTGCTGCAATTCGAATACCCGCGACGCATTCTGAGCTTGTCCATACATCTTATTCAATGATTCCCACAAGATTCAAGCTGTAGGGGAATATGCAAAAATCTCATACACTTGGGATTCCATAGAGTTAAAAATCCAAGACATAACCAAACTATCGTTGGTTTGCCATTCATCAAATTTCGCATCCCTCTCGGGAGGTGCTTTTATTTGGCCATTGATATGACCAAGCTTTGATCTGCCCCCGAGGGCCACTGTAATAGCACGAGACCATGGAAGAAAGTTCTTCTCATTCAACAATATGTTGGTGAGTCGCTGACTGATGGCGGTGGAGTTGGGTTCGGGATTGTAAGCAAGACCAGCTACGTCACAAGCCTTCCCCAGGCGCAGTACCCGACAATCTAACAAAATACCAACTCAAAACAACACTAGAAGTCAAGAGTCTATGATTGACTTGTGTAACCTAATGGATGATAGTACAAGTGATGGAAGTGGATATTCAAAATGTGGCTGCGAGCCGCAGATTGATCTTGAGGACGTTGCTCCTGACCAAAGTATCGGTTTTAGCTGCTATGCATCCAAGGATTTTGAGGCACAAGATGTGCGAAATGTCCAGGAACCCCATGCTCAATTTTGTGAAGAAGATGTTGATGACTTTCTAAAGTCTGTGGAACATATTCTTTCTCGGCACAATGATGAAGCTCAGGTGCAGACTCCTTCCACTTGTGTAGGTTCTGATATCGCAGAGGAAATGTCTACTCACCGCAAGAAGCTTTCTTCCATTCTTGCCCTGGATTTCTCATGCATGCTATCCTCAGAGTACCTAGAGCAGATCACTTTTTTGGTAGAGAAGCTCGTGGCCGATCCCATCTTGACTGTCGATCAACTGCTTAAGTTGAAGTTGGTTAAAGAAATCCCCAAAGCAGGCAAGGTTTTTCAGTGCACTAAGGGACTTGCTGAGCAGGCTTCCAATTTGTTCGGAGAACTTCTGGCCATGAAGGACAAGGTTTCTTCCATCAAGAGAGAGTTCAGTGAGCTGAAGAAGGGAGCAGGAGAATTGCAGTCTCAGATAGATTCCAAGTCATCTCTGGTGCGAGAAATAGATGAACAAATTGCGCAACTTCAATCTAGGAAAGCCGAACTTACTCATGACCCCGAGTCAACGAATAAGGCGAAAGTGCAGGTGGTTGCTAAGGAGAAGATCGTGGCGAACTCAATATCAACTGTCACACGAGAGATCCAGATTGCCAGTGCTGAGATCCCAGTATGAGAAATGAAGAAGAAAAGTGCCGAAAAGCGAATGGCTGAGATCCTCACTAGTAGACATGGCCACGGTTTAGGAACCGGCGGTTCCATTTCATGACCATGTATGAACCGGAACCGAAACCACAAGGGGCGGTTCCTGTTCCGGTTCGAAACCAGCAGTTTCAAGCCAATTTTGGTTCGTAATTTAAAAATTAATAAAATAAATTGTAAAATAAAAATTGTAGGCTCGGTCCCCCGTCGGTCGTCGCTCGGGCTTCGCAGCCTTGGCCACGGTGGCAGAGGCAGGGTTCAAGACGGCGAGGAGATGAAGCGGGAGATGGTGTCAGCGGCGAGGGGGAGAAGGAAGGGGCCAGGGATGAGGAGGAGGAGCGGGGGGTCCTCTTCCTCTGGGGGCTGGGCAGGGTCTGGAGGAAGGGGCGTCGGTGTCGGCGTCAACAATTGCGGCCATGGGTGGCGTCGGCAGCTATAGCCATGAGCGTCGACGAGGGTCAGATCTGGGGAGACAGGGAGCGGACAGAGGAGAAAAGGGGAGGAGGCACAGGGTAGCGAGGGGGGAGGAGGAGGGGGCGTTGATGTCGGTGTCGGCGACAGCGGCCATGGGCGAGGGCGACAGCATCGACAGCGGCGGGGGTCAAATCTGGGAAGATAGGGGGCAAGCAGAGGAGAAAAAGGGAGGACTGGAGGAGGCGCAAGGGAGAGGGGGAAGGAGGGATTTGGAGGAAGAGGACTGGAGGTGAGCGTGGGTAGGGGTGGGAACGTGAGGTTGTTATGCAGCAGTAGTTTTTTTTTTTTTTGGAATCGGAATCGGGTCCGTAGGCCACGGGCCAATATCGATTCCGAATTGCGGGTCAGTCAACGGGCCAGTCCCGGGTTTGACCCTGGCCAGTTCTAGACCAAAACAGGCCCGTGGCCATGTCTACTCGCCAGGTATGTGCCTCTCAAAGGTTTGTCCTTTGAGAAATCCGGCTGAAATTGATCACTCGCACTGCAGCTGATGATTTTAGCATTAACCCTACTTCGTAGCTTGTGTTTCATTCCTTACTTTGGAACTTTCTCAATGTTTTCTCGAATTGATGTGGATATGAAAGCCTAGTTCGGTTGGTTTAATAGAGTCACTGGTTGTGTAATCTGAATTGCTAGTATTAATGGAAAGAGCTACTAGTCAAAACTCAATGTGAATCACAATTCACAGCTCATCACTCAAAATCGTCTCTGTTCGACTACTTTGTCACTATTTCGGCACTTCTCATGCTGTTGCAAACAACAGCACGCACATTGTAGCTCGAAGTATCAGTCGATTAATGCACGAGAAAGGGATACAATCCAATGTGGCTTGCCAGCTTGCCATGGAATGTGATTCATTGGCTCGAGTCACCAGTTTGTAACCAGTCTTGCTTATCTCGGACCATGAATTCTAATAATTCGGCTTATCGATCTTGTAATGCATGACTCTCCTACAACCTGCTAGCCTTCAAACTTGAAAACTCTTTCCACTATTTATGCAGAGAATTAGCAGAATAATGTATGATGAGACTCTTAGAGATTTCTTTTTCCTCCTTTTGTTTTTACTAAGAGCGTGAACAAAATGTATCGTCACGTGAAAAAAAGAACTTTTTCTTTTATTCTAATTTGATGAAGTTTCAACATAGACAGAAAAAGACTGTTGTTTTACAATAATTATGTCAAAAATTACTTTCTTTTCCTCATTTTAAAATAACTAAAACTTATGCTCACTTCACTTGACAAAATTTTTAATATCAAAGGTTTTGTTGACGAGTGCCCTCGATGCACTTTTTAATCATTATACTGGTTTAGAAATGTTTTAATCCCCAATACGCTAATTACACATAAGATGAAAAAAGGACAGTACATTGGAAATAACAAAGTTTCCTTGATTAGGTGTTGAATCCTAGTAAAAACAAGAGGTCGGTTTATGTTGAGGTCGCGCTGATTTCCGGTCAAACTTGCCACTACAGTATCTCACATTTCGCGTTGTATCACAATCTCCATCCTATATTAGTTACATGTTAGTTTTGAATTTTACTAATTTTATTTTTCCTTCTATTTGTTTGACCATCTAAACTAGACTTTCCTGTTCACCGCAGCCGATTGCTCCATCGAAAATTTCGACCATCTTGGAAAGGAATCGATTAAATTTGTGATATCTAGCGCGTAATAATTGATTTAGGTGAACAGGGGAGCTCGCAGAGTAATGTTTTGCATCCAAAGCTGAAACCGCAAGAGCAACCAAGATCGACCAAAGTTGATGTAATTCACAGTGACCGGGTCGTAGAGTCATGGTCAAGCTTGAGCTTCAAGTTGCTTCTGCAGAGCTGAAGCGTAAATTCTGGTAGAATTCATCAGCTTTCTGGAAACTCTGGGCTGTTTCTTGATGATTGTCTTTTGTTTCTTTTCTAGTGAGAGGGTGACTTCGACCGACTAATCGACCGTTGACGCTTGTCATGATAGCGCTAACAGATTTTGAGTATTTTAATTGTCAATTCCTACTTATTAAGAAGAGTTAATACAACAAAAAATTCTACGCTGGTACACCTGTAATAATTTTATCTCGAATTATTTTTGTGAATACAAAAAACTCTACACTGATACACTTGTGATAATTTTACCCTGAACTATTTTTTTACCATCAAAAATCCTACACTGATATACCTGTGATAATTTTATTCCGAACTAATTCTTTGACCACCAAATATTTCAAACTGGTATACTTGCGATAAATTTACCCTCCATTAGTTTCTGTTAAATTTTACTTTCAAATTGCTAAGTTTGATGAATGTTGTAATTGACAGGTATATCAGTTTTGGATTTTTCGTGGCCATTTCGCATCTCCTCTTACCACTGTATTGTTTCACGTAGAATCTCATCAGCTTCTTGAAACTCTGAGGTATGTTTCTCCATATCTAATTTTGCTTTCAATCAACTGATTTGCTGCTTAAAAACGAAGGGGAATTGGGTGCAGTTTTCCGTTTAGGAATTTGGGTTTCATCCAATTTTTTTGGCATGAGCTTTGTACGTTGAGGGCATGGTGAATTTGCTCAACACGGAGATGGAGGATGGACACTCCGATCTGTTTGGAAATAACGAGGGCAACACAATTCGTAGGCAGCAGAAAAACTCGTGATGTTGCAGTGCAAACTACTTGCGAGGACATCACTGGTTATTGTAGCAGAACATGCAACTCTGCAACCCCCAACTCTTGTTCTAGGAAAACCTAATGCCAAAAGGGACTGCAGGTAATTAAGTTTCCTACTAATTCTATTCATTAGCCGATTACTTGTCACCAAAATCAACAAGAACGAGAGATAAAGACGTCGCTTGAATTTTTATCTTGTGTTGCAAAGTGGCAAATTCTCATATCAGACCAAATCAATTTTGCAATGTGAATGGATCATGAGAGGCATTTTCCGAAGGCGAAATATGGTAGCAAGTTTTCAAAGGGAATCAATTAAAGAGTAGAGAGAAAGAGAAGATGAGGGAAACATGCGAACTTTTGCTGCTTATGATGTACCTTTGCTTAAGCATATGTCGACGTTCGATATGAAAAGCGGCATTTTGCTTGATGATCATTTGGCACTACAGTACAGACCACAGTACCAATGTCCTATTGTCTGAGACTTTTTTTGTTTCGGGTTGGTGATAGAACCAATCGCATTTAGCACACAAAGACTATGTTGCTGCGAATATCAACGGAGGTTTCTTATTGAGAACTCATGACGTGGTTCTTCAACAAGATGACAGTCTTTTCTGATAAATACAAATAGGCAATTTTGTCGCGTCGCTCGCCAAATTTCCATCTTGGCTATAGTTACAAAACATAACCATACAAACAAAACACTTAAAACAAGATGCATAAAGTAGGTCGATTGATTCAACGCTTGGCTCTCTTCGGTAATGTCCTGTTATATAGGATATCAGGACACCTACTGCATAGTTAGTGCATACTCAAGGTAATCAGATTGTTTGGTAAATGCCACAGTCGCTATTACGCAAGGGGTTTAATGAACATTTGTAGGTGGTGCTTGTTCTGCAGCATTGAAAAACTACAGGATTTGTTCTTACTAAATCCCAAATTGGTACATTTATGATAATTTTACCCCGAATTATTTTTTTGACCGTCAACAAATCCACACTAGTACACATATAACAATTTTACCCCGAACTAATTTTTTTACCACAAAAAATCACAAACCTGTACACCTGTGACAAATTTACCGTCCATTAGTTTTCGTTAAATTTTACTATCAAATTGCTAAGTTTGATGACACGTGGTAGTTGACATGTATAATAGTTTGGAGTTTTTCCCATATGTTTGTCATAAGTTTATTAATTTGTGATTTTTTTAAAATTAATCCAATTTAACGGACACTAACGGAGGGTAAAGTTATTACAAATGTACTAATTTAGGGTTTTTAGTGATCAAAAAATTAGTTTTGATTAAAATTGTCATAGGTGTACAAGTTTGGAGCTTTTAGTGATCAAAAAATTAGTTTGGAATAAAATTGTCACAATTGTATCTGCGTGGGATTTTTTGTTGTTAAAAAAATAGTTCGGGGTAAATTTGTAGTGTACTAGTTTGAAATTTTTGGTTAACAAAATATCAATACGAGAAAAATTATCGTAAATATATTAATTTTGAATTTTTTTTGTGATATTAATTATTTTTTAAATTATGGGCCGCTGGCTCCTCTATAACAAAAGTACTTTCGAAACTTGTCCCAAAGCGATGGAGGTGACCTTCAATCTTGTCAGTCGGACAGCCCCTGACCAGTTTAGATATGCAAAATCTAAGTACAATCTTACATTGGTTGGTTGACCCAAGCCGTGACCACTGGCCACTTCTTAAAAGAGAGAATAGCTCAAAACGCAATCTCTACATGTGTGCTCTTCTTGTTTTTATTTACTAGTGTGATAAATGGGAATGAGTTCAAAAAGGTACAAGGCAAACTCACGGCGTTGAGAGATGGAAGGAAGGCGCGTAACGAGCCCCACATGGCAAATGTTCGTGCGTTGCTCTTTGGTTTGTAGGTTTTTCTTTTTAATCAACTGTTCAAGTTTTGATTTTTGACTCTTTTGTTTTAGGGCGTCAACCGATTAAATTTTCGATGATTTTTCTTTGGTAATTTAATCATTGAATTACCACTAACCCATTGTAGGCTCTTTCTCGTTTCTATCCCATTTTTGGATTGTTTCTCGGCGGCTTAATATTTTTGAAGAAATAATTCCTTTTTCACATTATACTGAAGCACGGTTCGAACTTAGCACTATATCTTATGATTCAGTTCTTTGAAATGAAAAACAGAAAAAGGAAATTAATAGGCAATACTACTATCATATGTACTATGCAGTGAAGAGATGGCCAAGATAAAGAGTCAAGGAGGAACTGCTTACACCTAAGCATGTATACATGCCACTCACCATAGTTAATTTGTTTTGACCTCTTCATCTTAATAGCGTGCCTTTTCTAAGGAGATCTAATACTACCCCGGAAAGTCTTAGCGTCAAGTAATTTCACGAGAGAAGGGAGCTCGGATCTTACTAAGAGCGAGTGCCCTCGGGCGTCATGTAATGTATTTAATGCTAAATTTGGCTTCGTTTTTACCAAGAATGGAATGGGGCATTATCTTCAATAAGGGCAAAGCTTGAAGAAGCAAAGGAAAGGCTTCGCATTCCACAACAACAGAATGCACCTTGTAACTCTTTCATACTTTTAGGAAAGTTCATTTGGAAAAGAAAATGTTTTGTACTAGTGAATTCGGGTCCATAATAATGGGTTCCAGCGTACGAGATCTCGGTAACGAAAACTATAAGAGGTTGTATGGGTGAGATCCACCACCAAAAAAAGTATTCTTTCGCAACATTTTAAAAATCTCTATTTTTAGAAAAGATATGTTGCCATTATAGGCTTTATCTTTGCTACACTATGTTTGTCATTAATGAGAAATGCATTAAGTACAATTGTTCGCTTAACCAAATAAAGCATAAGAATCAATTGCTGGAGGTGCAAATATTTTCATCAATTGTTTGAAGTATATGCAGACTTTCCATCCAATGAACTCTTTGTGTTGTCTATACCTGTGTTTTAGGAAAAGAGAACAGAAATAATTTGTTTATTATCGAATTTATGGGTTTTTATAGAATGAGGTCCACAATAAAAATATTTTACCCTTTTAGTTTTTGTACTGAGGTAATATGAGTTTTTGATTTGTTTCAACTAATTATCTAAAGACCAATGTCGGCTTTTTTAGTTGAGATGCATGCATTTTTATCGACGCCAAAACTCGCAATTTCAATTTGAACTGTAATGAATAAAGTGTCATCCAAATATATAGAACGTAATTTTAGTTTATCACACTCTTGCATTGTCATAAACACGTGCGTAACCCGAGCTGATGCTAGTAAAAAATTTAAGCAATCAACAATCGTAAGAAACGGTAGGTAACCTTCTCGTTATCCGATATATTTTCATCCTTTTTTTTTAATCTAGGGTTCCAAATTAACAAATTGGGTCATGTCAATCACGGTGACCTGTCTACTTATCAGTAGCATGACTAAGAATGGACATGCCTGCATGAGTAGAGATGGAGGAGCTTCTTACTAATCTGGTCCCGACATATAGTCCTGCGTGCTTCTACTTTCTTAGAAAACACTACTTGTGGAAAATAGGTGGATTATGATAAAAGTGGGTAGAAGGAGGCTGTCAAAACTAGGATGAGCAGAGCACATCACATGCTTGAAAGTTGGAGAAAATCTGTCGGTGAAAATGTCGATCAAAATGGCCTTTTAGTACGCACATCACATAATTTGATTAATGATTTCAACTCTTTCAACCTATGGGCAACACGTAGGGTAAGCGCGATTAGAACGCTCAATTTTTTTTTGGCCCAATCCCCTAAGAAAATATCGAATTTTAAGTCAAATCTCAATTCTGTTCCAAACATTTTTTTCTATCTAGAATAAACCCCAGTCTTTAGCTCCGGTTCCAAATCTGCCATAAACTTTTATTTGTCTAAAAAAAAAGTACATGAACTTTAACTCTAGTCTCAAGTATGTCCCGAACTTTTTTTGTCTAAAAGAAGTTACCAACTTTGAATCTAAGCTCATATAGGCCCCCATTAACCCTTTACCCGAAAATCGTCATTATTGTTGACATGCCATTTTCACATCAACAATATGACGTGAAAAATTATCTCCCAAATGAAACTGTTCTTTGATATAAAAATTAAAGAAATTAGGAATGACTAACGACGATTTTTGGGCAAAGTGCTAATAGTAGTAGAATTGGGACTATATTTAAAATTGGCGAATTTTTAGAGAAACAAGTCGGGGGGGTTTTCTTTAGACAAAAAAAAGTTCAGGGCGGATATGAATTGGACCTAAAGTTAGGAGTTTTTTTTTAAAACAAAAAAAGAGTCAAGAACGGAATTGTTACTAAATCTAGAGTTGAGGTTTTTTTTTTTGGATTAGGCTACTTATTTTTTGCGAATAGGGTTTTGTTTTTATTTTATTTTTTCTCTAGTCCGAAACCCTCGACCGATGCTTCCCGTTCAAGATGCTGCTCGTTTCGACATATGATATCAGAACCTCCATCCAATTTTTCTGCACATCTTCTCGACAGTAACGTATCGAGGCCTTCCCATCCAATTTGTGGGTAGAGAGAGCGTTAAGAATACGATATCTCAGGCGCCTCGGAATTCAATATATTTAATTTATATGTCGCCTTTTTTTCCCACCTAATTATATGTAAATCTGCCTGAGATAGTACTAAAAGAAAAGGGGGAAGAGAAAGGTGAATGGAAAGGTTAGGAGCATCAGGCCTGGGGATTCCCCTTTGGGGGAGAAGCGTGAAGACAAAGCTCAAGAAATCAAGGGAAGCTGAGTGGGGGCGACAATTAGCGGATGATTAATCACGATCAATCATTCTGTCCCTCCTTTGAGTTTTGGTTTTGTCGGCTAATTAGTCGCTAACGCCCCTCCCCACCTCCACCCCTTTCCTTTTGTTCTGTCTTCATTTGGTCCCAACACATGCCCCGCCTGTTGAAATACTCAAATTCCTCCTTCCTTCCTCTTCACTCACACTCACACACTCTCTCTCTCTCTCTCAAAAAAAGTAAGTTTTAGGAGTGCAAGAAACATTAAGAAATGACCATAGATGATAGACCTTTCGTGGCCTGTAATATCGAATGCAATTTACGTGTTATCACGTCAAATTTAAGGTTACATTCATAATAAAGAACAGACGGGAGGTTAAACTCGTGAATTTGACCGGACCCAATAGAGGTATCGATATCTCCAGGAACCCCAAACTAAATAGACATCGCCGATTATTGTAACGATCCATATAGGATAGGAAAAAGTCCGAACGCCCCAGCTCAATTGTTGCGCTTGTAATCAGAGCTCCTTGTGCTCCTGAGTACCCATCATAATAAGATCTTGCAAATTGGTCGGGGAGACTTGACCGAACCATGTGATTTTTTGTGCTGAATTTCATATAACTTTTTCTTTTTGTTACTTTGGAGTTTTGCGCGGATTTTTTTGGTCAATCATGTGTATGACAAGGGGGGCCATACACATGGACCCCTCGCCCTCATCAAATTAGCACCGCGGGCCCATTATTGCATCCCTAAATATTAGAAAAGATGTAACTATTTATTTTAAAAAAAAGCATCTAATTCCACTAAATAACTAGTAAAAAAATATCATTAAATCCGAGAGAATTAACTAGGAGAGGGCTGCCCTCGCCGCCGCCACCCTTGCCGACGAGGGGGACCCTCGCTTGTGGCCAACAAGGGCCAGCCATGGCTTGTGGCCGGTTGCCGGCCATGGCCAAGAAGGAGAAAGAAGGAAAAAATAAAAGAAATATTAAAATATTATTAATAAAAAGAAATTTATGTGGTTATCAAATGCATTTTTGTTTTTTTCTATTTTAGGAATGAAAATTTTGGGCCATTACTAAACGTTTTCAAGTGCTTAGAAATTATTTTTGGGAACAGAATAAAAAAAATCATTTCTGAGTAGAAATCGTATTCGGAAACAGAATGGTTCTCAAATGCAACCTAAATCGAAGCTTATTTTATTTTTTGTTTTTAAAATTTGGTCCCTCAATAAATATTCATTTTTTTTTAAAAAAAAGTCCCCTTTTTCCGCGGAATCTATTTATAATTCGTTATATCCCGGGGGAAAAGGAAAAATGATTTTTCCCCAATTGCGGCGAGCCCCGGGGGTGCAAAGACGAGCCTGCCCCTCCGCCCCCGGCGAGAGAAGACGACAAAAGTCGCAGGGTCAGAGAATATTTCCTAGAAAATAAAAAACAAACCGGAATTCAAATAAAATAAAATAATTATAATCATTCATTTCTTATTCTGTTTTCATTTTGTTATCTTCCCAAGGCAGTGAAGTACGCCCCTCTCCCTCCCTCCCTCTCTCTCTCTCTCTCTATCTCTATCACCAGAGGAGGAGGAGGGCATCTGAAGCTCCTGCAACTTTTCCGTACTCCGTCAGCTCACTCACTTCCATCTCACTCTCTCTCTCTCTCTCTCTCTCTACCCTGCCTCTTTCTCTCTCTAGCCGTTGCTCTGCGAACGAACGGTCTCCTCTATAGCTTCCCCCGTAGCTGCCTGCTTCTTCTTCGTCGTCGTCGTCGTCTGCTGCTCCTTCTTCTTCTTCGCTCGCGGCATGTGAAACCCTAGCTCGCGCTTGCTCCGGTTTGTTGCTGCTGCCGCGGCGGCGCCGGGGGGGGGGGGGGGGGGGGGGAAGGGGCGGGGCTGGTCGGATCTGACCTTGGGGCCACATTGCCGCCGGGGATGGGGAACTGCTGCAGATCTCCGGCCGCCGTCGCCAGGGAGGACGTGAAGTCGAACTTCACGGGCCACGACCACGGGAAGCGCGACTCCAGCGCCGGGAGGAAGCCGGCCCCAGTCACCGTCCTCTCGGGCGTCCCCAGGGAGAACATCGAGGAGAGGTACCTGATCGACCGGGAGCTCGGGCGGGGGGAGTTCGGGGTGACCTACCTCTGCATCGACCGGGGCTCCCGGGACCTGCTCGCCTGCAAGAGCATCTCGAAGCGGAAGCTGCGGACCGCCGTGGACATCGAGGACGTGCGGCGGGAGGTGGCCATCATGAGGCACCTGCCCCGGAACGCGAGCATCGTGAGCCTGAAGGAGGCGTGCGAGGACGACAATGCGGTGCATTTGGTGATGGAGCTGTGCGAGGGGGGCGAGCTGTTCGATCGGATCGTGGCCAGGGGGCACTACACGGAGAGGGCCGCGGCCGCCGTCACCCGGACGATCGTGGAGGTGGTGCAGCTTTGTCATAAGCACGGGGTGATACACAGGGACTTGAAGCCGGAGAATTTCTTGTTCGCTAATAAGAAGGAGAATTCGCCTCTGAAGGCCATTGATTTCGGATTGTCCATATTCTTCAAGCCAGGTAAGATCTTCAATTTGCTACTCAATGCACCCCGGATGTAGGGAAAAGTAGCATACTTTGTTCATATGCCACTGGGAGATCTACTCGAGTAATGTAGTATGTGATTCGCTAGAAACAGCACCTCTGTCAATTTTCGAGCTAGACTTGGCAGTTCAGAAGAATGCTTCTTCCTTGATTTCATCAGATGAAAAAAATTATACTCAGAAGATTCTTCCCGCATTCTAGGAAATCAAGCTCCTCGAATTGTTGCTCTGATAGCCCTGTCACCACTTGGCAAATGATCCGCTATTGTGCTTCTTTGGACGTGTTTATGTCAATTGCAAATCTTCCGACAAATGGCTATGTTATATTCCAAAGTATCGCATGTCTTTGACACGGGGTGGAAAACTACAGATATGCTCTTGATTTAGTATGTTAGAGCAAAGATGTATTGTACGGGAATCTCGTAGGAATGAATGTCTTTGATATGAAAAGAACGAAACTTTTGATATGTTCTTGGTGTGGAGATTTCAGGGTGAATTGGCATTTACCTAGAAACCCATCATTGGCCTCTTGGAACCACTTTGGAACTTGTCACATCCGGCAGAACTAGGGTGGTATCTTTTTTCCTTTGGATTTTTTTTATCAATAAGTAAAGTTTCTATGCATCTACTGTCTATTAACCTCTTAGACAGAAGTTAATCACAGGATTGAGTATGTGTTTTCTGTTGACAGGAGACGGGAGCATAAAACCAATAAAACAAATTCAGTCAAAAGAATAAAAATGACAACAGTAGAGGCAAAGCTACAGCAAGATGAAAAACACTTATATGATTTTTGTCCAATTCCACCTTCATAACATTCATATCTCTAATTCTACTTCTGTAGCAATTCAGATAGCATAATGTTGGATGTTCATTTAGATATATCATGGTTATTAAATGCATATGCACACATTTAAGTTTAGTAATCGTATTTTAAAGGGTGTAGAGTGGGTAAAGAGTACGTATGACCTCAACATACCCTACACCTATGACGCCTATATTATTTGGAGTTTTGAACGTACCCTATGCTCTTTGTTACTCATCCTGGAGTCCACCCAGCCATGAACCTACTAAATTGTATCGCTTATTTGGCTATACATTCCTAATTGGAGGACCCTTTCTTGATGACATTTTAAAACCTACTCTTTCTAGGTGGATCCATTTAGGTTTATGTCAACATTGTCACGATGTTGTCATAGACCTCAAAATACCATGCTGTTAATTGGTTCTGTGGTAGCCCAAGGTGCTTGGTACTTAAAAAAAGGAGATTCTTAAGTGCGATAGTAGCTATGACATTGACACGATAACCGGATTATCATGTCAACTGATTAGAGTGGTTTTGCATAGAGGATGCACGGATCAATGTCCAGCATTCTATTAGGATCTGGTGGCAGCTTTCTGGTTGATTGCATATCTACTTATTAGTCTTTAACAACAGATAATGATCATATTGCTTATGTTGAACTGACTAATTTGTTTTAGGTGCTTTGTTTATATGGAGTCAAACTGGCTTTGATCAATGTCTCTTAATTGGTTTTGGTCACGCAGCAGAGATCAAAAGAAATAAGATCGAAATTTTGGTGTACGTGTACCAAGCACCTAAAGTGTCTTATCTCACAATTTCACCTTTCGACCCAGCTCTGGTGCATGCTTTGCATATCAGGAATCTTCGTACGGATATAATGAAAAAACTTGTTGCTAATTGGTGGATGTTGAGTTTTTCAAGGAGAGAGCAGTCTCCAAATATATGGTTTCTTGAGATATGAGACCTGTTAATAGCACGCTCAGGAAAGAAAATGGCAATAGGAAGAAAAAGAATGGCTTCTTGCCCGGACTTTCAATGCCGGAGTATCTCTGATCAATCTGAGCTGTTAGACTCAATTATAACTTCTTCAGCTGGGCCGGGGGAAAAGGAAGTGCAGTTTCTCTCAGTGTCACTCTGGTTTGCCATAATATAGATGATAATTTTTTCTAGTTTTGGTACATAATAAAGGATTTCATCAGAAAGAAACATTTTTGTCAGATCATAGTGACCTTGACTTCACTCGTGATCTCATTTTGATAGGATTAAGTTCGTCGAACCTTGTTGAATAGAAGAAAAAAACTCTGATTTCTGTATGTCAATCAAACTTGTGGAGGTAAGAAATAAATCTAATTGGTGCGGGGCTTGAAATTTTTCCTCTGTTCGTTCTACCCATTCCACTGATTTCTTACAGACTGAGTGGGAGGTCTCCCCGTCTCTGTGCTATTTCACTTAGGCTATATTTGGGAAATGAGAGAATGTGGGGGGCTGAAAGTTGGGTGGAAAGTGAAGAAAATTATAAAGTTTGTGTGTAGAAAAGGAGTGAAATTCAAATTTTTATATTTTGCTTGCCAATTTTTCTTTCCTCCGCATATCCAAACATAGTAGTAAAAGAAAAGGAAATGTCTACTTCACTTGAGCTGTGCTGTTCATCAAACTCAAAAACCAGCATATCCTTCAACTTTTCTAATTGAATTGCTATTTATAAGATAATGACTCTTAAAATACCTTAAGTTTGGTGTCATACTTCAGCTGTACCAAGCTAAGTTTTGTCTAGAGCTTTCCACTCTGAATCATCTTTGAAGTATCTCATGTTGGTGTCCTATTTGCCTGGTGTAGGATGTCTGAACTGTAGAACCTTGATATTTTTATGAGTCCGAGGAGCAATAACTGTATTGTTCCTTAGCCACGCTCTCTTGAGAAAATGCTTCATGTGTATACCAGTGCAGCTTTGTTTGTGAATATTCATTTCACTCTCCAGCATATGGTAGGTACCCAGCTTGATACCTATGGTTGGGTATACCAGTGAGTTTTATTTTGCCTTGTTGATGTTTGACATTTCTATTTCCTGTCCCAAGTGTGTGCTGGTATGCACTTTGCAATAGATGTTATTTATATGGGTTTGCCATGTTTGTAGTTGTCAATTATTTTCAAAAGATAAAAGAGTTGCAATTTTTTCTGTTGCTTGACTCAGAAAGTTTGTGGAGAATTGTGCTGCAAATCGTAACTGCTTGGTGTCGGAACCTGACTAGGTTGAGTTCGACGAGATAAATGTATCGCTTGTGTCGCACTGTTACTCTTACTTCCTTGCAGTGGGCAATTGATCAGGAGAGCATCTACTTATCAGTGAAAATTTTACTATAGAATCATCCAATTTGGTTTTCTGGGTCAAAGAGTACTCTGAAAATCAAAAATTTGCTTTTATAAATGTTGAGCATGAGCTTATCGAGAATATTGATGGAGAAGTTCTCCCTATACTAACGGATTAGGTACTTTTGCTCATCTTTTAGATTGTTTTTTATCTAGTCAGAGAAAACATGACTTTTGCATAGGTCTCTTCTGAATATAAATATGCTACTCCTTTTCGTATATGAGTTTCTTCAAAAATTTACTTGTGACAGGTAATTGCTGTCTTTGGGATTGATGCATCATTCTTATATAGTTTAAAGGTTAACGGAGAACTCTGTGTGTTGGACATGTGATGTGCTTTTTTTTTTCCTTGATAAAACGGGGTATCCGAATCTTGCAGTTTGACTAATGCCCTCAGATAAATGCAAGCCGCCCTGTGTTATCAAAACGTTACTGGTTGGCTCCTTGAAATAGAAGTGGGGTTCTTTTGTGCTGGTTCTCATATTCACTCTTAAACATCAAAAAATAATCAGCATAACTGCAGTCCCAACTGTCATATAGTATCTCTAGATAGATCTCTAATCCCATCTTCCTCTAGCTGGCTTCCATCTTGCTTCTCCTTGCTTTTGCTAGCTTTTTCATCTCCCAGTCCCTTGTGACTTGTTTTATATAGCATAACAAGATGAATACAATTGATTTGTTTCATTGGTTGTGTATTTAGTACACCCCCCATTTCTGTCTGGGTGTTTTGACATTACTTTATCTGGCCTGCTATCAATCATGCAATGCTGATCTACTGTGGTACTGGTGCGGTTGTGTCCTGTAATTTTGTTTCATTTGGTTTTACTTTTCCTGTGGTGGATTCTGAGGTATTCTGTTTTTTACTTTATGATTTGGTTGCATTTTGTAATGTTTGTTGCAAAATGCAGTTTATAGATCCTAAAGTCAAGGCAATGCAATTTCTGATAGATTGACCTATTTTTATGAAGTCATGGATATTCTAGAAATCTGTTTTGAGTTTCTATGATAAAGATCACAAAACTGCCCATTCCCCTTGCATCTAGAGATCTTGTCACGCAGGAATTTTTGTTCTTCAATACTGAATCTGCCCTCAGCCAACGAATTGAGTTCAATCTCCGGAGTTTTTGGCTTGGAAGTGGGTTGGCATTTCCTTCATCTAATTGAGTAACACCAGTTCAAACGTTGAAAGAGTTGATCTCACCAAAGAATCCCCTCTAATAATTTCCCTCTCTGCCCAATCTGTACCCTTACTTTCTTTTTATTTGGATTTGAATGCAACAATATAGCGGTTAAATTAAAAGAATATGATTGCTGAACTTGTCAAGCTGTGGACAACTTAGAAAGCCCTTCAATTTGAACTTGCCTAGATTTTCATGACATCTTTTTATTGATTGTAGTTATTCGAAATAGACTTGTTCTAGATTTTCCTAATTCCTAATATTCCAGGTGAGAAGTTCTCAGAGATCGTTGGGAGTCCTTATTACATGGCTCCGGAGGTGCTCAAGAGGAATTATGGGCCAGAGATAGACATATGGAGTGCTGGTGTCATTCTCTATATTCTGTTATGTGGGGTTCCCCCATTTTGGGCTGGTAATATTCCTCAGTGATTTCTATCTGTTTTTATGTTGGGTTTAATATATCACAGGCAGGTGGCAAGTGTGTTTTCTAGCTTTTGATTTGTAATGGCTAAGCACTTTTGTGCCTTCAATTATTTATTCTCAAGATTCTGCATACTCCTTTCCTCTCTTTGATTATATTTATAATGCTCTCAATACCCATTTTAAGTGCTGTCTGGTTGCTAAAAGTGCGCTTGTGATGCAGAGTCTGAGCAAGGTGTTGCACAGGCCATCCTACGTGGATTAATAGATTTTAAACGGGATCCTTGGCCAAGTGTCTCAGAGGGTGCTAAGAGTTTAGTCAGGCAAATGTTGGAACCGGATCCGAAGCTTCGATTAACTGCTACTCAAGTACTTGGTATTCCACTCTTTTCGAAACATATTCTAGTACTTGATTTCCACACCCCCCCTCTCTCTGTCTCTCTCGTTTGGGCCTTTGCTTGTCTTTCTGTAGGGATATGTATGTATAGCTCCTTTCAACTTGTTATTGCATGTACGAATCTTGTACATTTTTCGATGGTAAAATGCCAAACAGAGATCTTTTAGTTTTCTCTATCCTCTGGACCCACTGGCAACTCTTGCCTAACTTTCTTAGAGTTTCTCATTTTAGGCCTCTGCATAGGTGACGAGTATCTGCAGAAACAAAAATCGCAGTAGGTTTCGTTCCTTGGATTTTACTGCTGGCTAGAACTCAAATAGCATTAGGTTAAGCTTGTTCTTGTGAATTTCACACTGCTGTATTACTTTTTAGGAAGTGAATGGGGCAAGAATAGATAGATGAATGTAAGTGGGAGTTTCTGGTGGATGATAAGGTATATAGGTTGCCGACTTATTTAGGGAAGTTTTAACTCGGATGTCTCTTGTTTCCAACGGTTATCTATTGCACAACTCTGTGTTTAGGTTATCTTTGTAGTTTGTAGGTTTTGGTTAGGATTGACCTTGTTAATTCAAAGTTCAACTTCAAATCCGGCACCATGCTTCCAAACATTTTTCCTTTTATTTGGGTCAAAGTTGCCAATTTTCCTTCATTATGCAATATTTTATTGCACCATCTGGGGTTTAGAAGATGTCTTCCTAATGCAATGTTGTTGTGACTTAAGTTCATATGGTATTGATTTTATTGAGACTAAAGAAGATGGTACTGCTGAATTGCCATATCTCACTGTTAAAAGCTGAGCTGTGCAGGAAAGAGAGTATAAAGTCAATGTCTTGGGTAACACTTGACATACCGTATAGTGTAACTATGGTGTGGTAGGTTACTACCTCAGAGTTTGATAGTTGTTATTTACGTGCTGTCTTGCTGGCAGAGCACCCTTGGCTCCAAAATGCTAAGAAGGCTCCTAATGTCCCACTAGGAGATGTTGTCAAATCAAGGTTAAAACAGTTTTCCATGATGAACAGATTCAAAAGAAAGGCTCTGAGGGTTAGTTGGATGTTCCTATTTGATATATTTTTCCTTCATTCTAGTGTTTTTTTGCAAGTAAGGTGGATGGGCTTTCATTATAGGTGATTGCTGATTTCCTATCTGCTGAAGAAGTTGAAGACATAAAAGAATTGTTCAAGAAGATGGACACTGATGATGATGGTATCGTTTCAATTGAGGAATTAAAAGCTGGGCTGAGAAATTTTGGTTCTCATCTTGCTGAATCTGAAGTTCAGATGCTCATCGAAGCTGTGAGTGTACTTGATCTCTACTTTGGTTGTAAAACCACCTAATTGGACAACATTTTAAGTATTTGTTTTATTTCATCATATTTAATGATTCTACAAGCTAGTTTCTCTTGTTTAGGGAGGCATGGTGACCTAGGAACCAATGTTTCCGAATCGAGACTGGACCAGTCGGTTCAACCCGTTGAACTGGCCAGTTTGTTTTCTTATTTCTTCTATTTGGTTCAGAAAGTGTTCAATCCAGCAAAGTAGCGACCAAGTTTGATTGGATTTGACATTTCTAAAAAGATAGTGGAAAACATGGCAGGGTCAAAGCTGGGCCACTTTTGCTGACATGCTTTAATTCTGTCAAAATATTTAGACATTTAAATGTGTAGCATAAGAGCGAGTCGTTCCTTGTGAAAAAAGTGAAAACTGAGAGTACTGAGGGACTCGGACTAGTACAATTTCAGAAACTTTATGAGGCAATTTTTTCTTTCGAAGGTTAAAAATACATATACCAGTAAACTAATCTCCAGATGTCATTTTCCAGACATACCGGGGTTGAACCAGTTGAAACACAAATTGTTAGGCTCACACATCTGTCTGGTTTTGAATGCGTTGCTTATTTACTAGGAACTTAGTCCAGCTTCTTCTGGCGTATGATACTTCTCATCATTTAAGAGTATCTTGGTCTACCTTTTAAATATGCATACTATTCTTATTATAAAATCGGCCATTATGAACTTCTGGGGGTGAGAATTATAGGATATTTAACATACACGGCGGATGGTAAAAGCATAACAGATTTAATGCGTTATAGGTAAAGGGTTCTTAGTCTATCACCAATAAAGATATAATTTGAGGTTCTCATCTCTGGATCCATTGTGGACATGAGACAGTGAGCAAGAAGTGTGGGACAAACGTTCCCTTCTTGCCAAGTTTCACCAATAGGAATGAACCACTTCCACTTTCATGAAAAACTTTCTAGACTTAGTGCCAATATCACCAAAAGCTATTTGCTGAAATAAAATTGTAAAACAGAAGTTCAAGGGATATTGGGAATTCATTCAGTACAGCCCTCCTAGCAGATTTTTGGAAGCTTAGCGAATTCACTGCTTTTGTGGAGACCTGATTTTCCATAAATGTACAATTTTCTTCGGGCAGTAGCTTTCTGGTCATTAACCTTAGGTGACAGTTTGAGTGCATCTGTCTTACAAAAGCAGCTAAGTGTAATAATAAGTGGTTTCTCTATGTAAAACTCACAACCAATGGTTGAACAGCAGCCATCAAAATCCCTTGTTAAAGCTGATAGATATTCACCTGCAGCTAAAAGGCAGGCCTTTAGACTTTCTAATCGTCCCCACTGATCCTTGGTCTTTTCTAGTCTGTTCTACATAAGAAAGTTCAGTGCTGAAACGCTGCTGCTCTTAGTTTCTTCTTGTCTTTGGATTTTATGATTTCCAAGATACTTTGACATTTGAAAAGCTACTATTCCGATTTTGCACTTGGACATCCTACATGGCTTGGCTAAAAAGACGTTTGTTGTGTTTTGACCTTTTGATACGAAATTATGCCATGGAGAACATTAACTTGAGGGAATTCATGCTGGCAAGTTAAGCTTTTTCATTTTATCCTTTTTGACCATAGGGCAAGTTAAACTTCAGTTGTAATAAAAACATGATCATTTCTTAACCTGCTTGTTTACTTGAATTGTACTCATTTGACATATTGATTAGTTTTCAACTCCTGCTTAAATGTACGGTCATGCAATGTCATTTTCCTTGAAAGGAGTGATATACTTGTCTCAATCATCATCCCTAAGTACATTATATGTCTTATTACGCGTTGAACAAGCGAGCTTGTTGGAAACAGGTGGATGCTAATGGCAAAGGGTCTCTGGACTATGGAGAGTTTCTTGCTGTTTCACTCCATCTTCAGAGGATGGCAAATGATGAACATCTGCGGAAAGCCTTCTCCTACTTTGACAAGGACGGCAATTCTTTCATTGAACCTGATGAGCTACGAGAATCCCTAATGGAAGATGGGGCAGATGATTGTAGTGACATAGCTAATGAAATCTTCCAGGAAGTGGACAAGGACAAGGTCAAGAGACTCGGGAACTATTCAACTGCGTATGGACAGCTTCTAATCTCGAACACTTGCACTAATATGATCTTCTGTCACTGCAGGACGGGAGAATTAGCTATGAAGAATTCGTTGCAATGATGAGAACGGGAACAGACTGGAGAAAAGCTTCTCGTCACTATTCGAGAGGGAGATTCAACAGCCTAAGCTTGAAGTTGATGAAAGACGGTTCTCTAAACTTGGGAGCTGAGTGAATTGATACAAAAGGCTGACATTGACTTCTACCCGTGCAAGAGCAGATTTGGATCATTTCCTATACATCGTAGACTTGGATCCTTTTGTGATTATTTTCCAAGGCGTTGATTGGATGAGCCCTTTTGCAGACGAGTATCATGAAGGACCGATTGCATCTAAGATGCTCGTGCAGATGTTTGTTGTTGCGGAGCATGCAGTGCCTTGTAGCCATTACTGCCAAGGTATGGGCCTGTATGATCCTGTGCTTCCTAACCATGTCAGCTGTCTGTTTTTTGTTTCTGGTTGATGAGCATGATGGCGAACTCTAGTGGCCTAGTGTATTTTAGTCGCGAGAGAATATGTGCTGAGTATCTGTAGTCCCCACTTCATTCCAAGTGCTCCACTCATGGGAATGTTATAGTGCTCCACTCATGTGAATGTTATAGTATTTGCCAAAACGTTGTAAAGATCGAAAAAGAGGCACTTTGTTTATTGACCCTTTTTATGCACCTGGACTAGTGGTTGTAATCCTCCATCGTCGAGTGGGACTTAGAGATTTGCCAAATTGAGTGGTTCTCATCTTCTTCTGCCCGTCAACCTCAGCCTCATCGTCGGCTCCTTCGATGGAGAGGCTTAATAATACTGCTCGAATTTTGCTTCATCGGTGCAATCGGATGCCTAGTTGGTTGGTCCTTAGAACACTGATTAAGAGATGCTGGATGGACAGATTGCGTTTGATTAAAAACTAACCATCCATGCGTAGCTTTTTTGTGTTGAAAATGACGTTCACCTTGAGACCGGACTCAGTTGGATCGAGACTATCCATACCGACTGATAGTGGTCTAGCACAGAGCGGAATTAGGTCATATGTCCAGTTACCGTCAGTGCTCATCTTCTCGAAAGAGCCGAACGTGATGTAGACCTCTGCATGATGAAACTTACCCTTTATATCTGGGCGCCTAGTTCGAAAGAGCGAGATATACCTACTTAAAGATATTGCCTCATGACTCGCTCGTTTGGCCATTGTCGGAGTATCGGTGTCGATATAGTTAAGTCGGCAAGCAAAAGAATCTTTACTTCACCAGCTTCTCTGGTGGACTTTGCCACGAAATGGCCTGCCACTAACAATTTCTTTTGGGCCAAAGCCTCACCCATTAACATCTTCGGTGAGAATTTGCGCAATTCTCAAGCCAAACGAAGTTGTTAAACTTACCCATCAAGAAAGAAAGTGGTTAATGTTAGGTTGGTTCGGAGGAACCCTAACTCGGAACCGATTACCATTATTCAAGTCTTGACACGCACCATGGACTGCTTCTCTGAACTCCATCTTCTTCGCGAGAATGAGCTAAAACATGTTTACTTCTCTCAATCCTATTTGTCGATTACTTATGCTAATGCAACTATTCCCTCATTAAATTAGTAACAAGGCTTGAGGACCCCGTTTCAGAAGAAGAACCGAATAAATAGGCTAACATGAAACGATGTTCTTCATTGCTAAAAGCCTCTTTTGGCTTTTGCGCAGTGATTTAGATGCCAAGTTACGTGGATCAATCTGGTGAAATCGCAGAGGTCGCCTTTGCTATGCACGTTTATGCTCCCTTTCTTTTACTTGTGAAGTCAGTCCGCGCAAAGTTTGGTTCGGTATAGACAAGCTCCTTGGGATGCTTGTCCTCATTTTCGAGGTGAAATTCGTACGTGACTCAGCGTCCAAAGACAATCTCGCGTATGAACCAGATTTGCAGAGACTTGAGTAGTTGTTTAGCTGACGCACGACATCTGCTGATCCGATTAGTCAAAAAGCACCCGAAGAAGTGGAAACAGCATGTCCCCCACGCAAACGTAGAATTCCAAGGCGAAGGTGCAGCCGGCACTGAACTTTTCTTTTGGCCCCTTGACTTCAGCAGAGCAATGATAATGCTGATGGTAAAAGCATGTGTTGTGCAAGAACATAGGCTTCCTCCAGAAAACGTGACGACGGAAGAAGAACTGAATCCATGGAAGCTTTTGGCTAGAGGCAATGGAAATTTCAATTCTAGGAAGGGGAAAATGACATAAATGGTCGTTTAACTTTTAATTTGTTTAATGTGGTCTACGAACTATAGCCCAATGTGTAATACGGTCCCTAAACTTTCAATTTGTTCAATATAGTTCCTGGACTTTTGATACATGTTCAATTTAGTCCTTGAGCTATGTGAAAATGTTCAATATTGTCTGTGAACTTGAATTACTAGAAGGACAACATTGAACATTTTCATATAGTCAAGTTGAACATATACCAAAAGTCTAGGGACCATATTAAATAAATTATAAATTCAGGAACCGCATTGCACATTTGGTCAAAGTTTATGAACCATTTGTGTTATTATCCCTTCTAGGAAAGTCCTACACGTGATGATATTTGTCTTTCTGATCATTATAGATAAATGTATTTCATAGCATAGATAGTCAACAATATTTAACTTTCGTAAATTTATATGGGATCGAATAAAAGTTAGGATAATAGCTCAACGCTTTTCCTCCTAAATCGATTGCTCTCGACCTTTTTTCTAGAACATAGTAGAGTTTGTTTATTAAGAATCTCTCCGAATGAATCAAGGCGAAACTTTTTTAATGATTATTAGTTTTCCCAAAAAAACTTTAGATTCCCCAGTAAAGTGCGATATGTCGAAGTAAATTATTGCTCAAGTTGGAAAATATCAATCACTATTCCTCATATTTCACAATTATTGAGTGCCGTGGTTAGGGTGATGGGTTTTAGACCTGAGACCTGGAACCTACCCCGTTAAAATCGGTTCCCAATTTTTGGAATCCGAAACCTTCCATGTTTACCTTGAAATTGATCCTGTTTTCTAGTCAAATTCCAAGGTCTACCAAAGAACTCGTTTTTCTTTTGTTCCTTTTGTCTTGGTTTCATTTTAAATAGCAAAATAATATGAGCAACAAATTGGTTCAAAGTAAAAGAGGAACGAGGGCAAGCGAGCGAGGGTTGCGAGGCTCAAACGAGAGAGGGTGAGTTGCAAGCGAGTGAGGGCAAGTCGAGAATGAGCGAGGGTTGTAAGGCTCGAACTAGCAATGGCGAGTCGTGAGAGAGAGAGAGAGAGAGAGAGAGAGAGAGAGAGAGAGAGAGAGAGAGAGAGAGAGAGAGAGAGAGAGTGTGTGTGTGTGTGTGTGTGTACGCGCGCGCGCCATAAAGTGTCTAAGTGAGGTTGGAGAGAGCAAAAAAAGAGATAGAGAGATAGAGAAAAAAGATGCCAAGAGAAAAGTTAGAGTTTTTAGGCTTTATAAAATTGATTCCAAATTTGGTCCGATTCCCGGTTTTGAGTGAAAAACCATTGGGGGAACCAGACTGGTTTTCGAGGTTGTCTGGTCTGGTTGCGTAGCCGTAGATTGCATGATATAGCTCTTTAATTGGAACTTCTTTTATTGAAAGTTCTTAATACTTCCTTAAGCTTTGAGATGCCATATTGTTTGAAATTTTCAGGGGGCAAGGTTTAATGGATGTACATGTCAACTTTTCTAGAACTTTGGGTCTAAACATAATCTTAGAAACGTTGACAAACTGGCACCACCACCCAACGTGCCGCCGTCATATGAGCAACATACTGAAATCTAGTCGTCAACGAAAGCTTGGAGCCATCACATGCACCACCACTCACCACCCCACCTTGAATCCATCGAGTGCTAATTTCATGGAGAAACAAGTTTCCGTGGCACTGTTTCACTTGATTTCAAACTCAAGCTGACTTATTACCTTGAGTTTGAGGGGTTGTTAGAGATAACTAGGGATTTGTTTAGAATAATTTCCTATGTTGGAGATATTATGATAACTCTGTTGATCTCCATATCTCTCGAGATTGCGGATATATCTTGATTAATATGTTATTTTAAATAGTCATCTAAATCATATATAAAGGCTCATGTATTCTTCTTCAATACATCTTGAAATATACATAAATTCCAAGTTCCTCTCTTCCGATCTTTATTCTTAACTTTATACATATTTCAGGAATTGAAAAGGACGCTTATTGTGGATTCATTTACTTTTAGAATAGTCATACAACTTCGTTGGGAATTCTGAATATGATTGCTCTTGTTCTATTATGCATTTGGCACTATTTGAGCTAGTATACTATGGGATGTAGTCCCAACGTATTCTCGATAAGTTTATCCCACTTAGGCTCCTTTGATTCGACTTTGGAGGAATGTCTTTGGAGATATGCAAAAGCCTTGGGCTAAAAGGGCTTTCCGAAATGCAAGTTGTGTTGGGTAAAGCGTATTTTAAAAACACATTGGGAAGCAACTTTGATCTAAATGCTGTTTGGTAGAAACTACACTTTACAAAAGACTTTTGCTTAAAAGAAGGACTTTTTCTATTTTTTTAAAATAAATCTCAAATTATTTGTCAACAGGATTCAATTGATGGTGACAAGATCTAGCCACCAGCAAGCCTTGCCTATGGTTGTCCAACCTTAGGTGAGGCTGCCTGAAATCATGCGACCTAAGATGAGGGCATTGGTGGCTCGCCGGTGGCTAAGACCTTTACCGGCAAGTTAGGGTTTTTGATGACATTTGTGTAATTATAAAAGTTGAACGAGGGCAAAGTTGGAAGAAAAAAGAGTCTATTGCATTATGATAATGCTACTTTTTAAAGTAACTTTGGACTACCTTGGACTAAATGCTTTTAGAGGTCTTTGGAAATGCAATTGTATTTCCCCAAAATTGAGCAAAAAACGAACCAAACGCCATTTGCATTTGACCAAGGGACTTTGGAGCCCAAAACCCATTTGAAATGCTGAACCAAACGGATCCTTAAAGGAAGGAATAAGCTTGGATAGGATTCACTAATCTCAGGATTTTTTTTCATAGAAAAAAGAAAAAAAATGAAAAACACAATTGAGATCAAAGAAAGGGGAAGGTAGGAGAGAGCAGTGATAGCTGCCCTGAACGACAAACCTACCGAGTTGTTCGCCACAGTGATTCCTTTCTCTAGTGATCACCATGACGGGGTCGACCTCGGGGGGACCAACATCGCCCTCTCTCTCTCTCTCTCTCTCTCTCTCTCAAATGGTGATCGCACCACCCATCTCTCCTTCTCCAATTTAGGGTTTCAATTCCTTCTTGCAGTTTCACCTTTCTAATCCCAATTCTTACCCAATGCAAAGTCGTCAAAACTAGTTTGAGATAGTATATGTCCGTATCCAACTTTACAGCAGATTAGTTTTCAAGAAATGGATATTGGATGTATCATTATTAGCAGTCTTATCTTATCCTATTCAGTCAAATAATCCTTACAGCCAACACAATAACTTTGGTATACCCGCTTCTCATCTTGCCAAGCATTCTTTTTTGGCCAGTAAGAGTTGAATCTTCTAAGGTGGACCTCACCCAAAACTAAACAATTCGAACCAACCTCACGAAAAAGCTGGGAACTTTTGGAGCCATTCGCTGCCTTTGAGATGCCCTTGATCAATCATGCAACAAAATTCGGTAGGAAGTCATTTCCCCTTTATCAAAATCAGGATGATTTCGGCTAGTTTTGGTAACGTGGGGAGACTTTATTACATATTTCATATGGTTGGACCGACGGACATACATCCTATTGCAGTTGGTTGTGTGTGGGCGCGCGCATGCGTGATGGGTGTCTTACAACACACACAGCCCATGTTTGCCACGTGAAGTAAAACAAATAAAGAAGCCCTGGAAAGTAAGGGTTTCGGTCCTAGTTGATGTCGGCCAGAAGTTGGTGTCGCATCCGTTTTCATACGCACATTCCAATTTCCTTTTCACCGTCCACTCACTCAATCTGCTGTTCCGCCGAAACAGAGCAATCGACACGCAAGCTTTGTCGTTTACTCCTTTAAGAGGAAGAAAACACGTGGGGGGCACATTTCTTATGATGCCATGCATTGATATTATCGAATGGGAAAAAGAAAACATCGCACGATAGGTAGGCCACGTTGAATTGAAAGCTATGGGGACCGTTCCATTGCGGTGGCCTCGTTCCATTGGTTGAGCCACAGAGAATGACCAATCTAGCTAATTTGCTAGAGGACAGGGGTCAGATCTGAAAGGACAATGTCTTTGGAGGCTTTATCCCTTCTTGCCAAGCACTAGAGATGAAGTGAGATTGGGACTAGAGGTGAGCAAGATGGACCGTTCAAATCAAGATCGGATCGATCGATTTGATCTGATTTTCGGAAATATCGATGCAGTTTCCGGTTTCTAAAAGTGGAACCGGTTTCTGGGCAGTCCGGTTCTCGGTTCTAGGATGGGAACCGGATCGGACCGAACCAGAATGGATCAATAAATATATATTTTCAATTTTTTCATATATATATTTAATTAATTTTTAAATATATATTTAAATAACAAAAGAAGCATTTGATAGTTCATTTTTATTCGATTCCAATAGGACCAACCAAAAAATGCTTTTATATATTGGTTCCGAAAATGCTTCCCGGTTCCCTCTTGCCTTTACCAATTGGTCTAATTGGAACTGGTCTGGTCCACGGTTCCAAGATTAGCCAGTCCGGTCCCCGGTCCTAGAAACTGAGAACCGGTCCTCTCGGTCCGGTTTCCGATTCTTGGATTGGATTGAACCGGACCGAGAACCGCTCACCCCTAATTGGGACCAATCGATTGAAATCTTACGCCCTAAGTGGTATGGCCACTATCTTCGATTTTTGGATTAAGAATCTCTCAAAATCATATCCCGAGAGGCCAACTTAATGCAGTAGCTTCTTCCATCGTAGATGACATATTCACACGAGAAGAATTAAGTCAATCAGAATTCTTATTTATAGAAGTTCATTTCCAAATTCAATACGAGGAGTTTCCCTCCATTACTTTCATAATAAAGTTATGAAAAGTCAAAATAAAGAATGGCTTAACCTTACCAAAATAAGGGAGCTTTCGCTCTTACAGGGGTCTTCGCGATCTATCCCTATCCCGTGGGGTAGGTTTCACTAGTGCATTCTTTATTTTAATGTGCAGATGTACGCCTCGCACTCCCAAATTCTTCCCGAATCTTTTTCTTTTCCGGATAGGGGAAATATTCTCTGAAGTTTTACATTCTAGTGATCCCTTGGTTCGGATGAAAGTCGAAATGAAGCTTTTTAAGGATATGCTTATGTCATTTAATGACGTTTGTAATAGAGTTATGAAAAGTCAGGATAAAGAATGACTCTTGTTGCGACTGCTCCAATTTCGACACTGTACCTTGCTTTTCTGGCGTGGAGCGGCATGCACGATAGTTTTGGATATAATCTAGAATTTCCTTATATTTCAAAGCCTTGAAGCTTATCATTTTTGGCACAACCCAACAAATTGGACGATTCGATCTAGGATATGACTCGGTCCAAGTAATTCACGAGTGTTGTCCAGAGACGATTCGATCTAGGATATGACTCGGTCCAAGTAATTCACGAGTGTTGTCGAGAGAAAAATCAATGATATGACTCGGTCCAAGTAATTCACGAGTGTTGTCGAGAGAAAAATCAATATACAGCCAATCAATTTGCGAATATGCAGCTAGTTACTCGTGCATGCATGTGTCATGAGCCGAGAGCTACCTAGCTGAGGAGAGTCTGTGCGGAGCCTCACGAGCCAGAACACTTAGCCAGTCTTTCCTCGATAAATCATTCCAAAACAGAGTGTGGCGAATCACCTCCTCAAATAGACCGTACCATAGCCAATTCAGCTCAGACATCCAGTTTCTCGAGCGAGATATATAAATCACTTCAACACAATAGCTGATTTCGACTTGTTATGGCTATCATCAAGAAAGCGGCATCAGCTTCCAACTAGTTTGCACACGAGAAGCTAACCCTACCATTATAGATTCTTTAAGATGATAATCATCCGATTCATCAATTACTCGCACAAATGCTTTGACGCGGCTCTTGATCAATTTATCAACTTGTTTCGCCGAAATTTGCATCCGCCACTAAATACCTTTCACCAAAAGTCATTCTTCGATATTTTATAAAAGGAGATAGATCCTGTGGTGAGTTCGGACACGAAATGTCACAAGTACACAAGAAAACTGATAATTTCACTTCAAATGAAATTGAAAGTTCAAAAACTTTTGCCAAAATTTAATCGACGACAAAGCCTGAAGACATAAAGATAAAACATTAGAATTTAATCAACAACGAAGATCTTAAAACTACAACTAAGATACACGCCGTAATTTAATCGACGACAAAGTATCTAAGAACTACAACCATAACTACAATGTAAAAATTGAAAAGATAACTGAAAGATAAAAAAGGTTTTTTTTTGTGTGTTGTGCGGGGGCTTCTGCGGTACATAAACACTAGTATTTTAGTCTTTCACAACATAACTGCCTATAGTAGTTCTTCAGTAGTTCTAGCCATGCGTACACATCTTTGGAGCTTTCGGTTCCATATCTTCACGTTGCCACAACTTCTTATCTTCAGGTGGTTACTAAATTCAGATATATGAATAATTTCTTAATCCGATCTAGGGTTACAAGAAGTTAACAACAACACTTATCCACAATAAGCTCAAATATCTGAAAATTAATTGGCAGTTACACGTCAATGTTGATGTCGATTACTTCATCTCGGATAACTGACGTTTATTGTGATAACTTCCTTGGTTGTTGATGCTCTTCAAGTTATCGACAATTTATCTAAAAGAGCTTAAATATCCAAAAATGTCGCTACTCATCAAGTTGTCGATCGTTCTCTTTATCGATGACTTTTGTTGTAAAAATAACTTTGCTCTCATCGACTAATTCTATCACTTGTTGATAATAATCAAAAGTTATTCATTTTTTGGTATAAACACAACCCTTCCTATCTCTCACTCTTCACCCTGATACCATAGAACCCCACTTTTCAGCCCATGTGGATATAATATGGGAGAAACTGGACAGCGACACATGCATGTATTACACAAACTTTACTTTGATTTTTATTAACCAAGATTTTGGTGTTTGTCCCTACACGATGGACGTAGTGAGGAGGCATAGCGCAACCAATGTGTCGTGTCTGATTGTCGATAAGAGTTTGGATTCTTCCCCTTACCGCTTGAGAAGGATTCGAGGAAATATGATATTTCGCAATTTCGTAATTCTAGCATCTCGTATATACATGGGAGTGACAGGCGACAAGAAGAAACGAGAGTCAAATCCAATGTAGGAATGCCACTAACAAGGCCTGAAGATCGCTAGTGCGAGAATGATGGAAAGTTTGACTTGGAAACTTTGTGGAAAACAGACTAATCATTCGACACCCCACACGTGATCCTCTTTCCTTTGCTTATTTCGTTCGTGTTTTCCTTTTTCTCTTCTTTGGTCATTAATGGTGAACTTACGTGAAGCGCCTTATACTGCTGCCCAAATTCATCAGAGAAGAACGAGCCATAACATCTAAAGAGCTAATACAATCATTTTGTTTTCTACTTTTGGACTTTTAATAACCTTGAGATTTTCAAATTGACCATCATTTAATACAATCCGACACCTCTAAAAAAATATAGATATAGATAACCGTGGCAAACGATAGGAGTTAGAGTAGGTCTCTTTATAATAACTAAATGGTTGGCTAATCGGGTAATGATTTGATTTGGAAGTGGCAAATTCTCGCGATTAAATCTCGACAGTCCTTTATTTAGAATAACCTCAAGGGCCACATCCTCTATCTTATGTATGGTTACCGGATGGACGTGGATAAGCAAATTTGCATGCATTTACGAAGTTCATTCGAGTAAAAAAGTTCGGTTACCTTTTTCAAATATAGTCCACATAGTCGTTCACATGGAAAAGGAGTGCCGAATAAATCCGAATGCCCCCAAAGACTCAATTGACCGAACTTGTATTATTATATCTCGGTTTGGCTTTTCAAAAACCAAATTGATTTGATGTGGAGACATGATGTAGAACAGTTAGCCTGTGATTATTTTGAAGAATGTGATCGCCGTAATCGTCGAAAATTTCGATAGTTTTTCTGGATTTGGGAAAAACGACCATTCAAGCAGTTTCCTATATTACCATTCAGGCAGTTTCCAATATTACCATTCTGGCAGTTTTCAATATTACCATTCAAACAGTTTCTTATATTAGTTTATTAGATGTTATCTTTAATTATTTGGTTTCCATTAATATTAGGAGTCCTATCTCTATATAAGATGTTCGTCTTGTAATAAAAAATCATACTATCATTGAATAAAATTTCGAGTTTTTTGGAGTTATTCCAAATTTACGCTTTCTTTCTGCGCCAAGACATCAATGAAAGCACCGGCCTAATTGACGAAGTGGAAATGAATAATGTGAGTCTCAATTCTCAAGGCAGGTATCCAGAGTACAAACACTACGGCTGCATTAGGTTGTCTAGATTTTTAACTAGGATAAAACTAGATAGGATATGATATGAAATCCAAAGAATTTGCTATATCTTATATACTATTTGGTGAATCGTGGAAATAAAATCGGATACTTTACATTTTACCATATCCATTATTTATTATGAACGTTATATTAGTGTAAGTGAACCTAAAAATTGCAGAAACAAAATTGATAAAAATCTCTCACGACACTCTTACCTACTTCATTTTATTTGCTTATTTTTTTAATCATTTTTCCCTCTCTTTTTTTAATTATTTTGTTTTTTATTTCTTTTTTCCGCTTTCATCATTCTCTAATAAAATTTTATTAAATAGTAAACTATACTAATATTCCTAAAACATGTAATAAATATAAATACATTAGTACTGATTTATCTATATGAAAGTTATATCACAAGATATAAAGAAATTTTGAATATATAAATAAAAATAAGAATAAATAAAAACGAAATTATTGTTATTTTTTGTTATTTTGAATTTTTTATATTTTTATTTTTATTTTATTAATTTAACAAGTTTGTTATTCAAGAAAATTAATTTTTATATTACGGTTATTAAAAATCCTATCCACCTTTATCCCACCTCCCCTGTGAAATAATTTATCTGAGTTATATCCCTCGTATATCTAACTGTATCTTATCTTGGGTAGACATCAAATACAGGATAAGATAAAATTTATCCTATCTTGAATTTTATCCCGACTACCAAACGTAACCTAAGTACACGTAGAGAAATCTCTTGATTTTCTATAATTCTGAAAAAAGGCAAATAGAGTGTTCACATAACAAATAAATACTGTTGCAACCCTAAACTTGGAAATCCTTAAATAATAAAGGAACATAAAAAGAAAATATGAGAAATTACCAAAACCCTCGATAAAATTCAAAAGAAAAACAACTAGATCATATGGTATCTTCATAAAAAAAATGAGATACCTCAACTAAGTTAAAAACTTTAATGGAAACGATAACTTCAAATAATTCAGACTATATAAATATCTTAAACGAACTTCATTTAAGAAGGCATGATCTGAACCACGATATCCACGCTCTGGGCCAAGAATATCAATCTTGAAGTGCCATTCTGATGCAGTGGATATGAATAACACGAGTCTGAACTCATAAAACATATGCCCGAAGTGTACACACACGAAACGTGTAGTGAAAAATCTCTTGTTTTTTCTGTATTTATAAAAAGAGATTAACGGAGTATGCTCACAACATAAAAATAAGTACTATTGCGACCCCAACCCTAGAAATTATTGAACAACTAAGGTAAATAGAAAAGAAAATAGCGATAAAGTAACAAAACTCAATATAAACCTCAAAAAATAATTAGATCCTACGGCGTCTTCCAATAAAACTTAAGATACCTTAACACAAATAAATACTCATAATGGAAACAATAAATTCAAATATATATCCTAAATCGACTTAATTAAAGAAGGAAATATCAAATATTGCACATCCTTAACTATTATATCCATATAGAAACAAAGAAAAGGTTTTGAAAAAAAATTCTAAAATTCTAAATCTATCGAATAGAATGATGTAAAACTAATTTTGAGGTGTCCTGCATCCCAAAACTTAGACTGGGATTGGTTAACCCACTTATGGGAGAACTGTGAGACTAATTGACCATGAAGAGTAAATCACCTAAGCTTATGGGGATGGCGTGCCCTTTATGTTCGCGTGACCTTACTATGTCTTATATGTTATTTGGAAATGATTAAAAATTACAAGAGAAAATAACGAAAATAACAAAGTGTTTCGCCGGAATTGTAACCACACAACGAAGTAACTTTTCAACAAAGGTTGATATTTGGTTTTTATTGAATTGGGTTAAGTAGCGATTCAGACAAGAAGTAATTTGCGGAATAGGGGATAATTAGATCTAAAGTAAAACAAAACGCAAGTACAGGGAATTGATAAATTTATAAATTGATATATTGGAATGCGAAAGATACGTAGCTGTTGTTGAATGGGAATCCTCTACAATGATTCAAAACTGCTCTTATATAGCTTCTTGCAAAGTGTAACCGCTTATAAACTATTAACATTTAAATTGCTAGTTACAATCGCATCCCATGGTTTTAGGCTTCACAATCATTTTCTTGGATCATGTGTCGTCCTTATCCACAAGCGTTTACAATTCCTCAAATACCACTGGGCTTAACCACCGATCAATATATCCTTGGCATCTTTGTTTGGTCTTCTATCCGCAACATGTTCAGGTGTTATCACTGACTTATCATCATCATATGTTGATAGTTGTTATGGTCGTCAACAACGATGACGTCTCTTGACCATCGACAGCTCATTGATACCAAATTTTTTATTAGCTTATCGCAACATTCCCAAAGGTGAACCACCAAAGGAAAAGCTAATAGATTATTAAGCCAAATACTTAGCGCAGACTTTCCTAAACCCAAACCAATTGCAACTTTGGGGCTTTAATTTAACCAATTTAACATGCAATTTAATTCAATTAGGAATCGCCACTAATCTGTTATGAGTTGATTAAAACCCAAGTAAAGTGTAGGAGAAAATAAGAGATTTCCGAAACTTGGTTATGATAGATTGATTTAACACCCTTTTGGTATTTTTTCCCTTTATTTTCAAAATATTTAGCAGGCAGTCTTGGATTATTTGAATCCTAATCCACTAATATGCAATGGGTGATCATGCAGGTACGCAATCAATAATGTAATATTCAATAAATTAAAGCAAAAAATAAATTGTTAGAAATAGGTCAAAAACCTTATGCTTTAAGCAAAGCAAAAGCTCAATTAAGTCCAAAACATCAAGTGTTCCTCCACCAAATGCTAACTAAACAATATTTGCATGACCGGTTTTTGTTTTAATGAAAATTAAATTGTATACGATGCATAAGATGCAATTTTAATCTTAATTAAGTCTACGTGATCCTTATTTAACTAATGACATGTGACATGCAATCTATATGGGACCTAATTTTGAGGACGAGTAAACAAACTATAAATTAATCTAACATGATATGCAATGACATGAAAATTGTGACATGTGATAGTATGATGACGTGGAATTGATAACATGGCAATGTGATGGCATGGCATCGATGACGTGGCATAGTTGACATGACAATGATGATGACGTGGCAAATATGAAACATGCATCTTTTTTGTTGATTTTCTTTTAAAGCTAAAATAGGAAACTACCTAAAATATGTGATTACGTAATTTACTAGATTAAATCCTAATCTACATTAGGTAATTTCCTAATTAACTATATGGTTCCTAAATATGCAAGTCTAAACTAGAAAACTAATTTGAATGCAATCTATTCTTAATGCAATGCAATTTTTGTGTTTTTCAAAATATGAAAGTTCCCAAAATTAATAACATGCAATATATAAACCCACATAATTAAATATTGACCACATTTAAAATAGGAAACAAGGGCAACCGGGAATCTAGTTTTAGGTCTTAAAGATTGTGTCGCGACCTAAATTTGTCAGGCTAATGGATTATTAAGACTAAGCCTAACTCAGGCCCTCCCAAGCCCTACCAATTCGCAACTTAGGATTTAAGTTTTTAACATGCAAAAGTTTTCATGCTTCGAGTCGTCACTAATCTATTTGTGGTAGGTCGATTAGAAATCTAAACAATATAGGGAGATATGTTTTATTCCTACGAACTACATATTCTAAGCTTGGGGACTTAGTTACGCTAAATCTAGTCTAACGCCCTTTCGGTACCTTTTCTTTTCAAAAATATTTATGCAAGCAGTCTGGATTCATTTTATTACCTAATTATTAACATGTGAGGCGCTCATATGGGCACGCAAATCACCAATTTAACACTCAAGAAAGCAATAAATAGATTGCAAGATTAGGAAAATGACGTACCTTAATACAATGCAAGCATCTGCATTGTTAGTAGAAAATTATACGGACAATCCTAATATGATTTCTAATTAACAAAACAAAGCACTCAAGATGTTCTTTAGGGTTTGCGATTTACTAAAATGCAAACTAACATATATGCAATGACGTGTAAAAAAATGACATGCGATTAATGCAATCTAGCATGCGAACTATTTGTCATGCGGTGACGTGACTAAATTCTAATGATGGACAAATGATTTATTTTTGGTATTTTTCTCATAAAATTCGGAATAAAAAAAGTCTAAATTAACATGCAATCTATCTTAATCTGTCCTAAAGTGACTCATTTTTTGTGGGATTTTCGTGGAAATTTGAAATCTAAATATCCTAAATAATCCACAAAGATTAAAAAAATTTCTAATTTAAACTAGGAAATATGATACACTAAATCCCAATTTAAATCAAATAATTATCTTACTCTCTTGGATATATTTAAGATTCTTTAAGCATGCAAACTTTTAATTTAAATTCTAACTAACATATTTTTGGATTGTCTTTAGTTAAAAAAGAAAACAATCAAATAAAGATAACAACCGCACTCAAACAATCCACGTAACCCGCAAGATTCTTCTTATCAAATTTGGATTAGGAAAAGAAATCAAACTAATGATTATATCTATACAGTTATAGATATTGACGAAAAGTTGATTATTCGAATTTGGAAAGCTAATAAAATCTATTTTCGTATCCAAGTGATTATGAATAAGATAACGATTTTTCGTATCGCCGCATATCATACCTTACCGCGTATCATACCTTAGGGATAAAGTCGGATAGTCGTCCAGATACGTTGCCAAATTAGAAAAAAAATTCCTAATTTAGGGTATCTTAGAATATTATAGATATCGCAAATATTATCCGAAGGTATCTAATCAATCACACAATATTCACGGAATATTCAAAATATTCAAACTAAGAATTTAAATATTTTGAAATTATACCGGATAGGATTTTTACCTGATTTGCGGGTTACTTTCCAAATTTGAATCACTGGCTGATTGAAATCGCGGAATGGCCGGTGTCCGACGGCGGGTAGCGTCTCGCGGTTGCTCAACCAAGCTGGCTGCGGTAAGGCTCGCGGCCAGGACGGCTACTTCATGATGGTGGCACTCAGCAACAAGGCTACTCGCGGTGTGGGGTTCTCAACTGTAGATGCTCACAGTGATGACTCGTGGCCAAAGATAGACCACTCGATGGTGCCTGTCTTGTGTGCAGATTGGAGATGCTTGACTATCACACTTAACTTGACATAATGGAAGAGTAGTTAGCAGGTCAAAAAAAATCAGCAAAGACACAAAATTGGGCACCACAAACTGTTGACTTGTTGACTTCGTCAGGTTCACTGAATAAGGAGATTGAAACTAGTATTCTCGCTATGGAGAAGCTCCGATGTGGTTCAGATTAGCGTCAAGAAGCTGGACACCAACGGGATTGCTCAACTCTCACTTGTGGCACTGGTATCGGGTGAGAGTTGCTAGGCGTTCGTTGGAACTTCGTTGCTAAGGCAAACCAAGGCAGTAAAGTCGTGGATAGGATGCTGTCAGACACAAGGAAAAGCATGAGTGATCGACTGATGATAGCCGATACTACTAGATTTGTTGGTATTTTTGTATTACTGGTGCAAGGTCATGACGGCGGCAAGGTGGCGCATTCCTCTCGCTTTCTCGTAGCTGTATATGAAATTGTGTGGCCTCCGATGTACATAACTTGTATTCTTTCTCTTTTCTGTCGTCAGAGAAGCAATTCAGGTGTAGCTTGGTGCTTGCTGTCTCGTGAGCTGGCTAGAAAGCACGATTGAAAGGTGCAAGCAACGCGGCGGTGGAGGAGGAGGAGCAGCAGCAACGATAGAGGAGCATTTGCGACCGTCGAGGCAGCAGCGATAGGAGGATCAGGCAGGATCGTGGGTGCGGTGGTTGCAGCGAAGTGGCGCGATGAAGGCGGTGTGGTCGCAAGGAGGCGCAGCAGCGGGGCGAGCACATACGCGATCGACTCTCTCTCTTACTCTTGCTCTCGCTCACGTGTGTTTCTCGTTCTCTCTGAATATTTTGCTCTGGGAATTATGAGAGCCCCCCTCATTGAAGGGTATAATCACATATTTATATTGCAACCCTAGGTTAATTGACCGGGCATGCTTATCTTAATGGGCTTAGATTTAGGCTTTATCATTTAATTTTATTTTAATTTCAAATGGCTAAATTAATTTGGGCTGATTTAAGCTCAAATTAAGATAATCAAAGCCTTTTAGACTTGTGAATTTCGGTCCCCAATCCCTTGAGTGAGCCGAGTTTCACTCGACGCTCGAGCTCGGTTTTATGCGATGCATTTTTAGCTTACTCGCTATCGCCGGTCTGATGTTGAATGCAATTAAACTATATGATCATCAACTATATGCTATGCGATTTTGATATTTTTGTTTATGGGTTAAAATTTAATCCCCAATTTTCTATGCAATTAATCACTAAACTGTATGCCAAAATTTAGGTATCAACAACTGCCCCTCTTTGAAGAGAAGCACGAAGAGGTTTCATTCAAAGACAAAATAATACCTAAATTTTGACTATGCAAATGCAATGAGAAACATTAATATTTTTGTTGAGTAAACGGGATCTCAATGAGCCCACACCCATTTTCTAATGTGATATGTGGATGCTAATGCAAAAATAGAAAGCATACCTGCACTTACTTACTTAAAGAGTTGGGAAAGTAAACTTGGGCTATGGAACAGGTTTTGAAAACCCGCCAAGTATCTAGAATTTCCAATAGTATTTGAAAGCTCGAAGATTCTCTTTGGATTTTCGAAATAAGACCTGCAATAAACACGAAAATTCCCTTTGGATTTTCAAAGAAGATGCTTGAAATGAGATGAGCTTGAAAATTTTCTTCGGATTTTCGATAAAAGGTATCGAATAATTCCCTTCAGACTTTTAAGAAAGATTCCTGAAACTTCAATTAGGTATTTGAATGGCCTCAAAAATTCCTTTCGGATCTTTGAGAAAGATACTTGAAACTGAAACTGCAATCAAATATGGATATGCTCGAAAATTCCCTTTGGATCTTCGAGAAAGATATCTGAAACTTTAATCAGATATTTGAATGGGCTCGATGATTCCCTTCGGATCTTCGAGAAGATATTTGAAACTTCAATTAGATATTTGAATGGGCTCGATGATTCCCTTCGGATCTTCAAGAAGATATCTGAAATTGTAATTAGATATAATTAATATGATAAAAAAATTCCCTTTAGATTTTCGGAAATGATAACTAAACTTACAATAAGGTAATTGAATATTCAAAAATATTTAGACAAATATGATGCTTCAAAAAGCAACTGTAGCATTGGGAACTATTCAGTCTTTAAGGAAACATTACCTGCCAGACATAACTAGAGCAAAACACATATGCATTCATCAAAGAGATTAGCAATCACGGCTATTCTAGAACTCACATTTTAAAATTCATCAATTCAATTGAGATTTATGCATGATGGTTTTACCATATTTGCATCACCAAATTTTCACTGGGGAGAATCATTAAGATAATTTTCACTCATAACATAGATTTTTTAAGAATGCTAAATGAGAGACTTTCGGTTAGAAAGGGCTTTCACTCACTCTCATTCAGAAGGGCTATTTTATGAGAATCACTCCATCTCACCATCATCATATCAATAAGGGTCCGAGTATTCTCGCAAGCGGTACAACCTTACCAATCTGAGAGGTCTTTGTTAGGACCGTGGTGTCGGTTTGGTCAATGGTTTAACAAAGGAGACTCTTCGAGTCAAGACTATTGAAAGAAAATATTCTGCAATTGTCTCTGGGTTTACAAGTCAAGAACCCTGCAAATTGAGATAGAAATAGTCTTGCTTGCACTTTTTCGAGCCAAGCTTATAAACATATGAATTTTACGTTAATTCAAGTGCCCTAATCAGAAGAGATTTTGCAAGGGACGTAACGTAGGCTAGGTTCACGGGTTGAGAAACGAAAGGATATATCAGGCTAAAAAATGTGTATGAGGGTGAGAGTTGCTGTGACATTCTAAATTTCAACCCACTTGGTATTTATGAAATGAGTAATTTCAATAACGCACTTGTAGTAAATCTCGCTCAGAATTGATCACTCTTGGGATACTGACCAATAGGGAAGGCTAATTATGGATCTAGATTCGTGCGACCTTAGAACTTGACCATGAACTGACTTTCGACCATAAAGATTGTTGAAGTGACATTTTGGGCTAATATGGACCGATCAGGATAGTCATGGATCGATTTGTGAATGTTGTATAATGGGATCTTGGGTGATTCCGCCTTGCCAGAATACGAAATTTGCGAACGATCTCAACCCTATTCCAAACGATCGCGTTCTCTAGAACTAGTGATTGATCATTGCAATTACACGACAATCGAGGTCGTCATGACTCAAGTGAATTTAAACGTGGTTCGATTTAGTATCGACCATGAGTCGAATGTATGAATTTTTCCGAAAGCCTCCCATTAGTTTGAGATAAGCTCAAGTCGCGTTTATTGAGTTTGGCCATTAAATAGAGACTGAGTTTGGATGTTAAAAATTTTGAAAGTCATGACAGAGTAATTGGACGACGTTGTTATTATCGTGGTCAGCCTCGGATTTGTCCGGATTTATAAAAAAACTAAAATTTTGACAGGAAGTGGAAAATGACCGTTTTGCCCTTGGGATTTTATGAAGACCAAGTGTAAAATGAGAAGGACATTTTAGTCATTTCATACCAACTTTAGAAATGACAAATTTTTGGATGATTTTGTCCCTTTGCTTTTTGTAAAATTACTATTATACCCTTGGATATTTTTGGTAAGGATTGATCTCGACCATTGATTCTTGGATACGATCGAATTGTGGCCGTTGAATAGAAAGTAGAGAGAGGGGCAAGATGGTAATTTGTTAGGGATAGGCTTAGACTAGCTTTTTTTCCTTTCTATTTAATCCTTCTCTCTCTCTCTCTCTCTCTCTCTCTCTCTCTCTCTCTCTCTCTCATTTTCCACGTTTTCCCCTTCCTCACCCCACTCTCGGCCGATCTCTCCCTCTCCTCCCGTGGCCATGGCTGACCGGCCAAGGTCGCCACCGCCGCTCACCGGAGTTGCTTCCTTGTCGAGGCCTTTGTTGCTGCTTGTTGGGCTTTTCTTGCTTAGGTTTAAGGCAAGTTTCTCTCTAAACTTTTATTAGGGTGATGGGTTGTGGATTGACTAGTTTAGGGGTTGATTGAGGTGATTATAGGTGGATTAGAGGAGAGCTTGATCTTTCATTGTGTTCTTGGATGTTTAAATGGCTGTGGCATGGTAGTTTGAACCTTGTGGAATGAATTTTGTGGATTGAGGTTCGGTGGTTATCAACAAGGACTAAGATGCTTGAAGTTTGCTTGGAATCTCGAAATTGTGTTTTCTATACCCTCCCATATTTCTAATTTTGTGGAGAATTTTGGAGGCTGAGTCAGGGGTGGTGTCCTTTTTCACCAAATTTTTTCCTCACATCCTGAGGTATAACATATTTTAAATTTGGAATTTTTATAGGTCATTTGGATCTCACAAAAACCCATTTTCATATAATCTTAAAACTGCCCGGAATACTGTTTATCCCGACCTTCTTGTCTTGCCCAATTTTTATAAAATTTTCCGGATCTATTTTCAATAAACTTCCCTCGTAAAAGTTGTTGGCGACTTTCCTTTCTATGACATATACAAATTTCAAAGCTTTTCAAGGTGATTTGGGTGTTGAAAGAAATGTATTTTGAAGACAAAACAATCTATTAGAGCGAACTGATTCTGGTCTGATTTCGAGGGACAAAAAGACATGGTTGCAGATTGAACCGGATTTTGTGTTCCTCGTAAGAAATGTTTATCAAGATGTTTTTTTTATGATATATCCAAAATTTAGAATTTTTGGAGTTTGTTTACTATTTATTTTGATGGAATTTTGGTCACTGTGTAAACTGCCCATATTTACCCTGATTCTATGGATGTTCACTTTTATGAGCGGAATGGTGGGGGTGTTGAGGTTGAATAGTTGCTGCCCTCGTGACTAGAATTGATGTTTGAATGTGTGTTGTATGAGTTGATTTGAGGGTGGTTGGTGATTACCTAATTGTGATCGTGTGCGTGGAAGGGCTTGTGGATTTAATTGAGGGGAAGTGGCTTATTCGGCATGTGCGTGTGGATTGATCAATTTCTTGGCTCAATGGTGCTTGACTGACGGCCTAAATGGTGCTTATGCACATGTGACTTGATATTGAATACTCGGTGTCCATGTTGATTGATTGGTTGATTTGTAATGATTGATGTTGTCGAAACCGAGGATGATTTGGTGGTGATCATGGGTTGCGATTAAGTTGACATGCATTATGTGAGCATGTGATATGATTAACACGCGAAGTGAATGCATTGCGTGATATGAGTGATCACTAAAAGCCCTGAGGGGCAAAGATAAAAAGTGGTGTGATGGTGTGCTCGTGTGATCACCTAATCCCAGATGCATTTTACGCGGGGAATTGAACCCGTTCTGAGACGTGTTACGCGGGACGATGCTCGGTTTTACCGAAAGATCGCCAACCTGATGCGTTTTACGCCGGTTGTGCCGTAAAAAGGGAGATCGGTGTTGCGCCTGAGGCGTGCTACGCTGGCTAGAGACACCGAGCTTGAGGCGTTTTTACGCGGGCTATAGAAGTGTTGTTCAATCTGATACGTGTTACGCGGGTTGTGTTATAAAAATGGAGAATGGTGTTACGCCTAAGGCGTGTTCGTTTACGCGGGCTAGAGACACCAAGCCTGAGGCATGTTCGTTTACATAAGCTGTAGAAGTATTGTTGGACCTAAGGCGTGTTTACGCAGATCAGAGATCGATGGCTAGTTTTTGGACCTGAGGCGTGTTTACACGGGTCATGAATAATCTGGGTGCGTGTGATGCATAGTACTTGATTATGGGGTAAAAACTGCTAGGCATGGTATGGGACGTGTCCAAGTGGGTTTTGTCTTATAATCGAGGCACGCGCGACTGTGATATATTGATGCATGTGAATTCTTATTACGTGCTTTGGTTATGTGATATGGTTGATGCATCATTGTGGCATATATGTGTGTCTAAGCCAGGTAAGAATACACGTAATAGTATAATGGCACGTTTATTTTAGTAGACTTGTATGTTTAGGACGATTCGGAGGCAACGTATTCTCCTAAACAAGGTTTATGGAGCTTACTTGCTGAGTTATCTCGCCCCCCGTCGTTAAACATTTTCAGGTTTGGGGTGACAAATAAACGTCACATAAGGATCGGAGACCAAATTCGATGTGGGGAAGGGATGAACTTTTCGCTTTTGAATGTCTTGTTATAGAGGAGTTTCGGTTAACCCAATTCTTTTGTATGTGCGGTTGGTGGCAAGTCGCCCTCATGTTGGGCTTGTAAATTGTACCGAACTTGGGTTAACAGTGTGTTTATGAAAGTTGTTTTGTTGATGTGTAATCATGCTGTCTCCTTGGCTACCCCCAGTTATATGTGATGTTGATAGGGTGTTATAGTTCGCTTCCGCATGCATATGATCGTTAGTGAATCGATCAGGTCGGCGATGCGTCCTGGGACATCACACTCTTAATGACCGTCGTGGGATGTTCATGTGCTTGCTAGATTCGGGGCGTGGCAGTTGGTGATCATCTAGGTATAATCTCCGGTCTTCTTCTTCACCAGGGATTGTTTTCTTGGTAGATGCTCCATTGGCCTCGAGAGTTCGTCACTTGATTCCTTCGAGACTTGTAGGACTACTAGTCCACTGGAATTCATGACTTTGACATGTCATATCTTGACATTTTTTCTCTAAAGTTCTCCCTTTTTTTCGACTTTTTTTTAGGGGCGTGACCTTGCTTTTATCAGGCACACTGCTTTTTTATGCCCAATAGCTTTCATTTTTATTTGACATACACTGTCTACAATGCATACATTGGCCAACCACACTTTAGCTTGTTTTGACCAAATGACTAACATTTGAACTCTCGGGGTCTTCATCTTCTATTGGTGCTACAGATATGCTGCGTTGACAGTGATGGCTTTTACCTTAACTTAGTGTGGGGGATGATCACCAACTGGGTTTTTATGAAATGACATTGCAGGCTCGAGTGGGCTAAGTAGTGGATAAAGTGTGTAGAATAGAGAAAGAACCGCTCTTCATTATTCTAAGACACTTGCATTAATGTTTGAGTTCATTTGCAATAGCAACACTTGAAGATTGATGCAAGTGTGAGCAAGAAAATTTTTATCCATTTTTCTCACCTCGTGATGTCAACTTACCTCTAGTTTACCCCAATGTGGGGTGGTTCTTTACAAGAACAATTTAAAAGAACTTCTCCAAGTATTTGGGCTCAAAGTAGCAAAACAATGGATAATCTATAGTGTTTGGAATAGAGAAATGAAGTGCCTCTTGACGTTTTGGTCGTTGTACCTTTCGCGAGAGAACCCTTTACCTTATAAACATGGAATTTTTCCTCTCGTCTCACAAGTGAATGAATAGAGGACAGTGTATAGGATATGGCTTACCTTTTATCATTCTGACACATCTCATTTAGCATACTCAAACAATTCCACATCATTCATTAAATTGTCCATTTTGATCATTCTCAATGAGCCTGGTGAGTTAAACAGGTAAATCATCATGCAAAACCCTCTTTCGAAAGATATCAGTATTTTAAATACCTATCGGCTTTAGGCATGCAAAGGTTCATAATTCAAAATTTTCATTAAATGCATAAGAAGGATAACATCCATTTCAAGAACATGTCATTGCTCAACAATATCAAACAAGAAGAGTATCCTTAGGAATGAGAGCCCTTTGATTGCTCTTATTTGGAAAGGATGGACACATGAACACTCCATCTTTGTTTTTGCCCCTGCACAAGAAAACATGCATGAATTGGATACTAAGCAAATGTGAATTGAGACTCGGAAGATTCCAATTAAAACCATGACATTATCTCTGTCGGATTTGTCAGTCCATTATCATTATCAAAGTTCAACATGTCCCTTAGTTCGTCATTTTCGTTCTTCGGAGATAGCATTATGCCTAAGTAGGTGGTGATCCTTTGCCCCGCAGGTTTATTATCAATAGAACTCGATGCTTCAATTCCTCATTACAACAAGCTAGAGAATTATGCTTTGAGACATGAAGTAAACGAGTTAGACAAACAAATAGGGTTTATTTGGTGCATGCTTTTGAAAAGTTTTTTTTTTAAAAAGCAGTAAAATGCTTTTATTTTCGAAAAGTCTCTTTTTGGAGAGAGCATGAGAAAGCCCAGCCCTCAGAATTTCTCTTCAGATGATTTTTTTTTTCATGGTTGGATATCATCATCAGGCTAGTTTGGTATACTTTTTTTTTTGGTAAGGTAAGAATGTATATAACTATCAAAGAACCAATACAACCTAAGCTCGAACCGAGTGAAGACCTGATATAGACATAAGATGTCTATAGAAGGTCTAAAAGGGTGGTATACTTTAACGTGCCCTCAAAACAAGAACAATTTTCTATGAATTTGCAACAAACAAAATGATTTCACATGACCAGCCTATCACGATGGTTGAATGCCCAATTTATCAACTATTAAGCATTGAAATTACAAACTTTGAAACCATCGGTTTAAAGTGTTTTTTAAATAGCATGATGATTGACATACTTGTCATGAACCGGCACGGAATTAAAAATATAACGGAGTAAGAGTGTAGGGAACTTACTTGACCAATGATAGATAAATGGTAATCACATAGACATGCGCATGAAATGTGAGGTTCGATTTCTATTTAGACTCTGTCTTGCAAAGTGGAGACGCGAGAGTTACCGAGCTAAACCAGTCATGGTGGTGGTTAGGTTGTGATTCTCCTGACTCCAGTCTAGTCAAGGAGCTGACTTGGATTGCAAAGGGTGCAACCGTGGTAGGAACTCAATGACACCGTGAAAGAACTTTTAGGACCAAGGAGGGCGACCCGTACCACGCGGGTATGGTCGGGGTGTCCGCTATCTCAGTACCATCCTAAACCTGTGCTGCCTAGGTCCGGCAGCGGGTTGTGTGTGCGATGTAGTGTAAATGCAAGGCATGCACAGCAGGTTATATCATACAATGTTTCGTGCGTAAAATAAACCATACATTCAAACACCTCTCTACAAAATAAGGGTCACCATCACGCCTCCCCTTATGTTTTCCATTTTACAAAAACATTTAACACCTTAAACGTTAGGGATGTACTTGGAATCCTCGCTGCCAAACAAAAATATTTTTTGAAAAGAAAAACTGACCTGAGTCCACTAAGAATTTTCACTCATAATCCCCAATGGAGTCACCAAACTGTCGTAACCTAAATTTCTCAAGCTAATGAATTATTAAGACTAAGCCTAACTCAGGCCCTCCCAAGCCCTACAAATTCGCAAATTAGAGATTAAGTTTTTAACATGCAAAAGTTTTCATGCATGGAGTCGCCACTAATTTATTTGTGGTAGGTCGATTAGAAACTTAAATAAAACATAGGTAGATAAGTTTTATTCCTACGAACCAGAGATTCTAAGCTCGGGGACTTGGCTACGCTAAATCTAGTCTAACTCCTTTTCGGTATCTTTTCTTTTCAAAAATATTTATGTAAGCAGTATGGATTCATTTTATTACCTAATTATTAATATGTAAGGCGCTCATGCGGGTACGCAAACCACCAATTTAACACTCAAGAAAGCAATAAATAGATTGCAAGATTAGGAAAATGACGTACCTTAATGCAATGCAAGCATATGCATTATTAGTAGAAAATTATATAGACAATCATAATATGATTTTTAATTAACAAAACAAAGCACTCAAGATATTCTTTAGGGTTTACGCTTTATTAAAATGCAAAACTAACCTATATGCAATTACGTACAAAAAAAATGACGTGCGATTAATGCAACCTAGCATGCGAACTATATGCCATGTGACGGCATGACCTAATTCTAATGATGGACAAATGATTTATCTTTGGTATTTTTCTCATAAAATTCGGAATAAAAAAATATCTAAATTAACATGCAATCTATTTTAATTTGTCCTAAAGTGACTAATTTTTTTTGGGATTTTCGTGGAAATTCGAAATCTAAATATACTAAATAATCCACCAAGATTAAAAAAAATTCTAATTTAAACTAGGTAATATACTACTCTAAATCCCAATTTAAATCAAATAATTATCTTACTCTCTTGGATATATTTAGGATTCTTTAAGCATGCAAACTTTTAATTTAAATTCTAACTAACATATTTTTGGATTTTCTTTATTTAAAAAAGAAAACAATCAAATAAAAATAACAATAGCACTCAAACAATCCACGCAACCCGCAAGATTCTTCTTATCAAATTTGGATTAGGAAAAGAAATCAAACTAACGATTATATCTATATAATTATAGATATTGATGGAAAGTTGATTGTTCGAATTTGGAAAGCAAATAAAATCTATTATCGTCTCCAAGTGATTATAGATAAGATAACGATTTTCCGTATCGCCGCGTAACATGCCTTAGGGATAAGGTCGGATAGTCGTCCAGATACATTGCCAAATTAGAAAAAAAAATTCCTAATTTAGGGTATCTTAGTATATTAAGGGTATTGCAAATATTATCCGAATGTATCTAATCAATCACGCAATATTCACGGAATATTCAAAATATTCAAACTAAGAATTTAAATATTTTGAAAATATACCGGATAGAGATTTTTGCCTGATTTGCGGGTTACTTTCTAAATTTGAATCACCGGTGAATTGGGATCGCGGAATGGTCAGTGTCCGACGGCGGGCAGCGTCTCGCGGTTGCTCAACCAAGCTGGCTGCAGCACGGCTCGCGGCCAAGACGGCTACTTCATGATGGTGGCACTCAGCAACAGTGCTACTCACGGTGTGGGGTTCTCGACCGTGGATGCTCACAGTGATGACTCGTGGCCAAAGATGGACCTCTTGGTGGTGCCTGTCTTGTGTGCAAATTGGAGATGCTTGACGATCACACTGAACTTGACATAATGGAAGAGTAGTTAGCAGGTCAAAAGAAATCAGCAAAGACACAAAATTAGGCGCCACAAACTGTTGACTTCGTCAGGTTCACTGAATAAGCAGACCGAAACTAGTATTGTCGCTTTGGAGAAGCTCCGGTGTGGTTCAGATTAGCATCAAGAAGCTGGACACCAACGGGATTGCTCAACTCTCACTTGCGCCATTGGTATCGGGTGAGAGTTGCTAGGCGTTCGCTGGAACTTCATTGCTGAGGCAAACCAAGGTAGTAACGTCGCGGATAGGATGCCATCAGACACAAGGAAAGCGTGAGTGATCGACTAATTATAGCCGATACTACTGGATTTGTTGGTATTTTGCATTACTGGTGCAAGGTCACGACGGCAGCAAGGTGGCGCATTCCTCTAGCTTTCTCGTAACTGTGTATGAAATTGTGTAGCCTTCGGTGTACAGAACTTGTATTTCTTCTTTTTTCTGTCGTTGAAGAAGCAAGTCAGGTGTAGCTTGGTGCTTGCTGTCTCGCGAGCTGGCTGGAGATCACGATTGAAGGGTGCAAGCGACGCGGCGGTGGAGGAGCAGCAGCGGCGGTAGAGGAGCAACCGCAACCGTCGGGGCAGCATCGATGGGAGGCTCAGGCAAGATCGTCGGTGCGGTGGTGGCAGTGAAGTGGCGCGATGAAGGCGGTGTGGTCGCGAGGAGGCGCAGCGGTGGGGCGGGCGCGTACGTGATCGACTCTCTCTCTTACTCTTGTTGTCGCTCGTGTGTGTTTCTCGTTCTCTCTGAAAATTCTGCTCTAGGAATTATGAGAGCCCCCTTCATTGAAGGGTATAATTACATATTTATATTGTAACCCTAGGTTAATTGACCAGGCCTCCTAATCCTAATGGGTTTAGACTTAGGCTTTATCATTTAATTTTATTTTAATTCCAAGTGAGCTGAATTAATTTGAGCTGATTTAAGCTCAAATTGAGATAACCAAAGCCTTTTAGATTTGTGAATTTCGGCCCCCAATCCCTTGAGTGAGCCGAGTTTCACTCGACGCTCGAGCTCGGTTTATGCGATGGATTTTCAGCTTATTCATCACCGCTGATCCGATATAAAATGCAATTAAACTATATGATCCTAAACTATATGCTATGCAATTTTGATATTTTTGTTTAGGGGTTAAAATTTAATCCCCAATTTTTTATGCAATTAATCACTAAATGGTATGCCAAAATTTAGGTATCAACAGATCGAAACCTCAATTGTCAAGCATATAATGCAATATATCAAGCTACGAAAGTTCCTTTTGGGGGACACCTATAGCATTGCACCAAATTGAGTTAGAATCAAAACAATTCAAATTAGGTAACTAGATATTCAAAGTGAACAAGCAAACTTGGAACTTATCTAAATTGGATTACCTACTCAAATGACAACGGAGAGCATGGGGGCAGCGAGGAAGATTCAATCATCGGTGAGGAATGGCAAGAGACAGGAACAGCAACATCTGGGAATGTGAACATCACAAGGGAATCTCTGGATCTTTGATGCTCGATTCCTTTGGTGAAGTTGAAGAACTAGGTGTCTGACTTAGAACGAATGCATATTCACCATTTTCACGAGACCGTGAGTTGAGCTCTCCGGTCTTGATCCACAAGTCCAACCTGTTCGGTTTTCTCCATCAAAGACATACTTCAAGATATTTTCTTATCAAGTCCACCGGACAACTCAAGAACAATGTCTTACCGTACTCTCCACAAAAATTGAGCGCAATCCAACAATTAATGAATGTTACTAGTCAATTTTGTGAAACTATGCGCTGGAATTTTTTTGGGGCGCCGCGAGAGAGAGAGCTCGTGTATGTGTGATTTTCCACTCTCCTGTTTTTTTTTTTTAAATGTGTATTGCCAAACCCCTATCTCTTGCTTTCCGTGCGTGTTTTTATGTACTATCTTCGTTTGTCTCTATATGTGCCTCAAGCGAGGACGATCCTCCCTCTTGATTTCTTTCCAATTTTCTTAATCCACACGTGTGAAATAGGCATTCTTTTTTCACTTCCCTTCTTCAAGACTCCACCAAGATTTGTTTTATGTCCAAATATTTTCTTTCCCCAAATATTTTGATTTTCTTTGTTGACGAAGTCTTGCTGAAGATGCAAAAGCCCACGTCTCCAATCTATTTCTCATAATATATTAGTTAATGTACTTTTTGAGCATGTATCCTTTCCTGCCCTTTTTGCAGAAAATCTCTTTCAATATGTGAGCGTATATCTTCATCCGAACGCCTTCATTGCCATGCGTGGATATATCCGAAAATTTGTGCGCCCATAAGCGAATTTTGACCAGAAATAATTCTTTCTATGTAACAATGGTCAAATAAATAGGCCGGGTCTCTTCAAATGCAATCCACGACCGTGCCAATTTAAATGAATTTTATTCAATGCAGATGTGCTTTATAATGTCTAAACGCCTAAAAGCAATGCAAAATTATGCAATATCAATATTTTTATCTAGGTAGAGACCAACTCATAATTTTTTATTTAATGATTGTCTAAATGAATCGTCAAAATTTAGATGTCAACGCGGCTATCGATTACAAATAATCGTGTTTATGATTTGTTGTCAACAATTCAATGTTGAGCTTCATATCAACGTCTTGTCAATTAAGGGGACTTGGTTATTCTTTAGTGTCGACACAAAGTGAATTTTCTTGTCCTTTTGATGAGTAAAAGTAATTTTCCACTGAAAAGTTCGCGTCTCTCAAACCCCCACTCACCCACAAACCCTAATCTCCTCACCACCTGTTCGCCACTGACCCCCGTTCCCATCACTGGCGTGGCCATCGCCGCTGCCCCTCGGGCTCTCTCATCATGGTGAGGTTGCTGTGGTTGGTGGCACTAAGTGTCATATAAGTAGAACAAAATGTTACTATGAAAATCACCTCTGGCACTCTCATAAGGACAGCATAAGTCACATTTCTACATCCTAACGCTATAAAAGGAGAATTTGTTACTTGTCGAATTCCGCACCAGAGATGAGAGGGAGCTTATAATTGATACTTAAGTAAACCTATGTTTTCTTTGTAATCACGCATGCACAAAGAAAGAGGACAAGATTTAACATGGTTCGGTCGACCAAGGAGAGAATCCTTGGATGCTTACATCCACGATGAGAAACCCCCAATTCATCATATCACCTTGGGGGATTTCATTATCTTTAAATAAAATAAAATAGATTTCTAGGGATAAACATGAATGTTTATTAAAAAAACAAATACAGTTGTTATTTACTTTTTTTTATAGATTTAAGCCAAATCTCCTATTAAATTTGAACTCTACTGACTAGTCATCTTGATCTTTCTAAACACTTTCCCTCTAAGCTAGAGCGAAGATGTCAATATAGGTCAGCTTGTTCATCACATGCTGGAAAGCTTTCCTGGAAAGCGCCTTAGTAAATATGTCTGCAAATTCATCTTCACTTCTAATGCATGGAGTCTCAATTGTTTTGTCTTGAACTTTTTTGATGGATATAGTGATGGTCGACCGCTATGTGCTTGGTCCTTTCGTGAAAGACCGGATTTGAAGCAATATGAATTGATGCTTGATTATCTCATAACAATTTCGTAGGAGTTTGAAGCTTCTTAAGACTCAAATCCCGCAACAATAAATGAAGCCAAACTAATTCACACATGGTGAAAGTCGTGGCTCTATACTCAGCTTCTGCACTTGATTTAGCTACCCCACTTTGCTTTTTGCTCTTCCAAATGTCCAGGTTTCCTCCTACAAAGGTGCAGAATCCTATTGTTGATATTATATATGCGGAATTTCCGACCTAATCTGCATTAGCATAACCTTTGATCTCTGTGGGACCATGATTCTTTATAAGGAGCGATGAGACCTTGGGTAGCCAGTTAGAGTGACCACGTGTGCTACATGTATCTCCTGACATTGTGTGATGATTTGGCATACATTATTATTATGACCCATGATGTGCAGGTGCGGCAGGACCTGAGGTGAGTATGTAAACCCCTTGGGTGATGTGTTGAGTAGTCCTTATTAAGCCGCATGCTGATTGTTTGGTTGTTGTTTTGAGACCTGCCTAGGACTTAGATTGGATAGATTGGTTTAAGTCTCTAATTCCTTAATGGAATTATAGCAGGGAGTTGAGCTGTCAAAGTTGTCAAGATGAGTAGGAGAAGGGGAAAGGAGCCTCAAGCTCAACCTAGTGATGGTGCCCGCGAGGCTAGGGACCCCAGGTTTGATGAGGTCATGGAGACCCTTTGTGACATAGGACATATCTTTGGGTTGCAAGCACAGGAGAAAGCCGCTGCCCATGCTCAGGCCGCTGAGGCTGCAGCGATTGCTGGAAATGGGGGAAACCAAGCCCGGCAGGGGCAGGATCGTCCAGGTGGAATTAGGCAAATGCCCCGTTTGGTGGAGCAGTTCATGAAGATGAAGCCGCCAAAGTTTCATGGTCGTGGTGATCCCGAAACCACACTAAGATGAGTAGAAGAATTGGAAAAGACCTTTAAGGTTCTGGGGTGCAATGATGAGGAAAAAGTAACGTTGGCAGTATATCAGCTGCAGGATGGTGCCAATGACTGGTGGAGTGCTATGGAAGGTGAAGTGTTTCCCGAAGGAACGGCCCCAACATGGACTGTGTTTGTAGAGAACTTCTATGGGAAGTATTTCTCGGAGAATGCTCAGGAGAAAAAGTTGACGGAGTTCATGAGGTTGCGCCAAGGCCCGATGACTGTGGACCAGTATGAGGCGGAATTTGCAAGGCTGGCAAAGTTCGCGCCGACGATGTTCGTGAATACGAGGGACAAGGCTCGAAGATTCCGGGATGGGCTGAGAGCGGACCTTCGAAGCCAGATTCTGTCACATGACATCAAGGAATACGGAGAGACGTTTAGACGGGCCCAGATAATAGAGTGAGATCAGCAAGAAAGGATAGCCGCATCTGGATCGCGATTTGTTCGGGGCAAGGATAATCGTAGGTCGGGGAAGAAGCCTATGTCAGGCAACTGACGATTCGTTCCCCCGATCAGACGGGACATTGGGAAACCGAGTGGCCAAACAGGAAGATTCGGAGCTTGCTTCAAGTGTGGGAGTACGGAGCACCAGATTCGCAGCTGTCCGTAGGCACGTCCCCAGGGACCGCCACGGGCACCTCAGCAGTACCAGCCCCGAGCAGGTAATCAGGCCGGGAATCCCCCACCGGCAAATCAAGGACGACCGCCCGCTCAAGGAAGAGTTTATGCAGTGACACGTGGAGAAGCAGAGAATGCGCCGGGCGTGGTCACAGGTACGATTTCCTTGTGTGGCCATGCCGCTTATGCGTTGTTTGATTCAGGGGCAACCCATTCGTTCATTTCAGAGCAATTTGTTAAGTTGATTGGCTTAGAACCGGTGTTGCTAGAGATTGCACTTTGTGTGACAACGCCAATGAATGATAAGGTGTTAGTTTCCTTGGGATGCCCTAGTTGTAAGATAAATATTTGGGGTAAGGATGAGAGTATCGACTTGGCAGTGCTGGCCATGTTCGATTTCGATGTGATCATAAGGATGGACTGGTTAGTCCGACAGAAAGCTGTATTGGATTGCAGCAGTAAGACGATCCGATTTAGTCCTGATGGACGTCCTAGCTTTGAATTCCAGGGGAACCGAGGAGGAACCTCGACCCCGTGGATATCTTCGTTAGAAGTGAGTAGATTGTTGGATGATGGGTGCGAAGGCTATCTGGTGAATGTTGTGGACCCGACCTTGGTGGAACCTAAGCTGGATGAGATTCCAGTGGTGTGCAATTTCCCCGAAGTCTTTCCCCAGGAATTGCCGGGTTTACCGCCTGACCGAGAAGTGGAGTTTGTCATTGAGTTGGCGCCTGGAACTGAACCGATATCGAAGGCGCCATATAGAATGTCACTGACCGAGTTGAAGGAGTTGAAGGTTCAGATGCAAGAGTTGCTGGACAAGGGTTTTATCCGCCCCAGTGCGTCTCCATGGGGAGCGCCAATCCTATTTGTGAAAAAGAAGGACGGGACATTAAGGTTATGCATAGATTATCGGCAATTGAACCAGGTGACGGTGAAAAATAAATACCCTCCTCCAAGGATCGACGACTTGTTTGATCAATTGCAAGGAGCCTCGGTGTTCTCCAAAATAGATTTGAGGACGGGTTACCATCAGTTGAGAATCAGGAAGGAGGACGTTCCTAAGACTGCCTTTCGGACGAGGTATGGGCATTACGAGTTCACGGTGATGCCATTTGGGTTAACAAATGCCCCGGCTGCCTTCATGGATTTGATGAACAGGGTGTTTAGAGAATTTCTTGATCAGTTTGTCATAGTGTTCATCGATGATATCTTGATATATTCAAAGAGTCCCGAAGAGCATGAGGAACACCTGACAAAGGTGCTACGGACCCTAAAAGAACACGCACTATATGCCAAGTTCAGTAAGTGCGAATTTTGGCTCAACCAAGTGGGATTTCTTGGGCATATTATTTCTGGAGATGGAATTGCCGTAGACCCGACTAAAGTAGAAGCGGTAACGAAGTGGCCCAGACCAACGTCAGTAACGGAAATCAGAAGTTTTCTTGGTTTGGCTGGCTATTACAGACGATTTGTGGAGGGATTTTCGTCGATAGCCATGCCCCTGACTAGATTGCTGAAGAAGGAGACGAAGTACGTCTGGGACGATAAGTGCGAAAGGAGTTTCCAAGAGTTGAAGCGTAAGCTGACAACCGCTCCAGTTTTGACCATTCCATCCGGACCAGGAGGATTTGAGATATACAGTGATGCTTCACTAAGAGGACTCGGATGTGTGCTCATGCAACATGGGAAAGTGGTAGTGTATGCGTCACGCCAGTTAAGGCCTCATGAGATGAATTACCCGACGCATGATTTGGAGCTGGCAGCGATTGTCTTCGCACTTAAGATTTGGAGGCACTACCTGTGTGGAGAGAAGTTCCAAATTTTTACGGATCACCAAAGCCTCAAGTATCTGTTCTCGCAGAAAGAGTTAAATATGAGGCAGCGTCGATGGATGGAACTGTTAAAAGACTATGACTGCGACATTCTGTATCATCCGGGTAAGGCAAACCGAGTAGCAGATGTTTTAAGTCACAAGTCGAGTATGGCTCATTTATTGATTAAGGAGTGGACGGTATTGGAAAAGCTTAGAGATTCAGAGTTTAAGTTCGAAGTGAGGCGAGTATCCAGCTTGATCGGAACATTAAGAATCGAACCAGAGGTCCAGGTTAAGATCAAGGAACTTCAACCTTCGGACCTCGAGATTCAAAAGATTATGGAAATGAATGCGGCAAAGAGAAAGCCTGATTTCCAAGTGTCCGCAGATGGGATTTTAAAATATCGTGGCCGACTTTGCGTGCCAGATGATGAAGAACTTAAGGAGGAAATTCTGAACGAAGCTCATTGGAGTCAGTATAGTATCCACCCGGGTAGTACAAAGATGTACCGAAATTTGCGTCAACATTATTGGTGGAATGGCCTGAAGAAGGATGTGGCAAAGCATGTGGCCAAGTGTCTGACGTGCCAGCAAGTGAAGGCACAGCACTGCAAGCCAGGTGGATTATTAAGGCCTTTAGAAATTCCCGAATGGAAGTGGAAGCATATTACGATGGACTTCGTGACGGGTTTACCACGAAGCCAAAGAGGACACGACTCGATTTGGATCATAGTGGATCGTTTGACCAAGTTTGCACACTTCCTGGCAGTGCGGAAGGACTTGGAGCTAGAAAAGTATGCGGAGTTGTATGTGCGACAAATAGTGCGTCTTCATGGAGTACCAGTGACGATCACTTCGGATTGCGATCCAAGGTTTACGGCCAACTTTTGGAAAAATCTACAAACGGCCTTAGGAACGAGATTGCAATACAATACGGCCTACCATCCGCAAACAGACGGCCAGTCGGAAAGGATGATTCAGACCCTAGAGGATATGCTGAGAGCTTGTGTTCTGGATTTCCAAGGCAAGTGGGAAGAGCAATTACATTTGGTAGAATTTGCCTACAATAACAGCTTTCAGCAAAGTATTCAGATGGCGCCTTTTGAAGCTTTGTATGGTAGGGCCTGTAAGACGCCGCTGTGCAGGGATGAAGTTGGTGAGCGAAGTATCACAAGTCCGGAGCTTGTTCAGCAAACGGTAGAAGTAGGGGAGGTTATCCGGGATAGACTAAGGACTGCTCAGAGTCGCCAGAAGAGTTACGCCGATAGAAGACGACGACCCTTGGAGTTTCAAGTAGGAGATCATGTATTTCTCAAGGTGTCGCCAATGAAAGGACTATCCCGATTCGGCAAGAAAGGGAAGCTTAGCCCAAGGTATGTCAGGCCATTTGAGATCCTAGAGAAGATTGGAGATATAGCATACCGACTAGCCTTGCCTCCCAACCTATCCCAGGTGCACAATGTTTTCCACGTGTCGATGCTAAAGAAGTATGAACCGGACCCGACTCATGTTTTAAGGTATGAGGAAGTAGACGTGGACGACAGAGTAACATACGTGGAAAAGCCGGTCAGAATCGAGGACAGAAAGGACCGAGTACTAAGGAACAAGACGATTCCGATGGTCAAGGTAGTTTGGGAGCATCATGGAACGGAAGGCGCTACTTGGGAAAGTGAAGAGGCCATGCGACGTCAATACCCCCAGCTGTTCGAGTAGATTAATGTAGGTTTTAAATTTCGAGGACGAAATTTTTATAAGGGGGGAAGAATTGTAACATCCCGAAATTCGATTCGATCTCTGGAATGAATAAAACGAGTATTATCCAATATTTCATTTTCGTAAGTCTCGCCCGGAGCTGATCACTCACGGGATACTGACCGAATGGGAGTGGCCAACTAGGAATAGACACGTGAACCATGGACCCGGTCGCGAGTCAAGCCTGATTTAGGAGAATGACGAGAAAGTATTTTGGGCCAGTGAGAACCGATCTCTGAACCGAACGATCATGTCAAAGGAACTAGTGATAATTCCTCTCGTTCTCTCGAAAATCGAGCTCACCGCAATTCGGACAACCCGAGATCGATACGTTTGAATCCTAAACGGCCGCCCGTTAATGAGAGATTTGGGAACTTGAAATTCGACAAATTCAATCGTGAAATTTAGTCCGGATTTCGAGCTCGATTTTCGAGGATTACGTGATGATTTTTATGAGGACGACGTCAAAATATGCCGGCCACTTAGGTATAGGGCTTATATAGTCGAATTTTGGCGATCCGACCCGGTACCGGAAATTTGAGTCAGTTTTACCCTTCTGCCTCTTGAAATTCCGAATTTTGGCTTCCTTGTGGGGTGTGACACTTGTCAACAACCCCTTCCCCATGCATGCCATCATCTCACCCAAGCCCACACTCTACCTCTTGGTCTTCCCCATGAAACACATCATCACCCTTCACCTCACTTTCTTTTTCTCTCTCTCTCTCTTTTCTCTCTCCCTCACCCGGCCACTCTCCCTTTTTCCTCTCCTCCTCCGCGCGCCCTCTCTCTCTCGGCCTCACGCCGCCGCCCCTAGCCCGCCGGAACAGCCGCCACAGCCGGCACCACCACCGTGCACCGCCCTCTCTCTCTCTCTCCTCACCCCGCCAGTCGACCGTCCTCCTCTTTCTCTCCTTCTCTCCCTCGGTTCCCGACTGGCTGAGCCCAGCTTCGCCCGTAGCCAAGGCCAGCACCACCCCGTCGCCGTCGGGCTCGCCGCCGCATTGCCGAGCTCGCCGTACGCTGCTGTTCCTCTCCGTTTGCATGCAAAGGGGTTGGCGCCGGTCAGCCAAGGAGGGGAAAGCAGCCCGTTCGCCGCCGAGGAGCGTCGCCGCCGCTGTGACGCCGTGACCGCCGCCGCTGCCCCCTCGCCGCCGTCTCTCCTTCCCAGTTGCATGCACGGTGGAGCGCCAATCAGCCACGCCACCAGCCGTCACCGCCGTCTCTCCCTCTCCCTCTCCTCTTCGCCGAGCTGCATGCAGGGGTGAACCACCGCCGGGGTCGCCCGCCGATGCACGCCGCCGCCGGCCGCCATTGCTGCCGCCCCCTCTCTCTCGCCTTCGTCTCTCTCTCTCTCTCTCTCTCTCTCTCTCTCTCTCTCTCTCTCTCTCTCTCTCCCACACGGCTGCATGCAGTAGGGGACGCCGGACCGCCGCAGTGGTAGGGGTCAACAACCGATCATCCCCTCGTCGGAACAGCCGCGCCGCTCACGCCGTCCGCCATTCGCCGCCGTGGTAGTTACTGTTCACCGCCGCCGTCCGCCTCCCTTTGGCCGTGAACCGCCACCCACAGCTGCTGTGAACAGCCGGCCACCGCTCGCCGTCGCTCCCTTGGGAAGTGTGCCGCCGATTCCACCGTTCACCGGTGATCGGCCGCCGTTCCCCGTCGCACGAGCTTGGATTTAGGTGGGTGTAAACCTCTAAACCCTAATTAGGACGATAATGCATTTTAACGGGCTTAGGATGTGTTTAGGTATTCGATTAGCGTCGGTTAGAGCTTATATGAATTTATATGTCATTAGCGGGCCTCGGGAAACTATGGGTAGGTGACGAAACAGAAATTAGATAAGGATTAGAGGTCGAAATGTTAAAGATTAGCTGCTATCCACACTGGATTTTGAGGGCAAATTCCATGGTAGCTTGAGGATCAAATTGATTGGATTGCCGGGATTGCCGAGGGGATTGAATGATGTGTCGAATTGGTAATCGTGATGGCTTGGGTCTACCATGTCGCATGCTCATATGACCGACCATTGTGGGATGTGATTGGTGATTTGTCAATGTACATCATAATGTCGATTACGTCATAAGTGCCGATTTCGCATGTGATGCCCCGTGGTGTCGATTGGGCTAATTAAGCACATGACGTGAATCATGGAACATGAATTTGTGGCATTGAACTATGTGGGACATTATGCTGTGATACATTGCACCAACATTCGTGTGCGAATTGCATGGCTACGCATTATGCATGCCGAGTATGAAGCCTGTGAAACTATGCGAGAATGCGTGTATGCCATGGACATGTGATCACCTAATTATGCCCTGATGCATTTACGCGGGGTTTAGATAAAACCGGTTGTGTGAATGTGTGATCACCTTCGCCCTGATATGTTTACGCGGGGTGTGCCGTCCTCATGCACTTTGGAGCAGAACGATGCCCGGTACGCCCAGAAGACAACCATCCTGATGCGTTTACGCGGGCTCTGGTTCGTAAGGAGATCGGTGTTGCGCCTGATGCGTAAGGACGCGGGCTAGAGACACTGGGCCTGGGGCGTCTTTACGCTGGCCACGGAGTGTTGTGATTAACCTTCAGGTCGTGGTCTTCGGATCGGGCCTTCGGGTCGAGTTAACGAAATAAATGGTTAACGTGTGATGCATAGTGCCTGATTATGTAATGGAATCCGCTAGGCGTGGTATGGGACGTGTCTAAGTAGATTCTATTTTATAATCGGAACACGAATGGAATTTGTGCCGAAATGCCATAGGAGTTGAATTGTGAGCATGGCAAGTTAGTGGCATCTACATACATATGAGTGCATGAGTTAGTGTGCGGAACTATGTGACTCGGTGACCTATACTTGGAACTGTCACTAAAGGTTTTGAGCATGCGTGTGACATACGCATGATCGAGAGTGCCGCTTGTGAAATGTGATATTATGGGATTATCTAACCTGCAGGGTCATTGAAATGCCGATTTGGGCCTACGGGCCTAAGTCACCCTTGTATGTGTGTGGTTTGTTCTTCCCGTCAGGAGATGCATGTTAGCCTAATTTAGGTTTAGAAGTTTTGCACTCACTGAGATGTGTCTCACAGTTTTTATAACCCAACCTTTCAGACCCGCGTCCATGACGAAGCCACCTATCCCGGTACGTTTTGGGATTCCTCTAGATTACGAGCACATTATGACTGCACATCCGGTGGGGAATGGGGAGGTGTACTTGAGGCATTACTCTGCGATTAGTGTAGACGTGGGTATGACACATCCTGAAGTTCATGAGTATGTAGCCTGGTGTTTCTGGGACCATTTTGGAGACGAGTTTGGACCCCTTCGTACGATGGATGTTCCGTTCACCGTAGAGGGCCAGCTTGACCCGCAGTGTCCGAGTGGTGAGATCGTGGATTCCGAGATGGATGAGGAGGAGACTATAGGTCCTTTCGCTTGGTACGAGCCTGCCGAGGACGAAGAGTTAGGAGGTGTAGATCACGAGCCAGTAGTGGAGCACCCCGTGATGGAGCCAATGGAGATCGACGAAGCCGAGCTGATGGATACCGAAGAGTCCGAGGAGGAGATTTCCAGCGAGGATTCAGAGATACCCGAGAGCTCATCAGAGTCCGACAGCTTTGATCTGGATTGGGCGCCCTAGGCTAGGTTTAGTCCTTTTTGTGAGGGTAGACACTTTTTGGATTAGATATCACAATATACAGTCCACCACCTCCATGTGACCCTCAGTATGATTATACATGAATTAACTAACATAACTGACAGCATATGTGATTTCAGGTCTTGTTATAGTTAAATAAATCAACCAACCCACCGATCTTTGGAACATTCCACTGTCTTTGAGAGGAGTGGTGTTGGTGGCAAACTTACTGCCATAATCCATAGTTGATTTTATGGGTTTAGCTCCTAATTTCCAGTGTCCTTCAACAAGTCTAATGCATACTTTCTTTGGAGAGAAACAATCCTTTGCTTGAACTAGCAATTTCAATTCCGACGAAGTAATGTAACCTCCCTAAGTCTTTGATGACAAACTTCTCATACAAGTAGTTTTTGAGAATTTAAATCCCTTGAACATTATCGCCAGTGATACGATGTCATCAACATACACAAAAGCAATCACAGTTCCTTTAGAGTTTTTCTTAACAAAGAGAGAGTGATCTGACTCCAAGTTTCAAGCCAACATTCACAAGAGCGATACCGAGCTTGCCCTACCAAGCTCAGGGAGATAGCTTGGGACCATAAATTGCTTTATTTAGTTTGCGCACAAATCCTTGTCCTCCCAAGGAATGTCCTGGGGGAAGGTCCATGTACACTTCTCCACGGTCGCCTTGTAAGAAGGTGTTCTTAACATCCATTTGAAAATGTAACAATCCATAATTAACTGCAATTAACATGATAACTCTAACTTTGTTAATCTTCACTATAAGAGCAAATGTTCTTTGCAACCCACCCCATACAATTGAGTATAACTTTTCGCCACAAATCTTGCTTTGTGCCTCTCAATAAATCCGCCACTTTTGTATTTGATCTTATAGATCTACCGACAACTAACAGGTCATTTCTCAAATGGCAATGAAACTATATCCTAAGTGCAGTTTTTGTCTAGAGCACGTAGGCCCCTTTTGGTTCAGCATTTGAAATGAGCATTGAGACTCTAAAGTCCCTTGGCCAAATGCAAATGGAATTTGGCAATTTTTTTTGTAGCACTTTAGGGAAATGTAATTACATTTCCAAAGGACTCTAAAGGCCTTTAGCCCAAGGCAGGTCTGGAGATGCTTTGGCAAGTTGAACTTTCGGAATGTAAGATTAATGTTCATCGAATAATGTTCATCTTCTCCAAGCAGTAATCCTAGTTGACCGACGAACTGGAACTACTCTGGGGATAGTGGATGCAGGTTCCACAGGTACCAAAGGAACAGTGGGTGCAAGATTATGCTCGCTCCCATTATCCCTTCATTGGTCTGATCCTCGTTAATCACAAGGTCATCTGTTGTTGAAAGCACTGGAACCGAAGCAAATTCAACGTCCAAGCCGCTATAATTGTAGTTGGCAGTATCCTTGAATTTGATCATTCGGAAAAAAACATGTGAGTCTTATCAAAAGTGACATCTCGATATATAAACATTTTTTAAAGGCTGGATCAAAACATTTGTATTCTTTCTTCATAGAGGAATATCCCAAGAAAACACATTTTCAAGCAAGAGTATCAAATTTATTTCTAGATGGAGAATGAACAAAGCACGTGCTTCCAAACACACGGAGATGAGAAAGGTTAACAAATCTGTCAAGAATGATTTCCATTGGGGATTTGTATTTTAACACCTTTCCCGGTAGATGGTTGATGAGACAACAGCTAGTTAGGATAGCATCTAACCAATAACGAGTGAACAAATTCCCACGAACTGGGAGATGCAAGTTACCTGAAGGAGGTGACAATTTTTCCACTCTACAACTCCATTCTATTGAGGAGTTTTAACACATGAAAATTGGAGAATAATCCCTGAACTCTTAAGGTAAGAATCAACAAGGTGATTTGTGTACACAATCGCATTATTGGCATGCAGTATTTTAATCTTAGCACCATACTGCATAATAATCATTTTCGTGAATTCTCTAAAAACATGAAGCACATCACTATTAGAGGCAAGTAAGTACAATCAAGTGCAGCGAGATTTTTCATCAATAAACGTAACAAAAAAATTAAATCCATCATGGGAGTCAACAGGAGCAGCTTCCCAAACATCTGAATGAATTAACTAAAACAACTCTGAAGGTGGACTAATTCTAGAGGAGAAAGGCAATTTGGGTTGTTTAACATAACGACAAATCTCATAGGAACTAGTATCAAGAGTAAAGGTAGAATCAACAATATTTAGCATACTATCTGATGGATGTCCCATGCGCCAATGCTAGAGATGAGCCTCCGTGTCTTTATTGTTCCTAGTAATCAAACCTACACTTAATAAATCAAGCATGCACAATGCTTGTTAGGCTGCTCATGACAATTATTTTATGCTCAGAAACAGATTCTGATCAGAAATTATATTTTTTTATTCTGTATCCGAGAATAATTTCTAAGTAATTGAAAGTGTTTGGTAACTACCCAAAAGTTCTATTTTTAGAATAGAAAAAGAACATAAATACGTTTGGTAACTATACAAAATTTCTTTTTATTAATAATATTTTGAATTTTTTAATATTTCTCTCTATTTTTTTCCTTGGCCATGGCCGGCGAGGGCGTCGCAGCCCTCGTTGCCGGCCTCGCCATGGCTAGGTGAGGCCGACCTTATTGTCGCCACCCCCGGCAACGGCGAGGTCAGCGTTGCTAGATCATGGCGAGGTCGAGCCTTGCCCGGCCAAGGTGAGGCCGACCTCGCTGTCGCCACCCCCCACGACGGCGAGGTCGGCCTCGCCGTTGCCAGGCGAGGCTTGACCTCACCATTGCCATCCCCAGTGATGGCAAGGTCAGCCTCGCCAAATCGCGACGAGGTCGAGCCTCACCCAATGAAGGCGAGGTTGACCTCACTGTCGCCACCCCCCACGACGGTGAGGTCAACCTTGCCATGGCCGAGTGAGGCTCGATCTCGCCCAGATCTGGCGAGGCCGACCTCGCCATCACCACCCTCCGCAACAGCGAGGTCGGCCTCGCATTGGCCGAGCGAGGCTTGACCTTGCCCAATTCTGGCGAAACCAACCTCACCATCACTGGGGGAGGGCTGACCTCACTGTCATTGGGGGCGGCAAGGGCTACCCTCGCCTGCCTTGGCCGGTCACTGGCGGTGGGTCAAAAAGAAGATGAAGAACAAATAAAAAAAGAAAATCAAGAAGAATCAATTCCGGAAAAATTGTTCCAGAATTAAGAAGCTATTTTTTTTTGCTTCTTGATTCTGGGACCAACTTTTTGTAAAATTGTGTCCGGCCACAAAAATTTTAACAAACGGATTTCTGTTTCCAAACTGATTTTGAAAACAAAATAACATAAATTTTCACTATTTGGCACATCGCCAAACGGGCCTTAGAATCGACCCCCACCAATCTTCTTCCCTCTTAAACTTTTTGAAAGATGACCTCATCATGGGAAAAGACAACATTGTGATTCAGATTTCTGGTAATTTTACCGACAGATAGCAAATTAGATGATAAAGTTGAAACGAATAAAACATTTGAGTTGGTGGAAAGAAATTCCACCGTTCTAGTTCCTTGAACAAGAACCTGCTCTATATTAGCAACAGTAATAGACGGGTAATTAGATGCATTACAGAGATTTTTAATCCATTAAGACGTGTTGTACATGTGATCAGTCGCTCCAAAATCAACAATAAAATAATTTTCTGAAGATGTCGATAGGGAAAAAGCTTCACCAGAGTTATGAGCAATGTTCTCTGAGTCAGAACTCGATGGAGTCACGTTGCTGCTCATCATGAGTTGTTGGAGTTGCAAGGCAAATTGGCCAAGAGACACTTGAAGATCAAGGTCAAAATTAGGAGTACCACCTTAAGTTGCAAGAGCCTTTTCTTTATTTTGCTTCAGAAGTGGATGTAACTCCCAACAACAATCCTGAGTGTGACCATCCTTGTTGCAATAAATGCAGTGAAGCTTGGAATTTCGACCCTGCCTTTTCCTTTCCCACCATTAGATTTATTGAAATTAACAGTATTAGTCGAACTCTCCATTTTCTCTCTCCCTGATTTTGAGTCTGGATTCATAACACGCCATCGAGTTTCTTCACATTGGATAATGGCGCAAACATCAATGAAAGATGGAAGAATGGAGCTCATAAAGATTTGTCTTTTGACATCCTCATATTCAAGTCGAATGCTGGCCAATAATTATAGAACCCGATCTAGCTTTTCTTTCGAAGTATATGTTCACGGAGTCAACGGGGAAAATTACTGACGAAGTTTATCCCGTTTCTTGTTCAGAGTTCCAAGATGCTCGGTAAATGGTAGACTGGGAGCTTGCTCGGTATGAGCAATTTCTTGTTGCCACTCGAAAATTCGAAAGCCATTATCTTCATGGCCATACATGTGTTTAATAGACTTCATAGAGATTGTGCCGTTTCAGAGTAAGCAAAAATTTTGTTAATCTGAGGATCCATGGAGTTGAAGATCCATGACATGACCAAATTATCAGTAGATTGCCATTTGACATATTTAGGATCGGTGGATGATAGAGCTTTGGTCGAAGCATTGACATGGCCTAACTTGGATTGTCCTCCAAGGGCAATCGTAATTGCTTAAGACCAAGGAAGATAGTTTCTTCCATTAAAAAGAAAGGATGTTAATCTATTGTGTATCTCATTTGAGCTAGACAGACCAATATAAGTGGTGACCGAAGAACTGGCCATTATAACAAGATTGAAAGAGATGATGAAGAGCTTATCTATGTCAGAAGTAGAATCAAGCAGCAAATAGCGACTTCGATAGCACAGGCGTCACGCTCGAAACTGGCTCTGATACCTTGTTTTCTTTGTAATCACACACAGACACACAAAGAAGAAGAACAAAAGTTAACGTGTTTCAGTCGATCAAGGAGAGAACCCTTGGAAGCCTATATCCATGATGAGAAACCCCCAATTCATCATATGAGGGATTTCATTATCCTTAAATAAGATAGAATACATCTCTTGGGATAAATATGAATATTTATTGGAAAGGCAAAGACAGTTATTATTTACTTCTTTAAAGATTTAAGCTAAATCTCTTACTAAATTTAGACTCTACTGACTAGTTGTCTTTACCTTTCCAACAACCTGTCTCTCAAATAATGATAAGAACCGAAGAAATTATTTTTGGGAGCTCGCCTAACAGGGATAGTTCTAACCGTGAAAAAATTAACAAACACGAAACTAAGCGTCAATGTTATCACATCCCTATATTATTGTAACGACCTGAGTCTCACTCGCAAGATATTGTCTGCTTTGGACACTAAGTCTTCACGGTTTGTTCCTCCGATGACAGCCCATATTACTCCTAGAAAAGGCCTCTTACAAGTTAAGGCTTCCCAAGCCTTTATAAGTTGCCTAGGACTCCCCCCCTCTCAAGCGATGTAGGACAGGAGAGACGTGCCCCATTCGCCATCCTAAAAGCCTACCAGGAGCCGCCCCTTATCCAGGTCCTCGGACCTTGGCAACCACTCCCCCCTCATCGGACTTGGTTATCACACTCTCCCCTCCTTCAAGCATAGTGTCATCGTTGTGGCCCCACATGCGGTTAAGAGTCGGCTCTAATACCACATGTAACAACCTGGGTCCCATTCGCAAGATATTGTCCACTTTAGATACTAAGTTATCACGGTTTTGTTTCTCTAAGGGCAGCCCATACTACCCCCAGAAAAAGGCCTCTTACAAGTTAAGGCTTTCCAAGTCATTATAAGTTGCCCAAGACTCTCCCCCTCAAGCAATGTGGGATAGGAGAGACGTGCCCCCTTCGCTATCCTAGAAACCTGTCAGGAGTCACTCCTTGTCCAGGTCCTCGGACCCCGGCGATCGCTCCCCGCCCTCATCGGACCGGGATGCCACAATTACGTCCTGCAAGATTATCTTATATAGTAAAGTCAATCGACTCTTTTATAGCATAAACGTATTAGTTAAAATGAAAATGCTGTAGCGTCATACTTGAACCAATAACTGTTTTCTTACTATTAATATTAATATTATTATGATTATGGCAAGCAAGCAATATGTCCGAATGGTCTCGACTATGTAACGAGGACCCAGTTTGAAAAAGAACCTCTACCACTTTCGATCCCCACATGGTCATGTTTCAACTAGACAGGAACTTGCTACGTTTTGGGGGTTTATTGCTGTCTGAACAATCGCATATCAAAGTTTGGAAACGACCAGTGTTGTCCACTACTCCGTGGTGAGCAGCCGTATAAGTTGATGATGACACAAAATCCTTGCAAGGGGATAAGGTTCCCACTGCCATCTGTCATTGCAGCAGATATCCAACTGATGAATCTGCGCAAGTGCAACAGGATCAAAGTTAGTATCTTTGACCCAAGAAATCAAATAATCTGATGAAAAGATCGGTTGGTTTGGAATTGCACGAGCAAGCGAGAGCGATCGTTCTTGAGATAATCTTTTGCTTCTTCGTATTTTAGTCCAAGTTGGAGATATCCCCCTAGTGCAATACGATAGATGCAATAACAATGCAGTAATATCTATCGAGTGGAGAGAGAAAGATCAAGTAAATATTCATGAAGAGGTGTCAGGGTGAATTAGAGCTTAAGGCATGTAATTTTTTAGGGTTAAGGGTAACATTATTAGCATGTAAGCATATTCTTTCCGTTGTCGGATTCTTAGCTTCCAAAACTTAATCCATATATTTGCAATTTCGTTGACAGAAACGAGGCAAATTCCACTCCAAAAAAGATGTTCATGCTGACATGCGCATCACAAGCCCAAAAGTCCGATGCAGATCCTAAAATCTTGAAGCCCATTAACAACTTAATTAGACTCCCATTTCGCTCATAAAGTTAGATTATGAACCATCTAAATATACTAAATGGAGGCAAAAAGAAAAATATACGTGCTGGTTGTTGTGTATCGTGTATCGATTATATCCAATGTGAGACTCTATTTAGACTATATTCTCCGCGAAGTTTCTTCCGATTGTGTCTGATTCGTTCATTACAAGTTATGGACATAACTCACGTGTAAACATATATAACTAAAATTGAAAATTAGTACGATGTCCATGTTTCTACACCAACCAAGACATGGTTGGAAAAAATTCCCTCCAGCTTTTGATGGAGAAAAACACGGCCTTTTCACTAAAATCCTCATGCGCTTACCATAGCAAATCCGTCCCCTCGCATCTGAGCTTTTCGTATTAGGCTAATTCTCCCTCAATCCAAAGTCAGGCCTACTTATACATCAACATGTCTGAATACGAAGCAAGCCTCCACTTTGGCTATGGCAAACTCAACTGGAATACACAAGCATATATGATAAATCGACTTACTAGGAGTCTCTATCGAGAATACAAAACATCAAACATTCCGGCTTGTGAGAAAATTTAAATATCAAACCGCGCCTTCATTGAACTATTTAAACTTTTAAAATAGTTAGTTTTGATTCCATAAAATTTTACATAATATCATAGCAAAAGATTTTGAGTTCAAATCTTTCTAGGCTCCTTCTTTATCTCACCCTAATATTTCCACACGTTACTCTTAAGCCTAAGTCTAGCCTATGTGAGGAAAAGTGTTAGCATATTTAAATATTAAAAAAACAGTTGGCAGTGATCCCGCAAAATTTTTCATAACTAATCTACAAGTTCCTTCCACATAAATCATGGGTAGAAGCTATTGATCAATCATTAACTCTAATATTAGCTATTTTGAACGAGTCAACAAAGTTTTAAGGTAAGTCCAAATTAGATTAGCCGAAACGTATATCTCACATAGTTATAGGCCATATGATTCATACCATACTTATTATCCGATCCGCAATTATGTTTTTACTAACATCCTCACGCGTTCACTTTACAAGCTCTCCAGTATTTTTTTTTAATCCGAACTGTATTTTCTGTTTTCACTTAGAGCAAAAGTACAAGGAAGCCCCACCAATGTTTTGTGGCCAGCATAAAAAAACCAAAAGTCGGTGCTCCAACATATCAAAAGAACTCGTCGGTTGAGGCAATTCTTGATAATAGCACAAAAAAATATCATATTTGTACGGATGCGAATGGGCCGAATCCACAATTACCTAAAATTGACCTAAACAAACCATATGTAATGATGAATTCAGAAGACAAGAAAAAAAATAAAAACCTCCAAGATCACATTTAAAATGCATGCTTTACTTATCATCGCTTGGGTCCAGCTAGCCTTTTTGAGTCCCATCTCTACATGCGTAGCGATGAAACATACAGAACCCTTTGACCAGATGATTTCTAAGCTCAATCGAACACGAAAGCTTTTAACTTGATTTGGTAGGTTTTGTCCTGTTAACCCTAGAGAATCGCATGAATACCTCACACGTCATATGTTAGGGTTTCTAATTACAGTATGCATCGCATACTTTAATCCTTGGTGACTCCTAGTGCGTAATAAAGCTTATTGGGTAATATCTCCAGCATGGAATCCGTGGTATCAAGGGTTGATTAGAAGTGAACCAATGGACTGTTTCCTTCGTGGCACCCATCATCACTTGACCAATTATCAAATGAACATGTGAATCACAATAGACAAAAACTTCTGAAAAGTTGTGGTCCGCACTTAATCTAACATCTTGAAAATAAGATCAGATATATATCACTGAAGCGGGTTGGATGGTGATCGGTTTTCTATCTTTTGCGCATTGTAATTCGAAGAAGGCGAACCATTCGCCCTGAGAAATTGTTCCACAAACTTATTTTATGTCCCTCAAGGGACACGTAGGTCGAGATCTCAACTACTTGGCTGTCGTATCTTTGTGTAGTCAAGAGTTTTAATCTATTCTTTTTTTTATATTTTCGCCCACTTTCACTTTGAGTACACTAAGCCCACTTCTATCTGTCTTTACAAAAACTCCATACCCTATTTCACTTTCTCTTTGTACATTGAATGGTCGTCGTTTTTGGAGCAATCATTCATAGGGAATTGATAAGAATACTACAGATGGTGAAATATCACAAGTTTGTAACTCTCTTTTTTCTTATTCTATTATTCATGTGGGTAAATGGAGTTAAGGCAACTCAATTTCATCACGGCGCTGAAACAGCCCATGCTCCTCTCATTCTCGCTTCGCTTCCTTATATATTCGTCATCAAGCTCTCTCACTCCCTACATCTTCCACTTGTGATATCCATGTAAACCTATTGAGTGCTCTCTCTCTCTCTCTCTCTCTCTCTCTCTCAATTGTCACATTTTTGTCTCAAGTCCACTTCAAACTCTTGCACTCAAGTTGCTTAAGAACGAGCCACTTCGACAGTACCCTCCATTAAAAAAGCCTCATACAATCCTTCAATCTTTCCCACAAGGAACCACAAGGGATGCAAGGCCTACAAAGCTGGCCTGAGCCGGTGGTTCGGGTCCAATCCCTATCGGAGAGTGGCATTCAGGCGATCCCCAACCGCTACGTGAAGCCACCCTCTGACCGGCCGTCGATTGTCTCCTCGCCCTTGGTCAGGGACGTCAACATCCCCGTCATCGACCTCAAGGGCCTCTTCGTCGGGGCCAACGTCCCGAGGGGGCCCAGCGACCTGACCCTGAGGCAGATCAACGAGGCGTGCCGCGACTGGGGGTTCTTCCAGGTGGTGAACCACGGGGTCGACCCGAAGCTGATGAGGATGATGAGGGAGAGCTGGCGGGAGTTCTTCCACCTGCCGCTGGAGTCGAAGCAGCGGTACGCAAACTCCCCGTGCACCTACGAAGGGTACGGAAGCCGGCTCGGCGTCGAGAAAGGGGCGGTCCTCGATTGGAGCGACTACTACTTCCTCCATTACATGCCTCAGTGCCTGAGGAACCACGAAAAGTGGCCAGAGCTTCCATCATCGTGCAGGTAATAGTTAGCAACAGTACTAACAGTCACCATGACCTAATAATCTGAGTTGCTGGATTTATTTATTGATTTCTTATCTGGTGGTCTTGGTTGTTTCTTGACAAAAGTACGTTTTTGGATGGGCATTGAAAACGTGGTGGAATGACTTGTATATTCTTTTATCGAGAAGTGACCTTGATTGGTCCACTATGGTATGGTCATAGAGCGCGTGGAGGTGACTTGCTTTCTCGCAATGCGTTTCCCATAGTGGACTGAGGTGTCGTAGTGAGGTCGTGGCAAAAGTAGGTGGGGTCGGTTTGTGTTTGGTGGGACTTTTTTGTGCACGTGGTGTTAGAGATTGAACAAGTTATAAAGAAATAAATGACGAAATAGTTACTCGAGATTGGTGAAGATTTCAAATATTTTTAATCGGGTGTTCAATTATTTTTGTGGGTTATTTGGTGCTCGAGAAATCTTGGAGTGGAGGACCAAATTCAAGGGATTAGGAGTTTTTTTCCTTCGAAAATTATGAACTAACATACTATCATCTTCACAAGTTAGACTAGAAGAAAAGACAAAAGAGAACAAAGAAGAAAGGGAAAAGAAGATGAGTAAGTCATTAGTAGAAGAGTCACGTACGTTACTGGGACAAGAGTGCCGGTCAAAGAATTCATTTTACAATGTCTTGTACGAGGGAGGGGAAAAATGGCTAATGATATACCACTAGTCACTATTGAGATTGACCTTTTGTCCTTTATCTTTTCTAATCCGAGTTGCTCCATTTCCCTAAGAGGAGTGTCGGAGACAAAAATTGAGTTAAAGCGTGCATCTCATTTGTCCATCTATAACTCCCCTAAAATGAAAAATCCAAAAAAGAATAAGCTAATGACGATGTAACAAGAAGAGTCAAATGCATGTTGGGCTTTCATGTGATTTTTGCAATTTGATTGGCACAGTCCATTATACTCACAAACATTACTCATCTTCAATAATCTTGCCTAGTGCAAGGCGAAGATTTTACGCTTCAAACTTTGCATTGTAATTGGATTGGTGCAGTTCGTCTTATCCGAAGATATTGCTCATCATCAATGACTTTTCCCAATAGAAAGCCTTAAAATAAGATAATAGAAAATAAAATAGAATAAAGAGGCCATTCATTTTTGGATCTCCACTTTGAGCGAAAAAAGACGGGGACGATCTTATCTTCAAAATCTCGATTGTCTAAAAAAGGCAAGAAGAGGTCCCAAATTGGCAAAGATTCTGCTTCGAATTGGCTCAGAAATACATGGGATTTTGCCAGCAATAATTGAGGCCATACCCTGTCTCCCTTCTCTTCTTGAACCATTGAATGTAGATATGGAGCTCCCCTCTCTCTCTCTCTCTCTCTCTCTCTCTCTCTCTCTCTCTCTCTCTATCTCTACTGTTCTAGAGCCACTACAACTTCATTTTCACTTTTTATTTTTTGTGCCATACAAGTTTATTTCTAATTCTCCTTCTTTTCATTTGAGTCCAAATCGAGCTTTCACTTTGTTTTTGGTTGCCACCGGAAATGTGCTTCTTAGGAGCCAACAAGGAGAGTCAGAACTTATAATTATTATTTTTTATTTTTTGAAAAAAATGAATATCCGTTTAGGGTTCTTCTCTACTTTGAGCACAAAGTATATACATCGCTCTCAACTATGTAAAGGGTTATTCATAAATTGTCCTCTCACCTAACATTGATCCACAAGTTCTACATTTAATAGAGTGATAGGAACACAGCCGACTGGGTAAACTAACAAGCAACTTATGTGCAAGTTTATGTACTTTTTGGTAGATTAAGAATTAATGGGAGTAAGAATCCCAAGTCCATTCAAGAGCATTACTTCGATTGGGAAAACGGCGTATCCAAAAGTATAAGATTACATATTCGATTATTGAGTAATTGAGAACGAATTTTTGGCTGCAGGGAACAGATTGCAGAATACAGCAAGCAAGTGGTGGAGTTAAGCGGAAGATTGATGAAGATGTTGTCCCTCAATTTGGGATTGCCAGAGGACTTTTTACAGAGATGTTTTGGAGGGGAGGACATTGGGGCATGCCTGAGGGTCAATTTCTACCCGAAATGCCCGCAACCAGACCTCACGCTGGGCCTCTCTTCGCATTCGGACCCCGGCGGCTTGACCCTCCTCCTCCCGGACGAGCACGTCCCCGGTCTCCAGGTTCGTAGGGGTGAGAGCTGGGTCACTGTCAACCCGATACCTGACGCTTTCATTGTCAACATCGGCGATCAAATGCAGGTCTCTCTCTCTCTCTCTCTCTCTCATGACTTCCGTCTAGAAATGAGCATTAATTCTACTTCGAGCGACTACCCAGTATATAAGATGGACAAATCAAGAGTTCATGTTTTGAGAAATGTGATGTTCTAATTTGAATTCATATCCAACGCATCTCTCTGGTCAAATTACTTAAATGATATTCCTTACCAAGTTTCAAATTTGGAAAAACATAATCAATAAATCATTAGATAATGATGAAAAAATTAGGGAAATCATTTATCTTAATGGGTCTAGAACTACCATGAAGCATATCTATCGTATTTGTCGATCCTTATTCTTAATTTTAATCATAATTAAATGTGATTTATCGTGTTTTATTATTAGGTCTTGAGCAATGCAATCTACAAGAGCGTGGAACATAGAGTAATAGTGAATTCTGCAAAAGAGAGAGTTTCACTGGCCTTCTTCTACAACCCCAAGAGCAACATTCCGATCGCACCCGCCCCAGAATTGGTGACCAAGGACCGTCCCGCCCTCTACCCGGCCATGACCTTCGATGAGTACCGGCTCTACATAAGGACCAAGGGTCCACGTGGCAAGTCCCAAGTTGAATCTCTCAAATCCCAAAGTTGATGAAACTATAAATCCCAATCAATAATGCCATTTTAATGAGTTCTTTGTCATTTTCGAGAGAAAAAAATTAGTTGACCAATTTGGGTTATGCATAATTTGAAGGAACTTGCTTAGTTAATCTCTGTTGTGTCAATGGAGGAAGGTGAATAATAGTAGGTGCTCCCGAAATTTGACATTGTTCCTGCTGGCTTTAGGAAATTGTTTGGTGAAAAAAGCAATGACATTATATGCTATGGCTCTCACGTCTTTCGCACGTGAATATATATGCGATGACATCTTATTGCGTAAATAATCTCTTGTACACAATAAACAGACAATGGGACACATGTCAAACATCGGATTAATGTGGTTTGTCCGATCGTCGTGGCCTATGGCATCGGGAAGAGCACTAGAAAAATTCCACCATACACTAGGCGGCAAACGGAGATCGCAGACATACTGAAATCCTATCCTGTTTTTCGAATTCCGAAGCAACAAGCTCTCATATTGGCTCCCACAAAAATCTTGACAGAACTATTAACGAAACCTACGAAGGACTCTTCGAAAATCCTCTCGAATGACTAACGAGCTCATCTCTGTATATTAGGCCTGGTCTAACATTGATTAGGAAACTCAAAATACTCGAATACATTCACGTGACACAAGAAGTTCCTCTGTATATCAGTCCTCTGATTAGATTCGAACTCGAGACGTACCCAACACATCCACGTTTCGTGCCCGGTTCGTATTGAATTTTAGGCGATGCTGAAAGGTAGGGGACTTAGACGCTGGTTTGACGCCAAAACGACCATTTGCATGAATTCTTCTTCAGTCCTCCGTTTTGAGCTGCCATAGGCTACTCTGTTTGAGTGCTGTGGATGCAAAGGGGGCGAAGATCTTGTCGCAGGGAAGTCCTTCACAGATTGCCCATGACATGCTTTGATATTTGGTCACAAAAGCAACTCGAGAATCGTAGGTTTCCGGGACAAAATCCTAAACTTATCTTATAGCATGATTTATTGTCTTCACATAGACATTTCGAGGATGACTATTTCGTCCTCTTTTTCTTTATTTTAAGAGAATTTCTCAAAATTTGCCCGTGACTATTTAAATTTTTAATGTCCTCCCCGACCTTTCAAGATTGATAAAATAAACCCTCTCGGATCGACTCCAACCGTTTTCCAACCTAAACTCCGATCACATACCGTCATATTAGGGACGATGCCACAACTAGCTGCCCTGACTGATTTTTCCTTTTACTTTTCGTTACTACGTGCTTTCCTTGAGAACTATTGCCATACTTTGCCAGGTTTTTAGGTACGACCCTATTAAAAATTTCAATCCATCAACATTGACCCATAAGATCTCATATTATGCTTTTGGGTTTGTGTCTACCGTTTGGGAATTTCGCTTAGAATCTGGCACAAATTTTCATGTTTCATGCGCATTTTTTGGTTTGAAATGAATAGAATAAATTTGTTTATTGAAAGATTAATTTTCATCATATTTCCACCACTGCCAGAACGCGCAACCCCGTTCTTGGGCCAGAGTCAACTATTGAGGGAACATTTATACGTTAATTGTGGAGAATTATAGTCTGCCTCCAAGTTTTTTATATTGTCCGTATTTTCCCCCTAATGGTTCGGTTTTCACTATCCCTCTTAATCTTTCAAAACTTGTTGCAATATCCCCCTCACACTAATTGTATAATAAATTCTTTTTATGGTAATTGAGAGGAAGATATAGAAAATAGAGAAAATACAAAGGAGGAAAGGTGAGCGACAAAATGGGATCGAGGTTAGGGTGTGTCCATGGTAGTTGCGACCACTTCCGCCACCATTAGGGCGCTAGCAATAACGACTAATATCGCCAATGGAAGTGCGCTCACCTGCGAGTACTCTTTCATGTTAGAGGCACGGATGGAGTCATGTAAAATTGATATGGAAAAACAAGGATAATTTCACGTGAAAGTCCAAAATTTGAGTGATTTTTCAAGCTCAATCACCTAAACTTAATATCTCGTTTCAAATGTAGCATCCATTAATATACCTTGTAAAATAGCCATATTGATGTTGGTATTATTAAAAGAATTCAAAATAAAAGAAGAAAAACATTTTTGTTGATGATGAGAGGAAGCTAATCTAAGTAGGAGCACCACCAAAAATGAAACAGTTGAAGAAATACAATGGATGGAAATTGCATTAATTTTGAAAAGTAGAGTGTGACATTGAAATTAAAAATAGTCGAGGGGAAATAGATTGAGAATCTCAAGCAACTTGGCGGGTAACTAGTAACTTTTTACGGAAGATTAACACCATATTTGTTCTGAAGCAAATGAAGTGTATCCATGTATTTATTTCCAGTAATGAAAGTCGATTCCTTTTTTGACCAAAAAAAAAAACACACAATCATTACGATAGGCTACGGAATTGTAGAGAGATCAAAATGCACTTGGATTCTGAAGGCATCTCATCGTGCTGTCCGCATTCCAGTTGCTCTCCTTTCTTGATACCATGTCCCCCGTCAATCAGTTAGCACACCAATTCCGCCATTCATACTTCCACTCGTCTAGGTTGTCCCGAGGGCACGTGTCAGGCGAGACATAAACAAGAATGTCACCTCAGATTTTTGTAGTAAGAGAGAACAATTGGTAATAACTAATTGACCTTTAATTGCTCGAACTCTTGAACCAAAACAAATCCAACTGGATGCATTGATAAGCTTAGCTTTTTGTCTCTCTTGGATCTTCCTCATTATGGAAGCATCGGAGATCTCTGCTGCGATTTTCCCATCATGCTTTTTATAAGAAAAGAATCTTGGTCCTTTATCGCGTAAAATCTTGTCAAATCGAGGGTTACGGTCTTTAGCTATTAATATGACTAAGATTAATGGATTACAAAGAGGACCTAGGGATTTTATTGGTAAATAACCCTTTTTAAAAGCTGCTCATCCCAAGCATTGAGTAAGCGGCATCTTCACCATCAATACAAGGATAAGAGAACTCATTTGGGCACAATTGTAGCCGGGGGAGTTTTCCAAAAAGTCATAAACATATTATATTATATAGCGGCCAATTCAATTCTAAACTTTTTAATTTAATCAATTTAGTCTAAACATTTTGAAAAGTTTTCAATATAGTTCTTCTAGCTAATTTAGGTCTGAAATCGTTAATGTGGCTGCCAATCATCTCGCACGGCACAGTCAATATTATGTACGACCGATGCTAATGTGAATATTTTTTGCAATTTTTTTAAAATTTTCATAATTTGTTATTATTTTTTCTTTTTTTTCCACGATTCATCTTCCCAAAAGGGTCGCCGGGGGTCAATGGGGACTCAGTGATGATCGACAATCACTAGCCATAGGCAAGGGCTGCAAATCCCTTTCCATTCGCGAGCGTCTAAGGGAGGCCTTTGTGGCCCTCACTGGGCTCACCCATGGCCTTGCAAGGGCTTGAGGATCTCATGGCCAACGAGCAACCCTAATCTATGGTCAATGTGCATACCATCCTTGAGGCCCTGGTAGGCCCTTCCAAGAAGATGAATAGTGGAAAAAAGAAATAAAAGAAAACAAAGATAAAAAATAAAAAAATAGAAAATTTAGAAAATTTTTAAAAATCACAAAAATCATCTATGTTAGCACCGATGGTGCCACGTAAAACAGCCGATGGCAATTCAGCAATTTTCGGCCTAAATTGATAGGACAAACTATATTGGAAAATCTTCAAAAGATTTAGAACTAAATTTATTAAATTGAAAAGTTTATGACTAAATTAGTCATCATATAATAGATTTAGGACTTTTTAGACAATTATTCCGATTTTATCCTTGATAGAACTATTGAGAGATGTTTACTAATCCTACTAAAGAACTCAAATCATTGCTCTGAACAAAAAACCATTAGGTCATTCTCAATTTTTAAGTGAACCATTTCAATAAGGGTATCAAGTTGAAAATGTTGGGAGCGCATAGCAAAAACCCAAATCCACATTCACTCAAAAATTTAAGATGACGAGTGATGGGACAATTTAAATATATGAATCACTCCACACCACGCTGACTTTACAATGTAAAATTTTTTCAACACAATTTACGTGTGCTTCTTTTAACCTTTCTCATCGAAATGAGTCAACCAAAAGCCTTCATTAGATTAGGTAGATTAGTGCTAATCACCCAAAGGACATGTATCTAATTTTGCTTCACAATTCAAAAACCCATCAATTATCTCCATTTAATTTCTTCACTGAGATCACCACGTAAAGTTTTTTTTTTGGGTAAAGGTAAAAAATTATATTACTTTTCGAAAGAGCACCATGTACAAAGAAACATCAAAAAGCCCAACGACCCAACGAGGACATGAAATGTCCAAGTGGGGTCAAAAGGGGGACAGCAAGGAAAAGCTAAACAACAAGCCAACTAAGGCTACAGAACCAGGTACAAAGGAGCCAACTATTTAGGAGGTAGCCAGATTGTCATCAAAGATTGATGATGTAAGTCCCCAATTCCTCTAAATCTTTCGGTTTGCTGGAATATCAGGAATAGTCTCCAAGGAGATGACTTTGTCCTTTACCACCTTGATGAGATGCTTACGCATATCCGGAATGTAAATATTCTTGTTCCTGAATATGATCACCACGTAAAGTTAACACCTTCACAATTTCAAATCTCAGGCTCCTATTGATTTTTCGTCTCGTTCCAAACATGAGCACGTTGGTAGTCCAAAAGTTCCAAACATCGAGTAAAAAGCAGACTAAGACCCAAGAGTGCATAATGGAGAGCGATAGAGACGTGTACAAGGCGGATGGTTACAATAACGTGGCTATTGCTATTCATCACGATTTTTTAGACTCTCCCAATCACCGACCAAAAAATATATATATATTTTTTCCAATTGCCAACCTGCACAGTTAAAAATCATTATTGTAAAAAATTAAGAATTGTCACGTTTATGATCTCATTCCAACCATTGCATTTAGAAATTGTGCGTAGAGATTAGGTATACGATACAAGCCATGCATAGAGATTAGGCATACGATACGGGCCGCCTCACCAGCCGTTCATATCCTTGTTTGTTATTTTTTTTTAAGTTGCTTTGGAACGAGTGTTACACTCATACCAAACACTATTTGCTTTTAAGGAAACCTCTTTGACTTAAAGGTGTTCTGTCTTAATACAAAGTTTTAAAGGCAGTAAAAATATCAAGTTAAAAGGAAACGCTTTGTTGTCCTCATCACCGTCTATTCACAGACCTGAAAAATGGATGAAGAGCTTCTGTTTCTACCGGTCCAATTTGCTTGGCAAGTTAATGGTCCTACATGTTGTCGTGCGAGAGCACTTTTGATTTTCGTCAACCATTCTTTTGTCTTTAGAAGAAACGAAAAGGAAAAGTCCAAAACACATGCTCGTGGTCCTCATTGCAAACCATATAAAAGAAGAAATAAATATTGCCACCTTGGACTTGGACTTGGACTTTAGGGTTTAATGCCAATGAATCAACAAAGGCAACCTTCAATATATTTGACCCACGTTTGTTGTGTGCGAATCCAAAAGACGTACGAATTGGACAATCTCACTTTCCGGCCACTTTCGTCCAGAACATCGTGAGTCATGTGGATTGACCATAAGGAAGAGATTCATTTTTGTAAGAAACGTATGAACAGAAGAGAGATATCTGGGCGTGCTCTCTCGTCGACAATAACACTACTAGCAACTTTCTTCATGCTTCATGCGGGGCATTTGTTCTATGCGCGGGCGCGTTTATTTCATTTCTCATGCAACATCGTAATGCTTTGATAATGAAATTAGTAACTTTAACCGGATGGAGAAATAAAAAAAACTTGACATCGATTTTGTTTTTCCAAGTGAAATACGAATTTTTTTCCTGAAAAGCAAACAGTAAATAGGCATTTTGCTAATTTTTCCACAACCGAAGAAACATTTATCCGAAAATCAGAAAAATAAAACAAGGAAGATGAGGATATTAGCTTGGTAAACATTTATCCAAACACTAAACTACTTGTGGGTTACATTGGTACATGTATTCACCGGCCGACCAGTCATGTCTACCTTAAGTGGTTGTGACCTGATTGTTAACGTATAGTAGAGTCGAGCACGCTTTTTTGAGGGTTTAAAGGTGCTTGCACTGATGCAATAACTTCGGTCTAGGACACGGAAAAATTTTTTATTGTGTCTTCTATGCAACCCTAACCAGGGTATAGTAAGCTTAATGCATGTGTACCCGCAAGTCGCATGACTTGCAACGAACCCATCATGTGCGAACGGGAGAAGTTGGGCTTTTTTGCTTGGGCTGCCCATAACGGGCTTGACCCATGCTTACAAGAAGTGGGGTGAGTGCTCTAGCGCACGTGAAAAGTAGAGATTCTCCAAAAATTGAGTAACGTGTGAAACCAATGACCATATCAATCAACATATGGGTGTTAATCCGATTGAATGATTTCACTTTCGATCGGCATAGATATACAAGTATTACATGGAGCAATTTCAGTCCTTGGGACCGGAGAAAATGACTGAATTCCCCTTTATTGCGTGAATGAACCTCCTAAGAAAATAAAAATCTAGGAAACAAAAATGGTTGACCTTGGTGTATATAGAAGACTTCCACCCAGCAGATGATTTTATGCGCGCGAATCAAATAGACTTGGTTTATTGGACATTGGCCCATTGGCCCAAACCAACTGTCTCATGGAAAAGCTAAACAGAAGGCTGAGAAGACTTGTAACCCCCAGATGATTCTATGCACGTGAATCCAATAGACTTAGCTTATCGGACCTTGGCCCATTAGCCCAATCTGAATGTCTCATCAGAAAGCTAAACACGAGGCTGGCTTGCATATGTACTTTATGAAGGCGCTCTCTCATTTCACTTTTCACTTTACATCCTTGTGCTTGTTTTTCTTTTCTTATTGAGTCTGTATACTTTCAATTTGTTTAATCCAATGCTTCAGCAATATGTTTAATCAAGTCCCTAAAGCAAAAAAATCTGATCAAATTCAGCTGGTTTGGCTGTCATAAGAAGTCGGAGTGTGGCACGGAGTAAAAAATCTCTCTACCTCATTCTCTTGCCTTTGCAACTCTCTAGCTCTTTATTTGTCTCATACAGGGTGTGGCCACTGCGACCTAATATCGAGATAGCACCATCATGGTTGACCTCAATGAAGGTCTCCTATAGTTGTGTCGACCTCGATCGAGGCTGGGGTAGCCGTTGTCACCACAATGCAATTAAGTAACCATATAGGAAAGTTGGTATGTTGAAGAAAATCAAATAATAGTTGGTCATCAATTTAAATCAAAGTTGACAATGCAAAATTATTTGCTAACTCAAGCAAAGAAAAGTTGGTTATCATGCTTATTGAGGTTGGAAATTTTTAAATGGTCATGTTAATGAGCGCTCCCTAAGCACTTATTAACCATACTTGATGAGGAAATATTCAACTGTGAAAGTATTTATTGCATTTATCACGAAGAAACTTAGTGCTTTGGCACCTTACCAAAAAAAAAAAAAACTTAGTGCTTTGGCTTTACCAAAAAAAAAATTTCTTTACCAAAAAACTTAGTGCTTTGGAAATTGCAATATTTCCTTATTCGGTTGCTTAATCGTTAGCGCTTAAATTTTGGCGACTCACCATTGAGTCATAAGAAAACTAAGAGATGATCTAGACACCTAAACAAGAAAATTGCTATTTGCATATTAGGAGCATTTAGTAGCAATAAGCCCACATAAATTCCTTATTCCTTGGAGCAATTTATTTATTGTTTCGATTAATTTAGTGCTAAATTACTATTTGCATGTTAGTGGCTTAGGATTAAAATTGGCCAAGATTGCTTGCAAATTATTTTTGAAATAAAGAGAAAATGTATTGAAAGGGAGTTATATTTATCTTGCGTTATCAAGTCCCTATATCCATAATATCTCTAGTTCACATAAGTAAATGTTCTTCTACATTATACTTGAGTTCCTAATCGACCCACAATAGATTAATAGCGACTCCTAATTGAATTAAATTGCATGTTAAATTGATTAAATCAAAACCCCAAAGTTGCGATTTGTACGGGCTTGAAGGAGCCCGCGCTAAGTGTTTGTTTAATAATCCATTGGCTTTCCCCTTGTGGTTCACCTCTAGAAAGGTTGCGACATTAATAAGTGTTAGGGGGTCGAGTGGCACTTTTTGATAAAATCAATTCCTAGAAAAGGTAAGCAAGACAAAAAAAAAATAGTATAACTCAATAAAGAAGATGGTAAATTTAAGAAAATATATAAACGTTGGTGAGCAACTCAAGTAACGGTTGACAGAGTAAAGTTTGTAGGTTACTCAAACAGTTGCTGGTAAATTCATCTAATTATTGGTAAATTTAAGGCATTGATAGGAAAGATAAATAAAATATAAAATATAAAAGGAGACTTCTTGTCACAGATAAAAGAAGTTGATAATATAAGGGGCAATTGACTCAAATAAGAGTTGGCAATGCTAAATAGAATGAGTTTGTAACTTCATGGGATAAAAGTTGTTGATCACTTGAACTAAGGTTGGTAATTTCTAGAAAGAAATCGTGAATTTAATGGAATGATAAATAAGGCAAATATAAGTCGATAAACAAAAAAAATCAAGTACAAGTTGGTAAGCAACTCAAATTAGACTTTTTTTTTTGGTCGAAAACTCAAATGAGAGTTGGCAGATTAAAACTAGTTAGTAATCTACTTGGAGAAAAACTGGTTGGTCAAGAAAATAAATCTTGGTAAATTCATCTAAGAGTTGATAAAATTGAGAAGCTTGCGAGAAAGACAAATAAAAGGTAAAAGGTAACAAAAGTTTATAAATTAAGAAAAAAAAATGTTTATAAGTAACTCTAATGAGAGTTAGTGACTGCAACTTAATGAAAATGTAATCAGAAGAAGTTCGTAGGTCACGCAGATAAAGATCAATAAATTCATAACATATAAAAATCAATAAATTCATATAAGAATTAGTAAATTTAAGATGTTGGTAAGAAAGACAAACAAAAGTTAGTTAAACATAAGAAAATTTGAAATATTCAAACTATTAAAAGAATTGGTCATCTCTTAAAGTATGGATAATTTACCAATAAGTCACTGGAAAATCAAATGATGACAGGTGTTTCTTTTATGAATAGTTTTTTACATTTTCAAACTTTTCCAAAAATCTATCAACACAGAAAAAAGAAAATCGTTTTTTAATGAAACAGTAGAATCAACATCCTCGTCCGATGTCTTGCGTTGAAGGCAGTGCGAGCAACTATTTTGCCTCATTACTTTCTAATCACCAAATATTCATCACCATATCTTTAATTCTGTAATTACATCTATGACTAAACAGTCAAATAATAGCCCCTGCACTATAAAAAAAATAAAACTAAGATTAACGGCTATCATGAATACTGAATAGGAAAAAATCATATTTTCTATCTATGACAAGCACACAATGTTTCCCCATCCAAGATCAAAAGCAATAAGCTTCTCCTAAATCACATAGATAGAATCAATAAATTCGTATAAGAATTAACAAATTTAAGACGTTGGTAAGAAAGACAGATAAAAATTAGTAAAACATAAGAAAATTTGAAATTTTCAAACTATTAAAAAAGTTGGTCATTGCAATAAAGTACAGATAATTTACCAATACGTCACCAGAAAATCAAGTGATGATCAGTGTTTCTTTTATGAATAGTTTGTTACATTTTCAAACTTTTCTAAAAAATCTATCACCACAGAAAAAAAAATCGTTTTTTAATGAAACAGTAGATTCTATATCCTTGTCCAATGTATTGAAGGCAGAACGAGCAAATATGTTTTCCTCATTACTTTCTAATCACCAAATATCCATTACATTTTTTAATTCTGTAATTACATCTATGACTAAACAGCAAAATAGTAGCCCTTTCACTATAAAAAAAAAATAAAACTAAGATTTACGGCCATCATGAATACTGAAAAGGAAAAAATCAGATTTCATATATATAACAATCACATAATGTTTCCCCATAATCTTCTCCTAAATCACACAAATTATAACATCCCGAATTTTGACCCGTTACCGGGATCAATAATGTGTATATTAACTCTCGTTTCATTTTAGTAAGTCTCGCCCAGAGCTGATCACTCTCGGGATACTAACCAATAGGGTATGGCTAACTAGAAAGTGGTACGTGGATCAGGGACCCGATCTTGAATCGAATACCGGTCTTGAGAAGTAATGAGAAAATATTTTGAACCAATATGAATCGATCTTAGGAAAGGCAACGGGTTGAATTTAACCAAGGCCAACGACGTGCAATCGGATCGCAGGTGATTCTGCAAGACCGAAAGTACTCGTGGTTAGCCAATCCTAAGCCTGAACTGTATGATCGTGATTCTTGGGACTAGCGATAGATTATCATTCTCTCAAAGGACGGAATCATCGTGATTCGAATAACCCTAGGTCGATACGCATACACTCTAAACAGCCACCCGTTAGTAAGAGATCCTAAAATTGAAAACTGAGCGAATTTTGAGCACGAGATTGAGCTCGGATTGGGATATCGATTTTCGATGGCTTAAGAGATTGATTTTTGGAATTCTGACGTCATTCTACGCTGGCCACGCACATTTTGAGCGAATATGGTTAAAAATCAGATTTTTGGTTCGGGTCAGAAAATTACGGTTTTGCCCTCGGGAAGCAGAATTGGATTCGGGGGCCGTATGAGGTTATTTCTCGAGACGGACGTCATTTTGGAGTGGCCACGCATGCCAGGAGTCATTTTGGACAAAATCTGGAATTTCGAC